>OZ024818.1:43222750-45622750 GCA_964017055.1 Chloromyia formosa | reverse complement strand
ACATTAGCTACGTCATCCAGTTCAGTGATGAATTGGGTTCCAAGAAATGTCTTCCTCCTTCCTGTAAAATCAGGACAGGTGCAGATAAAATAAAAACAAAGTAGCCTTCGGCTAGCTTGCCGAAGGTGTGATAACCTTCACGCTTCGCGATAGTCTGTGTTGTTTTAAATGGTAAAAGTAGAATCAACCATTCTGCATTTACCACTTTGAAATTAGCAGTAAAACTTGTTCTGATTCCACTGTTCCTATGAGAGGTAGACGAAATGGTGGGTCGATTTCACCCAAATTTAGGAATGTGTTTTGGCGGTAACTACGATCGATTAATGTAAAATTTTGCAAAGATATCTTCAGAAACAAAAAAGTTTTTCTCTCAAAGTCAGACTTTTGGACCAGTTGTTCCTATGGCAGCTATATGACGCAGTGGTCCAATACCTTTGGTTCCGACATATGTACAGCGTGCAATAGAAAGAAGGCTTTGTACAAAATTTCGATAGTTTAAAAACTGAGAGACTAGTGTGCATAGAAACAGACGAACAGACAGACGGACAAAGCTGAATCGACTTATCCTGTCATACTATATAATATCAGGGTATAAAAATACACTCCTTCTTGTCCTCATCACGTAAGTTTCTACAGTAGTCATGCGAAGTCTCACTACGTGCTCTCCAGCAGTGCCCAGTGATGACTCCCGCAGCAGCTCCGACTAATTAGCGCTGCATCGCTTGTTGTACCCTACCTGCGAACTCGTCTTCACTAAAGTTACCAGGATACCCACTGGGAACCAGAATCCACCATAAAAAAAACACACGCATTCATCACGGTAATCATTGACTGAAAATTCGCCATTATTATAGTTGTTGTTGTTGTAGCAATGGTCGGAATTCGGTGTGTTTGTTGGTTACATGCCTATGGATTCGTCTTCATCTCCGGTGTTGAGGGATAGAAAGTTAGCTGCCTCTTTTGGGTTCTCCCATAGCGATCTAGGAGTCAGGTGCGTGGGTGCAGCTGGGCAGTTAAAGATGTGGTTTACGTCGTGAGGGGCTCCATTACATGCAGGACAGATGTTTGGGACGTCCTGGTCGATGCAGGATAGGTAGGAGTTCAGTCGTGAACACCAGCCTGACCGAAGTTGGGCGAGTGTCGTTCTCGTAGCTCTCGGAAGTCTTTCCTCATCCGAAGATATCATTGGATTCGAACCTAAACCTGCGATTGATTGATGAACCTCCTCCCGATATATCGCTGCGATGGCCAACCTGTGTGCGCCACTATCAAAGGGTATCCTTTTGTACCTCTGGACATTCCTTTCTAGGTCCCTCAGGTTGCGCCTGACATGTCTGTGCGGCGGCGTCTTGTCCATGAGGTTGGAGTTTGGGTGATCACTTCGGTAGCAACCCACCAGGTATTACTTGACAAGAAGCTGATTCTTCTTCTTCCTTGCGATTTCATACCACTCTGCGGCTTCGTGTTGCACTGCCCGTGGTGTTGGCACTTCGCCCATTCTGGCGGTATAATCTCAGCTTCCTTCTGCAGGCAGCTCGGTCTTGGATCGTTTCATCGCCGAGATTTATGCGTTGTTGTTGCTTCTTCATTTGATCGATCCACGTGTGTTTCCGTCTGCCTCGGGGTTTGGGTCCAGCAAATGGAACGTTCATTGATATTGCCTTCATAACTGGGTTCTCAGGTGGACGCCTTAGAACATGGCAATACCAAACCATACGACGATCTTCGAGCTTTTCAGTGATCGGTTGCTCGACAAACAAGCTGCCTCTGATGTATTTACTTTTGATGCGATCCTTTTTGGTCACAGCGGCTGACATCCGTAGCATTTTCATTTCGGTCGCAGTCATTTTACTCTCGTATGTCTTATACATAGTCCAGCATTCAGACCCATACATGACTGCGGGACGTACGACCGTTTTGTACAACTTGCCTTTAAGCTTTCGTGGCATCTTCTTGTCGCAGAAGACTCGCGAGTTTTCTTGCCACTTCATCCAACCGACTCTGGTGCGATGTTTGATGTCGTCATCGCAGTTAGCTTCCTTGTTGATCATCGAACCCAGGTATTTGAACCTTGAACAGGACTTCAGCTGCTCTCCTTTAATGTAGATATCTGGTATCGGTCTCTCTGGATCTGAGAATGGACAGCAAATGTACTCAGTCTTTGCTATGCTGATCCTCAGTCCATGATCCTCCAGTATATTACACCACTTGGTCAGTGCAGCCTGCAAAGCAGCGATGTCTTTGCTACCCAGAACAACGTCATCGGCGAAAAGAAGCTGATTGTGGTCCCTTAAAGGCAAGATCCTGGTTTCCTGATGCAGATCGTCCTGGGGTGACATCAGGAGACAGCCAGTAACAGTACGGAGAGCGGCGTTTCGGCACGTTTGAACCCGTTTGGCACGTTGAATCCACAGTGTGTCACAGAGATTCTGCGACCACACAGGAGCCGCATAGTTGGCCACTGATCTTCCGACTGCTTTATATGTGACCAGTAGAGTTTCCTTATCCTTGCCCCAGGTGGTACCGGCCAGGGCTTTGAGGATTTTATTCCTACTACGCATCCTGTCGCACACGGTTGAGGCATGGGGTGATGATGTGGCCATGCTGTCCAGCGTGACTCCTAGGATTTTAGGATGGTTTATAGTAGGAATAGGATGATTCCCGATCGAGATTTCAAGCTGCATCTTGACCTCCTTCGTCTAGGTGGTAAATAGGGCTGCCGAGGATTTAGGCGCTGAGACGGTAGGGTTTTTGCTTATGAAGAACGAGTTAAGTTCTTGATGATGTTGATGTTTCCGCACATACGCTATGTCGTTGCCAGAATGGAGCAGTCGTCAGCGTAGGAGATGATGTCGATCCCTTCAGGTGGTGTTGGAAGTCTTGATAGATATAAATTAAACAAAGTAGGAGATAGAATTCCTCCTTTAGATACACTTTTTTAATCTTCTTAAGCTTTGATTTGCTGTTGTGGTGGCTCACTGTCGAAGAGGTATCGCGGCTTCAAGCTCAGTTCTTTTGCCAAATGGAATTTAGCAATATCGTTCGGCTCAGTCCAAAGTCGGGAAGGGAGCGCCGAGCCTCATTTCCATCAGGGGGCTCCCGTGCTAGTGGTAGCGACGGTTAGGGGAATTTAGTCGACCTTTAGCTGTTTTGTATATTCTGGTCAGAGACTTCCTGTTTACCTTCGGCATTTGAGCAGACGCGGCAGTTTGACCTTCTACAACTCTGCGCACACGGTATCCATCACGCGTCATCTCAGGTAAATACTGAGGAGATTTTGACACTTGTACGTGACGGCTGGTCTGAACGTCCATGCCTATAGTGAATAGAGCTCTCAAACTCAACTCGTTACAATGACCAGAGACCCAGAGTTGTGTTACACTGTTGATAGAGACTACTTTATGCAGTGCTTTTTGGTAACTACATACGATCTTAGATGATGTTGTGTTCTTTGATAGAGCTTTGATGCCCGCCTGACTGTCCGTGAATATTGAATATAGTCGGTCTTCAGGCATGAATACAGTGGCGAACTTGCCCATGGATATGGAAACCTGATAATTGTGGCCCACAATACCCGCCCCGTTTCCTTCATTGATTTTCGAGCCATCCGTGAACCACATGATGGAGTGAGAGCAAAGATTGGCATAATTTCTCGTGCCAGTGCTCTTTGTTCCAAATTACAAAGGGTATACTTCGCGGAGAAAACATCGGTACATATTCTACATTAAAGCATGGGGGAGGGGTAAAATCATGTCAATCCATTTCCTTTTTTTTTTACCAAATTTCATAGCTCCAACTCTTTTTTGTCGCACATTCTAAAGGAGCCAATTGGAGGTGTATACCGATTTTTGATATTGAAGCACGTCTTAGGCATATCTTTTCCGTCCATCTCGCATTTCCCAATTGTATCCCTAGACCGAGTCATTATCGCACGGATATTTCATAATTCTGCCGAATAAAGAAGCACCAAACCAACACCATAAACTCCCTTCTTGGCTCGACAAAAATGCCAATAAGTAGAGACCGTGGGCGGCTTATGGAACTTGCAAGTCCATAGGCAGAAATCTCAAATTCCAATTAAAATTAGAATGGAGTAGTGGGGATTCTATCGCCATAATTATGCAAATGGAGAAAAGGGATATGAAAGATACAGCGATTCATGCTTGTTCAGAACATTTCGCGCTTCTGATGACTGTGTCAGATGGCATGTCATGATTTTCCTGCCTGGAATATTATCGAAATTTGTTTTGATATTTGCCAGATGGGGAGGGGGTGGAGGTGCTTGAGGCTGAAATAACACGCGTACTTTGTACGTATCCTTTCACGTGTACACAATACCACTTTCTCCCCCCGAGGAGTACCATTTGCAAATTAATGCAAATGAAGGTAACGTGAAAGTCATAGATGGATTCACTGCCTGTTGTTGTTATTATGAGCTTTACAAACAGTATGCATAAAATTGACTTCGTGCCAACAAATCGGTCTGTCCTGAAAATTTAACGCAGAACTCGAACTGTTTTTTTTTTAATCGAACTGTTTGTTGAGGACGGAAAATTACGGGATAAGGATAAGTCTATAATCACCTCCTTTATACCTTAGACCTTTGTCAAGGAATTGATTCCTCAAAAATTTCGGATTACTCATAGTGTCCCCCAAACAGCCCCAAACAGAAAATCTAGATTTATATATTCCATAATCACAAAATCTATTGATGGATGTTAGAGTGCCTGTTCGATAAAAGTCAGCAGTAGGTTCGTACTGCCTAAAGCAGAAGTCCACTTGAAGACTTCCATTTTTGGCAGTACGAACCTACACATACTGCCTACAACGGAAGTTCAGTTGAGTATATGTTACGTTAGGTTAGGTGGCTGCCTTACAGCTTGCATAGACCGCTTGGATCCACAGCGATGTTACAAATCTCTCGTTATGCATTAGTCTTGATCGTTAGAGCGGCGTCTTTATTGAGTTCAAAAGTCTTCGTCACAACTGCCAAGGCTTTTATGCTAAAGGTCTACAACTGTTCTCAGATTGCGAAAGAAGTAGGCCCCGATAAATTGTTGTCCTTACCTGGACATTCACACCGAAGATGTTCCAAGGTTTCCTTAGTATTTGGTAGCTTACAACTCCTGCTGTCATTACTTGTGG
Source organism: Chloromyia formosa (assembly GCA_964017055.1). Lineage (NCBI taxonomy): Eukaryota > Metazoa > Arthropoda > Insecta > Diptera > Stratiomyidae > Chloromyia > Chloromyia formosa. Next base: position 45,617,605 of record OZ024818.1, on the reverse strand, counting down.
TTAAATCCAATCTATGTGCATGCTCCCCTATCGGACAATGTCCAGTTAGTAAGCCAACTAGCACTGCACATTTTCGTCTGGGTAGCGCTAAGAGTGCATTAGTTTTCACTTAGTTACAAGAGTCCCCGAGATTTCTAGTTACTTTGGAGCTGATGGCGCTATCCCAGTGAGTATTGGCCAGCTCCATCATCCTTCAGTTCATTTTCATCTTTAGTGTTTATATTGGTATAGGAACTATTTCCAATGCCGAGTGATAAGTGATGATGCCATCACCTAACTTTGCTAAATCGCCCACAATTTCATTTCCTGGGTTACCACTGTGGCCTGGTACCCATCGGAGTTCTACCTTCCTTGCAATACCTAGCATCTGAAGAGCTGTAAGGCTGGTTAAGCACTATCGTTGATCTAATGAAAATGCACTGCATCGCGGCATGAATAAAAATTTTGCCTTGTTTGCCCATAGTTGAGACTAACTCTACTAGTCATTTGGCCTAACACCTAGGGCATAGCGCGTCAACCATTGCATGAGGCTTAGCTGACATTCCGTTGGCATAAACCAGTTTCGGACGATGCACGTTGACAGCATGCACCCGCTGTTCCAATTCAACCGCCTACCTGCGACAAATCGGGAGATGTTGTGGCTTATTATTACGCTCCGCACCACAGGACGAAGACAACACAAAAATAAATTACCACGAACGCTGTGTACGAGACTTGAACCCGTAACGACCGTAGCCAGACATGAGACTGACGTCTGTATGCACTGAGATACCGCTCGCCTTTTGAATAGCAGAAATTTCTCCCTAGCAATCGGATGGATAGGTTGTGTGAAAGTTCTGCTGAGCGGAGTGCCGCACCTACACCGGTTTCCATCTTTGAGCCATCAGTGTAGAGATTTCCTAGGTTTTTGTTGACCTGTTGCGTAGAAACCTCTGCCCGGTATGAGTATTGGGAAGTTCCTATTGAAAGACGTCACTGATTTTATGTAGTCAGTGGTCTGGGGTGGTAATTTGATCCTTTGATGGCGATATGATCTTATTCTAAATAGTCCTGATTGCCTGAGTCTTAGGGTTTTTGGACATTGCTTTCACTAGAAAGAGATCATTTGGGGGTAGATATAAGAAAGTTTTTAGGGAGTTCGTAGACGCTGTCCTTAGTGTTCCACGCATCCCAATCTCTGAATCCTTCCCACCTTTTGTTTGTTAGTTTTGATGCCCAGTGCTGTCCACCAAACCAAGATTTCGTACGTCAAAATCGGCCTTACGACGGCTGTGTACACCCAATGCTTCACGCTAGGTTTCAGCCTCCACTCCTTACCAAGCAAGCTCTTTCAGGTGTAGAGAGCGACGATTGCTTTCTTGGTTCGTTTTTCGATGTTGCGATTGCAAGTAAATCTACTGTCAATGATCAGCCCTACGTACTTTGCATGAGTCGTCGAAGTTGACTCGGTGACACCCTTGCGAGGTTGAACCCTTGGATTTTAGTTCTCCTTGTAAAGAGAACCGGGTTTATGGGGCGACCGGTAGCGCAATGTGTTGAGGCATCAGTCTCATGTTTGACTACCGGCGTTTCGGGTTCGAATCCCATCCACGACGACGTTCGTATCCATGGATGTGCAGGAGGTGCATGCTGGCAACTGCATTCTCCGAAACCAATTTATGCCAAGCCAACGAAACGTTAGCTGGGCCACATGGAACAGTTGACGCGCTATGCCCCACAAGGGGTTAGGACAATTGAGTATTAGCCCTAACTTGCCTGCCCATTTTAGAAGCTTATCTAGAGTCATTATTGTGAGTACGCTTGTGACCTTTCTAGATACCAGTATTACTACGTCGTCTGCATTCGACTTCTGGCTGTTTTAGTGCTCTTAGCACTACCCAATCCGGACAATATGACTCTGTTAGATAGCAGTGATGCGATCCATATTCGTATAGTTTCGTTAAACTCAGCATTGCTAAGAGCATCTAAAATCTCTTTGGTTATGACGTTGTTGAAAGCTCCAGCTATGTCCAGGAAAGTACCGAGTGTATTTTATTTGACCGTTGTTATCTGTGGATAGATGGGTTGGCTTTTACAGGTTGGAAAGTGACTAGCAAGGAGTACTTCCAGTGTTTCCATACTACTCTCCGTCCATCCACTATTTCCTTTGATGAGCGTTGAGGGTGTTGCCGTATTTCTAAGTAGATGACCTTTTTCGGTCGTGATGCTTCTGATGTGCTTTTTATTTGGCTGCAGAAGTCTCGCAAACTTTTCCGTTTCGTCGCCTTCATTTGTTTCTTAAAGGAATCAAGTGAGCCTCTATAATCGCTCCAATTTTATTTCTTTTCTGTACGTTTAGAATACTAAAATAAAAAGCCTGCACATTTTACGGCGAGACGCCCCAATGTCCTTGTTCAACCATTTCGGCTGGGCTTTCTTTGAAGGTTTGCTGTAGGGGCATGATGCTTTGAATACATTGACCAGAGTGTTGTTAGGCGTGTAATGCTTTTTGCATTGCGAACATATTCCGGGTGCTTTTAGGTGAGTTTGTTGCGCACGATCCTCGCAAATAAGTCCCAGTCAGTTTTCCTCAGATTCTTGCATATTTTGATTTGTTTCTGTTGACTTTTTTACAAACCCTAACTAACTGATGTACCTGATCCCAGAAGTAAGGTCTCTCAAGAAATTTCCAATCCTGAATTCCGTAGGTATCAGCATTGGGTGTCGAGTGTTAGATCTAAGACATTTTCGCATTCCTGCGGTTTGCTATTTTTAGGTTAGTACTGAGAATACAATTTATTAGTGGCTCACCTCTCGTGTTGTCATTGCTACCCCAAAGCATGTGGTGTGCGTTCGCATCACTGCCGATCACTACCTTCGGTTTTTTCGTGATTGAGTACTCCACTAGTGCCTGCCTAGTTCTTGCGGTAGTGCGGATGTATCGTAAGCCATGTAGCCTGAGGCAACTATCATCGATCCTTTGTCACCGTCTACATGTATAACGGTTACGTCGTTCGTACTTCTGTCGTACTCAAGAAGAACACTGAGCTTGTTTTTTGTCATTACGGCCGTGGTATCAAGTTGGACCCCCTGTGTCCTTGCACCAATTAAACGCACCGCACTGTCAAATGATGGGATGTGTTGATCATCAGATACCCTTTTCGCGATTAACCTTTCGAACAGCGTTGTTTCCACAAGCTGCCACCTCTCCTGGCTTAGTTTGCCTGGGTGCTTGCTTCTGTCGATCAGTACCACTATTAGGTGCTTTTTAGCTACGTCGGCTATGCTACCTCTAGTTCCTTTAGCTTTCCTTTTTTTGGCAATATCACGCGCTTGTGTTCTTGCCGCACCCTCCACCTGAGGGCGTTTGGTCGTTGGACTTGAGGGCGGTCTTTTCATCGTTTGGCCTTCTGTCACTCGCAGTGGAGATTTATCTGAAGCACTCACACATGATGCATATTATAAATTCTTACTCCCGTAGTTAGCGTTGCTTCTGGATCCTCAGCCTCAGCTCCCTTTTCTCATCGCTTAGGGTTATGTTGTTAGCCGCCAGGGTTATGGAATCTATGCGTAGAACCTTTCCACTTCATTGGCTTCGAGAGTATTGTCGTTCCCGTTCATGTGATTGCGGAATTTTAGCTTCAGGAAAACGCTTCCTAGGCGCCACGCCATCTTTCCATATCTGCGGAATAGCAGGTTCTCTGTCTCTTTGTTGATTTGCAGGATTTGAGTCTGCTTACCATCGGTCGGTTGCTCACTGGTACGCAGGACTATCCAATCCGCCGGAGGAATTTCCGGGTTTTGCCATTGTAGTAGTCTGAGCGAGGTGTCAACTGGCAGAATCCTTGGCAATACAACCTACGCTTAAGGTACAGTCGGGATCTGATCTCTATCGACAATTTAAAGTTGGGCTCCTTCCGATAGTTTACCAAGCGCCGCCACTTGCACTATTTAAGCGTCGCCTTGTCTTTACAGTTTATAATCTTAACATCATTAAACCATCCCGTACCGTCAAATGATGGGATGTGTAGATCAACAGATCATGATTAGGTTTTCACAAGCTGCCACCTCTCCCGACTTAGTTTGCCTAGGTGTTCGCTTCTGTCGATCAATTCCACTATTAGGTGCTTTCTAGCTACATCAGCTATGCTGCCTCTAGTTCCTATAGCTTTCCTTGTTTTTTTTATGGCAAGGGCAGGGGCTTGTGTTCTTGTCGCACACCCCACCTCATTGCATTTGGTCGTTGGACTCGAGGGCGGTGGTTTCGCCGCATGGCCTTCTGTCGCTGAACATTGTCGCTTACTCATGAAGGTTTGTGGTTCTTCCTCCGACTGCTGCCTCTTAATTGCCAGCTTGTTTAGCTCGCTCTCTTCAATCTTGCTGACGAACTTCTGGTTGTTACTGGCGAAGCCACTTCGAGTTGCGAAGTGCTTTCTGCCGATTTTGATGGTTTCCTCGGCCCATACCAGCCTTTCGGACTCTTTCGTAGGCAGGTGCAACTTGGTGCCGAGTTCTTCTTTCTGCCTGATGTCAGTCTTGTAGTGGCTGAGGGGCCTTGGTTTCTTCTCAGTCGACATAGGCCTTACGGTCGTATGCCGCACCGTTTAGCATCCTTACCTAACGGAGGAGGATGGAGCAGGAGATCCTCTTCCGCTGGGGTTGACTGAATATCGTGACTGTGTTCCGAGCGAACTGGTTTACTGCAATAGTTCTTTGCAGTTTAGATTTTGAACCAGTCGGAGCCGCCTGGTTTCACTGCTGACTCGACTGTTTTTGTATGGCCGCTGGCGAGTAATGGCCTGGTTACACACCGTGTGACCGCATCATACTAGTTACTGTTATGTGCACGTTGGTTACTCGCGTCTGAGTTACTACAACATTTTTTTGACTTTACTGTCATGCGAGTACACAGGTGCAGTAGCTGTCCACTGTCAGGTCAGCAACTCGTATTGTGTAGCCAGGCCATAAGGAGGTGTGAGCACCTTCCGAGTCCTCGCCGGTAGCCGCAGCTATGCTTCCTACCGACATTTGTCTAGATATCCCTACCCGTTTTGTAATCTTTTTCTCCATTGTCCATAAAAAGATTGGACCTTCTTTATAGTCTTCCGGCTCCGAAAAGATCTGAGTATGGGGACAGGGTTGACTTCGGCTCTAAGCAGTACGGTTGGCTCTTTAGTATGGCACTTATCGTACAGGTACTTTTCCATCCATCTATAGATTTTATGATTAAAGATTTTGTATTTGTGAATTTTTTTAATATGGACTTTTGCTTTAGGCAGTACGAAGCTACGGTGTAACCATTAGTAAGTAAGACATTTCTTAAACCAGCCATTTTCCATACAAAAATTTATGGATTTTGTGATCGAGTTTGTTTTTCTTGTGGTATCGGTAGCGAGGTAATATCACGATATAGGATTTTATCACACGGTACCACGCCCGAAAGGAGGAAGCAGATTTTAGCCCACGCACTAAAATGGCAAACCAGGCCAACTGCGATTGTTTGCTCTCATTCTGTATGTATACTCCATACTTTTTTTTAGAAAGAAAGAATCCTACCTGTTCCGACGCACCCCAGAAAAGAACAAGGCTCTTTGTTTTACCTTAAGAAAAAGTAAAGCAAAAGTCGTGTTATTTCATCATTTAAGTAGTACGATTGACTTATGTCTTGTTATGATTATGTATAATGGAGAAAACCAAGGAAAGGACCTTTAGTTCTCACAAACTGCTTTTGCTACATGGGTCGTTCTTTTAGAGCGAAATGTGTGTTGGACTCTTTTTTAGGCCAACCCCTAAAATACATGCACGTAACATCCACATCATTGTGTGCATTCATTAAAGTCCTATGAATGGGCTTTCACGTGATTCTTCTATATGTAGTAAAATTCCATCGGGCAAAAGATATAATGAACGTCGCGTGGTATTCCATCCCTTTCCCGATGTATAGCGTGTTATTATAATAAAGGGTCGACACCCCAAAAACCACTCGTCACTCACGCTATAGTCGGGAACAAAATAGTTATCTTCTGAATGGGGAAACAAAAATTCTAACCCTCGATGGTATGTGTTTTGAAGAATGCCTCATTGTTCGATTGCTGAATGGAGTCTAGCCTAAAAGAGGGAGAAAACTGAAGAGGAACGGCAGGCGGCTGTCGTCAAAGTTTGAAAACACATTAAAACGAGTTTTATGATTTTTTCGACGCCAGGATTTCTTAAGTGAATTTTCACCCCTCACGATTGAATTGTATGGGTAATGCTTGATGTGGGAATCTAGGTCACTAGTGTAATTTGAGAAAATAAAATACAATAAAGTGCTGACCCTTGCAAAAAAAGTTGCCATCACATATGTGCATTCATCTAGGGTAAGCTCGGTCATTAGAAACTTTCGTCTGTAAGGATATAGGGACGACGACGCGACGACGGTGCCAAGTTGCACAATGAATGTGAAAAATGTGAAACACTTTGTTACACAGTGTAAAGGAGTTGATGATGGTAAATGGGTTTTTGATGACTCTGCACCCATTGCAAGCAGACATTAACTTTACGGTCTTAGTCGTGTCAAGGTTTATACAACAGTGGTACTTAAACAGAAACTTATTCAATGGAAACCGCATAAAGTTACTCTCAACAAACAAATAAATAGACCTCATAAATCAAACATTTTATCTAGATTGAAAGTTTAAAATTATGGGGAGATGGTCGAGTGTGTCATGTCAGACAATATAGGGTGTATGCTATTTATTTTAATATACGAGTATGTATTGCTTGGGGGAAATGATATATAGAAAAAAAAGGTAAAGTTATTAAAGTCTTTTGAAGTCTTGTCGGGTTGGATGTGAAACCCCAGAAATAAAATACGAAAAAGAAAAACTAAATACAAAATCCACAAAAAGAAAATCCCCAAAAACACGAAATCCCCAAATGCAAAATTTCCAAAAGCAAAATTCCCAAAAACACAGAATCCTCAAATACAAAATTCCCAAATATAAAGAAGCGAAACTTGGCACTGTTTTTTTTTTCTTATTTTTTTTTTAATTTAACGAGAAAAATGGTTTTGTAAAATACTTTTTTTTTCAAAATTTGAACCGCATAAATTTTTAATATTTTTTATAAATCCGTTTTTGTGTCATAATTTTTAAAACACCCGGTTTTTGCATAAAGAAGAACTCGTCTTTTGCTAGCTCAAAGTATTGAAAAACTCGTTGTTCAGATTTCTGCTTAAAATTTTGACGGACTTATTCTGCTTCAACATTTTACTCAAAATTTTGAAAAACTATTTTTTTGTACGAAATTTGGCTCAAAATATTGAAAAATTAATTTCTGTTCTAATTTCTGCTTAAAATTTTGACGAGCTTGTTCTTGTTCAAAATTTTACTTCAAATTTTGACGGACATGTGTTTTTAATTTTGTCCGGAAATTTAGTTTTAAAAACTAGTTTTTGTGGCAAAAATGAATTTTGAAAATTTTATGCAACTTTTTGAATAACTTTTTTGCTCAAAATGTTGAAACTTTGTTTTGTGTACAAAATGTTGCTCAAAACTTCAAATAATTCGTTTTTGTTTTTTCAAAATGTTGCTCAAATTTTTTAAAAACTTGTTTTTGTAAAAGGAAATATTTGCTCTTACTTTCAAAGAACTCGTTTCTGTACAAAATGCTGCTCAAAATTTTGAAAAACACGTTTCTTCTATTCAAAATTTTGCCTGGAATTTTCAAGAACTCTTTTTTGCGCATTTTTTTTCGAGGAGTATAAATGTTGCTCAAGAAAAGATTTCCAAAATATTGAATGACACGCAACACTTTTCGAAAGGCTTTGAACATTTTTGGGGACCATTAAATATTTTGATGAATGACATGTGAGTAGCCCTGTTTCTAACCCTACCAGTTTAAAAACGGTCTTCTGTTAGTACTGGTCCCGAGATTCCCAAGAACCGGTTTCGAAAAAAACGCAATCATTAAAAAAAACTGCTTATGGCAGAAGAAGGACTCATGATCGGTAAAAGAAGGACTCATTTAAAAATCACCAAATTCACCAAAAATTAATTCATTAATAACCGACTACACAAGTACTCATAAATCCGATTAGCTAAAACTCGACCGGCTCATGGTAAAAAAGGGGTAAAATCGAACTCATTAAAAAACTGATTCACGAAAAATCGACTCATTAAAAAACCGATTCATCAAAACCGATTCATTAAAAATCGACCCGTTAAAAACCGACCGGCTCTAAAAAAACGAGTTAAGAACTGACTCATCTAAAACCGATCTGTGTTTAATCTAGACCGAGTCCGAAGCATATACACCCTAGTTGCTGTACTAACAGCCTAGAGGCTACGAGCGAAAACTAGGAAAAAAAATCGTGTAATTTGGGAATTTGGTACAATTGTCGGGGACAGTACCCTGAATATGTGATCAAAAGTCCCCAAATGATAGGGGGTCCGGAAGTGTAGGGGGTCAAAGGTCCTTTTTTCAGTTTTCCTTGATTATTTCAGTTTTCCTTGATTATTTCCCTATGAAATGATATACACTTCCCTGTAAAAATTAGTTCAATCCCAAGGCTACCTCTCATACAAAGTGTCCCAAATTACCCTACTTTTTTTTTTTTTTTAATTTTGACATTTGGTATGCCTCTCGATCGATGAACATGAGATCCCAGTCGGACATTTGTCTCCGATCCCAGTGGAATCGCAAAGTCTTCGATTCTTTACCGGTTCCATTCATCGGTTAGTCTCCGAAGCTGGACAAATTCAAATGTTTTCAATTATGTATCGAGTTTGAAAGTATCTGGCATTTGGCGGCGTATGTTGTCATATATGAAATATGGAATAAAGGAATAATGTATGTTTTTTTTATGTAAGCCATGAATACAATCCGCCGTTAAATTAAAAGTGCCGCGAAATCAATCACGACACTTTTAGTTTCTGGACGAATTGTATATCAGGCTTAAATAGATTCAACCCATTTATACAGTCATCGATCCGAATTCGATCTCAGTGTCGATTCCTCGTTGGCTACAGTCATCGGTCCGGAATCGATTCCAGTCATCGATCCGGATTCGATTCCACGTTGACAACAGTCATCGATCCCAATTCGACCCCAGTATCGATTCTACGTTGACTCCAGTCATCGATTCTCCATCGACTACGTCATCGATTCCGGATCGATTCCTGTCCTCATTTTGGGTATCGCAAAAGCGGCCATGCCCATACAAATATCTCCGGCGTGTCTCCGATAAAGTCATCGATTCCTTAGTAGACAGTCATCGATCCAGGACCGGTCAAGTGTCGATTCTTGTCCGACTGGGATATAATGGGGATCTCCCTTCTGCGGATTGTTCAGTAATAATTCGGAGAGTGTTGATGTGGTCGTGATATGAGAAGAAATTGTATTAATTGTTGTGTGTCAAAACAAATAATTTGGCAAGAATTGTGTGATGATATATGTCCTATTACTGTTCAGTCAAGAAGAAGTGCCGGAATATTCCTACTTGATGCGGCGGCGCAAAGTGGTGGTTCAGTCTTTGACCAATATATGAGAAGCCTTCGCGAAAGCCGGCTTGTTTATCGTTCAATGTACGGTTAACTGTTTGTCTGATCCGGTTCAGTATTATTTTTGCCATCAGTTGGGAGACTGCTGGGAGAAGACTGATTCCACGCCAATTATTGCAATCCTTCTGGTCGCTTTTTTCGGGATCTTAGTAATGACGCCCTTTTTCCGCTCTTTAGGGAGACTTTAGGTTTCCCAACACTCTTGGAAAAGGGGGGAGAACAATATCCGCAGTAGCATTGGCATCCGCTTTAAAAAGTTTCGCCGGAATTCCATCTATCCCCGGGACTTGACCCGCTTCCATCGATTTAATAGCCGCAGTTACTTCCAGCTTAGATGGTGGGCTGGTATCAACTCTGTCTATTTAAGGACTACCTTCTGCTACTGATGAAGATGCATTCGAAAGTCCAAAGGTGTTGTTGAGGACCTCAATGAAATGTTCTCTCCATCTCCGCAGTTGGTGTTCTTCAGTTACCAGTAGAGACCCATTTTTATCTCTCACAGGATGTTCTGTTGCAAAAGATTTGCCAGTTAATGGCTTGATAAGCTTAAAAAGGGTTCCACTGTCACTGCGGTGAACCGCTTCCTCTGCCTTCTCCGCTAATGCGTTGATATAATTTCGCTTGTCCCATCTTACGCTTCTTTGCACGCCTTTCTGTAGTGAACGATATTCAGTTCTGAGTTGGTCTTTGGCTGAGCCGTCAGCAGCTGAGTTAATCTTTTCCTTAACTCTCTTGCGTGCTGAGATTAGAGACCATGTAGAGTCGCTAATGAGTCGCACATGTTACGCCATACGAAGTAAATGAGTCCATAGCGACTTTCCATCTATCATCAATTGTAGGATTTTCACAAGGTAGTGGTGCAACAGCTCTCTTTCCACAATGATTTTTTTCACTGTCAATTATTTGTCTATGAAGAATTTGTGACTGTGCAGTATTTTTCTTCAAAGAATTTTTGGACTGAGCAATATTTGTCCTGGTGGATTTTTATCCCCTTTGCAGTTGTCATCCGCGCTAATATCTGACCATATCAAGAAACTACAATTATAACAAATATCGACTTTCGTCGGTTAAAATTATTCACTGGTGTCGGTTGTGTCCAACCATTTCAGCTAAATTATGAGTCGCTCACCTCTTGGCGCCTGTTTTTTTGTGACATAGGGGACAATAAAAACCACCGGGAAATGTAAAGGAAATGTTTAAGGTTTTTTGTGTGTTCTCTTTAACATTCTCGTCCTGGCCGGCAATATTGGAATCATTATTGTCGGAGGAATGTTAGAAAGGCATGCCTTACTCACGAATTGGTCATTTTGTAATACGATAAGTACGTACAATGTTCTACTACAGAAACGTGTACCTGATTTGAATAAGAATTCCATTCAATGGTTGTATCCTTAATGACCATGGTTGAGTCAATTGAATAGGACACGCAACTACAGGTGTTGGTTGTGTTGGGTGGAGAGAGAATATTTATGAAATAACAGCGGAGGACATTGATCCGAAATTTCAGAGAGAAACTGAAAGGTGCATACGTGAATCGTTCTATGGATGTGCGGATATTGTCTCGCGTCTGCGTGTTTTCTGTCAATGGTTGTGTTTTTGCTTTGTTCTATAAAGGCACTTGCTTCTTTCTGTCTTCTTTTTTTAGTCAAAAACCTCTCTCAATTAAACAAATTCTCAGTTGTTTGTCGGTTCAGCAAATTGTATTGTATTAATTATTGTGTGTCGAAACAAATAATTGGGCAAGAATTGTATGCTGATATACTATATGTCTTATTACTGTTCAGTCAAGAAGAAGTCCCGGAGTATTCCTACTTGATGGGGCGACGCAAAGGGGTTCGTGGCTTTGACCAATAGTATTGGGTGTACAACTTTGCTTCCGCCAACAGATGGCTGCATCGGTGAGGGCTGTTCAAAATACGTAGTTCAAAAGTGTCACAAAGTGAGTTTGGACGTCTGTGAACGTATCGACATCCCCGCATTAGAAAAAGTTGTTCGTATTTTTAATAAGATTCGCGATTCAAAATGTCTGTTTTCGAGCCAAGTTCTCGTCATTTGCGGCCAATTTTGATCTTCTGCTTCCATTTGAAAAAATTGCAGCTGGTTGCGCTGGTCGTGGTATGCGAACATGACCGTTACTCTGCAAACAGATCACTGCGATTCTTATTAGAAAAGCGACTATTCCGAGATCGTGAATTGAAATCAACCACCACGGGTTTTACATCCGTTAAAAATAAACATAAAACAGAGCGTCGGACGTCGCTAGTATTGCGAGACGACTAGCTACATTTACTGGCGACGGTCGTCGCCTTGCTTGGCGTTTAAGAAAATCTCGCGATCACGCTTGCAATTGCAAAAGCAAACACTTTTCTAGCACGGCGCGGCGGCGGTCAGAAATACTAAAAAAAATTAAACATTTTTTTTTCGGATGCAGACCAATAAGATGTTCCCGCACAACGCCGATGTGGCCTCGTTCGCAGGTAAAAATGGACTCCTTTGTCTTGGCGATCGCGCCGACGTTTCTCACGCCGATGTTGTCCGGGCCGCGGTTCAAAGTGAACTCCCGAGCGATCGCTCTCCCAACAGGTCGCGACCCTCGATACAGCACAGGCATCGGCTGAAAAATCTCGTCAATCGAGTTTCATGCAACGGAATTCTCCGTTTATATAAAACTCGATGTGGATCATCGCTACCCGCTTGTCTGTTCTATCCCAACGCGAGGTCGATGACACCAGATCAAACAGCATATTCTTACAGGACACATAAAGGTCCACCAGAATATAGCGTTTGCTAGTGTCAACGACCCACAGTGTGATAGAATGACAGAGTTGTCGTTCTTGGAAAATCCCTGATGGAAAATTCGAATTGTTATGTAACAAATATTTTAAGAAAAATATTTGCCAATTAACAATCCGAATAGACCATCAGAAAAGTCATTCATTACACCTTGTTAAAGCACAAGATTCAATGCTAGAATCATCGGCCATATGTATGTATGTCTATAGAAGCTGCTTCCGTCCTTCCCTATGTGTCATAATTAAACAAGTGTTTGATTGTTTAATCAAAGGAGTCGAGTGAGAATCGCTTTTCGCTATTTGTGCCTGAAATATTGGAGAGGCGTTGCCCTCCAATATTTGTATTGACGGGAGTAAAAACTGCCTTGCCCCTCCATAGTCGGCGCCTATGACAGCGGTACTATTAGCCAAGACGCAAATCACGATGCGTCGCCAACTGAACTAGGAATATACTCTCTCTCTCTCAATTGCCCTAACCCCTTGTGGGGCATAGCGCGTCAACTGTTCCATGTGGCCCAGTTGACGTTTCTCGGCATAAACTGGTTTCGGAGAATGCAGTTGCCAGCATGCACCTCCTGCACATCCATGGCCACGAACGTCGTCGTGGACCGGATTCGAACCCGAAAGGCAGGTAGTCAAACATGAGACTGATGCCTCAATACATTATGCTACTGGTCGCCCCAAAATGAAATAGGAATATACTAATGCTGTGTTTTGCTAGAGAGCGGCTGGGCGATTTGCGTCTGCGGCTGGAGAGCAATTGATTCATCATTCAATGTCGGGGTTTTGTATGAAAATAGTACTAGTATGTTGGGCAGGTTGTCTATGCAATCAAGGATTTTTATATGTACGTGAGGAGAATGGATGGAAAGAGACGAATGTACTGTAGATGTAGAGTCCTTCGGTGGCAGCAAGGACATTCGAGAGAGGATATTTTTGGCAGTGAAGCGATATATGGGGAATATGGGTGTCATATGAACCGGGATGAAGAGTCGAGTGTCCAGGAGTAGTGTAGATGGAACTCCGGATCCTTCGGTGGCGACAAGGATATTCGAAAAAGGATACTTTTGGCAGTGAAGTGAAATACGGTCAATATGGGTGTCATATGAATCGAGGTGGACACCCGAATATCCAGGAGTAGTGCGGATGGCATTTCGAGTCCTTCGGTGGCGAAAAGGACATTCACGAAAGTCAATTGAAATATGGGCAATATGGGTGTCATATGAACCGGGGTGAAGAGGCGAATGCCTAGGAGTACTATGGATGGCATTCCGGATCCTTCGGTGTTGTCAAGGACATTCGAAAAAGGATACTTTTGGCAGTGAAGTGAAATATGGTCAATATGGGTGTCATATGAATCGGGGTGGACACCCGAATATCCAGGAGTAGTGCGGATGGCATTTCGAGACCTTCGGTGGCGAAAAGGACATTCACGAAAGTCAAATGAAAAATGGGCAATATGGGTGTCATATGAACCGGGGTGAGGAGGCGAATGCCTAGGAGTACTATGGATGGCATTCCGGATCCTTCGGTGGCGACAAGGACATTCGAAAAAGGATATTTTTGCTGGTAAGGCGAAATATGGGCAATATGGGTGTCGTACGAATCGGGGTGAAAAGACGAATGTCCAGGAGTAGTGTAGATGGCATTTCAACTCTTTCGGAGGCGAAAAGGACATTCACGAAAGTCGAATGAAAAATGGGCAATATGGGTGTCATATGAACCGGGTTGAAGAGGCGTAGATGTAGATAGCATTTCGAGTCCTTCGTCTACTTGCGCAGCATTTACTCGAAAATGATGGTGCGGACCAGAACAACGCTCGTTCTATTAACTAGGCTAGATGCGCATACGGCATGCTCTCCAAAATCTAGCAAAGGAGTTATCTCAGCACCAAGACCAAGCTGGGCCTGTTTCGCTCCCTGGTAATTTTTGCGCTTGTGTATGGTAGCGGTACATGGAAAGTTCCAGTAAGAGTTACCAGAAAGCTTTAAGTATTCGTCAACTCATGTCTTCGTCGAATTATTAGAATTTTCTGGCCTGAAAAAATATCAAATGAAGAGCTAAGTTGGCGTACGGGGCAGATGCCAATTGACGAATTGATATGCAGGCGAAAATAGCAGTGGGTAGGTCACACATTGCCGAAGAGTGATAAATGCACTGCTTTGCATGTCATGAAATAGAACCCCGTTTCCAGCCAAGGCCGACCAAGAGGGGGTCCTAGAATCACATGGCGACGATCTGTGGCAAAGGAGTGTAGCGCGCTGGGTAAGTCTGTTGTAAGCTTCACCCTATTCCCCAGAACAGAGTACGATGGCGCGCAGGAGTGCAGCTTTCTGGTAACTCCTACGGAAATTTTCCATGTACTGCACCCATACAAAACTACAGACAGTACCCGAGAGCGAAAAAATATCAGCTTGATGTTGATGCTGATACAACTACTCTGCCAGATTTTCGACAGCATGCCGTATGCGCATTTAGCCTGGTTGACAGAACGAGCGTTGTTCTGGTCCGCACCCCCATTTTCGAGTAAATGCTGCGCAAGTAGACGAAGGACTCGAAATGCTATCTACATCTACGCCTCTTCAACCCGGTACATATGACACCCATATTGCCCATTTTTCATTCGACTTTCGTGAATGTCCTTTTCGCCACCGAAAGAGTTGAAATGCCATCTACACTACTCCTGGACATTCGTCTTTTCACCCCGATTCGTACGACACCCATATTGCCCATATTTCGCCTTACCAGCAAAAATATCCTTTTTCGAATATCCTTGTCGCCACCGAAGGACTCTAAGTGCCATTTATAGTGTTCCCGGACATTCGCCTCTTCACCCCGGTTCATATGACATCCATATTGCCCATTTTTCATTCGACTTTCGTGAATGTCCTTCTCGCTCCAAAGGACTCGAAATGCTATCTGCACAACTCCTGAATATTCGGGTGTTCACTCCGATTCATATGACACCCATCTTGATCGTATTTCGCTTCATTGCCAAAAGTATCCTTTTTCGAATATCCTTATCGGCACCGAAGGACTCGAAATGCCATTCATAGTACTCGTAGGCATTCGCCTGCTCACCCCGGTTCATATGACACCCATATTGCCCATTTTTCATTCGACTTTCGTGAATGTCCTTTTCGCTCCAAAGGACTCGAAATGCCATCTGCACAACTCGTGGATATTCGGGTGTTCACTCCGATTCATATGACACCCATATTGATCGTATTTCGCTTCACTGCCAAAAGTATCCTTTTTCGAATATCCTTATCGGCACCGAAGGACTCGAAATGCCGTCCATAGTACTCCTAGGCATTCGCCTCCTCACCCCGGTTCATATGACACCCATATTGCCCATTTTTCATTCGACTTTCGTGAATGTCCTTTTCGCCACCGAAGGACTCGAAATGCCATCCGCACTACTCCTGGATATTCGGATGTCCACCTCGATTCATATGACACCCATATTGACCGTATTTCGCTTCACTGCCAAAAGTATCCTTTTTCGAATATCCTTGTCGCCACCGAAGGATCCGGAGTTCCATCTACACTACTCCTGGACACTCGACTCTTCATCCCGGTTCATATGACACCCATATTCCCCATATATCGCTTCACTGCCAAAAATATCCTCTCTCGAATGTCCTTGCTGCCACCGAAGGACTCTACATCTACAGTACATTCGTCTCTTTCCATCCATTCTCCTCACGTACATATAAAAATCCTTGATTGCATAGACAACCTGCCCAACATACTAGTACTATTTTCATACAAAACCCCGACATTGAATTATGAATCAATTGCTCTCCAGCCGCAGACGCAAATCGCCCAGCCGCTCTCTAGCAAAACACAGCATAAAGCCCCTAAAACCGGTATGAATCTGGTTTCTTTCATAGTCCACGGCATGAACTCATCCGGTGCCTTCACACCTAGTGCCCTTATACCATCGGAGAGGCGCGCGACCAGATCAGTGACGTGAACCAAAGACACAGCCCATTGGCTGAGAACATATGACATGCGAGCGCGATGCAATTTGCTAGCAGCCTTCGGGTAGGTAGGGTTAAGCAATACAATTAAAATTAAAATCGGCCAAACACTCAGTCTCTTCTCTAAATTATTGTTAATTCGCCTTGCGTGAGTTCAGTCTTCAACACTGTGCACTAAATATGCCAAATAGACTGTTATTTAAATTATCTCTGATGATTTGATGAAGTCCGTCAATCTTTTCCGTAAGGCCGGCCACACACTGTCGAACACGAACTCGAACTTGGACACTTACAGGGTACAAGTGTCTTCCGAATGGCTCAAGGTGCACGCACACATATTTGAAGAAAATTGCACCATTAGGCTAGTCATCAGCTAGTTTCCCTAAAGCAAATTGTGGTGTAGATAGTTTTGATTTTGGAAGAAGTGAGCCCACTTGATGGTATATCGGACCCGGTACTTTAAACGTTGGCATGAATCTACCGTCGTTAATAACTGCTTTTGCTCCGAACGGCATCATTTGGAAGCAAGCTTTTTACTTCCTGAAATTTGGAGAAAATATTTTGATAGAGGATATCGTCCAAAATATTTTAAAAGCGCTTAATTGGAGGCAGTTGAACTTTCCCGTTTGGACAGCACATTCTGGACGTTCTTTTTCCAAATTTTACACACGTATACTATACTCGTATACACACGTTTTCCATCTTACAAATTTCAACGCTTGCTTGGACGCGGTAATCTAATTGTTTGTTATATTGGAATGCAGCCATCACCAAATCTATCCGTTGATTTGATCTCGCAATTGATTCAGTGTTTATCGCAGCAGCCGTTCTTATTCTTGCCCCCTTAGTTGCGAGCTTCACGAGCCTGCGGTGTTCCAAAAATTCTACAGCGAACACTTCCAACACGCAGCTGACGTTTTTCTACTGATTCCGCCCATCTGGCTGCCCTCATCCTTCTCGAACTGGTGCCACTTCGTCCCTTTGGTCGTACCATTATTTCTAACTTTTGTGTATTTTTGGGAGTATCACCATACATCTCAGCGATATCGAAACTATTAAATCAACACTAATTTATGTCATTTGGACATCTCATTCGGTCTCAATTATTCCCGTGGGAAGGATTGTCTACTTGTACCATGTTCGTGTTCGAGTTCGGGTTCGATAGTGTGTGGCTGGGCTTAAATTGGATTTTACTGCATATAAAAACATTATGCAGTCGCTAATCATATTACTTTCATGCTCGCCTTCCCAAATATACTCGTTTCAAATTTTGTTTTCCGAAATGAGGCCGTGGTTAGGTTAATCGGGGTTTTACTGTATGTTGTAATATTTTACATTCCCAAACTACCTTATTTTCCTCCCCGGTCTCACAAAAGCACTTGTGAAAAATTTCGTTTTCTTAAATATCGTCGCCCTCTTTCGTTCGGTTAATCGGGAATTTACTGTATGTGGTATCATTTGGAACTTATTATCCTCCTCGACCTCCCGAAAGTACTTATGAAAAAATTCGTTATGCAAAATGACGCCGCACCCTGGGTTTGGTTAAACGGGTCGAGGTCGCGAATCACCTAACTATCTATTCCAACTGGCCAAATATACGCCTGCAAAATTTGGCGAAAATCGCCCCAGTGGTTTAAAAATTTTCGCACGACAAACATACAAAAATAATCTTTACTTTTATATATTAGCTATATTGCTGATTGCGAAGCTGAAAATTTCCCCCAAAATTTTTGTTTGCGGAATTTGAGTTATAGCCTAAGAAACATGCTTCATTTTTGGTTTTTTTTTTTTAAACATTTTGAAATTTTGAAAAAAATTTTCTGACGCAAAATGAAAGATCTTGAACAGTTCAATAAAAAAACGTAACACAACTTTTTTCGTATCTTAAATGGTTTTCGAGATATTCGCACTTGAAATAAAGTAAAAAGTGGCAAATCTTAATTTTTTTTGTGTATTTTCCAAGTGAGAGTATCTTGAAAACTATTGAATATACGGAAAAAGTGACGATAACCTTTTTTATTGAACGGCTCATGATCTTTCATTTTGTCCTGGACAATTTTTCGGTAGAGTTAACCGCTTTCAAAATATTTTCAAAAAACCAAAAATTGGGTTATTTTTTTTGGCTATAATTCAAATTCAAAAAAGAATTTCGTGAGAAAACCTCTGATGCATTATCAACACTCCAAAAAACATAAATGAAAAAACAAAACTGTACCATAATTTGTTTTAGAACAGTTCCTATAACCACTTAATTGCCAGGCTATATATTCGTGTTCGAGTTCGTAGTCGACAGTGTGTGGCCAGCATAATAAAAAATGTAATTAAAATGTACATGCATCCAGTCAATGACCATGGATGGATCATCTTATCTTGTTTTTTCTGCATTTCCACCACAGCAGCACCCAGCGGCATGACGCTCTCAATTTTGTTAATAATTTTTTTTCTGTATAGAGACCATCGGATGGACGGTCATCATGTTACCGCGATTACCATAGCACGTCGTCAGTCGTCATCCGCTTTATGGACCTGATTCTGGTCAAGTTCAATGTCTCATTAAATTGTTAATAATTTTCACAGCACATGGTCAATTGACGGTGAGAAAATATAATGTGAACATGAACACCGCGACCGGGGCTTGACCGTTTTTATATGATTAATTTGTTGATGAAAGTCTAATTCAGGTGTGGTTGACAATGTCCCACGGGGCGTTATATTGGGAAACAACAGTTGTGCGGCAAAGCCGTCCATCGATTTGAATAATACAATACAAAGCAGGAGGTGGGCTACAGTGTTAGGTGTCGTCTTAGTTTCTCAGAAAATTGAAGGTTCCTTAATGCCATACCGCACAAAACACCATTGTATCGCAGTGCTAGTGGACATACCCACGGCCCATCTCTTAATTTAATCTAATCTACCTAAATGCCAAATGCGGTATAATTTATTTCTGTGGTTCCTTTATATCAATTCACTGCAAAGTAAGGAATAGTGTATCCAAAACATTTTTCTGGATATTATCCTAGATATGAAACTTTTCTGGAATGATATAATGGCTGAAATTCCGAGGAGGGGTGACATTAATTTTCACGTTTAAAACGAAACATTTAAAATAATGGAAAATGGGGGAGGAAGTGTGGTACCAGTCACATCAGTTTAAAACTGAACTAGGTACATACATGTGAAATATTTGCCCAAAGTTTTAAAGCAAATATTTGTTCTATTTGAGCACTTTGGTCTCAGTTTTCTGGTTTGTTCACGCGGTGCCAAATATTCGCTCCAAAATTGTTTTCTTTTTACTGTCATCGTCTCTCCAATACGACCAAATTAAATTTAAGCATTTAAAGATTTATAATTCATGTAATATTGTGTAAAATCTATCAGTCCTCCTTCCTATACACAAGCGCAAACTTATATTGGAGATAGTAGAATAAACAGAAATAAATTGAATTGAATTGAAAAAGCACACTTGATCTCGCCGGAAAAGTATCAGAATCTTCGCCTTGATTCCGCAAATATTTTTCATTTGATTCACCTGTTTTACGAGTTCTGTCAATATGACAGCGCCACATAACTCCAGTCATGGTATGGATTGGGTTTTTATCGCAGCCATTGTTTAAATATGTAATTGCGTAAGCAATGTGTACTGATCTACGTAATACTACTGCCCAGTTTGTGTCGTTCATTTCTTACCTATTAGGGCTACCAATCCTGCGGGTTTCACTCGGAAACTCCGGGTTTGGTAGAGAACCTACGGGTTCCCGGGTTATGAATCGATTTCCCGGACTTGAGGCCAAACGATTTAGAGATTTACTTATTTATTTTACCTCAACCATCTTTGAAATTATGATATTGACGCAGGCCTTAAGTAGACTAGCGTTTTGTATTGGAAACAAGTGGAAGTGCGATTCCCGAAATATTTTGATTTGATGAAAATAAGATAATATAGACAAGTTCGGCTTAACCTTATGCGCAGGCATTTAAACAGGTTATCGTTGTGTATCGTGAGAAAAACTCCGGCCTAATAAATTGAACCACACGCTACACTTTAAAAATCGCACTCTTTAGGGTAATGTCTAAACAGATTTCATTTTCTTTTTTCATCCTTTGACGAAAGGCACTGCACGCCTATTTCATTGTCAATGTCCTATTATAAACTAGATAAAATCCTACTAACTCTACATTGGGCGTGAAATATTTCCGGGATCTTACGGACATTTTTAGATTTTTCATTGAAGTAGCGTTAAAAACCTTTGCGGTAGTCTTAAAGTAGCCTTAAGATAAGGTCTAAAAAGTTTCAGTGTCTTGTAACTAGCTACGCCTTTGACTGGCCATTTCAGTTTAATCGACTAGATGAAATTACTAACCCCACATTGAGAGCCGAATATTCTCGGGTTCGTTTGATAATTTTTAGATTATTTTCAACTAATAAATTTTCTTTCATGTACGATAAAAAAGAAATCTTAGGATTAACTTGAGGTAGCCTGAAGGTAAAGTCTAAAAAGGTTTCGGTTTTGTGTCTTACTCAATTGCCCTAACCCCTTGTGGGGCATAGCGCGTCAACTGTTCCATGTGGCCCAGTTGAGGTTTCGTTGGCATAAATTGGTTTCAGAGAATGCAGTTGCCAGCATGCACCTCCTGCACATCCATGGCCACGAACGTCGTCGTGGACGGGATTCGAATCCGAAACGCCGGTAGTCAAACACGAGACTGATGCCTCAAAACACTGCGCTGCCGGTCGCCCCTAATGGTACCACGCGCCTATTCAATTACCCATTTGATTGATTGGATCAAATCGACCCCAAATTGGGCGCCGAATACTAGAACCCTCATTTATTTTAGGACTATTTTCTATTTTAAATTATCATTGAGGTGAAAAAAGGCCTTTAGGTAGTTTATACTAGTTTGCCTTAACCCCAGCCGGTTATGTGTAGATATTATGGTGGTGCGTTTCTAGAAATGAATTGGTCAGTCGATTTAAAGAACTACAGACATTTCGGACCGGACTGATAAAATTGAAACGATAATGTTGTGGTAGCTTTCCCAATAGTATTAAGCAAGGTGCATACAGGGCAAAAATTTGCTTGAATACTTGGGCCAAATATTTGTCATATATGCATCTTGCTTAATACTATTGGGAAAGCTACCACAACACTATCTTTTGAAGCGATCAAACATCACTTTGACCTCAGTTCCCACGGCTTAGCTCTCACTCAATATTTTTTTTGCTCGTTCGAGCCAAAAATGAAGGAACAAATTACACTAATTTGCTGATTCTCATTATGTCGTTCTCGTCGTTGAAATATTTTTTCGGATTTTTTTTTTGCCAAAGAAATGTGACCGGAAGATGATAGAAAAATTGCGTGATAACCGAAATAATTAGGTCCTTTCTAATCGGAACGTCCCACTTGACAAACATTTGTCATAAAAAAAAAGAAATAAATAAAAACAAAGTATCTACACTGCATGCAGATACATCGGAACATGGATATGTCTATGACTACCGACTGCGTGGAACCTGTTGTGTTGAAGATACCGACGTAAGTTTTGTAAAGATCCCAGTATAATTATACTGGATGAAATCCTTCGAAAAAACACATCCCACGCTTTCGGTAGGCATAAGACATATCCATGTACCCATGTATCTGGTGGCAGTGTAGATACTCGTCATAAATTCTGCTTTGCTTTGTCTTGTCCTTTTGGGCTCCTTTCTCTCGCGGGATCGTTTCGTTTTCGTTTGCATCGCGTGTGTGCAATATTCCCCTCCTCTCGTGCACCCTGTTCCATCTACCTGTTCCATCTACCCGTTCGGTACAGTTTGCAGACTGCAGCCTATCGACATTTCTCTGAGTACGTTTCTGCTAATCGCAATCACGCTTCCCACCATCTTTTCCCAATCGGACGTGTATTGTGTTTGTGTATCTATTGCAAAATCGCTCCCACACTATCCGTCTCATCCCGCCCCTTGAATCAACAGTCCGGGTCCGGCACACACAATCCGTTTCTCAAGTAACGCGTGCGACTCTATGCGATTGTGTCCGGCAAACAGAAAGGGAAACTAACAAAAGTTAACAAAACATTCCAACACACGCACAAAGAGAATGCACAAGAAAAATTTTGGAATTTTTGCAGAAGGGAAGGGGGGCATTTGATCTTCTGCAGACCTCTGAATGTACATCATGTCACGATGAGCTGCCCGGAACTATAACATCCTGCGACGAATATTTCTCTATTTCGGGGCTTGGGAGATTTTAACTCGCGCAGTACGAATCCGCCATTTTGTTTTATGATATTACGTTTATTGCATGTGTGGTGGGGGCCACATTGTGGGCCAGTCAGACCTCAAATCGCCGCCATTGCAAATGCACAAACACAGTCGCTGGATCACCCGATTTGGCTCGAATGAACTTCATCCGCTCTCGCTCATCTTCGGGGGGCGGGAACTATGTACACTCTCTCAAATTGCGTCTGCGCATGTCCAAATGTTAGTCGAACTGACTACTTGCTACCTTTTCTGGCACCCTAGTGATTGAGATAGTACAACACGGGCTATTTTATTAAATGATGAATGGGAATTGGCGGAAATTGAAGGTCATTGAAAGTCCGCCCGTCCACCCGTACACTATGTTATTTCTTGCCGTGCACAACGTCAACCTTTATCGCTATCAAATCAACATCCCAACATGTACACACAGGATCTCCGCAAGCGCACCGCCCGCGCGGATCTACAAGCAACAGCCATGCACAGCCACTTCACTCAAACGACATGCACAACCAGAAAAGAAAAATTTTCAATGGGCTTATTTCCTCTTCTGACCTCCGAGTAGAAAAACAGACATTTCGTGTGACGGACAGATTTTTAGGATGACCCCCAGCTATAAGACATATCCATGTCAGAATAATAAATATCTGGCGCAATAATCCAATCTGAACCATAACCTCGAGACGAGTTAGCATCATCTCATTTTCTAAAAAGTCACGGTTTACCTTGTGCAGAGGTTGCATCTGGCAAATTTTCTGAATGAAAAGCTTCAGCTTTGTATGAAAATTTCCAAGGTACTAGGTAGGTGTAAGAAAGTACACTACCCAAGACACAGACGATGCTGATGCTGCTGCCGCTGCTTTGCTTCTGCCGGTAATGATATTCCCGCATCAGGACCGTTTTCTCAATATCTTGTTAAACTGCCTTATAAGTAACATATGAACTTATCCAAGCGGAGTTTGTTTTGGATGAACTTTTAAGCGTTGCGAGGTATTGGGATTTTGTTTTTGATTAAACCATTAAGCGGAGGCTTGTTGACGGACTTTTAAAGCTTATCTTATCGATAAAATTTAAATTTCCTTTTAGCGTCTTCGATCAGATGAAATGCGAGAAAATGAAATTGTGCTAACAGGCACTTAAGGAATATTCCTGTTTCGCAAAATATAGGAGAATTCTCTCTATTCGATTAGAGAGAAATTTCACAAAACTCGGGAAATTTCCGCTTTAGAACCTGCAAATTCCCCCGTAAGGGCTCTAGGTTCTTCCCACCTAAAGTGGAAATGAACTACCTAATGCGGAAATCCCGCAATTAAGGAATTTTGAAAATTCTGCCTAAATGCAATAGAGAGAATTCTCCTAATATTCACGAAACAGGAATGTTCCACACTTTATTGCTGCGACAAATTTTAACAGCACATTGAGAAAACGAGCTTAAGGCCCGTTTTCTCGATGTCTGGTTAAACTGCCAGTTAGCTATTCGGGACACTAAATTACACCTTACCGTAGGCAATACTCAAAATATGATAATGCAGTAGAAAGCTCAGCTAATGCAGTAGAAGATCATGTAATGGACGATAGAGACACCCGAAGGTGTCACTAGGGACGGAGCTATTTTTACCGTGAAGGTCTGGAAGTGACAGCTGTCCAAGTTGGCAGCTGTCAAAATTGGCTCCTCGACGAGCTAAGCGGCGGCCTGTGCTTGCTGTAGCTCAGTTCGGGAGATATGGGCGGGGTTTTCGCCGCCCGTTGCCCCTGTCCATACATATTAACCATTGAATCACAGGCCTGGGATAGACGACATAAGCAATGGAGATTAAATTTGGGAAAAAAAGAAAGGAAGTGTGGTGCCATTCATCTCACATGCCATCTTCAGATGCTCCTAGGCCTAGATGACGGTGGACCTCGCCTTTCTATACCCGCTCAAAAGAAAGAAAAAAAACCGTGAGGCCCTTCATAGCCGAAAAGATGGAAAAAAAATTGTGGGGCCTCCCATGGCGACTCAGGACGAGGTATTCACCTCAAGTCAGCATCAACCTGAAATGGGAAGGACAGGGTTCCTCAAATCATATCTTGTCTTTCCATTTTTTGTTAACCAAGAATCCTACACCACTAGGTCTGCCTGATTGGGTTCCTTGATGGTACAGGATATTGCCCGAAGCGAGTGTTAATAGGTTTTCGTGTTTTCGCCTAGTTTCGCTTAACCCAATGACGTCCCCTTAATCTTTGCTGCTTCTTGTTCTGCAACCCGTAAGTCTTGCCTTGCTGGATAGTGATCGACAGTTGTATGTCGCTATGTTTATCGTTGTTAGTTACTTTTGGTAGCGGTTTAAACTCCGCGGATTCTTAACACCCTCTGCCTTAGTGGATGACTCCTGGAAGCTGTCTATCCTAAGTCCACTCAGGCCTACGGACAATGAGGGCTGGTTGTTTGTTCGTCTTTTCATGTGGGGGGGGGGGGGGGGGGGGGGGTAAGGGTAAGGGGCGGGTGGTGGGTTTTTTTTAGATAAAGGTAATATGGTAGGGTTGATAGAATTGGACAAGGAGGTGGATGGGTGGGGAGCATCCATCAGTTTTGCTACCTTCCTCTGGATAATCTACCCTAGGTGGTTATATGAACTTTTTATTGATGAAAAAGCCGTGGTTGGCGGCGGTATAGCTGACCCATCATGCACGTTGTCCGTCACAAACATCAATCTATCTATCCACTCACTGCACTGCCCGTTCTTCAACTTCCTTATCTCTCTCTGGTTCCTGCCAACCCCTTGTGGGGCATAGGGCATTACCCACGCCGACTTTCAACCTCGTCCTGTTCGCCACCATCGCCTTCAACTGACCCCACGATTTGCGTAATGACTTAACCTCGACCTCAACTGATCTTCTCCAGGTGTTTCTAGGTCGTCCAACGCGGCGGCTTGCATTGGTTCCCTGTGGGTTCCAATCGAGGGTTTGTTTAGCAATGTTTTCCGGCCCTTTTCGAAGTATGTGACCTATCCATTGCCACTTTCGCCTTTTTATGGAGGTGTCTATCCTGTCTTAGCCAGTAATGAACAGGAGGTCGTCGTTAGAAATGACCTCTGGCCAGCGTATGTGTAGGATGCGCCGTAGACACTGGTTCACGAAAGTTTGCAATTTAGTTGATATCGCCCTGGTCACCTTCCAAGTTGAACAGCCATAAAGAAGCACTGATTTTACATTGGTTTTGAAGATCCTGAATTTGGTACGTCTGGAGATGTTGTTGTTTTGCAAGAAAGGAGTCAAACTGAAAAAAAGCCGCTCGAGCCTTGTTGATGCCTGTACATCGGCATCCGCTCCACCATCTGCTGTTACTACGCTTCCGAGATAGCAGAAATTGTTATCTTTCTCGACTGCCTGCCCCGAAACACAAATTCCGCTCTGTCTTCCTGGATCGAAGCTCAAGTACTTAGTTTTGGCAGCATTGATTTTAAGCCCCGCATTGCCACTTTCGCGGTGCAGGGCATCCGTCATTTGAACTAGATGATCCGATATATTTGAAAGAAGACAAATATCGTCAGCGTAATCCAGGTGTTGAAGGTATTTAAACAGGTTCCATCTGGTACCTTTGCTCTTATGTTCATAAAGCGCAGTGCAGAGTACGTCGTTAATTGCAATTAAAAACAATATAGGTGACAAAATGCAGCCTTGTTTCACTCCGCTATGTACCTCAAAGGGGTCTGAAAGCTTACCATTGTGTAAGACATGACATTGGGCTTCCTTATGGGACCCTTATAAATCCTCCAATGCAAACGATGTACGAAAACTGTGACGGCTGGATCCAAATGTGGTTGGGGTGGGAAACTATTGCCCGAAACAAGCCGACTACTACAAATAGCCAACCCCCTCCATAGATCAAACTCGGCAAATATTTGCAGGTGTATGACGTCACACGATCTAGACCCCTTGTGTCACGCAAATTCACCTCTTCGTGGTTTTGAGCCGATCGTAGCTTTACTCGGCCCCCGTTCTCCAAAAAGGCGCGCATAGTCCGTTTCTCCTCGCAATAATGGGAGTCAAAAACGCATCAAGAAGAAAAAACGTCATCGATATCTGTGGCGGATAAAACTTGATCCCGATCACAAATCGCAACGAGATCGGTCTATCAGCAGCCACGGCGGTGGATAGGCCGAAAGCCGCCGCCTCTAACATGATTTCAATCGTTCGTTGGACTTCCGGACGACAATTACCCGCGAGCAACTCGACATTAGTGTCACCACACACTGTCGAACTCGAGCACGAACCTGGTACATATGTCCTCTGAATAACTCAAGACTCACACACACACTTCACATAAACGTGAAGAAAACCGTTCCACTTGTACCATGTTCGAGATCGAGTTCGACAGTCGACTCGCAATCACCTCCTTTTTCAGACGAAAGACGAAAAATAAAGGTAGCGAGCTCCACAAACACAATCTTCCCGATAGCGTTGCAGGTGACGAGCCGACTCCCAGATAACTAACAAAATAGCCGGCGCAAACGAAACCCATACGGTCGCTCGTCGGCCTTTCAGACGATGAGACGGCAAATATCCAACAAAAACTTAAAAAAAAAATCCAACCGTTGTCGTTGGCGGGTGACTCGCAACTCCTCTGAGAGCGTTTTCGGCCCGACCTCCCCCTGGAGACGATAACCATCCGGAGTGGTTGTCATCCTCCTGAAAAACATGGCCGCCGCGGCCGTTTACAGCCCGTATCAGCTGTTTGTAATTATCATCCGATAAATTTTTAACTGGAGGATGGGTGCCGTTTAGCATTTATCTATAGGATAAAATTTAACCAGACATTGTGAAAACAGCCCTGACTATTACCTTAATGCAATTAATTCTGAATGGCATAAGAATTATTGCTGAGCAAAGACAAAGTGGCCTAGAAGATGGCACTTTGGCCAAAATTTCAACTTTATTTCACCCAACTTTAATCTTTAACTAAGTAAAGCCAAACATTTCTGTGAAGCATTCGCTTTTTCGCTTACAATTGTCGATGGGTATCCAAACTACATACTCGTACTTTGTTTCGAGTACGTCAAATCTTCAATCTTTCGACATCAATACATTTATAAGATCTTGTCGACTCATGATTAATTCATCGATGAACTAATGACAGCACAGCACACAAAAAGTCAAGGACTCTGTTGAATGGAGAGTGTCTTACATATGACTTGGGCAATTTGTTGTATCCGTATCTGTATCTGGTATCTGTACAGAAGTATTGATTTAATAGCGTGGAAAATCTTCGATTAATTGAGCACTTATATTAATGACAAAGAACGAGTACTTGTGATCCGATGAAACAATGAAGCAAACTTTATTATTTCTTCCTTTTTTTGTAGTAAAATAATAATTGAGCTGTAGACTAAACATAACAATGCAATGAAATTGTGATGATATGCGATGAGACTTTGATTGATTCCTTGAAGATTAATGAACAGTATGTAATTGAAATGTGATTGACATCCGGTCGTGGATTTATCAATTTTTGAATACACAACAGAAAAGGTGGCAGTTTAGTGGATGATTTTTTGTTTTTCAGTTCCTATGATGCGTTCGGTGACAGGTATAAGCCTGGCCGCATATTGGATCGCGTTTGCTTGTTTTCGGTGGATGGGTTGCGTCTTCGCGCTGCAGCAGAAACACATGCATGTTGAACGCATCCACCGGAGATCAATAGTAACTCAACAATCGATTATCGTCGAAAATCTTAAGCAGGTGGGACAAGACGGGCTACCCATATTTCTTTCGGTCTGTTCCTATTTCACCGGGCGATGCATCGTGGTTTGCGTCTTGGCTGATAGTGGTTTTGCCGCTGTAACGTTGGTCGTGGTGCCTCCTCCACTGATTAAGGCAGCTCCTGATGAATGAGATCCATGGTGTGAACGAAATCAAGCGTAAAGGTGAATTGGCTTTTAACTGTTTATTGAATAGCGAGGTTGAGCCATTTTAACTTAGACTTGCAATGATCGACTCCACTTTATTCTTACCTCTTAAGATGTTCAAGAAGTAGGGAATCGTTTTCGTTAAACAAGTTAAAGACGCAACCCGTTGACAGAAAACATGCGGATGCGATCTAAAATGCGGGCAGCCTAATAACGTCCTTCTTCATTTTTAAATATCCACTAATCATTTCATCAACCTATCATAATTGGCAATCTATCATCTCAACAATGACAATATAAAAGACGGATGGATGTGTCAAAGCAAACCTATCAGCCCAATTGACAAATTACAACATACATACATGAAGCTCAAATTGCTAGAGCAAAAAAAAAAGAAAACAACATAATTGATGTAATACGATTAAATAAAAGTTGCTGGTCATGTTTAGTTTGGAGGTGTCACGCGCCGATTTGATGGCAGATGTCAAGCGCCTACCATAGTGTCACAAATGTCACTTATTTCATGAATCTATTCGTATACGTGTTTTGGTTCTACATTCTCTGCCATTAATTGAGCCAACTCTCGGCTAACAATTACACCCCCACAGTTCAGCACAAAGCCGACGTGATAACAACATGGCGTTTCAGAATTAAAGTATACGCTTTTACACCCACCTTATTTCAATGTAAATTTGGATTTTATTGTTACGATCGTGTTGTTTTAAACGTTAATAAAAATTATCGTTTCCAATTAGTGAATGGTAATCTGATGTGTTACTATATTCAGGGATGGTGACGCGATGCTGGAGGTCGAGGACCATTTCGTTTGAGTGACATGTCTGAATTTTTACTAAATTGTTTTCTTTACATTAAGTAAGTGGAACAAATCACTTAATTGTGTCTTTTTTAAGTGGATCACTTACAGTTTACTTAATATGACTTGGTCTTAATTGAGAAGAATCACCTCTTAACTTGACTATAAATTGCTTATTTTTCTTCATTTAATGGATAGATATGAGGAATATGAAGTTTGAAAGCCAAATTGGGAGCAATATTTACTTTCAAGTAACGCACCCTCCTACGTAAATCCAATTAATTGCAATGATAAAAGTACACCATCAATTCGTTATTTTGGGGGCAGCCAGCGATACTACTTTGCTTAGCGCGGTAACCACTCCTGCGCGCCAGCGCACTCTATTCAGGGCAATGGGGCGAAACTTCCCAAACGACTTACCCAACGCCTTAAGCGCGGTTCACATTATATGGCAAGTCGTCATATATTTGCTGCCATATGATTGCCATACCCGTGTGAACACCTTTCATATGTACTGCCATACGAAAAAATTTTTATCTGGCAGCTTCATGCCATATTGCGCCATATGGATGCCATACAGTGTGAACACCTCTTGCCAGATATCTGGCACCAATGTGCCATATCATTTTATATGATAAGCATGTCCGTCATATAGAAAGCGTATGGCACTTGCTTTTAGAACAAAAGGTTAGTTTGCATGAGTTTGTTTATCAAAATTTCGAAAACTGAGTGCATGTAACGGTTGCCATTACCGCGTATTATTCGTAGTTGAAGGGGAGAATACGAATATTGTGTACTCTCTACGCGCAAAAAATTTAACGTTGCATTTTACTGTGTAATTGTCTTTGCCCTTTGTTAAAATCACTCGCCTTTTGAACGTTATCGAGTGCGAAAAAGTATAAATACCTTTAAATAGTCGGCTTTCAATATATTGTAAAAACTACTGCACACCTCAGGAATAACGAGCAAAATTGTGTTCGTCGGTATCCTGAATAGCACACTCAAACTTGCGTAGCTATCACCTAAGCAAAAACATGTTTGAAATTTGACTCTCTTATCTCAAAACCAATATCAAGAACACTCACCGGTTGCCAAGAATCTCAGCGTCAATGTTAAGCGTTCACTTGCAGATACTGTTTCACTCATTTGTGTTTATACTCTAGATGAAATCTGAGAGTATTATAAGTTTGCCACAAAGTTTGTAACGCTAAGAAATAAGGCTCGCAGAAAAAAATGAATGATACAGAAGTTCATATTATCACTCGAATATCTCAAAACCGGATGTCCGTCTGTCCGTCTGTCCGTCCGTCCGTCCGTAACCTCTCTAGCTCGAGAACGCGTTGAGCTATGAAGTTCAAATTTTGCACACGTTATTTTTGACAAAAAATGAAGGCTAAGTTCGTGAACGGGCTAAATCGCTCCACCCCTTCTACCCCCTCCCATACAAAATGACACATTTTTGAAAATTTACAATAATCAGATTTTCTCAGAAACTATAAAACATATTGCTTTGAAATTTTGAATATATCACTTTTATGATAATTGTAACCTACATTATAAAATTTATTGTAATCCTCACCCTCCTTCTACCCCCTCCCATACAAACTGCACTATTTCATGAAATACGTTAAGCCAATTTACTCATTACCTATACAATTTATCGGGCTGAAATTTTGTACTTAACACTTAATTAACAATATCAGTTAGATTCATAAAAATTAATCGATTACCCTTACTCCGTCTACCCCCTCCCATACAAAATGACACATTTTTGATAATTTACAATAATCAGATTTTCTCAGAAACTATAAAACATCTTGCTTTGAAATTTTGAATATATCACTTTTATGATAATTGTAACCTACATTATAAAATTTATTGTAATCCTCACCCTCCTTCTACCCCCTCCCATACAAACTGCACTATTTCATGAAATACGTTAAGCCAATTTACTCATTACCTATACAATTTATCGGGCTGAAATTTTGTACTTAACACTTAATTAACAATATCAGTTAGATTCATAAAAATTAATCGATTACCCTTACTCCGTCTACCCCCTCCCATACAAAATGACACATTTTTGATAATTTACAATAATTAGATTTTCTCAGAAACTATAAAACATCTTGCTTTGAAATTTTGAATATATCACTTTTATGATAATTGTAACCTACATTATAAAATTTATTGTAATCCTCACCCTCCTTCTACCCCCTCCCATACAAACTGCACTATTTCATGAAATACGTTAAGCCAATTTACTCATTACCTATACAATTTATCGGGCTGAAATTTTGTACTTAACACTTAATTAACAATATCAGTTAGATTCAAAAAAAGTAATCGATTACCCTTACTCCGTCTACCCCCTCCCATACAAAATGACACATTTTTGATAATTTACAATAATCAGATTTTCTCAGAAACTATAAAACATATTGCTTTGAAATTTTGAATATATCACTTTTATGATAATTGTAACCTACACTATAAAATTTATTGTAATCCTCACCCTCCTTCTACCCCCTCCCATACAAACTGCACTATTTCATGAAATACGTTAAGCCTATTTACTCAGTACGTATACAATTTATCGGGCTGAAATTTTGTACTTAACACTTAATTAACAATATCAGTTAGATTCCAAAAAAATAGTCGATTACCCTTACTCCGTCTACCCCCTCCTATACAATATCCGAGATTGCAACCAAAATTATTTATTGGCTTTAACCAGGTTCAAATTCATCTAGAGTATTGCATGATTGGGGTTTACCCCAATCGTAGTTCTTTTATGTTTTTTTTGTTATCAAAGGTGAGACAAGATCCAAAAGATAGTCGACGTCAATCGGTGACATGCGAACGAAATTCCGGTAAACCACGTCGTCTTCTGATCGCAATTCTCGCAATAAAGTTGAAAGGAAACCTTCCGTATCGCGTTGAGCTATCCATTTTCTCAATAAAATTCGCTCCTTTATCATTTCACTTTGATGCTTCTTTCTTCTTTTCTGTCTTAACTTTAATAGCACCAAAACACCAGCGGCCATGCCTGCTTGTGTCGACATCGTAGAAGTGACTAAACGTTTGCCATTCGTATGGTACCATACAAAAAGTCCCATACAGTGTGAACACTCGCCATATTTGCTACCATATATGTATCTGGCACATTCGCGTATGGCAACGAAGCTGCCATACCAAGAGCTGCCATATATTTTTGTCAGTTTGAACACCATGCCATATGTATGGCAGCAAATATATGGTAGCTTGCCATATAGTGTGCCCGAGCCTTTACACTCTTTTGCCATATATCGACGCCATATAATTTTAGGAACCGAAATTTCGAGTCTCCATTCGGAATAAATTTGTTATTCTGTCTCGGCAAATTTCTTCTTCTGTTGGCGTTAAAGTTGGAGAGGATACTAATCAGATCAATCAACCAATGGATGGTATCGTAACTCGTTCGAGGGCGAAGGTCATTAATGTAGATTTCAACGGGCCATGTGTGCCTCACCCTTCTTCCTGACTAATAAATAGTGATGACGTTAATCTAGTGTTTATAGCGCCTTATCCTTGGTCATCATCGACGACTCTATCATCCACAATGTCATTTGTTCAGTCGCTCCGTTGATGGCTCTCTCTCGCGTGTATGCTCGCCTCCTAAACAACTATTACTTTCAAGGCTCGCTTACGACACATCTACTTCCGAGGTCAAACAATAGTTGATCAAGAAACTCGGCTTTGAACCCTCGCTCCGTATCTTTCAAGAAAGTGACAATGGAAAACTTACCTGACAGGGTTGTTTCATCGTTCAAGATGACTATTCCAAAGGATCTTCAGTCGCCCTTTGAACAATCCTTTTGGATATCGGGAGTTCTTTGAAAAGAATTCGCTAATCGAAATTTTTATCGTCAACGTTTAGAAAAAAATCCAAAATGATATATGCATATTCCTTGTATTATCAAAATGTGCGTGGGATAACAACACCGGAACATGTCTGCCCTTACTTCATCTCATGATATAATATATTTAAGGAAAATTTGGCTGGGAAATCAGAACTACGAACTATGGGAAGTCTACTGGTGGAGGCGCTCTTATTGTTATACGAGATAACTTGTTGTTTTTGTGCTAACTATCTTCAAAAACTGATTCTAAACCTTATGATGGGATCACAGCCGCACTTTATTCTTCTTGTAGGTCAATTTTAATGTCATGTGTCTATGTTCCGGGTAACTCTGCTTTGTCTGTCTACAAAATTCTTTTTTCCTACTTTTTTAATATATGTAATCAGTGGCGGATCTAGAAAGCGAGTTCGGAGGGGGCCGACTTAGTTTGCTACCTGGATAAGGATATGTCCACCCTTATTCAGCTTTTAGTCTTCATGAGGAATATGTCTATAAGAACCGCGTACGCATTCCTTGCTGGAAAGAAGAGTGCAATGATGAACGTACAAAACCATGAACTAAGGTTGGTTTAGGTATAAGGGCTCTGTGTTTGTTCGGTAGGGTTCGTTTTGTTACCACCAGGACCTCATCAACCGAAAATACTAATCAATAAACCAGACAGAACTTCGAAGAGAAAGAAGATGTTTGGTGCCATCAAAATTAGTTAAGTAATACAGTTCAGTGAAGAAGTGGGATTCTTCCTCATTCTTGCCATAGTCAAACAGATGCAGAGTAAATAAAAATAACCTCTCCCCCGGCTCCGTAGCTTTATTGGATGCGAAGCCCCATGAAGTGCTCCTTAACTATAGTCCAGTTATAACTCCCACAGCAACTCTAGTATTTTGTCAGCGATAACAGTTAAGCGGTACGACTAGAATACAATCTAGGCCTCAACATCTTTGTTCACATGCATTTCTTATCATTTATCCATTCTAAGTTGGTCCTGCTAATCGCTAGTTTGGAAGTATCGATAGATGTATTGCTGTTCCGACGAATTTGTACAGCATCGTTAGTTTTACTCTGCCAGGTGAGCTCGTCTGCTCGTTCGTTACCAGGGAAACCACTGTAATCCAGAGTCCAACATATAAAAATTCTAAAATGCACTGAGCAATATTCTGCCAAGGTCTTCGACGTAGTCAGAACCGATTCGAGAGATTTATTACATCATACGATTAGATAGATATCTCTAGCTCATATCACGTGACTTTCGAGAGAGGAGAGAGCTTCCGTAACCGCTGTAACTATGGCCTAGAAAACATTGCAGTATTCAGGCAGACTGAAAGAGAAATTTAGGTTTAGCTTATCAGAGAAAACTCCTACCTCTGATTCTTTATCCGGCTTGGAGCCATCTCATAGCTTTTTATTAAATTATGCAACAGAAGCGCGTTAATTCACTATGTAATTTTATCAGGTTATCAAAATGCTTGTGAAGCGCATATTTCGTAGAGGTGTAATTAGTTGTTGCCGGAATATTTAGGCCGGGTGTCATTTTTATTCGCTGTCGTTTTTATAAATAATTTTCGAGTATATATTAGAATATACCTTAACCAAGCTCGATATTCCAAAGATTTTGGAGGGGACCCGGGCCCCCCTCTGGATCCGCCACCGTATGTAATGTTTTTCAACCTAATTCTTTTATCATTATTTGCGGTGATTTAAATCTACCAAATGTTTGTTGGCCAAACTCACCAGTGTACCAATGGCTTCCTCCTCGCATTCACTATTGATGTCGCTCGTTTCCTTTATGGAGTTCTACAACTTGCTGCAGTTTAATGTTGTGCATAACTTTATAGATCGCACGCTCGATCTGGCCTTTAGCAACTTGCATTCTTCGTGTCTTTCATCCTCTTGCGCTACGTTGTCAAATGTGCCATGTGATCCATATCATGCAGCCCTAATCCATGATATTAAAATGGAACACTTGCCTTCCCTTTCCAGACACAAAATGCACTATATCGATTCAATTTCAGGAAAGCCAATTACGAAGCAATTAATTTCAAATTGTCGGTAATAAATTGGAACGACATTCTCGTTAATCTAGATAGCGAATCAGCGATTGATTAAGTTTATAACATTCTTTACAACATTCTATTTTATTTGAATTTGTACCTGTTTACAGTTTTAAACCCCGAAATGGGCCGATATAGTTTACACTATTAATTTATAGAATGATCCGCAAAGAGACCGACTTCGTTTACGCTATAAATGGTTCATACGTCACTCTGATCTCTCAGCTTTTAACAAAATCATCTAGGACCAAAAGATTAGTTCATGCTGCTCGCTCAGCATTGAAAACTGCGTCAAAAACAACGAGAGTACGCCATTTTGGTCTTTTATTCGTAACATGCGTTCTTATTCTTATTCATCCATCTTCTTTATCGTACGGGGATATAACTGTCAAAACTCCCCAAGAAATATGTGACCTAACTATTAGCCTTTTACAATGTTTCTCTAGAACTTTCCAACGGTCATCTTCTTCCTAAATTCTCACCAACCGAAATTAGTCTTTCCAACGCCTGGCCCTAATGAGATTCCAAACTCTTTCTTAAAAAAAAAAAAAATGCATAACGCTTTGTAGTCCGGATGGCGCAACGGTTAGCACGTTCGTCTTCTACGCACTGGGCCACGGTTCGATTCCTACTGAATGCGGTAGTTTTCGATAAAAAAAGGAATTATCGTGTCGGACTATGAACCCATTCAGCTGTTGAATGAGTACCCATTTATGGGGTAAATAACTTGGTTGAGCGTGTTGCTGATCACACACCTCTGCACAAGACAAGACTTCACGATCTAGAACAGGGGTCGGCAAACTCCGGCCCGCGGGCCAAATCCGGCCCGCCTTTGGTTCTCATCCGGCCCGCGAGCTAATATTGTTTTTGACATGACAAAATCAAATTTATACAAACACATAATTTAAAATCGATTTTGGTTTATCACAAGGAAGTGTGTTTGAGTTGAATTTAAAACAAATTTATTTGTTACATTGGAGACTCAATTGGAATAATAGTCCAAATAGCAATTCCTGTCAAGCTCCTAGGTAAAAACCGATCACAGAGTCTGTGGTGGGGTATTTGAACTAAACACTAGGATCTTGCTATGGACGTTTGGCCCAGCGTATGTTAAGTCTGTTTTCATGCCATTACATCCTGCGCCAAGGAAATATTAATTCTGAGGCTTCCTGGCGCTAATTGCTATCTGTGCAGATATTAATGTAGGCATTAGAGTACGTATACACTCTTATCAAAAGATCTTATTGAGACTAGTAAAACAGTGCTTCGAGGTCCTTGAATATCTGGTGAACAGTAACCTGATCATTGAAAGTTTGGTTCACTTGGTTTCATTCTGCGTACCGGCTGTGATTCGCGCCTCTCACGCTCCACGGTACAAATACTTGTCCAATAAATTCAGACTAATTAAAATAGAGGGAATTTGGGAGACAAAAAGCATTTGTCCCGTAAGGCCGCGAACTTTAGTCCACAGTGTTTCGACTGGCAACACAATGACACGCTGTCAAGCTAATCTACACACGCATACTAAGTTTGTATGCAGAATGAAACCAAACCAACCAAGCTTGCAATTTTCAGTGAAACACAATTCTTTGCAAGAAACTTGAATATCAACCAGGCCACTCTGGACTGCTTGCAGGATGACGCATTTAACGTATTAACTACTCCAGATCCGATGACGAAATTGATGCGTGTGATGCGATTAAATGAATTTAAACTCGCATCGATTTCGTCAATTCCAGGTAACGAAGCAAATACGTTTTCCGATGGCATTTGCAGTGTAAAACAGTAAATCAACTGTGCCATTTCGACAGCTTTAGCTAGATGGACTGGTGATAGTTTTTGGTAATTAGCTTTTGTTATATATTTAATGTTTAAAGAGAAATTAAAGTGTTTCCTGAAATAAACGATATTATTTGAGTATCGGTCTGGAAATGTTCATGAGCTTTATTGAATAGTAGTAGCTCAGTTTTTCTTACATGACTATCCAGTGCAATTCAGTTCAGCAACAACATGTTAACCTAAAATATCAATGCGGGTAAAACATTTCGCTTCCGTCACCCTGTATACGGAGGTTTAAACACAGCATATTTTCAATCGGCACGAGAAAAATAACCGCTTTTTTTTCTTGTATCTAGCAGTTACATTGCTCATAATTTCGATTCAATTTCGTCTACATCTAGTTAAATCAGAAATGATATCTTATCCGTTTCGTTACTTCGAACTGGCGAAATTGATACAGGTTTACGGTCATTTACAGAAACACATATAGATTTCGTCATTGGATTTAGGCGTAATAGATACGATACGGCCAACGGCTAGGGCTGCTGGCACACGGTAAGCAGTTTCATTTCGAATTTGCTATCCGGCCCGCTGAGCTTAAAATTTTAAAATTCTGGCCCTTTGCTGCAAAAGTTTGCCGACCCCTGGTATAGAAAATGAGATGATGCTAACTCATCTCGAGGCCATAATTCAAATTGGACTGTTGCGCCAGTTATTTATTTATAACGCTTTGTCTATTCCTTTATCCATCCTATTCAACAAAAGCATTCAAGAAAGTGATTTCTTTTCCCGTCCCATTGGAAAATTTCTTATGTCCCAATACCTAAAAAGGTTGACACTAACCTCGTTTCAAGTTATTGTCCAAATTTCATGCGTGTAGCTGCATGTTTTCATTGTAAAAAATCGTTTTTCCCACAAAGAGCCATTTTTAAACCACTGTACGACGCCTACCTGCAGCCTGCAGGAACACCAAAACGTTACTGAATAGGGCTTCCCCAAGGAAGTTAGATTCGCATCAATTTTGACACGTATCAAATTTGGTTCGAATTGGACTACGAGATGTGCGTGAAGGAACGAATTTACAAAGGAGAAACTCCCTGATTTGAACACAATGGAATGTTCCGTAAATTCAATCGATAATCGAAAAAACCGCCACCGGGACGTACTTAGGGTCAACCGTAGAAGCTTCACACCTTCATACTACAATTTTGTAATTTGCGAATGCAGTCTTAGTATTCTAGCCAAAGAATAATGTGCAAAAACTAATCAAAACGCCTCCGCATTTCAATTAGACGGGCGAAATCATTTGCCATTTGGTTTGTTTTCAATAATGGTCAGAAGCTCTGATAAATCCCAGTAAAATATTCTTTTCAGCCCCAATCTCTCGCAGGCCAACTGTCATCTATCAACTAGTCTCCGTATTAAAACGAATCCTTAATCGTCCATAGCCGTCTCCAACACTTCCATTAATCTCAGCGCCACCCTATCAACATTACCCACCACAGGACACGTGTTTGCACACATGGAACTTATTTACGAAAAGGACTCAACTCAACGGATGCAAACATCCCATTAGTCGCGTTTTCTGACCTAAGCCTGCCTCCGCGCCGCGCAGCCGGTCAATTTACTGTGTCATCACAGCCGAGCCGGGAACTAGTCCAAGTCCTAGTCGATAGAAGGAGGCTCGTGTATCCCGTGCAGTCAATTTGCTTTCAACTGCGGAAACCTGTTGAATGGGACAAATGTTTCGAGTGAATAATTCTTAACTTATTGCACACGCCCGGCTGAGCGTGAAATTCATGCAAATTTATGGAAATTGTCGACAAGCTCAGAATGAAAAAAATAAAACGTGTGAAAATAGGAGTTTTCCGGTGAAGCTGATAATCCCATTTCTCTGTAAATTCGTATCTCGTGGTGATGTACGCATGATCACCCTAAACGGATTTTCTAAAAGGACACCTCCCGTCTCCCGATGATGAGCCCAATTTTTATACCCTTCACGGATGTGATAGGATATATTAACTTTGTCATGAAGTTTGCAGCGCACAGAAGGAAGCATCTCCGACCATATAAACTATATATTCTTGGTCAGTATGATGAGACGAGTTGATTAAGCTTTGTCCGTCTGTCTGTCTGTTTCTATGCAAACTAGTTCCTTAGTTTTAAATCTATCAAGCTGAAATTTGGACAGAGCCTTCTTTCTATTGCACGCAGTATATATGTCAACGGAATCGGACCACTACGTCATATAGCTGCCATAGGAACGACCGGTCCAAAAACTCGTCTTTGTGAGAAAAACTTTTTTATTTCTAAAGATATCGTTTTAAAATTTCACAAGAATCAATAGTATCTATACCTAGTCTAGCCATAAATACTGTTACAAACTTTTTGAAGCACTGTTCAATAAAAGAGGTGTTATATGTTAAGAAATCATTGTTTATTTATTAAATGCATTGTCAACAACGGAAATTGCAACAAGTTATTCGAAGTGATTGCCTTTTGCCTTTACACAAGCCTTTAATCGAGCTGGCCACTTATCTATGGAAGCACGCACGACTTCAATCGGAAAGTTGGCGACTGCATGTGTAAGAGACTTCTTTAAGGATTCGATATTAGAATGTCTTTTAGAGCACGTCATTTGCTCTAAGACAGACCATAATTCGTAGTCCAGCGGATTCAGGTCTGGGCTAGAGGAAGGCCAATCTTCAGCTTTAATAAAATCTGGAACATTTTCTTCAAGCCATTTTTGGGTTGACTTCGCCTTATGACCTGGTGCAGAATCTTGCTGGAAACTCCAAGGCTGATTTTTGAATAATGACGTGTTGAGAGGTTTCACTACACTTTCAAGGACACTTTCTTGATAAATTTTGGCAGACGTTTTGACGCCCTTCTCACGAAAATGCAACTTTGTCACCCCGTTGTAGCTAACACCCCACCAAACCTTTTCTGAGGCTGGATGATGACCTCTTTGAACCTTTTGGGCAACTTGAGAAGCTTCTCTGGCACTGCGAGCATAAACCCTATCGTTTTGTTTATTAAATGTTTCTTCGACAGTAAAAATTTTTTCGTCCGTAAACAAAATTTTTCGGTGTTCTTGGTTTGCGTACCGGCAAAGTAATCGTTTTGATTTTTCCACTCTATTTTTTTTAACGAATCTGTTAGTAAATGCCCGGTAGATCTACGATAAGCACCCAACCCCAAGTCACTTTTGATGATACGTGAAATTGTTCTTTGGGGTATTTTCATCTCACGCGATAAAATTTTTTGTTTCAGAACAGGATTACTTTTTATTTTTTATTTTTTATTACATATTAAGAAAAAAATAAAAAATGTATTTTATTATGTACGAAATTTAACTGAATTGGGTAAATAAAGCTTGTAATAATAATAATAAAGGATTACGGCGAATTCTCTCGCGCACGGCTTTAACCGCTTGAGGTGTTCGAGTAGTTCGCGGACGGCCACTTCTTTCGCGGACACTTACTCCAGACGTATTATTAAATCTTTCAATAGCCCGATATACAAACATTCGGCTTATGCCAAGGGTATGCAGAGTCTTAAAAATATCACTTGGTTGCATTCCTACTTTATGAAGTGCAATCACAGCAATTCTATTTTCTTTGTCACCCCAATCCATGTTCACTACACTAAAAATTAAACTCAAATGATGACAAATGCATCAAGCACAAGCGTACTATAGCGATTAGCTCAATTTTTAAGAAATGCAATATAACGGTTCCTTTCTGCAGGGTTGCCAAACCTTGTAACAATATTTATGGCTAGACTAGGTAGCTAAATCACATTCACGAATTTGGTTGAAATCGGACCACTACGTCATATAGCTGCTATAGGAACGAACGGTTCAAAAATTCGTCTTTGTGAGAAAAACTTTTTTATTTCTAAAGATATCGTTTTCAGATTTCACACTAACCAATAGTATTAAATAAAATATATTAAAATTCACAATAATCAGTAGTATCTTTAGTAAAATTATATTTCGAAATTTGGTTGAGATCGGACTACTCTATCAAGTTTTTGTCAGAAAAACTTTTTTTTATTTCCGAAGATATCTTTACGAAATTGCATATTATTCAATCGTATTGACTGCTAAGCCACGTTAGTAAATTTGGTTGAAATCGGCCCACTATTTCATATACCTCTTATAGGAACAGTGAAATCGGAACAAGTTTTACTACTAATTTCAAAAAGGCAAATGTACCAAAAAACACACATCATACCTAGTCAAGGCTAGCTTGTTTTTTATTTTTTTTTGAAAATGGAGTTGGGTTCTTTTTTGGCCAAAACTTATACCCCATTTCCTGCCAAACGAATTGCGTAACATTTGTTTTTTTTTTGTTAATTGCCTTGACCCCTACAGGGGCATAGGCGCGTCAACATCTACTGCATAACTATCCTTGCTGACGTTTCGATAGCATATTTTTCGGAAGGTGCAGTTGCTAGCATTATGCACCTCAATAATGCCAAGTCAATCTCCTGAACAAGTGTAATAAAGAATCCATCCGATTTCAATAAAAAAAAATCGTTTCTCCTGAACTTGACGTGTCTTCGCCACCTTACCGCAATCCGCTGAAATTCCAATCGAATGGCTTTGCCTTCACGTAAATTACACGTTTCACCTTGACTTTGGGTCGATAGCAATCGTTATTTGGTATATCGTCCTTTCTGCCTCCCGCGTTTGGTGTACATTCGTATTCCGGGCACGTTCAGCCGTACGACATCAATTCTCATGAGTGCAGTATATTCGATGTATCCTCCCGACTTGTAATGGTATCCATGAATAAGACTCAGCGTTATGTATGTTTAAGGACTTGCAGAATATTTTTGCAGGATATAGTGATTATGGTGACTGTGGAATGAAAGTGCTCAATTTCACCTCAAGAAAAAAAAAATCGTGCAGGTCACTGGAGAGAGAGAAAATGAGAGTCGATTTGTCAAGTGAGGTTTCTTTCTGGCTGGATTTGTTTAAATCTAAAGTCTACAAAAAGACATAACGACGAAAACTTCTCCTCAACGGATACAGTAAGATCGTCTAGAATTAGCCAATTTACTGGACTGGAATGAATGCCAAAAGAGACATATATCCGAAAAGTATCAAAAATTAATTTTACGTAACCAGAAAAGGAAACTAGAATTTATTACAGGAACTTTTCCTTGCGTCCTCACCAATGAACTCCGAAAGCCTTCATAAGAACTCTTGTATAATTTCTTGCTCAGAAAGGTGGTTTTTTGTTCGCACCAAAGGACTTCGAAAAGCTTTCATCTGAACTCCACTACATTCGTCTCATCACCCCCTTTTCGAAAATACCCATTTTGAAAGAATTGGCTTCTATTTCACTCTATCCTCAGAAAGGCCTTTTTGGCTTTACCGAACGCCTGCAAAAGCTCTCATGCCCCATTTTGTTTGATTTAGTTTTCAATTCTCTTCATAACCAAAAAGGTCCTTTTGCGAGAAGTACTTAAAAAAATTCTTATCATTTCCGAAAACTCCTATCTTGCAAGGTTTGTCTTCCATTTCATTTCAACCCAAAAAAAGGCCCTTTTGTCTTGACCAAAAGACTATGAAAACTTTTAACAGTACTCCAGTTCATTGGTCTTAACACCCCACCCCCTTGCCGAAAACACCAATATTTGGCTAGTGTTAGCTTCCAAAGAAAACAATGGAGAGATATCCAAAGTTTGACCCCTCTAGCTGCTCAAATAACGAAGTTCCAGGCACTTTTATATTTGGCAGTCGAGGGGTCACTTTGCCATGAAATTTTCGGGGTTTTTCGCAGGTTTTCATCCGGAATGGTATTTTTGGTTTTTGGGGCAGGGTTCAGGCTGCATTTGAAGCTAAAATTTAAGTCTCTAGCCTCCGTGGTTTTGGAGATGGAGCCTTTTGAAAAAGTGCAAGTTTGACCCCTCTAGCTGCTCAAATAACGAAGTTACAGGCACTTTTATATTTGGCAGTCGAGGGGTC
This sequence comes from Chloromyia formosa, assembly GCA_964017055.1. Classification (NCBI taxonomy): domain Eukaryota; kingdom Metazoa; phylum Arthropoda; class Insecta; order Diptera; family Stratiomyidae; genus Chloromyia; species Chloromyia formosa. The sequence continues at coordinate 45,574,639 of OZ024818.1, read as the reverse complement.
ACTTTGCCATGAAATTTTCGAGGTTTTTCGCAGGTTTTCGTCCGGAATGGTATTTTTGGTTTTTGGGGCAGGGTTCAGGCTGCATTTGAAGCTAAAATTCAAGTCTCTAGCCTCCGTGGTTTTGGAGATGGAGCCTTTTGAAAAAGTGCAAGTTTGACCCCTCTAGCTGCTCAAATAACGAAGTTACAGGCACTTTTATATTTGGCAGTCGAGGGGTCACTTTGCCATGAAATTTTCGGGGTTTTTCGCAGGTTTTCGTCCGGAATGGTATTTTGGGGGCAGGGTTCAGGCTGCATTTGAAGCTAAAATTCAAGTCTCTAGCCTCCGGGGTTTTGGAGATGGAGCCTTTTGAAAAAGTGCAAGTTTGACCCCTCTAGCTGCTCAAATAACGAAGTTACAGGCACTTTTATATTTGGCAGTCGACGGGTCACTTTGCTATGAAATTTTCGGGGTTTTTCGCAGGTCTTCGTCCGGAATGGTATTTTTGGTTTTTGGGGCAGGGTTCAGGCTGCATTTGAAGCTAAAATTCAAGTCTCTAGCCTCCGTGGTTTTGGAGATGGAGCCTTTTGAAAAAGTGCAAGTTTAACCCCTCTAGCTGCTCAAATAACGAAGTTACAGGCACTTTTATATTTGGCAGTCGACGGGTCACTTTGCCATGAAATTTTCGGGGTTTTTCGCAGGTTTTCGTCCGGAATGGAATTTTTGGGTTTTGGGGCAGGGTTCAGGCTGCATTTGAAGCTAAAATTCAACTCTGTAGCCTCCGGGGTTTTGGAGATGGAGCCTTTTGAAAAAGTGCAAGTTTGACCCCTCTAGCTGCTCAAATAACGAAGTTACAGGCACTTTTATATCACTTTGCCATGAAATTTTCGGGGTTTTTCGCAGGTTTTCGTCCGGAATGGTATTTTTGGTTTTTGGGGCAGGGTTCAGGCTGCATTTGAAGCTAAAATTCAAGTCTCTAGCCTCCGTGGTTTTGGAGATGGAGCCTTTTGAAAAAGTGCAAGTTTGACCCCTCTAGCTGCTCAAATAACGAAGTTACAGGCACTTTTATATTTGGCAGTCGAGGGGTCACTTTGCCATGAAATTTTCGGGGTTTTTCGCAGGTTTTCGTCCGGAATGGTATTTTTGGGGCAGGGTTCAGGCTGCATTTGAAGCTAAAATTCAAGTCTCTAGCCTCCGGGGCTTTGGAGATGGAGCCTTTTGAAAAAGTGCAAGTTTGACCCCTCTAGCTGCTCAAATAACGAAGTTACAGGCACTTTTATATTTGGCAGTCGACGGGTCACTTTGCCATGAAATTTTCGGGTTTTTCGCAGGTTTTCGTCCGGAATGGTATTTTGGGGTTTTGGGGCAGGGTTCAGGCTGCATTTGAAGCTAAAATTCAAGTCTCTAGCCTCCGTGGTTTTGGAGATGGAGCCTTTTGAAAAAGTGCAAGTTTGACCCCTCTAGCTGCTCAAATAACGAAGTTACAGGCACTTTTATATTTGGCAGTCGAATGGTCACTTTGCAATGAAATTTTCGGGGTTTTTCGCAGGTTTTCATCCGGAACGGTATTTTTGGTTTTTGGGGCAGGGTTCAGGCTGCATTTGAAGCTAAAATTCAAGTCTCTAGCCTCCGTGGTTTTGGAGATGGAGCCTTTTGAAAAAGTGCAAGTTTGACCCCTCTAGCTGCTCAAATAACGAAGTTACAGGCACTTTTATATTTGGCAGTCGAGGGGTCACTTTGCCATGAAATTTTCGGGGTTTTTCGCAGGTTTTCGTCCGGAATGGTATTTTTGGGGCAGGGTTCAGGCTGCATTTGAAGCTAAAATTCAAGTCTCTAGCCTCCGGGGCTTTGGAGATGGAGCCTTTTGAAAAAGTGCAAGTTTGACCCCTCTAGCTGCTCAAATAACGAAGTTACAGGCACTTTTATATTTGGCAGTCGACGGGTCACTTTGCTATGAAATTTTCGGGGTTTTTCGCAGGTTTTCGTCCGGAATGGTATTTTTGGTTTTTGGGGCAGGGTTCAGGCTGCATTTGAAGCTAAAATTCAAGTCTCTAGCCTCCGTGGTTTTGGAGATGAAGCCTTTTGAAAAAGTGCAAGTTTGACCCCTCTAGCTGCTCAAATAACGAAGTTACAGGCACTTTTATATTTGGCAGTCGACGGGTCACTTTGCCATGAAATTTTCGGGGTTTTTCGCAGGTTTTCGTCCGGAATGGTATTTTGGGGTTTTGGGGCAGGGTTCAGGCTGCATTTTAAGCTAAAATTCAAGTCTCTAGCCTCCGTGGTTTTGGAGATGGAGCCTTTTGAAAAAGTGCAAGTTTGACCCCTCTAGCTGCTCAAATAACGAAGTTACAGGCACTTTTATATTTGGCAGTCGAGGGGTCACTTTGCCATGAAATTTTCGGGGTTTTTCGCAGGTTTCCGTCCGGAATAGTATTTTTGTTTTTGGGGCAGGGTTCAGGCTGCATTTGAAGCTAAAATTCAAGTCTCTAGCCTCCGTGGTTTTGGAGATGGAGCCTTTTGAAAAAGTGCAAGTTTGACCCCTCTAGCTGCTCAAATAACGAAGTTACAGGCACTTTTATATTTGGCAGTCGAGGGGTCACTTTGCCATGAAATTTTCGGGGTTTTTCGCAGGTTTTCGTCCGGAATGGTATTTTTGGTTTTTTTGGGGCAGGGTTCAGGCTGCATTTGAAGCTAAAATTCAAGCCTCTAGCCTCCGTGGTTTTGGAGATGGAGCCTTTTGATAAAGTGCAAGTTTGACCCCTCTAGCTGCTCAAATAACGAAGTTACAGGCACTTTTATATTTGGCAGTCGAGGGGTCACTTTGCCATGAAATTTTCGGGGTTTTTCGCAGGTTTTCGTCCGGAATGGTATTTTTGGTTTTTTGGGGCAGGGTTCAGGCTGCATTTGAAGCTAAAATTCAAGCCTCTAGCCTCCGTGGTTTTGGGGATGGAGCCTTTTGAAAAAGTGCAAGTTTGACCCCTCTAGCTGCTCAAATAACGAAGTTACAGGCACTTTTATATTTGGCAGTCGAGGGGTCACTTTGCCATGAAATTTTCGGGGTTTTTCGCAGGTTTTCGTCCGGAATGGTATTTTTGGTTTTTGGGGCAGGGTTCAGGCTGCATTTGAAGCTAAAATTCAAGTCTCTAGCCTCCGTGGTTTTGGAGATGGAGCCTTTTGAAAAAGTGCAAGTTTGACCCCTCTAGCTGCTCAAATAACGAAGTTACAGGCACTTTTATATTTGGCAGTCGAGGGGTCACTTTGCCATGAAATTTTCGGGGTTTTTCGCAGGTTTTCGTCCGGAATGGTATTTTTGGTTTTTTGGGGCAGGGTTCAGGCTGCATTTCAAGCTAAAATTCAAGCCTCTAGCCTCCGTGGTTTTGGAGATGGAGCCTTTTGAAAAAGTGCAAGTTTGACCCCTCTAGCTGCTCAAATAACGAAGTTACAGGCACTTTTATATCACTTTGCCATGAAATTTTCGGGGTTTTTCGCAGGTTTTCGTCCGGAATGGTATTTTTGGTTTTTTGGGGCAGGGTTCAGGCTGCATTTGAAGCTAAAATTCAAGCCTCTAGCCTCCGTGGTTTTGGAGATGGAGCCTTTTGAAAAAGTGCAAGTTTGACCCCTCTAGCTGCTCAAATAACGAAGTTACAGGCACTTTTATATTTGGCAGTCGAGGGGTCACTTTGCCATGAAATTTTCGGGGTTTTTCGCAGGTTTTCTTCCGGAATGGTATTTTTGGTTTTTGGGGCAGGGTTCAGGCTGCATTTGAAGCTAAAATTCAAGCCTCTAGTCTCCGTAGTTTTGGAGAAGGAGCCTTTTGAAAAAGTGCAAGTTTGACCCCTCTAGCTGCTCAAATAACGAAGTTACAGGCACTTTTATATTTGGCAGTCGAGGGGTCACTTTGCCATGAAATTTTCAGGGTTTTTCGCAGGTTTTCGTCCGGAATGGTATTTTGGGGTTTTGGGGCAGGGTTCAGGCTGCATTTGAAGCTAAAATTCAAGTCTCTAGCCTCCGTGGTTTTGGAGATGGAGCCTTTTGAAAAAGTGCAAGTTTGACCCCTCTAGCTGCTCAAATAACGAAGTTACAGGCACTTTTATATTTGGCAGTCGAGGGGTCACTTTGCCATGAAATTTTCGGGGTTTTTCGCAGGTTTCCGTCCGGAATAGTATTTTTGGTTTTTGGGGCAGGGTTCAGGCTGCATTTGAAGCTAAAATTCAAGTCTCTAGCCTCCGTGGTTTTGGAGATGGAGCCTTTTGAGAAAGTGCAAGTTTGACCCCTCTAGCTGCTCAAATAACGAAGTTACAGGCACTTTTATATTTGGCAGTCGAGGGGTCACTTTGCCATGAAATTTTCGGGGTTTTTCGCAGGTTTTCGTCCGGAATGGTATTTTTGGTTTTTGGGGCAGGGTTCAGGCTGCATTTGAAGCTAAAATTCAAGCCTCTAGCCTCCGTGGTTTTGGAGATGGAGCCTTTTGAAAAAGTGCAAGTTTGACCCCTCTAGCTGCTCAAATAACGAAGTTACAGGCACTTTTATATTTGGCAGTCGAGGGGTCACTTTGCCATGAAATTTTCGGGGTTTTTCGCAGGTTTTCGTCCGGAATGGTATTTTTGGTTTTTTTGGGGCAGGGTTCAGGCTGCATTTGAAGCTAAAATTCAAGCCTCTAGCCTCCGTGGTTTTGGAGATGGAGCCTTTTGAAAAAGTGCAAGTTTGACCCCTCTAGCTGCTCAAATAACGAAGTTACAGGCACTTTTATATTTGTCAGTCGAGGGGTCACTTTGCCATGAAATTTTCGGGGTTTTTCGCAGGTTTTCGTCCGGAATGGTATTTTTGGTTTTTTGGGGCAGGGTTCAGGCTGCATTTGAAGCTAAAATTCAAGCCTCTAGCCTCCGTGGTTTTGGGGATGGTGCCTTTTGAAAAAGTGCAAGTTTGACCCCTCTAGCTGCTCAAATAACGAAGTTACAGGCACTTTTATATTTGGCAGTCGAGGGGTCACTTTGCCATGAAATTTTCGGGGTTTTTCGCAGGTTTTCGTCCGGAATGGTATTTTTGGTTTTTGGGGCAGGGTTCAGGCTGCATTTGAAGCTAAAATTCAAGTCTCTAGCCTCCGTGGTTTTGGAGATGGAGCCTTTTGAAAAAGTGCAAGTTTGACCCCTCTAGCTGCTCAAATAACGAAGTTACAGGCACTTTTATATTTGGCAGTCGAGGGGTCACTTTGCCATGAAATTTTCGGGGTTTTTCGCAGGTTTTCGTCCGGAATGGTATTTTTGGTTTTTTGGGGGCAGGGTTCAGGCTGCATTTGAAGCTAAAATTCAAGCCTCTAGCCTCCGTGGTTTTGGAGATGGAGCCTTTTGAAAAAGTGCAAGTTTGACTCCTCTAGCTGCTCAAATAACGAAGTTACAGGCACTTTTATATTTGGCAGTCGAGGGGTCACTTTGCCATGAAATTTTCGGGGTTTTTCGCAGGTTTTCGTCCGGAATGGTATTTTTGGTTTTTTGGGGCAGGGTTCAGGCTGCATTTGAAGCTAAAATTCAAGTATCTAGCCTCCGTGGTTTTGGAGATGGAGCCTTTTGAAAAAGTGCAAGTTTGACCCCTCTAGCTGCTCAAATAACGAAGTTACAGGCACTTTTATATTATCAGTCGAGGGGTCACTTTGCCATGAAATTTTCGGGGTTTTTCGCAGGTTTTCGTCCGGAATGGTATTTTTGGTTTTTGGGGCAGGGTTCAGGCTGCATTTGAAGCTAAAATTCAAGTCTCTAGCCTCCGTAGTTTTGGAGATGGAGCCTTTTGGAAAAGTGCAAGTTTGACCCCTCTAGCTGCTCAAATAACGAAGTTACAGGCACTTTTATATTATCAGTCGAGGGGTCACTTTGCCATGAAATTTTCGGGGTTTTTCGCAGGTTTTCGTCCGGAATGGTATTTTTGGTTTTTTGGGGCAGGGTTCAGGCTGCATTTGAAGCTAAAATTCAAGCCTCTAGCCTCCGTGGTTTTGGAGATGGAGCCTTTTGAAAAAGTGCAAGTTTGACCCCTCTAGCTGCTCAAATAACGAAGTTACAGGCACTTTTATATTTGGCAGTCGAGGGGTCACTTTTCCATGAAATTTTCGGGGTTTTTCGCAGGTTTTCTTCCGGAATGGTATTTTTGGTTTTTGGGGCAGGGTTCAGGCTGCATTTGAAGCTAAAATTCAAGCCTCTAGTCTCCGTAGTTTTGGAGAAGGAGCCTTTTGAAAAAGTGCAAGTTTGACCCCTCTAGCTGCTCAAATAACGAAGTTACAGGCACTTTTATATTTGGCAGTCGAGGGGTCACTTTGCCATGAAATTTTCGGGGTTTTTCGCAGGTTTTCGTCCGGAATGGTATTTTGGGGTTTTGGGGCAGGGTTCAGGCTGCATTTGAAGCTAAAATTCAAGTCTCTAGCCTCCGTGGTTTTGGAGATGGAGCCTTTTGAAAAAGTGCAAGTTTGACCCCTCTAGCTGCTCAAATAACGAAGTTACAGGCACTTTTATATTTGGCAGTCGAGGGGTCACTTTGCCATGAAATTTTCGGGGTTTTTCGCAGGTTTCCGTCCGGAATAGTATTTTTGGTTTTTGGGGCAGGGTTCAGGCTGCATTTGAAGCTAAAATTCAAGTCTCTAGCCTCCGTGGTTTTGGAGATGGAGCCTTTTGAGAAAGTGCAAGTTTGACCCCTCTAGCTGCTCAAATAACGAAGTTACAGGCACTTTTATATTTGGCAGTCGAGGGGTCACTTTGCCATGAAATTTTCGGGGTTTTTCGCAGGTTTTCGTCCGGAATGGTATTTTTGGTTTTTGGGGCAGGGTTCAGGCTGCATTTGAAGCTAAAATTCAAGCCTCTAGCCTCCGTGGTTTTGGAGATGGAGCCTTTTGAAAAAGTGCAAGTTTGACCCCTCTAGCTGCTCAAATAACGAAGTTACAGGCACTTTTATATTTGGCAGTCGAGGGGTCACTTTGCCATGAAATTTTCGGGGTTTTTCGCAGGTTTTCGTCCGGAATGGTATTTTTGGTTTTTTTGGGGCAGGGTTCAGGCTGCATTTGAAGCTAAAATTCAAGCCTCTAGCCTCCGTGGTTTTGGAGATGGAGCCTTTTGAAAAAGTGCAAGTTTGACCCCTCTAGCTGCTCAAATAACGAAGTTACAGGCACTTTTATATTTGTCAGTCGAGGGGTCACTTTGCCATGAAATTTTCGGGGTTTTTCGCAGGTTTTCGTCCGGAATGGTATTTTTGGTTTTTTGGGGCAGGGTTCAGGCTGCATTTGAAGCTAAAATTCAAGCCTCTAGCCTCCGTGGTTTTGGGGATGGTGCCTTTTGAAAAAGTGCAAGTTTGACCCCTCTAGCTGCTCAAATAACGAAGTTACAGGCACTTTTATATTTGGCAGTCGAGGGGTCACTTTGCCATGAAATTTTCGGGGTTTTTCGCAGGTTTTCGTCCGGAATGGTATTTTTGGTTTTTGGGGCAGGGTTCAGGCTGCATTTGAAGCTAAAATTCAAGTCTCTAGCCTCCGTGGTTTTGGAGATGGAGCCTTTTGAAAAAGTGCAAGTTTGACCCCTCTAGCTGCTCAAATAACGAAGTTACAGGCACTTTTATATTTGGCAGTCGAGGGGTCACTTTGCCATGAAATTTTCGGGGTTTTTCGCAGGTTTTCGTCCGGAATGGTATTTTTGGTTTTTTGGGGCAGGGTTCAGGCTGCATTTGAAGCTAAAATTCAAGTATCTAGCCTCCGTGGTTTTGGAGATGGAGCCTTTTGAAAAAGTGCAAGTTTGACCCCTCTAGCTGCTCAAATAACGAAGTTACAGGCACTTTTATATTATCAGTCGAGGGGTCACTTTGCCATGAAATTTTCGGGGTTTTTCGCAGGTTTTCGTCCGGAATGGTATTTTTGGTTTTTGGGGCAGGGTTCAGGCTGCATTTGAAGCTAAAATTCAAGTCTCTAGCCTCAGTGGTTTTGGAGATGGAGCCTTTTGAAAAAGTGCAAGTTTGACCCCTCTAGCTGCTCAAATAACGAAGTTACAGGCACTTTTATATTTGGCAGTCGAGGGGTCACTTTGCCATGAAATTTTCGGGGTTTTTCGCAGGTTTTCGTCCGGAATGGTATTTTTGATTTTTTGGGGCAGGGTTCAGGCTGCATTTGAAGCTAAAATTCAAGCCTCTAGCCTCCGTAGTTTTGGAGAAGCAGCCTTTTGAAAAAGTGCAAGTTTGACCCCTCTAGCTGCTCAAATAACGAAGTTACAGGCACTTTTATATTTGGCAGTCGAGGGGTCACTTTGCCATGAAATTTTCGGGGTTTTTCGCAGGTTTTCATCCGGAATGGTATTTTTGGTTTTTGGGGCAGGGTTCAGGCTGCATTTGAAGCTAAAATTCAAGCCTCTAGTCTCCGTAGTTTTGGAGAAGGAGCCTTTTGAAAAAGTGCAAGTTTGACCCCTCTAGCTGCTCAAATAACGAAGTTACAGGCACTTTTATATTTGGCAGTCCCCATGAAATTGCCATGAAATTTTCGGGGTTTTTCGCAGGTTTTCATCCGGAATGGTATTTTTGGTTTTTGGGGCAGGGTTCAGGCTGCATTTGAAGCTAAAATTCAAGCCTCTAGCCTCCGTAGTTTTGGAGAAGGAGCCTTTTGAAAAAGTGCAAGTTTGACCCCTCTAGCTGCTCAAATAACGAAGTTACAGGCACTTTTATATTTGGCAGTCGAGGGGTCACTTTGCCATGAAATTTTCGGGGTTTTTCGCAGGTTTTCGTCCGGAATGGTATTTTTGGTTTTTTTGGGGCAGGGTTCAGGCTGCATTTGAAGCTAAAATTCAAGTCTCTAGCCTCCGTGGTTTTGGAGATGGAGCCTTTTGAAAAAGTGCAAGTTTGACCCCTCTAGCTGCTCAAATAACGAAGTTACAGGCACTTTTATATTTGGCAGTCGAGGGGTCACTTTGCCATGAAATGAATGGTATTTTTGGTTTTTTGGGGCAGGGTTCAGGCTGCATTTGAAGCTAAAATTCAAGCCTCTAGCCTCCGTGGTTTTGGAGATGGAGCCTTTTGAAAAGTGCAAGTTTGACTTCTCTAGCTGCTCAAATAACGAAGTTACAGGCACTTTTATATTTGGCAGTCGAGGGGTCACTTAGCCATGAAATTTTCGGGGTTTTTCGCAGGTTTTCGTCCGGAATGGTATTTTTGGTTTTTTGGGGCAGGGTTCAGGCTGCATTTGAAGCTAAAATTCAAGTATCTAGCCTCCGTGGTTTTGGAGATGGAGCCTTTTGAAAAAGTGCAAGTTTGACCCCTCTAGCTGCTCAAATAACGAAGTTACAGGCACTTTTATATTATCAGTCGAGGGGTCACTTTGCCATGAAATTTTCGGGGTTTTTCGCAGGTTTTCGTCCGGAATGGTATTTTTGGTTTTTGGGGCAGGGTTCAGGCTGCATTTGAAGCTAAAATTCAAGTCTCTAGCCTCCGTGGTTTTGGAGATGGAGCCTTTTGAAAAAGTGCAAGTTTGACCCCTCTAGCTGCTCAAATAACGAAGTTACAGGCACTTTTATATTTGGCAGTCGAGGGGTCACTTTGCCATGAAATTTTCGGGGTTTTTCGCAGGTTTTCGTCCGGAATGGTATTTTTGGTTTTTTGGGGCAGGGTTCAGGCTGCATTTGAAGCTAAAATTCAAGCCTCTAGCCTCCGTAGTTTTGGAGAAGCAGCCTTTTGAAAAAGTGCAAGTTTGACCCCTCTAGCTGCTCAAATAACGAAGTTACAGGCACTTTTATATTTGGCAGTCGAGGGGTCACTTTGCCATGAAATTTTCGGGGTTTTTCGCAGGTTTTCATCCGGAATGGTATTTTTGGTTTTTGGGGCAGGGTTCAGGCTGCATTTGAAGCTAAAATTCAAGCCTCTAGCCTCCGTAGTTTTGGAGAAGGAGCCTTTTGAAAAAGTGCAAGTTTGACCCCTCTAGCTGCTCAAATAACGAAGTTACAGGCACTTTTATATTTGGCAGTCGAGGGGTCACTTTGCCATGAAATTTTCGGGGTTTTTCGCAGGTTTTCGTCCGGAATGGTATTTTTGGGGCAGGGTTCAGGCTGCATTTGAAGCTAAAATTCAAGCCTCTAGCCTCCGTAGTTTTGGAGAAGGAGCCTTTTGAAAAAGTGCAAGTTTGACCCCTCTAGCTGCTCAAATAACGAAGTTACAGGCACTTTTATATTTGGCAGTCGAGGGGTCACTTTGCCATGAAATTTTCGGGGTTTTTCGCAGGTTTTCGTCCGGAATGGAATTTTTGGTTTTTTTGGGGCAGGGTTCAGGCTGCATTTGAAGCTAAAATTCAAGCCTCTAGCCTCCGTAGTTTTGGAGAAGGAGCCTTTTGAAAAAGTGCAAGTTTGACCCCTCTAGCTGCTCAAATAACGAAGTTACAGGCACTTTTATATTTGGCAGTCGAGGGGTCACTTTGCCATGAAATTTTCGGGGTTTTTCGCAGGTTTTCATCCGGAATGGTATTTTTGGTTTTTGGGGCAGGGTTCAGGCTGCATTTGAAGCTAAAATTCAAGCCTCTAGCCTCCGTAGTTTTGGAGAAGGAGCCTTTTGAAAAAGTGCAAGTTTGACCCCTCTAGCTGCTCGAATAACGAAGTTACAGGCACTTTTATATTTGGCAGTCGAGGGGTCACTTTGCCATGAAATTTTCGGGGTTTTTCGCAGGTTTTCGTCCGGAATGGTATTTTTGGTTTTTTGGGGCAGGGTTCAGGCTGCATTTGAAGCTAAAATTCAAGCCTCTAGCCTCCGTAGTTTTGGAGAAGGAGCCTTTTGAAAAAGTGCAAGTTTGACCCCTCTAGCTGCTCAAATAACGAAGTTACAGGCACTTTTATATTTGGCAGTCGAGCGGTCACTTTGCCATGAAATTTTCGGGGTTTTTCGCAGGTTTTCATCCGGAATGGTATTTTTGGTTTTTGGGGCAGGGTTCAGGCTGCATTTGAAGCTAAAATTCAAGCCTCTAGTCTCCGTAGTTTTGGAGAAGGAGCCTTTTGAAAAAGTGCAAGTTTGACCCCTCTAGCTGCTCAAATAACGAAGTTACAGGCACTTTTATATTTGGCAGTCGAGGGGTCACTTTGCCATGAAATTTTCGGGGTTTTTCGCAGGTTTTCATCCGGAATGGTATTTTTGGTTTTTGGGGCAGGGTTCAGGCTGCATTTGAAGCTAAAATTCAAGCCTCTAGCCTCCGTAGTTTTGGAGAAGGAGCCTTTTGAAAAAGTGCAAGTTTGACCCCTCTAGCTGCTCAAATAACGAAGTTACAGGCACTTTTATATTTGGCAGTCGAGGGGTCACTTTGCCATGAAATTTTCGGGGTTTTTCGCAGGTTTTCATCCGGAATGGTATTTTTGGTTTTTGGGGCAGGGTTCAGGCTGCATTTGAAGCTAAAATTCAAGCCTCTAGTCTCCGTAGTTTTGGAGAAGGAGCCTTTTGAAAAAGTGCAAGTTTGACCCCTCTAGCTGCTCAAATAACGAAGTTACAGGCACTTTTATATTTGGCAGTCGAGGGGTCACTTTGCCATGAAATTTTCGGGGTTTTTCGCAGGTTTTCATCCGGAATGGTATTTTTGGTTTTTTGGGCAGGGTTCAGGCTGCATTTGAAGCTAAAATTCAAGCCTCTTGTCTCCGTAGTTTTGGAGAAGGAGCCTTTTGAAAAAGTGCAAGTTTGACCCCTCTAGCTGCTCAAATAACGAAGTTACAGGCACTTTTATATTTGGCAGTCGAGGGGTCACTTTGCCATGAAATTTTCGGGGTTTTTCGCAGGTTTTCATCCGGAATGGTATTTTTGGTTTTTGGGGCAGGGTTCAGGCTGCATTTGAAGCTAAAATTCAAGCCTCCGTAGTTTTGGAGAAGGAGCCTTTTGAAAAAGTGCAAGTTTGACCCCTCTAGCTGCTCAAATAACGAAGTTACAGGCACTTTTATATTTGGCAGTCGAGCGGTCACTTTGCCATGAAATTTTCGGGGTTTTTCGCAGGTTTTCATCCGGAATGGTATTTTTGGTTTTTGGGGCAGGGTTCAGGCTGCATTTGAAGCTAAAATTCAAGCCTCTAGTCTCCGTAGTTTTGGAGAAGGAGCCTTTTGAAAAAGTGCAAGTTTTACCCCTCTAGCTGCTCAAATAACGAAGTTACAGGCACTTTTATATTTGGCAGTCGAGGGGTCACTTTGCCATGAAATTTTCGGGGTTTTTCGCAGGTTTTCATCCGGAATGGTATTTTTGGTTTTTGGGGCAGGGTTCAGGCTGCATTTGAAGCTAAAATTCAAGCCTCTAGCCTCCGTAGTTTTGGAGAAGGAGCCTTTTGAAAAAGTGCAAGTTTGACCCCTCTAGCTGCTCAAATAACGAAGTTACAGGCACTTTTATATTTGGCAGTCGAGGGGTCACTTTGCCATGAAATTTTCGGGGTTTTTCGCAGGTTTTCATCCGGAATGGTATTTTTGGTTTTTGGGGCAGGGTTCAGGCTGCATTTGAAGCTAAAATTCAAGCCTCTAGTCTCCGTAGTTTTGGAGAAGGAGCCTTTTGAAAAAGTGCAAGTTTGACCCCTCTAGCCGCTCGAATAACGAAGTTACAGGCACTTTTATATTTGGCAGTCGAGGGGTCACTTTGCCATGAAATTTTCGGGGTTTTTCGCAGGTTTTCGTCCGGAATGGTATTTTTGTTTTTTTGGGGCAGGGTTCAGGCTGCATTTGAAGCTAAAATTCAAGCCTCTAGCCTCCGTAGTTTTGGAGAAGGAGCCTTTTGAAAAAGTGCAAGTTTGACCCCTCTAGCTGCTCAAATAACGAAGTTACAGGCACTTTTATATTTGGCAGTCGAGGGGTCACTTTGCCATGAAATTTTCGGGGTTTTTCGCAGGTTTTCATCCGGAATGGTATTTTTGGTTTTTGGGGCAGGGTTCAGGCTGCATTTGAAGCTAAAATTCAAGCCTCTAGCCTCCGTAGTTTTGGAGAAGGAGCCTTTTGAAAAAGTGCAAGTTTGACCCCTCTAGCTGCTCAAATAACGAAGTTACAGGCACTTTTATATTTGGCAGTCGAGGGGTCACTTTGCCATGAAATTTTCGGGGTTTTTCGCAGGTTTTCATCCGGAATGGTATTTTTGGTTTTTGGGGCAGGGTTCAGGCTGCATTTGAAGCTAAAATTCAAGCCTCTAGTCTCCGTAGTTTTGGAGAAGGAGCCTTTTGAAAAAGTGCAAGTTTGACCCCTCTAGCTGCTCAAATAACGAAGTTACAGGCACTTTTATATTTGGCAGTCGAGGGGTCACTTTGCCATGAAATTTTCGGGGTTTTTCGCAGGTTTTCATCCGGAATGGTATTTTTGGTTTTTGGGGCAGGGTTCAGGCTGCATTTGAAGCTAAAATTCAAGCCTCTAGCCTCCGTGGTTTTGGAGATGGAGCCTTTTGAAAAAGTGCAAGTTTGACCCCTCTAGCTGCTCAAATAACGAAGTTACAGGCACTTTTATATTTGGCAGTCGAGGGGTCACTTTGCCATGAAATTTTCGGGGTTTTTCGCAGGTTTTCGTCCGGAATGGTATTTTTGGTTTTTTGGGGCAGGGTTCAGGCTGCATTTCAAGCTAAAATTCAAGCCTCTAGCCTCCGTGGTTTTGGAGATGGAGCCTTTTGAAAAAGTGCAAGTTTGACCCCTCTAGCTGCTCAAATAACGAAGTTACAGGCACTTTTATATCACTTTGCCATGAAATTTTCGGGGTTTTTCGCAGGTTTTCGTCCGGAATGGTATTTTTGGTTTTTTGGGGCAGGGTTCAGGCTGCATTTGAAGCTAAAATTCAAGCCTCTAGCCTCCGTGGTTTTGGAGATGGAGCCTTTTGAAAAAGTGCAAGTTTGACCCCTCTAGCTGCTCAAATAACGAAGTTACAGGCACTTTTATATTTGGCAGTCGAGGGGTCACTTTGCCATGAAATTTTCGGGGTTTTTCGCAGGTTTTCTTCCGGAATGGTATTTTTGGTTTTTGGGGCAGGGTTCAGGCTGCATTTGAAGCTAAAATTCAAGCCTCTAGTCTCCGTAGTTTTGGAGAAGGAGCCTTTTGAAAAAGTGCAAGTTTGACCCCTCTAGCTGCTCAAATAACGAAGTTACAGGCACTTTTATATTTGGCAGTCGAGGGGTCACTTTGCCATGAAATTTTCAGGGTTTTTCGCAGGTTTTCGTCCGGAATGGTATTTTGGGGTTTTGGGGCAGGGTTCAGGCTGCATTTGAAGCTAAAATTCAAGTCTCTAGCCTCCGTGGTTTTGGAGATGGAGCCTTTTGAAAAAGTGCAAGTTTGACCCCTCTAGCTGCTCAAATAACGAAGTTACAGGCACTTTTATATTTGGCAGTCGAGGGGTCACTTTGCCATGAAATTTTCGGGGTTTTTCGCAGGTTTCCGTCCGGAATAGTATTTTTGGTTTTTGGGGCAGGGTTCAGGCTGCATTTGAAGCTAAAATTCAAGTCTCTAGCCTCCGTGGTTTTGGAGATGGAGCCTTTTGAGAAAGTGCAAGTTTGACCCCTCTAGCTGCTCAAATAACGAAGTTACAGGCACTTTTATATTTGGCAGTCGAGGGGTCACTTTGCCATGAAATTTTCGGGGTTTTTCGCAGGTTTTCGTCCGGAATGGTATTTTTGGTTTTTGGGGCAGGGTTCAGGCTGCATTTGAAGCTAAAATTCAAGCCTCTAGCCTCCGTGGTTTTGGAGATGGAGCCTTTTGAAAAAGTGCAAGTTTGACCCCTCTAGCTGCTCAAATAACGAAGTTACAGGCACTTTTATATTTGGCAGTCGAGGGGTCACTTTGCCATGAAATTTTCGGGGTTTTTCGCAGGTTTTCGTCCGGAATGGTATTTTTGGTTTTTTTGGGGCAGGGTTCAGGCTGCATTTGAAGCTAAAATTCAAGCCTCTAGCCTCCGTGGTTTTGGAGATGGAGCCTTTTGAAAAAGTGCAAGTTTGACCCCTCTAGCTGCTCAAATAACGAAGTTACAGGCACTTTTATATTTGTCAGTCGAGGGGTCACTTTGCCATGAAATTTTCGGGGTTTTTCGCAGGTTTTCGTCCGGAATGGTATTTTTGGTTTTTTGGGGCAGGGTTCAGGCTGCATTTGAAGCTAAAATTCAAGCCTCTAGCCTCCGTGGTTTTGGGGATGGTGCCTTTTGAAAAAGTGCAAGTTTGACCCCTCTAGCTGCTCAAATAACGAAGTTACAGGCACTTTTATATTTGGCAGTCGAGGGGTCACTTTGCCATGAAATTTTCGGGGTTTTTCGCAGGTTTTCGTCCGGAATGGTATTTTTGGTTTTTGGGGCAGGGTTCAGGCTGCATTTGAAGCTAAAATTCAAGTCTCTAGCCTCCGTGGTTTTGGAGATGGAGCCTTTTGAAAAAGTGCAAGTTTGACCCCTCTAGCTGCTCAAATAACGAAGTTACAGGCACTTTTATATTTGGCAGTCGAGGGGTCACTTTGCCATGAAATTTTCGGGGTTTTTCGCAGGTTTTCGTCCGGAATGGTATTTTTGGTTTTTTGGGGGCAGGGTTCAGGCTGCATTTGAAGCTAAAATTCAAGCCTCTAGCCTCCGTGGTTTTGGAGATGGAGCCTTTTGAAAAAGTGCAAGTTTGACTCCTCTAGCTGCTCAAATAACGAAGTTACAGGCACTTTTATATTTGGCAGTCGAGGGGTCACTTTGCCATGAAATTTTCGGGGTTTTTCGCAGGTTTTCGTCCGGAATGGTATTTTTGGTTTTTTGGGGCAGGGTTCAGGCTGCATTTGAAGCTAAAATTCAAGTATCTAGCCTCCGTGGTTTTGGAGATGGAGCCTTTTGAAAAAGTGCAAGTTTGACCCCTCTAGCTGCTCAAATAACGAAGTTACAGGCACTTTTATATTATCAGTCGAGGGGTCACTTTGCCATGAAATTTTCGGGGTTTTTCGCAGGTTTTCGTCCGGAATGGTATTTTTGGTTTTTGGGGCAGGGTTCAGGCTGCATTTGAAGCTAAAATTCAAGTCTCTAGCCTCCGTAGTTTTGGAGATGGAGCCTTTTGGAAAAGTGCAAGTTTGACCCCTCTAGCTGCTCAAATAACGAAGTTACAGGCACTTTTATATTATCAGTCGAGGGGTCACTTTGCCATGAAATTTTCGGGGTTTTTCGCAGGTTTTCGTCCGGAATGGTATTTTTGGTTTTTTGGGGCAGGGTTCAGGCTGCATTTGAAGCTAAAATTCAAGCCTCTAGCCTCCGTGGTTTTGGAGATGGAGCCTTTTGAAAAAGTGCAAGTTTGACCCCTCTAGCTGCTCAAATAACGAAGTTACAGGCACTTTTATATTTGGCAGTCGAGGGGTCACTTTTCCATGAAATTTTCGGGGTTTTTCGCAGGTTTTCTTCCGGAATGGTATTTTTGGTTTTTGGGGCAGGGTTCAGGCTGCATTTGAAGCTAAAATTCAAGCCTCTAGTCTCCGTAGTTTTGGAGAAGGAGCCTTTTGAAAAAGTGCAAGTTTGACCCCTCTAGCTGCTCAAATAACGAAGTTACAGGCACTTTTATATTTGGCAGTCGAGGGGTCACTTTGCCATGAAATTTTCGGGGTTTTTCGCAGGTTTTCGTCCGGAATGGTATTTTGGGGTTTTGGGGCAGGGTTCAGGCTGCATTTGAAGCTAAAATTCAAGTCTCTAGCCTCCGTGGTTTTGGAGATGGAGCCTTTTGAAAAAGTGCAAGTTTGACCCCTCTAGCTGCTCAAATAACGAAGTTACAGGCACTTTTATATTTGGCAGTCGAGGGGTCACTTTGCCATGAAATTTTCGGGGTTTTTCGCAGGTTTCCGTCCGGAATAGTATTTTTGGTTTTTGGGGCAGGGTTCAGGCTGCATTTGAAGCTAAAATTCAAGTCTCTAGCCTCCGTGGTTTTGGAGATGGAGCCTTTTGAGAAAGTGCAAGTTTGACCCCTCTAGCTGCTCAAATAACGAAGTTACAGGCACTTTTATATTTGGCAGTCGAGGGGTCACTTTGCCATGAAATTTTCGGGGTTTTTCGCAGGTTTTCGTCCGGAATGGTATTTTTGGTTTTTGGGGCAGGGTTCAGGCTGCATTTGAAGCTAAAATTCAAGCCTCTAGCCTCCGTGGTTTTGGAGATGGAGCCTTTTGAAAAAGTGCAAGTTTGACCCCTCTAGCTGCTCAAATAACGAAGTTACAGGCACTTTTATATTTGGCAGTCGAGGGGTCACTTTGCCATGAAATTTTCGGGGTTTTTCGCAGGTTTTCGTCCGGAATGGTATTTTTGGTTTTTTTGGGGCAGGGTTCAGGCTGCATTTGAAGCTAAAATTCAAGCCTCTAGCCTCCGTGGTTTTGGAGATGGAGCCTTTTGAAAAAGTGCAAGTTTGACCCCTCTAGCTGCTCAAATAACGAAGTTACAGGCACTTTTATATTTGTCAGTCGAGGGGTCACTTTGCCATGAAATTTTCGGGGTTTTTCGCAGGTTTTCGTCCGGAATGGTATTTTTGGTTTTTTGGGGCAGGGTTCAGGCTGCATTTGAAGCTAAAATTCAAGCCTCTAGCCTCCGTGGTTTTGGGGATGGTGCCTTTTGAAAAAGTGCAAGTTTGACCCCTCTAGCTGCTCAAATAACGAAGTTACAGGCACTTTTATATTTGGCAGTCGAGGGGTCACTTTGCCATGAAATTTTCGGGGTTTTTCGCAGGTTTTCGTCCGGAATGGTATTTTTGGTTTTTGGGGCAGGGTTCAGGCTGCATTTGAAGCTAAAATTCAAGTCTCTAGCCTCCGTGGTTTTGGAGATGGAGCCTTTTGAAAAAGTGCAAGTTTGACCCCTCTAGCTGCTCAAATAACGAAGTTACAGGCACTTTTATATTTGGCAGTCGAGGGGTCACTTTGCCATGAAATTTTCGGGGTTTTTCGCAGGTTTTCGTCCGGAATGGTATTTTTGGTTTTTTGGGGCAGGGTTCAGGCTGCATTTGAAGCTAAAATTCAAGTATCTAGCCTCCGTGGTTTTGGAGATGGAGCCTTTTGAAAAAGTGCAAGTTTGACCCCTCTAGCTGCTCAAATAACGAAGTTACAGGCACTTTTATATTATCAGTCGAGGGGTCACTTTGCCATGAAATTTTCGGGGTTTTTCGCAGGTTTTCGTCCGGAATGGTATTTTTGGTTTTTGGGGCAGGGTTCAGGCTGCATTTGAAGCTAAAATTCAAGTCTCTAGCCTCAGTGGTTTTGGAGATGGAGCCTTTTGAAAAAGTGCAAGTTTGACCCCTCTAGCTGCTCAAATAACGAAGTTACAGGCACTTTTATATTTGGCAGTCGAGGGGTCACTTTGCCATGAAATTTTCGGGGTTTTTCGCAGGTTTTCGTCCGGAATGGTATTTTTGATTTTTTGGGGCAGGGTTCAGGCTGCATTTGAAGCTAAAATTCAAGCCTCTAGCCTCCGTAGTTTTGGAGAAGCAGCCTTTTGAAAAAGTGCAAGTTTGACCCCTCTAGCTGCTCAAATAACGAAGTTACAGGCACTTTTATATTTGGCAGTCGAGGGGTCACTTTGCCATGAAATTTTCGGGGTTTTTCGCAGGTTTTCATCCGGAATGGTATTTTTGGTTTTTGGGGCAGGGTTCAGGCTGCATTTGAAGCTAAAATTCAAGCCTCTAGTCTCCGTAGTTTTGGAGAAGGAGCCTTTTGAAAAAGTGCAAGTTTGACCCCTCTAGCTGCTCAAATAACGAAGTTACAGGCACTTTTATATTTGGCAGTCCCCATGAAATTGCCATGAAATTTTCGGGGTTTTTCGCAGGTTTTCATCCGGAATGGTATTTTTGGTTTTTGGGGCAGGGTTCAGGCTGCATTTGAAGCTAAAATTCAAGCCTCTAGCCTCCGTAGTTTTGGAGAAGGAGCCTTTTGAAAAAGTGCAAGTTTGACCCCTCTAGCTGCTCAAATAACGAAGTTACAGGCACTTTTATATTTGGCAGTCGAGGGGTCACTTTGCCATGAAATTTTCGGGGTTTTTCGCAGGTTTTCGTCCGGAATGGTATTTTTGGTTTTTTTGGGGCAGGGTTCAGGCTGCATTTGAAGCTAAAATTCAAGTCTCTAGCCTCCGTGGTTTTGGAGATGGAGCCTTTTGAAAAAGTGCAAGTTTGACCCCTCTAGCTGCTCAAATAACGAAGTTACAGGCACTTTTATATTTGGCAGTCGAGGGGTCACTTTGCCATGAAATGAATGGTATTTTTGGTTTTTTGGGGCAGGGTTCAGGCTGCATTTGAAGCTAAAATTCAAGCCTCTAGCCTCCGTGGTTTTGGAGATGGAGCCTTTTGAAAAGTGCAAGTTTGACTTCTCTAGCTGCTCAAATAACGAAGTTACAGGCACTTTTATATTTGGCAGTCGAGGGGTCACTTAGCCATGAAATTTTCGGGGTTTTTCGCAGGTTTTCGTCCGGAATGGTATTTTTGGTTTTTTGGGGCAGGGTTCAGGCTGCATTTGAAGCTAAAATTCAAGTATCTAGCCTCCGTGGTTTTGGAGATGGAGCCTTTTGAAAAAGTGCAAGTTTGACCCCTCTAGCTGCTCAAATAACGAAGTTACAGGCACTTTTATATTATCAGTCGAGGGGTCACTTTGCCATGAAATTTTCGGGGTTTTTCGCAGGTTTTCGTCCGGAATGGTATTTTTGGTTTTTGGGGCAGGGTTCAGGCTGCATTTGAAGCTAAAATTCAAGTCTCTAGCCTCCGTGGTTTTGGAGATGGAGCCTTTTGAAAAAGTGCAAGTTTGACCCCTCTAGCTGCTCAAATAACGAAGTTACAGGCACTTTTATATTTGGCAGTCGAGGGGTCACTTTGCCATGAAATTTTCGGGGTTTTTCGCAGGTTTTCGTCCGGAATGGTATTTTTGGTTTTTTGGGGCAGGGTTCAGGCTGCATTTGAAGCTAAAATTCAAGCCTCTAGCCTCCGTAGTTTTGGAGAAGCAGCCTTTTGAAAAAGTGCAAGTTTGACCCCTCTAGCTGCTCAAATAACGAAGTTACAGGCACTTTTATATTTGGCAGTCGAGGGGTCACTTTGCCATGAAATTTTCGGGGTTTTTCGCAGGTTTTCATCCGGAATGGTATTTTTGGTTTTTGGGGCAGGGTTCAGGCTGCATTTGAAGCTAAAATTCAAGCCTCTAGCCTCCGTAGTTTTGGAGAAGGAGCCTTTTGAAAAAGTGCAAGTTTGACCCCTCTAGCTGCTCAAATAACGAAGTTACAGGCACTTTTATATTTGGCAGTCGAGGGGTCACTTTGCCATGAAATTTTCGGGGTTTTTCGCAGGTTTTCGTCCGGAATGGTATTTTTGGGGCAGGGTTCAGGCTGCATTTGAAGCTAAAATTCAAGCCTCTAGCCTCCGTAGTTTTGGAGAAGGAGCCTTTTGAAAAAGTGCAAGTTTGACCCCTCTAGCTGCTCAAATAACGAAGTTACAGGCACTTTTATATTTGGCAGTCGAGGGGTCACTTTGCCATGAAATTTTCGGGGTTTTTCGCAGGTTTTCGTCCGGAATGGAATTTTTGGTTTTTTTGGGGCAGGGTTCAGGCTGCATTTGAAGCTAAAATTCAAGCCTCTAGCCTCCGTAGTTTTGGAGAAGGAGCCTTTTGAAAAAGTGCAAGTTTGACCCCTCTAGCTGCTCAAATAACGAAGTTACAGGCACTTTTATATTTGGCAGTCGAGGGGTCACTTTGCCATGAAATTTTCGGGGTTTTTCGCAGGTTTTCATCCGGAATGGTATTTTTGGTTTTTGGGGCAGGGTTCAGGCTGCATTTGAAGCTAAAATTCAAGCCTCTAGCCTCCGTAGTTTTGGAGAAGGAGCCTTTTGAAAAAGTGCAAGTTTGACCCCTCTAGCTGCTCGAATAACGAAGTTACAGGCACTTTTATATTTGGCAGTCGAGGGGTCACTTTGCCATGAAATTTTCGGGGTTTTTCGCAGGTTTTCGTCCGGAATGGTATTTTTGGTTTTTTGGGGCAGGGTTCAGGCTGCATTTGAAGCTAAAATTCAAGCCTCTAGCCTCCGTAGTTTTGGAGAAGGAGCCTTTTGAAAAAGTGCAAGTTTGACCCCTCTAGCTGCTCAAATAACGAAGTTACAGGCACTTTTATATTTGGCAGTCGAGCGGTCACTTTGCCATGAAATTTTCGGGGTTTTTCGCAGGTTTTCATCCGGAATGGTATTTTTGGTTTTTGGGGCAGGGTTCAGGCTGCATTTGAAGCTAAAATTCAAGCCTCTAGTCTCCGTAGTTTTGGAGAAGGAGCCTTTTGAAAAAGTGCAAGTTTGACCCCTCTAGCTGCTCAAATAACGAAGTTACAGGCACTTTTATATTTGGCAGTCGAGGGGTCACTTTGCCATGAAATTTTCGGGGTTTTTCGCAGGTTTTCATCCGGAATGGTATTTTTGGTTTTTGGGGCAGGGTTCAGGCTGCATTTGAAGCTAAAATTCAAGCCTCTAGCCTCCGTAGTTTTGGAGAAGGAGCCTTTTGAAAAAGTGCAAGTTTGACCCCTCTAGCTGCTCAAATAACGAAGTTACAGGCACTTTTATATTTGGCAGTCGAGGGGTCACTTTGCCATGAAATTTTCGGGGTTTTTCGCAGGTTTTCATCCGGAATGGTATTTTTGGTTTTTGGGGCAGGGTTCAGGCTGCATTTGAAGCTAAAATTCAAGCCTCTAGTCTCCGTAGTTTTGGAGAAGGAGCCTTTTGAAAAAGTGCAAGTTTGACCCCTCTAGCTGCTCAAATAACGAAGTTACAGGCACTTTTATATTTGGCAGTCGAGGGGTCACTTTGCCATGAAATTTTCGGGGTTTTTCGCAGGTTTTCATCCGGAATGGTATTTTTGGTTTTTTGGGCAGGGTTCAGGCTGCATTTGAAGCTAAAATTCAAGCCTCTTGTCTCCGTAGTTTTGGAGAAGGAGCCTTTTGAAAAAGTGCAAGTTTGACCCCTCTAGCTGCTCAAATAACGAAGTTACAGGCACTTTTATATTTGGCAGTCGAGGGGTCACTTTGCCATGAAATTTTCGGGGTTTTTCGCAGGTTTTCATCCGGAATGGTATTTTTGGTTTTTGGGGCAGGGTTCAGGCTGCATTTGAAGCTAAAATTCAAGCCTCCGTAGTTTTGGAGAAGGAGCCTTTTGAAAAAGTGCAAGTTTGACCCCTCTAGCTGCTCAAATAACGAAGTTACAGGCACTTTTATATTTGGCAGTCGAGCGGTCACTTTGCCATGAAATTTTCGGGGTTTTTCGCAGGTTTTCATCCGGAATGGTATTTTTGGTTTTTGGGGCAGGGTTCAGGCTGCATTTGAAGCTAAAATTCAAGCCTCTAGTCTCCGTAGTTTTGGAGAAGGAGCCTTTTGAAAAAGTGCAAGTTTTACCCCTCTAGCTGCTCAAATAACGAAGTTACAGGCACTTTTATATTTGGCAGTCGAGGGGTCACTTTGCCATGAAATTTTCGGGGTTTTTCGCAGGTTTTCATCCGGAATGGTATTTTTGGTTTTTGGGGCAGGGTTCAGGCTGCATTTGAAGCTAAAATTCAAGCCTCTAGCCTCCGTAGTTTTGGAGAAGGAGCCTTTTGAAAAAGTGCAAGTTTGACCCCTCTAGCTGCTCAAATAACGAAGTTACAGGCACTTTTATATTTGGCAGTCGAGGGGTCACTTTGCCATGAAATTTTCGGGGTTTTTCGCAGGTTTCATCCGGAATGGTATTTTTGGTTTTTGGGGCAGGGTTCAGGCTGCATTTGAAGCTAAAATTCAAGCCTCTAGTCTCCGTAGTTTTGGAGAAGGAGCCTTTTGAAAAAGTGCAAGTTTGACCCCTCTAGCCGCTCGAATAACGAAGTTACAGGCACTTTTATATTTGGCAGTCGAGGGGTCACTTTGCCATGAAATTTTCGGGGTTTTTCGCAGGTTTTCGTCCGGAATGGTATTTTTGTTTTTTTTGGGGCAGGGTTCAGGCTGCATTTTGAAGCTAAAATTCAAGCCTCTAGCCTCCGTAGTTTTGGAGAAGGAGCCTTTTGAAAAAGTGCAAGTTTGACCCCTCTAGCTGCTCAAATAACGAAGTTACAGGCACTTTTATATTTGGCAGTCGAGGGGTCACTTTGCCATGAAATTTTCGGGGTTTTTCGCAGGTTTTCATCCGGAATGGTATTTTTGGTTTTTGGGGCAGGGTTCAGGCTGCATTTGAAGCTAAAATTCAAGCCTCTAGCCTCCGTAGTTTTGGAGAAGGAGCCTTTTGAAAAAGTGCAAGTTTGACCCCTCTAGCTGCTCAAATAACGAAGTTACAGGCACTTTTATATTTGGCAGTCGAGGGGTCACTTTGCCATGAAATTTTCGGGGTTTTTCGCAGGTTTTCATCCGGAATGGTATTTTTGGTTTTTGGGGCAGGGTTCAGGCTGCATTTGAAGCTAAAATTCAAGCCTCTAGTCTCCGTAGTTTTGGAGAAGGAGCCTTTTGAAAAAGTGCAAGTTTGACCCCTCTAGCTGCTCAAATAACGAAGTTACAGGCACTTTTATATTGGCAGTCGAGGGGTCACTTTGCCATGAAATTTTCGGGGTTTTTCGCAGGTTTTCATCCGGAATGGTATTTTTGGTTTTTGGGGCAGGGTTCAGCTGCATTTGAAGCTAAAATTCAAGCCTCTAGTCTCCGTAGTTTTGGAGAAGGAGCCTTTTGAAAAAGTGCAAGTTTGACCCCTCTAGCTGCTCAAATAACGAAGTTACAGGCACTTTTATATTTGGCAGTCGAGGGGTCACTTTGCCATGAAATTTTCGGGGTTTTTCGCAGGTTTTCATCCGGAATGGTATTTTTGGTTTTTGGGGCAGGGTTCAGGCTGCATTTGAAGCTAAAATTCAAGCCTCTAGCCTCCGTAGTTTTGGAGAAGGAGCCTTTTGAAAAAGTGCAAGTTTGACCCCTCTAGCTGCTCAAATAACGAAGTTACAGGCACTTTTATATTTGGCAGTCGAGGGGTCACTTTGCCATGAAATTTTCGGGGTTTTTCGCAGGTTTTCGTCCGGAATGGTATTTTTGGTTTTTTGGGGCAGGGTTCAGGCTGCATTTGAAGCTAAAATTCAAGCCTCTAGCCTCCGTAGTTTTGGAGAAGGAGCCTTTTGAAAAAGTGCAAGTTTGACCCCTCTAGCTGCTCAAATAACGAAGTTACAGGCACTTTTATATTTGGCAGTCGAGGGGTCACTTTGCCATGAAATTTTCGGGGTTTTTCGCAGGTTTTCATCCGGAATGGTATTTTTGGTTTTTGGGGCAGGGTTCAGGCTGCATTTGAAGCTAAAATTCAAGCCTCTAGTCTCCGTAGTTTTGGAGAAGGAGCCTTTTGAAAAAGTGCAAGTTTGACCCCTCTAGCCGCTCGAATAACGAAGTTACAGGCACTTTTATATTTGGCAGTCGAGGGGTCACTTTGCCATGAAATTTTCGGGGTTTTTCGCAGGTTTTCATCCGGAATGGTATTTTTGGTTTTTGGGGCAGGGTTCAGGCTGCATTTGAAGCTAAAATTCAAGCCTCTAGTCTCCGTAGTTTTGGAGAAGGAGCCTTTTGAAAAAGTGCAAGTTTGACCCCTCTAGCTGCTCAAATAACGAAGTTACAGGCACTTTTATATTTGGCAGTCGAGGGGTCACTTTGCCATGAAATTTTCGGGGTTTTTCGCAGGTTTTCATCCGGAATGGTATTTTTGGTTTTTGGGGCAGGGTTCAGGCTGCATTTGAAGCTAAAATTCAAGCCTCTAGCCTCCGTAGTTTTGGAGAAGGAGCCTTTTGAAAAAGTGCAAGTTTGACCCCTCTAGCTGCTCAAATAACGAAGTTACAGGCACTTTTATATTTGGCAGTCGAGGGGTCACTTTGCCATGAAATTTTCGGGGTTTTTCGCAGGTTTTCATCCGGAATGGTATTTTTGGTTTTTGGGGCAGGGTTCAGGCTGCATTTGAAGCTAAAATTCAAGCCTCTAGTCTCCGTAGTTTTGGAGAAGGAGCCTTTTGAAAAAGTGCAAGTTTGACCCCTCTAGCCGCTCGAATAACGAAGTTACAGGCACTTTTATATTTGGCAGTCGAGGGGTCACTTTGCCATGAAATTTTCGGGGTTTTTCGCAGGTTTTCATCCGGAATGGTATTTTTGGTTTTTGGGGCAGGGTTCAGGCTGCATTTGAAGCTAAAATTCAAGCCTCTAGTCTCCGTAGTTTTGGAGAAGGAGCCTTTTGAAAAAGTGCAAGTTTGACCCCTCTAGCCGCTCGAATAACGAAGTTACAGGCACTTTTATATTTGGCAGTCGAGGGGTCACTTTGCCATGAAATTTTCGGGGTTTTTCGCAGGTTTTCATCCGGAATGGTATTTTTGGTTTTTGGGGCAGGGTTCAGGCTGCATTTGAAGCTAAAATTCAAGCCTCTAGTCTCCGTAGTTTTGGAGAAGGAGCCTTTTGAAAAAGTGCAAGTTTGACCCCTCTAGCCGCTCGAATAACGAAGTTACAGGCACTTTTATATTTGGCAGTCGAGGGGTCACTTTGCCATGAAATTTTCGGGGTTTTTCGCAGGTTTTCATCCGGAATGGTATTTTTGGTTTTTGGGGCAGGGTTCAGGCTGCATTTGAAGCTAAAATTCAAGCCTCTAGTCTCCGTAGTTTTGGAGAAGGAGCCTTTTGAAAAAGTGCAAGTTTGACCCCTCTAGCCGCTCGAATAACGAAGTTACAGGCACTTTTATATTTGGCAGTCGAGGGGTCACTTTGCCATGAAATTTTCGGGGTTTTTCGCAGGTTTGCATCCGGAATGGTATTTTTGGTTTTTGGGGCAGGGTTCAGGCTGCATTTGAAGCTAAAATTCAAGCCTCTAGCCTCCGTAGTTTTGGAGAAGGAGCCTTTTGAAAAAGTGCAAGTTTGACCCCTCTAGCTGCTCAAATAACGAAGTTACAGGCACTTTTATATTTGGCAGTCGAGGGGTCACTTTGCCATGAAATTTTCGGGGTTTTTCGCAGGTTTTCATCCGGAATGGTATTTTTGGTTTTTGGGGCAGGGTTCAGGCTGCATTTGAAGCTAAAATTCAAGCCTCTAGTCTCCGTAGTTTTGGAGAAGGAGCCTTTTGAAAAAGTGCAAGTTTGACCCCTCTAGCCGCTCGAATAACGAAGTTACAGGCACTTTTATATTTGGCAGTCGAGGGGTCACTTTGCCATGAAATTTTCGGGGTTTTTCGCAGGTTTTCATCCGGAATGGTATTTTTGGTTTTTGGGGCAGGGTTCAGGCTGCATTTGAAGCTAAAATTCAAGCCTCTAGTCTCCGTAGTTTTGGAGAAGGAGCCTTTTGAAAAAGTGCAAGTTTGACCCCTCTAGCTGCTCAAATAACGAAGTTACAGGCACTTTTATATTTGGCAGTCGAGGGGTCACTTTGCCATGAAATTTTCGGGGTTTTTCGCAGGTTTTCATCCGGAATGGTATTTTTGGTTTTTGGGGCAGGGTTCAGGCTGCATTTGAAGCTAAAATTCAAGCCTCTAGCCTCCGTAGTTTTGGAGAAGGAGCCTTTTGAAAAAGTGCAAGTTTGACCCCTCTAGCTGCTCAAATAACGAAGTTACAGGCACTTTTATATTTGGCAGTCGAGGGGTCACTTTGCCATGAAATTTTCGGGGTTTTTCGCAGGTTTTCATCCGGAATGGTATTTTTGGTTTTTGGGGCAGGGTTCAGGCTGCATTTGAAGCTAAAATTCAAGCCTCTAGTCTCCGTAGTTTTGGAGAAGGAGCCTTTTGAAAAAGTGCAAGTTTGACCCCTCTAGCCGCTCGAATAACGAAGTTACAGGCACTTTTATATTTGGCAGTCGAGGGGTCACTTTGCCATGAAATTTTCGGGGTTTTTCGCAGGTTTTCATCCGGAATGGTATTTTTGGTTTTTGGGGCAGGGTTCAGGCTGCATTTGAAGCTAAAATTCAAGCCTCTAGTCTCCGTAGTTTTGGAGAAGGAGCCTTTTGAAAAAGTGCAAGTTTGACCCCTCTAGCCGCTCGAATAACGAAGTTACAGGCACTTTTATATTTGGCAGTCGAGGGGTCACTTTGCCATGAAATTTTCGGGGTTTTTCGCAGGTTTTCATCCGGAATGGTATTTTTGGTTTTTGGGGCAGGGTTCAGGCTGCATTTGAAGCTAAAATTCAAGCCTCTAGTCTCCGTAGTTTTGGAGAAGGAGCCTTTTAAAAAAGTGCAAGTTTGACCCCTCTAGCCGCTCGAATAACGAAGTTACAGGCACTTTTATATTTGGCAGTCGAGGGGTCACTTTGCCATGAAATTTTCGGGGTTTTTCGCAGGTTTTCATCCGGAATGGTATTTTTGGTTTTTGGGGCAGGGTTCAGGCTGCATTTGAAGCTAAAATTCAAGCCACTAGTCTCCGTAGTTTTGGAGAAGGAGCCTTTTGAAAAAGTGCAAGTTTGACCCCTCTAGCTGCTCAAATAACGAAGTTACAGGCACTTTTATATTTGGCAGTCGAGGGGTCACTTTGCCATGAAATTTTCGGGGTTTTTCGCAGGTTTTCATCCGGAATGGTATTTTTGGTTTTTGGGGCAGGGTTCAGGCTGCATTTGAAGCTAAAATTCAAGCCTCTAGCCTCCGTAGTTTTGGAGAAGGAGCCTTTTGAAAAAGTGCAAGTTTGACCCCTCTAGCTGCTCAAATAACGAAGTTACAGGCACTTTAATATTTGGCAGTCGAGGGGTCACTTTGCCATGATATTTTCGGGGTTTTTCGCAGGTTTTCATCCGGAATGGTATTTTTGGTTTTTGGGGCAGGGTTCAGGCTGCATTTGAAGCTAAAATTCAAGTATCTAGCCTCCGTAGTTTTGGAGAAGGAGCCTTTTGAAAAAGTGCAAGTTTGACCCCTCTAGCTGCTCAAATAACGAAGTTACAGGCACTTTAATATTTGGCAGTCGAGGGGTCACTTTGCCATGATATTTTCGGGGTTTTTCGCAGGTTTTCATCCGGAATGGTATTTTTGGTTTTTGGGGCAGGGTTCAGGCTGCATTTGAAGCTAAAATTCAAGCCTCTAGCCTCCGTAGTTTTGGAGAAGGAGCCTTTTGAAAAAGTGCAAGTTTGACCCCTCTAGCTGCTCAAATAACGAAGTTACAGGCACTTTTATATTTGGCAGTCGAGGGGTCACTTTGCCATGAAATTTTCGGGGTTTTTCGCAGGTTTTCATCCGGAATGGTATTTTTGGTTTTTGGGGCAGGGTTCAGGCTGCATTTGAAGCTAAAATTCAAGCCTCTAGTCTCCGTAGTTTTGGAGAAGGAGCCTTTTGAAAAAGTGCAAGTTTGACCCCTCTAGCTGCTCAAATAACGAAGTTACAGGCACTTTTATATTTGGCAGTCGAGGGGTCACTTTAATATTTGGCAGTCGAGGGGTCACTTTGCCATGAAATTTTCGGGGTTTTTCGCAGGTTTTCGTCCGGAATGGTATTTTTGGTTTTTTTTGGGGCAGGGTTCAGGCTGCATTTGAAGCTAAAATTCAAGCCTCTAGCCTCCGTAGTTTTGGAGAAGGAGCCTTTTGAAAAAGTGCAAGTTTGACCCCTCTAGCTGCTCAAATAACGAAGTTACAGGCACTTTTATATTTGGCAGTCGAGGGGTCACTTTGCCATGAAATTTTCGGGGTTTTTCGCAGGTTTTCATCCGGAATGGTATTTTTGGTTTTTGGGGCAGGGTTCAGGCTGCATTTGAAGCTAAAATTCAAGCCTCTAGCCTCCGTGGTTTTGGAGAAGGAGACTTTTGAAAAAGTGCAAGTTTGACCCCTCTAGCTGCTCAAATAACGAAGTTACAGGCACTTTTATATTTGGCAGTCGAGGGGTCACTTTGCCATGAAATTTTCGGGGTTTTTCGCAGGTTTTCATCCGGAATGGTATTTTTGGTTTTTGGGGCAGGGTTCAGGCTGCATTTGAAGCTAAAATTCAAGCCTCTAGCCTCCGTAGTTTTGGAGAAGGAGCCTTTTGAAAAAGTGCAAGTTTGACCCCTCTAGCTGCTCAAATAACGAAGTTACAGGCACTTTTATATTTGGCAGTCGAGGGGTCACTTTGCCATGAAATTTTCGGGGTTTTTCGCTGGTTTTCGTCCGGAATGGTATTTTTGGTTTTTTGGGGCAGGGTTCAGGCTGCATTTGAAGCTAAAATTCAAGCCTCTAGCCTCCGTAGTTTTGGAGAAGGAGCCTTTTGAAAAAGTGCAAGTTTGACCCCTCTAGCTGCTCAAATAACGAAGTTACAGGCACTTTTATATTTGGCAGTCGAGGGGTCACTTTGCCATGAAATTTTCGGGGTTTTTCGCAGGTTTTCATCCGGAATGGTATTTTTGGTTTTTGGGGCAGGGTTCAGGCTGCATTTGAAGCTAAAATTCAAGCCTCTAGCCTCCGTAGTTTTGGAGAAGGAGCCTTTTGAAAAAGTGCAAGTTTGACCCCTCTAGCTGCTCAAATAACGAAGTTACAGGCACTTTTATATTTGGCAGTCGAGGGGTCACTTTGCCATGAAATTTTCGGGGTTTTTCGCAGGTTTTCATCCGGAATGGTATTTTTGGTTTTTGGGGCAGGGTTCAGGCTGCATTTGAAGCTAAAATTCAAGCCTCTAGCCTCCGTAGTTTTGGAGAAGGAGCCTTTTGAAAAAGTGCAAGTTTGACCCCTCTAGCTGCTCAAATAACGAAGTTACAGGCACTTTTATATTTGGCAGTCGAGGGGTCACTTTGCCATGAAATTTTCGGGGTTTTTCGCAGGTTTTCATCCGGAATGGTATTTTTGGTTTTTGGGGCAGGGTTCAGGCTGCATTTGAAGCTAAAATTCAAGCCTCTAGCCTCCGTGGTTTTGGAGAAGGAGACTTTTGAAAAAGTGCAAGTTTGACCCCTCTAGCTGCTCAAATAACGAAGTTACAGGCACTTTTATATTTGGCAGTCGAGGGGTCACTTTGCCATGAAATTTTCGGGGTTTTTCGCAGGTTTTCATCCGGAATGGTATTTTTGGTTTTTGGGGCAGGGTTCAGGCTGCATTTGAAGCTAAAATTCAAGCCTCTAGCCTCCGTAGTTTTGGAGAAGGAGCCTTTTGAAAAAGTGCAAGTTTGACCCCTCTAGCTGCTCAAATAACGAAGTTACAGGCACTTTTATATTTGGCAGTCGAGGGGTCACTTTGCCATGAAATTTTCGGGGTTTTTCGCTGGTTTTCGTCCGGAATGGTATTTTTGGTTTTTTGGGGCAGGGTTCAGGCTGCATTTGAAGCTAAAATTCAAGCCTCTAGCCTCCGTAGTTTTGGAGAAGGAGCCTTTTGAAAAAGTGCAAGTTTGACCCCTCTAGCTGCTCAAATAACGAAGTTACAGGCACATTTATATTTGACAGTCGAGGGGTCACTTTGCCATGAAATTTTCGGGGTTTTTCGCAGGTTTTCGTCCGGAATGGTATTTTTGTTTTTTTGGGGCAGGGTTCAGGCTGCATTTAAAGCTAAAAATCAAGCCTCTAGCCTCCGTAGTTTTGGAGAAGGAGCCTTTTGAAAAAGTGCAAGTTTGACCCCTCTAGCTGCTCAAATAACGAAGTTACAGGCACTTTTATATTTGGCAGTCGAGGGGTCACTTTGCCATGAAATTTTCGGGGTTTTTCGCAGGTTTTCATCCGGAATGGTATTTTTGGTTTTTGGGGCAGGGTTCAGGCTGCATTTGAAGCTAAAATTCAAGCCTCTAGTCTCCGTAGTTTTGGAGAAGGAACCTTTTGAAAAAGTGCAAGTTTGACCCCTCTAGCTGCTCAAATAACGAAGTTACAGGCACTTTTATATTTGGCAGTCGAAGGGTCACTTTGCCTTGAAATTTTCGGGGTTTTTCGCAGGTTTTCATCCGGAATGGTATTTTTGGTTTTTGGGGCAGGGTTCAGGCTGCATTTGAAGCTAAAATTCAAGCCTCTAGCCTCCGTAGTTTTGGAGAAGGAGCCTTTTGAAAAAGTGCAAGTTTGACCCCTCTAGCTGCTCAAATAACGAAGTTACAGGCACTTTTATATTTGGCAGTCGAGGGGTCACTTTGCCATGAAATTTTCGGGGTTTTTCGCAGGTTTTCATCCGAAATGGTATTTTTGGTTTTTGGGGCAGGGTTCAGGCTGCATTTGAAGCTAAAATTCAAGCCTCTAGTCTCCGTAGTTTTGGAGAAGGAGCCTTTTGAAAAAATGCAAGTTTGACCCCTCTAGCTGCTCAAATAACGAAGTTACAGGCACTTTTATATTTGGCAGTCGAGGGGTCACTTTGCCATGAAATTTTCGGGGTTTTTCGCAGGTTTTCATCCGGAATGGTATTTTTGGTTTTTGGGGCAGGGTTCAGGCTGCATTTGAAGCTAAAATTCAAGCCTCTTGTTTCCGTAGTTTTGGAGAAGGAGCCTTTTGAAAAAGTGCAAGTTTGACCCCTCTAGCTGCTCAAATAACGAAGTTACAGGCACTTTTATATTTGGCAGTCGAGGGGTCACTTTGCCATGAAATTTTCGGGGTTTTTCGCAGGTTTTCGTCCGGAATGGTATTTTTGGTTTTTTGGGGCAGGGTTCAGGCTGCATTTGAAGCTAAAATTCAAGCCTCTAGCCTCCGTAGTTTTGGAGAAGGAGCCTTTTGAAAAAGTGCAAGTTTGGCCCCTCTAGCTGCTCAAATAACGAAGTTACAGGCACTTTTATATTTGGCAGTCGAGGGGTCACTTTGCCATGAAATTTTCGGGGTTTTTCGCAGGTTTTCATCCGGAATGGTATTTTTGGTTTTTGGGGCAGGGTTCAGGCTGCATTTGAAGCTAAAATTCAAGCCTCTAGTCTCCGTAGTTTTGGAGAAGGAGCCTTTTGAAAAAGTGCAAGTTTGACCCCTCTAGCTGCTCAAATAACGAAGTTACAGGCACTTTTATATTTGGCAGTCGAGGGGTCACTTTGCCATGAAATTTTCGGGGTTTTTCGCAGGTTTTCATCCGGAATGGTATTTTTGGTTTTTGGGGCAGGGTTCAGGCTGCATTTGAAGCTAAAATTCAAGCCTCTAGCCTCCGTAGTTTTGGAGAAGGAGCCTTTTGAAAAAGTGCAAGTTTGACCCCTCTAGCTGCTCAAATAACGAAGTTACAGGCACTTTTATATTTGGCAGTCGAGGGGTCACTTTGCCATGAAATTTTCGGGGTTTTTCGCAGGTTTTCATCCGGAATGGTATTTTTGGTTTTTTGGGGCAGGGTTCAGGCTGCATTTGAAGCTAAAATTCAAGCCTCTAGTCTCCGTAGTTTTGGAGAAGGAGCCTTTTGAAAAAGTGCAAGTTTGACCCCTCTAGCTGCTCAAATAACGAAGTTACAGGCACTTTTATATTTGGCAGTCGAGGGGTCACTTTGCCATGAAATTTTCGGGGTTTTTCGCAGGTTTTCATCCGGAATGGTATTTTTGGTTTTTGGGGCAGGGTTCAGGCTGCATTTGAAGCTAAAATTCAAGCCTCTAGCCTCCGTAGTTTTGGAGAAGGAGCCTTTTGAAAAAGTGCAAGTTTGACCCCTCTAGCTGCTCAAATAACGAAGTTACAGGCACTTTTATATTTGGCAGTCGAGGGGTCACTTTGCCATGAAATTTTCGGGGTTTTTCGCAGGTTTTCATCCGGAATGGTATTTTTGGTTTTTGGGGCAGGGTTCAGGCTGCATTTGAAGCTAAAATTCAAGCCTCTAGTCTCCGTAGTTTTGGAGAAGGAGCTTTTTGAAAAAGTGCAAGTTTGACCCCTCTAGCTGCTCAAATAACGAAGTTACAGGCACTTTTATATTTGGCAGTCGAGGGGTCACTTTGCCATGAAATTTTCGGGGTTTTTCGCAGGTTTTCATCCGGAATGGTATTTTTGGTTTTTTGGGGCAGGGTTCAGGCTGCATTTGAAGCTAAAATTCAAGCCTCTAGCCTCCGTAGTTTTGGAGAAGGAGCCTTTTGAAAAAGTGCAAGTTTGACCCCTCTAGCTGCTCAAATAACGAAGTTACAGGCACTTTTATATTTGGCAGTCGAGCGGTCACTTTGCCATGAAATTTTCGGGGTTTTTCGCAGGTTTTCATCCGGAATGGTATTTTTGGTTTTTGGGGCAGGGTTCAGGCTGCATTTGAAGCTAAAATTCAAGCCTCTAGTCTCCGTAGTTTTGGAGAAGGAGCCTTTTGAAAAAGTGCAAGTTTGACCCCTCTAGCTGCTCGAATAACGAAGTTACAGGCACTTTTATATTTGGCAGTCGAGGGGTCACTTTGCCATGAAATTTTCGGGGTTTTTCGCAGGTTTTCATCCGGAATGGTATTTTTGGTTTTTGGGGCAGGGTTCAGGCTGCATTTGAAGCTAAAATTCAAGTCTCTAGCCTCCGTGGTTTTGGAGATGGAGCCTTTTGAAAAAGTGCAAGTTTGACCCCTCTAGCTGCTCAAATAACGAAGTTACAGGCACTTTTATATTCGGCAGTCGAGGGGTCACTTTGCCATGAAATTTTCGGGGTTTTTCGCAGGTTTTCGTCCGGAATGGTATTTTTGGTTTTTGGGGGCAGGGTTCAGGCTGCATTTGAAGCTAAAATTCAAGTCTCTAGCCTCAGTGGTTTTGGAGATGGAGCCTTTTGAAAAAGTGCAAGTTTGACCCCTATGGCAAGGCTGAGAGGAAAGCCGAAAGATCGTTGGGAAGACTAAGTGGATACTGACGCCAAGCGTCTACTAGATTTCCAAGAGGACGCGATCAATCCAGGCAAATGATCCAAACGGGTCCGACGTTTAACTGTCAAGCTACTATGACTATGAAAGGGGATACACAAAAAAAAACCAAAGTTGATTACCTACAATTTTTCGCGCAAATTTTAGTTTGAATCCCATCCTGATAACTTATATCGGACATATGCGTCATATTTTGAATTGGAGCCAGGGGAAAGGTATTTGCGGTTGTGTTCTCAAATTAACCCGAGTTTTCCTGATTTGAGGGAGTTTTTTTGACATGATGACTAACATCATTAGCGGTGCGCTAAAGATAGTAAGCAATTGGACAGCAGAGTGTGACCCGAGTTTAAACCCGGTGAAAACTGAACTGAGACTTTTCACTACAAAAACAAAAATTGAGAAGTTTGCGCCCGCGCAATTAAATGAACAATTACTGACTCTATCGACCAATGTAATTTGACTGGGAGTCATTCTCGACTCACGGAAACTGAAAGTTGAACATTGCATCCAAAAAGCCCATATAGCTCTATATGCTTGCTTCCCACATATGGGCAGGCGCAGGCAGAACTGCATTATCCGCGTTAGACAAAGTCCAACGGAAAGCCTTCAAGCTTATTGGCGATGAATTCATAACATCTCAAATCGAACCGATTGAATATCGGCGAAGTGTCGGCTGTCTCTCACTCTTCTATCGCTACTACAACCGCCGTTGCTCTGATGAAATTTCCAACCTCATTCCTGAGCGTGTTTTTCCTTTACGTAACACCCAACTAGCCAGTTGTGCCCATCCTCATCTTCTAAAACTCAGCAGCAGTCGCACCGCCAAATTCTATGACTTGCTCGTATCCAGGATTAACACGAATGTGGAGCAATCTACCATCTATTGTTTTGCCCCTGCAACTATGACCTGCAAGGATCAGAAAATCTTTCTTCGCTTCTTCTTCATACTCTCATGCTTCGATCGAGTAAAGACTTTAACTTTACACTCATGTGAAAGCACCTTACGCCATTCCTCCATGTCCCATTCAAGATGTTTACGTGCAAATCTTAAACGATTTGCATGGTGAGTCCCGGTCAGTTTAGTTCGGATTACAGGTCTCCGTGAACGTTGCTGGTCTTCGTGCAAACTATTCCTGATGGTCTGGTCGCTGACAAGGGTACTAGTTTTCCGGTGTAATCGGTTTGGTAAGGCGCTCGCAGTCACAGTCCGATCACGTCGCGCACTAAGACGTACATACTGGTCTTCCTGGGCGGTGGTGGCACGAACTCTTCCCGAGCCACAACGCCGGGATACACTCCCGGTCACCTGATACCGGTTCCGAAAATTTTGGATAGCCCTTCGTGAATATCCCGACTGTAAAGCCATAGAACTTTGCGACTGTCCAGCCTCCATCATCGTTACGGCTCTGACAGCAGAATCATTGTCCAAATGGCGTCGAATTCTTGGCATTCTACAGTTAAATGATACAATTACACGTTAAAGTTTATCTGTTAATGTTCTTGCAAATGTACAAGTGCGAATCATTTCAGTGAAAATTGGAATTGTTTGTGACACTTGGTTTCATTCTGCACACCAACTTAGTATGCGTCTGTAGCTTAGCTCGGTAACGCACCGGGCATTTTTTGCTACTCGACACACGGTCTCTGCGGTTCGCGCCCCGCAACGGGACCAACTATTTTTATACCCTAGACTTTTAGTATAGGGTATATTGTTTTGGTCACGACAGAAATATGTAACACCTTAAAGGAGGCTCCGGAGGTATAGCAATGTGTATATATATTGTAAATGACCAGGGTCACCTCCTGATTCGATTTAGCCATGTCTGTCTGTCTGTCCGTTCGCACGATAACTTTCGATAAAATGAAGCTAGAGCCTTGAAATTTTGGTCAAATGTTGGAAGTGTGATCTAGTTGGTTGGTATTGAAAATGGGTATGATCAGGCCAAGAGAACGCCTACCTCCCCTACATATGTAAAATAATGAAATGTGTCTATCACTCCCGATTAAATAAACATGAAAAGCTCTAGCTTTAGTAGATTGCTCGTGATGGTAATCTTATACTCCCCTGGAAAAATAAAATCGATCAGTTGAAAACTAACGGTAATTTTCTGATAAAGAACCCCGAACTACCCTACTTTTCAGGTTTTTTGTCCATAACTCTTGAACCAATTGACGTAGACATCTGATTTTCGGCATGTAACCCTGAAGTAAGAAGCTGCTTAGGTTTTAGTAAGTTGGTCATAATCAGATCAAAGGAACGCCTACCTCCCCTACAAAGTTCAAAAAATTAAATATTATTTTAAATACGATAACTTTCGATAGAATGACACTAGCGAATTGAAAATTTGGTAAAATGTTAATAGTAAGGTCTTATTAGTTGGTACTGAAAATGGGCAAGATCCGACCCAAGGAACCCCTACCTCCCCTATAAATGAAACTTCAAATAAGCGATAACTTCTGATAGAATAAAGCCAGTAACTTGAAATTTTGGTCAAATGTTTGAAGTGAGATTGAGTTAGTTGGCATTAAAGATGGGTAAGATCCGACCTAAGGAACCCCTACCTCCCCTAGAGATGACACTTAAAATAAGCGATAACTTACGTCAAAATAAAGCTAGCGACTTAAAAATTTTGGTCAAATGTTTGTAGTAGGGTCCAGTTGACTAATATTGAAAATACGTAAAATCCGACTAACGAAACCACTACTTCCCCTACAAATTAAACTTCAAATAAGCGATAACTTTCGATAGAGTGAAGCTAGTGACTTAAAATGTTGTTTGTATGTTTGTAGGGTGATCTAATTGGTTGATGGCAATGATGAGCAAGATCCGACCCAAGGAACCCCTACCTCCCCTACAAATGAGACTTCAAATAAGCAATAATTTTCGATAGAATGAAGCTAGCAACTTGAAAAATTCGACAAATATTTGTAGAATGGGTTAGTTAATTGATTTTGAGAATGGTCAAGATCTCCCTAAATGAGTGACAACCTCCATTATAAACTGGCCATATAGGAAACTCACTTTTAATGCAACGACCATATGTTGCCAATTATTACGTTTGGTGTCACCACTAGGTCTGTACAACTCTAGGGTATATACGCTTCGGCCCGGTTTATTCTCAAATTCCCTCTGAATTAATTTCTCGAAGCTTAGTGGTTTCGTATGGATAGTAGCACTCATCAGGTCTTGCATCTTTGCAGCTATCCATGTGCAAGACGACCACGAAAGTGTGAGAATTCTGTTTGTATAAGCCGTGCAAAAACAACCGTAGAAGTCAAGGGACTTGTGTCAAACTAATCCGAAATCAAAATCAACCAGGCCGAAGCTTTGCTTCGGCCCGGAGTCCGAAGCGTATATACCCTAGACTTGTACAGACCTAGTGGTGATACCAAAAGTTCCAATTGGCAACGACCATATGCATTAAAAGTGGGTCTCTTATATGGCCAGTTCATAGGGGAGGTTGGCACTCATTCAGTGGGATCTTGACCATTCTCAAAATCAATTAACTAACCCATTCTACGAATATTTATCCAATTTTTCAAGTCGCTAGCTTCATTCTATCGAAAATTAACGCTTATTTGAAGTTTCACTTGTAGGGGAGGTAGGGGTTCCTTGAGTCGGATCTTGGCCAGCATTTCCATCAACCAATTAGATCCCCCTACAAACATTAAAAAAAAATTTCAAGTCTCTAGTTTCATTCTATCGAAAGTTATCGCTTATTTGAAGTTTCTTTGGTAGGGGAAGTAGAGGTTTCGATGGTCGGAATTTACGTATTTTCAATACTAGTCGACTGGATCATACTACAAACATTTGACCAAAATTTCAAGTCGCTAGCTCTATTTTGTCGTAAGTTATCGCTTATTTTAAGTTTCATTTCTAGGGGAGGTAGGGGTTCCTTAGCTCGGATCTTACCCATCTTTAATGCCAACTAGCTCAATCTCACTTTCAACATTTTACCAAAATTTCAAGTTGCTGGCTTCATTCTATCAAAAGTTATCGCTTATTTGAAGTTTCATTTGTAGGGGAGGTGGGGGTTCCTTGAGTCGGATCTTGCCCATTTTCAATACCAGCAAAGTAGGTTTTATTAGCAACATTCTTTCAAATTTTCATCTTGCTGGTATAATTTTTTCGAAAGTTATCGTAATTAAAGGAATATTTAATTTTTGGAAATTTGTAGGGGAGGTAGGCGTTCCTTTGATCTGATTATGACCAACTTACATAATCTTAAGCAACTTCTCACTTCAAGGTTACACGCTAAAAATCAGGTGTCTACGTCAATTGGTTCAGGAGTTGTAGACAAAAAACCTGAAAAGTAGGGTAGTACGGGGTTCTTTGTAAGAAAATTACCGTTAGTTTTCAACTTATCAGTTTTATTTTCCGAGGAGAGTATGAGATTACCCTCATGAGTAATCTACCAAAGCTAGAGCTTTTCATGTTTCTTTAATCGGGAGTTATAGATACATTTAATTATTTTACATATGTAGGGGAGGTAGGCGTTCTCTTGGCCTGATCATGCCCATTTTCAATACCATCCAACTAGATCACACTTCCAACATTTGACCAAAATTTCAAGGCTCTAGCTTCATTTTATCGAAAGTTATCGTGCGAACGGACAGACAGACGGACAGACAGACAGACAGACAGACGGACAGACAGACAGACAGACATGGCTAAATCGAATCAGGAGGTGACCCTGATCATTTATATATATACATTGCTATACCTCCGGAGACTCCTTTAAGGTGTTACATATTTCCGTCGTGACAAAAACAATATACCCTATACTATAAGTCTAGGGTATAAAAATAGACCAAATTACGCTCTTGATGATTTGTGAGACAAAGAAAAAACTTTTAAGGACACCCTCAAGACTAATATCGCCTAATACTTCACTGTTATCGTTAACAAAATACTTGAGAATACGAGTATAACGGCATTTTAAAAATTACTTATCTGAACGACAATCGGCAAAAAACGCTCTCGAATCAAAAAATATTCGGGTGGCCCCTACATTGATTTCAGTAGTATACATTGGCTATCGGAAGTACTTGCCGATGTCGAGCAGAGTTCAAACAGAATTCGAGTTGAGGTCGAGCCGACTAATAAGCGGAGCGCCCAACTCCTTGAACTAACTTAAATTGTTGGTATGGCATATTTTAATTGGATTTTTGAAGTTGATCTGCGTGGTGAAATGAAAATGCAATTCTCTTCCTTCTTAGAAAGAATCCTTTAAAAGTTTGTTTCACGCATCACCTTTCGCCGAGGGTTCTTCGTCCTTAAGCGCGACACACTCTCTCTCTCTCTCTCTCTTTTAAGTTCAACTAACTCACTTTATGACTGGTTTACACAATACGTACACACATTGTTATTGTGCAACACTATCGATTTTTTCTCTATTAAATCCTGCGAATGTGCGAATACTGTGTGTTGTAAAAATATCAATGAACTTCATGGGGCGAAGCTCTTATCCTCGGAGCTCTTGGAGATAATCCTGCAAGTAGAATCCTTGTAAATGCACGGTGAATACACAATGCAATCGTTAAGTGCCAGTGTAGAGTCCAATCATGACGGAGTTTCGTCTTCTCAGTATACATGAATAGTACTACACGAAGGATTCCTTTTGCGTCTGCAGACAGACGGAACATAATGAAAAGTCTTTGAACTCCCTCCGACGAAAATTGAAACAAGGACGACATTGGTCTGATCTCTGATTTATTGTACAGCAGACTAATATTAGTCTATGAATATTGTGACCTTTTCTGTTTTATTTAATCCGAGAAAAGAACTTTCAGAATATTGTCGTATTAGGTCGCTGAATTAACGGTAGCGAATAAGTAATTTTTCATGCAACCTCTTAAGAACAACAATAAAAAGAAGGAACTCTAATGCCCAAACCAGATTGAATGCAGAATGCAGCAGCAGGAACGGCGGCGGCGAAATGTCAAGTTAGAGCGGCTTGCGACAGCAGCGAAAGCAGATCTGCTAGTTGTTGTTGCTCTTGCTGCCGATGCTGCTGCTGCTGCTTTCTGCGTTCAATCTGGTTTGGGCAGTACTTAAATCCCATCAAATCGTTAGCGAAATAGCCCAAAAACGACGTCAGTCTATTTTTATAACAATTTTTGTTTGCAACTGTTTTTTTTCGGTTGCGTTTTCTAGAAATTAATTTCTCAACTGTGTTGATCCGGATGTGTTTGTTTTTGCCAGCCATGTTCGCAACTGTTTTCGGTTGCGTTTTCTTAAAAATATGTTTCTTAACTGTGTTGTTTCGGTTGCGTTTTTTTTCGTAACCGATTTTTCGGTTAAGCCGATTTTTTTAGAAAATCAGTGTTCCTTTTTTGGTTGCTGATTTAGTCAGATGAACGGTTGTTCAACTGATTCGTTTCCGGTGCCTGTTATTGGGAAGTTTATTTTTAATATTTTTTTTACGAAACAGCTCCATTAAACCACTTCAAAAGCAATAACAATAACAACGATGTCGCACTGGGATGCCATCAGATCATAAGCGAATTGACAAAAAATCTCGGTCTGTTTTTACTGTAACCGTTTTCTTTTTTCACCTGTTTGTTTTCGGTTGCGTTTTTCGGAAATCAACTTCTCAACTGTGTTGTATCAGGTGACTTTTTTTTAATAACCGTTTTCTCAACTGTTTCCTTTTCGGTTTTCGGTTTTTTTTAGATATCTGTCTCGCAACTGTATTGTTTTTGCATTTTTTTCTACAACGATTTTCGTAACTCTTTCGTTTTCGGTTCAGTTTCGTTTTCCGATTATCGTGGGTTTTTATCTTATAAAACCGGAGCTCCGTTTCTGGTTGCTAATGTTTTTTCTGCTAATGTTTGCTTTACTGTTAAGCTTCTGGTGGCGGTTATTGGGAAGTTTGTTTTTTTTTTGCATTCTTTTGCGTACAGTTTCTAGAAAATCATTTATTTGTAATCAAAGTGAAATCAAATTTCAGTTTGTTGTCAAAAAGCTATATTTTGCGGTAAAACGGGAAGTTCGTCATTCCTTCGATCAACCAGAATTTGGTCCTACTTTTCGAGATTACATACACATACACACGAAGCAAAAGACGATGGCGCTACCGTTAATACTGGTTTTTTAAAAAGGGAAAAGGAGGGAGGAAGGACGTGGAAGGAGTGCGAATCGGGAGGAAGTAGGGGAAGGAGGTGGAAGGAGGAGAAGAAGGGGAAGGAGGTGGAGCCTACAAATTGATTTACAATTCACAGTCAATATTGTCGATTCTTCAAATGTTGGCTCTCTTTTAGACACGGTCAAGCGGCGACATTCCATCAATGGCAACAATCAATATTGAACAGAAACAAAACTAGAAGTGAATTTAATTTGAGAACTCAGTTTCTTCCCGATCCTCTGTGTTAAATATAAAGGGTTAGCGGAAAAAGGGTGCAGTAAAGAAAAATTCGTTCCGTTGAATTAATTAACTGTCACCGGTCCTTATCTGGCGAGAAAGCCCTCTTTGCATGCCCCCACCCGCCCTCTGTGGTGTAAGGCAATAATATAAATACTACGACCAATTCCCGGGAGTTCATAGAAGGCAACTAAAGGACTGAATGTGTATGCCAGCAATTTGAGTCATTTTTTATACGCTAACGAAACGTCAACTATGATTAGTTAACTGCGCTCTGCCCGAATAAGGTTAAAGATTAAAACGAATTAGTATCGCCGTATCTTTTCTCTCCTGCCTTTTGTTAGCCTTCCCGTCCCTTTATTTTCTTTCGCCCCACTACATAGTCGTATGATTATCGTAAAACATTTATTCACATTTAATATGCTTTAGGGTCCATTTAAAACTAATTTTTTTTTCTGCATTTTTTTTTCTCGCCCTCACTCTACCGCTCCACTTCCAAATAACATTTTTTTTTCTTTACCCTCCTGCCCCCCTCCCTCCTTTCTGTCTCCTTGCCTCCTTACTTCATCACTATCACAGGACATCATCATCGTGGCTCCACAGTCCTTCGTCGGACTTTGGCCGTCTGGACATCACAGGACACTTTTTGCTTACTTATTTGCAGACATCTCTGTGACGTTGATTTTGCTACATTATCCTCACATAAACATATTCATGTTAAAATTGTTGATTGAGCTCCTTTCATTCGAGACGCATTAATCGCCACATATTGCTCCTATTTATTTTTTGACTCATCGGTTCACTATGTGACATTCTTGGGTTCTGAGCAGTGATAGCCTGATTCCCCTAATCTGCGCTGTCAGGCATAAATGTTGATTTTTTTTACGAAGCTTAATTGTGTATCCAGGGGCAAATTTACACGCCAGGACTTTGTTGCAGAATCGGAGACGCAGACGCTAGGGAGTAGCGTATCCATAAGAAGATTTACATGCCCGAATTTTGTTCTGGCAGACTTGAGGGTGAGTTTAAATTAGGTTAGGTTAGACGACTGCGACTAAGCTGTCCAACAAGAATCGCATGGCCTGGTCAGTCGCATCGTAGGAGTTTGAATATCGTCGCCACCGTATTTGGTCGTCCCAGTCGCTGATATGTATGTCGGCTGACAGAGGTGGACGTTGCGTACGATTGCCTGCGCATGCGCGGAGTCGGCTTCTTGGGGGGTACGAGTATTTGCGTCGCGGTAGCTGTACTTGGTCATAGCTTCTAGGAATACACTCCGTGCACGATCGTCGATGAGCTTTCGTCGCAGGGCTATCGTCTATGAGCTACCGTCTCGTTGGTCACCCCGAAGAACATAGACTTTAATGACATGCTAACATGAGTCCATGGGGATACCAATATCGAGTTGATTCTCTGGTACAAAATTCGTTATTTCCCGTCGAGCTTACTCATCAGCACTATAATTTCCGAAGACGACTATGACCCTGGATTCAACACAGGGTAATTTTGAAGAATCTACCGATTTCCAAAAGAGAGGCGCGACAATTCATCACCGCTGTTGAAGTGGTAAGTACGGTAACTGTTAGTAACTGCGGCTTGGCGATCCGTAAAAATAATAATGATTATATGTAGTGGTTATGACATTGTGTCCCAATCAGGTCAAAACTTCCCGAATCGCTTCGAGTTCTGCCAGGAGAACACATTACAGTGGGAAGGAAGTCGATCCGATAGGTTTAAAAGAGGAATGTTGGAATGAATTCCAGCTCCTACACTAGAGTAAGTTTCGAAATCAAGCGTGTAGAAGTGCATCGAGTGGGGGGTTAAAGGAAAATCATCATCCCATTGCGCTCGTGGTGTTTGTTTTTTTTTTGTTTTATCTTAACGCCAAAGCTTAGGGAATACCCTTTGATGCAATCGCACAACCTTGGTGGGTGGTATCAAGCTTGGCGTAGTATAATCCATCGGTGCAGGGATATCTCGATTGTTCAGAATCGTCGAGTGCTCAGTGTCTAATGTCTGTCCTGAATATTGGGCTTCCAACTGAGCTTCTAGTCCATTATAACACCAAGGAACTTCGACTTCTCCGTGAAAGTCAATTTCATCCCCTCTATCTCAGGGGGCTCTACAGGAGGTATTCTATATTTTCTTGTGAACAGAACAATTTCCGTTTTGTTTGGATTCACCCCAACGCACAATTAGTTGTCCAGTTTGTTAGCAGAGAGAGAGAGGGCGTTCTGGAGTACCTCACTAAGACTAGTAGGAAATTTTCCTGAGATTGCAATAGCAACAACATGCGAACAAATCAGGTTTTGACATTTCTTGTATTCTCCTCCACATTCTTTGCTCTACTGTAAAATTTGTACGGATAACTGTCATGCAAATGTTCCCCTCTGGATCTGGGAAGTATTTTGATCCGGAGGGGAACATTTTCATGACAGTTGTCCGTACAAATTTTACCGGGGGGGAAAGCATTTGGAGGAGAATTCGAGAAATGTCAAAACCTGATTCGTTCACAGGAACGCAGCCGATGTCATGCGCATAGGCAGTAACCTAGCATCCCAGTGTCTCTAGGTCCAGGAGTAGTCTATTGACCGCGATGTTCCATAGGAGGGGTGAGTGGACACTCCCTGCACAGTACCCCCAGTTACACACCTACGTACGGATGAGGCACTGAGCTCTGAACAAATAGTCCTAGATGTCGTCATCAGTTAATAAGTTTGCAGAGTGAGTCATCCACTCCCATACAAGAGCGACCGATAGCTCAGTGCGTAGAGGCGTGAGTACAATGTCTGACTACGGTCGTTATGGGTTCAAGTTCCGCCCACGTCCTTCGTCGCCATGGATGTTTGTGTTGTCTTCCCCCCAGGGCCGCGTTTTCAAAATTTGTGCCCAGGGGCTTGAGAATTAAAAGAAGAAGAATTTCTCATAATTAAAGATATGTATAATAATGAAAAAAGCAAACGAATTATTTAAAATTTATTTAATTTTTACAAAACCTTTAAAGCAAGATAATACAGAAGTACAATATTTTATAGAGATACCTTTCGACTTTTCTTCTTTGAAAAGATTTCCATTATTTCATCAAAATTAATTTTTTCTTATATACTCTGATTCGATCGTCAGGATAGATAGGCTGTTCAGTTTATCTTGACCTAACGTTGACCTGAGTGCATTTTTCACTCTTTTTAATGCTGAAAACGACCGTTCACCACTGCAGTTCGTTAAAGCAATTGAAAGATAGATTCGCAGTGCTACTTCAACATTCGGAAAAGTTGCTTGAATTTTATTTTTCAATATTAACTTCAAGTATGATACTGGCAGTGAAATATTAGAAGGGAATTTTTATCTTGAATTAAATATCTGAATTGAGTAATTTCTTCAATGAAATCGTCTTCCATGTCGGAACTATATCTTCAATTTCCGACCAAAAAAAGTCATGAATCATGGCGCCATAGGGCTGGCCATTGACTGTAACAGCGACTCCTTCATCGTTTTCGAAGAAAAACGGTCCAATGACGCCGCCGGCCCACAATGCACACCAAACAGTCACTTTTTGCGGGTACAACGGTTTCTCAGCGGTCACTTGCGGTTGCTCACTGCCCCAGATGCGACAATTTTGTTTGTTTACATAGCCGCCGAGCGCAAAATGGGCCTCATCGCTAAAGAAGATTTTCTTCGAAAAATTGGCATCGGTGGCCTGCTGTTCGAGGACCCAATCTGAGTACTCACGACGCAATCTGTGATCAGTCGGCTTTAATTCTTGCGTGAGCTGAACTTTATAAGGATGGAGATGAAGGTCCAAATGCAAAATGCGCCACAATGTGCCGTAAGATAAGCCTAAATGCTGGGATCGGCGCAGAATCGACAAATTCGGGTCTTCGGCCACACTTTCACTCACAGCGGCGATGTTTTCGGTCGAACGAGCAAAACGATGATGCACAGGTGTAGAAATGTCTGTCACCGATCCAGTTTCTTAAAATTTTTTTCACTGTGTAGGCAATTGTGCGCTCATTGGGACGATTATGTCGATCATAATCTGCGCGTAATGCACGAAACGTGG
Organism: Chloromyia formosa; assembly: GCA_964017055.1. Lineage (NCBI taxonomy): Eukaryota > Metazoa > Arthropoda > Insecta > Diptera > Stratiomyidae > Chloromyia > Chloromyia formosa. The sequence continues at coordinate 45,529,718 of OZ024818.1, read as the reverse complement.
CCACCGCAAATTCACCATTTTGGTAGAATAATTTAATAATTTTAACGCCTTGTTCAGTCGTAAAACGTTCCATCTTGTAAAATGGCAAACCTTCAACTAAACCAATACCAGTTTGCAATACACTGACATTTGACAGATGTCGAATGGCAGGGCTTTACTTTCCGAAACACGAAATGGATAACCCTTTATTTTCAATTGTGGTGCGTAAAATAAGTGGATGTAAAGTAAGTGGACTTATACTGTATTAGTAAACATCATGATGTAAGAAGGGTCTTATGCCGGGTTTCCACCAAAGAGACAGTTTTAAAAAACAGTTTTGTTTTCAAAAACAAAAACAGAAGCCAGTTTTGTTTTTTGAAAACAGTTCTGTTTTATGTAAACAAACTGTTTCAATTGAACAGACTGGTTTTGTCTCTAGTTCTGTTTATCTTGTTCAACATGTGTCCCAAAAAATGTCAGACAACGAGGAATTCATAATAAGCTATGGCATTTTTTAATAAATGACATCTAAAACAGAAAAAACGGGATCAATTCTCAATAACAAAAAAAAAACTAAAAGTTATATAACTTGAACCTTTAAAATGACAACTGATTGTATACTTGAATGCTGTCGCAGAAAATAAAAGTGCGTGTTTCAATCAATCAGCCAAAAAAACAAGAACAAATGTGTTTTCCTTTGATCTGTTCTAGAAAACAAGAACATTTTCCCATTCGCGATGGGAACGTGTTTTGTTTCCTAAAACAGTTTTTAGAGACACAAATGTTTTAAAAACCGTTCCGTTTTTACAGAACATTTGTGTTTTTGTTCAGAAAAACAGTTTTTGTCCGTGTTTTTCAAAACTGTCTCCTTGGTGGAAACCCGGCATTACTTCATGGTCAACATACAGAGATACATTCAGTGCGGATTCGGTGCAAATTTTGGGACTAGTTGAAAACACCATAAAATAAGTAGAATATCATCAACCGTTTTGTATTTTACTTGAATAAATGTTCTTATCTATGTTCTTTGAAGGAACCTTAACAGATTATTCGATGATTATTCAAATTAAACACAACTCAATTGATATAATCGTACAATCGACATTATCAAGTACCACGATTATACATTTCAAAAAATAATTTTCTTATTTTACAAAACTCATTCCAATCAAATTATCTCGTTATAACTTTTATTGCGTACGCTTATTTAAACTTAGTTTTCTTTATTTTCCCTTTCGCTGCGGCGCCCTGGGGCTTGAGCCCAATAAACCCATAGGTAAACGCGCTACTGCTTCCCCCTGTGGTGCGGGGCGTAACAATAAGCTACAAAATCTCCCGAGTTATCGCAGGTAGGCAGGAGCTGCATGCTGGCAACGTTCATCGTCCGAAATTAGTTTATGACAACGAACCATCAGCTAATCAACTTGGAATAGTTGACGCGCTATGCCCCATTAGGGGTTAAGGCGAATGAGTACGAGTATCAGTGATTGCATCAGGTTTCATGTTGTCATAGGCGCCTTCGATATCTAGAAAAGCGACCATGAAGTACTTCCTGTTACTTAGAGCTTTATCATTTTAACCTACGATGGAATGGAGGGCTGTATCTACGGATCTTCCGTTCCAGTAAGCGGGCTGTGAGTTTGAGGTTTGACACAACAACATCTATTGCCTCTACCACTTTGATGTTGGGAGTAGTGTTTTTTTTTTGTCAGCGCTCGTAAAGCATCGACCGAGGCGCACTGTAGCCGGCGACTCGTATTGTTTCGGTTAAGGTTTAGACGTAGGGGTAGGGAGCCCTGTACTTCTATTGTATTACCTTGACATTCCCATAGAGTTGGCTCAACAACGGGATCAATTTGGTAACCTCAACTGGTCCATCGAGAAGCAATGCCAATGGTTTCTTAAAAGTCGCTAGTTCCTTAGACTAACAAACGACATAATGATTATCAGCCTTATCCTCTGATGAATTTAGAGCGAAAATCTAAATTATAACTGCTTTTGAACAACAAGCCACACCTGTCCTTATTGAACTAATAAATTTTGTTTTCTAAATTTCTTTCAGATAAAATGGCATTCATTTAATTTGCAACGTCACCCCAAACATTAGCAGGAGATCAGGAATTGAGCATCAGCCAGAAATTGGACATTAACACAAATTGACAACGTCACAAAATGTTCCTACCCGTTAAATCCAATTCGTAAGTAATCACTCAAAGCATTTTAGTCCAAATTCTCCAGATTCCCAATAAATTATGCATCTTTTTCTACCAAACCATTGCTTCGTTTCCTGATGATAAATGGGAAAGTTGTCTCAACCCAATTAACCGTGACCAGATGTTTCACTTCACAGATTGGGATAGACCTATCTCAAGTGGGATTAGCGAGGAGTTGAGTATCGATACGAATAGCAAAAGCGTGAAATGGAACATGTTTTTCTACGAAAATATTTAAAGATTTTAAGGGGCTTAAGCTTAAGTACGTTTAGGGCCATGCAGACTAATGACCCGTTCCCCGATGAACGGAGATGAATAAATCCAACGTCTGCCAGGAGCCCCATAATTGGCTAACAACAAGGAAATTGATGTTGCTACCATCCTCCGTGACACGGTTTTAACAACATCCTATCGTTGACAACAAGCATCCTAAAATCCTAAAAATAGACAAATTGCTTGTGTTTACCCACGATATCTACACATGGAAAATTTATCTAATTGACTTTTAACCCACTCGGATATAATCCACAGGTCGTCGGAGAGTCATGGTAGCAATGGTGCAATGGTGGCTGGCACGGAAGATGTGACAGCAACAACAACGAGCAATTCAACCCAAACGCCTAGTGATTTGAGTCCACCCGGACCGCATGAAGAGGTCCTGCCTCAGGCTCACCATCAAAATCCTGGACATTGTATTGCATCGTTTGCAGCCATTAATCGGATGAGAAGCAATTCGCAGGTATGTTGTCGTATATATGATTAGAGGCACAGTGGTTGGGTTTGGTAGTGTGGTGGTCGCCTACTTTTTCTTGTAACATGAAAATGTTTAATCGGAAGAATGTCATTTCGTCTTTTTGTTCATTCGTTGCCCTTTGTAAACTTCGGTTGAGTCGTTTTTGTTTTACCCCCACCCCCTCTTCGTCCTTTTGTATATTGGTTCCTTATCGTCCTTTATCGCTTATCCTTTGCCCCTTGTACACTCCAACCCAGTATTTTCTATATATATATATTTTTTTTTCCAACGCCTATTCGTCTTTTCATCCTTTCGTCCCATGGTCCTTTCGCCTTTTTTTCTCTTCGTCTTTTGGTCACTTGATCCATTGTCGCTTGCCCTTTTATCTTTGTACACTTCAGTTTAGTATTTTTTATTTCCCCTCTTTCCCCTCCTTATAATTTTTTAATTTCTCCCTTTTCGACCATTAGTCACTTCATTATTTCATCCTTTCGCTTTTTGGTCCCTTCGTCCTTTGTGGCTCGCCCTTTTTATCCCCCACTTTACCTCTTTCCCCCTCTTCTCCATCCCACCCCTCCACTTTCCTACCAACTTCACCCAACTCCCCCAATAAAAGGAAATCAGAACTGGACTGGAGTGTAGAAAGAAAAATAAACGAGCAAGGGCGAATGGAACAAAGTGTATACGAGTATTATCATGCGAGGCAAGAAAGACCTCATGCTTGTTTTTTGTTATGGAAGTAGGCTGGCTGCCTGCCTACGTTACGTAGAGTTAGGTCGTTTCCTTAATGAGCTCGAGGAGCCACTGGAATGATCATTGGTGTCAGAACTTCCCCAGACATCATGTTGAACATTGCTGTCACAGCCGTGAATTAGACTTGTGATTGATGCTCTAGCGACTAGGATAGCCTCCCCAAGATTGGCGGAAGAAAAGGTGCGTTATCGTGCGGTTGGTATGCTGATACAACCCAGCACGCTGACTCTGGGTTCGAGGTCGGCTACCATATGGCAATTCGCCGTCACCTTGTGAGTTAGCAGGGGCACATATGGTATCTCTTCACTGGGAAATGATCTGTTTTCGCCCGAATCCCATATTCGAAGCCCAGCTGAACTGAATCCTCAACGATGACCTGCCGCCGTTAGAGGCACAGGTCGGAAGGTACCTTGGCGCTGACTCCTGTGCAAGTCTTTGTGGAGTGACGATCCCATATACCATAGTTATGCAAGTGGGTGCCTGATTGACGACCTCGTTAGATACCGTCATCATGAACCAGCCACCTCGGGAGTGGTGACCCCGCATAACACAAACTATGAAAGGTGGCTGTATAGGCTGAAAGGTTCATTGCTGATTCCTATTGGACTGTCCCCGTCCTCATCGTATAGGTGCCAAACTTGCGGAAAGGTCCTGGCTAGCACCTTGGCTGATTCCTTTAGGAAACGCTTGCCATTTCCTATAGGTGCAAAGTTGGCGGAAAAGTTCTGGGCTAATTCCTATATTGCACTAGGGCCTGACAATCTCACGTAGCCTAAACTTGCAAGTACACAGTCGAACGATGGTCTGACCAAGGAAAGTAAGCATTGCCCCCAGCTGGGTTAAGGACAGAAACGCTTCCTAGTACGCAAGAAATGGAAGCGATAGACACAGACTACTACTTCCTAACATGAATACAAAACCGGAACCTGTCTTCGCTCTTTACAAGGGACCCCAGGCATCTGACGACATCTGCACGATTCAGTGTTCGTCTATCAGTACGATATCTTCCGCGCTGCGCGCCAGGCGACATTAATTTGCCTCCTTCTCAACCAAAGTGGCGTCCGTCACTCCCTCCTTATCGGACTCGAAGACGGCGTGCTCGAAATTGGCAGGGGATGTATCGTCTAGGGCAGCTAAATCGGATTCGAGAAGTATCCATTTCACATCGGTGACCTCCTCGGCGGGTTCAGACGCTTTAAAAGACGGAGATTCGGCCAGTGGAGCCACATCCTTCCCAATGAGAGTGGATTTTGGCTTACATACGCAGTTTGATGGTGAGTCTGCAAAATTTGATGACTCCGTTAATTTTTGCTAGCGGAGCTAGAAGCATCGCGCTTATCGCGAGGACTTCACGTCTACATGATTCCCTACTGGATGATTCACCATAACAATTCTCCCGTCATGTGTTGGAAGGTTCTCATTGCATGCGCGAATGAAGCACATGATTTCGTCAGCGACGAAAGGTTGTAGCCCAGCAGAGATCCTGTGTCGCGTCGGATTCTGGTTCCTCGTCACGACCTCCTGCCTAGCGCCTGGTTATTTCTCGTCCGCCTTACTGATGGAAATCATTAATCATCAATTTGAGGGCGGTCTTGGATGAGTCTCCATAAAGTAACAGAGGCTTAAAGTTAAAGTGCCTCCAGCTTTTCCGTAGTTGTAGACCAAAATATATTAATTTGCGTCATTTCGGTCGACCATTGCCAGCCCTTACCAACTCTTTCCCGCGTCTGCGTAGAAGGGGGTCGGATCAGTAACCCCGGCGGTCTTCTGTCGCTTCAGGTCCTCCTGCAGTTCATCCAAGGACCTCTGTCGTTTTGTATTGCCAGGGCCCTCACCAGTCTCGGCAATTTCCTTGAGCACTCTAAAGACACGTTTTACTTTCTACGCTCCTTTGAATTCATAAATTTTCGAGAAGATGTCTCGGGCATGGAGAGCATTGAATATATGTCGTGAGCGAAATCTAGATGGAGTCAGGTGTTTCTGTTCACCCCCGCCATGATTGATGCGCCCATACTTTCAGATGGAGCACTTTGAAAAGAAGCCTCGACTAAGGGCGGCTGGTGCCTGAACTGAACTAGGGTAATTCCTGATGGATCCAGGTCTAACTACAGCTCTAGCACCGAGTACATCACTATATGAGGAACCTCTTGACGAGTCCTAATGGCGGCTAGTCCCCAGCGTGGGACTGGTGGGCGCACGTCTCTCCGAATCAGGCGGAGCTGGAACCAGGTCTAGTTACAGCCTTAGCCCCGAGTACACCACTATATGAGAAAGCTCTTGATGAGTCTCTCTGACGTTAGGTTCCCGGCATAGGACTTGTTGGCCCACGCCTCTCCGGATCAGGCGAATCCACAGAGTTGGCTGCGGCATGCAAATCGAGGCATTCCATCCCTTTAGCTCTATCCGAGCTCATAACAGTTCTTAAATACCTTATAAATTGCTGGTGAAGAAAAACTCTGGAAAGTTCCTCCGCAGTAAGCTCGCGATTAACGAAATCACATTTTCGTCACATAAGTTGCTTAATGGTGAAAAGACTGCAGCTGCTCAGCTTTTCAGCAGTAGGATGCGAAACTCCCCATACCACCACTAATATTTGTCACGATTTGAAACACTGTCACGAGCTCACACTATCTTGTATAGGGTTAGTTTCCCGCACAGGATAAATATCACTCGGCGATAAGACCGGACGCCAAAGAAGTGATAGGACAGCCGGCCGCCTACTTGTGGGAGCATTTGGGGGCCCACTTGTCACCGCGCCGCACCGTCTCGCTAACCGGCGAGCGACAAAGGGCAAAATGGCCAATGGACAAAGGAACCACAGGACCAAATGAAGGAAGATAAAATGGAGAAAAGAAAATAAATAACGGACTGGAGTGTGCATAGAGATGATGTGTCGAGGGTATGAAAGAACGAAGTGACAAAATAACGAAATTACGAAAGGACGAAGAGCAATCATAAAAAACAGAAGGCGTCAAAGAACGAAGGGACCAAAACTCAAAGGTCGAAATGGACTGAAATTCAAAGGGCGAAAGGGCAAATGGACGGAAGAACAGAAAGGAATAAAAAATATTGGACTGGGGTGTACAAGAGACGAAGGAACCAAAAGACGAAGGGACGTACGAACGAAAAAAAGAAATAATTTAAAGACGAAAAGACGATTGAATAAAAAAAAACAGAAGGCAAGCGACAAAGGACAAAGAACGAAAGTATGAATGGACCAAAGGGTGGAACGGGAAATAGACGCAAAGTCGAAAGGATGAACGAACAAATGAACGAAGGGGTTGAAGGGACAAACGACTAGAGGACTTGTAGATGTTTGCATCACACGAAATATTATAAACGGTAACCTTTTTGTACTTTTAATAATGTTCCCGTTTCGCCTGCCTAGCCTCACAATTCTTTCCTTGCCTCTTACCTTTTTCCTTTTTTTCTGTTTCCTATGCAATCAATTTTTACGGACATACCAATAAAAAACAAAACAAAATAGAATTTCCATCTTTCTCCATCCTTAATAAAAATACGCTCCCAATTCGTAGATTGATTACCACAATATTCAAAAAGTGTCTATTAAATCGCAACTTTTATTGAAAGGTGAAACGGGCCATTAGTTGCGATTCAATTCTCCAGCTGCCTGTCAATTTCCAGTGATAGATCAGAGTTCAGGCTGAGAAAATTTTCCAAAGTTTTTTCGACTTTCCCGATGAAGATTGAAAGAAGGGAGAAATAAATATAAGCCGCGTTCTTTTCTCTCGGTCCCACTGATCTGCGATGAGTGAATTTAAACAGCGCTCACGTACAGATCATCATAGTGGTGCTACGGTCCGACGTCGGACCTTGGCTGCGTCTGGATCTTTTTCCTTCAATTGTCTCGGTCCAAAGACCGCGTCCTCCAATCTCGAAAGCCCAGCATTTATTAGGTATCATCCGCATCGACTGAGCCTTCCAACTTCACATACTGATAGCTGGCCAAAATGGGTGCGAATTGTTGACTCATGTACAAATAGGTCTACCAAGTGAGAGTGCGCAGGTTCAATTCCTGTCAAGAACGTACTGAAACAGTTACTTTTCTCGCTGGTCTTCTCGAATGAGCTGTGAATAGATTACATTGATTTGATATAAATTTAATGGAAGAGACATGCCTGGTACTGATCATGCTACCTTCCAGTGATAATTTTCCTGTGAAAACTGTCTTGTAAACAAGATCCTCTAAAACATGTTCCGCTTCGCCAAGGAAAGAGGAACTTTACGAAAGAATTTTGCGACTAAATAGGAGAGAATTAGCGAGAAACATGTTGACGTTCAACCAATTCTCTTTCAACTTTGATCCGATGCAGTTTCATATGAGACCTGCGGATCAACAACCGGTCAGTCCTTTTTCACGGGAATGGATCTGAGATTGGGTGAAATGAATGCGCCTATAGATAAACACAACGTATAGCAAATCATTAGCGATGTCGTCGCATGTAGACATGAATTCTTGCGCCTAAATGGATAGATGAAAGTCCTCAAGAGGATAATGGCATCTTCTCAGGCCTCCCTAACTTCTTCTGTTTCTTCCCATTTTTTTCCACCATCTCATGCAATTAAGTGTAGTAATTCATTTTCATTTCAGCTATGCGATGTCTGTCTGGAAGTTGGTGGCGAAACGATACACGCTCATAAAGTCGTCCTGGCATCCGTTAGTCCCTACTTTTATGCAATGTTTAATGGTAAGTGTTGTATGATGAGAAACGCGTATGTGACGAATCTATGAAGGATTATCATGCACTTTGTGCGGCTTGAACAAATGCGAAGAATGTGAAGAGTCGCTTAGGTCCTTTGGATTTCGCCCATTAGGATGAATTTTTTTTCTTCGTCGGTGTGTTGTCATTAATTTCAAGTATTTGGTAGCAAACATCGCTGCTGCTTTTTGTGGACGTGCCGTTCGTTAGTATAATTATGCAAAGGGATGCTGAAATCGGCAGGAATATGAGGCACGGGAATTGCTCTTATTAAAGTTCATCTGGATTTTAAAGGGGTTTCAGGCGTAATGCTAGTGGAGCTATCAAACCTACCGTCAGGCCTGCAATAAAGACTGATGTCAGGCTTGCGAAAATCCCTCCATCTGGTCTGCTATCAAGCCTGCCATAAGACGTGCGATGAAACCTACGGCAGGCCTATTATCATAATTCCGCCTTCAGGCTACTATCAATTCCGCCGTCGAGTCTCTCGTCAGACTTGCCATCATGTCTATTATGAGTCCTACCGTAGGCCCTTTTTTTGATGAGTGATGTAGGAATTTTCCAAAGATACCGATGCTTGTTATGAGACGGCATATAGCATCAGTTATGTCAGATGTAGACATCAATCCTTGCGCCTTACTGACTAAACCCCAAAATACCTTCTCTTTACTATTTTTCCTTGCGGGATCACCTCTCACTATCACTCCGCCGTGCCGACTTTCGTTTTTTTTCTGTCTCCTGAGTTCGTTATGAATTTCATTGCCTCCTAGTTTTGCTCATTCTTTAACATATGCTTGATCAAGTTTTCGGGGCTAAGAGCACTGCCTAGTTCCTTTTCCAAATCTTCACCATTTTGATCGAACTTTAGACAGTGCAACAGCACTTGCTTCGCGTTTTCCGCAATTTTCCTGCATCTGGGGCATTCTGCTTAGTCGTTCAACTTAAATCTTTGTATATATTATCGGTATCCACCATACCCCATGAGGAACCAAGTTAGGTAGTGGTTCAACTCGCCATGCGGGATAAGAGTGTAAGTCCAACGTCCTGCTGTTGCCTGCTCCCACCGCTGCTGCCACTTTGCCTGAGACTCATCATCATCGTGGCGCGACAGCTGGACTTCGGGCCTTGGCCGCCTGGATCGTTGTCCTCCAATTATCTCGGTCACGTGACCGCGTCCTCCAATTTTGGGAGCCCAGTATCTGCTCGGCGTCCGCATATACTGAGCTCTCCCGACGAGCTCTCGGTCGTCTTCGCAGTCTCGCTCCGTCGACATTCCTTGCGATCATCGTCCATTCGTTGTACATGCCCTGCTCATTGAAGTCGTTGTAATTTGACGATTTTCGAAACTTCTAGCTCAGCGTACACTTCATACAACTCATGATTGTACCGGATGCGCCATCCATCTCGATCGCAAACAGCCCCGAAAATTCGCCGCACTTTACGTTCAATTGTTTCTAGCATGCTTCCAGAGGCTTGATTTAGGGTCCATGCTTCACAGCCTTAGCATAGCACTGGCCGTATAATTGTTTTGTGCACGCGGAGCATGTGCACATGCTTCGATTTCATTATGGGGAGAACCGAGAAAAAAGTCTTATTAGCTAACTGTATCCGTCACTTGATTTCGTCAGTTTCGTTGGCGTCCCTTGACAAGTTGCAACCCAGGTATATATCGTTCATGAACTCAATGGTGAGGTTCCCACATTGATTGTCGTCGATTGCATCATTATTTTAGTTTGACCATTCTTTCTGCAGCGGTATCGAGCGTATGCAGAAGTTCTTCTGCGTCGGCCAATCTTCGGGACATGATGTTGATGTCGTCGGCGTACGCTGCTAATTGTGTCGAATTGATGAGTAGCCAGAGATTTGCTCCTTTTTTGTTTCTCCGTTCCTCTGACACTTCCGAAGCTTTCAAGTGTCGACTACCGTAATGCCTACACGTTTCGGCCACCGAAATATCTATTATGATGATTCCAGTTACAACGTAGGCCATTTCATGTGATGTTGTTCGGTATGCACAGCGCACTCTCAATGCGATCCTGCTATATACCTACCGAGCTGATATTTCTGGTATTTCAGGCGTGGCGAAGTGCTTCGTCCGATACTGGTGACGCGCAAAGCAGAATAGAGGTGATTACCATACTCTAGTCAGCAGGAGCCTCCTCCTCAGAACTCTATTATCGTTTCTTGGCGCAGCGCTTCAACTTCAGTTGCTTTTTTCAAGACTTCTGACACGATATTTTGATATGAGTCCACCGTGAAGTCGACATTCGTCTTCATCTGGAATAATAAGTCCCCTTTAGGAGTGCGCATTATATGAGTGACGTTTTCGCCCACCTCCCGGGTCTGTCTTCGTTTTCTTTAGAATCTCAGCGTAGGCAATTTCTCCAAATTGAGATATGACCATTGAGTCTGATCTCGCCTTCCTTCGTTTTTCCAGCTCCTTTTTTGCTATCGACTTTTTGCCAATGATTTGGGTCAGCATCACGTGCAGAATATCCCTTGGAACCAGAAACAGAACCTTTTTAGAACAAGATCTCCTATGAGAACCGGATCTCGAGTAAGGTTGGGGCTTGTCTTATTTCCTTTTATTTTCATTGGTTTTTGTTGCCTTCTGTTTTGGTGACTGCACTTTCTTTGGTTTCGGAGTTGGTAGAGGGTTGGTCTCCTCCATCTCTCTTGTGCGCTTTAACCTGTCGCCTTGAATAGTTTTTAATTAAGGGGGATGTTCGAGTTTCCCTGTCAGTCCTATGGTTAGATAATTTTAGGTAGAGTAGCAAACTAGCAGCCTAAGGACACCGCATAGACCGCTGGGGTCCACAGCGATGCCACATATTTCAGATACTCACCCCGTGTCGTTACTAGCCCTTACCAGAAGTTCGTTGTTGACCTGGAAGGAACCTGATTCATTGGCGAAGCTGAACAGACTTCTCAAACTGACTTCTGCAACTCATTCAAGGTCGTTAACGGCTCCAAGGCACTTTAATCTTCTTCTAGTGAGTGCAGGACATTCGCATTGAAAGTTCTCTAGAGTTTCTTTCATGTTTGGTATCTTGTAGTCAGTCATCGTTAGTCATTAGCTTTAGTCTGTACGCGTGTTCCCCTATCAAGCAGTGGCCCGTTAGTATGCCCACTGACTTCTGGGTAGTCCTAAGAGGCTTTTGGTTTTCCTTTTGTCATAAGAGCGAAATATTTTTAACATTCTGGAGTCGTTTATGTTAAACCAGTTAGCGTTGCCTTTTTCGTACATTCTGTCATCTCTTGGGCCGTTCGAGTCTAGCCCATATTTGGCTCTTCTGTCCGCTATTTCGTTACCTAGAACTCCGCTGTGGGCTGGAACCCACCCGAGTTCCACGGTCCTCGCTGATCCCAGTGCTTGTAGGCAGTTATTCACTGTCTTCGACTATAGCGCCTTTAACACCTCCGTCAGAAAAATGTCACACTCATTCGGCAGTCTGAACAAAAGGTCGCATGAAAGTTCCGACGAATAGACTGTTGCACCAACTCCGGCTTCCATTTTGGAGCCATCCGTGTAAATGTTCTGCGTCTTCCTACGTCCATGATCAACTACCGGGATCTGGTCCCTATCCCCCAAAGTTTATATTGAAACCTACTTGTGGTTTCATATAGTCAGTATTATTAGATGGTAAACTAATACTTCGGTGGCCAAATGGCCTTTCTTTGAAGTGCCCTGCCTCTTCGAGCCTGAGGGCATATTTAGCAGCCTCATTCCTCAGGTGTAGGTCAATCGAAGGCGGGTTTAGTAGGGCACCAGTTATCCCCAAGCAACATAGTCTCTGTACCCTCTTCATTTTCTGTATATTGCTTTTCATGTTGAATGCTGTCCACCAGACCACAGCTCTGTAGTTTAGTATGGGTTTTACGACAGCTGTGTATATCCAGTGAGTGATTCTCGGTTTGGGGCCCCACCTTTTACCAAGCAAGCTTCTGCAGGCGTAAAAGGCGCAGTTGTGGCCTTCGTGATTCGTTCCTCGGCACTACGACCCCAGTTAAGTCTACTATCTAGGATCATTCCCAAGTACTTTGCATGGGTGCACAAAGCTAACTCGGTGTCACCCGTCTTTGACAGGATAAATTCCTGAATTCAGTCCTAGGGTTGCTAGGGACGCGGCCAGTTTTGTCGGATTGTTTCTGGTTGATTTGTAGCCGTTTTTAATTTCCATGAGCTCCTTCAACTCCGTAATAAACTTTCCGAGTTTACCGAACATATTCGCTTCGCCATTTAGTTTCCTTCCCCCTTTGGGAGGCCCCGTTGTTACAACGCAATGGCAATGGTCTTTGTTAGGCCTGCTATCAAACCTGTCATCAGGCTGACTATCAGTTGTAATGGACGGTTTGGTGGGCATCGGAAAATACTCGTGGGGATGGAGCCTAAGGTAGCATAATGACCGTGAAGGACGTGCTGTGCAATCTGACAAAGAAAAAAGCTAAGTAGCAGCCTATCCTTGCTGTAGCTCAGTTCCGGAGACTTGGACGGGATTTTCGCCGCTCGTTGTCTCTGTCGTTTCCATATTAATAAAAATTTATAGGCGTGGGGAAAACAACACAAACATGGAAGTCAAAAATGAGGAATAATAAATAAAATGGGGGGATAAGGATGGAATGGTTGGTGGTCGGCGCAGATACGCTCGCGCTCACATTGTGGTCCGGGTGTAGTGTGACTATCGACCTCTGGTTTTGTATCACCGACAGATCACTGGTCATCAGGTGCTGCCTTCGATCTGCCGGTGGAAGCAGCACGACCAGAATATGGTTCATTACAGTCCTGTCGTTTGACCTACTGTTAGGCATACTATGAATCTCACCTTCCATTAGATCTACTGTCATGTCTATCATGCGATCGGGCCTGCTATAAATTCTCCCGTGAAGTCTTCAATCAAGCCTACTAGCTATTAATCTACCTCCTGCGTTACATAAAAAGCCTTCATAACTCAAGCCCATATTAAATTGCATTCAATTAAAAACTTTCAATCGTATATTTAATTACTCTTTTAATTCACTTGAAAACCTTCATTTCTCGTTCATTTCTCCTCCCCCACCCCCATACAATAGACGATATGCGCGAAAGGACACAGGAAAATGTAACCCTACACGATGTCGATGCAACGGCACTACGTCAACTAATTGATTATACGTATACGGGTGAAATAACGATAACCGAGGATAATGTTCAAGTTCTGTTGCCAGCTTCGAGCCTCCTGCAAATTCAATCCGTACGGGAAGCATGTTGTAAATTTTTACTGCGTCAACTACACCCGTCCAACTGTTTGGGAATAAGAAGTTTTGCTGGTAAGTCTGATTGAATCCTTGCAGATGTTGTTTAAATTTTTGATGAGTAGAAATTTTGAAATCCTTTTAATAAAAGCGAAAATCATTGGTTGACTAATTAGCTGCGATAATGAAACCATAGGCGAACAATGTTTTAAGATGTGAAGGATGTGACGACCTACATTTCTCTCACAAGACCGCTACGCTTCTTCTGCATTAAGCGGTTTTGGCCGAATCGGCTAAAGTCGGCGAGAATCCGAAAGAAATCCGGTTAAATCCTGATCGGCGAAACAAAAATACGAATCAAATTTAGACAACGCCACACGCAAAAAAAGCAAACGCTCGACTCATACACTGTGCAAATTATCGGCTGGTAAATTGGACGACGAAGAATCGATCAGTGAATGTTGACTTTTACTAATAAACACAACTATTTTACTTCGATTTAAAACCGCATAATGCGAAAATGTACTGGGTTTTCGGTCGCTATGCGGGTGCTGTACGGGCACTTTCCGGGTGATATCAGTGGCTTTCCGGTCGATATCAGGGGCTTTCCCGTGTGCTGTCCGGGCACTATTCGGGTGTTGTCCGAGCGCCATGAGAACAGTGGCAGTCGACGTCTGCTATTATATTAGGCGAGTTTTATTGGTTTATAGCCGTGACCGTGTAATCTTCAGCCCACTAAAAAATTTAAAATTGTCGGTCCGTGTATCGCCGGTCAGACCAAAACCGTATAATGTGAAAGCTGTCTTAGGGTGACAACGAGAGAACTCATTATTTTTATTGAAATCCTAGAATTAAAGCTGATTTTCGTGAATAGTCAGGAAATGGATGGGTGTGTCACTGTAAGATTTTTTTTCACGAATTGGGGTCACCCATGTGTTGGACTTTGTAATGCTGGACATTCACGGATGGTCTAAATTCAAATTTTCCCAGGTCGAAGCCAACATTTTCCAATCAAATCCATAGTGCGATCCAAGAAATTTTGGGTTCGACCAGAGAAAATTTGGCTTTTGTCCATAATGCTGGACTAAGAGATTTTTTTTTTTCTTCACTGATTTACATGTTTTATTAAAATGTCTTGCCATTCGCATCGAAGGTTCTTTTTTTACATTAGTTTCAAAGCTCCAGGCGGTTTGCCTTCAATGCAATTGCACAGCTTATAAAAGTACGGAGAGACCGATGGATCGCTGATCTTATGCCCAGTCGACAGTCGGCTTGGAGAATACAAAGAACGATGGCCACGGCGCCAGTGCGGCGGGATTCGAAGCAACGAATCGGTAAAAACGAACATTGAACTGGCGACCGATGCCTCGAATTGCCTCCCTCTATTTAGGAGAACAACAAGAACACGACAGTCTTTTAAATTATATCCTCCTCTTCCATCAACAAAAAAAAATCAACAAAGAACTCGCTGAACTACTCACCAGAATATTATTTTTTTCGAAAAAATCCTTTCTTTCACTATGCCCAATAAACATCATTGATTATGGACCATGAACATTGGCACCATGTCTTTCTACGCCTATTTCCCGACGGTAATTCCCCCATAATCTCCAACAAATTGCAAACCCCATTTTATGTCACGAGGGAACCGAGAATTGAATTGGGCAGAGCAGAAACAGATACAGTGAGGATTTATTGAATTGCGGGCTTGAACTTTGGAAATGGTTACAGTGACATGAGTGGTGATGTCACACAAAGACGGTGGCTTTGTCAAGCTATGAATGGATGATGTAACCTTTCCTGGTGATAATGAATCTATTTGATATTGATTGGGGTTGTAATGTTCATCGAAATCGACCACGGACCAGAAAAGGAAGTTTGGAAGGTGCATGCATGCAGTGGCGTGAACAGGTTGACTTTATGCCCAAGTCTACGGATATTGAATTAATTATGAAAATTAAATTGGATGTCGCTTCAAAGCGTATAAGTACTATTTGCCAGAACTCGAACCCTTATTGGGCCACAATCGCCCATAAGAGAGGAGAATTTAAATTTCGTTAGCATGGACATACAAATTTTCGGACGAAGCATATTGCTAGCATATACCTCCTGCCTATTTAGTCGCATTTTGCGATTCCGACACGAGGAGACAGCTGATTTCCTATCCCGCGACACCGGGGATGACGACGAGCCGCAAGCAACCACTGTCGCCAGACTTGCAGACGAGAGAGACAGCATCAGGAGCGTGAACCCGGACGACCCCAGAATTCACGAGATGAACTGCGAGATCCAAAGGCAAGTAGCCGAACAAAGGAGGTCAAAATGGAGCACCCATCTGAATAACTGCAACCTAACCACAGGGTTGAGCAAGTTATGGTCGACTGTCCGTGCCCTTTCCAATCCACCAAAACAGAGAGGGAACGTTGCCATTTAGTTCGGTGAATATTCAACAAGTGACCCTACCCACTGCGCAAGTCGTTTCAATAAAGAATTTATTGACCACCCCGCACCAGACAGACTTAAGCGCAAAATTCGTAGGAAGATTCACAACCGAACCACTGACGGCATACCTGTTTTCACCACGGACGAAGTAGTTGCAGCTATAAGGAAGGCGAACAACTCGAAAGCATTGGGACCAGATGGCATTTCAATGGCTATGCTCAAACACCTCGATCTGCCAGCCATCAACTATCTCAGGGCTACTTATAATCTATCCATCTCCTCGCTGATCGTTCCGGAAATCTGTAAAAAAGGGAGAGTGATCCCAATATTGAGACTTGGGAAGAAAGCGATACTCGGTGTATCCTATCGTCCAATAATTTTACTGTCACTAGTTGCCAAAACGCTTGAAGCACTAATCCACCCTGTTCTTACGGCCCACATCCAGCTCGCTGACCACCAGCACGGCTTCCGAAGCATGCACAGTACGACCACGGCCTTGGATGCCATTACATCCCGCATCCATAATGGTCTCAACCAGGCTCGTCCATGTCAAAGAACAATATTGGTGGCGCTTGACTTGTCGAAGGCCTTTGACACTGTCAGCCATTTAGCGCTTTTGTCTGACATCAACTGTTCATCGCTTCCGACGCAAGTAGTGAAATGGATTGCCAATTACCTCGCCGGCAGGCAATCTTATACAGAATTCAGGAGCAGTAAATCAAAGCTTAGGAAGATTAAACAAGGTGTACCTCAAGGAGGAGTTCTATCTCCTACCTTGATTATCAGGACTCCCAACACCACTTGAAGGGATCGACATCATCTCCTACGCTGACGGCTGCTCCATTCTGGCAACAGGGAACGACATAGCGGATATGTGCGAAAACATCAACGGTCATCTTGAAGAACTTAACTCGTTCTTCATAAGCAAGAACCTTACCGTCTCAGCGCCTAAATCCTCGGCAACCCTATTTACCACCTGGACGAAGGAGGTCAAGATGCAGCTTGAAATCTCGATCGGGATTCATCCTATTCCTACTATAAATCATCCTTAAATCCTAGGAGTCACGCTGGACTGCATGGCCACATCATCACCCCATGCCTCAACCGTGTGCGACAGGATGTATAGTAGGAATAAAAACCTCAAAGCCCTGGCCGGTAGCACCTGGGGCAAGGATAAGGAAACTCTACTGGTCACGTATAAAGCAGTCGGAAGATTAGTGGCCAACAATGCGGCCCCTGTGTGGTCGCAGAATCTCTGTGACACACAGTGGAAAAAGATTCAAAGATTCAAAATGCCGCTCTTCGTACTGTTACTGGCTGTCTCCTGATGTCACTCGAGGACCATCTGTATCAGGAAGCAAGGATGATGCCTTTAAGGGACCACAACCAGCTTCTTGCCAGGCAATACCTGGTGGGTTGCTACCGAAGTGATCACCCAAACTCCAACCTCATGGACAAGACGCCGCCGCCGCCCAGACATGTCAGGCGCGATTTGAGGGACCTAGAAAGGGATGTCCAGAGGCACAAAAGGGTACCCCTTGATAGTGGCGCACACAGGTTGGCCATCGCAGCGATACATCGGGAGGAGGTTCATCAGTCAATCGCAGGTTTAGGTTCGAATCTGGTTCTCTCGTCCATACCACCAGTGATATCTCCGGAAGAGGTAAGACTTCCGAGAGCAACGAGAACGACACTCGCCCAACTTCGGTCAGGCTGGTGCTCACGACTGAACTCCTACCTATCCCGCATCGACCAGGACGTTCCAAACATCTATCCTGCATGTATGGAGACCCTTACGACGTAAACCACATCTTTAACTGCCCAGCTGCACCCACGCACCTGACTCCTAGATCGCTGTGGGAGAACTCAATAGAGGCAGCTAACTTTCTATCCCTCAACACCGGGGATGAAGACGAATCCGTAGGCATGTAACCAACAAACACACCGAATTCCAACCATTTATACAACAACGAGCCGTAAGCATGTAACTTACCAACACACTGAATTCCAACCATCGCTACAACAACCACAACTACTAAAGCTTTAAGGGGGGAGAGCACATTTTTGAAGATTTCTTTTTGGGTGGGAGGAATTAGAATTCAATCAAATTTTGATATCATTTTACTCATATGTTTACTGATGTTCGCTGAAGGCCGTAACTAGAGTTCTCCAATTGCGGGACCTGTAGCGATTCCAATTTTTATCCGAAATCAAAAACGTTTTAGTTTTACAGTATTAACTTATTTTCTAAGAATATGAACCTCAATGCAGGTGAAAATAATGGAAACTAAAAATTTGGCAGGTGTTGGAAAAAAAAATTTCAATTTTCACCACTTTTTTTGCACTAATTATGAAAAAAGCACCTTTAAAAATACGATATCAACCCAAATTTTGGTTCATATTCTTCGTAAATTTGAAAAGAACCATACTTTCAATTTTTATAATGATCGGTTCATTATTTTTTGAGTTAGAAGTCCCGCAAATGTAAAAAAAGTCATTTTGAGAAAAACGCGTTTGACAGAATATAACCGGAATAATCGCTTTTGTTGATGCTTCTAGCACCTTCTATACCGTTATCTGAAAGCAATGATTCAAAAGTGGGGTTCCCCTACAAAGCTACGTGAGTACATAAAGCGACTACCTGAGGTAGTGCTCCGCCCTGCCCAATGTAGTGCTCCTTCCTACCCCTTAGAGTGCACCCGAACCTGTAGACTATACTCGATGAGCGCTCGGTTCTCTGCTCATAAAATCTAAACGAATGCGAATTTCGCTTTGAAATCTTGGCAGCGTATTCTTGGATTGTTAAGCTAACAATTTAATAAAAAATAAAAATAAAAAAAGGTTAGACTTTAAAAACCTCCTAATGTGGTATCCCCCCTTAAAGGGCAACTGCTGCTACGACAGTTTTCATCCACATTTTCAACAATCCTGGACGTGTCAAGAAAAAGCGCTTTGATACTCTACTATTAATAAGACTTTTGGCGCCCAACGTGGGGTTTGGCTTCTCCCACTAGAATGCACATTTCCATAAAGCTTTTGGCATCCAACGTGGGGCTTGAATTTTGTAAATACTTTGGCAGTCCACTTTAATAGAACTTTAGCTCCCAACGTGGGTTCTGGATTCTCCGACGTGCTCTATGCACTGGGCTATTTGGTATGTTAGCATGAACCAACCGTGTATGATATGAGGAACGAGGCCACTATGAGCTCCGGTATTATTTTTATAATAGGTATCCATGTTCAACGCAGAAGTAGCCAAAAGGCACAGTGCATGATTTCGATTATGTGGCTCGAATTCCCTTTTTAGGCAACAGTCCGTCGCGACGGCTTGAAGGAATAATTGACATTATTGTAACAGTTTGAGCCGGAACCAAACTGGATGGCTACTAAGTGCTATCACGCTTACTATACGCCATTTTTACCAACCATCTAAATGAAGAGCATTATAACTCTCTGCATTCCGATACAGTAAAATGGTTGGCAGAAAAAAACATCTCTGTTTCTCGGATCATAGCTGGATACTTTTCACGGTTGTTCCTAAGGTAGAGGAGGCGAAGCCGTACAGGAATTCCAAGAGAATCGACTGGATGAAGTCTAGACAGGTTATAACCTCCGAACTCTGAAGGACGACCAGCCTCAGCATAGAGTCCATTCAAAAGCTGGAGTCTAGGATCGAGATTTTCGAAAAAACTATGGACTTGGGATACAAGGTCTCCCGCGAAGTATAGCAGAAAAAAAACTCTTCCTCCGTGGTGGAGCGAGGACTTGTTCAAGCAGCGTAAATTAACTAGGGATGTTTTGAACATTTGTTATAAGCATAACATCTGGCAGCCATACAAGGAATGCATGAAATTATACAAGAAAGCCATTAGAACCGCCAAGATGGAGTCTTGCAGAGACTACTGCAAGTCAATTGAGAGCCATAGCTGTCCGTCATTCATCAAGAGACCGGACGGAGCCTGGACCGAATCGGCGTCTGAAACCGTTGAATTCCTTATGACAGCACTCTTCTCGGGCTGCAAGGATCGTTGCGTTACCGACAGGTTAGGTGAGTAGTCCTTTTCTTGGGAGGAAATAGCATCGGTAATCACAGAAGAGAACGATTTGGGCCATCAACAGTTTTTCTCCATACGGGACTTAATGGCATTCTGCCGGTCGGTTATGCTTCAGCAGTTACAAGGCATAGTAACTCCATGGCTAGTGGCCATGTTCAGCAGCGGCACAGCACCTAACCACGCACCCAGGTCTTGGAGACGTGTACGCGTGACGTTCATTCCGAATGCGGGCAGATGTGATCATGAGTCCCCGAAAGACTTCAGGCCTATAAGCCTCTCTTCCTTCGTAATGAAGGTACTGGAGCGAATCTTGGATAGCCATATTCGACAGCTGTTGGTGAAATCGCCAATTTGAAAAGGTCAGCATGCGTATCTCAAAGAAAAATCGACGGAGACGGACCGAGCTAGTCCTCTTTACCACAAAGACCAAAATACTGGAGTTTCGACTCCCACAACGTAATGACCACTTTCGGGTCATTCTCGACCCGAAACTTAGTTGGAAAATTAACATGTGCCTGCAGGAAAACTTGCCGCAGAAGCTGTGGTCGTGAGTCAAAGATGGTCTTATTTCTGTACACGGCTGTAGTGTATTCTCGCTTACAGAGTACTGGTATGGTGGCCAGCTCTTCGTAGGTAGTATAATATTGGCCTATTGAGTAAAGTGCAAAGAACCGCTTGCATCACAGTCACGGGAGCTATGCGTTTATGTCCAGCGGACGCACTAAATATCATCCTAGGTCTACTCCCTTTAGACCTACAAGTAAAATTCAACGCCCCGTGCAGCGCTGTCAGCCTGAGGGAGTCTCGATGTTGGACATCCAAGCCATATGGGCGTAGCAGTATACTAGAGTCTCAACATATTGGAGTTCAGGACATGTTGCCAACAGATTATATCTTCACCGAAACAGACTTTGACAAGCACCTCGGAACAAGGTTCCCAATGAGAGCGGAATGGAGTGAGGGGAATGGCTCTAAAATGGATTGCGGGGATCTTTTCCGAGGATCTCAGAGCATAAATGTCTTCGTCTCCCAGACAATGCAAGCGTACTTCGAGCTGAAATGCTAGCAATAAGGGAAGTGTTAAGATGCTGAAGCACAGCACAGGAACCACTTGATGTGTCGCCATCTTCTTAGATAGGCAGGCCGCGATTAAGGCTCTGGAATCAATAACAATCTCATCGAAAATAGTCAAACAATGCCGTAGTGAACTGGCTGGACTGGCCGACCTCTTCAGAGTTCCTCTTCTATGGGTTCCAGGGCCTACGAACATAGAGGGGAACGAGAGGGTCGATCAACTGGCAAGACAGGGCAAGATTCATACATATTTCATGACACGGGCTAGTGAAAGATGGGGCGCTCTGCCAACATGTGTCACGTCTAAGAAGCTATGGCCATCATACGACGCACGTCAAACTAATGCCCTTCTGAAGAGAACCCGTTCGGATGTCGCAAAAGTTACAGCGGTTACGACGGGGCATTGGCCGGTGGGTATGCACGCGGCCAGATTAGGTATACTTTTAAAAATTTTCTTCCGAAGCTGCAGGAATGAGTAGGAGAAGGAAACTCTGATCCATTTCTTGTGCAAATGCTCGGCTCTTGCAATCAGATATCTAGAACTGGGCAGTGCTTTCTTCCAAGATACGTCCGACATCTCCTCGAAGAGTATCGGGGAGATAATACGTTAATACAATAAAATACCTCAGAACGTTCTTGATAGCAACGGTTTATTGCTCTTATGAGGCGTGTTGCATCAAAACGGCGCACATCTAGCGCTACTTGTGTTTTCTTTCCCTGCTGAGAAGTAACAGGTACTCAAACCAACCAACTAACTATAAGCAGCCTACCAACTGTATTTCAGGCAGAGATTTTTGCCCTAATGTGCCAAACCACTGGCTATCTCAACTAACATTTCGCAATTTTCTGCAGCCAAACGGCCATTAAGGTACCGACAAACACATTGGTTTCCCCAAGAAGTGTTTCAAACTGTAGAATAATTGAACAAGCTTAGCCTTCACTACACCTCTCTGCCACGTAGAAAAAGAATCTTTTCTTCGCGGAATATTCGCGTAACCCCAACCTCGTATTTAACCGGAATAGGAATAAGGTTAGGATTGTCTGTGGGCTAGCCACAGGTCACCTTCGTCTCCCGAGTCACCCAAAGACCATGCGTATCATATCTGATGCTAATGATGAAACTCCCGAGCACGTACTCTATGAGTGCGAGGCTCTTGCTCGTAGCCGAATCCAGACTTTTGGCACGACTTTCCCTATAGCGGTGAGATTTATTGGGCAATAGCACAATATATCCTGGGTCGGAGTGTTTTGTAGGCAGGCGGTCTAATCTGGCTCTTTTCAGTCCTTCCACCATTTGGATATTGCTAAAAGTCCTGGTACTTTGTAATTGGCCACTATAACCAATTTAAACAGTGGAATTATCTCTTGACCCTGTTTCGATTTGACCCATTTCCTTTTGAAATTGCCAAATGCTGGCAGCCTCTTTTTGAGGCACACTTTTCTTACTTTTATCCTACTTAATAAGTATGCCATCCCGCTTAACCCGGAAACATTAAAACTGTCTAACTTTTAGCGATATATGTGAATGTGTATATTTTATTTGTATCTTTAAAAACTAATTTCCTCTGCAAGTTTTGGAAATTCACTATAGATGAAAGCATTCATTCAGTAGGCTTTGAATAGAGAAAAATGCTCTTTTCGTACTTCACTTTTTCTATTCACCCGGGTTGCTGTCGTCATTTGCCGAAGGCAAAACATCCAAACAATGCAGAGTCATAGTACGAAAACAGAATCAAGCACAACACTTGAACCCAAAACCCGCAAAATCGCTCATCAGTTAGCCCATAATGCTTGCCGAGTACTTATACGTATCTTTTTGTCAGCCCTATATTCTGGAGGAAAAAAAAGATAGTGGTAGAGAAAAGTGGAACAAGTCGAGCCATCAACAGCCGCTTTTTTTTCGCGGCTTAAAAAGTGCCAGGGTAAAAATGTCCACCCCAATAAGTGCTCATCAGCCAACGAGAACGGCTGAGTAGGCCGCTGACAGTGGAAAAATGAACATGACGTTAGTGATTTTAACTCCAAATCTGACGGGTTGGAAAAGATATATGTACATATAACTACACACAGGATTGTGAGGCCTAGCTTACGTGGTAGTTCTGGTTCTTAGTCTATGTATTCGATTCATCTGTCAGATATGAACGTAAATTGCAGTCAGAGCCCTGGATATCCTATTTGCGGTATGACATAGCCTCGTCCCCGCCAAGAATTTTGAGTAACTTTATTCGGCATTTTAGTCCTGATATCAGAATTCGGGTCATAGCACAATAGACATTTCGGTCTCAGCGCTTGTGAACCTCTCTTGTTTACCACTGTATATGCCACTTTTAAATATTTTCAGGTTTTGACCTTACCAGAGGCAAACTAGCTATTTCTTTCATTAATAAAAGTCCCAGTATCAGGAAGGCGGGGGGGCAAAGACCTTTTCCATAGTCCTCCGCGTGGGCGCCCCCTGGTAACGGCAGTGTATCAATTCGCTGACGGCCAATGTCTTAGCGATAAGACAGTTTGGAAAAGGCAGATAGCTGTAGCCTGAATGGCTGACAAACACCTAAGCGTCTCAGGTCTAGCAGGATGGAATGACTTGCGTAGTTGGACCTGCTACATAGTTGTGTGGGCTCCAGCACGTTTATTAAACCATCTGAAGCAGCTATCTCCGAGGCCATCCCCCGAATGGGGTTAAGCGACGTGCTGACAACTCGTCCTTGTAAAAACCACTCCATGTCAAGAAACCTGGAACAAAAGCCTCGGATTGGACGGATCAACAACGACGACCACGCAAACGAATAAAGGATTATTCTTTCGGATCCTGGAATGTACGCTCCCTGAACAAACCGGGGGCCGAGAAAGCCCTCCTTCAACAGGTCGAAAAGTACAAACTGAGCATTACTGCAGTCCAGGAAACAAATTGGCTTGGAAGCGAGATTAATGACAAGAAATCGCACACAATTTTTACAAGTGGCAAACCATCGGGCCGCAAGGAGTTTGGAGTAGCATTTATAGTGAACAATCACCTCAAACCGCATATTACTGACTTCAAACCCATAAATGAACGGCTGTGTGCGATTCGCATCAAGACTCGATTCTTCAATCTCTGGCTCATCAATGTGCATGCCCCCACTGAAGTTAAAGAAGACGCAGTAAAAGACGAGTTCTACGCCCGCCTTGAAACTCTCTTCGACTCACTTCCAACAAACGACGTCAAATTGCTGCTGGGAGACTTTAACGCGAAAGTCGGGAATGAAAGCTGGCATCGGGGGACCTCTGGAGGCCACAGCCTCCATGAAGAATGTAACGATAACGGCCAGCGACTTATCGACTTCGCCTGCAGCAGGAATCTAGTCGTAAGCTCTACGTGTTTCCCGCATCGACGCATTCACAAGCAGACCTGGAAGTCTCCAGACGCACATACCGTCAACCAAATTGACCACGTCCTCATTTGCAGGAGATGGGCGTCTAGTGTCATGGATGTCCGCTCCTATCGAGGAGCAAACTGCGACTCAGATCATCACTTGGTGAAGACGACCTACAGATGTAGAATCTCCTCAGTGCACCAGTCAAGAATCAGCCCTCCCAAAATCTTTGCGGTTGATAAGCTCTTGAGTGATGCTACAGCGGTGGCGTATACTACCGCCCTTGAGGAAAAACTATCACCTATGCTACACAACATCAGCAACACAGGCGTCCATGGGTTCTGGGAAGAACTCAAGGGTACCATCAAGGATGTCGCAGAGAAGGTCGTGGGATATAAAGCCCGGCGAGCGCGAATTGACTGGTTCGACGAAGAATGCAAAAATTCACTTGACACGAAAAACGAGGCCTACAGACAATGGATTCAACGAGGAACCAGAGCCAGAAGAGAAAAATATGACGAGCTACGGCGAATATCGAATAGAATAATTAGACGTAAGAAACGTAAATACTTTGACGAGCAGTTGCTGAACATAAACGAAAACTTAGCTAATAGGAACACCAGACAAGCGTACAAACTAGTAAATACAATCAAGAACGGCTACCAACCCAGGACTAGCCTTTGTAAGGACAAGGATGGAAACATCATCAGCGACACCGATGGTATTAACAAACGATGGGCCTCTTATTTTGAAGAGCTTCTAAACCGACCATCTAACATCCCCACACAGGAAGCTCTCGATGATATTGTTGATCTAGGCCCACCCATTCAACCCCCGACAGTAGAGGAAGTTGATCTCGCCTTGCGGTCACTAAAACGAAATAAAGCGCCGGGCGCTGACGAGATCCCAGCTGAACTGCTAAGATTCGGTGGAACGAGTCTAGTTGATGCCATACATCAATTGCTCCTGCGAGTGTGGGAGAACGAGGAGATCCCAGACGATTGGCGCAGAAGCATCATCTTTCCAATCCATAAAAAGGGAGATAAATTGCGGTGTGAGAATTACAGGGGCATCTCACTAGTTTGTACGTCCTATAAAATTTTGACGAAAATTCTGGAAAATAGAATAAAACCGCACGCAGAACGAGTCATTGGCGAATATCAAAGCGGTTTCAGACCTGGTCGCTCCACAACCGATCAGCTCTTCTCAGTCAAACTGATACTCCAGAGGTGCTGGGAATACAACGTAAACGTATACCAAATCTTTGTCGACTTCAAGCAGGCATACGACAGTATCGATCGTGGAGTACTGTACAACATCATGCTGCAATTTGGTATACCAGCAAAATTAGTGCGACTGACAAAGATGACGATGACCAACTCCGTCTCACAAGTCAGGATCCAGAATAGACTTACTGATCTATTTGAAACACGCACTGGTTTGAAACAGGGCGATGGACTGGCACCGACGCTCTTCAACCTAGCACTGGAATACGTTATTCGGGCCATGAATATGGACAACAGCAAGACGCTGCTCATCAAGTCGACACAATTAGCAGCGTACGCCGACGACATCAACATCATGTCGCGAAGATTGGCTGACGCAGAAGAACTTCTGCATACGCTCGATACCGCTGCAAAGGAAGTTGGATTACGTATTAACGAGGGTAAAACTAAAATAATGATGCAATCGGTGACAAGGACACCTGCACAACCGAGCATCAACGTGGGGGACCTCAACATCGAGTTCGTGAACAACTTCATCTACCTGGGTTGCAACCTGTCAAGGGACGCCAACGAAACTGACGAAATCAAGCGACGGATACAGTTAGCTAATAAGACTTTTTTCTCGGTTCTCCCCATAATGAAATCGAAACATGTGCACAGAAACACAAAGCTCCGCGTGTACAAAACCATTATACGACCAGTGCTATGCTATGGCTGCGAAGCATGGACCCTAACTCAAGCCTCCGAAAACATGCTAGACACTTTCGAACGTAAGGTTCTACGGCGAATTTTCGGGGCTGTTTGCGATCGAGATGGATGGCGCATCCGGTACAACCATGAGTTGTATGAAATGTACGATGAGCCGCAAGTCTCGAAAATCGTCAAACTACAACGACTTCAATGGGCAGGGCATGTACAAAGAATGGACGATGATCGCATGCCTAAGAGAGTAATGAATGCAGAACGAGTCGACGGAGCGAGACTGCGAGGACGACCGAGATCTCGTTGGGAGAGCTCAGTAGGTGTGGACGCCGCGCAGCTGCTGGGCTCCCAAAATTGGAGGACGCGGTCACGTGACCGAGATAATTGGAGGACAATGATCCAGGCGGCCAAGGCCCGACGTCGGGCTGTCGCGCCACGATGATGATGATGATGATCAGGAAGGCGAAAATAGGCCGACGTAACAATCTAGAGAAATTGGCTTTGTGTTTTACCCATTTAACCTTCGTTGCTTCTAGTTCTTTGATAGTTATGTATTGTACTTCAAACATTTCCGTTACACACTGTATCTGCAACCTGTTGATTCCAAAAATCGAAACACTATCAACATACGAGTATGACTAATTTTTTTTGGGAACTGTGCGCCATTCCACTATTTCGCTAAGGTGACAACGATTCATGCTATGTTAGTGTGTCAATTGATTAGCACAGAAATGCTTAGATTCTTTATATTGTCCCTCGTTTCAGATGCTCACTCATGCAAGGAGCTTCACACACGTTCCCATAAATATGCACTGCAGAATTTTCAACAGGTGGTCGGAACCGAGGAGTTTCTACTGCTACCATTCGACGAGGTAAGTACTAGTCTAAGGCACACAATAGGCTCATAAAATCCACCGGGTTTCGGGGTCAAAATGCCAGCGAAACTTGTTATGAGTTAAGCCGCTTCGGAGTCTAATAAACTTATGATATGACCAACCACTCTGTGGTACCACAACATTTGTCTTTTGTTTATTTTTTCCGTGATACCTTGCAGGTTCGTGACCTAATCTCCAACAATCAGCTGAACATATGTTCAGAAGAAAAGGTCTTCTTGGCTGTCCTGAACTGGGTCAAACATGACTTGGCCGAACGTCAGAGATACGTTTCCGTGCTGATGTCGCACGTCCGATTGCCGCTTGTTAGTCGTGACTTCCTGATGACATGTGTCGAGTCGGAATCTCTTATCCGGAGCGATGCACAATGCAAAGAGCTTCTGCTGGAAGCGATGAAGTACCATTTGTTGCCGGAACAACGAAGCCTGATGAATAGCCTGCGAACGAATGAACGACGACCGGACGGGATGCGACCCTACATATTCGCCGTGGGTGGTGGAAGTTTGTTTGCCATTCATAGCGAATGCGAGTGCTATAATCCGCGAACGAATACATGGATGCCGATAGCGCCAATGTTATGGCGACGCTCCCGATCCGGAGTGACATCCTTGCAAAAGTTGTTGTACGTGGTGGGTGGCTATGACGGTGTCACGGATTTGAGTACGGCCGAGTTTTATAATCCGTTGAACAATAAATGGACGGAAATTACGCCGATGGGAACGAAGAGGTCCTGTTTGGGAATTTGTGCATTTGACGGATTGTTGTATGTTTGCGGTGGCTATGATGGGGCGTCCTGTTTGAGCAGTATGGAGCGGTATGATCCGTTGACGGGTGTGTGGAGCTCGTGTCCGGCTATGAGTACGAGACGACGATATTGTCGATTGGCGGTTTTAGGTAAGATTTTTGGTAAATATATTTTTCAGATTTCGCCTTCAAGGTCACCACTTATGAACGCGCAGAACCACGACCGAACTTCCATCGAACCATCAAATATCATAGAATGGTGGAAATGAGGAGATTTTTTTCTATTGAATTTGAAGTGGTTCGATGCATGCCCGGGACCAAAATAGTCCTTAAGTCCTTGTGGGGCCTTGCATATCTACTACTCGTAAAGGACTCGATGGCGTTTTAGTAGAATATACAAAATTCCAAAAGTATCCATTTTCCATGTTTTTCATATATTACGAATTTTCAATGAGTCATGTCCGTTTTTCTTTACATATGCGGATTTACTCAATTGCCCTAACCTCTTGTGGGGCATAGCGCGTCAACTGTTCCATGTGGCCCAGTTGACGTTTCGTTGGTATAAACTGGTTTCGGAGAATGCAGTTGCCAGCATGCACCTCCTGTACATCCATGACCACGAACGTCGTCGTGGACGGGATTCGAACCCGAAACGCCGGTAGTCAAATATGTAGTCACATATGCGGATTTAGGCAAACAGATTTACTCGCAAAAAAAGCTATAAAAGCTTCAATCCGTGGAGCTCACTTTAACCTCGCAACTCACCAGCAGTTCAACGGGCCAAATGGCAACGACCGGGTCAAAATCCGCCGTGTAAGGATGTGGATTAGCCAAGTTAAATTTTTGTCTTGCCCAAAGGCTGAGCCAGTACGTCGGCTTTCACATGGAACACACGATACACGGCGCTTTCTGCTAGAATCTCGTGTATCGTGCGTTCTGTGTGAAACCCACCTACCGGTACTCGATACGGTAGTCGACTTATATCCTATATAGTAGTATAAAAAAAACAATACTGAGTAAGCGATATCCGAGTTATGCTCCACTGACAGAAAACATGCAGAACACGAGTCTGGCTCGAAAATGGCGCGGCTTGGGCATGGCTGAACTCCCGACCTTCCCTCTCTCCTTCATTTTAGACAAACGCAAAATGGATTTATGTTAAGTGCCCGGCTCTACTTTGAGTCTAAGTAACTCTCAGCACCGGCACACTAGAGCTTTCGGTGTGAACCTCCCATTACCTGGACCTAAACCACAGAAAGAGTTTTTGCTGTTTGCTACAGAGATTTCAGAATCAGTTATGCTGAAAACCGATATCTGTAGATTTTAGTACCGGTACGGAAAAAACGGTACTAGTCCGATATAACGGTATTAGGTACTGGCGTATGCCTCACCGTATGAGCGCATTATCAGCATCAAACAGTTGCCAGTTGTCACACATTCCGCTGACAATAAACTTCCAGAACACTGGCTAAACTGATGGGCAAGACTTTAAACTGGTGCTCAGGGGTGAACCCCCCTCTTGGTTCTAGACTGACGAAAATGGACGCCCTTGTGAGTGCTCCGTTTTACATAACTAATTCTCAGCACCGCCACAAGAGAGTTTCGGTATGAATTTCCCATCACCTGGTTCTACTCGTAAACGGCTGCTGAAACACTGCTTCCACAATACGAGACTGCCTCGACAATGGCGCGCCTCTGTTGTGAGTGACCATTCCCCCCACCCCCATTTTGGATTGACGCAAAATGGATTTAGACTATTGCGGGAATTTCATTGCCGGCAGAAGCAAAGCAACACATCGTCGTCGGTTTCTTGGGTAAATGTAATTTTTAACACCTGCCTCGCACATAGGAAATTTTCGTACAAATCTTTAGCTTTTTGTTTAGAAAATTTACCAGGTGTGAGCTAGGTGTAAGAAAGCACATTTACCCAAGACACTGACGGCAATGTGTAGGGCCTATGCAGAGAAGAGAGACATAAGGTAGGATAATCACAATCGATGTACACTAAATTCACTGAAGCAATTTTACCTCATTTCGTCTGCTGAAAAGTAAACAGAGAGACACGCGCCCTCTACCCCGGAGCACCCGCGCGGTCCATATAGTCCCGAACCAACCTGTCAAACTCACATTTCCCAATTCCATCTCATTTTCCTGGAACATCCGCCCGGTCCATATAGTAGAAGAACCAGGCCAAAACAATGCTACCGAAAAATTACTTCCATTACCAGAGAGATAATTTCATTTCCTTATTTCTCTCTCTTCTTCTCTGAGCCTATGACAGTCTCTTAATGCTCAGTTTTAAAGTATGTCTGAATAGCTCCCAAAAATACGGCACAAGAGAGCTTCCGGGTGTGACTCTCCCATCACCTGAACCTTAACTTTAGAAAAAGCTTCTGCTGAAATTCAACGAATGAATTGAGAAGATGGTTTTGGACTTCCAAAAAAGCTTTCGTTGAAATTCAACGAATAACTTTCTGGAAAATGGTTCTGGTTCTAGATTATACTTTCAATCTCAACGAAAAAGCTCAGAATGTTTGAACCATAGCTTCAAACCACTGTCGAAATATACTTGTAAAGTTTTTTTATTTGACTTCGTTGTTAAGGCTGATACTAACCTCTTCGTGTGAAAATGTTACACTTACCTCTCCCACGAAAAAGTGACGGTTTAAACTTGGATACAGTACATTACCGCGGCGCTCGACACAACACGTGAACTTCCCTTCTATTGAAAAAACCGGTTTTCAAGCCAAATAAAGTGCAATTTAATTGTTTTCGCGTGAAAATCGCTCATAATGATGTGGAGATTTTTTTCTTCATGTTAGTACTGAGAGAGCGAACATTTTTCGTGCGAACGCAACTTCTGAATGTTTTTGTGTGAGATTTCGTACAGAAAACTGATCTTAGTACTTAGGTTAGGTTAGGTTTATGGGCTGCCCCAGCATACGGAGCACACATAGACTATACTGGGTCCGTTGTGATACCGCTAAACACATTCTATCTAAGAAAGAGCTTTCGGTTAGTACCTACTCCGCGAACCGTAAGGAGCGAATGATGAATCGATTAATCTGTCTAAAGCTCACATCCTTCAAATCATCGAGATCAATGAAGTAGTTGGGCCCCGGGATGTACTTCCTACTACCAGCAAGAGCAGAGCAGGAGCAGAGCAAGTGAAAACGACACTCCTCTTCATCCTCGTCCCCACAGCTGCAGTAATCATTGTGCGGCACACGAAGTCTCCTGGCATATTACTACTCAATTGCCCTAACCCGTTGTAGGGCATAGCGCGTCAACTGTTCCATGTGGCCCAGTTGACGTTTCGTTGGCATAAACTGGTTTCGGAGAATGCAGTTGCCAGCATGCACCTCCTGCACATCCATCGCCACGAACGTCGTCGTGGACGGGACTCTAACCCGAAAGGCCGGTAGTGAAACATGAGACTGATGCCTCAACACACTGCGCTACCGGTCGCCCAATGAGGCAATGACCAGTGATAACCCCTACAATATTACTAATTCACTTCCTGTCCAGCATAAGAAATCCTGAAGAGCGGCCAGGGTTTAGTACTGCCAAATCTGCCTGGTCGCGTGACATGTTAAGCCATCACACCATCTGATGTTAGCCCTCGCAGTCGCATTTCCCTTGGGGCCAATTTAGTGCTTATAGGCATACCAACATTCCGAAAACTGTCACCGACCTCATTATTGGTTCCCTCACGGGCAAGTTCATCCGCCTTACGGTTACTGACATAGCCACTTTGACCCTGAGTCAAACAAATAGTAACATTGAGAAAGCTACTCAACTGTTGGATCGAGGTACGACAAGTGCCTTCGAGTTAGTCACAGCAGAATCAAGCGATTTTATTGCCGATTGACTATCACTGTAAATGAACGAAATTACATTTCAACCCAGCCAAGAAATGGCTTCGTGAATAGCAGTCACCTCCGCCTGGAAGACACTGCAGTAGTCAGTAGACTGATATTCAGCGTCTCCGAGTAAACCCCCGCCCCGACCCCATCAACGCTCTTGGAGCCGTCCGTAAAAATGCTTACAGCGTTAGTACCTAAAGCTATACAATCCGCCCACTTCTCACGAGAATGGATTAGGCAACAGAAGTTTTTGTCAAACTCCAGTTTGGGTGAGGAGAGGAATAGTCCGTGGTTTCAAGAACATCCAAACTATTCGAATGTCCATTGATGGACGTTGTCCATTGACCCGTTTCACGAAGACGAATAGCCACATTGGTAGCTGGCTGCTCGGCCAGGATGTCCAGAGGAGTCAGATTCAGCATGGCTTCAAGGGCTGCAGTAGAGTTTATAGCACCTAGCACCCGAAATAGCGACACTCGGCAGCCTTTGAACTTTCTCGAACAGGCTTCTGTAGGATACGATCCTAAGTTGCCTCCACCACGCCACTATCCCATACATAAGAATGGGGCGCAAGACCGACACATACAGCCAGTAAACCACTCTCGGTTGCAGGCCCCATTTCCTACCTATAGCCCTTCTACACGAATATAAGGCGACAGTGGCCTTTTTAACTCGTTCCTGAATATTAGGCTTCCAGCACAATTTCCTATGCAGGAAATGCTCAAGAAATTTAGCTTTGTCAGCCAGGACAAGCATAATGGCATCCAACAAAGGTGGCTTGAACTAAGGGTTAATCCCCCCTGGTAAAGAGAACAAGCTCAGTTTTGGTCGGATTTACTTTAACCTCAACTTCAATCGCCTATCTCACAAGAACACTTAAGGTCATCTGCATTAGCTCACTTAGAACATCTGGGAATTTACCCGAGATGACAATTTCGATGTCATCGGCATATGCAATGGGTTTACAGCCTAATCGTTCCAATTCTATAAGCAGTCTATTGACCGCCAGATTCCATAAAAGAGAAGAGACGACTCCACCTTGAGGAGTGCCCTAGCAGACGTGCCTTCGCGCGAACGAAGTGCCCAGTTTTGTGTAGGTCATCTTCGAAGTGAGCAACGAATTGATAAGCTTGCAGATAGATCCATGTACTCACAGATTGACAAGTGTGTCAGTAATAGCCACCGGTTTTATGTTATTAAAGGCACCCTCAATCTCAAGGACAGCAACCTGCGTGTACTCATTGTAAGGCATGCAACGCCGTATTCACCAATCTACCTTTCCAGTAGGCATGCTGGGAGGCAGACAGTAATCGACTGGGAATGGTGTCACGTAAGTAGGTGCCGATCAGTCTCTTCAATACCTTCAACAGGCAGGACGAAAGGTTTATAAGCCTAAGATCCTTCGGTCGCGCGTGCGAGGCCTTACGCACTTTCGGGATGAAACCCTACATAAACAGGGTATATGAACAAGCTCCAGACAACCCCTGAAAATAGTATCTTAGTACTTAGCTTTACTGGGGATGAATAATGATTCGCCTGGAAAAGTTGGACGTTAAACATTTCACTTTGGATGCTTTGGAGACAAAAAACGTGGCCGGGACTTAGCTTAAAAAAATACTCGTAACTCTTCTTACATATTTAACTGGATTCTTTGTTAACATAGCTTACTTTACTTCCAACACAGATAATTGTATCTATTCACTGGGCGGATTTGATTCGACCAACTATCAATCATCTGTGGAACGTTTTGACCCACGTGTTGGACGATGGACACCAGTGCCTAATATGACCTCACGTAGAAGTAGTTGTGGCGTAGCCGCGCTCGATGGTCATTTGTACTGTATCGGAGGCAACGATGGAACCATGTGTATGTCGAGCGGTGAACGACTGAATCTCAGGCGTAATGCATGGGAGCCTATAACAGCCATGCATTCCAGAAGGTATGACTCAACATCGAAGTCAATTTTTCTATCGCAACCCTACATCAAATCCTCTCTCTTTCTTTCTCTCTCTGTGTCTCTTTCAGGTCAACCCACGAAGTCGTCGAAGTGGATGGCTGTCTGTACGCCCTGGGCGGTAATGATGGCTCCTCATCCCTAAATTCTGTCGAACGTTTCGATCCAAAAACCAATAAATGGACAATCGTCAATTCAATGGTGACGCGTCGCAGTTCGGTAGGTGCTGCCATTTTAGAATGTTTCAATTTGGAACGTGGACTGGTACAGACGACGAATTTATGACCCTTGTCCAGCGTTTGCGAACCCGTAGCGAGCGCTAGTGGCGGCGGCAACAATGGACAGATTTCACACCGGGAATCAATGTCGGCCTCGTTTAATAGTAAAACCTCTTAACGGTTCCCGGAAATTCTACTCAGTAGCTTAGAGGCACTAGTCAAGGAGAATTTTTAATTGGATTTGAAGCGAAAAGGCGATGGTTACGTAACACGTCATCTGTTGGCTGTAAGCTAAGCAATTACAAAATCAAACGCCATCTGTTGGATACTAGCTACACAATTACAAAATCAGGCGCTCTCTGTTGGTAATCGACTATTACAATATTACAAAATACACAGAATTGAACAACGACTGCAACATAACTGAATGTTAGGAAAAAACAAAACAAAACAAAAACAAAACAGGTCAAAGGTAATGAGAAAAAAATAATAAATGAAAATAAAATTAATCAAGGGTATAGCTTTCGATATTTTAGGCTAAATTTTTATTACTCAAAACTAACTCTATACAAATATTTGAAAAATTCGATCGAACGCATTAAATCCATACGTAAATTACGTGCGTGAACGTTTTTATCCTGTGATATAAACACAAAAAGAAAATTGAAGAAGCAAGAAGAATTTATTTAGTCCATCAGGACATTCTTTATGTTTGTCTAATTGTAATTTAAAGCTCTGTATATATCTACCAATGAATTGCCAATTTGCATTTGATTTTTTGTTTGTTGTGTTTCGAACACAACCAGAAACTGCCTATCGTAGTTATAGCATTTCCAAGCCAAATTAATATAATAGCGCTTGCTCAAATTAGTGAAACATCATCATCGTTGTGGCGCTACAGCCCGACGTCGGGCTTTGCCCGTCTGGAAAAAATAGTGACACACTGCCTATCAAATCAATTTAGCGCTTGTTCAAATTAATTTAATGTTCATTCAAATTGAGTTTATATTTTCCGGGATTCAATGGAAGCTTTTTCGTAATTCCTTACTGCAGGTTTTCGTTAATCTCTAGTGGAGAATATGACATTGAATTCTTTCATGATTCATGTTTTATTTGGCTCTGAACATAATAATAATGAAAAAAAAGATAAAATATTGGTGTATTTTTCCTGACTTCCTTTGGTCATTTTTAATTAATTTCGAAATCTAATAAAAAAAAAATACGAGTCGAATATTCAATGTCATGATCAAATAAATAAATTTCCGGATAAAAAAAAATTGATCAGTTTAATTTGGAAGTAGATGTACTCGTATTTGTCTCGGAAATTTATTGTGCACTAAATTGCTATGAAAATAATATCTACCCACCGTCTTAATATTTTATCTTTATTCAGGAAAATTCGTAAATTTGATTTAAAGATTATATTTTGATTTAAACACTCGTTATTTCATTTTAAATAATCGTTAATTTGATTTGAGCAAGAGTTAATTCAAGTTCAAGCGTCTAATTCTTCAATTAAATTTTGATATTGTTTTTGATTTTATGAAAACTTTTAATTTGACTTAAAAATGTGCTAATTTGTCTCGGAAATGCTTTTTATGGGACGTTTAGAAATTCGTTCCGTAGTAGACACAAAAAGAAGAAAGATTTTTACAACATAACACTACCAAATAAGTCTTCATAAGCCTGTGTGTGTCTGTGTATTGCTTTCATTAATCATAAAAGTAATAAAACCTCAAGGTATCATTGACAGTTTTAACTTTGGCATTGGAAGGCATATTGTTTGAGTTAGTTTTCGGCGTTTAGTCGGTGACACTTTCATTCATTATTATTATATTATTATTAAGTTTCTAGAATCGTCAAGTTACTTTAGACCAATTCTTCACGTGATTTAAAAAGACCTTTTAAGGCTCAACCATCTCGGGCATTCGAGATTATAAAATACATTTTTTTTAGCCTGTCTGGTGATCCCTCAATGTTTTCTTTATGGAGTAATGAACCTGTGACTAGGAAACCCGATAATTGTTCAGATAATTTAAATCAAGCTTTTCTAAGGTTATGTACCACACAGCCTGATTGAAGATGGCGTTTTACAGAATCTACATCTTGCCAATTTGATAGAGAAGAAGGACTGGCCTTCCAAAAGTTGATGCCTCTAACATTCTGCATCTAGACCTAGTGTGCTCCAGATTTTAAATCGTTCGACATCTAGATAACATGGATAAGTTGGACAGTTTGTTCAGACCATTTTCAGGTCCTCTGGGGAGCTAAGGTTTGAAAATAAAGTCCTGGTGATCAAGAGAAGATGCTCATCGTCTTAGCTGGAGAATGACCGAAAATTTAGTTCAACTCACGCACAGGATACTGTGCCTTAATTTATAATCAATATTCCGTTACTCTTACCTTTGACGAAGTCCTAATAAAGGATTTCAATTCAGAAATGCGGAAGGCTTCAAGTGTCGACATTTCTGTAGATCTTCTGCGTCTAAAACAGATTCTGGAATTTTTTTTTCGAAATCTACGTCCTTAAAATGGAGATCAAGTGAAGGCAGAAACCTTCAGAGCACAGTACCCTGCACCTTGTCTTGTACTCAATATTTTGTTGCTATTCTTACTATTCACCACTGACGAAATCTGAAGTCCTGATAAAGAATTTCAAAACAAGAATGCAGACTACTTCAGGTGTCCATATTTCTGTAGGCCCTTCTGCGCCCAATACCATCATCATCGTGGCGCGACAACCCGACGTCGGGCCTTGGCCGCCTGGATCGTTGTCCTCCCATTATCTCGGTCACGTGACCGCGTCCTTCAATTTTGGGATGCAATCATCGTCCGTGGTGAACACAGATTCTGGGAAAAAATATCGAAACCTACGTCCTTAAAATGGAGATCAAGTGAAGGCAGAAAATTTCAGTACAACATATCTGCGTTCACTGAAAAAGATCCTCCAAAGTCTGATATAAGATAATTTCAGCAAAATCGACAAAATCCAGGAGCTCTGAGGGGTTTCTGTCTGCCTGTGGAGGTCAGATTACAGAGAGTTGTAGCTGCTGTGACTAAGGAAAATTCACGTCACGTCATCTCCAGAGCGTTATAGATCTTCTAAGGTCTGATAAAGTATTTCAGCCTCATCGAACAAATTCAGGACCTCCGAAGAATTTAATTCTGGCAGTGTTCTGATCAACATTCAGATGAATTTAACTGTTGTCTCTAAGAAGAAAGACTCCGATCTGTAGCTTCAGGCTTAAATGATTTACACACCAAAGCAGTGCTCTTTGAAGGGTTTAGGACTAAAACAGGAATAAGGTCGAAATAGTGTTCTTCAAAGACAAGCAATCAGGTCAACGCCCAATTCAATTTCGCGCCCCACTTGAATAGTGGGTTAAGATGAACACAGAAACGCTCCAAAGTGTTTATGCCGGAACCAAGGGTTCAGCTCAACGCAGAAGCGCTGCAGTTTGAGTCACACGAAACAAAAAAACGCTTTAAAATTCGCGCGTAGGTTTTTAAAGTCAACGTATCTAGGGACGCGGGAGCGTCCCGCCCCGCCAAAGAAAAACAAAAAAATCGAAAAAAAAAATGGAAAAGCGACCAAGACTATGTTTACGCGACACAACAAGTACGGGTTTTCGGACCTCTGTAGCTCCGGCCCCGGATGCATGTTCGAGCTCAAATTTGGTATGGTCATTGTCCCTGGTCATCTTACGAAGTGCTGCAAATTTGATTCATATAGAAGGAAAAACACCCGAGATATGATAATTTGAAAATGGCTATTTTTCAAATTTTTCTTGTTCTCGTTGTTCTTTGACCGGTCTACAGCCTCGTAGGGAGCGTATCGAGATCTGCTTTCTTTTCTCACGAATTGACTGTATCCCAAGGGTGTGTATAGGCTATCATTTGCTCTGATCCGTGCAGTAGATCTAAAGATACATCCAAAAATGTGAAATTTTATAGTAGAGTTTCTTGCTTAAGTCTTTTTGATAATTTGAATGCGACACAGCAAATCACTCGCAGAGATCGCATGCCGACGTGGAGAGACGCAAACACTTGATTATGTGAGTACGTGACGACGACGGATGCAAAAGTCCGTGCGCTCGTCGGGTGAGGAGAACGATACGAGTTCATGGTTGCGGGCGAGGTTTGTGGCAAGTGCATGAATGAAAAGTGTGTCATGAAAAAATTGAAACTGAATGTTTATGGATGCATCTTAAGCTGTGTTTTGCTAGACAGCGGCTTGAATGGGCGATTTGCGACTGCGACTCGAGAGCAATTCATTCATTATTCAATGTTGGGGTTTTGTATGAAAATAGTACTAGTATGTTGGGCAGGTTGTCTATGCAATTAAGGATTTTTATATGTACGTGAGGAGAATGGATGGAAAGAGACGAATGTACTGTAGATGTAGAGTCCTTCGGTGGCAGCAAGGACATTCGAAAAAGGATATTTTTAGCAGTGAAGCGAAATGTGGGGGGTTTCATTTGAACCGGGATGAAGAGGCGAGTGTCCAGGAGTAGTGTAGATGTCATTTCGAGTCATTCGGTGGTGAAAAGGACATTCACGAAAGTCGAGTGGGCAATATGGGTGTCATGCGAACCGGGGTAAAGAGGCGAATGTCCAGGACTACTGTAGATGGCATTCCGGATCCTTCGGTGGCGACAAGGATATTCGAAAAAGGATACTTTTGGCAGTGAAGCGAAATACGGTCAGTATGGGTGTCATATGAATCGGGGTGGACACCCGAATATCCCGGAGTAGTGCGGATGGCATTTCGAGTCCTTTGGTGGCGAAAAGAACATTCATGAAAGTCAATTGAAATATGGGCAATATGGGTGTCATGCGAACCGGGGTGAAGAGGCGAATGTCCAGGAGTACTGTAGATGGCATTACGGATCCTTCGGTGGTGACAAGGATATTCGAAAAGGATACTTTTGGCAGTGAAGCGAAATACGGTCAATATGGGTGTCATATGAATCGGGGTGGATACCCGAATATCCAGGAGTAGTGCAGATGGCATTTCGAGTCCTTCGGAGCGAAAAGGACATTCTTGGAAGTCAAGTGAAAAATGGGCAATATGGGTGTCATGAATTGTGGTGAAGAGGCGAATGCCTAGGCGTACTATGGATGGCATTTCGAGTTTTTCGGTGGCAACAAGGACATTCGAAAAAGGATATTTTTGGCAGTGAAGCGAAATACGGTCAATATGGGTGTCAAATGAATCGGGGTGGACACCCCAATATCCAGGAGTAGTGCGGATGGCATTATTACGTTAAAGTAGGACCAACTTACCGACGAATTGTTGCTGTTAGTTTGACAACTTATTATGTTATGTTAATTATCAAAATGGGTGGTAAAGGGTGATATTTGAACACTTATGTACATCACCATGTCGAACACCCCGCACGGATGTGAGTAGTGTCCTGCAATGTATTTAGGTCTCCTTGCAACAGATCAACCTAAATGAGATACAATGCGACTCCTAAACCGGCGATAAATTTTTGAATCAGATTCACACATAAGAACCCTGAAGGTTCTAATCTAGTCTACTGGATTGGAGTACTTTGGCAAACCTCATGGACCCACCAAACCAAAATTTATGTTCATTTCAACGAAGACCTCTACACTCTCGCTAGTCTCTCTCCCCTTCATTGCCACCAGTTTCTCATGGGTACTGATGATCAAAGCTTATCTCACCCACCGCTGACGCTTCATGAGCTACAACATGAGCAGGGCCTCTTGATTGTCCATGGTAATCTCCAGTACCATATAAGTAAGCTTGGGTTACACAACATATGAAGCCTCATTTACAAGATGGCATCACTTCACCCTTTGATATGTGACTGAACCAAAAAAAGAAGAAAATGTGTTTTTTTAGGGTTTTAATTTATCGAATCGGCCGATCGATCGTTGCGTGTATGGCACGTTTAATACTACATTTTTTTATTGATTGTTTTAAATATTTTTACCTTCGGTTTTATACAATACATATACAAGTCAACTTTTAAAGTGACACACCTGGTATACCTTCATTTTTTTACTGACAATTATTTTGCTCGTCTGGCATGGCCTACGCAATCACCGGACCCCAAACACATAGATCACGTGTGGGATAACGCAAAGAGACAAATTTGAGCTCATGAAGTTGACTTCAGGAAGTTTCAAGGGATTCAGGAAGTCATTATCAACGAATTGGATATGCCTGGTAAAGTCAATAGCAACATTGTTTATAGGATGCAGAAGAGAGCTAAATCTATTGTAATGCCTAATGGAGAGTGGAGGTTCTAACCAATAATTATGGAGGCTTCGTACGTCATCCTTAAGAACGACGGCATACCAGGTGGGTCAGATCAAAAGTTGACTAATATATTATTTGAATTAATTAAACAAAATAAATATGCCTTCCCCATGCGTTGGAAATCAACACGATATGCCTGTCCGAAAGATTCCATAGAGCTAAGTCTTCGTGGTCCAATTTATTTCAGCTTACTTAAGAATATTAGAGTAACCATAAAAGAAAATATTATTAAAAAAAACATAGTTTTAAATATATTGCAAAGAAGTAATGTTAAATTTTAAATATAAATTGAATTATGCATTTTGAAAAGGACTCATCTTCTATAAATAATGAATGGAGATGAGCCATTTCCGGAATTCACGATTCAATTAAAGTTTATACTATTAGAAGAAAATAATAATAAGAAAAAAAAAACATTCATCAAGCAGACAGAATCTAAACCAATGAAGGCTATGTAACCAATAATTTATTTTAAAATTTTTCACAATAAATTATCGGAAAGAGCTGAGGAGAACAATCATTATTGTACCCGACTTCTATTCAAATGACATGCGGTTTTATAGTTATAATTGAACCAACGATTTTTATACAACTCTCTTAAAAGCAAAAATAACAAAACAAACTTGATTATATTTAAAAAACACAATCAAAATAAATTAAATTATCAAATCAAATTTCTAAAAATTAAAGCAAAATAGTCAAATAATAAAACTATTTTAATTAAAAAGAAAATCGAAAAAAGACTTTTAAGACT
This sequence comes from Chloromyia formosa, assembly GCA_964017055.1. NCBI lineage: Eukaryota > Metazoa > Arthropoda > Insecta > Diptera > Stratiomyidae > Chloromyia > Chloromyia formosa. The sequence goes on along the minus strand of OZ024818.1, from coordinate 45,488,513 downwards.
TTTCATAAATTAACTGATACGAGTATGGGTTACAGAATATTTGACTACCATAAAATAACTTTAAATATAAAATTACAAATAAATATTTACAAATATTAGAAAAATATGTTTATAATAAAATCTACTGAGTAAAAGAGACAAGTTTTTATGAAGTATAAAAATTAGGCGCGTTCTTTTGTACTGTCGTGTAGATTAATGCAGCTTAACAACATACGTTAATCTGAAGAAAACAACGGATCAGTAATCCTGCTCGGGTCGATGTGTAAAAAGGGGTTACTACAAACGCAAAAATGTCGAATTTATTATGGTAAAGTAGATTTTTTGACTTTAAAATCAAGTTTATCGGTGTATTTCCGGAGATAATGTTTCCAGATGTAATAGGGTATATTCTTATTTCACCGGACGACGTCATGGTTCGTGCCTTGGCTAATAGTGAACCGAGCGTTCAAGAGCTGAATACTGAGGGAACTAACCCCTTAAGCCGCTCGCATAGCGAGCGAGGCCCATGCAAGGGGGGTTTGAAATCAACTCAATTTAAAACCCAATATTGGTGAAAGACGCGAACCACTATGCGTCGCCCGGTCAATTTATTCTACATATTTCCATCTTAATTTCGGAATTCTCCTGGTGGACTGGGCAATGCATAGTGGTTCGCATCTTTGACCAATAGGGAGTTTTAAATTAAAACGATTTCGTACTCTCCTTGCGCGGACTCCGCGGCTTATGGGGTTTCAACCCTCAGTATCATCATCATCATCGTGGCGCGACAGCCCGACGTCGGGCCTTGGCCGCCTGTATACCATACTAAAATGCTCGCTTCGCTCGCTCTATTCGCTACAGCGGCAAAGTGGTAAAATAGGAATATGCATACCTTAATTTCTAATTTCGCAAACACAATAAAAAAAAAGAATAAAAAGTTAAATCACGCCAGCCGCGATCCACACGGCCCGGAGTCCGAAGCGTATATACCCTAGACTTGCACAGACCTAGTGGTGATACCAAAAGAACCAATTGGCAACGACCATATGCATTAAGAATGGGTCTCCTATATGGCCAGTTCATAGGGGAGGTTGGCACTTATTCAGTAGGATCTTGACCATTCTCAAAATCAGTTAACTAACTAACCCATTCTACAAATATTTGTCGAATTTTTCAAGTCGCTAGCTTCATTGTATCGAAAGTTATTGCTTATTTGTAGTTTCACTTGTAGGGGAGGTGGGGGTTCCTTGGGTCGGATCTTGCCCATCATTGACACCAACCAATTACATCACCCTAGAAACATTTAAACAAAATTTCCAGTCTCTAGGTTCACTCTCTCGAAAGTTATCGCTTATTTGAAGTTTCATTTGTAGGGGAAGTAGGGGTTCCTTTGGTCGGATTTTACCCATCTTTAATGCCAACTAACTCAATCTCATTTCAAAAATTTGACCAAAATTTCAAGTCACTGGCTTCATTCTATCAAAAGTGATCGCTTATTTAAAGTTTCATTTGTAGGGGAGGTGGGGGTTCCTTGGATCGGATCTTGCCCATATTCAATATCAACTAAGTAGGTCTTACTAGCAACATTCCACCAAATTTTGAACTCAGTAGTATCATTCTATCGAAAGTTATCGTAATTAAAGGAATATTTAATTTTTTGAAATTTGTAGGGGAGGTAGGTGTTCCTTTGGTCTGATTATGCCCAACTTATAGAACCTTAAGCAGCTTCTTCCCTCAGAGTTACATGCCAAAAATCAGGTGTCTACGTCAATTGGTTCAAAAGTTATAGACAAAAAACCTGAAAAGTAGGGTAGTATGGGGCTTTTTGTAAGAAAATTACCGTTAGTTTTCAACTGATCGATTTTATTTTCCCAGGAGAGTATAAGATTGCCCTCACTAGCAATATACCAAAGCCAGAGCTTTTCATGATTTTTTAATCGGGAGTTAAAGATACATTTAATTATTTTACATATGTAGGGGAGGTAGGCGTTCTCTTGGCCTGATCATGCCCAATTTCAATACCGTCCAACTAGATCATACTTCCAACATGTGACCAAAATTTCAAGGCTCTAGCTTTATTCTATCGAAAGTTATCGTGCGAACGGACAGACAGACAGACAGACGGACAGACAGACAGACAGACAGACAGACGGACAGACAGACAGACATGGCTGAATCGAATCAGGAGGTGACCCTGATCATTTATATATATACATTGCTATACCTCCGGAGCCTCCTTTAAGGTGTTACATATTTTCGTCGTGACAAAAACAATATACCCTTTACTATAAGTCTAGGGTATAAAAATACCTGTGGGCACTATCAGAACCCCAAAGCGTTCCAAGCTTTTCAGTAAAAGACAAAAAAAAAGGCTATACGAAGCTGTATGCTATTGCACGTCAGTTTAACCCACAACCTACTGGAGTACAAAAGAACTTGTCTATTGAATGAAACAAGTATCCAACTCAATATTTGTTGCTACAACAAGAAAAATAAAATCTGTTTACTATATAAGACGTAAACTATGAATTAAATTAGAGATATATTTAAATTTTATTAAAAATGATGATGTTTAAGGTTAGCCACACACTGTCAAACACGAACTTGAACATTGTACGTACATGTGCTATCCGAATGGCTCAAGACACACACACACACTTCACACAAATCTGAAGAAAAATGTCAACTTGTACAATGTCCAAGTTCGTGTTCGAGAGTGTGTGGCCGGGGAATTGAAGAGAAATCACAATGGCGGAAAGCCAATATGTTAGGTTCAAGTGTTTTTTTTAATTGTTTGGGTTTTCAGAGAAAAGTCGAATCTACAGAAAAAAAATAATCTTTTAAAATGAGTGATTTTGTAATTGAATCGAATGTTAACAATTTAGAATGGATTTAAAATCCCAATCATACAAATTTTGGTAGACACTGCCAAAATAAATATATAAAGGCACATATTATGATTATGTGCCTTTATAGGAGTTAAAGTTATTTAATATTTTCAATTTATGATTATAATTTTGATATTCTGGAGAAAAAATGTTATGATTGATTTTTTTTTTCGTTTTTCCATTTATTTCATTTTGTATTGAAATGCGTTTAAAAATTCCTTCCAATATTGCTGTTTAAAGATGTAGTTTTAATCTTTTATTTGTTAAAGATAAACATGAAATAAAGTCAATAGCGTTAAGTTTGTATTACTTTTTTAAGCATAAAATATAACTACTTTGTAAATTATAAAAATTAATTTTTAGATAAATTAAGTTGACAATATGAAGTGTTTTTCAATATTTACACATGTAAGATTCATGAATATTAAATTATTTTATTTCGTATCCAATTCAACATAAATTGACTCATTTTTGTAACCATAATTGGGAAATAAACAATAAAATACACAAAAATATATTTTTTAATATTGCAACATCTTTTAGGAGTGTGTCGGGAAAATGTTGAAATGCTTAATAATCCGTTTGGAGGTTACTGCGGTCCTGTGACACACTTTCATTTATTGCATAACGTCATGGTTTGTGGGAGAAAATTGAAAAAAAATGATACAAAGTATCTACACTGCATGCAGATACATCGGAACATGGATATGTCTTTGGCTACCGACTGCGTGGAACCTGTTGTGTTGAAGATATCGACGTACGTTTTATAAAGATCCCAGTATAGTTATACTGGATGAATTCATTCGACAAAACACGTCCCACGCTTTCGGTAGGCATAAGATGTACCGATGTATTTGCATGCAGTGTAGATACTTTGAATCATTTTCAAGACATACCGTCCCGCATAGTGTACAGGAGAATACAAATTAACCCAACCGTTGCCCCGTGTGTGAATCAAGCGATCATACACTCTACATATTTATATGCGCCTGTGCTTCGTTAGTACGTCAATCCGCGATCGATCGCGTCAAGCCGCGGTCTAGCTAAACACACTTACTATTAGATACTTAGATAGTACTCGTCTAAGTCTAAAGACGGTAAGCGCGACAACACAATTTTATTGCATTAACGTTTACGTTATCCGCGCTGCACAAACTGCATCATCTGCACTATTCTCCTCATTAAATCAGAATTGTGCACTGTTAGTTGATAAATCATCGATCGTGATAGTACGCGGTATGCGTGATACAAGTACGGTCGTAAGTTCCTTACATCCACGGGAAAAACACGTTGATAACCTTGGTGACACTGATTTCAGTCGGCTGGATGGGATTGGCCATCATAAGAAAGGGGTGGATCCGCCGCGGAAGTGTAGTCCAAGGTCCGTGGAGCAAGCATCTCTTTCGCACTGTCGCCGATGACGAAGCAACGCCCATCCATTGAACTTCTTCGACTCTACCGTCTCTCCATTGCCTGCATACGAGTGTGTGTGTATGTGTGTGTGAAGTTGAAGCTATTTCCCGACCTTCCCCACCGATTTTCTTACTGAGTCAGGTTAGTGACTAATTGATGAAAACAAAAAGATTGCTGTGAAGGAGGAGCCATAGCGCTGTGCACGACTGAGGGAGACAGGTTGTCTGGATGTGGCTGGTGTTGTGAGCAGATTTGAATCACGAGGGGATGGCAGTTGAATGATGTTGACTTGTTTTATGGGTGCCTGGTTGTTTAGTCAGTTCATGATGCGCAGTTTTTCGATTTTCGTGAGTTCCCTTTGATGACTGACTCGGATTGACTGAGGATCGGCCACTACATTCATAGAACTCGGAAAAATTTTCAATGGGCTTGTTTCCTCTTCTGACCCCCGAGTAGAAAAACAGACATTTCGTGTGACGGACAGATTTTTAGGATGACCCCCAGCTATAAGACATATCCATGTCAAAAATATATATTTATATTTTCTCTTAAAACCCATTAATATTGTCGCCCAAAAGCTCGGCCCTCGTCACTGCGCGTGACTTTTTTTTATACTCTAGATGAAATCTGAGAGTATTATAAGTTTGCCACAAAGTTTGTAACGCTAAGAAATAAGGCTCGCAGAAAAAAATGAATGATACAGAAGTTCATATTATCACTCGAATATCTCAAAACCGGATGACCGTCTGTCCGTCCGTCCGTCCGTGACCTCTCTAGCTCGAGAACGCGTTGAGCTATGAAGTTCAAATTTTGCACACGTTATTTTTGACAAAAAATGAAGGCTAAGTTCGTGAACGGGCTAAATCGCTCCACCCCTTCTACCCCCTCCCATACAAAATGACACATTTTTGAAAATTTACAATAATCAGATTTTCTCAGAAACTATAAAACATATTGCTTTGAAATTTTGAATATATCACTTTTATGATAATTGTAACCTATGTTATAAAACTTATTGTAATCCTCACCCTCCTTCTACCCCCTCCCATACAAACTGCAGTATTTCATGAAATACGTTAAGCCAATTTACTCAGTACGTATACAATTTATCGGGCTGAAATTTTGTACTTAACACTTAATTAACAATATCAGTTAGATTCAAAACCAGGTTCAAATTCATCTAGAGTATTGCATGATTGGGGTTTACCCCAATCGTAGTTCTTTTATGTTTTAAATATATCGTTGCATTGATTTTTCCAATAGAGGAAGTATTTCTTACGGACAGCAAACAATTCGCCCTTCCTGGGGTCCAAACAAAAATTTTTTAACCGGTTTCGTCCTTAAGCGTGAGTCACATTCCTGCGGCAGCCGGTTCTATGCAACGGAGTAACGCGTTTTACAACGGCCAAGAGCTGCCATACCCCCTTCAATGCAATAAAGTAAATGTGTCTACATGCTCGTGTCGTTTTTTTTATGTTTAATAGGAGCAACTCATCTCGACGCATCTGCTCCCGATACTATGGTTGGAATATGATCCAGCTCGTCCGATATTTCAATTGCCAGCGCTAGACTTATCAATTATGCTCCTTATGAACCTATCCTGACCCTATCCTCGAATCATCTGCCAATCCTAATAAAATTGGCAAACCATCAAATACTCAGTTTGCTGATCACCGCACGTTCATCAAACACAATAAAGCAGATTGGGATGGCTTCAAGTCCTACACCAACACGGCCTTCGCTGCCTTACCAACGCTATCTGACGTACGCACGACCATACATACTCCAGGAGGCGATTACAAAGTTCATCTCAGCAGGTCGAATATCCAAAATTCGACCAAATTTTCCTACTTCAGCAGCTAGATTGCCAGATGATAGAGACCGCATCCGTAGCATTAACCCGGACGATCCAAGAATCAAGGAGTTGAACCTTGATATCTTTAAACTGGTAGCAGATCACAGGAGAAGGAAATGGAACTCTCACCTCGACCATTGCAACTTGACAACGGGCGTCAATAAGCTCTGGTTAACGGTTAGAGCCCTTGCAAACCCAACCAAACACAAAAGGCATTTTGCATTTCAATTCGACAACATTACGGTTAACGACCCAAAAAATGCGCCAACAACTTTAACAGTTTATCGAACATCCACCTCCTGATTGACTTAAGCGCATGATTACTAGGAGAATTCGTAACCGTCTAGCTGACCATTAACTTCAATTTACATCTCAGGAATTGCAGCAGTGATAAAAAGAGAGGAGTTCCAAAGCCCTTGGACCAGACGGTCATGCTCAAACATCTTGACACACGAGCAATTGAATACATAACGGCCACGATCAACCCCTCCATCTCATCGCCTATTATCCCCGAATATTGGAAGAAAGGAAGAGTGATCGCTATTCTAAAACCGGGAAAAACAAACACTGGGCGAATAATACCGTCCCGTCCAAGCATCACACTTTCGTCTCCTGTAGCCAAGACCTTAGAAGCGCTGCTCCACCCTATAGTTGCGACTCATACTCAGATGGCCAACCACCAACATGGCTTTAGAAGGATGCACAGCACCACGACGGCTTTGGATGTCATTACATCGAAAAAAATTAATGGCCTCAACCAAACACGTCCTTGTCAACGAACGATTCTGGTGGCATTAGACTTTTCAAAGGCATTTGACAGTATCAGCCACTCGTTTCTCCTGTCTGACATCTGCGGTACACCGCTTCCGTCGCATATTGTAAAGTGGATCGCCAACTATCCTGCCGGACGGTCCTTCATAAAATTTAGATCCGGGAAATCTAAACTAAGACGAATTAAACAGGGTGTTCCCTAAGGAGGAGTCTTATCTCCCACCCAGTTTAACCTTTACATGTCAGGATTCGCTATGCCACCTGACGGACTCGAAATTGTCAGTTATGCTGATGACTGCACGATTTTAGCAACCGGCAATGACATCAATCAAATGTGCAAACAGATAAATGGGTATCTCGACCAACTGAACACCTTCTTCATCAGCGAAAATCTCACTCTGTCTGCGCTGAAGTTTACCGCTACACTGTTTACCACATGGACGAAAGAAGTGAGGCAACAACTGGATATTGTAGTAGACGGTCAAACTATCCCCACCATTAACCATCCTAAAATTTTCGGTGTCACCCTTGACAGCATGGCTACCTTCTCGGCCCATGCGTCAACCATTTGTGACAAGATGAGAAGCAGGAACAAAGTCCTCAAAGCTCTAGCTGGTAGTTCCTGGGGGAACGACAAGGAGACCCTACTAACTTACAAGTCTATCGGGACATCTGTGGCCAATTATGCGGCTCCCATCTGGTCGGAAAACTTATGTGACATTCAATGGAGGAACGTCCAGACCTGTCAAAATGCAGCTCTTAGAATTGTCACAGGCTGCCTGCTGATGTCATCGCAAGACCACCTTCACCAAGAAACCAGAATGATGCCCCTAAGAAGCCACAGCACACTTTTAACTAAGCAGTATCTGTTTCGCTGTTATCGGAGTGACCATCCTAACTCTAACCTTATGGACAGAAGCCCACCGCCACGTAATGTAAAACGTAATATGAGGGACCGCTAGCGGGAGATCCAAAGGTTTAAAAGAGTATCCCTTCGAAAACGCTAGCTACAGATCAACCATCACAACACTGCATAGTGAAGAAGTGTTATCCTCAATCGCGGACATGACACAAAACAGGGTACTAAATGCGCAAACACCTGGTATATCTTCAGACGAACTACGACTTCCTAGAGCAACCAGGACTACACTCGCCTAACTTCGTTCTGGCTGGTGCTCACGTCTGAACTCGTACCTATCCCGCATTGAAAACGACATACAGAATTCCTGTCTAGCCTGTGGCCTCACTTCACACGGTGTTGAGCACATCTTTAACTGTCCTGGAGCTCCCACGCGCCTAAAACCTACTGCGCTATGGGATAATTCTATTGAGGCAGCTGCGTTTCTACACCTGGACATTGAGGAAAACATGGACAACCAAGCTTTATGACACATTCATCGGATATCAGCGCGTCGCTACCACAACAAGAATAACGAAACATTAGCATGTAACACACCAAGACACCGGAATTCCGACCATTGCTACAACAATAACAGCAACACCATGAACCATGGAGATAAAATTACATTTGGACATATTTGCGGGCAACCAAACTATCCCCACAATAAACCACCCGAAAATCCTAGAAGTCACCTTCGATAGCATGGTAACATCATAGGCCCATGCCACAAGGGTCTACAATAAAATGGGAACTCGTAACAAAGCTCTCAAATCACTCGCCGGTAGTACATGGGGAAAGGATATGGAAACTCTACTGGTTACATATGGAGGCAATTGAAAGATCGGTGGCTGACAGCTGACTATGCAGCGCCTACTTGAACCCTGAACTTGAGCGACACACACTGGATAAATATCCAGCCATGTCGGAATGCTCTTCTTCGCGCCTTGACAGACCATCATCTTATGTCCTACCAGGATCACTTATACTAGGAAGCAAGCATGCTGCCGATCAAATGCCACAACTACCTCCTTGCCAGCACTACCTTGAGGGCTGATACCACCATGACCACCCTAACAATAATTTTATGAACAGGACGCCGCGCCAGCCGCGTCGCCATGCCACAATGTTACATCAGAAACGACCGGATTTACCCCGAAAGAGAAGTCCAGAGATAGTTACAAAAGGGAGCTATTTGATGATGCAACTTACAAGGCTGCCATTGCTTCGATACTCACGGAGGAGGTTCAAAGATCGATTGCGGAACTAAATCGCAATCCAGTACTTCATTCAAGTACGGCCATTAACCCTCTCACCTACATAGTGATTTAAGAATAGACTGCGCCCGGATCAACAAGACCCACACTGGCACAACGCCGTTCTGGTTGATGCTCCCGGCTGATCGCGATGATCCTATTAGGTGTCCAGTATGAAATTGCACTCCTCACGATATTGAGCACACCTTTAATTGCTTAGCAGTTCACCACGCCACTAACACCCAGTGCTCTATGTAAGAATAGTTAACCTTCTTTGGCCTCGATAGGAGAAGAGCCGCTGCTGACTCTTGACGAATACACACACATACTCAAATTTGACACGTTGGTACAACTTAAAAAAAAAAACACCTTTTCTTTCTTATAATTTAATCCATTAAAAAATAGTTTCAATTTAATTTCAAATGACCTGAAAATTTTGTATAAAATACGAAAGGCTCTCGTGGTGTCAATCAAAAATTTTATTTAAATATCCTTGACGCCAAGCATGATGGACAATCTCAAGCATGACGCGATTCGCTTTCTCGCCACCAATGGAATAAATCGCTTGCTTGAACTCCTCACTGAACATATCCTTTTCAAAATGATTGGAAACATGTGCACATTCCTCCTGCGAGCATATCATCCACGGTATGAAGTGGATACACACTAAGGCACCGTAAAAGGCGAATTGGGAAAAGTGTTCGTAGAAACTTTCAAAGCTGCAATAAAACGAGAAAAAAGCAATTAAGGACATGGCGACACTGAAATCGAATGAACTATTGGAAAGGATATTTTTGTATAATTTCAGTTACACCGACCTATACTTCTTCAATCCTTCATGTTTCTCCGGATATTTGAAACCTAAAATATCGCAAACCGAACTGATAACCGTACTGTGATAATACTTGAGCAGCTCCATCCAAAAGTCAGTTTCTCGTAGCGTCGGGTCCATGTTCATGTACATGAAAAAGGCCAAATCGATAGCTGGTGAGCCATAGCGCATTTCCTGCAACCAAACCAAATTGAATTGAAACGAAAAGGATTGAATTACAAAAGTGCCTACCTGAAAGTCAATCATTCGAATGTCATCCGGCTTTTCAAACCCATCTGGCCGACTATAATGGAACAGCACATTATTCCTATTATAATCACCATGCAGGATCACGGAGAAAACTTCATCGACCTTACGAAATCTCTCCAACAGATCGAGTGGCCTTTCTGCATACTCTTCACGGAATTTCTCTAAACTCTCAATGAAAACCGGATCGTAGTCCAGCACGGTATCCGGATAGCCCAGATCGTCTAAATAACGAAAAAATCTAGTAAACGAGGGCGTATAAACAGCCTGATAAATATTGATTCCTTCTTCTGTGGTGAATGGCAATGGAATAATTCCACCGATTAGATTCTCCAACATTTGATCGCCCTGAATGCGCAGGGCATACGTGAGCGAGTGATATTCGCCAATCAATTTGGCCATAAGTTTGAGATGATCGCGATCCAGATGTAGACGAGGACCGCCGCGAAATCCGTGAGAAGCGAGATTCTCTAAAGCTAGCACAGATTCGCGAGGATCTTTGCTGAAGTAATTGTCTAGGCGAAGCGGGGCGGCTGAAGATCGCTTTCGTAAATAAAAATAATGAATAAATTCTTTGTAAAGATTCTGTATGCTGGAATCCGATGGGATTTCGTTAAGACCTGAAATTTAAGAAATGATTCAGTGAAATCAGTATGTCTTAAGCTTCCGTCTTGCTAGACACGACTCTGATGGAAAAAAAAATACACTCAAATAGTGCTCCGCATGCTCTATAGTATGATCACCGCTAGTCGCGAACAATGTGTGACGATCGTGTGACTAAGCAAGACGAACCTTTAGGCCGTACCTTCAATGGTCCCAAATTTTGCAGAGTAAACCGTTGGAATCCATTTATTCACATCGAGTTTGCAGCCAGATGATCCTTTAATGACTTTTTCATAGTACGGTATGATACTCTTATAAGCGAATATTTCATTTTCGAATTGGGTATAGGCTCGAACCGATTTCCGAAAATTCTCATCGCCTTTCATGAACTTGACAAAGAAACTGCGCTGTTGTACACTAGAAAGGAGCACGGATCAGTCATATACCACCATAGAGGTGTTTTTTTTAATTCTTACGTTTTATCCAAAATATGTTTCGATGAATATGAAAAATTATAGACGGCAGACATGAATCCACTTAAATCCGTCAAATTCTCCTTGGCCGCGTCGTATAGGGATCTTTCCAAGGGTAGCTTTTTGCGGATTTCATCGACCAATATAAATTCCATATAGTTCCAGTGGAGCTCCTCCATGTTATTGATTTCCTTGTTTTCTTTCGGGTTTTTGTTGGATTTAGCCATCTCTGGAATTATAATGGAAATTAAATTTTAGGAAGGTCTGACGGACATCGCGAACTATCCAATCCAAAAATATATACCCTCGAAGATTTATGATCGAAGACCCCAAAATATCCGACCCGGGATATTTCACATGCACGGAATAATCGTTTGTTAAAAAAAACCCCGAAGTTGTACTTCATGATACAACGCGCTATGTCCATATTACCTAAGCGGAAAGATACTTGATGGTGGGTTGAAAGTAAATTTCCACTTTAGGCAGTACGGGCAAAGGGTGTACGCATTAAAAAAAAATAGTTTCACACTGAAAAACGTTGATTCCATCAGGGTTCAACATGCATACCCCAGAGCTCGTGTAAAGCTACGAGTACTTTGGCGGAATTATTTTCATATCAATTCTTTTTGCGGCTGATGAGTTTTTTTTTGGCGGAAATTTTTTACAACAGAGTTGTTTTTGGGATGAATTCATTGATACTTTAGGCCAGTCCCACGTAAATACATTTCACTTACATCCATTTGCTTTTAAGTTGTACATGATTTGTTTTGAAAAGTGTTACCCCATGGAACTAATTATTTAGGTGGACATCATTGAGTTGCATCACTATGAGTTGCCTTCGATGGAGTCATGTCTTTCGGTCCTTTATGTCCGTTGAATTATTTATATCCTACATGTTTCTTAAGTTGAAACTGATATTTTCTAAATTTGGTTTCTGTTTAATTTCATCGCTTCGGCCCGGTTTTTATTTCCCATTTTTACCTCCCCTCTTTGTGTTGCCTTCCCCAGGCCTATAAATTTTTGTTAATACGTAAAGGACAAGGGCAACGAGCGGCGAAATCCCGCCCACATCTCCCGAACTGAGCTACATCAAGCATAGGCCGTTGCTTAGCTCGTTGAGGGGCCTTTTTCTTCGCCAGATGGCACGGCCCGACCTTCACGGTAATATGCTACCTTAGTCTCCGTCCCCACGGATGCCCACCAAACCGTCCGTTACATATTTGGCCCATTTCTGGTAAAGAACAGGACTAAGAAGGACCTCATCGAGATCCTTTTTGGTCCTTCCACGGATTTGTATCCCCACAAGCACATTAAGGCTACTTGCTCTAAGTCTTAGGACTTAGCCACTTTACTTCACGTATTTTCCCTTCAAGTAGCTGTGCTTTTCTCTGTAGCACCCCCATCCGTCCTATAGAATAGATTTTCCTTTTAGATTCAGTTTAACAAGGCAGTCCTGGCTTTGTGTTTGTCTTTTGTGGTTTAGCCATGTATTTAAGGCCTCCATAAATGCTTTGAATTGCCGGCATTTGGAGCATCTTCGATGACCCGACGAAGCGCGGAGGAGCACTGGATACCTTTTTGCTTGCCAGGATTGTCCTTCTAAGTAACTTAAAAAAAATTCTTTACACAGTATTGCATTTTTCTATGATTCATGTGCTCAGCAGCTTACAGAGTTTATGAGTGAATTACGGCAAGGAATGCAGTGTTGCGCCTCTGCTGGCCTCAGAATTCTTTGTAACCAGTAACGGACGGTTTGGTGGGCATCCGAAGATGCCCGTGGGGATGGAGCCTTAGGTAGAATAATGACCGTGAAGGTCGGGCCGTGCCATCTGGCGTAGAAAAAGGCCCCTCAACGCTAAGCAGCGGCCTATGCTTGCTGTAGCTCAGTTCGGGAGATGTGGGCGGGGTTTTCGCCGCTCGTTGCCCCTGTCCTTTACGTATTAACAAAAATTCATAGGCCTGGGGAAGACAACACAAACAGGGGAGGTAAAAATGGGGAGTAAAGAAAATAGTCAATAAAGATGGAATGGTTGGCGGACCGATTAGACGCCCACGTGGTCGCACCTGGGTCCGGGTGTAATGGGACCCTCGGCATCTGGTTTCGTACCACCAACAGATCACTACTCATCAGGTGCTGCTTCGATCTGCCGGTGGGAGCAGCCCTACCAGACCATAATAAGGTTCTTTACAGGTGGTTCATTACAAACCTGTTGATCATCTGAATAATTGAGAAATGTAGTATTTTTTTGGTTTGCTAATTGTTCCTCTCTACAATGGTTGTCGGCTGACTCCCGTACCCACCTCGCTTTTGTTTTTTTTCTATTTCTAGCAGCACACTTTGTCCTCAGCTTTTTCTTCTTGGCAGGCCTCGAAGTACAATAGAAGCTGCCCTGTAATGAACCATATTATGGTCTGCTAGTGCTGCTCCCACCGGCAGATCGAAGCAGCACCTGATGAGTAGTGATCTGTTGGTGGTACGAAACCAGAGGCCGAGGGTCCCATTACACCCGGACCCCGATTCGAGGCTTGGGCGTCTGATTCGTCCTCCAACCATTCCATCCTTATCGACTATTTTTTTTTCATTCCCCATTTTTACCTCCCGTGTTGATGCTGTCTTCCCCAGACCTATGAATTTTTGTTAATACGTAAAGGACATGGGCAACGAGCGGCGAAAACCCCGCCCACATCTCCCGAACTGAGCTACAGCAAGCATAGGCCGCTGCTTAGCTCGTTGAGGGGCCTTTTTCTTCGCCAGATGGCACAGCCCGACATTCACGGGCAATTAAGCTACCTTAGGCTCCGTCCCCACGGGCATCTTCGGATGCCCACCAAACCGTGCGTTGCAAGGACTCAAAATGCCTGCAACAATAGTCTAATGCATTCGCTTCATCTCCTCCAGATATATGATACGCATCATTCTTTGATATCACTTCTTTTCCAAGAAGGTCCTTTTGCATCTACAAAAGACGCAAAATGCCATCAGTCCTGACCGAAGGACTCAAAAGCTTTTAAACAAAACTCCAGTGCATTGGTTTCAGTACTACGTTTCAGAATATACCCATAAATACCAGCTTTGGTTTCTGTTCCATTTCATGATTAAGAGAGTCACTTTGTCCTGACATGCATCTCCCGTAACACCAAAATATAACCGTGTGGTACTTATACTAACCAAAAGAAGCTATGTATCAAATTTAGTTGAACCACGGACCACGGGTGATTCCTGGAAGATTATTTCTTTGAAATCATTAAAAAGACTTAAGCGAAAAACTCTAAAAAAATTCACATTTTTGAATGTATCTTTTTATCTACTGTACGTATCAGAGCAAATCATAGTCTATGCATACCCTTGGAGCACAGTCAATCCGTGAGAAAAAAAGCAGATCTCGATACGCTCCCTACGAGGCTGTAGCCCTATCAAAGAACAGCAAGAATAAGAAAAATTTTAAAAATAGTGATTTTCAAACTATCATATCTCGGATGTTTTTCCTCGTATCCAAATTAAATTTGCAACATTTCGTAAGACGACCAGAGACAATGACCATACCAAATTTAAACCCCCACAATCAGCGGGGGCCGGAGCTACAGAGGTTCGAAACCCGTACTTGTTGTGTCGCGTAAGCATAGTCTTGGCCACTTTTCCGAATCTTTTTTTTTTCGTTTTTTTCGTTTTTCTTTGGCGATGTGATGTGACATATCAAAAAAAACATTATGTTTTTTACATGTTCAATCAATTTTTCCGTGAAATCTGCCATTTTTAGTATTTGCGATTTCCGATAAACTCAAACAGTTGCATTGATTTGATGGCTGGTCGCGACAAGTATGTGTTGCTTGGTGGGGCCCATATTCAGGAACATCTTCGGGTATCATTGCACTAGTGATGTGTAACACAGTAACGAGTCGTTCTTTTTGAACGACTCAACAGAATGAGCGAAAAATTCGGCGCAACGACATAGCCTCCTAGTCGTTCAATTTAAGAATGACATACTGTAAAATTAATTAAATAAAATAAAATAGCCCATCGCATAACCAATCCACGCTTTTTTCTTATTACATATATTGTGTTACAATTCATTCATTCACTCACATCCCATCCCATTATCTATCTAAAACTAAAACCATCATTATATACCAAACCAATCCAATCTAAATCCATTCATAATCATCCTTATGCAGTATACAATGCAAGCACTGTGTATACTTCTAAATATACACACAACAACTCATGCTGACTGCAAGCATATCTATATATTACAATAATAGGCTAACAATTTGTGTATGGGAATTTTGTGACGGAAACTCCTCCCAAACTACTGAACCGATTTTAATGATTTATACACCATTATAAAGGTATTCTTTCGAAGGTGTGCAAATTTTATATATTTTATTAAAATTGGCGAAATACTTTAGCTATAATCCGCGAAAAACATTGCGAGCTTAGAAGCCAAGCTTGGGCAGATGTATTTGCTACAGCGTTGGATCAGCGGTTCGTGGCTTTGCGGGGATTCGGTTCATATATATATAATGTCGGGGCTTTGCGGGGATTCGATTCATGTATATAATGACCAAGCTTGGCTAGATGTATCCGCTAAATTATTTTCTTACGTCGCAATGCACATCCAAGTTTCCCAAATACATAAAACAAACCCAACATTGTAAAACAAAAGTAATCGTCTTATATCATCATCTCAAGTTCAACTTTAGATGAAAACGATACCAAACCAACAACCAGGCAATTTCCTCTGTATACTGTCGTCCATCTCAGATTGGCAACCCCGTTTTCATGGGAAATAGTGGTCCGATCTGGCTGGCTCGAACTAAAGGGCATTGGGGGGTCGCTAACTCCGAATCTGGCGTCAAAAAAGGCAACGACAAAATTGGGGTCGCCCATCCCAGATTGACAACCCCGTTCTCATGGGAAATAGTGGTCCGATCTGGCTGGTTCGAGCTAAATGTCATTGGGGGTCACCGACTTCGAATCGGAAATAAAAATAAAGGAAAAAATTGCATTTTTAATAACTACAACTTTTATTGAATATGTTATTAGCCAAGTTTTAGACTCTTTGCATGACTCTTTTTGAACGACTTTTTGGAAAGAGTCAGTGCTTATGAGCTGGCTCAGTGAAAAGAGTCATTATTCCCATCGCTACATTGCACAGTACAATGAAGAATAACCAGTCTTTCACCTATTTCGCAAATACACTTGCGAGCAACAATACTGAATCAAACCGAAAGCACGTGTATTTGTATGTGTATTTTTAAAAGTACGTTATGTATCCCTACAAATCTTATGTCATTTGAAAGTTTGAGATCTTAGCTTTACAATGATACCTTTTTTTATCACCATTGAATGAGTGTTTTATGAATGAACGCCACCTGGAGCTAAAAAGTCTGGAAATTGAACATTTATGAATGGGTTATTACAAAGCAAACTAACACTATAAATGCATCCGCAAAGGGTTTCCAATGGTCAGTTGAATCTGGAAGGTCGATTGAATAAGTTTAAAGCAATAAAAGTCACAATTTTGTCATTCATGAGTACCACGCCTCAGCAGGCGTCTCAAGTTGTCGCCCTATTTTCGGAAGGGCTTACTCAGAGAACAGTCGCTCGTCAGCTAGGAATGAGTCAGTCTACTGTGCCAAGAGTGTTTCGGGGGGAAGGTAGCTACAATCAGAGACCCCGACCCGGCCGCTCTAGGTGCACTTTCGATAGAGACGATCGTTTTATTGTGACAAGTATGCTACGAAATGTGCACCTCACGGGAGTTGACGTGCAGCAGAATCTGAGGGACGTTCGCGGAGTAGCTGTAAGCGAGTGGACAGTCAGGAGACGACTAAAGGAAGCGAATTTGACTCCAAGACGGCTCGCCACAGGCCCAAAATTGACCCCACACCAACAAGAAGCGCGACTTACGTTTGTCAGGAATCACTTAAACTGGACCCTCGAGCAATGGCGGTCCGTATTGTTCACCGACGAGACCAGAGTGTGTCTACATGGCAGTGACAGAAGAGCTCGGGTATACAGGCGTCCAAGTGAGCGATTTGCGCAACACTGTATCACAGAAACGGTAGCATACGGGGCGGTTGTATGGTGTATGGTGTGGGCCGGTATCTCTGTGGATTCAAAAACGGAAATTGTATTCGTGCCCTCTGGAGGCCGAGGAGGAGGACTGACAGCCGAACGGTATATTACCGGTATTCGACGTGGCCATGTTGTTCCCTACGCAGCAAGGGGCAAAAACTCCTCTTCCATAGTCCTCCGCGTGGGCGCCCCCTGGAACGGCAGTGGTCACTGACCATTGCCAACCAACGTCAAGCCGCCAGTGATGGCGGTGCGATGATTTGGTTGAGGTACCCCTGTGGTGTGGGGTGTGAAAAAAAATACCACGGCCTTTCCCTTTGAGGGCCTGTCGTTAAAACCGACAATCAAAGGACAGGATGTGTATGCCAGCAACTTGCACTATCCGAAATCTTTATATGCTAACGAAACGTCAACTATGCCTCGGATAAGGACTGACTCAACGGTTACGACTTTTAGCTATCGTACAATGACAAAGATTGGATTCTGGAATGTGCGTACTCTCCTGGACAATGGATCAGAAGGTCCCCAGAACGCACGATTTCTTCAATTAGAGAGTGAATTTCTGAGGTACAAATTAAATATCTTAGGAGTTAGTGAGATAAGATGGTGGAACAGCGGAGAATTCATCTCTCCAACGGGCAGCACTGTAATGTTGTACTCCGGTAAAGCTACCGGTAGTCGCCGTGAGTCAGGTGTGGGGCTCCTTTTAACCAGAGCCGCGCGAAACTGTCTCTTATCCTGGGAACCGGTCTCTGACAGGGTCTTGACCGCCAGGTTCCGGACCAAAATGAGGAACATCTCAATAATACAATGTTATGCCCCTACTGAACCCGACAATGTCTTGGCAAAAGACTCCTTCTACGAAGAACTAAACGCCGTTCAGAGCAGAACACCTAAAGGTGACATTATAATGGTTATGGGTGATTTGAATGCGAAAGTTGGCGCTGATAACTATGGGCTCAGACATGTGATGGGGAGACACGGTCTTGGTGATCGTAATGACAACGGTGAAAGATTTGTGGAGTTCTGCAACTTTCACAGTCTCTTCATCGGTGGTACTATGTTTGAGCATAAGGACCACCACAAAATCAGTTGGTCCTCTGTTGATCGGCGCAGAACACAAAATCAAATCGACCATTTTGCCATTAGTAAAAGATTCAAGAGTTGCCTCCTGGACGTGCGAAACAAGAAGGGTGCCGATATTGGGACGGGAAGAGACCATTATCTTATGATCGCTAATGTTCGATTGCGTATTGCAGCCGTGCGCCGCCCCAGCGACGAAAGATCCAGGCCCCGCAAATTCAACACCGCTCGACTAAAAAATCCAGCTGTCTTACAACAATATAATGACCATCTTGCGCAAAAAGTGGCTGAGATAACTAGTCACCCAAATAGTGACATAAACGAAAACTGGGATGCCATAAAAAATGCGTACATTGATAGCGCAAATACCATCCTTGGCCCAAACCCGGATTGCCGGAATAAGCCCTGGATGTCCGACGCTTCATGGCAGCGGATTGTTGAAAGAAAGGAGCTGAAAGTTCGTTTGGCTGCAGCATCAGACGACAATCGAAGCAGCATCGAACTCCTTTACCGTCAGAAAGCTCGAGAAGTTCAGCGTAGTGTGCGACGCGATAAAAGAGTTTATGCCAATTCTCTTTTAGCGTCAGCAGAAGAAGCCGCTAGAAGTATGTAACAACTTAAATGCCGTATACAGTGTCATCAAGGAGTTTACAGGTGGTCGTAACTCCTGCCAACATCCGGTGAAAGATAGTGATGGAAAGCTACTTATCTTGGAAGAAGATCAAATGAGGCGGTGGAAAGAACACTTCGCCGCGGTCTTGAACCGTGTAACCTCTGGTGAAGTTCCCCCTCATATAGATAATTTAGCTAACCATCAAAATGTGCGTATACGGTCCACTGCCCCGACTAAAGAGGAAATAGTAACTGCAATTATTGCACTAAAACGAGGAAAGGCCGCCGGACTTGACGGCATCCCTGCCGAACTTTATCAAGCAGCGCCAAGCGTAACTGCCGATTTGCTGCACCCACTTGTTGATAAAGCGTGGAATACAGAGACCTTTCCCACTGAGTGGAAGGAAGGTTTGATCATCAAACTTCCCAAGAAGGGTAGCCTCACAGACTGTAATAATTGGAGAGGCATTTGTGTGCTTCCTGCCGTTGCCAAGATAATAGCTAAAAACGTCCTGGAAAGACTAAAGGCCCACTTAGAAAGCACAATTGATGAAGAGCAGGCTGGCTTTCGATCCGGATTCTCCTGTGTCGATCACATTAACACCTTGCGAATCATCATCGAGCAATGCGCTGAATACGATTCTCCGCTTCACTTGCTTTTCATCGATTTCGAAAAGGCTTTCGATAGTGTGAACCGGGATTCTATATGGGCGGCCTTGCGCAGGAGAGGCATCCCTGAGAAGCTTGTGGCTATTATTAAGGCAACCTATGACGGCGCGAAATGTCGCGTTCTGCATAAAGGTAAGGTGTCGGGGGACTTTGAGATTCGCAGTGGAGTTCGGCAGGGGTGCATCCTCTCACCGATCCTATTCCTCATTGTGATCGGCGATGTGTTGCATGCAGCCCTATCCGAACTCGACAGAGGAATTCAATGGACTTTGACATCTTATCTACAACATCTTGACTACGCTGATGACATATGCCTACTCTCCCACAAAATCATGGATCTGTCCGCAATGGCGTTAGATCTCGAGAGGGAGGCAAGCAAGGTTGGGCTAAAGGTTAATACCAACAAGACCAAGGTTTTTAGCCCGCCGTTGCGAAAAAGAAATCCGACACCTATTGCCATCAATATTAATGGGCAGCCTGTGGAGAAGGTGGACAGCTTCGTCTACCTGGGTAGCATTGTTGCCGAAAATGGTGGTACGGAGCAGGACATCGCTCGTTGTATCAACCAGGCTAAACGCGCATACGGCATGCTGTCCAAAATCTGGCAGGGCAGTTATCTCAGCATCAAGACCAAGCTGGGCCTGTTTCGCTCCCTGGTAATATCAGTGCTTTTGTATGGGAGCAGTACATGGAAAGTTTCCGTAGGAGTTACCAGAAAGCTGCAAGTTTTCGTCAACTCATGTCTTCGTCGAATTTTAAGAATTTTCTTGCCCGAAACAATATCAAATGAAGAGCTAAGTCGGCGTACGGGTCAGATGCCAATCGACGAATTAATACGCAGGCGAAAATGGCAGTGGATAGGTCACACATTGCGGAAGAGTGATAACTGCATTGCTTTGCATGCCATGAAATGGAACCCCATTTCCAACCAAGGCCGACCAAGAGGGGGTCCTCGAATCACATGGCGTCGATCTGTGGCAAAGGAGTGTCAAGTACTGGGTAAGTCTTTTGGGGAGTTGCGCCCCATTGCCCAGAACAGAGTACGATGGCGCGCAAGAGTAGTTGACGCGCTATGCCCCGCTAGGGGTTAAGGCAAAGTAGTATCTGTTGGCGACAACTTTACTTTAATGCACGACAATGCACGATGTCACACACCGCGTCAAGCACAGCAGTTCCTGAACGAAGCTAATATTGCGACAATTGACTGGCCTGCACGCAGTCCAGACTTAAATCCCATTGAGCACTTGTGGGACGAGCACAAAAGAAGAGTCCGACACAGTGATCCCGTGCCTTCGACTATCGACGAATTGAAGGAGGCCTTAATAGGGGAATGGAGCAAAATTCCTCAAGATACCATTAAAAAATTAATAATTTCAATTAAAAATCGAGTACAAGCTGTGATTAGAGCAAGAGGTAGTAATACCAGATATTAATCAATAAATAATTTTGCTATTTTTTTAAAAAATTTTGTTTTATTTAACAAAAACCTGACCACACTCCATTTTCTAAAATCTCCATTTTTCCTACTTTTTAATTTCAAGCCCCACTCTTTTAAAATCTATCTTCAAATATTGTTAAAAATGGTATTAATTTAAAGCTAAGATTTCAAGTTTTCTAATGATATACGATTTGTAGGGATACGTAATGTACTTTTCAAAATATGTATGCATACAAATACACGTGCTTTCGGTTTGATTCAGTATTTTTGCTCGCAAGTGTACATAGTTAGATTTTCTCGCGCTAAAACCAAAATATTGCTTTTGTTTTCGGAAATAACTTTTTCCTATTTTTTCACCCAGACTGCACTTTTCTGCTTATTACGCTTTTATCACCAACTGAGTGAACTTCTTTCACTTCTTCACTTTTCACTATTACTAGACAGGATAAACATACTTTGTTATAACCTGAGCCAATAAAACACCGTTACTATAACTACTTCCAAGAATTTTTGCGAAAACGGGAGTAAAATAGTTTGAGCAACTTTTTTTTCAGCACTGTATCTACGAAGTCTCCCCGTTGTGATAAAAATAATTTTGTATCTACAATAAAGTATAGGATATAATTATTGAAAACGAGTACCTGCTCTGATTCGTGGTCTAATGGGTGGTCTAACGGCTGGTCGGTCTAGTATCTAAGAACCCCTTAAATCATTACACTTCCTTGCATCATAAACCATACATTCACATTTCTACTATTATCCATTCCGCATACCCTCAAATTCCACACTACCTAAAATCCTTTCTCAACAAGATCTTGTATTTTAAAAACTTAAAACATTTACGAAATATCCAAAACACGATTACCGATAGCACATGCATTAAAATACAAAGAGACTTTGGTCCAAGCTTTACAGGCCATGTTCGAGTTGGAATTCGACTGTGTGTGGGCACACTAAGAGGGAACAGAAGAGTCTGACTAGCCACCTACAATATATTCTCTTAGCAAGAAAATCGCTATTGCCACCAGTATCTGTGTCTATTGCAAGACATATTCTCTTTCGACTTCACGTGGAAAATACTCATTGGGCACTATTATCTCGTTTTATTAGTTTTTATCAGCTGTTTATAGAACGTTTACATTGACAAACACCCTATTAGTACACAGTAAAAATGCCGGTCGCATAATGCTTTGTATACGTACATTGAAGGTTCAGTGCAAGGAACATTGACATATTTTTTTTTATAAAATTGACTGAAATTGATTGAATCCGGTTGTGATGCAAATGCCTTGTCATTCCAATTCTGAAACCACCAAATGCATTCTCTCATACTCTTACCCTCTTACCGAGCATGCTAACGCGATAAGGATGCGCGCTGTTGTCATCGGCACAATGAACACAATTTATGTTCTACTTTCTTTTATAACGAATGTTATCATACAAATAAAAAACAACAATATGTACCTACCTACTTTAGAAATAATACAAAATTAACTTAACTTTCTAAACAAAACCGATCCCACACCCAAACTGCACAAATCGACGTCAAATTACAAACTGAGCGTACTAAACGCGAGTATCTTTATGAAGCTCTGTGGCTCTGTGCAGTAGCATATCAGAGAATAAACAACTTTTATCATTTAATAAAGTTTGTAATACTCGGCACGGTATTGGAAATTGGAGTTGGTCAATGCTCAAATTCAGCAATTTGATAATAAATAAATTAGTCAAGGTCAGGTCGCCCATGAATAGGCTTTGTCTGGGACTAGTATTCTTAGGATTTTGTAGTAAAAACAAAAGTCTTATAAAATTGATTCGATTGACGACCTTTCGACTTTGTGGCAAGTCATTATATTTTTATATGAAGCACGATAATTAATTATTGTATATCATACAGAAAAAATTCTTATAAAAACGGGCAAATGTCTGTTCAACTGTGTCGGTATCGGTAGAATATCTCACGAACGCCTGAAGATACATACGAGTACATGATTTGAAATTGGGTGGAATATGTAGAAATGTTACAATACGCTAGATAAAATTAGGCTAAATTTGAAAAGGGGGTCCCATAGAGGGGAAATTGAGGAGAAACTGTTTTTTTTATCTGGTAACGCATGGAGGGCAAAATACATTTTTCTTAGTCCTCCTCGTGGGCGCCTTTGTGTCAAACCGCTGACGGCCAAATCTTAGCGATAAGACAGTTTGGAAAAAGGCAGATAGCTGTAGCCTGAATGGTTAACCAACACCTAAGCGTCTCAGGTTTAGTAGGATGGAATGATTTGTGTAGTTGCAACATAATTATGTGAGCTCCATCACGTTTATTAAACCACCTGAAGCAGCTATCTCCGAGGCCATCCGCTGAATGGGGTTCAGCGATGTGCTGACAACTCGTCCTTGTAAAAAACACTCGACGTCAAGAAACCTGGAACAAAAGCCTCAGATCTCGGGCACCGAGAAGGTCCTCCTTCAATAGGTCGAAAAGTAAAAACTGAGCATTACTGCAGTTCAGGAAACAAATTGGCTTGGCAGCGAAATCAATGTCAAGAAATCGTACACAATTTTTGCAAGTGGCAAACCATAGGGCCACAAGGAGTTTGAAGTAGCATTTATAGTGAACAACCACCTCAAGCCGCACATTACTGACTTCAAACCCATAAATGAACGGCTGTGTGCGATTTGCATTAAGACTCAATTATTCAATCTCTGGCTCATCAATGTGCACACCCACACTACATTTAAAGAAGATGCAGTAAAAGACGAGTTCTATGCCCGCCTTGAAACTCTCCTTTAATCACTTCCAACAAACGACGTAAAACTGCTACTGGGAGACTTTAACGCAAAATGAAAGTTGGCACCGGGGAACCACTGGAGGCCACAGTCTCCATGAAAAATTTAACGACAACGGCCAGCGAGTTATCGACTTCGCCTACAGTAGGAATCTAGTCATAAGCTCTACGTGTTTCCCGCATCAACGCATTCACAAGCAGACCTGAAAGTCTCCGGACGCACATACCGTCAACCAAGTTGATCACGTCCTCATTTGCAAGAGATGGGCGTCTAGTGTGATGGATGTCCACTCCTATCGAGGAGCAAACTGTGACTCAGATTACCATTTGGTGAAAACCACCTCCAGATGTAGGATTTCCTTAGTGCACCTATCGAGAATCAGCCCTCCCAAAATATTGGCGGTTGATAAGCTTCTAAGCGATGATACGGCGGTGGCGTATACTACCGCCCTTGAGGAAAGACTATCGCTTATGCTAGACAATATCAGTAACACAGGCGTCCATGGGTTCTGGAAAGAACTCAAGGGTGCCATCCATCAAAGGTCGCAGAGAATGTCGTGGGATACAAAGCACGCCGAGCGCGAAATAACTGGTTCGACGAAAAATGCAAAATTCACTTGATGCGAAAAACGAGGCCTATAGACTAGACAATGAACAATGAGGAACCGCAGCGAAAAGAGCAAAATGTGATGAGCTACGGTATCGAATAGAATCATTAGACGTAAGAAACCCGAATAATTTGATGAGCAGTTGCTGAACGAAAACGAAAACTTAGCTAATAGGAACACCAGCCAAACGAACATACTAGTACATTTATATAAAATTAAGAATGGCTATCAACCCAGGACTAACCTCTGTAAGGACAAGGATTGAAACATCATCAGCGGCACCGATGTCATTAACAAACGATGGGCCTCTTATTTTGAAGAGCTTCTAAACCTACCATCTAACATCACACAAGAAGCTCTCGACGATATTGTTGATCCAGGCGGCCAGGCCCACCCATAGAACCCCCGACAGTAGAGGAAGTTGATCTCGCGTTGCAGTCACTAAAACGAAATAAAGTTCCGGTCGCTGACGAAATTCCAGCTAAACTGTTAAAATTCGGTGGAACGTGTCTAGCTTATGCCATACATCAATTAGTACTGTGAGTATGGGAGGACGAGGTGATCCCAGACGCCAGGCACAGAAGCATCATTTGTCCAATTCACAGAAATGGAGACAAACTGCGATGTGAGAATTACAGGGGCATACTCCTAGTCTGTACGTCCTAAAATTTTTTGATGAAAATTCTGGAAAATAGAATAACCGTACGCAGAACAAATCATTGGCGAATATCAAAGCGGTTTCAGACCTGGACGCTCCACAACCGATCAGCTCTACGATCAAACTGATACTCCAGAAGTGCTGGAAATACAACTTAGACGTGTACCAAATCTTTGTCGACTTCAAGCAAGCATCCGACAGTATCGATCGTGGTGTACTGTACAACATCTGCTAATATAGATATAGACTTACCGATCTACTTGAAACACGCACTGGTCTGAAACCAAGCGATGGACTGACACCGACGCTCTTCAGCCTGCACTGGAATACGCTATTCGGGCTATGAATATGGACAACAGCAAGACGCTACTCATCAAGTCGACACAATTAGCAGCGTACGCCGAAGACATCAACATCATGTTGATGACTGGCCGACGCAGAAGAACTTCTGCACGCGCTCGATACCGCCTTAGGCAGTACTCACACGGGGATACTCAAATCCGCCAGCGACTGGGCAAACTGGTCGCTAAGAGATCTAACATGTGTAATCACACGGTGGCACTCACACGGAGATATTTCAGTCCCGGATACCCGCCACCGGCGCGACCGGTCGCAAGAAGATTCGACATGCTAGTCTCCAAGCCACGTAGTCGTCCAGTTTTCTGGCTGTGCATGTCGTTGGTCATTGTGCATGGCTGTTACTTGTAGATCGGCGCGGGCGGCGCGCTTGCGGGGATCTTGTGTATGTACCTGTTGAAACCCATAAGCATACCGAAAACCATATTTTTCTTGCCGTCGACAACGTCAACCTTTATCGCTATCAACATCTCAACATGTACACACATGATCCCCGCAAGCGCGCCGCCCGCGCGGATCTACCTACAAGCAACAGCCATGCACAATGACCAACGACATGCACAAGTCGCGACTTAGTAGCGGCGGTGTGAGTATGACGGACGACTACAGTCCTAAGACTTCAAGTCTCCGTCTTTCATCCGCCGAGTATTGACGACTCGAGTATCCCCGTGTGAGTAGTGCCAAAACCATCTACATACATGAATGTAGATGGTTTTGGTAGTGCCTTAGAGAAGCCGGACTACGTATCAACGAATTTAAAACTAAAATAATGTCAAGGACACCTGCACAATCGAGCATCAATGTGGGGAACCACAACAACCAGGTCGTGAACGATTTCATATACTTGGGTTGCAACTTGTCAAGGGAACAGCTGTGAACTGTGGTTAATGAAGGGTGGTCCAAGATAAGCTCAAAAATATTATCAAGGCATCATTAAAACTAAACGCGGCCATACAATATAATAACAATTCATTAAAAATATTTCAAAAGTAGTTCCTTATTCAAGTCACATCATTGTTCCTTTAAGAATAAGTATACAAACTGCATTAATGTTAGAAAACAAATAACAAATATTTTTAGTTAATTTTGGATAGTGGGAATAAAGCATTTTTCAGTTATCAGTCAACTAAATTTTACATAAGGTAGCTTACTGAACCACTGTATTTACATATAAGTATATACATATTACGATTACTAATTATATGTTGTTACTCGTATAGTGGGGTTTGATATCAGTAAGGTAATACAAACTTTCAGTTACTACAAAACCCTCGTGTTACGGCCCCAGCTATCTCTAACCGCAGCTAGTTTAATGGTAACTAGCAGGCAGAACGAGTAGCATGTATTTAAGTGTCTCCAAAGTGTTCGTGTTCAATTACTTGATTATAACTCAATTTCGTGCGTTAATAGTAATTGATCGATTCAACACATTCCCCAATAAGATTGTCCGACCCATCCTTCGTTTGAATAGAAAATTGAACTGGGTAAATCAACCCCATTTATTATAATTACAATATGTAGGTACGTATGTCACAATATTCTTAAATTTTCTCCTAACATATTTCGGAATTGTGTATTCTAAATTGACATATCTTTATATCTCGGAATACGAGATTTCGCAAAATATATGTAGATAAACAGATACGAATACGAAAATGGTGGGCATTACTGTATCGAGAATAAAAATGAACTTTAAGCTATTCTACTCTTTGATGATACCATTTCCTCTCTTCTTTAAAAATGTCTACTGAAACCCACTCCCTTATGCTGAAAGCTCTGTTTGTTTATTTGAGGAAAGAGAGAGAAATAAGAAATGAAATTGCCCGAGAGAAACGAGGAAATTTTTCGGCTTCATTCACAGAAAGAGAGTTAGAAGGAAATGAAAAAGAGCGATAGAAACGAAGCAATTCAATACAAGGGTTGTAGTAGGAAGGGGGATGTGATGTTTGACATCTCATGTGCTTCTACATGGACCGGGCGGGTGTTCCGCAGCAGAGAGAAAAGTGAAATGTTATTGTTCACCGTGGGGACGTAGGGGGGGGGGGGGGGGGGGAATGCGAGTTTGACATCTGCTACTGTATGGACCAATATGGACTGAGCGGGAGTTGCGCAGCGAAGGACATGTATCTCTCTGTTTACTTTTTCTAGTTCGTATGTGGTGAAAGTATGTCCAGAATTTAGTGTACAGTATATACCTATATACATATGGTGGTTTCTTCTCCTTCTATATCTGTGGCAGCATTGCTTTGGCCTGTTTCTTCTGCTATATGGACCGATCGGGTGTTCCGGGGAAATGAGATGGAATTGGGGAATATGAGTTTGGCAGATGGCAGGTAGGTTCGGACTATATGGAACGCACGGGTGTTTCGGGGTAGAGGGCGCGTGTCTCTCTGTTTACTTTTCTGTAGATGGAATAAGGTAAAATTGCTTCAGTGAATTTAGTGTACATCACAGAAAGAGCGATAGAGGGAAACGAAAAAGAACGAGAGAAATGAAGTAATTCGGCACAAGTGAGGAAGTAGGAAGGGGGATGGAAATTTGACATCTTTTTTGCTTCTATATGGACCGGGCGGGTGTTCCGCGGCATAGAGACAAAATGGAATGTTATTGTTCACAAAGGATAAGTAGGAGAGGGGATGACATCTCATTTGCTTCCTGTGCTTTTATATGGATTGCGCGGATGTTGCGCAGTGGAGGGCGTGTGTCTCTCTGTTTACTTTTTACTAGTTCGTATGTGGTGGAATTACGTCCAGAATTTAGTGTACAGTAAATGGTGGTTTCATCTCCTTGTATATGTCTCTGTGTTATCCATCCTTATTTCTCTTCTCTGATAGGGAGCTTTTATGCTTTTAAGCAAATTCAAAAACCAATTCAGCAAAGCTTAAAATTATGCTGAATTCAGTGGATTACGTTTATAAAAAGACAGGGCCGGTCAAAGGCTAATAGCCAAGTTATTATGAACTGTTCTAAAGCAAATATTGGTGTATATTTTTTTAATTTTTTCCATTTATGTTTTTTAGGGTCAGGTCTGTGGGGGAACTCACAGGCTAGCCCACATAGCACCTCCGCGTGGTGATCGCTGGTAGCTTGGCAAAAAGCGATGGCTGAGCCGCTGAGCTGTGGGGCAGGTTGCGTCTACTATCACATTACGCGAGTACTGCCGTTCTGCGATATGTAAGCAATTGACACACACTTTACCTGGCCAACTCTTATGTTCTATAGTTTTGCGAAGGTAGCGCGTACGGAGTGTCAGATGTCCTAACACCCTTGGGTTATGCGACCATGCTCATCGGGGGAGGTGACCAGGGACATAAATGGTCATTATTAACGGAACACGTAACTGCCACAGACCTGTCCAATAACCTGTTTTATGGGCTGTGTAAGCTGTCTCCCCGACCGAACTTTGGCAGAGGGGCGTCTATGTAACTCTCTGCATAGGTAATACGGCCACTAGGTATGAGGTTGGAGCTGGTTACTGAAATTCCACCTGCGGGGTTCCGGATCCAACACTTCACTTTGCTCTTTTCTTGCACCTGGTGAACCGTGGTCTACAGAGTAGCGATCTGTTAGACTAGGTGAGAAACCTTGATTGCTTTGCATCAAGTGTAGCAGGCTCGGAGTTGCACGAACGCCTAGGGAACTTTCGGGAGGTCGTGAAGGAGTCTGCCTCGTGGCACTAAGAAAGGAAAGGACACCTGGATCGCCACGACGTTCCTATAGGGGCGGGGAGTAGCGGGAAGGTATATGCTGGCGTTTGCCTCGGTCCGAGAACGAGAAATTGAAACCTGAATCACAAAAATCAAGATACGGAACTTAAGCCTAGCATTACACATTGTGTTTTTCGGCGGGAATAGCAATCCCGTAAAAAAAAAAACGCTTTACACTTATTCGTTACGAAAACGCTGAAGTTTCCTGCCGCAATCGGGAATCGTTTTACTGCAGCAAGTTCAACGACAGCGGGATGACGCAAAAAAAAAAACGCAGTGAGAGGATGAACAAACGGTGGCATATGAAATGCATTACACCTTCCACTTTTTGTTTCAACGATATACTGGGTAGTGACGAAATTCATGCAGTGCATCCATAGATGACTGGCTGAAATTGTATCGTCCTCCCGACTTCTACCTATAGTACTATAGTTGCCACAAAAATAAAACCATTGATATCCTCACTGCGATATAATGTGAACGTTTTATTTCTTTCACAAGCTTCTCCCGCAGAAAAACGCAAAGTGTAATTTCAGGCTAACAAAGACATTCTTGGAAAGATCGGCTGGAGGAATTCCAAGTAGAAGGTCAGCGATGACTCGCAAGGTTTGGAGAGGTTAGTCTCCGAAGAAGGAGCTCCAGGCGAGAAGGGTGGCGTTGCTTTAACGGACAATGATGCGCCGGAAGGCGCGGAGAGGTTAGTTCAGATGATGTGTACTCCAAATAAACACCAAAACTCCGACTCCGAATCGATGCTGATCACAAAAAAAAGTGAGAAGCAGAGAATGAAGAGGAGGCGTCATATGGAAAGGCAGGTCATCCGAAAGAATTCGAATAAACTAGGGCATGAGGAGTCGACTCCGAAAAAGGAAAGACCGGTGATGAGATTCATGGGCGACAACCCTAGAAACTCTAAACCGGACCCACCACGGCGGGGAGGGTAGAGAAGAGTCTTTGCGGAAAGATTGTTTCACTTGGTGGACCACCCGCAAGAGAGGTTGACTAAGGTGAACCAACAAGGCACAAGGAAACTCTAGGTAGGGAGTTGGGCTGCTGTGACAAAACACAGCTCACTTAGACCTCAAATAGGTCCGTTGTGATACCACTAACACATATCCTCTCTCAATATTTCTGATAGTTAGAACTATCCAGAGCGAACAATAAAACTCTGGAGTTTTCCAACATCCGCGCTTTCTAGCTCTTCCAAGTCAGTGAAGAAGTAGGATCCAAGTAATGACCTTCTTCTAGCTGCAAAAGCTGGACAGGAGCAGAGAAGGTGGAAACTACTTTCCTCCTCGTTCACGTCCCCACAGCTCCTGCAAAAGTCATTGTAGGGAAACCGAAGTCTCCTGGCATGTTCCCCAATGAGACAATGCCCAGTGATAACACCCACCACCGAGCTAATATGCCTTCTGTTTAGCGACAGTAAATTTTCAGATCGGGTAGCGTCCAGTATGGGCCACAGCGATCGAGTTGTGCGGCAGGTATTGCCATCAATCCATCTTGCATTGGCTTTGTTAATCGCCTCAGATTTGACAATCAGTTTGCAAGAAGCAATGGGAGGATATATATCAGCATATAGTTGGGGTTCCCCATTCAAACAGCCCAGTCTGGCAAGCTCATCAGCCTGACAGTTACCTTCCAGGCCACTGTGGCCAGGGACCCAGCACAGGACAATGTTAAAATAGCTCCCCAATTCAGAGAGGGATGATCGACAATAATCCACAGTCTTAGATGTACACAAGACTGAATCCAGCGATCTGATTGCAGCCTGGCTGTCCGTATAGATGACAATGTCTCTACCAGCTGTAACATGTCGTCCTAAAAAGATAAGAGCTTCCGAAATCGCCGTGATCTCCGCCTGCAAAACACTACAGTGAGATGGAAGACGGAAAGTCAGGCTTAGATTTAACCTGTCGCAATAGACACCCGCTCCTACCCCTCCGTCTGTTTTGGATCCGTCCGTATATATGCCGATAGAGTCAACAATTGGAAACTCGCTTTCCTTCCACTGATCCCGACTTGGGATGACGGATGTGAAGTTCTTGCTGAACAGATGTTTAGGAGCGGAATAGTCAGTTGCTGTAGGAATATCCAAACCATTTAAAATCGATGAGTGGCCGAAGGCAGACGAGATCCACAGTCCCGTTTCACGAAGGCGTATGTCAGTGATTGCAGCAGTTTGTTCGCCCATGATATCCAGAGGAAGCAGGTTGAGCAGCACGTCCAAGGATGCAGACGGAGTTGACCTCAGTGCTCCGCTAATGAGGACGCAGGCTAGTCTTTGGACCTTGCTAAGCAGGCTGCAATTGGCTGCAATATGAACGGCTTTCCACCAAACCACAATACCATAAATAAGTATGGGGCGTACAACAGAAACATAAAGCCAGTGTACAACATTTGGTTGCAGACCCCAGCTTCTACCTATGGCTCTCCTGCAGGAGTACATAGCAATGGTAGCCTTTTTCACTCGTTCCTGAATATTTGGTTTCCAGCCCAACCTTTTGTCGAGAATGAGCCCGAGAAATTTTTGCCGTTTCCGAAAAAACTAATCTAGTCCCTCCCTACTGTGGGGCACGATAGAAGGTACCTTGTACCTCCTAGTAAAAAGAACAAGTTCAGTCTTACTCGAATTTACCTTTAAGCCACAGGAATTGGCCCAATTTGTAAGTAGAGAGAGAGCATTCTGAAGCACCTTACTGAGAACGCTTGGAAACTTACCCGAAATAGCAATGGCAACATCATCCGCATAGGCTATCACCCTGCAACCCAGTCTTTCTAAGTCAAGAAGCAGCGAGTTAACCACTAAGTTCCAAAGAAGTGGGGATAAGACCCCACCTTGCGGAGTGCCCCGAATTACTTAGGAAACTCTAATTGTGTGCCAGTTAAATATTCATCACAGCAAAGCAGCATCAGCGATGATGACTAGATGCTTTGAGGATGAAAAACTGAACATAGCTTTGATACAGGAATCCTGGATTTTACATAACAAAATTAGGGGTCTGTCACAACAAACGGCAAATCTGTACCATGTACAGGGGGACGGTAAAATAAGAACCTGCATCCTGGTGCGTCATGGAATACGTGCAGTACAAATGTTATATCTCTGCTCGTCTGATTTTACGGCAGTAATGATCGGCAGTGGTGCAGGATCATCCCTAATTGCATCAGCGTATCTCACTTATGAAAGTCCCCATTGATAGCGGAGAGGGTCCGCAAGATGTTTTTTCCAGTTTTATCTCGAATATTTCCAAAACAATTATATGAGTAGGCACGCCAAATTCATAAATAACCGTGAGCGTAGCGAACCCTAAATCATGAACCAAATAAAAATGCAATTTTTTTGTTTAAATATTATTTTCATAGTTTTCTTTAATTTTTCTTTCACTTTTTTCTTCTTTCAGATCATAATAAAAGTCTACAAATTTCTATATAACTATAATAGTGTCGTCGATTTGGTATATTTACTGTTATTTTAAAATTTTATTGTTTTTTTTTCTCTGCTAAATATTTTAAGCATACATTTTGAATTTAAAATAAATTATTCGCTTTAAATTTCAACTGAAATCTGTTAATTAAAATCTAGATTTTATCTAGAAATATATAGAATACAAAGTCTATTTAGATATTATGTATTAATTCGGAATTTCGATAAAATTGCACTACTTATTATGTTAACAAAAAACAGTTTTGTACACATATACACGATTTATTCTTTTTCATATATATATGTAAAACTAAAAGAAGAAGGTTAAAGATATTTATACTAACCTTATCGAGAGTGAATATATATACATTTTTTGTTCAATGGAAATTAATCAGACTACAACAAATCGGTAACACATTTTTTTTTTGAAAATATATATATTTTGTCGACTATATAAATTTTATGTTGGTTTTTGTTTAATTTCCGACAGATATACATGTATATATTTATTTATATATAATTTTTAATTCTAATATTTTTTTCTTAATAAATTAATAAATTTCGTTACTTTCTTCTACAAATTTCGGCTAAATTATTCGAACTTACATGTATGACATTTATCGTTTATTATACAGTTTGCAACTATATAAGCTTTGAATACTTTTTTTTAAATTATATTTAATTACATATTGATTTATGAATTTTGATTTACGATTATATTGATTTAAATGATTTCGTATATACTAGCATATTCACAGTTTGCAATATTCTATTCTATTTTAAATACTGACTAGGAACTAGGATTACCTACACTGTAGCTAGATTAAAAATTAATTAAATAGATTACATACAAGTTCCTATTATACAATATATATAGATAAGTATAAATTTTTCGTTAGTTTGGTCCTTCTGTAAGTTAGTTGAGGTCAGTAAGGCCCAAAATTCAACAATTATTTGTTTATTCTAAATTTAAGTAATTAATTTAATTATTTAAATAAATTGTTGGAATTAAAGGAATATTGTTAATTTTCGTTTCGCAAAATTTTATCAACTTAATTTGAATAGTATCGAGAATTTGATTTGCTTGAGACAAGAGTCTGTTAGAAAATATGTTTAACTAGGGCACTTTTTCCACAACTATGTATTTGGATACATAATTTTTGAATGTGACAAATTTTTGGTTTATATTAAATTCATTGTAGATCTATTATCTGCATAATTGAAGGGGGCATGAGCACTTGGAAATTCCCATTGAAAACTACACAATTT
The DNA here is from genome assembly GCA_964017055.1 of Chloromyia formosa. Lineage (NCBI taxonomy): Eukaryota > Metazoa > Arthropoda > Insecta > Diptera > Stratiomyidae > Chloromyia > Chloromyia formosa. Next base: position 45,454,606 of record OZ024818.1, on the reverse strand, counting down.
CAACATCCCTTTTCTCTGCCCCCACTTAATATTTTTGCCAATTTTTTTTTCTACTGTTTTGCCATATTGTCGACATTAATTTGGTCGAAGATTTCAACCGTGCGATTTTTGTTTATTTTTTAAGTGAAGAACAAAAATCTTTTTTTTTATATATTTTCAAACACAGATTACTCAGAGACCAGTAATTATTTTTAGTTTTTCTACGATCAGATTATAGATTCTATATTTACGAATAAAAAAATAAAAAAATAAACTCGATCCGTTTAGCCGTTTTTAGCAAAGGTACATTGAGTGTTGAAAAACGTGAAAACATTCAAGTTTACAGGAGGGCGAGTCAAAGTCCGGCAGTCAGGCTACTGCGTACTGCGTCATTCTTTTTCTTACTTGTTTTCTTCTTGAATAATGTACTTCTACGCAACTTAGAGTTATGACGGATGGATGAAAGTGTTCAGAAAATATTAAACTAAAATATTTAAATCACAAAAAAAAAAACGAAAAATCGAATTTTTTTAAATTTTCAAGTGCTCATGTCCCCTTAAGCTAATTGTGTATAATATAATTTGCTCACACAGTATATACATATATAGAAAATATGAAAATAATTTTAATGTGGATATATTTTGGTACATTACAGCTCAATACAAAATTCATCCAGGTGAATAGAAAAAGAAAAACCCTGCTGCTGGTGGGAGAGAGCGCGTCAACTACTCCTAAGTGGCACATTTAACGGTTCCTCGAACCAGCTATTTTACATGCTTTCGGACAATGAATGTTGCTAGCATATACATACATCTTGCCCATTAAGCCGCAGAATTGGATTGCCGAGAAAGGCTGTGGCTTATTCAACACCACAGCGGGACTTCAAACCATGGAACCGGTATAATGAGATATCAGAATGGCATACCGCCTTGTTGAATCCGCTGATTCAATTTAGCGGAGTTATCACCTGCAGGGCCGTCGAGAGGGGGGGGGGGGGCGGAAGGGTGCGAAACGCCCTGGGCCCGTGTTTTTCTCGGGGACCCGAAAATTTGAAAAAAAAAGAAGAAAAAAAAAAGAAAATAAAAACGTATCTACGCACTAAGCTTTTTTTTTCTGCTCCTTGCCCTTTCATACAACTCTGACGCACTGACCAACCGGTCGCCATAAATGGGCCCCTACAAAAGGTGAGAAATTTGAAAAATCTATCTACGCTTTGAGCTTTTTTTTTGTTCATTGAGCTACCGGTCGCCATATATGGGCCCCTACAAAAGTTGAGTACCGGGCCCGGATTTTCTCTCGACGGCCCTGATCACCTGACATCTGAAATTAGCCAGTGGAAGCTTTTGCGCGAGGAAAAATTGTGCGTAGTGTCAACGTGTTCCTCACCCGAAACTACCAGTCTGGCCACAGGTGAGTTCCCTCGCGCAACATTTTTGCGAGTGGTTTCGCTAAATCTAAACACACCTTAATATCTCCAGCAGCGCCCAGGTAGATTGTCTTATACGAGTATGTGTAGACGAACGAATGTAAAAAGTTATAAATCATCCCAGTTCGTAAAGTCTAGTGAGTTTTTTTTTATACGGTGCGCTGCCTTTACATTTTAGGGTAGTGCAGGTTAGGTTAGGTTAGGTAGGGTGGCAGCCTAGACGACTCCGCATCGACCGCTGAGGTCCATAGCGACACCACATATAACTGGTACTCATCCCGTGTCGTTGCTGGCCTTTACCAGAAGATCGTCGTTGAGCTTGAAGGAACCTGACTCGTTGGCGAAGCTCAAGAGGCTTCTTCAGCTGAGTCCTGCGACTCCTTCAAGATCGTTGAAGAAGTGAGCTCCTAGGCACTTCAATCTCCTTCTAGCGAGTGCAGGACAATCGTATAGGAGGTGCTTTAGAGTTTCTTTCATGTTTGGTATTTGGCAATTCCTGCCGCCATCGGTGGTTATTAGCTTTAGTCTGTGGGCGTGTTCCCCTATCAGGCAGTGGCCCGTTAGTATGCCCACTAATACATTTTACATTTTAGTAGGTAGTTAAAGTCAGGCAAATGTGCCGTCATCTGCGCTTCTTCTTTTTATCCCCCCCCCCCCCCCACCAGTGGTCCAAATTTTTAAAGTGTGAAGCGAAATGTTTCAACAGTTTTAGTCCATTAAACATTGGAAAATCGAGTCTTTATTAGGCTGCTTTCAAACGGTGAGCCTATTGGTCGATGGACCGTTGAGCCAGTAAGCCACAAATGTTTTTATCGTGGGCCCGATCTCAACAAAAATTCAACATTGTTATCTTGTCATTATTCTGGTCTGGTAGTGCAGCTTCCACTGGCAGATCAATGGCCGCACCTGATGAGTAATGAACTGTCGCTGGTACGAAACCAGAGGCCGACGGTCCCATTCCACCCGGACCAAGATGCGAGAGCGTCTGCGCCGTCCGTCAACCATTCCATCCTTATCGGCCTTCTTTTTATTATTCCCCATTTTTGCCTCCCATGTATGTGTCGTCTTCCCAAGGTCTATGAATTTTCGTTAATACGTAAAGGTTAGGGGCAACGAGCGGCGAAAACCCCGCCCACGTCTCCCGAACTGAGTTACTGCAAGTATAGGCCGCTGCTTAGCTCGTTGAGGGGCCTTTTTCTTCGTCAGCTGGCACTGCCCGACTTTCACGGTCATTATGCTACCTTAGGCTCCGTCCCTATGGGTATCTTCGAATGCCCACAAACCGTTCGTCACATATTTGGCGCCCAACGTGGGGCCCATTTCTGGTATAGAACAGGACTAAAAGTGACCTCATCGGCTTCTTTTTAGTCGTTCCACCGATTTGCATCCCCACAAGCACATTAAGGCTACTTGCTCTAAGTCTTAGGACTTAACCACTCCCTTCAATTAGCTATGCTTTCCTCTGTAGCACCCTCATCCTTCCTATAAAGTAGTTTTTCCTTTTAGATTCAGTTTAAAAAGGCGCTCCAGGCTTTGTGCTCGTTTTTTTTGTGGCTTAACCACGTATCTAAGGCCTCCATAAATGCTTCGAATTGCCGGCATTGGGAGCCTCTTCGGTGACCGGGCGAAACGCGGTGGAGCCCTGGATACCTTTTGGTTTGCCAGGATTGTCCTTTTAAGTAACTTAAATTTTTTTCTTTACACAGCATTCCATTTTTCTATTATTCTTGTGCTCAGCAGCTTACAGAGTTTATGAGTGAATTACGGTAAGGAATGCAGTGTTGCGCCTCTACTGGCCTCAAGATTCTCTGTAACCTGTCGGTCGTCTGGATAATGGAGAAATGTAAAATTTTATTTTTCTCTTTGCTAATTTTTCTCCTCTACAATGATTGCATGCTGACTCCGGTGTCCAGTTCGCTGTTTTTTTTAGCCGCACACGCTGTCCTCAGCTTCTTCTTCTTGGCGGGCCTCGAAGTAGAAGCTGCCCTGTAATGAACCATATTCTGGTCTAGTAGCGGCAGCACCTGATGAGTAATGATCTGTCGGTGGTACGAAACCAGAGGCCGACGGTCCCATTACACCCCGACCAAGATGCGACCACGTGGGCGTCTGCGCCGTCCGCCAACCATTCCATCCTTGTCGGCCTTTTTTTTTATTATTCTGCACTTTTGCCTCCCATGCGTGTGTAATTTTCCCCAGGAATATGAATTTTTGTTAATATGTGAAGGACAGGAGCAACGAGCGGCGAAAACCCCGCCCACGTCTCCCGAACTGAGCTACAGCAAGCATAGGCCGCTGCTTAGCTCGTTGAGGGGCCTTTTTCTTTGCTAGATGGCACGGCCCGACCTTCACGGTCATTATGCTACCTTAGGCTCCGTCTTCGGATGCCCACCAAAACGTCTGTTACAACCAGTATGGATTTTAATTTTGTTTTGGCCCTGTTCCACATAGGTACCAATAAAATGGGCGGTGGTGTAGTCCGGTGTATGCTATATACATTTGTTCGTTCGTTTGTTTGCTCGTTAGTTCGTTTGTCCGGATACTTCCCGTGTTCTGATCTTAACCAAATTCGATATATAGGTTCCTTGTGTGGGTGACCCTGGGTAAGGATCGCAAGCCACAATTTTGATTACCGACTGGACTGACGGTGTATTCTGTCCTTTGAAATCATACTCGCCTGAGTCTTTTTAAAAATCGCTCCTCCAGGCATTTCTCGTGGTCCGATTTTAGCCAAATTTGGACCGTAGCTTCCTTGAGTTATTATAAGTACTACACGGTATTTAAGTCCCGCTGCAGGTGTCTCAATTGCCCTAACCCCTTGTGGGGCATAGTGCGTCAACTGTTCCATGTGGCCCATTTGACGTTTCGTTGGCATAAACTGGTTTCGGAGAATGCAGTTGCCAGCATGCACCTCCTTCACATCCATGGCCACGGACGTCGTCGTGGACGGGATTCGAACCCGAAACGCCGGTAGTCAAACATGAGACTGATGCCTCAACACACTGCGCTACCCGTCGCCCCTGCTGCAGGTGTTCATTAGGACAAAACTACTCTCTTGATCATGAAATGAAACAGAAACCAAACCTCATAGATATGGTTTTCTCCTGAATTGGGGTGCTGAGTCCAATGCTGTACAGTGTAGTAGTACAGTTAAAGGCGTTTTGTATCCTTTAGTCAGGAGCAAAAGGCCTTTTTAAGCATGGTATGAAACTTAGTAAATAAGAGTATCTTCTGATTTGGGATGATGAGATCAATGCACTGGAGAACTGTTGACGGCTTTTTCATCCTTTTTGTCAGGCAAACATCATCTTCTTCAGCATGAATTGAAATGAACAGAAATCAAACCTAGCAAATATCGGTAATTTTGGGATAGGGGTGTTGATAGCAATCCTCTGGTATAGTACATCCAGAGGATTGATATCAACATCAAGGTTTTCGAGTAGATAGAGGAAGGTATAATGAAACAAGTATGGATTGTGTGTGAGGATGACCTTTTTGGATATGTATCTTCACACTATTAGGTCGAGACTGAATTCATCCACCGACTGTCGGTAAAAAAGACTTTACTATTTTCGTTGTTGGAGTCATTGACCTCTGGTGTCAAATGTATAGTAAGTTAGTAGAAATTTGTGCCAAAGAAGGTTTCACTATTTTCGTTGTAGCTCATCGACTTACCGGCTCATTTACAAATAGATTTAATATGAGTTCAAATAGAGGTATGAACTTGGCAAGTTGGTGAGTCGATGAGTTAATGAGCCACTGAGTTAATAAGCTGGTGAGTCGCTGATGAAGTAGCAGATTAAATTTTCGGTTGAAAGCCCGAAGCGATTTAAATATTCGTACACCGAATTTTTTTATTCTCCCATTCTGAACGAAGTGATTTTATGAGCTATAATGTACCACACATTGAACTAATTGCAAATATTACAAATTAACAGCATAGAATTTTGTTTAATATAACACATCCTTATCTGTCTCTCTTTCTTTAGATTTAAAAAACGAAATAATTTTGGAATTTACCGACTCAAGCATGATAAACACTAGAAAAGAACAGTCATAATAGTAAATACTTTCGGTAATTTAAAAAACAACAACATTTTATTACATTTTTAGTTTTACTTCCTTTTTAATGTTGAAAAAGTCTAGGTTAATCTTGTTTTATTTATATGTATGTTAGTTTTCTTGTATTTATGTATATTTTTTTTCATTAAATTTAGTAAAGCTCTTGTACCATTTTTTCGTGATCCCGTTTATAGGTTATCATTTCGTTTAATTAATTAATTTATTTTTTTCGTATTTAAAATATCATTGGAATATTAAATGGAAACTTCTATATATGAATATTAAAAAAATGATTATTTTCTATTTTTGAATTTGAGGAAGAATTGCTAAATTAAATTTTAAATTTGAAAATGTATTTTTCTATTATAATTATTATTGCAGCCTTTTCTTCTAAGTCAGGAAAATATTACTGATTCATCCAAGTCCTGGATTCCATCGTACATAATTGTTGAACAAGCGGAGAAGCTTATACTCAATAGCCCTAACCCCTTGTGGGGTATAGCGCGTCAACTGTTTCATCTGGCCCAGTTGACATTTCGTTGGAATAAACTAGTCTTTGGAGAATGCAATTGCTAAACATGTTTAGGTTAGCCGCCTACCTGCAACAAATCGTTAGAAGCTGTGGCTTATTATTAAGCCCCGCACCACAGGGGGAAGACAACACGAACATCCATGGCCTCGAATGTCGTCGTGGACGGGACTCGAATCCGAAACGCCGGACGCCAGATATGGGACCGATTGAGCTACTGGTTGTATATGAATATAGTCAATTAATCATTCATCAAATTGACGGAAATTTATTTCCTCACAAACTTTTAAAGAGGAATACCTCGGCTGGACGTGATGTTGTAGTTCGACGTGGATACGTCTATTTATTATACAGAGTCTTCCAAACCCAGCCGACATGATCTTTACCATCGAAAGCTTTTTAAGCATATTTCACCTGATATACTCGTATGTATTTATCACCATCCAACTTAAATGAGTCTTAGGGTCTTAGAATGCCGCCGCCCTTAGTAGTTTTACCAGGCCAACCGAGAGGAGAAAATTATCCCCGAGGGAACCAACAAAAACAAGTAACGTCAAACAACGTCATCAGACAGAGAGAAAATGAGATTATGCTAACAAGCATGGTTCAAGAATGGAAGGTTACGCAAAGAAGTGTGCAACTTTTTCGCTCTCTCTGCGCATTACGTCACAGTTTCACTTTTTGAAAGCTTTCAATGAATTTGATATGAAATGACATACTTTTTAAAAGAGAATTCGCTCACAAATCTACAGCTTTAATTCGATTTTCATGAAATTTTGAAAATAGGACCTCCAATGTAAGGGGAGGTTAATGTCTACATACAATTTCAAAAATCACCCTCATTCCCCTTCCTGATCTTAAAAGGAAATCTGCGAATTTATCTACAGTTTTATTCCAATCTTGATGAAATTTTGTGTGTTAGACCTCAAGGCTAGGTCAAAGTGGCTGCCTACATAGGATTTTGGAAAACTCCTCCTTCGCACCCCTAAAAGGAAATTTGCAATTTCATTTCATTCGGGTGAGAAGGGGTATTTTTTAAAATCTTTTGTACATTAACATTCACCTCCCCCTAGCCTTGAAAGATACAAAATTTCATCAAGATCGGAATAAAACTGTAGATAAATTCATAGATTTACTTTTAGGCAAGAGGAATGTGGGTATTTTTTTTTAAATCTTAAGTGAACATTAATCTTCACCTAATCTTGGAGGTCCAAAATACAAAATTTCGTCAGGATAAGAATAAAACAGTATACAAAAATGTAAATTTCTTTTAAGGCGGGCTGGAAAGCGGGATGGGGGTGGATTTTCAAAACACCCTACAAAGAGTAACCGTCTCCTTGTTGTGGAAGTTCTAAATTAAAAATTTCATCAAAATCAATATAAAACTGTAGATTTGAAAGAAATTTTTCTTTTAAAAACCATGAAATCTCGTACAAAATGCACGCGCGCATATTAAAAATTGAAATTGTGACGTCATTAGCTTTTTCTCTTATTCGGTGGCTGAATAACGGACCTGCGCGTTGCGTAACCTTCTATTCTTGAATCATGCTAACAAGCACTTTATCCCTACGAGAAATTTTAACCGGACATGGAGGTCCGTTTTCTCAATATCGTGTTTAACTACGTGTTAATTAACAGAGACACGAGCTTATCTAAGCTATAAACTGCTCATTAAATATTTCCATTTTCTCATACGTCGGTTAAATTATCAAACCAGAATGTTTGCAACGCATCTCAAAGCTCAAATTATGGCAAAATCAGCTGAGTTTCTTGGTGAAACTTTATACTGTCCATTATTCTATTATATATCAGTACGGTCTATTCATTTGCGGCTGAGTTTGCTCTAAATAAGATAAATTTTAATCGGATATTGAGCAATCGGCCCTAAGATTAATAGACTAATGTTCCGATTAGTTGATCAGCAGTTCAACCGGCCATTGAGAAACCGGCTCTTTGTTTTTTTAGTTATTACATTTTTAGTAATGTGGAATCGGCGATTTTTATTTCATCAATAAAAGGCGTATTGTAGATAATAAAGGAAATCGAAAAGAGATTTTAAAGTATTTTGTTTTTAATGGCATGAGGAGTAGCGTAGGAAAAACTTAGTCCAATAATTTTAGGACATTTAGGAAATTACATACCAGGACTTATTCTGGGCAAAAAATTATTATAGAGGCTGATTATACATGAGAGGGTAAATAAGGCTACTATTGCACTCTAATCCTGTAACTGACCTATATAGCTAAAAACTGAACTCTATGTTGCAATCATCCCATAATTACGTTTGGGGTAGTTGTCTGGTGGACTGCTCTAAGTACAAAGTCTAAGCGCTGGGTAAGGTACAAAGATTGGCCAGCATCGCTTGCCTCTTAGGGCTACTTTTTCTGCGGCCTTGAATATGCTGCTTAACCTGCTGCCCACGGCATTTTTGGGAACAGATGGCCGCAAGTACGGCCGTTCGCGATACTGGTCAGTGGGTCATTTCAGGCTCTGGGCACGCTGCTGTTCTTAACAATACAAATATTCCGGCAACGACTGACTATACATCTCGCAAATTATTATCTCAGCCAGATACCATCACGCAGTCAATGGGAAGTAAACACGCTTTCGCTGTCTAAATCGAAATCTACACAGATGGGTCCAAGACAGATGAGGGAGTAGGGGCTGGAATTTTCTTTTTCTCATGGGCTCTCGCCATATACTTTTATATATATAAACATTGCCGCACCTACGGAGGCTCCTTTAAGGTGTTACATATTTTCGTCGGACCAAAAACAATATACCCTATACTTTATGAAGTCTTGAGTTCAAAAACTCTTTAACGAAGGGCAGTAGAATAACTGATTTTTTTTAATCCGTAAAACGGCGGATCAAATCGTTCTTACGATATGATTAAATGGATTCTTATAATTTCGGGCATAGTTCTATTCAGTTTAAGCATTTTTTAAATATATTTTCTTTTTTATGTTATTTCAGTTAGGTTTAAAAAATCGCTTTGTTTTTTTTTGTGAAATTAAGAATTATTTTCAATTTTTTTTATTTATTTTTTAAATGAATTATTGATCTTTTAAAAAGCGTGTAGTATTATTAAATGTGTTTAAATTGCAATATACATAAATTTTACATTTTCTTTTATGTATTTACAACATATAGTACATATTCCTTATACAAATATTCTATATATTCGATCGAAACTTACCTTGTACAAAATACTGATATGTTTAAATTTTTTGCTAAGATCAAAAAATGAAAGAAAATAAATAAATAAATATTATAAAAAAAACCTAAAAATATTTGCTTGCATTTTTCTCAATCACAATGGAATCTTCGATGAGCCAGAACTGATAATTGAGATCTAACCGCAATCTTGTCCGTTTCATTGGAAATAATGTTTTTTAACTATTTGACGAAGAGTCATGCTTGTAAGCCAGTAGCGGATCTAGGATCTTTTCAAAGGGTAGGGGGTATTCAATTTGAAATATCCTAAAACAAAGTTGTGTAAAGTGGGTCATATGGCTGCCTGACGATATAAGAGAGGTCTCTGGCCTGGTAAAGGTTGACAAGGAAGGGAATCCTTCGCCGCCCAGTAGTTCCTCACACCACAGCACCAGCATTTCATATCGCCGAGGCAATCAACGACAAAATGCGTCAACTATCCCAATTCCAACCTGATAACTCGATTCGCAACTTAGTAGAACTCGTCACAAAGTTACAGACTCTTCCTCTTACTGGCGAACATTTCAAGCTTATTTCCTTTAATGTCTCCAATATGTTTTTCAACGTCCCGTCGAAGAAATGCCCGACATTGGTAAGAGCAGCAATCCCAAACTAAAAAAATGTTTGCTCTAACGTTGTTTCAACACATTGGTTTCCCCTCTTAGTCCCCTCTTAGCGGAGATCTATATATCTAATAATAATAGTATGTCATTAAACTGGTCTTCACTGACAAAGCTCGGTCTCATTTTTGACAGGAAACTAACGTGGAAGCCCAACATTGAAGAACGGGCCAAGAAAGCTACGGTTGCCCTCTACTACTGTAACCTAAAGCTGTTGGATATTCACAGCTGTCGTACGTCCTGTACTACTGCACGGAATAAGTGAGTGATGGACGGCACTCCGAGTAGCGGCCTATTGTAACCTACTGAGTAAGGTACAAAGGCTAGCGGCGCTGGCTATAACTGGGGCTTTTAGAACAACTCCGTCAGCCGGATGAGACATGGTACTCGGCTTACTACCTCTGGATATTTGAGGCGAAAAGCTGGCAGCTAACACGGCTGTACGCCTTCGCGAAACTGGCCAGTGGCGCAAGTTGAGTTGTGGACATTCGACTATACTGAGCAACTTGGATCTCCCTGCGGAGACTGATTATACAATACTTGTGCAAAATACGTTTTTGGCCGGAACCACACCACTTTGATTCCGTCGAGGATAGATCCCTCGACGGAATCAAGGTGGTGTGGTTCCGGGGGTGTTAATACACTCATGACCACCGACTCCATGGTCATCTATACGGATGGCTCTAGGACCGACGGCGAAAGGATTGAGAATTAGCTTAAAAAAAAAAAAAAAAAACTCATCAGCCGCAAAAAGGATTGATATGAAAATAATTCCGCCAAAGTACTCGTAGCTTTGCGCCTCGCTCTAGGTTATGCATATTGACCCCTGATTAAATTAGTTCATTTCTTTTAACGCTGATTGGCGGGGAACTTTGTGAGATTAAGCTCTGATGCCAAGTACTGTCTTCTCACCCGTGTTCCTTTGTAAAGCTTCCTGCCTTATAAAAGACGAGAGATGCACTTCAGGCCAGAAGTGATCAATGGACAATCTCCGCATTATGTGCCCAGCACAGATCTGCACTTGGTATCCACTACACAAAAGAAACAACCAGCTAATTTATAATTTTTAATCCGTTCTTCTGTTTAATCAATTCCATTTTCCGTTTTACTGAGCAGCTTTTGTTGAATTAACTTTAATTTTCAAGTCAATAAAATCATTGCCAGTTTTTCAGATCTTCCTACTTATCTGTTTTTATTTTAAGCAAGCGTTAGAGTAAATTAATTAGGAATATTTTCATATCAATCCCTTTTGCGGCTGATGCATTTTTTACAACAGAGTTATTTTTGGGAGATTTCACATCTTTTTGCGTTTTATGAAGGAAGAACCCGGATATTAATTCCAAAACTGTTTTAGAATGCTTAAAATTTATCATTATGTACTATTGACTACCAACGTGTAGATTTTTAATACATAGAACAAACACCCGAAACAATTTGATGTAATTATTATCAAATTTTAACTCCACAGATTCTCAACTTCCATTTTAGAGAACCTGAATCCCATAACTGATTTCTTTTTGCGTATACATTTTTTCTTTATAAGTTTTACCAATCTGTGGGTTTGGAATTGTCCGAAAAATGGTTACCACGCTGAACTCTAGTTTACTTAAACTTAAAATAAAGTCGGTAGATCAGAATATGTGTACAACATGATTTGCTTTGAAAAGTGTTACCCCAAGGAACTAATTATATAGGTGGAAATCATTGAGTAAAGGTGCCTCTGGCATCACTATGAGTTGCCTTCGATGAAATTATGTCTTTCGGTCCTTTATCCAACATATTCCTTAGGTCGAAACTGATCTTTTCTAGATTTGGTTTCTCTTTAATTTCATGCTTAAGAAGATGCTATTTTCCTAACTAAAGGACTGAATCACCATAAACAGTACTTTACTGCATTCGCATCACGATCCCCAGTCGTATGATACCCATCCTGCCTAGATATTGCTTCCTTGCGAATAATACCATTTTTCCAGTCCAAAGGGCTCAAAATGCCTTGAACAGTAGTCTACTATAATCGCGTCATCACCCCCGTCTTATGATACTCATCTTGCCTAGATATCGATTCCTTGCGAAGAACATCCTTTTTAATCTCCAAAGGACTCAAAATGCCTTCAACAGTAGTCTACTACATTCGCGTTATCACCCCCTGACATATTATATGATACACATAATTACTTGATTTAACTTCTCTTCGAAGAATGTCCTTTTTCCTCTCCAAAAGACGCAAAATGCCATCAGTCCTGACCGAAAGACTCAAAATGTCTTGAGCAGAACTCCAGTGTATTGGTCTCATTATCACGATTCAGAATATACCCATATCTACTAGCTTTGGTTTTTGTTTCATTTCATGATTAGGAGAGTCCTTTTGTCCTGACGCACATCTCCAGCAACACCAAATTAAAATCGTGTGGTACTTATAATAACCAAAGGAAGCTATGTACAATAACACATTGAGTTGAACCACGGAACATGAGTAATGCCTGAAAGATTTTTTCTTTGAAATTATTGAAAAGACTTAATCGATAAGATCTCACATTTTTGGATGTATCTTTTTATCTACTGCAAGGATTAGAGAAAATGATAGCCTATGCACACCCTTGGGGCACAGTCAATCCGTGAGAAAAGAAAGCAGATCTCGATACGTTCCCTACGAGACTGTAGCCCTGTCAAAGAACAACGAGATCAGCAAGATCAACAAGAATAAGAAAAATTTGAAAAATATTTTAACAATTTTCAAACTATCATATTTCGGGTGTTTTTCCTCGTATCGAAATTAAATTCGTAACACTTCGGAAGACGACCGAATTTGACCATACCAAATTTGAGAATGAACAATCACCCGGGGCCGGAGCTACAGAGGTCCGAAAACCGTACTTGTTGTGTCGCGTAAACATAGTCACTTGGTCACCTTTCCGAATTTTTTTATACCCTTCACGGATGTGATAGGGTATATTAACTTTGTCATGAAGTTTGCAATGCACAGAAGGAAGCATCTCCAACCATATAAACTATATATATTCTTGGTCAGTATGATGAGTCGAGTCGATTAAGCTTTGTCCGTCTGTCCGTCTGTTTCTATGCAAACTAGTCCCTCAGTTTTAAAGCTATCGAGCTGAAATTTTGTGGAGAGCCTTCTTTCTATTGCAGGCAGTACATATGTCGGAACCAATGGAATCGGACCACTACGTCATATAGCTGCCATAGGAACGACCGGTTCAAAAATTCGTCTTTGCGAATTTGGCTGAAAGCGGACTACTCGATCATATAGCTATCATAGGAACGACCGTCCCAAAAGCAAGTTTTTGTCAGAAAAACTTTTTTTATTTCTGAAGGTATCTTTACGAAATTGCATATTATTCAATCGTATTGACTGCTAAGCCACGTTCCTAAATTTGGTTGAAATTGGCCCACTATTTCATATACCTCTTATAGGAACAGTGAAATCGGAACAACTTTTGCTAATATACTAATTTCAAAAAGGCAAATGAACCACAAAACACAACGAAGGTATGAAGGGTATCATACCTTCGGTTTTTTTTTCGTTTTTTTTTGGCGGGCGATGATTCACGAAATAGCTCAACCAGTCTTCCTGCTGGGCTTGTGGACGATATTTACCAATGGCAAAGAATAAATGACGAATTCGTGGTTTTCAAATTCGTTATGCTACGGAAACTGCAGCAAACTGGACTGCTGAGCAAATGGACACACGTCGAGTAGCTTGAGTAGGAGTCAAGGTGGTCATGAGAGGCGAAAGAGCACAACGTGGTAGATTAAAGACTTCGCTGATAAGGACAACGATAAACTGCTCAGATTCTAAAACTGGAGGGTGCAATGCCGAGTTCGAAAAGATAGGAGGCGGCGAGTCCCTAAAACCACTTTAAATAGAAGACACAAAGGCTGATAAGTGAATAAGAAAACTTAGTGATGCCTAGCATTTTGGAGAATCGAACGTTTATTTGAACGATGACATTGTCTTGAGATAATCTGCTCAGATATAATTAAAGAAAAGAAAAAGAAAAACAGGCTAAAAAAGTGACTAATAATTTGAAATAACTGAAATAAATGAGTGGAAACCACCACCTCATTATATTAAAAATTAATTTATTATTATAATATTAAAACCTAAAATTATAACAAATTTGTTTTCACTATAAAACTTAACAAAACCAATTATAAAATGAAACTGAAATTTCAACGATAAAAATTATATACATATAATATTTTTTATTTACATACTCTGAATCTTATGTAATAAATAACGAATTGATTTACCTATTATATCTATTTACACATTTGAATACTTTTTATGTATTTGTGTTTTTTAGAGTTAAAATAATGCGCTACTTTGTTCAAATTTTGTTCCTAGGATCTTATCTGATAATTCCTTTAATATACATACGTTTATTTAGTTGAGTATCTTTGATTTTCTTTATTTTTCTCTTCTTCGTTATCTTCACCTAATTTAGTAATACATTTTTGTTTTTATTTATTCCGTACACGTCATTTTATCGTTCTTTTATCAATATATATATATTTCGAGTATTATTGTCACAGATTTTGAAATAGATTTGGATTTTTTTTTTTGTTCAGAAAATAAAACAAAATTAAATCAGAATCATGATAACAATAATTATAGTAGAATAGAATCACAATAGGTTTATTTGTTTCAATTTAATTTGCTTTTTCTTTATATATTTTTTTTATAATTCTATACGTCTTATGTACACAGTTTGTTCATTGAAACTATAGTTAATTTGTGTGTGTGAGTTAAATTGGATTTGGAGTGAAAAAAAAAAATGAAACAAGAAACGTAAATTGTTAAACTATAAATAAAAAACAAAATTTGTTATTTTACAAAAAAAGAAATTGTTAAAAAATACAATATATAAAATGAAAAACAAAAAGCATTAAAAATTAATTGTTGCGTTTTTACTAGCAATTTTCTGATAAACACTGCACTAAAAGACAACACTTTTGTACTGTTGCCTTTGATACTGCACGGTCCGGTTCCTATTTTCACTAATTCATATAAAGATACTATGTAAATACTAGTCGAGGAAAGTTGTTTATATGTATAGTTCGGGACTGTGTTTTGACGGCTGTCTAATTTTAAAATAGCTTAGATTAGGTAGCAGGTTTGCTCTAACACAGAACACTTAAGTCACCTTAAAACATAGATCCACTGTGATAGTCTAGAAAAACCAAACAGCATACTGGAGCCAGCCGGAACTACTCACTCCCCAAGATGGTTATTAAAGCATTTACCAGGAGTTGATCTCTTCGGCCGTGCCAAAGCAAGGCATTCGCAGAGTCAGTGAGAAATACTTTCCTGCTCCTCTTCTTCCTCACAACTACTGCAGTAATGATTGAAAGGAAGTCGAGTCCTTCTAGCATGTTCGCCGATAGGGCAGTGACCAAGAACAGAGCCGATCACCACCCTGATCTGATATTTGATTAGCAAGACCTATGATAGGCATCTGAGGTCAGAGTCACTGGCCACAGCTGATTTTATTCTGAGGCCCTATCATCTAATTCAATTCGAATCGAATTGCTTTCGAAAAGATGAAAAAGTTATTATGTAAGCCGAAAATAAATAAAAAATAAATAACTGGCGCAACAGTCCAATTTTGAACCATGGCCTCGAGATGAGTTAGCATCATCTCATTTTCTAGATAGCGACGGTATGTCTTGTATAGAGGTGATCAGCAACACGCTCAACCGAGTTATTTACCCCATAAATGGGTACTCATTTAACAGCCGAGTGGGCTCATAGCCCGACACGTAAATCCCCTTTTTTATTGAAAACTGCCGCATTCAGTAGGAATCGAACTGGGCCCAGTGCGTAGAAGGCGAACGTGCTAACCGTTGCGCCATTTGGACTTCAAGCCGAAAATGAATTTCCCTATTTTAAAAATTATTCGCAAATTCGCTTGGAATGGATAATTTCGTAATGAATACGTGATGATAATTGAAATGGAGCAATTCGATTTCGAGTTTCTTGATACCATTTTCATCCTTTCGACAGCAATTCGATTCAAATCGAATTACATGATAGGGTCCCTGAATTTTACCAGGGATATTTCTACTAACCTGCTTTGTCACATCGGGAGTTCCCTCCGGGCGAGCTCGTCAGCCCTGCAATTACCAACAAAGCTATGATGGCCAGGTATCCAACACAACATAATATCCAAAAAGTCACCCATCTTCGCTAGCCACGCCCTGCACTACGATTCTCTGATTCGGGAAATTTTACTGTTGCTTGACAATCCGTAAATATAGCGATTTTCATCAGACTCAGCCAAGTCAGCGCTTCTATCACAAAAATGTCTGCTTGGAAGACGCTACTGTACTCTGGTAGCTGGAAAGAAAGGTGGAGATTGAGCTCCTCTGAGTCTATTCCAGCACCCACAGCTTCGGCAGTCTTGGAACCTTCCGTATATGTTTTCAGCGTGTGCGGTTGAGACGGACCTCCCATCTCCAACAGACTCCGTGATGGAATTAAGCTTGTATGGTTCTTAATGAGCCATTGATTTGGTGAGGTGTAATCAATTGACTCAGGAATCTCTCCATCGTTCTAGATCGCTGAGTGACCGGTACCCAAGGTTGTCCACTAGTAGAGGTCTCTCTTATTTCGATGACTGAAACTTACCGCCATTAGCTTTCCCAGAATATCCAACGGCAATATGTTGACAATCATATCCATAGCAGCGGATAGGGTTGCACGTAGAGCTCCACTGATCGCCAGGCAAGTCGTTAATTTAAGCTTATTTTTTTTTGTATCGCGATGTAAATAATTCATTACAAAAAAAAGCATAGGAAAATATTAAAAACTTAACACTCATAAAATCGCCCCAACACATTATCTTTAAAATATTAAAAATCACCCGCCTATAGCGAAATTTTTTCACGAGGTTTCTTTGAGTGGATTTCCTTGGGTTTGTCGTGGATTTATATTGTAGCTTTATCAAAATCCACTTAGGCTCGTTTTTTCAATGTCTGGTTAAACTGCCAGTTAGCTATCCGGGACAGTAAATTTAACCTTAGCGCATGCAACGCTCAAGATATGATAATGCAGTCCACAGCGCAGATAATGCACATAGAAAGTCAGCTGACTTTCTTGGCGGAATTCCACCACCTCTCAGCATTATTTTGCGGCTGAATTGGTTTCAGATCCGTTTCCTTCGAAATGAATATCCAGAACTCTGTTAATTGTGACCAGTTTAACTGCCTCATTTGAATGTGCAAACGTAAACAGTTCTAGCTGTCAAAATCTCAGCAGTCCATGTCAGTTGTTTGGAATTATTGTCCGATAAGTTCTTAACCGGAAGATGAGTGCCGTTTAGCGTTTATCTACGGGATAAGATTTAACTAGACATTGAGCAAATGGCTTTTAATGTTTTTGTAATAAATCAAATATTTATTGTCTTTTCTGACATGTGAAGAAAATTAATTTAAACTAAACTTTAAGCAGCTTAGTTATCAATTTCATTTAAATGTAATAAAAATGACACCACGCTGACGAATCCTCCGTTTTCTTCAGCAACTTCCGGTGTCTCTGCACCTATTCTCGCAAAGGAGAAGATTTTATGGGCGATTTTCAGCATTGAATCTTTTAAGTCCGCTGGACCGGATGGCATTATTCCGGCAAACTTACAACACACGCTGGGTTTAGTGTACCCTTGGATTGCATCTATTTTTAGGGCATGCGTGGAATTAGTACATATTCCACGACTGTGGAAAGAAGTCAAAGTTGTATTTATTCCGAAACCAGGAAAATGCTCACATGCGCATCCAACTGATCTCCGAACTATTAGTCTTTCATCGACTTTACTAAAAGTTCTAGAGAGGTTGATTGATATCCACCTACGAGCCAGCATTCCACCCCAAATTTTATTCACTTCACAACACGCCTACTGGAAGGGAAGGTCTGTGAACACAACCCTACATTCTCTGCTAAGTCACATCGAAAAATCTCTTGCCTGTAAAGAATACACCTTGTTGGCCTTTTTAGGGTTTTGTATTAAAAACAAAACCCTTATGAAATCGGTCAAATGTCTGTCCGTCTGTCCATGAAATATCTCACGAACGGCTGAAGCTACATACATGAAATTTTGTGGAAGTATGTAGAATTATTATAATTCGCCGGAGAAAGCGATTCGTTGTAATAGGCTGACTTTAAGGGGATGTCCCCATAGAGGGGAAATGAAGGTAAAATTTTTTTTTTCATCTGGTATAGGCAAATGGGGTATCATGAGAAAGGTAACACCGAGTACATTTCATTTCCGGTATCAAATTTGAAAAAAAGGGGAAAAGAGGTAGAGGGGAAAATATGTGATCCGAGTTTGTCCCCCCCCCCCCTTGCATTTCGATACCGTTATACTTAGAAATATGAAAATTTGCAGAAAGGCGGCATTTTACTAGTGTAGAAAACCGAAAATCGTAGAATTTTGATATCTCAACAAAGAAGGTTAATAATAGTACATTTCTATAGTTGCAGTTAGCATACCCCTGCATGCCTTAAGCACAGCCGAGGTCAAAAATATTGATAGCCAATGATAACCAACATCATTGGCAATAATATCTTTAAGTTTTATTACGATCACATAATATTTAATAATAGTACATTCATTTAAAATTAGGCATTTTGACACTATCCACACAAAAAGTACTACTTTCATGTTGTTTTTCGTAGTGCGAATTGCAGTTATTTAATTAATCATTTTTGAAAGGGTAAAGATTAGTTGGGGGCGCTGCGTCGTAATTGGCAAACTTTACCGAGTGGAAGGGGTCCACATAGAGGCGAAATTAAGCTCAAATTTTTTTTTTATCGACTGATATAGGCAAGTGAGGTGTCGTGAGAAAGGTAATGTTGAGTACATTCCATTTTTTCGCATTTTCTTGAAATTTGTAGAAAGGGGAATA
Source organism: Chloromyia formosa (assembly GCA_964017055.1). NCBI lineage: Eukaryota > Metazoa > Arthropoda > Insecta > Diptera > Stratiomyidae > Chloromyia > Chloromyia formosa. Next base: position 45,435,852 of record OZ024818.1, on the reverse strand, counting down.
GTGGGGGAGGAAAAAATATTAGTTCGTAATTTGCCCCCCCCCCCCCTGACATCTCGAGACTGTTAGAATTATGAAAACTTACAGGAAGGTGGGTTCCGAATAGCATATAAAATGGTAAATAATGGAATCTGTATATCTTCTCAGAATAGGTAAGTAATAGTTTATTTCTGTAGTTACAGTTAGCACACCTCTGCATGCCTTAAACACGTTCGAGGTCAAAAGTACTGATGGCCAACGATAACCAACACCTTAGGCAATAATATGTTCTAAGTTTCGTTACAATCACGTAATATGAATTGGCATGTAAAATGTAAGTGGGTAAGACATTTTAATTATGTTTTTTTTTGTCCATCTGAGTGGTATCAAGAAGAGCAACGAGCCGATATTTATATACCAAAATAAGCGCTTGCTACTAAACCCTCGGATTGCGGGCGTAGCCCTCTATATTCCGGTTTCATTTGGATATTCAGGGGGCTTTTACTAATGTTCAACTGGTTGCAATCATTGATGCACTCGCAAGTCTGAGTGTTGACGATTCACTCTACAAACTCATTAGCCCGATGCTAACATCTAGGGTTATACACGCGAGTCTGGGTGTGTCGTCTGAACGAAGGCGTCTAAGTAGGGGAACTCCCCAAGGCAGGGTTTTCTCTCCTCTTCTCTGGAATCTGAACGGAGAATAAACTGCTTTTGGACCTGTAACGGCTAGGGTGTAAGGTGATGCTTACGCGGACAATATTGCCATTGCCATCTCGGGCATGTTTCCAAACGTTCTCTGTGAAATAATAGAGAATGCACTTTCTATTCTATCAATTTGGGTAAGTTATGCAGGCGTTCGGGTAAACCCGGACAAAACAGTGCTTGTTCTCTTTACAAAGCGGTACAGAGCTCCTGATCTCACAACCCCCACTAATGGAAGGGACGACGTTGGTGTTCACTAATAAAGCAAAGTTTCTGGGTGTAATCCTAGATAAGAAACTGGCGTGGAAGCAAAACAAACAAGAACGTGTGAATGATGCTAATATGGTGCTTTACTCTTGTAACAGAGCCATTGGTAAAAAATGGGGCTTGCAGCCAAAGCTTGTCTGCTGCCTATTTGTGTTAGTCTTGCTTCCCATACTTTTACATGGTGTTATTGTTTGGTGGACAGCACTACGTATAGCAGCCTATCAAATCTGGGCGAGCGGTAGCGCAGTGTGTTGAGGCATTAGTCTCATGTTTGACTACCGGCGTTTCGGGTTCGGATCCCGTTCACGACGAAGTTCATGGCCATGGATGCGCAGGAGGTGCATGCTGGCAACTGCATTCTCCGAAACCAGTTTATGCCAACGAAACGTCAACTACTCAATTGCCCTAACCCCTTGTGAGGCATAGTGCGTCAACTGTTCCATGTGGCCCAGTTGACGTTTCGTTGCCATAAATTGGTTTCAGAGAATGCAGTTGCCAGTTGCCACATGGAACAGTTGACGCGCTATGCCCCACAAGGGCAATTGAGTAGTAGTAGTATCGCAATCTGTTGGGTAAGGTCCAACGTTTAGCTTGCATAGAAGTAACTGGGGCTCATAGAACTACACCATCCGCTGCTCTCGATGTGCTGTTAAACATACTACCGCCTGATAGTTTTGCTGAACAAGTAGCAGCAAATACGGCCATTCGCCTTCGTGAGACTGGTTGGTTGGTTTGATATTCCTATAACGACCGACTCACGCCTCTTAAGCTTGCTTTCGGATAGAACTTTGCAACCCTGATTCCTTTGCGGAGCCACTGGGTACATACGAGTACTGTCCCCGTAGGACGGGATTCTATTGACTTCTGTACGGATGTTTCTAGGAGTGACGAAGGAGTGGGCGCCGGTGTATACCCCGAAATCCGGATCACTGCAGCATTTTCCAGGTGGAGGTCTCGGCGATATTAGAGGCTCTGACATGGTTGGAACGTAACATCGTAACCTGTAGAGACATCGTTATATACAGGGTAGGCCAAATACAAGTTTCTTTTTAAAAATGCAATAAAATGAATAAAATTAATTTTTTTTCCATGTATTATGGCCTCATTAGTAAGAGCAAACATTCCCATTAATGATGAAACACAACTTCGTTCAAGTGGCTGCCTCGGCTGGCTTCGCAGTAGCGCATTCTGTCATTCCAATTTTCAAAGACCCTGTCGATGGTTTCGGGCTGTAGCTCACGGATTGTTTAAATGATATTGGGCTTAAGTGGTTGAATCGTTTCCGGATTGTTGGCATAACATCGGTCCTTCACGGTTCCCCAGAAAAAAAAGTCCAAAGGGGTCAAATCGCAGCTCCGAGGCGGCAAATTGACATCGCCAAGACGGCTGATAACACGTTTTGGGAATTTGGTGCGTAAAAGATCGATTGTGACATGGGCTGTGTGGCATGGCGCGCCATTCTGCATGAACCAGAGGTCGTCCAAATCCATGTCTTTAATTTCAGTAAAAAAGTCGGATAACATGGCTCTGTAACGTTCACCGTTGACCGAAACGTTATTCACAGCCTCATTTTCGAAGAAAAAGGGTCCAATGATGCCACCACTCCACAATCCGCACCAAACTGTCACTCTCTGTGGATGCATTGGCTTTTCGACAATATCGTGCGAATTTTCCGACCCCAGATGCGGCAATTTTGTTTGTTAACATAGCCACCGAGATGAAAATGCGCCTCGTCAGAAAAGATGATTTTTCGCCCAAAATCGTTGTCCAATTCAAGCTGCTCTAAGGCCCAAACTGCGAAGCGATAACAAAGCGGATGGTCGTGCGCCTTCAATTGCTGAGTCAATTGGACCTTGTTAGTGAATATTCCGAGATCTTTGTGCAGAATTCTCCTTAGGTTAGTGCGTGAAATGTAGATCTGTTGAGATCGATGGCGAGTTGATGCTCGTAGAGTGACTCTCACACTCTCGGCTAGAGCAGCCACATTTTCGTCTGTGCGCACCGTACGACGACGGGGACCATGAGTGTTGTCCACTAGCATGCCATTCTCACGAACTTTTTGCACAAACTTGCGTACAGCATGCGCGGTGGGTGCTTCATTTCGGCCAAAACTTCTTTTCAAAAAACGCACTGTTTGGGCTACACAGCAAATAAGTAGTAGTAAGTTTTCAATATTTCCCAACGTTGTTCAAGTGTAAAGCGACTCATTTCGTTCTGCGGAGGTATGATACTGACTTTCTGTCAAGATTTCGAGCGGAAAACAGCTGTCAAAATAACCTAAGATTTAAAAAGAAACCACTAGATGGCCCACCCTGTACACAGATAGTCAAACTATCGATTCCGTTTCCACTTCATCCAAGTTGGTGAAAGAATGTCGCTTGTCTCTCGTTGAGCTGGGGAATATCTTCAATATTGTACTGTGCTGGATTCCTGATCATAGCTGTTTCTCAGGCAACTCCAGAGCTGACGAGCTTGCTCGAGCAGGGACTAGGGAGATGATGTTGGAGCCTCACAAAATTGGAATGCCCACGGCTGCTTGTAAAATGTTAACAATGGCTGATGCGGTTAGCAGGGCTAACACTATATGGAGTACCAGCAGCACAAAACTGGCATTACATCGATCTTGGCTGCTCTTCCAAACTTCGGTCTTCACTTCGGAAGAAAGAACATGAGCGTGTTGGTGGAAGTTATAACTGGACATTTTGTGATAGGCGAACACGTCCGAAGACTCCAACTTCCTTCCTTCTTTGCGCCTGCCCTGCCTTAGACGTAACATGAGATGAGTCCTTTTTTTCGGAGATTTGGATGAAACTAAAGACATGGATGTCAATAAGGTCCTTAATTTCATTGTCAGCTCCGACTGGTCCAATGATTAAACTCTATTATGCAGGTTGGGAAATGCCTGGGGTATCACAACGGACCCATACTCGTATACATATGTGATCTAAGTGTGCTGTGTCATTCATGGCAACCCTTCTTCTTCTTCCTTGCCTTTTCATACCACTCTGCAGCTTCCATAAAATTTTCGCACTATGTAAAACGGAGATTCATTCAGTGGTACATGTTCGTACTGCCTAAAGCGGAAATGGTCCTTCGAAATTTCCTTGAGTGAATTTCCGTTTAGTAGACAGAGTATAGCTTTTCGGTTTAAGCACGCGCGGTGATCCACATTGGGAAATTTCGAAGATTCCGTTCTAAGCAGTACCGACCCAACGAAAACCACCCAAGAAAATTTTAAATCGCAAAGATTCCGCTTTAAACAGTACTACTCCACGGAAACCCATTCAAGAAAAATTGCATAGAACTTGCGGCTTCAGGCAGTACGAACAGACATCCCGGAATGGATTTGCGTTTTACCTATACTCTGGGAAATCTCAGGCAGAATTTATGCTTTATGTAGTGTACAAAAGTTTGGGGCGATTTTCGTCTAAAAAAAAAACATTTGGGGCGACAGTTCATATTTTGTTTGGGAAATTGGCGATAATTCCATCATCATCCTGGAATTGGAGCGATTGTTCATTTTTGTTTTGAAGCGATAGTTACTGGGGCGATAATGCATAAAATTCCCACAAAACTTCGATAAAAAAAACTAGGGTGTAAAAATAAGGTCACAAAAAAGAATTAAAAGGGGATTTATAATAATTACTTTGCCAGTCTTTATAACACAGACCCGAATTTGTCATTTTACCATGTGTAATTTATGTAAATATTGTTTAAAATATTTTCTTTATTTTGGAAATTTTTTTATAATATTTTTTGATTGTTCTATTTTTGTTTTTGTTGAATGTCTTTCTCTTTATGGAAACTATCTTTCTAATTTCTATGCATGCTGGCGAAAATGAAAAACGGATGAGCTAAAATTAAATTAAAGGCCATTTTTTGAAAGATAAAATTTAAAAAAATAGGTTAAATAAAAAACTGGTCTTTTTTTCGTGAGAAAATTCTACGCGATTTCATAACTATTTTTTTATATAAATTTTAATATAAGTCTACTATTCGTCAATTATTTGATTACATTAGAATTATTCTCATTTTGTATTACCGCGAAAAAAAAAAAAACAAAAATTTAGGTTACATAAAAATTTAAATTTTGTTTTTCTGAATTATTTTCGAAGCGATCCAGCTATGTCTGAACTGAAAAAAGCTATCCTATTTTGGAGGTTGGGTATTTCATTTGGACACTTTTGTGTTGCATGTTTATAGCAATTTTGTGTAATTGATTTGTCGCTTATCTGGCTGTAGACGACAACAACGACCACGACGATTCGGATGTGATCGCTTGCACAAATCATTCCAGATGGGCTGAAATAACACCCATTCTCAGATACTTCCGCCACCCGATTGTGGCGATAGAAGACGACTATGTGACGCCAGATCGGGTCGTAGCAAGTCCATTGAGCGGGTACTTGAATCGCCGCCGGTGTTGCCATTTCTGCCATCGTTATCGAGACGTGTCAAATCGTGGGCTGAACTGACCTGAAATTGGGCCGCGGGGAAAAAAGGAAAATGTTTATTTATTTGTCTCGAATATATTGTATATTCGTGTTATACGAGGATAAAAAAAAATAACGGGATTTTTTGTTTTTCTTAAAGAATCCTAATTTATTAATCAAAATCGATTTCGTCCGCTTCAAAGTAAGCCCCTTGTATATAATACAATTGTACCAGCGCTATTTCTAATCTTGGAAGCACTTTTGAAGTTCACTTTTCGTTATGGTGTTCAGCTCCTGCAGCGGTTTTTTCAATCTTGGCTCTTGAGACAGCTTCGATTGAGACCATTGGGCCTTAGTTTCGATGTCATACTATAAACCCATGTTTCGTCACCTGCTATGATCGTTTTAAAAAAATTCTGAATTGTTGTTGGCTTCATTCAGAAATTCCTGAGCGATGTCTACACGACGCTGGTTTCGTTCGAAATTCAGCCACTTTGGAGCAAATTTTACTGCCAAGCGCTTGTAGTGAATCATATTCTGGGGGGAAATTCCTCTCCCATAGTCCTCCGCGTGAGCGCCCCCTGTTGACCAATGTCAAGCCGCCAGTGATGGCGGTGCAATGATTTGGTTGAGCTAAATCTTCCCCCTGTGGTGTGTTTTCCTTTAACAGCCTGTCGTTAAAACCGACAAACAAAGGACCGGATGTGTATGCCAGCAACTTGCACTATCCAAAATATTCTACAATACATGCTAACGAAACGTCAACTATGCCTCGGATAAGGACTGACTCAACGGTTACGACTTTTCGCTATCGTACAATGACAAAGATTGGATTCTGTAATGTGCGTAATCTCCTGGGCAATGGATCAGAAGGTAACCTGAACGCACGATTTATTCAACTACAGAGTGAATTTCTGAGGTATAACTTAACCATCTTAGGAGTTAGTGAGATGAAATGGTGGGACAGCGGAGAATTTATCTCTCTAACGGGTACTACTTTGCCTTAACTCCTAGTGAATCATATCGCGTCAAATACGCCTGCACTCCATCGTACTATGCTCAGGGCAATTGGGCGCAACTCCCCAAAAGACTTACCCAGTGCCTGACACTCCTTTGCCACAGATCGACGCCATGTGATTCGAGGACCCCTTCTCGGTCGGCCTTGGTTGGAAATGGGGTTCCATTTCATGGCATGCAAAGCAATGCAGTTATCACTCTTCTGCAATGTGTGACCTATCCACTGCCATTTTCGCCTGCGTATCAATTCGTCGATTGGCATGGCCAGGTAGACGAAGCTGTCCACCTTCTCCACAGGCTCCTCATTGATGGCAATAGGTGTCGGATTTCTTTTTCGCAATGGCGGGCTAAGAACCTTGGTCTTTGGCCCAACCTTGCTTGCCTCCCTCTCGAGATCTAATGCCATTGCTGACAGATCCATGATTTTGTGGGAGAGTAGGCATATATCGTCAGCGTAGTCAAGATGCTGTAGATAAGATGTCAAAATCCATTGAATTCCTCTGCCTAGTCCGGATGGGGCTGCATGCAACACATCGCCGAAAACTATGAGGAATAGGATCAATCCTGTGCGATCTACTTCGCTCGCCAAAAGCAGTACCTGAGCCATTGGCCATACCTCCCCCCTTACGGGATGGCATTTTCTCTGACCGAAGTCAGAAGGATGACTACTTTGGAACAGGCACTTTCCTCAGAACCTTACCATTATAGGCTGCGATCTAGCTTAGCCGACTTAACAATAACTCACAGCCACCACGAGTCCAACACCTTGATGGGTCAGTACTTTGGTACTGTGGGCACACCCATCCCCGTGGTTCATTATTTGCTACTGACTTCTCAATAGCCGGAATGATCTCACCGTTCAATATCCTTACGGAATATCTTGCTGATTAAGGAGTGCATTCCGGGCTCAGCTAAACCCACTATCCCCAAAAGAGTTGAAAGTGCTTCCGTTCCTCGCGTACTTGTAAGCATTCTCCTCAATCGGGGATAGTGCTTCCTTTCGCATCACAGGCCGGCGCCATGTTCAGGTACTAGGAAGAATGAGGAATAGGATCAGTGAGAGGATGCAATCCTGTCGAACTCCACTACGAATCTCAAAGTCCTCCGACACCTTACCTTTATACAGAACGCGACATTTCCCGCCGTCATAAGTTGCCTTAATAATAGCCACAAGCTTTTCAGCGATGCCTCCTATGCAAGGCCGCCCATACAAAATCCCGGTTCACTCTATCGAAAGCCTTTTCGAAATCGATGAAAAGCAAGTGAAGCGGAGAATCCTATTCGGCGCATTGCTCGATGATGATTCGTAAGATGTTAATGTGATCGACACATGAGAATCCGGAACGAAGCCCAGCCTGCTCTTCATCAATTGTGCTTTCTAATTGGGCCTTTAGTCTTTCCAGGACGATTTTAACTATTATATTGGCATCGGCAGGAAGCACACAAATGCCTCTCCAATTATTACAGTCTGTGAGGCTACCCTTCTTTGGAAGCTTGATGATCAAACCTTCCTTCCACTCAGTGGGAAAGGTCTCTGTATTCCAATTGGGTGCAGCAACTCGGCGGTTACGCTTGGCGCTGCTTAATAAAGTTCAGCAGGGATACCATCGAGTCCGGCAGCCTTTCCTCATTTTAGTGCAATTATTGCAGTGACTTTTCTCTTTAGTCGGGGCAGTGGACCGTATACGCATATTTCGATGGTTAGCTAAATTATCTATATGAGGAGGAACTTCACCTGAGGTTTCACGGTTCAAAACCGCGGCGAAGTGTCCTTTCCACCGTCTTATTTGATCTTCTTCCAATATGAGTAGCTTTCCATCACTGTCCTTCACCCGATGTTGGCGGGAGTTACGACCACCCGTAAACTTCTTGATGACATCGTATACGGCGTTTAAGTTGTTACTTCTTGCGACTTCTTCTGCTGAGGCTAAAAGAGAATTCGCATAAACTGTTTCATCTCGTCGCAAACTACGCTGAGCCTCTAGAGCTTTCTGACGGTAAATGAGTTCGAGGCTGCTTCGATTGTCGTCTGATGCTGCAGCCAAACGAAGCTTTAGCTCCTTTCTTTCAACAATCCGCTGCCATGAAGCGTCGGACATCCTAGGCATATTCCAGCAATCCGTGTTTGTGCCAAGAATGGTATCTGCGCTATCAATGTACGCATTTTTTATGGCATCCCAGCTTTAATTTATGTCACTATCTGGGTGACTAGTTATGTCAGCTGCTTTTTGCGCAATATATATATATATATATGTTATATATTTTATATTATATTTTTGTAAGACAGCTGGATTTTTTAGTTGAGCTGTGTTGAATTTGCGGCGCTTGAATCTTTCGTCGCTGCGACGGCGCACGGCTGCAATACGCAATCGAACATAAGCGATCATAAGACAATGGTCTCTTCCCATTCCAATATCGGCACCCTTCTTGTGTCGCACGTCCAGGAGGCAACTCTTGAACCTTTTACTAATGGCAAAATGGTCGATTTGATTTTGTGTTCTGCGCCGATCAACAGAGGACCAACTGATTTTGTGGTGGTCCTTATGCTCAAACATAGTACCACCGATGAAGAGAATGTGAAAGTGGCAGAACTCTACAAATCTTTCACCGTTGTCGTTGCGATCACCAAGACCGCGTCTCCCCATCACATATCTGAGCCCATAGTAATCAGTGCCAGCTTTAACATTCAAGTCTCCTATAACCATTATAATGTCACCTTTAGGTGTTCTGCTCTGAATGTCGTTTAGTTCTTCGCAGAATGAGCCTTTCGCCAAGACATTTTCGGGTTCAGTTGGAGCATAGCATTTTATTATTGAGATGTTTCTTATTTTGGTCCAGAACCTGGCGGTCATGATTCGGTCGGAGACCGGGTCCTAGGATAAGAGACACTTTCATGCGGCTCTGGTTAAAATGAGCCCCACACCTGACTCACGATGACTACCGGTAGCTCTACCGAAGTGCAACATTACAGTGCTACCCGTTACCTCTCCGTTGTTCCACCATCTTATCTCACTAACTCCTAAGATGTTTAAGTTATACCTCAGAAATTCACTCTCTAATAATTGAAGAAATCGTGCGTTCTGGAGACCTTCTAATCCATTGTCCAGGAGTGTACGCACATTCCAGAATTCAATCTTTGTCATTGTACGATAGCCAAAAGTCGTAACCGTTAAGTTAGCCCTTATCCGAGGCATAGTTGATGTTTCGTCACCATGTAGAAGATTTCGAATAGTGCAAGGTGCTGGCATACATATCCTGTCCTTTCTTTGTCGGTTTTAACGACAGGCCGTCAAAGGGAAAGGCCATGGGATTATTTTACGCCCCACACCACAGAAGGCATTTTACCGGTTGGGGTTTGGCATGAAATCTAGCAGCGAGTCCGCTTCGAAGCGTTGATAGATGTGAAGGAAAGAGTGTGCGTGTGGGGGGTGAGTGTGTGTGTATCGAAGGAAGCTCCTCCAGTTCGACGGCCGTCAGGCGGACCAGGCGAAAAACAAACCCACCGGGCGAAATAAATTCCTGTTTTATGTCGTTTTGTTTTCTTTGGTTTTTGTTTGCCTATGTTTCGGCCAAAAAACATGAGTAAATAGCTGCCGCCGTGTCCCCAAAGCTCCTAATGTAGAACTTAACGCCTCTCCTTTTAGCTTAACTTTGTGGTCTAGGAATCAGAGGCGCACCCTAGACATGGTTGGCAGTGAAGCGAGCGCCAGAACCACAACATCTTGGCTCCCGCGTTAGAGCGGGAGTTCTAGAGGTGATGGTCGACATCTCTCTTGGTATTTTCATCTGGAAGTTTTTCTGCTGTGATACTTCTTCTAGTGTGATATTCTCTTTTAATTCGATTTTTCTTGATCCATATGTCTGTGTTGTTTCGGGGAGACACGTCACTTTTAAAGTGATAAACGGGTGGGGCCTGAGTTGGTCGAACATCCACCCTTCAACTGCCGTCACTCAACATGCCTGCCAGCACGCGTCGATTGACCAACTTGGCTTGAAAGTTTTGACATTTTAATGTGTGACAAGCCGTCACGGCAACGTCAAACTACTTCTGATCATTCTAACGCTACAAATTCCTCGAGTGAAGCTTCTGAGTGCAACTTCCCACAAAGGGACGAGATAGATATGGGTGTTGGCCATTTAGTAACTAGAAACCCGTATCGATTTGGTCACTGGCTTGGAGACGTACTGAACATGGGTTTATTGCCATTTTAGACGACAAATGCACCTGGAAATCGTCGCGATCTCGTCTCCTCAAAGGAATGAGATCGATACGGGTGTTTGACGCACTAAAACACCAACTCGATCTCGTTAATGGCTTGGGGACGTAATGAATACGGTTTCCGAAATAAACTTCCTGCCATCAGTGATTTATAGAGTCATGTGTGTAGTTTTGTTGATAGATCCCGCTGTTCCTGATCGGGACTTTGTATTTTTGTAGCTTTTTTCAGCTGGTGTGCCAGCGCGGGTGGTCTCCAGAGAGGTTTTTTTTCCAAATCTATGGTGTTCTTAGGCCTATACGACTAATTCACTCCTCGCCTTCCTTGATCTATTTCATTGTCCTCCCAAATTCGACGGATATATCATTTGCAGAAAGCCCCAATTCCCATACGAAGTTTTTTTGGAGGGAGATGATATCTTTATTTAGGGGAATAATTCATTCGCATAGCCTTTACTTGTATTTTACTTACAATAACTTAGAAATGTTTGAACTTTATCTCGAAATCTCTCTAATTTGCCTTGACCCTTCCAGGGGCATGGGCGCGTCAACATCTCTAGCATTTCTATGCCTTGTTGACGTTTCAATAGCATAACTCGAAATACTACGTTTATATAGCAACATTCTACATTGTGCGCGAATATAGTAGTCTTGAAAATTCACAAACAACTTATCAACTACTTACCGGACTTATTGGTGTTACGATAATTTCAGTCTTTGCTGCCGTTCGTAGCAGTGCTGTATCTTCCGTGGAATCATCAATATCACAATCGCCATCGTTATCACCTTCACCGTATATTTCCCACGGTGGCGATTCTGGATCCATTTCACCTTCACAATCCAGATCTTCCTCTTCGAGATCTTCGACTTCCTCGTCCATAATTATAACTGAAATAGGAATTTTTCGAATGTTAGATAAAGTCCGACCAGTTAACCAAGTGCAGTACACTACATTGAGGAGGTACACCATCGCATCGATAATTAATACGAGTATTAATTTGTACAAAATACAGACAACATAATATTAATAGCATTCCAACATCAGCAGCAATCAGTATCAATTTATATCGTGTAGCATCATACATTCCTTTTGGATTTAGATTTATTTATTTTCTTAATTTATCTCTTGGAAAACATGTAATACGATCTTGGTTTTAATTTATATGAATTTTTTGGTAAAAAAAAACATTTTAAGGGCAGGGTATAAGGTATGGGTCATTTAAGCAGTTTACACGTATAATTAAAAAAAAAACACTTTAAATTAAAATGGTGCATTAGATACTTTCGTGATCATCACCAGCTCGACGTGAGGTCAAATACAATTTGATAGAATTTTGTCTTGTAATTTTTAAGTTAAATAATCTAAATTTAAATTAATATAATAAAAAAATGCTACAAATATAAATTAATTAATTAATGGAAATTGTTTAGAAGGTGGATTTTTTTCGAGTCTTTTATTTTTGCACATTTTAAAAAATATTTGCTCGTTCCAACACACATTTATGGGAAACATATCACAGCACAGCATCATTGGAAAAGTAGCATAATTGTTAAGGGGATGGTTGTTGATTTAATTTCATAAAAAAAAAGAAATTATGTGAATACTCGTAAAAGTAAATCATTTCCAAGTCAAAATAACTTATTTTCAGATCAATTTAACGTCTGCTTAGAAATTGGATAAGGGGCTGGAAAAATGTATTAGAAATTTTAAATTAATTGAAAGCATTTTCAATAAAACTTGTTGTTGTTGTAGTAATAATGGTCAGAAGTTGGTTGTGTGGGTGTGTTACATGCTATAATAGTTAGTCGTCTTCCTCGGTATTAAGGGACAGGAAAATAGCTGTTTCTACAAGGTTCTCCCACAGCGACTTCTAATGAGCCCACCTGCAATGGATTATATTCTGGTAATGTTGCCTCCACCGGTGGATCTATGACAGCACCTGATGCGTAAGGATCCGTTGGTGGTACGAAACCGGAGGCCGAGGGTCCCATTCTCTTCAACTAGGCAATCCTGGTGCTGTGTTTGTCTTTTGTGGTTTAGCCACGTACCTAAGGCCTCCATAAATGCTTTGAATGTCCGGCATTGGGAGCATCTTCGGTGTCCGGACTAAGCGCGGAGGAGCCCTGGGTACCTTTCTGTTTGCCAGGATTGCCCTTTCACGTCAGTTTAAAAATTTTATTGCCTAGCATTGCATTTTTGTACAATATTATTCATGTGCTCAGCAGAGAGTTTATGAGTGAATTACGGCAAGGAATCACTGCATTTCCTTGCGCCTCTGTGGCCTCAAGATTCTCTGCAACCTGTTGATCATATGAATAATGGAAAAATGTAGTTTTTTTTTTCTCTTTGCTAATTTTTCCCGTCTACAATGGTTAGCGGCTGACTCCGGTGCCCAGTTTGCTTTTGTTTCTTTTTTACAGTTAGCAGCACACTCTGTCCTCAGTTTCTACTTCTTGGCAGGCCTCGAAGTAGAAGCTGCCCTGTAATGAACCACCTGCACTGGACCATATCCTGGTAGTGCTGCTTCCACCGGCATATCTATGGCAGCACCTGATGAGTAGGGATTTGTCAGTGGTACGAAACCAAAGGCCGAGGGTTCCATTACGCCTAAACCTTGATGCGAACGCGAGGGAATCTGCACCGTCCGCCAACCATTCCATCCTTATCACCTCGTTTTTTTTTTACAATATCATTCCCCATTTTATCTCCCCTGTTTGTGTTGTTTTCCGCAGGCCTATGCTTTTCTACTAATACGTAAAGGACAGGGGTAACGAGCTGCGAAAACCCCGCTTATGTCTCCCGAACTAAGCTACAGCAAGCATAGGCCGCTGCTTAGTTCGTTGAGGGGCTTTTTTCTTCGCCAGATGGTACGGCCCGACCTTCACGGTCACTATCTACTTTAGACTCCTTCCCCACGGCCATCTTCGGATGCCCACCAAACCGTCCATTACAGACCTAGGGGTCAGGTATGCGGGTGCAGCTGGGCAGTTGAAAATATGGTCTACATCGCGAGGTGTACCATTGCAGGCGGGGCATGTGTTTGTGACATCCCGGTCGATGCAAGATAGGTAGGAGTTTAGATGCGAAAACCAGCCTAACTGAAGTTGGGCGGGAGTGGCTCTCGCTGCTCCCGGAAGTATTCTCTCTTCGGGAGAAACGGCTGGTGCTTGTTCCGGGAGAACTACGTTTGGACCTAGTCCTGCAATTGATGATTGCACCTCCTTATGATGTATTGCAGCGATGGCTGATCTGCATGCGTCGTTGTCAAAGGGAATCCTTTTGTACCTCTGGACATTTCCCTCAGATCACGACATGAGGTCGGTGTTGGGTGTTCCCTCCGGTAATAACCTGCCAGATATTGTTTCACAAGAAGCTTGTTGTGGTCTCTTAGAGGCATCATCTTAGTTTTTTTTTCCATTGTGTGTCACAGATATTCTGTGACCACACAGGAGCCAAATAGTTGACTACTGATCTTCCGACTGCTTTGTATGGGACTAGTAGGGTTTCTTTATCTTTGTCGCAGGTGCTACCGGCCAAGGCTTTAAGGATTTTATTCCTACCGCCCATCCTATCGCACACAGTTGAAGCATGGGAGGATGACGTGGCAATTCTGTCCAGGATTACTCCTAGAATTTTGGCATGGGTCACTTTTCAAATAGGCTGATTGCCAATTGACATTCCAAGTTAATTTCGATTTCTTGCTCCCAATTTCAGTGTAGGACTGCCTGCCCACAAGATAGTTCCAGGCAATCCATTTTGTTATTTGCGTTGGAAGCAATCCAGAATATAAGTTAGCCAGAAGTGCTGAGTGGCTGACCGTGTCGAAGGATTTCGACAGGTGAAGAGCCAGCAGAATTGTTCTGTGACATGGACATGGTAGACTGAGGCCATTGTGGATACGAGTTGTAATGGCATTCAGGGCCGTCGTCGTACTATGCATCCTTCTGAAGCCGTGCTTGTGGCTCGCAAGCTGGACGCGGGATGCACGAACAGGGTGAATTGTGATTGTAGTGTGATGGTACGATAGGACCTGCTGAGTATAGCTTTTTTTCCCAGGTTTCAAGATTGGGATTTTTCTCCTCCAGAGTTTCCGAGTGATCATTGACACCTCCCGTCACTTTGATTTTCTTATTTTAGTAAGTACTACAAACTGTTAGATTTTGAGCTCTAGGCTGTTTTATGCATTCATGATCCAGATCAAAAGGAATCGAATGCAGCTATTGTGTGTAGCAGCTATATATATAGTGGATAGCTGATGATTCCCTTCAAAAATTGCACTGAAAACAATTGCGGCCATCATTATGGCCAATGCGCTGTGAAATTGTATGTAGCAGCTAAAAGAAAGACGTTTAATATTTTTTTTTGTTCTCAAGAGTAATAAAGAAATAAAAACAGGGATTTTTGGGAAAGGTGTTAAATTTGCATGATCTTCCACTTGACTTGAAAATGTTATAAACTACTAAATGAATTTAATTTAAATAATAATAAAAAAAAATGTAACAGATGAAAAATAAACTTAAATTTAAAAAATAAAAAACGATATTAATTGTGCACTGTAACTTTAGCTTATTTGAAGACACTTTATACGGCAACATTCAAAACAATCAACATTAACATCATACGAGGTACAGCTTTCACATTCGTGTTATTTTTATTATTTTTATTAAGGTTCAATTATTTTATTTAAATTTTAATGGATTTTAAATATTTTTAATTACGTTGACATATTCTTGGTTATTAAATAAATTTTAACTGTCAGAGCGTTTTAAAATGGACCCATGGTAAAAATATTGGTCAATCAGTCGATGAGTTGAGCTGAATATAGAGGGCTATGCCCGCAATCCGAGGGTTTTGTAACAAGCGTTTATTTTAGCATATAAATATCGGCTCCTTGCTTTTCTTGATACCACTCAGATGGATAAAAAAAACATAATTAAAATGTCTTACCCACTTACATTTTACATGCCAATTCACATTACGTGATTGCAACGAAACTTAGAACATATTATTGCCTAAAGTGTTGGTTATCTTTGGCCATCAGTACTTTTGACCTCGAACGTGTTTAAGGCATGCACCCCTGCATGCTTGCTGCTTGCTAACTATAACTATAGAAATAAACTATTATTGACCCATTCTGAGAAGATACACAAATTCCATAATTTTCCATTTTATATGCTTTTCGGAACCCACCTTCCTGTAAGTTTTCATAATTCTAAATATAACGGTCTCGAAATGCAAAGGGGGGGGGGGGGGGGCGGCAAATTACGAACTAATATTTTCTTATCCCTCACTGTCCCCCTTGCTACGAATTTCAAGAAAATGCGAAAAAATGGAATGTACTCAAAATTACCTTTTTCACGATACCTCACTTGCCTATACCAGTCGATAAAAAAAATTTGACCTTAATTTCGCCTCTATGTGGACAGCCACCCTTCCACCCGGCGTCCCAAATTAATCTTTACCCTTTCCAAAATTAATAATTTATAACTGCAATTTGTACTACGAAAAAAAAACATGAAAGTAGTAGTCACACCTTAGAGGCCGGTAGGTGTATTTTTTGTGTAGATAGTGTCAAAATGCCTAATTTTAAATGCATGTACTATTATTAAATATTATGTGATTGTAATGAAACTTAAAGATATTATTGCCAATGATGTTGGTTATCATTGGCCATGAATCTTTTTGACCTTGGGTATGCTTAAGGAGTACAGGGGTGTGCTAGCTGCAACCATAGAAATGTACTATTATTAACCTTTTTTGATGATATTTCAAAATTCTACTATTTTTAGTTTTCTATTCTAGTGAAATGCCGCTTTCCTGCAAATTTTCAAATTTCCAAGTATACCTAACGGTCTCGAAATGCAAGGGGGCGGGGGGACGAACTCGGATCACATATTTTCCCCTCTACCTCTTTTCCCCTTTTTTCAAATCTGATGAAAATACCAAAAATGGAATGTACTCGGTGTTACCTTTCTCATGATACCCCATTTGCCTATACCAGATGAACAAAATTTGACCTCAATTTCCCCTCTATGGAGACCTCCCCTTAAAGTCAACCTATTCCAACGAATCGCTTTCTCCGGCGAATTATAATAATTCTACATCTTCGCACGAAATTTCATATATGTAGCTTCAGCCGTTCGTGAGATATTTCATGGACAGACGGACAGACAGATAATTGACCGATTTCATAAGGGCTTTGTTTTTACTACAAAACCTTAAAAAGAGGGATGTCACAGTAGAGTAGCGTTAGCATACAATTAACACAATCATACACTTACATTTACTCATCTCGCCTCACACCAGCCGACTCACTCATTATGCCAATAAAGTCAGTTTCACTTCTACAATCGCTCGCATTACAAATATCGCAGGACGAGTGTCATTTCTGAACTGTCAGCATATTAGTTGGGACGCTAAGCGACATAAATGGACGCCACCTTGCAAAATATGATAGAGAGATGCCATTTAGCACGAATGTTGGTGGGGCCCATACTTTCATTTTAAGAGATTTAAGATAACCGGAAAATTCAAGCCTTTTTTTAAATATTCTTCTCATAACTTCTAAACGGTGCCTCGAACCGAAAAACTTAATAGGATTCAAATTAAAGAACGTCAAATTTTACATCCAATGCATTGCTCAAAGTTGAAATTCGGTTTAGCACTATAGTCATCATCATCATCGTGGCGCGACAGCCCGACGTCGGGCCTTGGCCGCCTGGATCATTGTCCTCCAATTATCTCGGTCACGTAGCCGCGTCCTCCAATTTTGGAAGCCCAGTAGCTGCTCGGCGTCCGCATATACTGAGCTCTCCCAACGAGATCTCGGTCGTCCTCGCAGTCTCGCTCCGTCGTTTATTACTCAATTTGGCACGCGATCATCAGCAATTCGTTGCACATGCCCTGCCCATTGAAGTCGTTGTAGTTTGACGATTTTCGAAACTTTCAGCTCATCGTACAG
Organism: Chloromyia formosa; assembly: GCA_964017055.1. Classification (NCBI taxonomy): domain Eukaryota; kingdom Metazoa; phylum Arthropoda; class Insecta; order Diptera; family Stratiomyidae; genus Chloromyia; species Chloromyia formosa. The sequence goes on along the minus strand of OZ024818.1, from coordinate 45,418,276 downwards.
TTCATACAACTCATGGTGGTACCGGATGCGCCATCCATCTCGATCGCAAAACAGCCCCGAAAATTCGCCGTAGAACCTTACTTTCAAATGTGCCTAGCATGTTTTCGGAGGCTTGGGTCCATGCTTCGCAGCCATAGCATAGCACTGGTCGTATAATGGTTTTGTAAACGCAAAAGCCGAGAACCGAGAAAAAAGTCTTATTAGCTAACTGTATCCGTCGCTTGATTTCGTCAGTTTCGTTGGCGTCTCTTGACAAGTTGCAACCCAGGTAAATGAAGTTGTTCACGAACTCGATGTTGAGGTCCCCCACATTAATTCTCGGTTGTGCAGGTGTCCTTGTCGTCGACTGCATCAATATTTAAGTTTTATCCTCGTTGATACGTGGTCCAACTTCCTTTGTAGCGGTATCGAGCGTATGCAGAAGTTCTTCTGCGTCGGGAAATCTTCGGGACATGATATTGATGTCGTCGGCGCACGCTGCTAATTGTGTCGACTTGTAGTAGCGTCTTGCTGTTGTCCATGTTCATGGCCCGAAAAACGTATTCCAGTGCTAGGTTGAAGAGCATCGGCGCCAGTCCATCGCCCTGTTTCAAACCAGTGCGTGTTTCAAATAGATCAGTAATTCTATTATGGATCCTGACTTGTGAGACGGACTTGGTCATGGTCATCTTAGTCAGTCGCACTAATTTGGCCGGTATACCAAATTGCAGCATGATGTTGTACAGTACTCCACGATCGATACTGTCGTATGCCTGCTTGAAGTCGACAAAGATTTGGTATACGTTTACGTTGTATTCCCAGCACCTCTGGAGTATCAGTTTGACTGAGAAGAGCTGATCGCTTGTGGAGCGACCAGGTCTGAAACCGCTTTGATATTCGCCAATGATTCGTTCTGCGTACGTTTTTATTCTATTTTCCAGAATTTTCGTCAAAATTTTATAGGACGTACAAACTAGTGAAATGCCCCTGTAATCTCCCTTTTATGAATTGAACAGATGATGCTTCTGCGCAAATCGTCTGAGATCTCCTCGTCCTCCCATACTCGCAGGAGTAATTGATGTATGGCATCAACTAGACTCGTTCCATCGAATTTTAGCAGTTCAGCTGGAATCTCGTCAGCGCCCGGCGCTTTATTTCGTTTTAGTGACCGCAACCCCAGATCAACTTCCTCTACTGTCGGGGGTTGAATGGGTGGGCCTAGATCAACAATATCGTCGAAGGCTTCCTGTATGGGGATGTTAGATGGTAGCTTCAGAAGCTCTTCAAAATAAGAGGCCCATCGTTTGTTAATCCCATCGGTGTCGCTGACGATGTTTCCATCCTTGTCCTTACAAAGGCTAGTCGTGGGTTGGTAGCCGTTTCTTAATTGTGTTTACTAATTTGTACGCTTGTCTGGTGTTCCTATTAGCTAAATTTTCGTTTATGTTCAGCAACTGCTCGTCAAAGTATTTACGTTTCTTACGTCTAATTATTCTGTTCGATATTCGCCGTAGCTCGTCATATTTTTCTCTTCTGGCTCTGGTTCCTCGTTGAATCCATTGTCTGTAGGCCTCGTTTTCCGCGTCAAGTGAATTTTTGCATTTTTCGTCGAACCAGTCATTTCGCGCTCGCCGGGCTTTATATCCCACGACTTTCTCTGCGACATCCTTGATGGTACCCTTGAGTTCTTCCCAGAACCGATGGACGCCTGTGTGTGTTGCTGATGTTGTGTAGCATAGGTGATAGTCTTTCCTCAAGGGCGGTAGTATACGCCACCGCTGTAGCATCACTCAGAAGCTTATCAACCGCAAAGATTTTGGGAGGGCTGATTCTCGATTGGTGCACTGAGGAAATTCTACATCTGTAGGTCGTCTTCACCAAGTGATGATCTGAGTCGCAGTTTTCTCCTGGATAGGAGCGGACATCCATCACACTAGACGGCCATCTCCTGCAAATGAGGACGTGGTCAATTTGGTTGACGGTATGTGCGTCTGGAGACTTCTAGGTCTGCTTGTGAATGCGTCGATGCGGGAAACACGTAGAGCTTACGACTAGATTCCTGCTGCAGGCGGAGTCGATAAGTCGCTGACCGTTGTCGTTACATTCTTCATGGAGACTGTGGCCACCAGTGGTCCCCGGTGCCAACTTTCATTTCCGACTTTCGCGTTAAAGTCTCCCAGCAGCAATTTGACGAGTCAAAGTGAGTCTCAAGGCGGGCGTAGAACTCGTCTTTTACTGCGTCTTTTTTAACTTCAGTGGGGGCGTGCACATTGATGAGCCAGAGATTGAAGAATCGAGTCTTGATGCGAATCACACACAGCCGTTCATTTATGGGTTTGAAGTCAGTAATATGCGGTTTTAGGTGATTGTTCACTATTAATGCTACTCAAACTTCTTGCGGCCCGATGGTTTGCCACTTGTAAAAATTTTGTGCGATTTCTTGTTATTGATCTCGCTGCCAAGCCAATTTGTTTCCTGGACTGCAGTAATGCTCAGTTTGTACTTTTCGACCTGTTGAAGGAGGGCCTTCTCGGCCCCCGGTTTGTTCAGGGAGCGTACATTCCAGGATCCGTAAGAACAATCCTTTAGTCGTTTGCGTGGTCGTCGTTGTTGATCCGTCCAATCCGAGGCTTTTGTTCCAGGTTTCTTGACATGGAGTGGTTTTTGCAAGGACGAGTTGTCAGCACGTCGCTTAACCCCATTCAGGGGATGGCCTCGGAAGATAGCTGCTTCATATGGTTTAATAAACGTGCTGGAGTTCACACAACTATGTTCCAGGTCCAACTACGTAAGTCATTCCATCCTACTAAACCTGAGACGCTTAGGTGTTGGTCAGCCATTCAGGCTACACTATGGTCAACTTTTGTCAAACTAGTTTTTCCATTTGTAGCATCGGTTTCAGAGAGGGCTTGAAAAACGATATAGTGTGATTTTCCTCTTAAGCCTCGAAAGGTGACGTTTCTCAACTATCGGTTTAGACTACACTACTAAACCGAATTCCAAATTTGATCAATGCATTTAATGTAAAATTTGACGCTTTTCAATTTAAATTGTATTAAATTTTTCGATCCGAGGCACCGTTTACAAATTATGAGGGGAATATTAAAAAAAAGGGTTAAGGCCCAAGGCCCTACGTCGGCCTGTCCACGATTATGATGAAATTGCTTACCGTCCCAACTACATGCTGATCCCAGCCAACGAGAACTGTGGCCGAGAAAATGGCATTTGGCACAGCATGTTGTGTCCATCAAAAACTCGGTGGAGAGAATTCTTAAAACAAATTAACAACAGTAGGCCGACCGCTGTGTCATGAATTTAGCCATTGATTCCAACGATAGGTCGTCAGAGAGTTGAGATTTTGATGTACGACCATTTAAAAATATGCTAGACATGATTGTGACTGTTGTGGAGTCTTATTGTTCCTATATTGCGGATATTATATATTTTGCATTTATATCATTTATTATCATTTATTTACTTATTTGCTTATTTGTTTATTTATTTATTTATTTATTATTTATTATTCAATTTATGTTTAGATAAAAAGGATAAGTTCATACTTAAAAACACTGAATAAATACCAAATACGAATGCCTAGCACAAAATTATATCCATTTAACATTCATCAGACATAGCCATAGTCAACTTTATTAACATTTTAGTTTATTTAATTTTTTTTAAGGACGCATTTTTAACAAGAATAAATATACGCTTAACGTCAAGGTTTCTCGCACTAAGGCAAAATGAATAAATCAAAATAATTCAATTAGGTATAAATATTATTTTAATAGTCGAAACTCACACTATGAAATGGATGTGTCTTGTTTTTTTCATTGACTATTGATGTTGATTTTCATGATTTTGGTATTTGATATCTGTTGGCTTTTATTTGTCTTTTTTTTGTTAGTTAGCTTATCGCGATCATGAGCACTGCAGAGTCATTCAATGTAGTTTCAAACGAATTTATCTATCTTTATAATTTACATATATATTTTCTTTTTTTTTTAGATACTGAGACACTTCGTTTTTTTTTCAAATAAGTGTCGACGACTCTTCGTCGTAATAGTACGTACGATAGTTGACACCATTCCAAATTGTGATAAATTTTGAACTACATTGAATATCTCTTTGATGTTATAGCGATGTTGACGACGAATAACCATCGATTGATGCTGCAAAAAGTAGTTGGGTTTTTCGTAGTAAAAAAAAATACAAATTCACAATCAGTAATTTTGTTTAATATTTTTAATGTCGACGAAAATTGGACGACGAGTAACAGATGCAGTAGACACGTTGAACAGACAAGATATAAAGGAAGCAACGAAAATTTAACATAACAAAATTAAATATAGAAATGGTTTTGAAAAAATATGTAAAATGTATTAGATATCCTTTTGTTGTAAAAGCTCTAGGCAACATATAATCCTTTTGCTGAGTAAGGGCAGAAGGATGATTTTTTTTAAGTTTACAGTTTTTCTAGAAAAAAGAACATTTTTCGTTGAAAGTATAAAAAAGAAAAAAAAAGTACGAATAAATATGAAAGAAGATAAACTATTAAATTAAGCTTCATCTTGGCCCACAATCCCTTACTAGGTTATAAGTCAAGATGAGACTTAACTCAATATTTACTCTTTTTTATTTTATTACAAAGTCGCAAACATATTTTTTTTTTTCAAATCAACAAAAGTTACCAGATACATTCATTTTAAGTATGTACTTTCTTTTACTTTTTTTTTTCTCATTTTCTAAAATTTCGTTTTAACTGAAATATTTAACCAAATTGCTAAGCTTTGATTTTGAGTAGCCGATTTCGAAGTGGATTCAATCTGTTTTTATTTTTTATTTTTATTTTTTATTTTTTTTATTTTTACGTTACGTTAGATTGGGAGAAGAGCAATGGGTCAAGTAGGCCCAATAAACGCCGAAACCAAATGATCTATTGTATTTTATCCAAATCCAGATATTGGAGTCAAATCAATTTTTCATTTTCCAGTATAGCTAGAACTCATTTTGTCAGTGATTCGATTCACGACTCTATTATAGTATATCTTTTTGGTACTTAGCGGTATGCTGCTTTTATAAGTCATTCTTTCAATGCTTCTCATTGACCGCACTAGGACGGTATTCTGACGCCACGTTATACGTTGCAGCACCACAATAATAAAACTTTAAGACTATTCCGTTCCAATTAATTTTCAGTTGTACATTTTTACCTGTGTTGTAATAATGCTGCTCCTTTGAGAACATCATTGTATTCTAATGCCAAGCTGTGCGTTGTAGCACTGTCATGCCACAGTAAAACCGAAAGACTGTTTACTATACTCAATTGCCCTAGTCCCTTGTGGGGTATAGCGCGTCAACTGTTCCATGTGGCCCAGTTGACGTTTCATTGGCATTAGTGATGTGTAGCACAATAACGAGTCGTTCATTTTGAACGACTCAAGAGAATGAGCGAAAGATTCGGCACAACGACATAGCCTCCGAGCCGTTCAATTTAAGAATGATACACTGTAAAATTAGTTACCAAACTAGCCCCCGGATAAATACTATCCAACGCATAACCAATCCACGGTCATTTCTCATTATATAGGTATATAATGTACTACATTCATTCACTCACATCCCATCTCATTATCTATCTAAAACTAAAACCATCATTGTCTATCTACCAAAGCAATTCCATCTAAATCCATTCAGTATCATGTCTATGCAGTGTGCAATGCTCTCATTGTGTATAGTCCCATACATATACAGAACAACCCATGCTGACTGCACGCAAATCAAAAATCATTTACTTACGTCGCATCGCACATCCAAGTTTCCCAAATACAGAAAATAGTCCCAAGATTCTAAAACAAAAGTACTCGTGTTACGTGTCATAATTTCCAGGTCAACTTTAGATGAAACCAAACAAAAACCCATAGCTTCCACTTCCACTAGCAAACTCAAATTTCCAGCTGCTGTAATATATACAATTTAACATCATAGAAGAATGATACAAAATGGAATCGTTCAAAAAGATTCGTTCAAGAAGAGCCGTTCAAAAAAATTGATACGAAATGGAATAATTCAAAAAGAGTCGTTCAAAAAGAATGCTACAAAATCGAATCGTTCAAAAAGATTCGTTCAAAAAGAATGATGCAAAATCGAATCGTTCAGAAAGAACGATACAATGGGCATTAGGGGGGTCGCTCACTCCGAATCTGGGGTCGAAAAAGAGATTCGCAGCCCCGTTTTCATGGGAAATAGTGGTCCGATCTGGCTGGCTCGAACTAATGGGCATTGGAGATCACCGACTTCGAATCGGGGGTAAAAAATAAAAGAAGAAACTGGATTTTTTTAAAAACTACGATTTTTATTGAATATGTTACGGTTGTCACTATTTATATTTTGCGCCTTGGCAATACTAGTGGTGCCAGATGCAATCTGACACTTCCATTCGAAAGTTTAGCATAAACGTACTCACAACGTTTTGACGTACGATCGCAGTTTGTTTTGTTGTACAGTGGCTTGAAAAGTTTGTCTCGGAAAAAAAAGGAATTAAACCGAGAACATTTTCGTGCCATGATTTTTTACGAGTGTCGACATGGACTATCTCGACAAGAGTGCAACGATCAATTCCTTCGACTTTTGGTGATAAAGCTCCACATTTTGCCACGGTAAAACGCTGATTTACAGAATTCAGTCGCGGCCGCCTATCGCTCACCGACGAATTTCGTGAAGGTCGTCCAAAATCGGACGTAATCGCAGAAAACATCGATGCCGTGTGCGAAATAATAAAGCAGGATCGTCATGTGACACATTGAGAGACTGAGGCGTCCCTGGGCATTAGTTCCACCAGCGTACATTCAATATTGCATGAACATTTAGCCGTCACAATGATTTATTCGCGTTGGATACCGCATAATTTGACGATCGCTCAAAAGAAGACTCTTGCCGATTGGTGCAAAGAAATATTGAAGAGATACAACCGCGGTGCTTCACAAGACGATGATAGATCGTGACAGGCGACGAATATTGGATTTATGCATACGCGTATGAGCCTAAAACTAAACAGAAATCGACGGTATGGGTCTTCCAAAACGAGCCAAATCCAACGAAAGTTGTTCGCGAAAGAAGCACTTCGAAGCAAATGGTTGCCTGTTTTAACAATAACCGGTTTTGTCGCCACCGTACCACTTGGGCAACGTAGGATGGTCACTTCTGAATGGTATGCAACCATTTGTTTGCCATAAGTTTTCAGTGAAATGAGGAAAATTGACCGCCGAAGGCGAATTATTCTTCATGACGATAATGCGAGGTCTCAGACATTGACTCACAAAACAAAGCTTTTGAGCGCCGCAAACATCGAATTTATGGGCCATCCGCCGTACAATCCTGATTTAGCGCCCAATTATTTCTATTTGTTCCCGCATATTAAAAATAAACTGCGTGGTCAGCGTTTTTCGACCCCCAACGAAGCAGTCGATGGGTTCAAAACGCAAGTTTTGGAGCTACCTCAATTCAAGTGGAAAAAGTGTTTCGAAAATTGGTTCAAGCGCATCCAAACGTGTTTGCGAAAAAAATTACTGTTTTTTCATTGTTAGGCCAGGAATATAAATAGTGACCCCCGTATAACCGAAGTTCTGACACTTTGGATGACTCTTTTTTAACGACTCATTGGAAGGAGTCAGAGCTTATGTGCCGGCACAGTGTTAAGAGTCATTATGCCCATAACTAATTGTCATAAACTGGTTTCGAAGAATGCAATTGCTAGCATGCACCTCCAGCACATCCATGGCCACGAACGTCGTCGTGGACGGAATTCGAACCCGAAACGCCGGCAGTCAAACATGAGACTGCGCTACCGGTCGCCCCAAAGACTGTTTAGTTAGCATAAATTTGATAATGATGAATTTCTACCTGTGTTGTAATGTTGCTATTCCCTTGCAAATCTTTCGCCGAGTAGTACATTTTTTAATTTCCGACTCTACAGTATCTCTTAAAAATTTGCCTTCTGCGATTGTTTGTAACCCGAATGTTCTTTGAGCATGGCTAAGATGAGAACGGAGGCATTGATCTTTTAGACCATGCCACACACTTAAATGTGACGGGTGCTTGATAGCTAGCTCGGCTGTCGGCAGTGTGGGCGGAGTTGGAGAGTCTCACCGGCTGCCACTTCCTTGGTAACGGAAACATTTTTTCGCTCATCGGCCCGAGTGCCGAAACAACTGATTAAGTACCTAGTAGATCGATAAAACAAAAGAAAACTGATCGCGGAACCTCCGAGCTCCTTCTGCGACTAGCACGGGAGCCTCCCGATGGCAATGAAGCTTCACGCTCCCTCCCAGCTATGCTAAATAGTACGATTTATCGTATTTTTTTCAGATTTTTAACTTCAAATACGAATTTTCTCTAGGTCTAGAACAAATTTTACGATTTCGAAAAATCGAGAATACGATTTTTACGATTTTTTAGTTCAATAAAAAAATCTATATACACATTTCAAAAATATTGTGGATATTTTTCCATCTTAAACATCACTGTGAATCCACTTTAAATTGGTTCCAATTCTACCCGTATGATGGCTTCGCAGTCTTAAATGTATTTCGACACAATTGCTTTGTTGAAATTGTCGTTTCTTCCTAAAATTAGTTGGAATTGATGAATGCCAGGGTATTTAGGATTTCGGGAAATTATAAATTTGGATTTCAAACACAGAAACAGAACAGTTTTGGATAAAACGATTTCGCATTTGCTGCTCGACGCTCAATTGCACCGATAAAGGATCTCAATGCCAAAGTCGTGTCTGATAACCTTGGTTTGGAACACTTAATAGGCAATCATGTACTAGGCAACAGGAACAAAAGTGGCGGGATGTTCGTGGAGTTTTGCAACTCTCGTCAACGATGCCATTTAACAATCTGGGTTTCTCTGGATAGCAGGACAGAGAACCAGACTGACCATATAGCCATTTTGCAGATATGGAGGAACTGTCTCTTAAACGTCAGGTCGAAGCGGGGTGCTGATATTGTCAGCATCACCAACTTGTTATCGCAAAAGTGCGCTTACGAACGGCAGCGACCTGTCGCCCTCAAAATGCAATGTGCAAATGCTTAAAGATCCATCTATAAGACGCGCTTATTCCACCGCCTTGCACGAAAGAGCTAATGCACCATCACCTTATGAGACACCTAATTGATGATAGATGGAACGTCGCTAAGGACTGATTTATTTCGTGCGGTGAAACTTTGGCGGGCAGATTAGAGCGTGGTAAAAGGCCATTCATTAGTGACTCTACAACATGGTTTCTAATCTCGGCACGCAAGAGAATTAAAGAACAAATTAACTCAGCAACTAACGACGAAGTCAAATATCAACTTACAATTAGAGCTGAATCCAGTTCTTTCAGAAATGCGTACAAAGAAGCGTAAGACGGGAGAAACGCGACAACATCAATGCATTAGCGGAGACGGGAGAGGAAGTGGTTTACCGTGGTGACAGTGGGACCCTTTACAAACTTGTCAAGCCATTAACTGAAAATCCTGTGAAATATAAAGACGAATTCCTACTGGTCACTGATGAAGACCAACTGCGACGGTAGAGAGAGCACTTCATTGAGGTCCTCAGCAACACCTTTGGTCATTTGAACTCATCTTCACTAGAAGCAGAAAATATTCCGCAGATAGCCAGAATTGATACCAGTCCACCATTTAAACTGGAAGTAACTGTGGCTATTAAATCGATGAAAGCAGCTAAAACCCCGGAGATAGATGGAATTCCGGTGGAGCTCTTTAAGGCGGATATCTCCCCCTTATCCATGAGTGACGGAAAGCCGAAACTTTCCCTAAAGAATGGAAGAAGTGCGTCATTATTAAGATCCCGAAGAAAGGTACCCTGAAGAACTTTAATAATTGGCGTGGAATTTGCCTCCTCCCCGCAGTCTCCAAACTGATGGTAAAAATAGTCTTAAAACGGATCAAGCATATACAGTTGACCGCACACTGAACGATGAGCAGGCTGGTTTTCGAGAGGGCTTTTCGTGTAACGACCACATCAACACTGTCCGAATTATTATTGAACAATCCGCAGAGTGGAGATTCCCATTACATCTCATGTCCATCGGTTTCGAGAAGGCGTTTAACAACGTTGACCGGGAATACATCTGGAAGGCTTTACGTAGGAGAGGGATACAAGATAAAATCATTTCTATCATCAAGGAGTCCTATAGCGGAGCCTAATGTCACGTCTTACACAAGGGTAAGCTGCCAGATCCCTTCGAGGTACAAGGCCTAGTGAGACAAGGCTGCATTTTTTCACCTATATTGTTTTTGATTGCCATTAACGACGTACTCTGCAGCGCGCTTCATTAACACCAGAGCAAGGCGGTCAGGTCTGTGGGGTAACTCACGGGCAAGTCTACATAGCACCTCCGCGTGGTGGCCGCTGGTAACTTCGCGAATAGCGAAGGCTGAGCTATGGGGCCGGTTGCGTGTACTGTCGCATTACGCGAGTACCGCCGTTTTGCGATATGTAAGCAATCGACACACTCCCTACCTGGCCAACTCTTGTGTTCTATAGTTTTGGCGAAGGTAGTCCATACGGAGTGTCAGATGTCCTAAATCCCCGGGGTGTTATGCGACCGTGCCCATCGGGGGAAGGTGACCAGGGACGCAAATGGTCATCACTAACGGAGCAAGTTACTGCCACTCACCTGTACAATAACCAGTTGTATGGGTAGTGTAAACTGTCTCCCCGACAGTACGTTGGCAGAGGGGCACCTATGAAACTCTCTGCATAGGTGACACGGCGATCAGGTGTGAGGCTGGAGCTGGTGACTGAGGTGAAAGTTCACCTGCGGGGTTCTGGATCCAACACTTCACTTTGCTCCTTTCTTGCACCTGGTGAACCGTGGTCTACAGAGTAGCGATCTGTTAGACTAGGAGAGAAACCTTGATTTGCTTCAAGGGTAGCAGGTGCAGAGTGGCATGAACGCCTACGGAACTTTCGGGAGGTCGCGAGGGAGTCTGCTTCGCGGCACGAAGAGAGGAAAGGACGGCCGGATCGTCATAATGTTCCTATAGGGGCGGGGAGTAGCGGGAAGCAATATGCTGGCAGTTGCCTCGGCTGTGGTCCGAGAACGGGAAACCCAAACCTGAATTAATAAAAACAAGAATATGGAATTGGAAAAAGACATTCTTGGAGGAAGTGGCTGGAGGTGTTCCAATGAGATGGACAGCGACGACTCGCAAGGGTTGAAGAGGTTAATCTCTGAAGAAGACGCTCCAGGGGAGAAGGGAGGCGTTGTTGGAACGGACAATGACGCGCCAGAAGGCGTGGAGAGGTTAGTTCAGACAACGCGCACTCTGATTAACGATCGATCTGCCGACTCCGAACCAATGCGGATCACAAAAAGTGAGAAACAGAGGATGAAGAGGAGGCGTCGAAGGGAAAGGCAGGCTATCGGGAAGATCTCGAATCAACTCGATGAGTTAGGGCATGAGGAGTCGACTCCGGAAGTGGAAAGAGCGGTGAAGAGATTCAAGGGCGGAAACCCTGGAAACTCAAAACCGGACCAACCACGGGGGGAGAAGAGTCCTCGTGGAAAGACTGTTCCACTTGGTGGACCACCCGCAAGGGAGGTTAACCAAGATGAAACAGTAGGGCATGCGAGCCAGCGACCAGGCAGTAGTGGAAACAGTACTAAGAGGCCGAAGGCAAGCAAAAAAGGAAAACCTAGCCAGGGAAAGCAATCTTTTGCACAAGTGGCAGGAAGAGACCTTACCCTGGGTATCACCAACTTGTCGCGGGAGGGGGCTCTAGGGACGACACACCTGAGCGCTTTCAAAGCGTCTCTCTTGTCTGCTCTGGATAACCTCAGTGAAGGTGTTGGTGATATAGGTTTTGTTGGCAATGCCAAACTGGTCGACGGATTCATTACCATCACGTGTAAAAATCAGGCGACCAAAAGCTGGCTTATCAACACTCAGCAAACCCTGACCAATTTATGGGAAGGTGCCAACCTGAGGGTGGATACCTTGCATGTGTTGCGTGACGAGGTAAGGATGATCATCCTTGCTCATGGTTGTACCGACAGCAAGGATATCATTCTGAAGAGGCTGCAAAGGCAAAACGAATGCGTGAAGGACACTTCCAAGTGGAGGGTTACTCACGAGGGAAAATTTGGCAATGCAGAGAAGGGGGGCAAGATGCTCACGGTATGGTGTCCAAAGGAGGACGCGAAGGCTATCGAGAACGCAGGGGGGAGACTCAACTGCGGTCTTGATCAAGCCATTGTGAAATTCAAGAGGAATGTCCGGTGAGCTGAATGTCGAAGTTAGAGCGGGGGTAGATGATTCCGCAGGGAGGAGTCTATCAGGGATGGTGGCGGGCCCGCACAAAGAAACACTAACTGTGTGCCAGCTGAATATTCATCACAGCAAAGCGGCATCAGCGATGATGACGAGATGCTTTGATGAAGAGAAACTGGACATAGCTTTGATACAGGAACCCTGGATTTTACAAAACAAAATTAGGGGTTTGTCACAACAAACCGCAAATCTGTACCATGCACAGGTGGACGGTAAAATAAGGACATGCATCCTGGTGCGTCATGGAATACGTGCAGTACAAATGATGCATCTCTGCTCGCCTGATCTTACGGTAGTAATGATCGGCAGTGGTGCAGGATCATTCCTAATTGCATCAGCATATCTCCCTTATGATGCACCAGAACCACCTCCATCAGAGGAAGTAGAAAATCTGGTAAGGTATTGTAAAGAAAGAGATATGGCCCTGATCATAGGCTGTGATGCCAATGCGCACAACACTGTGTGGGGCAGCACAGATGACAATCCCAGAGGACAGCAGCTGCTAGAATTTGTGGAAAAGTGCAATCTGCTGGTAGCAAACAAGGGGGTCGCTCCCACCTTCGTGGATGCACGAAGGGCTGAAGTGATCGACATTGCCCTAAGCTCTGTTAATATGCTTGACAGAGTTCAGAATTGGAGAGTGGTGGACAGGCTAAACATTTCTGATCACAGGGCTATCCAGTTTGAAATTCTGTATGGCAGAAACCGGAGTAGCGAACGCAAACGTATAAGAGTGCCAAAAAATACTGATCGTGTTAAGTACGAGACATATTTATTGGAACAAGTCGAGGATATTCAAGACGGAATACCTCGGAATACGGTCGAGATAGAGCGAACAGTGGAACAACTGAACTCCGCTATTAATCCCGCCTTCGAACACGCTTGTCCCTCCACAGTAGTGGACGAAAAGGACCCAACACCATGGTGGAGTAGGGAACTGGAGTCTATGAAAAAAGAGACAAGGAAAGCCTTTAACTGTTACATGAGGGAGAGAGACTCTCACTCTTGGGAACTATACAAGGATAAAAAGAGGGAGCTGAAAAGAACCTTACGTCTTCGGAAACGAAATACGTGGAGGGAATTCTGCTCTAGCATGAAGGATACGTCGGAAGTATGCAGATTACAGAAGATGATATCGAAAGACACTGCTTCGAAAATGGGGCTGATACGCAAAGTTGATGGTTCCATGACAGAAACAGTGGAAGAAACGTTGCAGGCCCTGATGGAGGTACATTTTCCTGGAAGTTTCAAGTCAGACCAACCATGGCCTCAAAGTAACATGGGAGCTGGTGGGGTAAGTCAACAAGAAGCTGAGAGGATAATAACTCCAAATGGAGTCAAAAGTGCTATAAACTCTTTTGCTCCATTTAAAACGGCTGGAATGGACGGAATATTCCCGGCACTATTACAGTGGGGCATGAGCGCTCTACTAGATAGGATCCGGAATATATTCGTCGCCTGTCTTTCAGCAGGCTACATCCCGAAGGCATGGAGGGAGGCTAAAGTGGTCTTCCTGCCTAAACCGGGAAAGAAAGACTATACAGAGGCAAAGTCCTTCAGGCCGGTTAGCCTTACATCATTCCTGTTGAAAACAATGGAAAAGGTGTTGGTGGACTACCTGGAGAACACCACGCTAATGTATAGTCCTCTGAGTAGGTGCCAACATGCTTATAGACCAGGCAGATCTACGGAAACCGCTCTACATGAACTTGTTAGAGTTGCAGAGAGAGAGATTAACAATGGCGGGATCGCTATGTCTACTTTTATGGATATAGAGGGTGCTTTTGATAAAATCTCCTTTACCAAACTAAGGAACGCCCTGTTTGAGCGGGGGGTTGATTACATTATAATTAAGTGGATCGACTCTATGCTTAAGCAGAGGGCGGTAAATCTTAGCAGTGGATGTGACAGAATACGGGGTAAGGTAGTCCGAGGATGCCCACAAGGAGGTGTTCTTTCGCCTCTACTGTGGAACATCACCGTGGACAGTCTTCTCTGGAAACTGGACTCGATGGGCGTACACACTGTAGGATACGCCGATGACTTGGCACTCACGGTCAGTGGAAAGTTCATGGACACAATTCTAGGTTGCATGGGACAAGCTCTCAAAGTAACCGAAGAATGGTGTAATGAGCAAGAGCTAACCATAAACGCTAGTAAATCAAACACAATGATTTTTACTCGTAAGAGGAAAGACATAGAGATAACTCCCTTACGGCTTTTTGGTTCGGAAATCAAGGTGTCCAAGGAAGTGAAGCATCTAGGAGTTACCTTAGATGCGAAACTAACTTGGAATGTTCACGTTGATGAAAAGATCCAAAAAGCGAAAAGGATTTTGCATCAGTGTAAGAGAGTGTGTGCTCGTAGGTGGGGAATTTCACCTAAAGCGACACACTGGATTTACACAATGATGGTAAGACCTATTCTAGCCTATGCATCAGTGGTATGGTGGCCAAAAGCCATGCAGAATACCACAAAGCAGAAGCTAGATGGGGTACAAAGGATAGCTTGCGTAAGCATATGTGGTGGAATGCGCACCACACCAACGCGAGCAATGGAGGCATTGCTGGGACTGCCGCCATTGGACTTATTTATAAAGAAAACGGCGGCGCTTTCGGCAATACGCATGGAAAGGGATGCCTTGTGGCATCGCTTTGGAACTAGCAGCGGTCATAAGAGCATCCTAGACATTATTCATGATGAGGTCAGGGAGACTCTAATGCCGGTAGAAGGCATGAGTAGACGTAGGGTAGTTGAAAGACTACACAAGACTCACATTGCAGATGGAAACATACATAATGAGTGTATGTACAATGACATCAGCATTTTTATTGATGGCTCTTTAATGGACGGTAAAGCGGGGGCGGGGGTTTACTCTGAAGAGCTAAACCTAGCATGTGCGCTTAGTCTAGGAGAGTATGTGTCCGTATACCAGGCAGAGATGCTTGGCTTGTTGCATGCGTTGGACCACTTGCTTGAAGGTCAGGTGCGGGGGAAGAAAATCCTTATTGCACTGGACAACCAATCGGTGATCAGATGCATGCAGCAGACGAACATAAACTCTAAACTGGTACTAGAGTGTGTCCGGAAGCTCAACACGTGTGCCTCAGAAAATGAGGTTACGCTGATGTGGGTAAAAGGACACATAGGTACAACAGGAAATGAGGCGGCGGATGCCCTAGCAAAACAGGGATCTGCGGCAACTTTTATTGGCCCAGAACCCAGAGTTGCTCTGGGGAACGGCATGATTGGAGCGAAGGTTGGGAAGTGGATGGACTCCATGCATCAACAAAGATGGCAGGAGCTAGTCACTTGCAAACAAGCTCGGAATGCAATAACCAGCCCTTTAGGCAGGGAAGCGAGAAAGGTACTTAGTTATAAACGGAGTACCTTAAGCTGGATAACTGCCTTGGTCACAGGGCATGGTAATTTTAAGGCTCATCTGGCCAAGATGAAAATCGGGGAAGATGACGTTTGCAGGCTATGCCTGGAGGAGGCCGAGACGGCAGCACACATTGTGTGCGAATGTCCAGCACTGGCTAGCACGAGGTTGAGGATCACAGGCAGGCACACGATAAGTGTAGAAGCCATGAGTGAACTCAGCTTCAAACAAATGCTAGCAATAACACGGGACTCAGTGATGAAGAAAGAGGTCGACAATTATCATTCGACATCTGGAAGCCACTGATGACCGGGAGGGGGCGAAAAGGGACCCAAACGTAAGTGGTCTGCTTCGGCTATCCCCCATAGTATATAGTAACACCAGAGCAAAGGTATCAGATGGAACCTGGTGGGATACCTTCAACGCCTGGATTACGCTGACGATAATTGTCTTCTCTCAAATATATCGGATCATCTAGTTCAAATGATGGATGCCCTGCACCGCGAAAGTGGCAATGCGCTTAAAATCAATGTTGCCAAGGCTATGTACTTGAGCTGGGATACAGGAAGACATACTTGCAATCGTCTACATTCGGTGCCTTAAGGAGTATCTAGCACGCGAGCTTTTACCTCCCCCCTTGCGGGATGGCGTTTCTCTGACCGAAATCAGAAGGATGACTACTTTGGAACATGCACTTTCCTTAGAACCTTACCATTATAGGCTGCGACCTAGCTTAGCCGACTTAACAATAACCACAGCCCCCACGAGTCCAACACCTTGATGGGCCAGTACCTTCGTACTGTGGGCACACCCATCCCCGTGGTTCATTATTTGCTACTGACTTCCCAACAGCCGGAATGATCTCACCGTTCAATATCCTTACGGAATATCTTGCTGATTAAGGAGTGTATTTCGGGCTCAGCTATCACTATCCCCAAAAGAGAAGGAAATGCTTCCGTTCCTCACGCACTAGTAAGCATTTCCCTCAGATGGGGATAGTGTTTCTTTTCCCATCACAGGCCGGCGCCATGTTCAGGTACTAGTAAGGCAGGGTAACTGGGTCCGTGGGATTGTCAAGCCCCAAAGCAGTATAGGAATCAGTATCTCTCACTTTCCGCCAAAACCACACCTAGTTAGAATCAGAGCTTGGAAAGACCCCAAAACAGTGTCATCATCCAGTCTAGGAATCAGAACCTGGGCATTAACCCCCATTCACATTTCCGCTTATGGCACCTATAGGATTGCTCCAATAGGAATCGTTCGAGATACCTTTCAACCTATATAGCCCCCTTTCGTAGTTCGTTATGCGGGGGCACCACTCCCCAGGTGTCGAAATAACGACGGAATCTAAACGAAACCATCATGCAACACCGGTGGCATAATAACGACGGAAACCAACTAGCGAGACCGTCACACAGCCACCTTGACTTCATAACTAAGCTACATGGGATCGTGAGTCCCCAAAGGCATGCATAAGGATCAGCGCCAAGGGCCCTTTACCCTATACACCATCTCCTTGCGTAGCATCAGGTCCGTGGGTTCGCTACACCCAAAGGAACATAAGTCTTTCAACTCAGTGGGTGCTCCTGCGGGGATCTAGGAAGACAGTGCGAAATTTGTGTTTCGGGGCAGACAGTGGAAAAAGTGGACAATTTTTGCTACCTCGGAAGTGTGGTTACAGCAGATGGTGGAGCGGATGCTGATGTACAGTCTCGCATCAATAAGGCTCGGACAGCTTTTTTCAGTTTGACTCCTTTCTGGCAAAACAACAACATCTCCAGAAGTACCAAACTCAGGATCTTCGAAACCAATGTAAAATCTGTGCTTCTTTATGGCTGTTTAACTTGGAACGTGACCAGAGCGATAACAGCTAAATTGCAGACTTTCGTGAATCAGTGCCTACGGCGCATCCTACACACACACTGGCCAGAAGTCATTTCTAACGACGACCTCCTCTTCATTACTGGCCAGGACATGATAGACACCTCCATAAAAAGGCGAAAGTGGCAATGGATAGGTCACACTTCGAAAAGGGCCGGAAAACATTGCTAAACAGACCCTCGATTGGAGCCCACAGGGAACCGATGCAAGTCGAGCTGTTGAACGACCTAGAAACACCTGGAGAAGACCAGTTGACGTCGAGGGTAAGTCAATAGGCAAATCGTGGAATCAGTTGATGGCGATGGCAGCGAACAGGACGAGGTGGAAAGTCGTAACAGGATCCAGAGAGAGAGAGAGAGAGAGAGAGAGAAAGAGAGAATAAGCCGTCTGATTGGTCGCGGTAGCCAGATCGATAAAGCGTTTATCATGTAAAAGGTCGCAGATTAAAATCCTGCCAGAAACATATTCAAACAGTGACTTTTTTCGCCGGCCTCCAATCGACTCAGCTGTGAATGAGTACATCGACTCGTTTGGTACAGCTCTATAGAATATTAAATACTAAAATGACTAATATTACCATCTAAATAGTTTACATTTGAATCCACTTCACTCGGCTGTTCAGACTTGCACTTTTAAAAAATACTTGAATATCATAATTTTGAAATAATACGTATTTTATAAAAATGGCAAACACAAAAGCAAATTCTTTAGTTAGTAGGTAAGACATTATTTAAATATAAAAAAAAAACAGCTAAATACTTACTTGAACTTTCGGTAATTGTTTTAGGACTACTTGGTTCTAAATCGCCTTCTGCTTCTATGCACACCGCATGATCACCTATATCACCTAAAAGTACTGACTCTAATGGATCACCGTCGATTTCTGGAACCACTATCACTACATCGTCGGCGCCGGTTTCAATATGTTCAGCACCACTACTATTTTCTAGATACTGAGTTGGCATGGAACTGAAAGAGGTATTAATTTTAGATATAAAAAATACAGCTTAGTTAAAAAACGAAAAAAAGTAATGGTTCAAGTATCTACGGACGCCACGTCATTTTGAAAAACGGATTTGGGACATTACTAATGTCAATTCACAGAATGGAGTGTTTGATACTGGCTAAGTGCAAGGGTAAAATCACTACTTCGCTAAAGGATCTTTCTAAGAAAGCCGAAAAATTCGGGAGTTCGGGTGAATGTATACAAGGAAGGAACTGGCAATCAGATGCCTGCAATATTTTGACTATAGGTCTGCAACTTGATCACGATACATATCTGACCCGATCACACGGAGAAGAATTTATTCATTTTTCCTTTTAATCTAAAACAGCACAAGGATATTTAACTACGGGCATGTATTGGTTATGCATTCAGCGGAAAAGAAAAACATACATAAATCGTACCGTCGAGGCTACGTTATCATTTGCGCCGATAGACAGGTGTCTGGATTCAAGTCTAGATGTCAAGGCGAAAGAAGAAGAAATGAGTAAAAATCATCATGCAGACTGATACAAAAATATTAAAAAAAAACAGCTCCTCTGAAACCTATGCCAAAGAAATTTCAAAGAATGGCAGTAAAAAGAATATTCCTGATTGGACTCTGTACGCCTTAATTCATCATGTCAACGATAGAAGAGAAAATGGGATTGTTGATAATTCCAGTAGGGTGAGTTTGCTATCTTCGATAGACTGGCGACACGGCATCAGACAAATAATGATTACTTCGAAATATGTGTTCAGAAATTTCAAGTCAACCGAGATAATTGTAGTCAAGGATATGCAGAGTATCATATCTCACTGACAAGCTCGACTATACAAAATTTCTTTTCAACTCCACCCCAAATCGAGCTATTTCCATATATGCATGTGCTAATATCAAGAAATTCATTCAGCTTACCTTAAAGTAACACGTTTCTTAATACGATTCCCTAAATCGGAAAATCCACGATACATAGGAGGTCTTTTTTGTTCGGATTGGTCGAATGTTTTTGTTATCGGTGAATTCGGTTCTGAAAATTGTTTTTCCACCAAAATCGGTTTAGGCTGAAATTGCAGAGAATGAGAAAACAAATTAGGCAAGCATTATTCTGTAAATTATTGGATGTGTACATACAGTGATTTTATGATTTTAACAGTTTGTCCTATAAAGCCATCCCACTTAAGAAATCTAGACTCTAAGAAAAAATCCCGAATATTTCCTAAAAAATCGCTATTCTTGTAAATCACTATTTTTGAAGTCGCTTTTTTTGGAGATCTTAATATTGAAAACACTATTTTCGAGGATTCTATATTTATGTTAATCGCTGATTCGTAATCCTTTCTAAGATATGAAATAATACAACAAGTCAACAGAAAGTAAATGTATGGAGTGGAGTGGGTATTTGCCAAACTAAGTCATACTAACTTAGTCTGGCTTTCCACTGCCACTAAAAATAATCAGTAACAGGCCAATTCTACGACTGTCCTCTGGTTTCGTCCTCTGGCATTTTACTCGTCAGGAGCTACCTCAATCCATTGGAGAAGTACCCACTAGGCTAGGCGAGCTAGAGAGGCAAGGTGCATAGGGTGTTAGCCACTTAGCTGATTGAATTGATTAAAATGTAATGGCACTCCCGCGGAGTGGACGAGGCGGGCATGCTCGGTGAGTATGACCGAGGTTGTAATATCGTGTCATTAAGGAATATTACTATCTATACCGTAAACCAGGCGGCGATGATGATATGATGTAATGTGTCAAAAGCTATCAAGGAGCTCGACTTCTTAAACATCACTCTGTGCTGGATTCCGGGGCATAATGACTTCAGCGGTAACCGCAAGTTAGACGAGTTGACTCGGACGGATACGGGGTGTTTTGGAACTCACAATATACCTATAGAAGCTTGCAAGAAGCTGGTAGAGACAAACCGAGATAAGCGGACAGCTAAATTGAAGTACAATACATACCTGGAACATTCCAAGACAGATTTGGCCGAACTTCAATCTTAGCCGCTCCTCAGGGCTACTGATGCTATGAAGAAAGCATTTCAGGAAGGTCATCGGGATCATTACGGGTTATTGCCTGCTGGGTTAGCACGCTAAGCGCTATCAGCTACCATAATTATAGCAGAAGGTGTGAGGACGAGGAGGAAGAGGAAATTAGACTTTATTTCCTGGGTACCTGCCCGGCGCTGGATGGTAGACGAAAGGATACTTTGGGGTCCTTCTATTTCATGGATCTGGATGACTTGAAGGGCATAAGAGCTGCTCATCTACATTGCTTCATTGACAAATCTGGATGGTTCGACAACTAGACTCTCATAGTTTTAAGATGGCGAGGTATCATAACGGACCTAGTGGTGGTCTATGTATGCTGTGCTGTGTACGGCAGTCTCAACAACCGTACCTAACCTATACTCGAGGCAAGGAGCCCGGGCGAGGTGAGCGTTCGCATTCTCCCCTAAGTACGAGTAACGAGTACTTTCTGGAAACTCCCCAGGAGACACGCACATTGATGTGATGGGGTGGGCACTGACAAACACGAGAGAAATTGCGAGAAAACAAGGTAGTATGAACATAGAGCACCCGGGTTCCCTTGTGCTCGTGCCTTGCGTCCCTTTGACCCGGCACGAAAAAAAAACACCTCCGAAGCGAAGCGATGTAGTCAAAAATAGTCGAACAGTGCACAGCACCTTAATTGAAGAATCGTTATTTTAATAAATAAACAAAGTATCTAGGGAGTCATTCAGAATTGAAGCAGCTGTACACTCCTCTAGCAACGTTTCATCGAATGGGAGTTGTCATCGCCCTCCTAATGAGCAGGTGGAGCTATAACGTGGTCGACCCACAGTTTATAACTAACGATACCCTTCTTGATTGACATTCGGCTGGGGACATACTTCCGATCCTCCCGTTCATCCTTTCCATAGACTTTTAGCACTATTTTTCAGAAGCCAAAAGAAATCTCATCATTCATTTCAGCGAGAGGTGCCAGAGAGTCCCCGGGTGACCGGGCTTCGAATTTTCCCTTGTGGCTCGTCCTGCTTAACAATTCTCCAGTCTTGTGCTGGGAGCGTAGGATTCGACGACCTAATCGCGAACAGGATCTTCTCCGAATCGATGGATCTTGCTGAAAGCCAGCTGCGGGCCGAACAGGGATCTTGTCCCTTGAAACAACCCCCAATCTAGTACCAGGCCACAGTTTCCCAACCGTAAAGATATTTATGAATAGTTGGTCAGCAAAGAGCATCAACTGTATTACTGTTACTGTCCCTGTCCCTGGAATCATCCACCATCTTTACAAGCTAAGGGTGGTTCCGGATGTTCTCTCAAAATACAGCGGACGTTAGAGGCCAACTTGGACTCTATCTCATTCCACACATCACCTCTCATCGGCATTAATCTTATCGAGGACAGCCAGCTCTATTCAGCCCTTCAACGCATCCGTATAGAATAGAACTGAGTCACTGGCGGCAGAGGTCCTTTCGCTCATAATGAGACCGGGACAAAAGCGCTCCTCGGACCTATTCATTTTGGCCCCCATCGGTTGGTCCGATAAATCAGCCGCAACACTGTTCGCCTACTGAAGCACTGAATCCACGCTCTTTGTTCAGTTTAAACTCTGGCAAACTACCTAAAGAGTTACGGAGCGCGGTTTAGAGGGCAACATGCTTGTGCTTTCGTATTTCTCGCTGTTGAAAAATGACTTACTATTAGACTCAACACTTTTGAGTCTGAGCTACGAAAAGTATGCCGGGAGTTCTTTTCCCCATTATTCTCTTTTAAATGTTCCATAAGTCTAAGTAACTCTCTGATTATTCAAAAACAAAGGTAAATTAGTGACAATAGGGTCACATTTTTTTTGGAGTCGCTAGGGACCCCAGTGTATAGTCTTGGAAAAAACAAATAAGTGTGCGACTGCACACTTATTTGTGCGACTTCACACTTATTTGTTTAGGTTAAAATCACCAAATACAGAAACAGCGATTTCATATAAGTGAAAAAGAAATAATTTTCTATTTTTTTGAGGTGACAATTTTGGCATTTTTTTTTTTTTGAAAATCGCTTTTCATATTTTTTATTTTCGCAAGCCGTTCATTGCTCCTCGTTCGCCTAACTAACTAAAATATTGTCCGTTGACGCCGCCATTCTTGCTCTAGCGTCATGGAGTTGAGAACTCTAATGCTATCGACAGAAAGTCTAAAAATAACGAATTTGATGAAGCTATATGGACTAAACTACAATCCGACTGGTCAAACAGAACGGATTGCAGGGTAGCCAGAGCCTTGTGGCCCTCACCCGATCTAAGAAAACTCAAAGAGAGGGACGTTAGGTCTACTCACAGGGAACCTATCTTATCACATCTTATGCGAGTAGACTGGGATTGACCTACGGCAACTTAAGTAGACGATGTGAGATGAAGAGTACATCATCGAATATACCTTGTGTGAGCCCTAAATTGGAAACGCCTCAACATCTTACGTGCTTGCCGCTTTCAAGAGCTAGCAAAAGTGGTCAGTGCCATATCTTGGAATTAGCTGATTTAATTTAGCGGAGTGGTCACCTGGGAGCCCTAGTTAGCCAACCGAGGGAGTCAGGTAAGCCCAAATCGGAAGCCTATGCGAGCCGCGCTAGCGGCAACAATTTTACTTAACCTAACTTAAGTTGAAAAAATCGCTATTTTTAAAATCGCTATTTTTAAAATCTCTATTTTGAAAATCCCTTTTGTTGAAGTTCTCAGTTTGGGTAAAATCGCAATTTTTGGGAAAACCGCTATTTTTTGGAATCACTTCTTTTTGAATCTCATTTCTTTTTTTTTCGTATCCCACCCCTGTAATAAAATATCAAAAAGTACAATCCTTCGACAATTTGTAGATCTATGCATATCGATTACTCTTCTTGCTAGACATATCTAAGAATCTCTAAAAAAAATTGTCCATTTACCTTTAGTGATGATGTTGATGATGGTGTTGTTGTTGTTGTCATAGCCGCCCCACTACCGCCCGGAGGATTTTGATGATTATTATTATTACTAGGATTATTATTGGAATGTTGTTGAACTTCAGGAACTAATGGAAGAGCTAAAAACCGTTCACGGTCTTGCATATATGCCTTAATTAAAATATCTAATTTTTCTTCTATATCGGCTACCTGTATATCGTGAAAATAGAAATAAAAAAAAATGTATATGTCAGAATAAGATGTTAGGGTAAGGTTAAGCATAACGGTAAAAAAAGTAATAATAGAAGAAAAGCCGAAACACATACTTGTCTTTCTACTTTTACTACGCGCGATGCTAAGCTTATTTTCGATGCATAGACATCTTTCGCTTTTGATCCTTGTTTCCCCAGAATTTGATCTAATCTGAAATGTGGATAGTCAATCAATGAAATCTATTAGGGGATAAGATTAAATTTTTGTTGCTGTTTTTTTTTTTCAGTATTTCTACGCATAGTTTTTGAGTGGTGGTTATTTTAGTATACAACAATGAACAATAAATAATCTACACATTAGCAAAGTAACATCAATTGGCAAATATTTAGGAAAACGAAGCCGAAATAAACAAAAAAAAGTAAGCGAAACTTAATGTAGCTTAAAACAAAAGTACCAATGAATTGTAAATCTCCTTTTCTGTCGACCAGTTTGCTAAAGTCTCGAGTTTGTCGTAGGAGTATAGTAATTTAATTCAGTTTTGCATTTTTTTTTATTTATTAAATATAATCAAAAGGTCCCTTTTTCCATCGCTGTACTGGAGAGAAATTTAGGAGATTTCTAGATTCTGGCTAGATATAGCGATGAAAACAGGGATTATTGGATTTTGAGATCAACAGTTTTGTTAATAATCTTAGGCATTGTGAAAAAAAGACTGTCTTTCTCCATCGCTTGCTTGAGAAGCAAAACATGTACCTGCACGAAAGGCACACGCCCAAGTGCTAGCCATTGAATAAGTCCATACTCGTAGATGTATTCAGATCATTACTATCTCAAAGTTAGCGTAGATAAAATCCATAGGGTCATTTTCTCAATGTTTCGTTACACTGCCCGATAGCTAACAGAGATTTGAGCTTATGCAAGCGATAAACTGCTCGATAAATATGTATTTTCATTTTCTCAAACGTCATATGGTTCGTGGCCTTGATAATTGGCCAAGAACCCCCTAGTCTACACTCATAGACAAAATCGTGCGATTGTCTATAGACAAATCGAGGATTTTGTACTTAGACAATCGCGAACAATTCGGAACATTTTTATGGACTTTGTTGCTCGTCCACATCTACATTTAGTTTCTGAGAGACATGGCAATTGAAAAGCGGCTGCTTGCTGCTTGTGCAGCCTTTATCTCTGCTAATGAAAAAGGTAAGAAAGTCCGCAAACGTTTATTTATACGGACCTTGTTTGTAGATGGTCCTATATTCGGGCTTAATCTATTAGTAGAGCTAAAATTGGAAGATAGTTGAGGCTTCCAAAATTTTACCAGATTAACCGCTACGGATTTTGAGGTATTGCTGCCAATGGTTGGAGGTAAAATTTCAAAACAAGATACAAGATTTAGAGAAAGTATTCCACCTGCCCTCAGGTTGGCAATAACGCTTCGTTATCTGGCGAGTGGTGATTCATTTACTAGCCTTATGTATACATTCAGGGTTTCCAAGCAGACGATATCATCGTTTGTCCCGGAAGTTTGTGAAGCCATAATATCTTCGTTAAAAAACTTCGTGCAGGTAAGTACAAATAATAAAAAGGGAACATTCCTGTTTGGCGAATATTAGGGGAAATCTCTCTATTGCATTTAGAGAGAATTCTTAAAATTCGTTAATTGCGGCATTTCTACTTTAGGTAGTCCATTTCCACTTTAGGTGGTAAGGACCTAGAGCCCACGCGGGGGGATTTGTAGGTCCTTGCTTGATAGGTGAGCATGCCAGGCGTCTTCGGCTTCCGTATAATGATCACTGCAGAAGCTGTGGAGACGAGGAGGAGGAGGAGACAATAGCTCACTTCCTGTGCTATTGCCCTGCTCTGGCCGGTAGAAGAAAGGACACTCTAGGTTCCCTTTACTTTCTTGACCTGGATGACTTGAAGGACGTAAGTGCTGGTCATCTACATCGCTTTATTGATAGATCCGGGTGGTTTGACGACTAGGCTCTTATGGCGTTGAGGTATCACAACGGACCCATTGGTGGTCTATGTGTGCTGTGTTCTATACAGCAGCCTTTTTAACCTAACCTAACCTGTAGGTCCTAAACGGACATTTCTTGAGTTTTGTGAAAATTCTCTAATTTTTGCGAAACAGGAATGTTCCTAAAAAATTGATAATTTTAGTGAAAACATTTATTTTCATAAATATTTTTCTAACTTTAGTTAGAAAATATAAAAGAGTTGATATGTTTTCTCTGTTGTCCACATTTCAAAAATACTACTCAAATAAACGATAATTATCTGACCGCACGCTATATGGTTTTGCGAACACGACGAAATGTTACACAAAATGTCTCAAGTTTTCCATTCTTGATGGGAACTCATAGACACACGATAGACAACTCATATACATGTACATGCAGTTGCAGAACACTCGAATTGTTCCCGATTTGTCTCTAAAAAATCGCAGAACCTTGTCTATAGACACAAGTTGCGGAAGTGTATGAGTGTGGACTAGGGGTAAAAGGTAGACAAGGTTCCGTTTAACGTTTTCAATCGGATAAATGCTAAACAGACATTGAGAAAATGAAATTGTGCTAGCAGGCACTTTATTCTTTCGATAAATTTTAATCGGAAAATAAGAAAACGGGCCATAACAAATTATGCATTACAATATTCACGCGGCAAAACGACTGTCTTCCTCCATTACTTGCATAAGAGCAAAACGTGAACCTGCGTAGAAGATGCACGATCTAATGTCAGCTATTGAACAAGCGCACAGATATTTTCAGATAATAGTTATCTCAAAATTTTGCGTCGTCAATATTTTGGACAATAAACTGTGCATTATCACAGTCATGCGACAATAACACTGTCTACGACTATCGCTCAGTTGAGAGCGAAAAGTGAACCTGCAAAGAAGGCCTGCGCCATTTCGCCTGTTGAATAAAATTCTGACTTGCCATCAGATATATAGTAGTCCGCGGAATAGATTCTAAATAGGTGACCTTACCAAAAAGTTTCAGTAGTCCTGTAGTTAAGAATCCAAGCTTTTGACTTTCTCCCTTTGTGCATTCCCTGTGCACCTTTCAAGTTTGGGAACAGATAGAAGTCTGAGGGTTCCAAATCAGGAGAATAGGGGGGATGGTCGAGCAAATTGTACCCCAAATCCCGCAGTTTTCCTGGTGAAAGATGATTTTTTTCTTCTTCAAGCCAGGCCTCTTCTCGCGAACTTTGGCATCCAGCTGGTCAAAAAGTTTGGAGTAATATTCGCCTGTTATTGTTCTGACTTTTTTAAGGTAATCAATTAACAGGATCCCTTTCGCATCCCAAAACACGCTGGCCATGAGCTTTCCGCCAGATGCGATCTACTTCGCTTGCTTTGGCGCTAAACCACCGCCTGCCACCCACTGCTTCGACTGCTGTTTCGTTTCTGGCGTGTAGTGATGGACCCAAGTCTCATCCATGGTGACAAATCGCCGCACAAAACCGGTCGGACCACGATTGAATCGGTGCAAAGATTACTGCGAAAATCGTTTGCGCATTTGCTTTTGATCGGCATTCAGCAAATGCGGCACCCATTTTGCGCAAAGCTTTCGTATTTCTAATTCTTTGTGCAAGATATTTCGCTTCCTTGCACTTTTCCATGGTTTTCGGTGTGGTTGCGGTTTTTGGCCGTCCTTCACGTGGGTCGTCATCGAGGGACGTGCGACCACGTTTAAATTCAGCTGCCCGTTTTTTAATTGTTGACATGGAAGAAGCAGAGTCCCCGTAAACTCAGGGGTTAATCCATGCAAAACGAAGAATTTTACGACCGCACGATATTCAAGTTTCTCCATTTTAACGAAAAACACGAAAGAGGTCTACTGCAAAAATTCGTGTAAACAAACTACGTGACAGAACAAGTTGAAACTTGTCATCCGAACTAATGACACGTGCACCCAGGCAGAAAACATATTTTTTTTTCTGAATATAACGGTATTTCTGTGTGAGGCGAAGAATTCGGAGTTATCGGAGGTTGTACTAATTTGTGTGTTGATGATTGGTATCTTGAAGGGAAACGGCCATTCGAGTTCAGCCTGTTGGAATTTGAATTTGATTGTTTTCTGTATAGCAAGTTATTTCGCATTTCATCGGTTGTTCTCTTCGGTGCCCGCTACTTGGTTTGGTAACCACAATTTATCATTCAAAATTGCAGCGCAGACGTCATTATCAAGAGTGGAGACTTTAAATGAGACGACTGACTTTGATTCCAAATTCTAATTCTGCCAAAAAAGCTTTTCGACAACAAATGATTTTACCTCTCAAATATCTGTATTGTTCAGAACATGTTGTTCAATTTGATCACTTTCAACATCGGTATTAAATGGAGGTATATAAATTTAATTGAGCTTTATTTTTATTTTTTATTTTGGCTCTGTACAA
Source organism: Chloromyia formosa (assembly GCA_964017055.1). Taxonomy (NCBI): domain Eukaryota; kingdom Metazoa; phylum Arthropoda; class Insecta; order Diptera; family Stratiomyidae; genus Chloromyia; species Chloromyia formosa. The sequence continues at coordinate 45,390,144 of OZ024818.1, read as the reverse complement.
TCGGTTGAGTTATTCCACTGACATCTCTAGCCCGCTTAGTAAAAGGCGACAGACCATTCTGTTGCTTCTGCTTAAATCCTTCAATAACATGAAGAACCTGGTCGGAATCTATGTTTTCATGGGTCAGCTGTAAAGGTATTCCATTTGAATTAAATATATTAACTCCAGTTCCATGCGTTTCGTTTTTGTTGTATGTTCATGTACAGTAATGAATTCAAGGAGTTCAATGATTCACTCACACTGTTGAATGATGCATCATAGTCCAGTTTGAGTTGTTTCATTCTCGATTGATGTTCGAAAAAAATGACATTTAAACTGTTTACAGCTGCTTCAGCAACTTTTATACTCGATGCAACGACATTTTGAGCCGATGGAAGCGCTAGATCACTCCATGTTTTTGTTGTATCAATTTGTTTTATTTTATTTCTAGGTTTTTAATTTTTTTCTTAAGTCTTTTCACTTCATCACTAATGTTTTTATTTTTCTTCAGCATTTGATCTTTTTCAGTCTCGAACTTCGTTTTGATATCAGAAAATGATTCACAATTCATGCATGACGGGCAAGTAAATTCGATTAGAGAATCCCGAAAAAAAAATTTGTTCACTTTTTCGTTTTTTTCATGGATCACTTCTTGGGAATCGTTATTTGATTGTGTAATTTTAAGAATGTTCAATAAGTGTGTTATTTCGCAATTTTGAGAGATACATTCAACGTATTTAGGTAATAAAACATCTTGTGCATATTACTATGAATTCAATCCCGAGAACAAGGCGACCGACTTATATAACATATCAACAAATTAGAGCTACTGAAGCTTTTGCGAGGCAACATGTGTCTATTCTCTGGCTGGACTAATAAGCATATCTGGAAAAGTTTAGCCATTCACATGCTTGCCGATGTTTGATGCATCGCAGAGGTTGAAAAAATCACTGGTTGCATGACCTGAAAGGTTCTAGTGTTATATTACGAAGGCGGTCCGATAAGTACTTAGCCTCACCGCCCGATGGTGCCACTATCGCAAGAGAAATTTACTATCATGTAGTACATTCTCGTAGTCGGCTACTGTCAAAATTTCAGCCGAATCGGACTCATAGTTTTGTTTTGACCCCGTGTGGAAGCGGGCGTGTCCGCGGATTTTGGAAAAATGAAAAAAGAGCAATATTGGTCGGTGATTCGATTCTTGTTCTTGGAAGGGAAATCATGCAGCGAAATCAAAGAGCGCTTGGATGCTGTGTACGGTAACTCTTCCCTTTCGATAGTGACTGTCAAAAATTGGTTTAATGAGTTTCAACGTGGTTGCACGTCGGTTTTTGATGAGCCACGCCCAGGTGCTCCGAAAACGGATAACGTGACAAAAATCCACGATCTCGTATTGGCAGACCGCCGATTGAAGGTGCGCGAGATAGCTGAGACAGTAGGTATCTTAAAAGATTGCATGAAATTTTAGGCATGAGAAAGCTGTCGGCGCGCTGGGTAACGCGTTTGCTCACTCCGGACAACAAGCGCAACCGTGATACCACTTAATAGCAGTGTTTGACGCTGTTTAAGCGCAATCCGAAGGAGTTTCTGCGTCGTTTCGCGACCGTCGACGAAACATGGATCCAACAGTCGAAACAGTAGACTTCACCTAGCGAACGTGCTGCGAAGAAGGCGAAGACTGTCCTATCGGCCGGAAAGGTGATGGCCATCGTTTTCTGGGATTCGCAAGGTGTGATCTACTATGCCGAATTATTGGGCCGATTTGACGCCCGAATTGCGGAAAAAATGGATCCATTTGGCGGAGAAAAAAGTGCTCTTCCACCATGACAACGCACCGGCTCACGCTTCCGCCGTCGCCACGGCCAAATTGGTCGAATTGGGCTACGAACTGCTGCCCCATCCACCGTATTCTCCAGATTTGGCCCCGTGCGACTTATTTTTGTTTCCAAACTTGAAAAAGTCACTCGCCGGGCAGAAATTTGAGTGAATGAGGAGGCCATCGCCGCCACCGAGGCCTACTTTGCAGACCTCGAGAAAACGTATTTTTCAGACGGGTTAAAGAAGTTGGAGCATCGCTGGGTCAAGTGTATCGAGCTAAAAGGAGAAGAAAATAAATCGCCACTTTTCCAAAATTTTCGTTTTTCTTTTGTAGGCTAAGTATTTATCGGACCGCTCTCGTATATGCACACCAGACACCTCAATCTGGATAGAGTTGCAAATCCCGAAACACATGCACATTCACTAGAACATACTGGGTAGAGTGTGGTGAAATATGGAAAGCATATATTCAGTCGAAAAAAGAACATTTCAACAAGATTTACTTTAAATCTTGATCGAAATCTAGATTAATAAATGTTGTAAATCTTGGATATTCTGGGGGTAGGTTTGCTTAAATCTCGAGATTTATCCAAATCTCCTGTAGTGTGCAAGGGATATTAAGTACTTCTCCCGGATATAGTTTCAGCTTGCACGTGTCTCTGAGCTGAGCAGCTCATGCGTGGCGTAAGTCGAGCGTTCACATATTCGGTTGCTCAGAAGTTTGTGAACACTTTTTTTTCGAAATTCCGAATACCAAACATTGGTCAACTCATACAACAATATTTGTTGAAAGGTTAATTATACGTCGACAGAAGGAGGTGTACCTTTTTTATTTTTATATTTATAGTTTCTTTTTTTCTATATACAAAAAAGCAATCTGTCATGCAAGCAAATTACAAAGATATATCTATATACGTACACATAATAACATCTAAACACAAGCCAAAAAAGGTAATAAATTTTCTAAAAAAAAAAAAAAAATGGTAACAAAAAAAAAGTAGCGAAGCCTCAGATTTTGAATTTATTTTAATGCTTCAATTCATTCTGTTTTAGAATATTATTATTTTGGTCAGACACAAGTCGTAGGAGTGTGATAAATGTCCTTAACAACAATCATTCTTCATTTGTACACTGATTGCTGTTTATTATTTTTTAAGCTGAATAAGGTATACTATAGGTGCATATTTTGTTATTTGTGAATTTGAAGTTTTGGGCATATAAATCTGATTGCGAGTCTGATCGTGGACAGACTTTGGTTTTGATGTCGCTTGTGTGTTTCTCAGAATAGTATATGTCACAGAAGCTGCATAACAATATCAAAACGCATATTTTTTTATTTTAAATAAAACTTAATTGTCGCTGAAAATTGTTATAGATGACATTAAATCCCGAATTCTATTGTATTTGTTTGGTGCAATTTTGTGTGATTTTTGTGGAAATTTTAATAATGAATTCGATTTTGTATTAGTTATTGAATTTTTTACGTCCATTTGTTATATATGTACATTATTTATCCATGTCGACACTAGAGGCAAGAGTTCTAATAGAAAAGCTCAGTAAGATCGTTAGATAGATAAGTATAGTTTACGAATTATAAAGTGGTAATGATGGAAAATACTGATTATTGAAGAAGTCCTACCTAGGCATGTAAGAGATATCTATATCCTCAAGCGCAATTGAGGATTATCCTCGTAAAAATAGGCATCCTCATCCGTATCCCTACCCTCATCTTTTAATTTTTAAATATCCTCATCCACATCCACAATCTTCTTATTCGTATGAGGACATTTACGGGAATATTTAGAGGCATTCCATTGAATCGAATTTATCGAAAAAATATACAACTCGTGTTAAGATATGCTTCGAAAGACTTACTTAAAAAGATATATAGTATGCTAGAAAAAAATAAACTAACGCGGTTTTTGCTGATTCGTCGTCGTATCGTATCAAATGTGTAGAACGGTCAAATAAAATTTAAGCTGGAAAGAATTAACCTGAGGCCAATTTTGCTATAAAAAACAAAATATTGATCGTAAAGGTTCGAAAAAGACGAAAAAAGGGGGCTACCTTTTTTTTCTTCGACTGTAGGCATGTTGAGTGCCATATCATATCATTTGGCAGCTATACAATTTCCCCAAGCGAGTAAAAACTGACTAACTAATCAACTTGTCTCACATCAATCGTTTAATATTTAACGAAATTACATGAATCGTAATGAAATACAATTTCTATCATTTTTTCACCGTCGCAGCTACTTCAAATTGGGAAAAATACCAGAAATGGGAAGTAATAACTATTCCTTTTGATATGACACCCAACATGCCTATAGTCGAAGATATAATATCGGCTGATTTTTTCGTCCTTTTCGGTCCCTTCCGATCAATATTTTATGTAGCGAAATGAGTTTTGGCCTCTTAAACCACTACAAATTACAAAAAAATGGCCATGTGTTAATTTTTTGTTAGCTCGAGCGTTTTATTGGATATTTTTATCGAAGTAGTAGTAGATTTGTATGCTGATGTGCTTCTCATCTTCTCAACTAATATTTCATATATTGTACATAAGCAAATTAGAAAATATATCTTCATATTCACCCTCATCCGTATCCTAATTTTTTAATTATCAAATATTCCCTATCCTCATCCGCATCCTCGAACCCAAATTATTTTTTACTCACGTCCCCCCGATAGTTCTATCTTATTGACTACTAGGGGTATTTTTGATATTGGAAAGTGATATTGTAAGAAAATAGACATCATAGACCTTATACTTTGTGCGTCGACGTTTTTAGAAGTGTCGGAACGTTAGATATTAATTTACTGTCTAAATTGTGTCTGTCAGCTGTCTGTATAATTGGTTTAAATTGTGATTATAAGTAAAACTGACAGTAAGGTCTTGACCCATCTGTCTGTTGAATGTTTCAAAAATTGACTGGCGTCATATCAATTGAGGCTGAAACGTCAGAACTAATAGTGACAAATACGACCGCTTATTAATTTTTGGTTATGGTCCCAGCCTTGTAAAGGGAAACAGAGAAAACTAAAGGTGAGAAGTAATAATCACGAAGGATAAACAAAGCAAAGTTTTTTGCATAAGGAAAAATGGCAAACGCAGAGAGACAGAAATTTGTCAAATTGAATGATTCCAACTATGCAAATTGGGGGCAAAGACCTTTTCCATAGTCCTCCGCGTGGGCGCCCCCTGGTAACGGCAGTGTATCAATTCGCTGACGGCCAATGTCTTAGCGATAAGACAGTTTGGAAAAGGCAGATAGCTGTAGCCTGAATGGCTGACGAACACCTAAGCGTCTCAGGTCTAGTAGGATGGATTGACTTGCGTAGTTGGACCTGCTACATAGTTGTGTGGGCTCCAGCACGTTTATTAAACCATCTGAAGCAGCTATCTCCGAGGCCATCCCCTGAATGGGGTTAAGCGACGTGCTGACAACTCGTCATTGTAAAAACCACTCCATGTCAAGAAACCTGGAACAAAAGCCTCGGATTGGACGGATCAACAACGACGACCACGCAAACGAATAAAGGATTATTCTTTCGGATCCTGGAATGTACGCTCCCTGAACAAACCGGGGGCCGAGAAGGCCCTCCTTCAACAGGTCGAAAAGTACAAACTGAGCATTACTGCAGTCCAGGAAACAAATTGGCTTGGCAGCGAGATTAATGACAAGAAATCGCACACAATTTTTACAAGTGGCAAACCATCGGGCCGCAAGGAGTTTGGAGTAGCATTTATAGTGAACAATCACCTCAAACCGCATATTACTGACTTCAAACCCATAAATGAACGGCTGTGTGCGATTCGCATCAAGACTCGATTCTTCAATCTCTGGCTCATCAATGTGCACGCCCCCACTGAAGTTAAAGAAGACGCAGTAAAAGACGAGTTCTACGCCCGCCTTGAAACTCTCTTCGACTCACTTCCAACAAACGACGTCAAATTGCTGCTGGGAGACTTTAACGCGAAAGTCGGAAATGAAAGTTGGCACCGGAGGACCACTGGAGGCCACAGCCTCCATGAAGAATGTAACGATAACGGCCAGCGACTTATCGACTTTGCCTGCAGCAGGAATCTAGTCGTAAGCTCTACGTGCTTCCTGCATCGACGCATTCACAAGCAGACCTGGAAGTCTCCAGACGCACATACCGTCAACCAAATTGACCACGTCCTCATTTGCAGGAGATGGGCGTCTAGTGTCATGGATGTCCGCTCCTATCGAGGAGCAAATTGCGACTCAGATCATCACTTGGTGAAGACGACCTACAAATGTAGAATTTCCTCAGTGCACCAAGCAAGAATCAGCCCTCCCAAAATCTTTGCGGTTGATAAGCTTTTGAGTGATGCTACAGCGGTGGCGTATACTACCGCCCTTGAGGAAAAACTATCACCTATGCTACACAACATCAGCAACACAGGCGTCCATGGGTTCTGGGAAGAACTCAAGGGTACCATCAAGGATGTCGCAGAGAAGGTCGTGGGATATAAAGCCCGGCGAGCGCGAAATGACTGGTTCGACGAAAAATGCAAAGCCTCACTTGACGCGAAAAACGAGGCCTACAGACAATGGATTCAACGAGGAACCAGAGCCAGAAGTGAAAAATATGACGAGCTACGGCGATTATCGAATAGAATAATTAGACGTAAGAAACGTAAATACTTTGACGAGCAGTTGCTGAACATAAACGAAAACTTAGCTAATAGGAACACCAGAGAAGCGTACAAACTAGTAAATACAATTAAGAACGGCTACCAACCCAGGACTAGCCTTTGTAAGGACAAGGATGGAAACATCATCAGCGACACCGATGGTATTAACAAGCGATGGGCCTCTTATTTTGAAGAGCTTCTAAACCGACCATCTAACATCCCCACACAGGAAGCTCTCGACGATATTGTTGATCTAGGCCCACCCATTCAACCCCCGACAGTAGAGGAAGTTGATCTCGCCTTGCGGTCACTAAAACGAAATAAAGCGCCGGGCGCTGACGAGATTCCAGCTGAACTGCTAAAATTCGGTGGAACGAGTCTGATGCCATACATCAATTACTCCTGCGAGTATGGGACAACGAGGAGATTCCAGACGATTGGCGCAGAAGCATCATCTGTCCAATTCATAAAAAGGGAGATAAACTGCGGTGTGAGAACTACAGGGGCATCTCACTAGTTTGTACGTCCTATAAAATTTTGACGAAAATTCTGCAAAATAGAATAAAACCCTACGCAGAACGAGTCATTGGCGAATATCAAAGCGGTTTCAGACCTGGACGCTCCACAACCGATCAGCTCTTCTCAGTCAAACTGAAACTCCAGAGGTGCTGGGAATACAACGTAAACGTATACCAAATCTTTGTCGACTTCAAGCAGGCATACGACAGTATCGATCGTGGAGTACTGTACAACATCATGCTGCAATTTGGTATACCGGCAAAATTAGTGCGACTGACAAAGATGACGATGACCAACTCCGTCTCACAAGTCAGGATCCAGAATAGACTTACTGATCTATTTGAAACACGCACTGGTTTGAAACAGGGCGATGGAATGGCACCCACGCTCTTCAACCTAGCACTGGAATACGTTATTCGGGCCATGAATATGGACAACAGCAAGACGCTACTCATCAAGTCGACACAATTAGCAGCGTACGCCGACGACATCAATATCATGTCCCGAAGATTGGCTGACGCAGAAGAACTTCTGCATACGCTCGATACCGCTGCAAAGGAGGTTGGATTACGTATTAACGAGGGTAAAACTAAAATAATGATGCAATCGGTGACAAGGACACCTGCACAACCAAGCATCAATGTGGGGGACCTCAACATCGAGTTCGTGAACAACTTCAATTACCTGGGTTGCAACTTGTCAAGGGACGCCAACGAAACTGACGAAATCAAGCGACGGATACAGTTAGCTAATAAGACTTTTTTCTCGGTTCTCCCCATAATGAAATCGAAGCATGTGCACAGAAACACGAAGCTCCGCGTGAACAAAACCATTATACGACCAGTGCTATGCTATGGCTGCGAAGCATGGACCCTAACTCAAGCCTCCGAAAACATGCTAGACACTTTTGAACGTAAGATTCTACGGCGAATTTTCGGGGCTGTTTGCGATTGAGATGGATGGCGCATCCGGTACAACCATGAGTTGTATGAAATGTACGATGAGCTGGAAGTCTCGAAAATCGTCAAACTACAACGACTTCAATGGGCAGGGCATGTACAAAGAATGGACGATGATCGCATGCCTAAGAGAGTAATGAATGCAGAACGAGTCGACGCACGGAGCGAGACTGCGAGGACGACCGAGATCTCGTTGGGAGAGCTCAGTAGGTGTGGACGCCGCGCAGCTGCTGGGCTCCCAAAATTGGAGGACGCGGTCACGTGACCGAGATAATTGGAGGACAATGATCCAGGCGGCCAAGGCCCGACGTCGGGCTGTCGCGCCACGATGATGATGAAAGACAACTGAGGTTTTGTATGCACCGAAACTAGTTGGGAACGTATGTACTTTCCGTCAGACAGTTGACGAAAAATGGTCTAAGAGTCGAATTTGATGAACGCATTTGTGAAATCAAACATAATGGTCGACGAATTGGGTTAGCGGATGCAATTAGTGGGTTGTACGTATTGAGTCAACCTGATATAGTGAGTGCGACGCTCGCTCATAATGACAGATGCATACATAAGTTGCATCGGAAAATGGGACATCGTGATCCAGCGGCTATTCGAAAAATGGCAGCGGATGGTTCGATTAGTGGTCTCGAGATTGTTGAATTCTGGGGGATTAAAGAATTCTGCGGTGTGTGTATGAAAGGTTAAATGACACGAATACCGTTTCTGAAGAAAGTTCAACCATTTTCTGAATGGAAACGTAGTATAGGGCAAGCTCAGTTCAAGTATTCTATAATGTCTTTAATCGACACAGGGAACTGCTTTAGATTTTGATAAATATCGTCACTGAAAAAAAAAGTAGAAATGCTTGTCGTGACTTTTGGCCCATCGCAAGCACTTGCAAATCATCCATTTGCTTCCAAGTTGTCGATGATATGCTTTACAAAGTTTGGACCCCACGAAAAGGAAGTCTTTTGATCCGTGTCTTTGAACAGATTTCACTTTATGCTCAAAAAGGTCCTTTCGTCCTGACCAAAGGAACTGCAGTGCATCGGCCTGATCTCCCCAATCCATAAGATACTAATATTTGCTTGGTTTGGTTTCTCTTTAATTTTATAATCCTTTTATACTCATGCATACCGTCAGCAGCACCAAAACGTTATTGATTAGAATCACCAAGTAAGCGATGTGTCAAATGTGACAAAGGAAAATGCCTGTAGGATCGAACTTAGAAAAGGCTTAGGCCAAAAACTTTCTGACTTGAATACAACAGAATGTTTCGTCACCGGACTTTGCTCAGAGTCGCCCAAAGAAGCTACATACCGAATTTGGCGCTATGAATTATCGCCGATAGTTCGTAGTGCCCCCGAATTTGGTCTAGATTGGACCCCGATAAATGCACGGACAAACGCACTATATGCAAGTATGGTACTAAAACTATTGTTTTTTTGCTAAATTTTCAGTTTCTAAACTGCACGGCGGGCGCGATGAACTTTATTGAGTTTAATTCACACGTTTATATATTTCCGAGATTTCGCTTCCACTACATATTCCTCATATGTACTCTCTTTATAACATGAAAATATTACATGGGAGGCATTCAATTACATTTTGGGAATAATTTTTGTTGCAAAAACAACAAAATAATAGTTTGGAGTGGACAGGAACATTCAACAAAGGCAGAAAGGACATAAGCGATATATAGGATATAAAGGAGAACATAAAGAACACAAAGGATTTGAAGGATATAGAGTTTATAAAGGGTATATACATAAAGTACCTATATATAGAGGCTACATGAAGGATGTAAATGATTCAAAGGACATAAATGACTTAAAAGACACAAAGGACAAAGAAGCAAATATGACAAAAAGGCAAGAAACAAAAATGAAAGAAAGAAAAACCAGTTTGAAGTTCTTTTTTTTTTTGAGAATAAAAGGGGAGTGTACCATTGCTAAGCAGTCAGAATATGTCACTCGCACAATGCTCACGGTATAAATAGTGCGCATTATACGACACGAGTGCGAATTTTCACTGTGTGAAACACATTACCCATTTTTCAAGCATAAGCGCATGTATATATATATTTTTTTTTTTGAGAATAAAAGTGAAGTGTGACGAAACCTTAGGCTTAGGCTGAAACATTTTGGGTGGGGACCATTGCTAAGTGGTCTTGTTGACTGCTTAGCATTGGTACACTCCACTTTTATTTTCAAAAAATAAAATATAAACATACGCTTATGCGTGAAAATGGGTAATGAGTTTGAAGTTCTGTTTATATTAGAATAAGATACAACATTTTCATACTAGGGGTTTGCTACGCTCGGTGTTTCCTACTTTAGTCCTTTGTATCATTTTAGACCCAAGCTTATTAAATTAATTGCTTGTTTCACGACCCCATCCATCGGTTTGTTACGGCGATTCAAGAAGACAAGAGTTGCGATTGGATGTCGCGGTCAAGACGGGTCATTGGGCAGTGGGAGAGCACGCAGCCAGATTTGGTATTCCCAACAACGAGTACTGTCGTATTATAGTTGCACGGAAAGCGCAGACAAGGAGACTCTGAAATATTTTCATTGTAAATGTCCAGTACTAGCTAGGGCGCGGCACCGAGCTTCGAGCAGTGCCTTTCTCACAGACACAACCGATATCTCCTCTAGGGGAATGGGAGAGATACTTAATTTCCCAAATTTCAGAGGGTGGATCTAAGGAAGTGCCCCGATTAATCCCCTAGACAGACTTAATTTCAGCGGTTTTCTTCTTACGAGGCTTGTGGCATAAAAACGGCGCACATTAGCGCATTAGTATTTGCCCTCTTTTGGGCGTTATGCCCCACTTAAACCAACCAACAATTCGATGGATTTATAACGAGCACGGCTGGAAGTTTGCGACCGATTCGAATTACGAGGAATTTTGTCTGGACATATCCGAGCAATCGCGCTCGGTGGCCGTGGTCGTGCGTTCACCGCTCTACGATACTAATCTAGAGCTCGGAGTTCAAATCTCCGCGCAATCAAAAAACTGCCTGTGGGTACTAATATACATAACTCTCACAGTGTTCCCAGATTGTCAATTTATAGACGCCGCGGAAAGGAGGTGCATTCTAGTAACTGCACTTCCGAAAATTAGATATATCATCGAAACATCAACAAGGCATAGAAATGCTCGAGATACTGACGCGCCCATGCCCCTGGAGGGGTCAAGGCAATTAACATAAGATATCCGAGCAAAATAGCCGAGGCAAAGAGTAGGGATTAAGGAAACAAGAGAAGGGACTTCGAACAATTTAAGCAATTCAAAGCTTTAACGCACACAAATAAGCCTTGCCATGAAAAGAGCGACAGGTAGAACTCAAATGAAACCTACCTTAAGAGGGAAAGGAGTGCCAACACTTAAAACCGCCCGTTCAAAAGCTGTTTAAGCTCAAATGCCTATTGGGTTTCATTGTGTAGCACAATATTGAAGTGAACATAGTAGTAGTAGTTACTTTATGGCCGAGGTACATACTTGTTTGTAATTTAAACTGCTGCTAATGTCTCCAGTCAGCGGAGGCCCGCTTGAAACAACTTGTATCCTGCCACACCATAGGCAATTTGCTAATGAGACAGCAGCACCGGTATGGCCATCGAGCTGTCGCTCTAGAGAAAGGCACTGGAATTTTTGCACTGTGAATAACACACCGCAAACAAAAGAATAGTGCATTGTTTATACCATTGCCACTTTTAAAATTTTTTATCAGTGTTGTTGGTTCCGTGTAACCCAGCTTCATAATTTGCCGTGATTGCCCACCCTCAAAGGCACACGATATTATATTATCTGTGTAATTGTTGGGTCAACGAGCGGGAAAAAAACCCGCCCACATATGCTGAAAATGAGCTGGCACAAGCCCAAGCTGCCACTGAGCTTGCTATGGAGCATTTGAAGCCGTGTCAAGAGAAATTATTGCATTGAAATTGAGGCAGGAATTATCTCAAAACTATTTTAAACTAACAATGTAAATGTGGGAAAAGCACAGGAACGGGATTTCAAAATAGATCCGTTTAAAAAAGCTACGTACTTAGACCTTAAATCCCATAAGGTCTTTTACTCGGACAGTAGATCTTTCTTTGAGGGAAAGATCTACAAAAAATCAATAAAACTTGCCAAAACAAAATTACTGCCTGGGACTTCGGCAAGGCTCAAGCAAATTCAATCGCTTGGATGTTTGATCTAAATCTTCAGCTTCTGCAGGGTATTTGAACCCTTAAACTTTAAACCCTTAGTTTATAGCAACATTCCTCCCAAACAGCAGATTTTCAGAAGATGTACTCGTATAACACTTAACCGTGTCCCCCATATCTCGGAGATGAGTGCATCTGATCTTCATCCTGAAAGCAAGGTACGCGAAAAATGTAAGGTCTAAGACACTGGACTGCATCTTAGATAGGCTAATACGATAATTACATATTGATAAATCCTTATTTATTAAGTTATTAGTGTCACCATACACTGTCTTGTTCGAACTCGAATTCGAACCTGGTACAAATGTAATCTGAATAGCTCAACACACACACACACACACTTCACATAAACCTAAAGAAAACCGGACCATTTGTACAATGTTCGTGTTCGAGTTGGAGTTTGATAATGTATGGTGATACTTAGGATGAAAACACATCGCGTAAGACAAAACGTTTTGTTTTGAATAATAACCAATAACCAACCATTGCTTCTTATCAGGCAGCGCACACCAAAAGAAACGAAACAAAACAAAAGTTTTAATCTTGATACGTTGTATGACTGGTTGTCGATAATACATGTCTTTGAATATGATCAACACACACCGAATGAAACAAACTCGTTTCAGACAAACGTCGTGGTCGATAATTGCATACATTGCAATAGGCGCAACACACACCGCATGAAACCAAACAAAAAGACAAGACAAAACAGAAAGACATGTTTCGTTGCCACGAGGCGGCCAGTTGTTCTGCGGAAACAAAAATTCGTTTCCGCTTAATAGCTGGTCATTTTATGTAAAATTATGGACGTTGCCGTTGCAAATTCCATTTGCCTTATCTCAACACACACCAAACGAAACAAGTCAAAAAAAAAAACGTTTTGTTTTGTTTCACTGTATTTCGCTTGGTGTAAGCTGCAATGAAAAACGTTTTCTTGTCTTATGAGACGGGGCGACCGGTAGCGCAGTGTGTTGAGGCATCACTCTCATGTTTGACTACCGGCGTTTCGGGTTCGAATCCCGTCCACGTCGACATTCGTGGCCATGGATGTGCAGGAGATGCATGCTGGCAACTGCATTTTCCGAAACCAGTGTATGCCAACGAAACGTCAACTGGACCACATGGAACAGTTGATGCGCTATGCCCCACAAGGGGTTAGGGCAATTGAGTTATGAGACAGAAACGTTCTGTCTGATGCGGTGTGTTTTCACACTTAGCCATTGTGTCCCTGGTGAGACTTACATCTACGACTCCATTCGTTTCCGATCCGAAACAGCACCCGATTGTTTTCAGAGACGGGACCCTTCCATACATTTTTCGGTCTTCAATGCATGTTTTAGGCTTACGATGTACGTCCATTCCACGAAAGAGCTTCGCCCATTTGTAAAATCGCCCGCATAAAAAAAAATACCTTAAAGGAAAACTGGCGGAAATGACTCAAGGACTTACACTATAAACCTCACTTTCTAGGGGCGTTCTACGATAGAAAATGTGCGTTTAATAACGTCTAAGCTTAATTCAGGAATCTTTCATCGACTCATTTTATCCGATGGATAGTAGCAATGCTAAGAAGTAGAATACTTCAGTCAGATAAATTTAGGGAAATCTGAGTAGTCTCAGAGGGGTGATCTATCATTTGCTGTGGATGAACGGACTCCTAAGAAGGCTGGAAAATATTCAGGAGCTAAACTAGTCACACGTGCAAAAGATGTGGAAATTTCGCTTTCAGAAACTTCCTGAAACCGCAAGGGACAACAACATCTTCACAGACAGCCTACTCATTTTTCGATTGAAACCATCAATCGAAGATTATCCGAATAAAACCAACGTCGTTGATTTTCTAATAAACAGAAAAAATAAGTAAAAGAGGAGACGAACTATTTGAAAACAACTGCTGCGAAGAATATTTTGAAACCTTAACTGAACAGAAGTTTAAATTTTCGCCGACACCTTAAAAGGCTCCTCGAGCTGTCCTCCATTAATTTTTCCACTGAAAAGTCTATAACAAAATACACCGTTTTTGGAGCGTAACAAATCGCCTCAATCTTTTGGAGGATATCTGACAAGAATTACACCCTCCCCCGCATCATTTGCGCACCACGCTATGTCCGTACTGCCTAAAGTGACAATATTATATTTGATGGGACTTGCAAAGTGTATTTCTAATATAGGCAGTCCGCATTATACCAACAGTGGCAGACTGAAAAACGTAGGTATGTACTGCCTAAAGACATACGGTTGGGTGCACAGTTAATTTCCCCTTTAAGCAGTACGAACGTATCGTGAATATAACGGTCTCTTACATGTTCATTTGAAATATAGGATCAAGTATAATTGAAAACGTTTACAAATTGGAATTTGGGAGGATAATTCCAATTTATAAAATAAGTTTTGTGGTCTTATGTCATAATGTTCCTCTTTTTCCAAACCAAAATCGATTTTTTTAGGGAACCCAAAGTTTACAAATTAATCCCCAAATTTCGGGGATATATCATTTGCAAAAAAACACCTAGCTCCGTTCGAAATTTTTGGGGGATATGTACAATTTTTATTTTAGTGGGGATAAATCACTGGTGTGATATTTTCCAGAGCTACTCAAACATAGGGTGCTCCGAAATTGCTGGATAAACTCTGCTCTTTGATGAGGTCGAAAGATTAAATGTTGTGTAAAAAAAAATTTCTGCATTTGTTAGAAAGAATAAATATATCTAATTGGAATATTAATATTAACGTTAAGATTACAGCGAATAATGGAATTAGGCAAATTAGGGGGGGGGGGGGGGCAAAAATTCGACTTCCATAGTACTCCACGTGGGTGCCCCCTGAACCATTGTTAACCAATGTCAAGCCGCCAGTGATGGCGGTGCGATGATTTGGTTGAGGGAAATATTCCCCCTGCGGTGTGGGGCGTAAAATAATACCTCGGCCTTTCCCTCTGACGGCCTGTCGTTAAAACTGACAAACAAAGGACAGGATGTGTATGCCAGCAACTTGCACTATCCGCCATTTTCTATATACTAACGAAACTTCAACTATGCCTCGGATAAGGACTGACTCAACGGTTACGACTTTTGGATATCGTACAATGACAAAGATTGGATTCTGTATGTGCGTACTCTCCTGGACAATGGATCAGAAGGTCCCAGAACGCACGATTTCTTCAATTAGAGAGTGAATTTCTGAGGTATAACATAAACATCTTAGGAGTTAGTGAGATAAGATGCTGGAACAGCGGAAAATTTATTTCTCCAACGGGTACCACTATAATGTTGAACTCCGGTAGAGCTACCGGTGGTGGTCGTGAGTCAGGTGTGGGGCTCTGCACGAAACTATCTCTTATCCTGGGATCCGGTCTCCGACCGAATCATGGCCAGGTTCCGGACCAAAATGAGAAACATCTCAATAATACAATGTTATATTCCAACTGAACCTAACACTGTCTTGGCGAGAGACTCGTACGAAGAACTAAACACCGTTCAGAGCAAAACACCTAAAGGTGACATTGGGTGCTTTCGGGAGTCACGGTTGCTAGCTAGCTTTAAGTGCTGCCTCGTGATTTGTATTCCGAATGTTGCGCTAAGCCACTGTTAAACTTAGTGCAAATAGCTGGGCGCTAACACTTTCAGGCAGCAAAAAATTTGTTCGCTGTCTTGGCTTAGCGGAGATTTGACAGTTCGAATGAAGTCAATTTACAACATGGCATTTCCTAGTCGACTGAATTGTGCGTTCTCCATTGTTTTCATTGTTTTTACAATGCAGAAAAGAACAATACATAATTACGAGAGGGAGAAAATGCCAAACTGAACTTGCCATTTGACAGGTGAGCCAGCATACCATTTGTGCGTCAAAAAAAAATTGTTATATATGCTGCTTAGGAATTCGCTATTACTATGCAGCGCATTACGCTTTTTTCCGTGAAACCCGAATGCACCAATTATAATGGTTATGCGAGATTTGAATGCAAAAGTTGGCGCTGATAACTATGGGCTCAGATATGTGATGGGGAGACACGATCGTGGCAATCGTAACGCGAACGGTGAAAGATTTGTAGAGTTCTGCAACTTTCACAGTCTCTTCATCGGTGGTACTATGTTTGAGTATAAAGACCATCACAAAATCCTTTGACCCTCTCCGTTGATCGGCGCAAAACACAAAATTAGATCGACCATTTAACCATTAGCAAAAGATTCAAGAGTGCCTCCTGGACGTGCGAAACAAGAAGGGTACCGATATTGGGATGGGAAGATACCATTATCTTATGATTACTACTACTACTACTCAATATCCCTAAACCCTTGTGGGGCATAGAGCGTCAATTTTTCCATGTGGCCCAGTTGACGTTTGGTTGGCATAAACTGGTTTCAGAGAATGCAGTTGCAAGCATACACCTCCTGCACATCCATGGCCACGAACGTTGTCGTGGACGGGATTCAAACCCGAAACGCCGGTAGTCAAACATGAGACTAATGCCTCAACACACTGCGCTACCGGTTAACAATAAGAGTATAATGACCATCTTGCGCAAAAAGCAGCTGAGATAACCAGTCACCCAGATAGTGACATAAATGAGACCTGGAATGCCATAAAAAATGCGTATATTGATAGCGCAGATACCATCATTGGCACAAACCAGGATTGCCGGAATAAGCTCTGGATGTCCGGCGCTTCATAGCAGCGGATTTTTGAAACAAAAGAACTGAAGATTGGCTGCAGCATCAGACGACAATCGAAGCAGTATGGAACTCCTTTACCGTCAGAAAGCTCGAGAAGTTCAGCGTAGTGTGCGACGCGATAAAAGAGTTTATGCGAATTCTCTTTTAGCCTCAGCAGAAGAAGCCGCTAGAAGTAACAACTTAAACGCCGTATACGGTGTCATCAAGGAGTTTACAGGTGGTCGTAACTTCTGTCAACATCCGGTGAAGGATAGTGATGGAAAGCTACTTATCTTCGAAGAAGATCAAATGAGCTGGTGGAAAGAACACTTCGCCGCGGTCTTGAACCGTGTAACCTCTGGTGAAGTTTCCCATCATATATATAATTTAGCTAACCGTCAAAATGGGCGTATACGGTCCACTGCCCCGACTAAAGAGGAATTAGTGGCTGCAATTGTTGCTCTACAACGAGGGAAGACCGCCGGACTCGACGGTATCCCTGCCAAACTTTATCAAACAGCGCCAAGCGTAACTGCCGATTTGCTGCACCCACTTCTTGATAAAGCGTGGAATAGAGAGGCCTTTCCCACTAAGTGGAAGGAAGGTTTCATCATCAAGCTTCCAAAGAAGGGTAGCCTCACAGATTGTAATAATTGGAGAGGCATTTGTGTGCTTCCTGCCGTTGCCAAGATAATAGCTAAAATCGCTCTGGAAGGAATAAAGGCCCACTAAGAAAGCACAATTGATGAAGTGCAGGATGGTTTTCGATCCGGATTCTCCTGTGTCGATCACATAAACACCTTGCGAATCATCATCGAGCAATGTGCTGAGTACGATTGTCCACTTCACTTGTTTTTCATCGATTTCGAGAAGGCTTTCGATAGTGTGAACCGGGATTCTATATGGGCGGCCTTGCGCAGGAGAGGCATAACTGGGAAGCTTGTGGCTATTATTAAGGCAACCTATGACGGCGCGAAATGTCGCGTTCTGCATAAAGGTAATTTTTCGGGGGACTTTGAGATTCGCAGTGGAGTTCGGCAAGGCTGCATCCTCTCACCGATCAAATTCCTCATTGAGATCGGCGATATGTTGCATGCAGCCCTACCCGGACTCGACAGAGGAATGGGACTTGGACAAAATCTTGACTACGATGACGACATATGCCTATTCTTCCACAAAATCATGGATCTGACTGCAATGGCGTTAGATCTCGACAGGAAGGCAAGCAAGGTTGGGATAAATATTAACACCAACAAGACCAAGGTTCCTAACCCGCCACTGTGAAAAAGAAATCCGACACCTATTGCCATCAATATTAACGGGCAGCCTGTGGAGAAGGTGGACAACTTCGTCTACCTGTGTAGCGTTGTTGCCGAAAATGGTAGTACGCAGCAGGACATCGCTCGTCGTATCAACCAGGCTAAACGCGCATAAGATATGCTTTCCAAAATCTGGCAAAGCAGTTGTCTCAGCATCAAAGCCAAACTGGGCCTCTTTCGCTCCCTGGTACTGTCTGTGTTTTGTAAGGGGGCAGCACATGGAAAGTTTCCATAAGTGTTACCAGAAAGCTGCGAGTTTTCGTCAACCCATGTCTTCGTCGAATTATGAGAATTGTCAGGCCCGAAACAATACCAAATGAAGAAGTAAGTCGGCGTATAGGTCAAATGTCAATCAACGAATTGATTCACAGGTGAAAATGGCAGTGGATAGGTCACACATTGCGGAAGAGTGATAACTGCATTGCTTTGCATGACATGAAATGGAACCCCATTTTCAACCAAGGCCGACCAAGAGGGGGTCCTCGAATAACATGGCGTCGATCTGTGGCAAAGGAGTGTAGGGCACTGGATAAGTCTTTTGGGGAGTTGCCCCCCATTGCCGAGAATAGAGTACTATGGCGCGCAGGAGTAGTTAGTGCGCTATACCCCACTAGGGGTTAAGGCAAAATTGTAGGGCCTAAATCGAATTGTTGGTTTAAATGTCACAAATGTATTGGAATCTGATGTTTGCATAAGTGAAGCCTCTGTGTGTATTAATGATGTTCCAAACTAATCTACAATATTGAACATCAATTTAACTCTAATGTATCCCAAAATCAACAATCAAACATAAACATTCAGGATTTTCATTTCATTTCATATGAGGATATTTTTTTAAACATGGTTAAATGAATAGGAAAAAAAACATTCATTCTTTGTATTAATAGGCGATCTCTAGTGTCGACATAGCAACTTATAACAACATCAATCATAGCAAATAAATGACTAATATCAACTTTGTATTTAAAAAAACACATGAATATTTGCATGTTATATTAACCTAGGAAATGAATCTAAAGCATTTTCAAGACAATTAATGAATTGTCAAATCAAAAAACGCTTATTCTGACAGACGTTTTCTCAAATCTAATCAACACTTATTCAAATAAAATTGATTCTTTTTCAAAACCATTTAGCACTTTCTAAATCAAGTTAGCGCTTTGTCAAAGTATTTTGTTCGGTAAATCGTAAACTTTATTTGAAAAAGCGTTAAATTGATTTGATAAAGCGATAATTTGATTTAGACCAGCTTTAATTGGATTTGAAAAAGAGATTTAGGGAGGTTATGTTATCGATGGCTGCCACCCGAACAAATATCTGCGTTGAGAAAGCGTTGAATTGATCAAGAAAAAGCGTTAAAATGTCTTCAAAATGCTATGTACAAACGCGGTCGATAAATGTGTTATTTATATGCTTACGTAATAAATTCACTTAGTTCCGAAAAAAATAAAAATCGGTTTATGGAATTTAATTTTAAAGCTGATGGCTTATTGGAAAAAATAATGTTCATTTCATAATTTGTGTTTTTTTTAAATATGTTACATTTTTCGAATTTACCCGGTCTTTTTTCTTTTTATTCTCACCTAAATTGTAAATTCCTGACACGATTTAGAAGATCAGCATGTCCGGAAGAGTATTGTTCTATGACATCTTTAACGTCGTAAGGTTTTAAAGCTTCACGAAATTTTTTACGTGCCAGAAAGTACTTAAGCTAAAAAGAATACAAAACAAAAATTCGCGTGTAGCAATTAAAAAAAAAAAAATATTTTTTCGATTTGTAGTTCCACTTGATTTCAAATGGAATTATAGGTTAATTTTGAATTTGGCAATTTTGTTGTTGTTTAAAAACACATTTTTTTAATGTTTTAAGGTTATGTCCAGAACGGGGGGCCTTCAAATGGCCTTACTTTTTTTTCAATTTCGCAGCTTACCGTGGCTCAAAATGGTCGTAATGGAACAGTTATTTTGTTGATTTAGGGTCGGTAAAATGAGAGAGAGATTTCCACAAATGTATGGGTAATTTCGTCGAATTGTTCTTTTTTTTCTTGGCATTAAAATTCACAAGTGAGGCATCGTTCAGAATAAAAGATATAGCAGAGAGATAAAAAGGTTTTTGATGTTTCGGAATAATTGATTTTTTTTTTGTAAAGGAGTTGTTCACAGTGGTGTCATTCTTTGATAGCGCTACAGTGTTTTGAAAAGAAAAAATGCAAAATTTTGGACAAACTATTTTCAAAAATTACAAAAATTGTAGCAGAGGTAAAACACATGATTAAAAAAAAAATTATTTTGCCAAAAAAACTATAAATTAAAAATATAAGAGAAAACAGATTTGTGTTAAAAAATCAATGTCAAAATTTATCTACGGTCAACGGCGTCGTTTAATTTGAGCGCTGGCTTATATTGCGGCAATCTGTACCGACTAAATATTATTGTTCACTTTATTATCACCAAAACTAAAAAAAAGAAAGAATGAAACATCAAAATAAACTCCACTAAAAATAATTAATTGAATCTATTAAATGTATTACAGGACAAACATTTGAAGGGAAAGATGAAAGAAAATGGCATTTTTGCCGGATCCAGATTTAAAACTCGATTGACTGATTTTCATGAATCTACAATTTTTGGAGCAGATTATATTAAAAAGTGTTTCAAGACATATTAACATGTTGTCGAATCAAATTAACACCGCCTGTACGAATAAGAAGAAAAAAAACCAAGTTAGTAAATTTTCCAGAAGATTTTTATGACAACTAATATCCCACATTGGACGCCGTACTTTACTCTTCTAAGCCTAAGCTACTACAAAGCAAGCAATGCCTCCAGACTTCGTAAAGTATTAGCCTCTAATTCATCAACTCCAAGCTACCTTATGAAGCCCTATGGAATGTGGACGTCCACTAGTAAGGAGACTATTGGCGTCCTGCCAGAGCCGTGCGAAGAAAATTTGGCGCCCGGGGCGAATGTTTAATATGACGCTCCCATTTCTCTCACTGCCAAATTTCAAACCAGTTCACCGGTGAAAAACTTGGCGCGCATTTTGTACGAGGTTTCATGGCACTTTTCATTCCACAGCGGTCTGTGCCAGCAGTGGCGGATCCAAAGGAGGGCCATGCTGGCCCCGGCCCCTCCAAAATGTTTACGTCTCTAAAACATAAAATAATCATAATTTGCTGTTCAGCGATTGTGAAGCGCTGTACTAAGTGCTTGCGTTTTAGGAACGCAGCCATTGTGATTCTTACTGAGAGTCAAGCTATAACTAAATCCCACGAACCGGGTCTGACTACGTAAAAAACCTTGGAGAAAAGTCGCTCAATGCTTACGGAGATGAGTGCCATTTTGTTTAGAGTTTATTATGTTGGTTTCTGGGTTACAGTGGTTTAGCTGAAATTTTGGGAAATTTATTGGCACAGATTGGGTTTTAGTCGCACTACTTTACTATAGTAACTGCAAAGGCAACACATCAGAGCTGCTGTGGCAGTCATCGCTGGGCAGTACATAGTTGGGGAGCATTCCATAAGTTTGGTATCCCATATAATAGCCGCTTTCGATTCACCAGATCTCAAACCATTTTCATACAAAACGACAGACCGGTTTTAATCCTGGTCTCGTATGGGATCTCATCGGATCAGAGCTGGAATTGGCTGAACGTCAACTCGCCCCTACGACGACGAAGTACCTGTATGGTGGCTGCTTAAGTTCGGTATTTTTAACTTTTCTTCATTTGTCCTGTTCTGGCAAGAAGGAGGAAGACATTTCAGGGATCACACTTTTTCACTGTTTTGGATGACTTTTTTTTTAAGCTCTGTCTGTTTCAATGATTAGGATTATCGGGTGATGAGTTTCTGGGGGTAGTAGAACGAATCCTATTGCAGTCCATGTATGCTGTGATAAGTACTGCAGCCCTTATACCTAACCTTAACATGGTTCATTATTTTGTTATTTTGTACGTTAATTATTACATGCTTCCCTCCAATAGGAACCCGTCTAGACAACAGACGCATGCCTCTTGAGGACCGAGTGGATATACCTTCTCTACGTAACAAACAAAGTCGGGCCCACTCCAAACTCAATTTCTAGATCCGCCACTGTGTACCAGGCTTAATTTCGGGCAGTTGCGGGCCTGTCAAAGAAAATTAGTTTAGTTTTTGCGTTTTTATCACTTTTCAAGCTCACAGATCTTTCCAACGGAAGCTCCAATTGGAAAAGCTTATCTGTAAAAGTTGGCAATAATTTGATTGTTAGCCTAATGTGGCCAGTATTTTTCAATTCGGGCCATTTTTAGAGTAGTTATGAGCAAAAATTCTAAAATGCCTGCGCATCGATTGATGCTTTAAAAGCTGTATCTCGGTATGTATAACAGCTAGAAGTTTTATTTTAGTCTCAAATTGTAGATTAACTACTTTAGTTTAATAAAGTTTTGTAAGATTTTTTGTAAGACCAATTTAGGAGATACTATAAAGAAACAGGGCAAGCCAAACAATTAAGCACATTTCCAACATGGTGGCGGAGTCCGTGGTGTTAGCGGGTAAATAGAAAACTCTGATTTTTAATCAATGTACCAACTCAAACAATATATCAAAAATCGAAACTACCTTCATTAAAGCAACCAGTGTTATAACAATTTAACTGACCAAAGTAATTTAACCTTTGCCAAATCACCGACTTTTTTTTATAATAAAAACGCAATAACTCAAAAACTGCACTCGCTAGTATATTCTAGTAAAGAGTGAATCGCAGATAATATCCTACCCTAAAAGCAAAACATAGCCTGTAGAAATCAAATAAACTGTTTATTAGATATGGCCTTGGAAAATAAAATAAAAAAAGTGTGAACAAATAATTTTTTTTAATTAAAGGGCTGTAAATGACCCAAAATTTAAAAATTAGTATTATATGGTTAACATAAATTGTTTACAAGAAAACTGGAAGTTTTTATTTTTAATAAAATTAATATATTTTATGTATATGTAGGTGAAAACTCAAGAAAAATAAGATAAAACAGCAAAATGTTGGTCGTGGGCTACAAATCTTTCCTATTTTTTCGAGCTATATCTAGTAAACAAAGCATCTGATGTCTACGGGCTATTTTCTATTTTTAGGGTAGGATATTACCTACGATTCGGTTTTTACGAGAGTATACTACCGGGTATAGTTTTGGAGTTATTGCGTTTTTATTAAAAAAAAGTCGGTGATTTGGCAAAGGTTAAATTACTTTGGTCAGTCAAATTGTTATAACATTAGTTGCTTAAATTAGGGTAGTTTCGATTTTTGATATAATGTTTGAGTTGGTACATTGTTTAAAAATTCGAGTTTTCTATTTCCCCACCAACACCACGGACTCCGCCACCATATTGAAAATGTTCCTAATTTTTTGGCTTGCCCTATTTCTTTATAGTATCTCCTAAATTGGTCTTACAAAAAATCTTGCAAAACTTTATTAAACTAAAGTAATTAATCTACAATTTGAGACTAAAATAAAACTTCTAACTGTTATAGTTACCCAGATACAGCTTTTAAGGCATCAATCGATGCGCAGGCATTTTAGAATTTTTGCTCATAACTACTCTAAAAATGGCCCGAATTGAAAAATACTGGCCACATTAGGCTAACAATCAAAGTATGCCCAACTTTTACAGATAGGCTTTTCCGATTGGAGCTTCCGTTGGAAAGATCTGTGAGCTTGAAAAGTGATAAAGTGTGATTTTTCTCCGAAGCCTAGAAAATTATCATTTTTTTACTATCGATTTTGACTACGCTACTGAACCGAATTTCAACTTTGAGGAGTGCACTGAACGCAGAATTTAACGGTCTTTGATTTACTCATGTAAGTTTTTTCGATACGAGTCACCGCTTAGGAGTTATAATGATAATATTTAAAAAAGGGCTCAAATCTCTCGGATTTTAGCCCTTCAAAAGTTAAGCTCACCTTTTACGACCGTGCAAACTCAGTTTCCATGTATTCAGTATCTATAGAAAGGATTATAATTATTTCCAGATCTTTCCCTAATTATTATTAAAAAGCCCCAAATTTTACTGGCCTAATACAAAACCGTTTTTTATAAAAACGGCCAAACTTCCAAGAAAAATAACCGGTAGGAGGTTTTTTTTGCAGAAAATCAAAAACTAAAGGAGTTTCTGAACGGCTACCATTTTTTTAAAAACACCGCCAATCTGTCTGGAAAAGCTGGTAAGTGTTCTTTTTTTGCTAATTGCGAATCTGAAGTGCAAATGGCAAAAAAAAACAAATTTGGGATCCAGAATGGCAACGCTTTTTTCAAACACGGAAATTTTGCTATTGAAAATTGGTAGGGGGTTGTTTGGGTCGCGGATTTCGAATCTGAAGCCAAAATTGCAGAAAATCGAAAGCTTAAGGAAATTCTGAGCGGCAACCCTTTTTCTTCAAAAACACGGTCTGGAAAAAGCTGGTAGGGGGTTACACAAGTAGTTTCGCTTAATCTAAACGATTTTCAAGGAAAATTACATAGAACATGTGTCAGGATGGTCAGGAGTAGAGAATCAAAAAGAAATCATGAGAACATTTTTTTATATGAAAATATTTTATTTTACATAATACATAATTTCACATACGGTCGACCACTTCAACGGATGAAAAACGAATACCTCTTCGTTGGTTAATGATGGTGGTTAAGGTGGCAGGGGTGTAACGTCGGTGTGCCATTCAGATGACACATGTCATAGTTGATGAATATTCAATTAAATTAAATGCTCTACGCAAGTGCACGCATTATTTACCTTGTTCTATTTCTATGCATAATCGTCTCCTTTTTCTACCCTTTTTTTAAGATTTTTTTTTTGTGTAATAAACAGAAACATAGTTATAACATTGGTATGCACGATTTGCCGCAATGGTAGCTGCTATTCCGACGTCAGTCTTGGCCAAAATACAGTACACAGTACCAACTGGGGAGCTGGGACAAAGTACTCGTATACTCCGGCGAGAATGTGAACGCGCACCTCGCCCAGGCTGCTTGCCTCTGGCATTTTCGCCGAATATACTCGCCTCGTTCACTCGACGAGAATGTAAACAGCGCATTATGCCTGCTGCAGACAATGGCCCATCGCGATGGTGACTTTAATGGAAATATTGTCCGTCCACACAATAGTCTTCGATGGGTCATCAGGAAATTGTGCATAGTGAATAGGGCCATTGAAACTGAATACAGTCGCTTTGTGCATCACACCAGTTATAATCAACGGGTCGCGTACGACAGAAGGCCGGTGATAGTAGCATTGCGATAATTGTGTAGTGGCCTGTCAACTTAAATCAGCTGTTCAAAGTTGCGTACACGATGGGCCATCGCGTGAAGAAAAATGGCTCTCGAAGCCATTTGTCGCCATCCCATAACCAATCGCTGTTGACAGTAATGACGGTTACGCGCCACTGGCCACTGAGCGCCATCCGGCAGTCCACACAATGGTGATGGCTGCAAATGGCCGGGGATGGGCCATTGTCTGTAGCAGGCTTTAAGCTGATCGGTGTACCTCATGTACAACTGGAGTCTGGACAGAGATTGATATTTTCCCATTCCATGCGGTCGGGGATGAGAACTAAGAATTTATTGATAAAGCATAACTTTGTGATCATATATAATCTGATCTTAGGCAGATCTGCATACCAAGTTCGTCTCAGGTTTTATTGTGGGATAACATCTAACCGCAGTGTCGTCTGTGTATCGGAGAGCACCTATTTTTGACCCCTCCTTATGGCAGCACAACAATATGCGTAAAACTTATAAAGACTAGATTGAAGGATATCAATCTGAATCGGACAACTGTCAATTTGTCTACCAGGAAAAAAAAAAATTAAATTCACATCGCAAATCAGTGAGATATTAATAGAAAACAAATAGAAACAGTTTAAAAATAGAAAACCACAATTGACGGAACTGTTGTATTAAACTATTATGATCAGTTATTGACAAATATAAAAATATTGATTAATTAAGAAAGAAGTAAAATGTCAAAATCAAATGCAGAAATAGAAAGAATTTTCATAAATATATTTTATGGTTATTAACTACAAAGACTGAATACAAATTTTGTTTCTGTTGTTTTGCTCAACTGTATTACTATGCTTGTGTATGTATGTGTGTTTTCGTTCCAAAAAATATTATATATTATATTAAAATACAATATATTTAGAGATATATATATATCTAAAGATAGTGTACCTAGTCTGAACATTTTTAACGCGGCCCAATAAATCAACGTGACCGGCTGCATATTGTTCCATGACATCTTTAACATCATAGGGTTTAAGTGCCTCCTTAAATTTACGTCGTGCTACAAAATATTTCATCTGTTCCGGGACACACACACAGAGGAGAGAAAAAAAACAGACAACATGTTGTTTTGAATAAGAAAATAAAAATAAAAATAAATAAAATAAAACTAAAAAAATTTGCTGCTTAAATTTTTTGAATAAAAGAAAAAAAGAAATTCGGTACATTCCCATTTCGCAAAAATAGAGAGAATTTTCTCTTTATTGTGTCTAGGATAAAAAGCCGAACTAGGTTTCCATCGTTGCAGACAGAGCAAGCGTTCATTTTAGTGCGATACTGAGGGTTTTGAATCCCTTTGCGTGGGGTGAGCGTAGCACAGACAAAAACAGTTGATACTGTTGATCCACAATAGTCAGCTTAGAACATTTAGGTTAGCTTAGGTACAGAGGCTGCCGTCATGTATCACAGCACACTTAGACCAACATTGGGTCCATTGTGGTACCACCACTATCACCTTCACTTGAACCTACGTATCAAACCAGCCTGTGCTGGCGATGTAACGATTGAGCCGTGTGGCGGTCATATCCTTGAGGTCATCTAAATCGTAAATGACCCGTGAGCCAAGAAACTTTCTTCTCCTACAAACCAATGCCGGGCAATGACAGAGAAGATTAAAACGATCTCCTCCTCCTCCACATCGCCCCAACTCCTACAGAAGTGGTGGTGAGGAAGATGAAGTCTTCTGACATGCTCCCCTATTGGGCAGTGCCCTGTGATAACTCCTACAATCCTGCCAATGCGCTTCCTGTTCAACGACAGCAATGTGACAGAACGGCGGGGATCAATTTTCGGCCAAATCATCCTTGTTGTTTGGCATGTATTGCCGCAGAGCCATCTAACATTTTCCCTTTCCACGGCAGCAGAATTAATCGCCAATTTGCACAGGGTAAATGACACCCATATGCCTTTGCGGCTTTCATCAACCGCACCAGTTGTTCCCTCTCGGGCCAACTCATCTGCCTTGCAGTTACCCGCCACTGTGGCTCGGAATATAACAGAGGGTAATATTGAAGACGCCAGCCATCTCTGCAAGCGCTAAGCGACAGTTCTCGATAGTTTTAGATGTCGTCAAGACGGATTCGAGTGAGCGAATCGCCACCTAACTATCCGTATAAATAGTAATGTTCCTTACAGTTATGACATGCATCCCTAGCCAGGGCAGAGCTTCCGAGATAGGCGAAATCTCCGCCTGTAACATACTGCTAAAGTCCGAGAGACGGAGTGATAGGTTAATCCCTAGTCCCTCCGAGTATGCCTATCCCGACCCCGTCGTCGGTCGGTCTTAGAGCCATCTGTATAGATGGTCGAGGCCGCGTCTCCCATCCATAGACTCCTCGACGGATTGAGACTAGTGTAGTCTTTGCAAATTGGTATCTTGGAGAAATGAAGTCCGTCTCCCTTGAGAGATTCAGCTTGTTCAGTACAGTGGAGTGTCCCACACTTAGCGCGCGCCACTGGCCCGCCTCATGAGGACGTAGAGCCGTGTTTACCGCCAGTTGTTCACAAAAGATATCCAACGGTAGTAAGCCGAGTATCATCTAATCCGGCTGATGGAGTGGTTCTAAAAGCCCCCGTCGTGGCCAGCGCAATTAACCTTTGTACCTTTCCTAGCGTATTGCTCGCTACTCTGAGTGCAGTCCACAACACATTAATACCATACAGTAATATAGGGCGTAACACAGCTATATATGTATATATATAATATATATATAACCAACATACCGCTTTCGGCTGCAGGCCCCAGTTCTAGCCTATGGCCTTTCTGCACAAGTAGAGCGCAGTAGTAGCCTTTTCACCCGGTCTTCAACATTAAGCTTCCACTTCAACTTCCTGTCAAAGATGAGACCTAGAAATTTTGCTTTATCAGTGAAGGCCACTCTTGTGACCTTCGGGGTGGGGGTTGGAGGGATCGTGTGTCTTCTAGTGAAGCTCTGTTTTGTACGGGTTAGCTCTAACACCACACCGATTAGTATGCTCCGCTAGAATGGAAAGGGCATTCTGCAGCACACCGCTGAGGGCATCAGGAAACTTAGCCGTGACTGCAATCGCGATATCGTCTACATACGCAATGACTTTACACCCAATCTTCCCCAGATCCAACAGCAGTCCAATGACCGCAAGATTCAAGAGAAGGGGTGACAGTACACCCCCTTGGGGGGTTCCCCTGCAGACACGTCTGCACGTAGACGATGAGCATACAGAGCGATTCGTCAACCTGCAGGCTCAGAAGTGCTCCAATGATGTCGCCAGGCTTAATGTTATTGAAAGCGCCCTCGATATCCAGGAAAAAACTATGACGGAATCCTTTTGATCAAGGGATTTCTCAATAAAATCAATCATCTCTGGTTAATTTTATTGAGAAATCCCAGAGCAGATCAGAGCCGTATCTACCGATCTACCCTTCCAATACGCATGCTGTGACGCAGATAAAGAGCGTAACGGAGTGGTGCTCCGCAGATCGGAGTTAATTAGTCTTTCCAAAGTGGGTCTGAGGTCATTCGGGCGCGCATGCGAACTAATACCCGTTTTCGGGATAAAAACAACCCGAACTTCCATCCATATTCGAAGGACATAGACCAACCCGAGGCAGGCCTTTATAATACCCTCTATCCAAGGATATAAAATATCCGAACATTTCTGCAAGTCTGCCGGAATGATGCAGTCGGGTCCAGCAGATTTAAAAGATTAGAAGGTGGAGACCGCCCACATAATTTTCTTTCAAGAAAGGATAGATGCATTATCATACCTATATAGCGCTTAGCAGCCATCTATCTGACTTTTGCAAGAAGAAGACGTAGACCAGCATTTTACGAAATCGCGACGTCTCGCAGGATTCTTCTACCTTTTCGTAAAAGCTACTCCTTGAGTTGCATTTAGCTCCCATTAACTCTTTTTTTGAAACAACTCAGATATGTTTTATTGGAGTTCCAATCAGACTCTAGCCTGGAGGCCTTAGACTTATTGAAACTCTTCCTACACTCAGCTCTGAGTTCCCAAATAAAAATAAATAAATAAATCGCAGCTCAAATAAAAATAAATAATAAATAAATAAAAAGTAGGACATGATGCAGATCGTTCATGGAACCTACCAAAGTGTTAGCCATGTCAGCCAACTCCTGTCTGCTGCGGGGCTGACTTGGCAGTAAAGGCAGCCCCTCAACAAGAGCTTCCCGATACAAAGGTTAATTAGTCCTACTACGATTAATGGTCAGTTGACTCGCTGCAGGACGTTCGGCCAGGCTAAACTGAAGGTATAGATAGTCAGAGAAGGAGTGTTGCGACAAAACTTTTCAGTCTCTAATCAGGTGTCTTTTTCTTCCTTGCCCTTTCATACCACTCTGCGGCTTCGCGTTGCTCTGCCTGTGGTGTTGGCACTTCGCCTATTCTGGCAGTATAATCTCAGCTTCCTTCTGCAGGCAGCTCGGTCTTGGATCGTGTCATCGCCAAGATTAACGCGTTGTCGTTACTTTTTCATCTGATCGATCCATGTGTGTTTCCGTCTGCCTCGGCGTTTGGGTCCAGCAAATGGAACATTCGTTGATAGTGCCTTCATGACAAGGTTCTCAGGCGGATGCCTTAGAACATGGCAATACCAATCCATAGGACGATCTTCGAGCTTTTCAGTGATCGGTTGCTCAACAAACAAGCTGCCTCGAATGTAGGTACTTCTAATACGATCCTTTTTGGACACTCCGGCTGACATCCGAAGCATTTTCATCTCAGTCGCAGTCATTTTACTTTCGGATGTCTTATACATAGTCCAGCATTCAGACGCAAACATGAATGCGGGACGTACGACCGTTTTGAACAACTTGCCCTTAAGCTTTCATGGCATCTTCTTGTCGCAGAAAACGCCAGAGTTTTCTCACCACTTCATCCAACCGACACTGATGCGATGATTGATGTCATCATCGCAGGTAGCTTCCTTGTTGACCATCGAGCCCAGGTATTTGAACCTTGTACAGGACTTCAACTGCTCTCCTTTAATGTAGATATCTGGTATCGGTCTTTTTGGATCTGAGAAAGGACAGCAAAGATACTCAGTCTTTTGTATGCTAATCTTCAGTCCATGATCCTGTATATTACACCACTTGGTCAGTGCACCCTGCAAAGCAACGATGTCTTTGCTACCCAGGACAATGTCATCGGCGAAGAGAAGGGATATCTCCAGGCCGTCAGAAATGATTGTTAATAAATAGAGCATGATGATGTTGAAGGGCAAAGGACTCAATACAGTGCCTTGGTGAACTCCGACTTTAACTGGAAATTTTTCAGACTCACCAGCTGTGCATCTAACTTTAGTAGTTGCCCCATCATACATGTCTTGTATCATCTTGACATATGCCTCGGGGACCTTAAGTGCTCTTAGGGCCATCCATATCAGATCACGAGGAACTCTGTCGAAGGCTTTTTCCAAATCAATTAACACAAAGTGCAAGTCCGTCAGTGCATCAGGATGCTTTTCCATCGTAACACGTATGCACTGAATAGCATCGACGGTGGACCGACCTTCCACAAAGCCGCATTGATTGTCATCCAACCGTACAATCTCTTTCAATCGATTGCAGACAACTCGCTCGTAAGTCTTCAATGTGTGAGATGTTAACTTGATTGCCCTATAGTTATTGAGCTTGCGTGAGTCAGGTGTATATCTTTCGACGTAAGAGAGATGTCTAATACCTCTTGCCTGTTTTTAGTAATGAAAGTAGGCTCGTAGACTACATTGCATAGTAGCAGATTAGTGTCCATGATATATTCTATTCGCCTCGGTCATTTGTGTCCGAGCTACCCCAGAAATCATGATGCGCATTAGAGTTGCAGCCAACAATCATGCTAATATTTGCAGCTCTTGCCAAGCAATGCCCTCCCTCATTGTCCTGCGGCTATATGCCAACACAATCCAGTAAACGCTATGTTTAAGCTCAAGGCAGACTAGTACACGCCAGACGCAGAAGAATAGCTGCAGAGGCTGGTTTTGAATGGTGGATGTTTATCTGGATAAACCTTAGCATTACATCGCCCTTTTAACCACCACCGTGACGTCCGCCTTCCTCTCCATATTGGAGTCGGAATTGTCATGCGCCAGAGATGGTTGTAATATGTCGTCTAAGGCGACTATATCAGAGCCCAGGGACACACATTCTACATCCGCGTCCCCGTCGTTGGGCTCGGAGACTACGAAAGGAGGATTCTCTGTCACCGGAACTGCATCCTCCTCCATGAGGTAGATGCAGCCTTGCTTGTCCTCCTAGCATCACTTTTATAGATGCGGAGCTGGATGTTAATAAAGCCGAGTCTAATAACCCCCTTCGACCTGCAGTCATTCACGGGTTCCTCCAACTTCACAATCCTCCAATCATGAGTTGGGAGGTCAACATTACATAATCGAATATGCTTGAAAATTTCGGTCACGTCCGAAACGAAAGGAGGTAGCCAAGCACGGGCTCTAGGGCGCGATGAGATCTCGTCCCTGGTTATCACCTCCAGCCTAGCTTCAGGCCAGATCTCACCTGCGCTGCCAATGGCAAACCTAAACATATTTCATTAGTTTTACTCGGCGCTGGTACCGGTCCCGGGAAAGCCTCCACGACGCTGCTGAAGTGGACGGTAAGGATGCCTCAACCTTTTTCCGGTTGAACACCGGAATGTGCCCGTCGGCGACATTCCGGTCGATCACTGCCAGCCCGATCCAACCTTTTGCCGCCCCTCCATAGGAGGGGGCCGGGTCATTAGTCCCAGCAGTCTTCTGCCTCTTTGCAATTCCTGTGCCCTCCGGTATTTCGGCAATAACTCGACGCGCCCACTCAAGAGACGTCTCCTGCTTATCGCTCCTCAGTGATTCCTCGATTTGGGAAATCACATCTTGGACACGAATAGCTTTTCTCGTGAGCGGGTTTTCGATGGGGTTATATGTTTCTTCGTAGCCTTATTGAAAGCACCCGTAATTGGACCCAAATTAGCCTCTGTCCTAGGCTCAAAGATTTACTTTGAATAATTTTAGTTCGGAATACAGTCTCTTTTATGCACTTCGATCGCTAAGTTCGCCCAGGGCTTAAGTGATTACGATCCTTAGTATTGCACGAAATTGAACAGTCGCTACGCTTGCTCTGGGTACAACGGAGACAACCCGATTTGGCATTTATCCTAGACATCCCCATCTATACTAGACACAAACCCATTATTTTTTCTTTATGTCCGCCAGTTGTGATACCCGGTAAACTAGGAATGTACCTGGAATTCGTTGTTATGACTGTCTTTTCTGAATTACGAGAATTGGATTTATTCCTTATTTTGGTTTTTTAATTCAGCACAAATACTTCAATTAAAATCTAGAACGGCAACTCTGTCTGTCAAGACAGTTGCTTGTGCAAACAAATTTGTCAATACTCGATTCACCTATTGGCGCATGGTAGTGATGAAAATAGTGTTGTCTGGTAAAAGACCCAGCTCTCAAAGAAGGGTCAATGAAATGAACACTTGGAACAGAGTTACCGTTCCGAAATATTCACCGATTAATCAGTATTTATTGGGATAAAAGGTAGAAGAAATATATCTTTAAAGTTCATGATATTTAATTGAAAAGACAGTCATTTCAATGAATCCGGTTTTTAAGCCTATGTTTCGATACTCGATTAACCTTCTCTAATTTTTTTTTTACGAAACTAAAATAAAAAATTGTTTTTTTTTTTTCATAATATCTATCATTTTACAGATTTTTTTGTCCAAACACAAAAACTTCCAAATTACTTTACGGAAATTAACGTCCACATTGACGCCAAACACACGACTTGATATTCTCAAACCCAGCCAAAACAATTGTCTCGATTCGTCTTTTTTGAAATTCAAAATGTGTTTTAAAACTTTCAAAAGATTTTTCTGTATAAATATGATGAATAACGGTATTTAAGTTTATATTTAATTATTGTTTTAATATTATAAAAAATCAGTATAAAATAAATGGAGACTTACCTTTCGAATGAAACGTATCGCAGTTTTATGTTGATTTGTTAGTTGAACACAACGCGGCTCATCGTCTTCGTCTGGATTTAAATTCATTGAAGATGGGTTTTTGGTAAATATAGATTTATAAATTTTCTTTAAGCATAATAAATAAGATGTGTATATTATATTTCGAAATAGCAGAAGGTTAGCTTATGCATTGGTTGTTAAAAAAGCAATCTCCCGTGCCAAAAAGCAAGTGCATAGCAAGTGCATCAAAAGAACCATGCAACTACATTGTACTAACACAGGCCTACGGCAACAATCTGTGATAATAACACAACTAGTAATACTTAAACTAAAAAAAAAAATAATTTAAGAACATAAAAAAAATATCGGTTTTACCGAGACGAGATACTGAGTTTTTTTTTATTGGTAAATGCACATTCTGGACATCAACTGTATTTTTTTGTTTTACGAAATGTACTCAATGGAATTTTGCTAAAAAAAATATAGCAAGTGTTTGCAGTTTGAGATGACTTCCATGGTGTCGGATGCCCCTAAATATAAAATGAAAAATCATACGAAACAACAGAGGCCAAGGGTCCCATTACACGCGGATCCAGATGAAAGTGCGAGGTATCTGAGCCTAGCACTCCATCCTTATCGCCTAATGAATTTTTCTAAAATTTTGCTTCCCCTGTTTGGGTTGTCTATGGTAGGTAGGTTCAGGGGTTGCCGTGAGTTAACCACAGCACACATAGACCACTCCTGGTCTATTGTGATACCACCAAAATTCTGTTACCTAAAACTCTTAACCCGAAGTATCCAGCCAGCCGACGCTGGCAATAAACCGATTAATTTGATTCGCATTAACTTTTACGAGACCCCCTAGGGCCTGGAAAAAGGAGAATTCCAAAAATCTTTTCCTCCTATTAGCTAAGGCTGGGCAGTAACAACATTCTTCTCCTCATCCACATCATATCAACTTCGGCAGTATCCGTGATGAGGAAGTCGAAGCCTCCTCACATGCTCGCTGATAGAACAGTGCCCTGTGATTACCCCCACCACCCTGCCAATATGTTTCCTGTTTAATGAGAGCAGTGAGGCAGAGCGATTAGGATCTATCCTCGGCCATATCATCCTCGTAGTTTGGCAAATACTACCGTCGAGTCAACTAGCATTAGCCCTGCCGATCGCAGCGGACTCGATTTCCATTTTACACATGCTATGAGTGTCCTAACGTGGTTAAGATACGTATCAGTGGATCCGATTGCCCTTTGACGGGTCAGCTCATCAGTCTTGCCATTTCCCGTGAAACCACTGTGGCCCGGAATCCAACAAACAGTAATATCGAAGAAACTGTTAATTTCCATGAGTGTCGAGCGACAATTTACAACCGTTTTCGAAGTAGAAATAACCAATTCAATCGACCGTATCTCCGATTGACTGTGTGTGGAGATAGTAACATCCTGAAAAGTAACGACATGCCTTCCCAGCCAGGACAGAGCTTCCTCGATTGCTGAAATCTTAGTAGTCATGAAGATGGACCAATACGTTAATATTTACTCCCTCCGAATAAATACCCGCACCCACTGTTTAATCGGTTTTGGAGCCATCTGTGTAAATGGTCAAGGAGTCAGGTGTAATGGGGGTGCTGCCCACCCATTGATTTCTAGAGGGAATCAGGATGATGTGGTTTCTGCCAAAGATAACTTTTGGAACTGTATAGTCGGTAAGATCCAGACTGCCCAGAATAGCGGAGTGTCCGCTACTCAGCTTGCACCACTCTCCAGTATCTAGAAGACGCAGGGCTGTTTTGGCCACCAGTTATTCGCCAAAAATATCCACCGGAAGCAAGTTGAGCAGCATGTCAAAGCCAGCAGACGGAGTAGTTCTTAAAGCCTAGTAGTGTCAATCGCAGCAAGTCTTTGCACTATCCCCAGTAGGTTACAATAGAACGCAACTCTGAGTGCCGTCCACCATAAGCATATGCCGTGTAATAAGATAGGCCGTACCACTGCAGTATATAACCAGTATACCATTTTCGGCTTGAGGCCACACTTTTTACTTATGGCCCTTTTACACGAGGAGAGCGCAACAGTTACCTTTTCACCCGTTCTAGAATATTCAGTTTCCATGTTAACTTCTTATCGAAGATAAGTCCGAGGAACTTTGCTTTGCTAGCAAAAACCAGTCTCTTGCCATCCAAAAGGGGAGGTTGAAAAGAGTCTTTTGTAAGAGCACTCTTAATAACAGCGGAGCTCGCTATTGAAACTCCAAGAAACGCAAACCTGGAGCGAGCGAGCGGTGAACTCAATGTCGTCCAGGTAAAGCCGGCAATCTATCCCAGTGGACAGACCCATTCTTTAGTGGTGTTCCGTGAGGGAGCCAACGATTAATCCCAGGCAGGTAGCTTCTTTGCAACTGTAGGGATCAATGAGGTCTTTGGATTGCCGCAGTCCTGGGAGATTATTACAGTATCGTAACCTTTCGTCCGCAGACCATACCCTTAACATCGCCCTATCTGCGGTCAAACTCAGACCGCAGAAAGGTTCAGGCCCGAAAATTTCTCCGATGAGCCTTGTCTAGCAAGTTCATCTGCAGCTTCATTGCCATGGATTCCCCGATGCCCAGGTACCCAACATAGAGTGACCCGGTTTGTGTTTGCGAGACACTGTAAGGTATCAAAACACTCTTTCACTAGTTTTGATGAGAACATGTGTGTGGAAAGAGCCTAAATAATTGCCTGACTGTCAGAGCAGATAGCGATATTAGCGCCAGTTTGCTTTTTTTTGGAGAATTACTCTGGCGCAGGTCTCAATGGCATGCATCTCGGCTCGGAAAACGCTGGGCCAAATGTCCATAGCGATTGAAATTCTGGTGTTCGGTCCAAAGATTCCAGCGCAAACTCCCTGTCCCGTTCTTGACCCATCGGTAAACCACATGATACACCTGGGATCAGGACGAAGATTGCCAAGATTCCATTCCGAGCGGCTTGGGGTGGTGATAGAATATTTCCTACCGAAGCAGAGTTCCATAGTTATGTAGTCTGATCTCGAGCAGATCGGCATGCCTGGAACCTGGCCCAGAATGCTTATGTGGCACTGATTGTACACATGAGCATCATAAGTTAAATACATTCGAAGAGTGTTAAGATCCGCAGATTTTAGGGGTGAAACCCCAGGTTTTTTCAAAGAGAGACCTGCAAGCCCACATAATCCCAGTGGCCTTACTAATAACTGTCACCGCATGTTTGCTCCAGTTGAGCCTCCAGTTCAACGTGAGGCCTAGACACTTAACTTCAGTAGAGAATTCATGTACAGTCCTGCCTAGGCTGACCGAGCTCAAACTAAGATTTCTCCTCCAAGTGAATAGAACTAAGACGTTTTTTTTTAGTATTAACGCTTAGAGGCATCAGAGACTAAGTAGAGCTGCTCTACACTGTTTGGTTGGAGAAATTGAGCCCACCCTGGTAGAAAAGGAGACAGCAGTTTGTGCCTTTTTGGATGTCGAAGGTGCTTTTGACAACACATCTTTCTCTTCCATTGACTCTGCACTTAGAGCAAAGGGAGCGGATGAAACGACGGCACTATGGATAGAAAGGATGCTATCATCCAGAAAGGTTATCACAGAGATAGGAGACTGCACTTTAACAGCAAACATCACTCGAGGATGCCCGCAAGGAGGGGTACTATCTCCACTCTTGTGGTGTATCGTAGTAGACAGCTTACTGTGGCAGCTTCCCAGGATGGGGTGTTCAATTCAGGGATATGCCGATGACCTGGCCATAACTGTTAAACGAAAATTTGAAAAAGTCCTAACGGAAATTCTTCAATCGGCATTAAGCACAGTACAAAAATGGTGCAATGATAACGGCCTTCGAGTCAATCCGGCAAAGGTGGTTGTTGTTCCCTTTTCGTAGAAAAGAAATCCCAGACAAATGAGATGTCCTACAATGTACAACTCTCCAGTGTTCCTGGCGCATTCCGCCAAATACTCGTACCTCGATGTTACTCTAAATAGGAAATTACTCTGGTCGGAACACCTACAGACGAAATCAGACGAAGCCATTAAGGCCCGACTGCAGCTCTTGAAGCACTACTCGACCTCCCTCCGCTCCACATTCACATAAAGGCGGAGGCAAAAATATCAGTAGCAAGACTAAAAGCTTCCCAGAATTTCCTCCAATCTGGGTTTAATGAGGCAAACCACCTGGGTAAATGAGGACCACGTACCTAGTATGCCATCAGACCATTAAACTAGGGAGCTTTGCTTCAAACTGCCATTCTCAACCGAAATTTTGAGTAGAGAGGATTGGAATATGAAGCTCGACACCCTCCCCTCTAACGTTGTTAAGTGGTACACAGATGGATCTGAATCCGAAGAGGGTACAGAGGCGGGCGTCGTAGGTTCGTCTCACAAGATATCCATTCTAATAGGAAAGTACGCTACGGTATTTCAGGCGGAAGTACACGCAATCGAGACTTGCACGAACACATGCTTAGCAGCTGGATACGGAGGCAGGAATATTGCAATCTTCAAAGACAGCCAGGCGGCCATCAGAGCACTAAGTAACTTTTCCGTCTCGTCGAAATTGGTGCTTAGTGCATGAAGCCTTGCAAAGATTAGGCTCCGTAAATAAGGTTACCATTTCCTGGGTCCCCGGACACGCCGGTATCCCAGGAAACGAAACAACCGACGAGCTGGCCAGGGGAGCTTCTGCAGCCCCGAACGGTCGGTCCAGAGCCATACTCACATACACATCAATGGGAGCACTCAGTAACCATCGCGCACTGGGACGATACCCCTGGTCTTAGACAGGCTAAGCTGTTTATAGCTGGCCACTCACGCAATCGTACCCATGAGCTGCGAAGACTACGCAGAAACCGGGTGAGAATTATTTGCGGGCTACTCACGGGTCACTTTACCTTGAGGGGTCATCTACGTAGAATATGAATTGTCTCTGACCCAAGCTGTCGCTTCTGTGAGAACGAAAATGAGACTTCCCAGCATATTCTCTGTGACTGTGACGCACTTCATATCCGCCGATTGAAATGCTTCGGCAATGCATTCCCTGAAGCAGAAACGATTACCTCACTAACACTCGAGCAGCTGAGCAGATTTGTTGGGATGATTGGTCTCGAGAATTTGTCTGATCACTAATCTGCATAGACTCTAGGGGGGTAGCACAATAGACTTCTGGGTCGCAGTGCTTGTTGGCCCTCTGGGCCAACTGCCCTCCATCTAATCAAATCTAAGTAGAGCTTTCTACGATAAACAGGTGTCCCATACGACCACTATTTTCGATCGGCGCCGGCGGTATAATGCCATTTCCTAATCTCCTGTATTTTACATATTGAACTCCAGCCAGTTCCTGATCTTGATGATTCCTCGTCCTCTCTTGCTAAATAAATTTATGATTGATATACTTTACATTTTAAAAAAAATAGTTCAAGTATCATTCGAAACAATTAAATAACTAGCATTAAACACTTTGGAGTCTTTTGTCACCAAACCTTTCACCCGAAACCAAAACCTAATTTCTGTTTTAATTTTAATATACGAATTAAAACCCCAAATTTAAGAAGTTGTGGTGGGTAGTTCCAGTAGCCCAGTTTCGCCCTTGTTCGGTGTGCGCACTGATGAATCAATAAAGCCTGTTGTTTTACATTTGGTTCATATTCAACAGTGTATTGTTTTTAGGCTCATCATATTCTCCTCGAATACTAGGTTAGATGGGGAGATTCGAGGGCACCACCATTGTCAGTCATGAAGTAGATGTTGGGCTTTTGGCCGGTAAAAAATCCAGTATGCCGAGATGGTAGATACTGCCATTAATTTTTCGTAGAATTTTGTGCCCACTTTATGGAAAAAGGGGCATTGACTCATCAGGTTTTACTGATAAGGGCACCTAAAATTTCTATGTACCTAATGAAATTTTCAAAATATAAGCCTGTATACGTCTCTGAAAAAAAAAAATTAGTTAAAAATAAAAACCTGATATCTACATACATTTAAGCACACACATTTTTTTGCTAAAGAAATCTCCACCAAAAGCTACAAAATCGTATAAACAAGAAGCAAACTTAAAGAGACTACTTTACATGATACTATTGTTCTATAAGAATAACAAATTCCTTCCTGTATTTACGACCACATTTGATCCTATTTAGATTAGACGACGGTATGGATACGTGATCCTATATCTACCCTCTAGGGTATCTTAAGGTTAAACAAGAGCATTTCTTTCCTCTTTTGAGACATAAATCAATTTTGCCCATACATTTACGTTAATCGGATGCTGCTGTTCTCATGCAGACGAATATATGTAATATTTACATAACCCGAGAGGATTAGTGTGTACACATAATACTTTCGAAGATCCTGGCACAGTTTGTTCGGACTAATGCCTAATATACATATGGGCCGAAATCGATGGGCATTTGTTTACACGGGTTTGTATCGATTGCTCAATAAAAACTATACTCTTGATATTAGGGCGAAAAATGTTATGTTGAATTTACACAGGATTTTCGTAAATGTTTGCCAGAACTAGAAAAGGATTTATAAACAAACACGCCGTAGTGGAATGGAAGATACTGGTTAGTGATACCGAGTATGATAGAGTTATGTGGAATTTTATGTGTGCATTGTTAGGACCGATGAATATGGTTGGTTAGTTAGTTATCCCTTTATCCATGAACCACGATTATGCCCAGCTGGTTCAACAGTGAGTTTGACCATTACCTGAAATATCACTTAGGATCCGATTCGATCTGTACGAGTATCTAGTCACGGACTTCAGAAGGGTAGGTTTTCGAATGTGACGTGTATAGAGGTCTGAATAAAGTATAAAGTATATAAGGTAGAAAATTGAAATAACTGAAATATAATACAAGATCCTTTTGTGGATGATGTTACATCTTCGTTTGAACTCGAATCATTTTTTTGAACCAAAATTATGGGTAGGTTTGAAGTGTAGATTTAAATAGCAGAATCGCCCATAAATTGGCCCCAAATTGCCGCCTGCCTCAAAACTCTCTGATTTCAGTTTCTACTACATGGGCTGAAAAGTCCCGGTGTTTTTCAATAGGTGGCACCACTAGAAAATGAACATGACTCATTTCGAGAGGCTCATCTGTCACTAGTTTAT
Source organism: Chloromyia formosa (assembly GCA_964017055.1). Classification (NCBI taxonomy): domain Eukaryota; kingdom Metazoa; phylum Arthropoda; class Insecta; order Diptera; family Stratiomyidae; genus Chloromyia; species Chloromyia formosa. The sequence continues at coordinate 45,349,621 of OZ024818.1, read as the reverse complement.
GTATGAAGTTTAATGACATTTCATCCATTCGTTTACAAGCTACAGTCGTTGAGTGACGCTACTACGTTTCTGGAAAAACAGAAATATCGCATCTTCATCAAACATTGTGTTTTGATGGGAAAAACCTCTGACCAATCATTGCAATATTTGCAGAAATGTTATCCCACATTTGCTCCTTCGAGAACAACAGTTTATCGGTGGTTTAGCGAATTTAAAATGGGTCGCACAGGTACCAAAGACGCACCTCGCTCTGGAAGGCCAAAAGAGACTACGAATGCGGAAATCGTAAAGCAAGTGCATCGAATCGTTTTGAATGATCGTAAATAGAAGTTGCGCGAGTTAGCTGAGGCTGTGGGCATCAAAAGAACGATCTTTTGGAGATGAAAGAGCTATCGGCACGATGGGTGCCGCATTTGCTGACCGTCGACCAAAAACAGCAGCGCGTTGATGATTCAACGGCCGGTTTGGCGTTGTTGCAGCGTAATCGAGCAAACTTTTTTCGACGTCTTGTGACGATAGATGAAGTATATGTCCATTACCATATGCCTGAGTTCAATAGGCAGTCTGCAGAGTGGCAGGAAAACCACGAAAGCCGATAAGAGTGGCCTAAAGACCAACACTCGGCCGGAAAGGTTTTTAGGGATGCGCATGGCATAATCTTCATCGATTACTTACAGAAGAGAAGAACAGTGACAGGAGAGTATTATGCAGCGTTAGTGGACAAACTGAACGACGAAATAAAGAAAAAACGGCCCCATATGGCGAAGAAAAAAGTTCTGTACCATCACGATAACGCACCGTCACACACGTACTTGAAAGCGATGGCCAAATTAGACAAATTTCGATACGAGTTGGTTGGTCACCCACCGCATTCTCCACATTCGTCCCCTAGCGACTTTTATCTGTTCCCAAACCTCAAGCGGTGGCTCCAGGGAAAGAGATTCAGATCAAATGAGGAAGTCATCACGAAAACCGAGGCGTATTTCGAAGGCTTCGACGTTTCGTACTAAAGAAAGGGCATCGAAATGTCGGAAAATCGCTATACCAAGTGTAGTGCCCTCGAAGGCAACTATGTTGAGGAATAAATACAGCTTTACCCAAAAAAATTGTTTTCATTAAATTCCCAGCACTTTTCAACCCATATAGTACAACTTGTTTAATGTTTAAAATTTAGTTTGACAGTGAGAAAAATTATGTGAATTTTCCATCCCCCCAAAGTATAAAACATATTCGGCGCCCAATGTGGGGCCATCGTGTTAACTGACTGAGACTTCAATTCTTTTTAATAAAGCATCTGTCGTCGAGTTTTAAGAATTTTCAGCCCCGAAACAACATCAAATACAGACCTCTTCCGTAGTCCTCTCCGTGGGCGGCCACGGGAAGTTTTGCAGTTCAAAACATTTGGTAGAGGCACATAACGATGATCATCTTGAATGGCCAATAACACCAGTGCGTCTTAGGAAGTAGGTGAACGGTGGAGCTGCAACATAGTTGTGAGAACACCAACACATGACACACAGCATCAAAAGAACGGCAACCAAAAACACCATTGGAGAGCGACCTCTGCGCTATTTAAAAAATAGCTACGACTACTTTTAGGACCCCTAAGGCTTGTAACCTGCGTACCTGAAATCAATTTATACTCGAAACATTAAACGAGCCTCGGAACCCACGGACTGATTCACCGGCAATGACTTTCGGCTACAAACAACGGACCACGATCGGGTTTTAGAATGTTCGAACAATATGGGGCGAGTGCACGGCTCACTGAAGTCGAACGGGAAATGACCGCATATAACATCGATATACTAGGACTGAGCCCAACAAGATGACCTGGATCGGGAACGACTTTATCACCAAGCTCCCAAACAGTGCTGCTCTACTCTGGAAATGAAGACGATGCGTCACCTCGAATGGCAGGCGTAAGAGTCCTGTTGACTAAGGAGGCACTCCTATCTTTAATTGACTGGAAGCCCATCTCCGACCATATCATCACAGCCAGATTCAAATCCAGGGTTAGAAGCATAACAATAATTCAGTGCTACGCCCCAACTGAACTAGCGGATCAATCAGCTAAGGACGCCTTTTACCAACAAGCTTTGCGACACCTTCGACAAGACTCCTAAAGGTGACATAAAAATTATCACGGGGGATCTCAGCGCAATGTAGGCTTAGAACACCTAATGGGCAAACATGGACTAGGCAACAGGAACAAAAATGGCGAGATCTTCGTGGAGTTTTGCAACTCTCGTCAACTCGTCATTGGCGGCACCCAGTTCAAGCACTAATGCTCCCTATCGACAACCTGGACCTCTCCGGATGGCAGAACTGAAGACCAGATTGACCATATAGCCATTTCCAAGACATGGAGGAATTGTCTCTTGGACGTCAGGTCGAAGCGAGGTGCTGATGTTGGAAGCGGCCACCAACTTGCTATCGCAAAAATACGCTTCCGAACGGCAGCGATTCAGTGCCCTCAAAATGCAGGAATCTTGCCACGTTTTATTGTGCAAAAGCTTAAAGATCCATCTATAAAACGTGCTTATCCCACCGCCTTGCACGAGAATCCTACAATTGATATGGGACGTAGCTAAGGACGCATTTATTTCGCGTGGCGTAACATTTGCGAGTCAACTGGAGCACGGTAGGAGACCATTCATTAGGGACTCTGCATGGTCTCTAATCTCAGCACGCAAGAGAGTTAAGGAACAGATTAACTCAACTGCTGGTGGCTCAGCCAAAGACCAACTAAGAGCTGAATACCGTTCACTACAGAAATTTTTAAGTTTATTAAGCCATTAACTGGCAAATCTTTTGCAACAGAACACCCTGTGAAAGATAAAGATGTGTCTCAACTCAACTCAACAAACTCCGGATCTTCGAAACCAACGTAAAATCAGTGCTTTTATATAGCCGTTCAACTTGGAAGGTGACCAATGAGAAAGCAACTAGATTGGACACTTTTGTGAAACAATGTCTACATCCTACACATACGGTGGCCGGGGGTAATTTCTAGTGACGGTCTCCTTACCATTACTGGCCAGGACAAGATAGACACTTCCATTAAAAGGCAAAAGTGGCAATGGACAGGTCACACTCTCTGAAAAGGGCCGAACAACATTGCTCAACAGGTCTTCGATTAGAAGCCGCAGGGAACCAAGGCAAGTCGCCGTGTTGGACTACCTAGTAACACCTGGAGAAGATCAGTAAAGAGAGAGGGTGCCTCAATAGGCAAGTCGTGGAAAGAATAGAAAGCGATGAACAGGACGAGATGGGAAGTATGCGTGGTTAATTCCCTATGCACCACAAGGGGTTAGCAGGAAACAGAGAGAGAGAGAGTCGGCGCATGGGTCAGATGTCAGATGAAAGGGGCAGTGGATTGGTCACACGTTGCGTAAGGGCATTAATTGCATTGCTGGACGCGCTATACGATAGAACCCCTTTTTCCAAAGTGGCCGACGAAGGGGTCGTACTAGAATCTCGTGGCGCAGATCAGTGGACGATGAGTGTGTGTTACTGGGGAAATCTTGGGGTGAGATACGTGATATGGCCGGAAACCGAACGCGATAGCGCGTAAGGTGTGGCAGACGCGCTATGACCCACAAGGGGATAAGGCAATTTAGTAGTAGTAGAAAAGGGATTTCTGGTGAACGTCTCGTATGTTGATTTAATGATGTGTTGTATGGGACAAAGAATCAATATTACTCCTTAAGAGTATAAAAAACAAAAAACAAAAAACAAACAACTTAAAACAACTTAAAACAAGTCCGAAAGTGATCTAATTTTGAAAAAAAAGGACTGTTTTATTCAAATGATTTTCTGGCGAGGAAATATCGTCAATGATGTATCTACGTAAATTCAGTAATTAATAAAAAAGAATATATATATTGAGTAAAATGGGATTGAGCTGATTTATAATTTGAACCTTTTATTATAGAAATCTTGAAAGGGTTTTTCTAAAGGACGAACTGCCCTCGACTTTAAATGAATGAAAGTAATCGAGAAGTATTAAACTGTTACATGTTAGAAGTGATGTACTGCTAGTAGAAACAGGAAGTAGTGAAAACTCGGGGATTCTGTAGAAATGAAATCAAACTCTAAATAGATAGTACTCGTTTACAAATCTCTACAAAAAAAACTCATTATAAAATCAATACGCACGACTGGCTTTTGTAAATAGACCAAAGAAATCGGCACTAGCCGACGGTGTTACTAAATATTGATTTTTCTGATACTGAGTCGATGCTAGCTGTTTGGTAGTAAATAGCTCCTTTTGTAGCAGACCACACAACATAACAGGCAAAGCTGTCGCTCCACTGACACTCAACGGCTCATTCCGGTTAGCGTTACTATTAGTCGTACTAGTAGAATCGTTGCTCTCATTACCCAGTGTCATACTGTAGGCACGTTGCTGGAAGATGTCAATGCTGCAACTACGATCCGATCGTATTGTACGATTCGAATCGCGCCATCTCATTGCCGATCGTCGCACACTTTCGAAACTTTTAAATGTATCCGGATCCGGTTCGGCCGACTCCCCGTCATTTGAATTAAGATCTGGATTTGAACTCAAATCGGAACTTGTATTTGGTGCAAGATTTTCAAAACTTGTGATGGGTTGTGTTGATGGTGTTGTATCGTCCAGTTGTTGTTGTTGCTGTGTTGCCGAATCTATCATAGTAATATGATGAATTATGCGTTTGGATTTTTGTTGTTGTTTTGGAACGACGCTTTGGTAGGGAGGAGCATAGGAAGAGTGACGTTTTGAATCTACTTTAAGAATTTTGATTGTAGGGGAAGTGGAATGTGAGATTCTACACTAAATTTGAATAGTTGAAAAGAGTATGCTTTCGTTGGCCACTTAGTGTCCCCCGAATAGAAATCGTATGAACTTATTCTAGCTTAATTCACACCGACAAAGATGAAGATGATTCAGATCATCGAAAGAGAAGGAATTTTCGCCCCAAAAATTGACGACCAATTGTCCTAAAACTTATGGGGGACAAACTCGGATCCCCTCTCCCTCGTTTCTACTATCTTGAAATTTAAAGAAAATGCAAGAAATGGAATGTACTCGACGTTACCTTTCTTACGATACTCCACTTGATACCAAATGAAAAAAAATGTGGACCTCCGTTTCCCCTCTATGAGAACCCCCCCTTAAAGTTAGCTTATTACAACGTATTGCTTTCTCCAAAGAATTATAGTACTTCTACATATTTTCACCAAGTTTCATGCATGTAGCTTCAGCTGTTCGTGAGATGTTTTATGGACAGACAGACTAGTATGACCGATCTCATAAGAGTTTTGTTTTTACTATAAAACCCTAAAAACGAAAAGTTACCCCAGCTACAAATCTGTAGCGAAAATCTTGGCTGAGATTTCTGAGAGAAGATTCCGGTGGATTTGTACTGCCAAAAGCGGAGCTCACACTCTAATGTATGCTCGTACTGCTTAAAGCGGAAATTCCCTTTGGGATCTTCTTGAATGAACTTCCATGGGTTGCCTTAAGCGCCAATTTACTCTGAGGTTCTTCGGAGTATATTTTTACTCAAGGTAGTATGGTCCCACGAAAATACATTCTTGGAAATCTTATAGGGCATTTCCGTTTAGCTACTGAGATTCTACGGAAATCAAGTCTCAACTCTGAAAAATTCCAAGACCATTTCGGCTTTAAACTGTGCAATCAAATATCCCGGAGTGGATTTCCGCTATAGACAGTACCTATATTTGAGGCGATTTTTCTGCGTAAAAAAGGCAACTGTTATCTAGATTTGATCCATGTCTGTGTCATCGTGTTGTTGAATGTAGTGAACTTGAACCGATCGTCAATGATCTGGTAGCGCCTGTAACGTGATCAGGGCAATTTTTGGGGACTTTTATTCTGGAGAAAAGAGTTGCCCATGTTCCGGTGGACATTCATGAAAAATATGGCGAGCAATAGCATTCAGGAATTTTATGCGAATTCGAAAAGGAATCATTGCTTATTGTGCTCGATTGAATTGTTTGTGTTTAGTCATTTTCTGTTCCTACCTCGTATACGAGTACGATATGCTACGCTACGATAAGGTATTCGGTATATATATACGTTATAATATACGTTACGCGAAATCAGAAAAAAAATAAGCTTGTAAAATACAACACGATACATCGTTGGGCCAATAACCTCACAATATACTGGGTTCCCGGGCACTCCAATATAGTAAGTAATGAACAAGCAGACGAACTTGCCAGACGGGTATCTGAGGCCCTCTTTATTGGCCCAAACCCTTTCTGCGATATATCTATCTGCCTTGTCAGGCAGCGGACTAGGGAATGAGAGCGAGAGAGGGCTGCCTCGCTCTGAGAAGATCTACTCGGTATGAGACAATCAAAATTGTTCATTGCGGGCCACTCTCGTAACCGGTCCCTTGACATACTCAGCCTGAGCAGAAACAGGGTCAGATTTATATGTGAACTGCTCACAGGTCACTCCCGTCTTCGAGGTCTCCTCAAAACAATGCGCATCTTTTCGGATGTAGGCTGTCGTTTCTGTGAGGCGGACGAAGAAGCCCCAGACTATATTCTCTGCGAATGTGAAGCTCTTCCTTGTTGCCGAACTATTTGCTTCAGCATTGCCTACCCCATGGCCGAGGACGTAGCATCGATCAAACTCGGCCATCTCAGTGGATTTATCGAGATGAGCAGATTGGATCCGCAGATTTAGTTCCGCTCTCCAGGATCCGGGCATAGCTCAATAGACTTATTGTCGCAGTGCCTGTGGCTCTTTTGTAGGCCACGGCTACAACACGATACGCGGTTTAAGAAAATATTTATAAATTATAAATGATTTGTTTCTGCTTCCTGCACCCGTTCAGGCGACTTTTTTTATTCCACTCTCTTGATAATATTTAGGGTTTTATAGTAAAAACAAAAACCAGAAGCAGTACCAAAACGTCATCGGATATTGCTTAGAGCCACAGAAGGAAGTCAAGTACCACAAGTACGTCATAGAATGGAATTTTAAATTTTAGACCACAAAAAGCACCGTTAGAAAAGCCGAGAATTCAAAAAGCCGTCACTATGCTGTGATAAGAGTCACTCTATGTATGCACCCTACATGTAGGGAATTACGAATAACAGAGAGAGACAAATAAGGCACTGAGTGCGTGAAGCACTAGCGTCAAGACTGAACCTCAAAGGTTTTCAAACTCAGTTAGTAGGACCGAACATTGAACTTCAAGGTAAAATGAATTCTAAGAAAAACAGAAAGATTGCGGAACATAATGCTTCGATAATAACGAAATTGAGCCAATGACTACCGTGTTTTATTCACCTCACTACTTCCGCAAGCTGAGCCGGTCTGCCAACGCACGTCACGGGTGGTCATCGGAGAGGGTTTTCGTCACTTTAGGTGTAAGCAGGTCCTTACGGTCAATCCTTGCCCTCGCCCTCCGGTTTCGAACGCCACAGAGTTCGTGTCGTAATCAAAAGGGTCCCGCTAAATAGTACTTAATGATGGTTTGGCGCGACATCCGGGGAAGATATCCGGGTAACGGTAAACTTTTGGACCTTACGTTGGGCGCCATTTGTAACGAATACAACTTCCTGCTTGTTATGCTACGTTGTCACAAAACACCACAGTCGATTTCACGACGCGACGCGGCGTAAATTTCTTCTTTTAAACCTAACAGAAATCGCTCGCACGAACTCGATGTTATTAGATAACTTGACTGAGCTGACAAAGCTGCCAACCATTTATACGACATTGGGAGAGATTCCCCAGCTACCACTAGGTGATGTTGGATTTTTTGTGAATATGGTTGCCATCTGTTTTCACGATGAGTCCAACGATAACAGACAATCAGAGGCTAAGTCATTAGCTCCCTAACTTTCCCACATAGAGGTATTTATAGTATAAAACCACTTGTACAGACCTAGTGGGGATACCAAAAGTACCAATTGGCAACGACCATATGCATTAAGAATGGGTCTGATATATGGCCAGTTCATAGGGGAGGTTGGCACTCATTCAGTAGGATTTTGACCATTCTCAAAATCAATTAACTAACTAACCCATTCTATAAATATTTGTTGAATTTTTCAAGTCGATAGCTTCATTCTATCGAAAGTTATTGCTTATTTGAAGTTTCACTTCTAGGGGAGGTAGGGGTTCCTTGGGTCGGATCTTTCCCATATTCAATACCAACTAAGTAGGTCTTACTAGCAACATTCCACCAAATTCTATCATTCTATCGAATTATCGTAATTAAAGGAATATTTAATTTTTTGAAATTTGTAAGGGAGGTAGGTGGTCCTTTGATCTGATTATGCCCAACTTACAGAACCTCAAGCAGCTTCTTCCCTTAGGGTAACATGCCAAAAATCAGCTGTCTACGTCAATTGGTTCAAGAGTTATAGACAAAAAACCTGAAAAGTAGGGTAGTACGGGGCTCTTTGTAAGAAAATTACCGTTAGTTTTCAACTGGTCGATTTAATTTTCCCAGGAGAGTATAAGATTACCCTCACTAGCAATATACCAAAGCTAGAGCTTTTCATGATTTTTTAATCGGGAGTTATAGATACATTTAATATAACTATTTTACATATGTAGGGGAGGTAGGCGTTCTGTTGGCCTGATCATGCCCAGTTTCAATACCATCCAACAAGATCATACTACCAGCATTTAACCAAAATTTCAAGGCTCTAGCTTCATTCTATCGAAAGTTATCGTGCGAACGGACTGACAGACGGAGAGGCAGACAGACGGACAGACAGACAGGCAGACAGACAGACATGGCTAAATCGAATAAGTAGGTGACCCTGATCATTTGTATATACACATTGCTATACCTCCGGAGCCTCCTTTAAGGTGTTACATATTTTCGTCGTGACAAAAACAATATATTTTTTTTTTTTTTTTTATTTTTTTTTTTTTATATTTGAAGTACAATTGTTTTTGTCTTTACCACTGTTTTTATTACTATTCCTTACGCGTTTCGTTTTTTCAAACATCTTCAGAAGATGTTTGAAAAAACGAAACGCGTAAGGAATAGTAATAAAAACAGTGGTAAAGACAAAAACAATTGTACTTCAAATATGAATATCAATTACCACAAAGTTGAAAAATCGTCAATTGAATACAACAAAAACAATATACCCTATACTATAGGTCTAGGGTATAAAAACCCGGACATCCTCTGATCTCCGAACTTACAATTGAATACATATGTCATATGTATGTAATAATAATAATAATAACAAGGGCAGGCTAAGATACCCAAGGGTGGGCACTGCGACCATGAGATCTATTGTGCCATAGCCTTAATTAATCCAAAAGACCCTCAACCAGCCTAATGAAGGCTAGTAGATCCTTTGTAGGGGTGCTTCTTACGACCGCTGAGCTCACGAAGGAGTCTCCAAGAAACAAGAACCTGGAACGGGCTACCGCCGGACATTCGCAGAGAAGATGTTTAGTGGACTCTGTGTCCTCCAGGCAAAGCCTGCACTCCGTATCAGTGGATAGACCCATTTTGTTGAGGTGATATCTCACCCAGTGGTGCCCCGTGAGGTAACCCACGATTAGTCTCAGGTCCGCTCTACCCAGGCTGCTGGTTTCTTTGAGACCGTAGGGTTTTATAAGATCTTTGGACTGCCGTAGACCTGGAAGACAATCCCAGTGACGCAGTCTTTCATTGGCAGACCACTCCCTCACTAGTGATTTTGTTTTAGCCCAACTCAGACCACAGTAAGGATTAGGCCCGAAAAATATATCCGAAGAACCTTGTCTAGCAAGTTCATCGGCAGCTTCGTTACCAGGGATGCCCTGATGGCCAGGTACCCAACATAAAGTAACCCGATTGGTGTTTGTGAGACACTGAAGGGTATAAAAACACTCTTTCACTAGTTTCGATGAGAAACTATGTGAAGAAAGAGCCTTAATGACTGCCTGACTATCAGTGCAGATAGCGATGTTAGCACCTTTTAGTTTCTTGTCCAGAATGTCTCTGGCGCAGGCCTCAATGGCATGGATTTCAGCTTGAAAAACGCTAGGCCAGACGCCCATAGCAATGGAGATCCTGCTGTCCGGTCCATAGACTCCAGCACCAACACCCAGCTCCGTTTTAGATCCGTCGGTAAACCACATGGTGTACCGGGAGACAGAGCCAAGAATGCCACTGTCCCATTCCCCGCGAGTGGGGATGGAGACCGAGAATTTCCTACCAAAACATATTTCCCGAGTCATATAATCAGATCTCGAGCAGATCTGCATGCCAGGGATCCGCTCTAGAATGCTCATGTGTCCCTGATTGGACACATCGCCATCGTATGTTAGACGCATTCTAAGAGCGCTCAGAGCCGCAGACTCTTGTATGAAAGTATGCAGCGGAATAAGTCCAACAATCGCCTCAATAGCCGATGTCGGACAAGTATGGATCGATCCTGCCATATCAAGGCATGCAAGGCGCTGTAACTTACTACAAAGCTGTATGGTGCAACGCTGATTCGTTTTGGGCCACCAAACTAGCGCCGCGTAAGTCACAACTGGACGTACGACCATCAAATATAGCCACTCGATCATTTTCGGAGTGAGTCCCCAAGTTTTGCCAAACAGAGACCTGCAACCCCACATGATCCGAGTGGCCTTACTGATAACAGCCTTGACGTGATTGCTCCAATTAAGCCACCAGTCCAACAAAATGCCTAAGCATTTGACTTCAGTGGAGAACTGAAGTACCGTTCCGCCAAGGCTGACAGGGATTAAGCTTAGATTTCTTCTTCGAGTGAAGGGAACTAAGACGGTTTTATGAGGGTTGACGCTCAGGCCAACTTCAGTGCACCAACGAAGTACTAGATCTAGTGCCGCATTCATCATTCATCATCGATTCAAACTTTCCTCTGATTATGATAGTTATATCATCGACATAACCGATTGCATCATAACCATAGTCGCACAACCTAACTAGTAACTCATCTATGACAAGTGACCAGAGAAGTGGGGACAGGACCCCGCCCTGGGGACAATCCTTAACAGCATAAACACTAGCCTGGGTGCCGCCCAAAGTTGAGTGAATTTCTCGACCGCGAAGCATTGCGTCGATCCACATGATAGTGGCAGTAGGTACATATGTCTCTGAGCTCAAGTGCTCTAGAAATACAGCTATAGCCAGTATTGTCAAAAGTTCCCTCGATGTCAATGAAGGCGCAGAGAGCAATTTCCTTATCCATAAGGGTTTTTTCAATCGATCCTACGAGATTGTGTAAGGCAACCACGGTCGACTTACCTTTGACGTAGGCGAACTGAGTACGATGCAAGGGAGACGTGCAATCCATTTGCTGTCTGATGTGCAGATCCAGTAGCCTCTCCATAGTTTTTAAAAGAAACGATGAAAGGCTAATCGGTCTGTAAGATTTCGGAAGCTCCGTAACTGCCTCCGATAAAACCCTGCTGGCAAGAGTGAGGTCAAGAACCTCTCTCCTGGATGCAGTGACAAAAGTGGGCTTGCACCCCTTGTTGAGGACGAACACTTGTTTACACATAAGAAACTCAAGTAAGAGCTTACCTCTGTTGTTAACGTCGCTGCTCCCCCAGATAGTATGGTGTGCGTTAGCGTCACAACCAATAATAAATTGTCGATTCGATTTCCTGCAGAAGTCGATAAGTTTCCTAACCTCGGTAGGGGGGGATCACATCATCGTCCGAGGGAAAATAAGCAGATGCTATCACCGCTTTCTGACTCCCATGTGAAGTGGAAATGTCCACTAGAACCGCAACTAAATCCTTGGAAATAAAGTTAGGTAAATAACTGACACAATTGTCAATCAGGATCGCTGCCCGAGGACGATCCGATAGTTTGTCATAAATCAACTTACCCGAGGAACTGTTGATACCGCAAACTCGGCCATTGACCACCCAGGGCTCCTGGATAAGCGCCAGGGTGGTCTTTTTTTCTTCGAACAACCTGCACAGTGTGGCCGATGCCGCTTTGGCGTGGTGCAGGTTGGCTTGGAGCACCCTAATGGTGCTCATTGCGGCTAGAGCAAGAGGAGCGGGTGGCAGTGTTTTTCATCTTACCCTGCCGAGACTTGCCGCTTACGTCAAAATTAGCGCGCGCAGGGCGCTGGTCGCTTTGCACAGTACTGCGTTGACTCATGTTGTTACTAGGAGGCCGTTTTGATGTTGAATTCAAAGAAGTACTGTCAGATCCGGACGCCTTTGACGGAGATATTAAACCCTTGCTGGTTGATGGCAAGTCCCTGAAATCCACCGGATTAATGGTGTTTTTCACCGGCCTTCCGAACACATTCAGAGGCTCGGCTGAAGAAACCAGGGGAAAATCGGCCGTGGAACTACCGGAACGGCCGGATGACGAGGGCAAGGAGACCGAGGCTTCCCTACTCGTGGTGGTGGACGATGAGGGATCCAAATCGCGTACACAGTCCCGGCGTCCAACTTCAGGGCCCGAGGGCACTAAAGAAGTGGGAGGTGCCGTCTCAGCGGAAATAATCGCGGAGATTTTCCCATCCTGGGACTTGGGATCCTTTCCTTTTAGGTTGAGGGTCACTGTTGAGAAGCCGTACCCAATCACTCCCTTCCACTCTCTAAGCCTTGCCATAGAAAACGCATCCACGGCAAGTACTAGGTGGAGGTAATGGTCTTTAAGACCACTGTCAATTAACCTCCAACGCTATGTTGGGAGGCAGTTGAAGGCACCTACAGTAGCCAGAACGGTTTCCGGGGTGTAGGTGGAACTTTGGGGAAAATACCCATGGACCACATGTGTTCGAGGAAATTCAGACTCCTCGACGAGCAGAAAGTCGAAGGAACACTTGGACCTTATGTGTCTCGCGTTTCTTCGCACCCACTCAGCGGTAGCGGAGTCCAAACAAACTAGCAAAAGCCAGCCCGATCTTCGAATACAGGACTGGAACAGAATCCGATGTCCTTGGGGGCGATGTTCGGCGACGACCTCAGGGATAACCCTTTGCAGCACATCCAAATGATCAGCTGTTAGGGAATCCCTACAGTTATCCGCAGAGCAAAAACCCAGTCTGCAGGTACTAACCGCCCGACTGTAGGATACTTTGCCTGGCCCCACATGGGCCTGTTTCGATTTTTTGGCAACGTTGAGAGAGGGGGATTGCTCCTCTGAGCGGTTTCTCTTCGCTGTCGGCTTGGTGGTTTGTTCCGAGCGGGCGATCTCAAGAGCCTCTTCCCTTGAGTGGCCTTTTGCTTTCGCCTTCTTGAACCGCCGTGTTTGAGCCGTATTGAGTTTAACGAAACCGCTGTTTTCGTTAACGCCCAATTGGCTGACGGCATTCCTGACGGATGAAAGCCCAGATTTCATCGAGCAGCCTCCATCCAAATCCGTGTCCATGTCCGAGACCAAGGTCTCAGCGTCGGTACCGCTAAAGTAGTCCAATGAGGACTCTAAAGAACAGCGCCGTGAGATACCTAGTTCACCTTCTGTAGCGTGCCCGATGGCTTCGCTGGGCGAGGATGATGTGAGCAGCCCAATGGCTGCAGGGGCTGAAGCTATTGAAGCTGCTTCAGGCTCGCCGTTTACGTTAGTAGTGTCCATCGCACATACAAACCTGGAACGACAACCAGTAGGAAAATATCACTGAATCACGGTGCTTCAGTACTTGAGAGCCTTGCACAGCCTGATGTCGTCGACACTGCACACCCGTATGTATGTAGGTATAAAGATGATTGTGTCATCAGTCATACGCAATTAATCAACAGAAGATGGGCGTCCTACTTTGTCGAAATACTTGACCCGAAATTACAATACATGGAATGACGTTCGGGGATCTTATGCGAACTAAATCGATCGAAACTGAGAGCTCTTTTATTTAAAATGTTGAGTTTTGAAAACGAATCATTACTAATTTGCAATTTTCACAGAATTTCATGATCTGTTAAATCTTTGCGTTTAGGTGAGTATGTAACGGTATCATAAGGGTGTCAAACGAACAAATTTCAAGTATCAATATCTACGGATGAAGGTTGTCATAATTCCTCGTGCTCATCGAAAAAGCATACTCTTCCACATTTCACTGACCCAATTATCTTCAACAATTCCGTTTTCTCGAAGTTATACGAGTATGACAAATTAAACAAAAGCAATAAATTCAAATACTAGTACGAACGTAATATCTATAATTACACCGCCCTACAAATCTAAACTTTGTCTCTGTCGAATGAATGCGACCAAGTGTTTCCGAAGGGAATTTTTGCGCTGAACAAGAATCCGGAGTTCAAAATGTTCGATCACGTCAAGTTTTCGAAAAAAAAGGCGTTGAAACCCTAAAAAATAGCGTTTTTGGCAGTTTTTGAAAAATTATTTTGCTAAAATTAAATGTGTCAGAAACTTCGCTCTTATCAGAAATTAAAGCATGAAGTAACGAAACTGAAACTGAAATGAGCTATAGATGAAATTAATTGCATCAACCCTTTAAGTAGGGGGTGTGTTTTTGTCTAAGAGTGTTTTGAAAATACTAACAAAAAACACTACCCAAGTGCAATACACCGATTTTCTTAAAACTTGGTACACTACTAAAATAATGAAACATATTTCACAAGTCTTTTTTTATGTAGGCCTGTTTTAAGTTTTAAGAGTAGATAGAAAACATCCTTTTAAGGTTTAAGGGATGAAATCAATATCTCAGAAAGAATTTGTTAGATGTACACGAAACTTGCAACTCGGGGGTTTTCGGGGTTGCTGATTTCAAACATAATATCCGATTTTAAAAATTAAAAATGGCGGATCCAATATGGCGAATGAACAATATAAAAATTAATCGGATTTGCTTGAAACTTATTCCTAAGGGGTTTCGCACATGAGTAGTGTTTTTTGTTAGTATTTTCAAAACACTCTTAGACACTCACACCCACCACTTAAAGGGTTGATGCAATCAATTTCATCTATAGCTCGTTTGAAAGGGCATACTTCAGGGTTTAATTTCTGATAAGAGCGAAGTTTCTGACACATATAGTTTTGGGACAATAATTTTTCAAAAACTGCCAAAAACGCCATTTTTTAGGGTTTCAACCCCTTTTTTCGAGAACTTGACGTGACGGAACATTTTGAACTCCGGATTCCTGTTCAGCGCAAAAATTCCCTTCGGAAACATTTGGTCGCATTCATTCGACAAAACCGACGCAGGGTTGTGTTATTGGTGTTTAATACTGAAAAGTTACCAGCTCAAAAATGATAACACTCCATTCAACCTTAACACGGCTTGCACAAAAGAATCTTGAAATAGTTTTATTTTTTTTTGGGAAAAATGGAAGGGTTTAAAAAAAACAATTAAAAATTACAATCTGAAAAAAATATTCACACGCTATCATGCAACGGCCAGCCAGTAAACTGAATTCAACAAAATTCGAACTTTGCCATTCGCGAGTTTCCAATTTGACTTTGCAATGGACTTTTGGTTTCATGCAAAATTAATTTATATATATATTTATATATGAAATATATTTAAAAAATATGAAGACTTTGTCGTACAATTTTAAATTGAAAAGGTCCGTTACGCTAGCACCCCCCACCACGAAAAATCAAGATGAGCCGTACCCTATAATTAGGTGCTAATTAGTTGCTCAAATCCGAAACTTGATGCTACTGCAAAATCGTCAGAATTTATGCTAATTGTTGGCTTGACACTACGCTAGCTACCTCCCCTCCTTTTTTTATACGGCATACATATAATTTTAATTAAACTTATTATGAAAGTCTGAATTAAGTGCTAATTGGTTGCCCTATTCTAGAATGAATTGCCTCTGTAGAATTTCCAGAATCGATTTTTTCATTGTATGGTGAATTTGAAATACGCCGCTAAAGGAAGTAGGGGTGTTAGCGTAACCTGAAGCCCCATATAAAAACTTCGAATCTGGCAAATCTGCAAGAGCAATTATTTCTGGTATAGAGCAGCTAATTAACACTTAATTGACACTTTCAGTAGTTGCGTTTTACTTGAATTTAAAATATGTCGTACAAAATAGTGAGGACGCTATCGTGACTTTCAACTAGCACGTTCATATAAAATTATCCATTTTGACGATTCTGACGAAGCACTAACTTTCAGATCAGAGCAACTAATCAGCGCCTAATAAAGGTATCTGGCTCATTCCTGCTTTATTTTGTGGGGGTATGTTTAAATTATAGTTTCAACATTTTTTCCAAAATTATTTTGGCTTTATTTGAACCCGGTCGGTTATCTAAAAAAAGTTATTTATTTGCTTTTGTGTTGCTTTTTTCCTATTTTGTTTATATAAATATATATATAGAATATGCATTTTCTTGAGATACAAAGAATTTTTACAAAAATTTTAGTGCACTTACCATCCGAGTTTTTTTTCGAGATCGCCGTCTCTGCAACAGAATCTTCACTTAAACTAGCATTCATTGGCCTGCCATTATTTGAAACTTCTGTAATGTATGAATTTAAAAATTGTGAATATAAAACGCAAATCAAAATGAAACGTAACAACGAGATTTTGTACCAAAAACAAGACACATTGAAATTGAAGTCAAATTGTAAAAAATATTAAAGTCTTTTTATAAAATTTTATTCCGTATTCATATTTCTATTAAATACGTGTTGCTTCTATTATTATTATTTTTTGTTATGAGTAGACATACAAATTTAGCTAATTATTTAATTTTTAATTTAACTAATAATTATTTCCTAATCATTACAAAAAAAAAAACTAAAAGAAGCTTCGCTCTGTTACTACATTTTATTGATTCAAGGCCCGCTTCTCTTATCCTACGCAAATGTTCGAAAGGATGACACGGCTGAGAAATCATAAAACGTGATGACGGAGGAAAAAAACAAAAGAAAATTGTTAAAATAAAAAATGAGTAACAAAAAATGCTAATGACAAATCAGTTAAAAAATTAAAAAGTAAATGTAAAAGTAGTCAAACATAATAAATAATCCAGCAAATTTATACATCGGACCTCGCATCAAATCTGGTCTATATGATTTGTCGCTCAGCTATTTATGATGTTGGCCTGATCAATAATCCAAGTTTTCGACCTCGAAGACTGAACGCAACTTTAACCAGGCCGAAGCTTCGCTTCGGCCCAGAATCCGAAGCGTATATACCCTAGACTTGTACAGACCTAGTGGTAATACCAAAAGTACCAATTGGCAACGACCATATGCATTAAAAGTGAGTTTCCTATATGGCCAGTTTATAGGGGAGGTTGGCACTCATTTATGAGGATCTTGGCCATTCTAAAAATCAATTGACTAACCCATTCTGCAAATATTTGTCGAATTTTTCAAGTCGCTAGCTTCATTCTATCGAAAGTCAATGCTTGTTTGAAGTCTCACTTGTAGGGGAGGTAGAGGCTCCTTGGACTGGATCTTGCCCATCATTGCCACCAACCAATTAGTGCACCCTACAAGCATAAAAAAAAATTTCAGGTCTCTAGCTTCACTCTATCGAAAGTTATCGCTTATCTGAAGTTTCATTGATAGGGGAAGTAGGGGTTTCGTTGGTCGGATTTTACGTATTTTCAATATTAGCCAACTGGATCCAACTTCAAACATTTGACCAAAATTTCAAGTCGCTACCATTATTTTGTCGTAAATTATTGCTTATTTTAAATTTCATTTCGAGGGGAGGTAGGGGTTCCTTAGGTTGAATGTAACCCATCTTTAATACCAACTAACTCAATCTTACTTTAAACATTTGACCAAAATTCCAAGTCGCTGGCTTCATTCTATCAAAAGTTATCTCTTATTTGAAGTTTCATTTGTAGGGGAGGTGGGGGTTCCTTGGTTCGGATCTTACCCATTTTCAACGCCAAATAACTCGATTTTACTACCAACGTTCTGCCAAATTTTTAACTCGCTAGTGTCGTTCTATCGAAAGTTATCGTAATTAAAGTAATATTTAATTTTTTCAATTTTGTAGGGGAGGTAGGCGTTCCTTTGATCTGATTATGCCCAACTTACCAAAACCCAAGCAACTTCTTACTTCAGTGTTACATGCCAAAAAATCAGATGTCTACGTCAATTGGTTCAAGAGTTATAGACAAAAAACCTGAAAAGTAGGGTAGTACGTGGTTCTTTGTGAGAAAATTACCGTTAGTTTTCACCTAATCGATTTTATTTTGTCAGGGAAGTGTAAGAAAACCCCCACGAGCAATCTACCAAAGCTAGAGCTTTTCATGTTTCTTTAATCGGGAGTTATAAATACATTTAAGTATTTTACATATGTAGGGGAGGTAGGCGTTCTCTTGGCCCGATCATGCCCATTTTCAATACCGACCAACTAGATCATACTTCCAACATCTCACCAAAATTTCAAGACTTTAGCTTCATTATATCGAAAGTTATCGTGCGAACGGATAGACAGACGGACAGACGGACAGACAGACAGACGGACAGACAGACAGACAGACAGACAGACAGACATGGCTAAATCGAATCAGGAGGTGACCCTGATCATTTATATATATACATTGCTATACCTCTGGAGCCTCCTTTAAGGTGTTACATATTTCCGTCGTGTCAAAAACAATATACCCTATACTAAAAGTCTAGGGTATAAAAAAAATCCAGAAATATGGGAAATTTTCGATCTTTTTCCATTTTTGAGCAATTTTTGACCCAGAAGGACTACTTTTTTGAAAAAAAAAAAATTAAAGTACATTTTTTTCAAGAAGGCAAAACTTGCCACAATTTGAAAGAAGAAGGGTTTTTTAAATTCTGTTGGCATCCCCCTTCTATAGCAACAGGTAGCAGGTGTGTCTGCCAGCCCGCTGCTGCACGAATTGATCGTGGTGTCCTAACCTATAAACTTTCAAATCGGGACGGTAAGAACGGGTCCATTTCAGATTGGTTTGTATTAATTTCCACTTTGGGTGCTGCCGCATACAGCTAAAATCCTGCGCAAAAATAACGTCTATCAATCGCGAACACTGTATATAGGTGTATCTGAAAAATATGCGCCACGTACAGTTACTCACATAATTGAGCGTACACCCATATAAAAATTACTAATTGCTAAATAAGTCAACTTGCTGTTTCGTTTTATAGGATTTTTTTATTAGCACAAAAGAGCAACATTATAGTCAACATATTAATTCATTTTCAATATAATGTTTCATGTATAAAAGCATTTTTTTTTTTAACAAAAATTAAAAATATTCAGATTTTCATGGAAACAAAATTGATCGTACAGCTTATTAAATTTAAATATTTCAGAACAAAAATGTAATAACTAATTTAATTCATATTTTGTTGCATATTTCATGGCTGCTATAACTGGTTCTAAACGTCGAGGCAGCGATTCCACAATTTTTAACTGATTTTTGAAGAAAAAATCAGTTATTCGACCCTCCTTCAATAACGAGTTCCGACCCCGGAGTTGGTTTTCTTTACGTTTCATGACCCCAGGAATCGATTGGCATCATTAGATTTTTTTAGTGGACACGATAACAGTCGAACGGAAGTCATAAGCAAGGTGAAACTTTTCCAGTTGATAGATGTCAGTGGGGAGCCGGCTGCTACTGAAATCCAGCACTATCGATAAAGCGGTTAACAAGTTACAGCTATATAACGTCGAAAGTATCTGAGCCTAATAACTGCATAACGGAAGAAGTTACCTAAACCAAACTTGCCCAGTGAGTAGACGTTGACAAGAACTAGCCTATTATTGGGTTTTAGCAAAAATCCACCAAGCAGCTAAAAAGTTACAGCTATATAACGGCATAATTTTATTAACAAAATAACTACATAACGGAAGAAACTAGCTCGGCGAAACCTACCCAGCTGGTGGATATTAGTGAGGACTCAACTGATTTCAGAAAAATGCATTAAACGGTTCAAAAGTTACAGCCATATAACGGCAAAATTTTTTAAGCAAAATAACTCTATAATGCAAGAAGCTAGTTGAGTGAAACTTTTCTAATTTGTGCGCAAACGTCAAGACTGGGTTCCTACTTAATTTCAGTAACATCAATGAGTCAGTTGCAGAATTACAGGTATATAACCGCCAAATTTTGGGAACACAATTAATTTACAGCGGAAAAAGTTAGTTGAGCGAAACTTGTCTAACTGATGAAAATTAGTGAGGAATAGCTTCCGGTGCAGTTTCAGGAAAAAGTTTCAGCTGTTTTGGTTTAGAACCTGTCTTACTAACATGCAAGAAATTGACCAAGGAGAAAATTCCAAACAAGATGTTCTCTTCGTTCAAGGTGACCATTCCACATGATCTGCAAATGCCATACAAGGCGTCTTTCTGGCCTCCGTGAATTCTTTTAAAGAAATTCACTAAACTAAATTTCCAACGACAACGCGTACCAACGACTCCAAAATAATGCAAAAAATGTACAGTAAGAGTCAGAGCCTAAATAATTCTTCTTCTTCACTTTCTCTATATTTTCAAAATGTGCGAGGGTTACGCACCAAGCTCCAAATTTTAAATGTTTCTGACCTAACATATTTTCATGACATTATCTGTTTGACCGAAACATGGTTAAATCCATCTATTAGCAGTAGATCTTCCGTTGTGATAGAAACTTCGAAATACTTGGACTGACAAATGGTGGTGAAGCTCTAGAACTACATTGAATGTTCTTTTTTTTCCTCTAGCCTTTCTCAACCTTATGATTGTGTTACCGTTAATATTCCTACTTCCACCTCCACATCACTTATGGTTGTTTGTGTCTACGTCCCCTGTAATTCCACATTTGCTGTTTATGATAGTCTCTTTGTTCACTTATCTGATACTGTTAATATTTTATTTCCGAATTTCCGTTGTATAATCTGTGGTGATTTCAATCTTCCCAATGTTAGATGGCCTGATAGGCCAGGTCTCCTTTGACTTCTTCTTCCATGTCAAGGTCGCTCACATCCTTCATGGAATTCTGTAACCTTGTACAGTTCCACTTAACTCTGAACCTTATGGATCGTGCTCTCGATCTTGTGTTAAGTAATCTTACCTTGTCTTTTCTGTCGTTTTCTTTTCCTACTCCTGCTTATATTCCTTGTGATCCTTACCATCCAGCTATTGCTCATGAGATCAACATTAAATTGTCACCCTCTCTCTCAGAGACTTATCATTCTAGACTTAACTTTAGGAAAGCTAATTACGTTTCTATTAATGAAAGGCTGAGTCAAATCAATTGGTATTTTATTCTGAAGGATCTTAACTGTGAGAATGCTGTGACAACTTTCTACACTATCCTATACAACATCTTCTACAAGTTTGTTCCATTACCTAACTATAAACCCCGGAAGGGTCCAGTTTGGTTTACTCCGCTAATACACAAATTGATCCGCAAAAAGAAGCGTGTCCAGACTCGTCCTAAACGTTTCAGACGCCAATCCGACAGTATAGCGTTTAAAGATTTACCTATACGAAAGGCATTCATTTGATGAAACTTAAAATGAAACTGAAGATAAATTAATGTAGTAAAATCAATCGAACAGTTGAACAGTTTCATTATCTGAAAATATCGCCGCAAATATCGAAACAGAAAATTCTGCAGCTGCACTTGGTACTACAACTGCAGTTAAGTATCCCACCCATATCTTAATTTTATTATACTCGTACATAAACTCATAAATGATCCCGAATTAGCCCATATCAAAAATCAGTTCCTCTGGCTTCACTGCGCCAGGTGTCTTTTTTTTTATAAATCCTGATGTAGGTAATCCTTTCCCACTCTACCTTGAGTTTTTCTTTTAACTGATTTTTATTTGTAGCATTACAGTTTTTCAACCGAAACTTGAGCACATGCCAGAAATTCTCAGTTGGCTTGAGGTCAGGAGACTGAAGAGGAGTATTTAGGAAATTGGGAGCGTTGTACAGCAACCACTCTTTAACCACATGTGCTGTATGTTTCGGGTCATTATCGTGCTGAAAGTAATATACCGGGGGCATTTGTAATTTTTCTGCAGAGAACTTCAAATTTCTTAGCAGGATATCTACATACATATTTCATTATACCCTAGACTTTTAGTATAGGGTATATTGTTTTTGTCACGACGAAAATATGTAACACTTTAAAGAGGGCTCCGGAGGTATAGTAATGTATATATATAAGTGATCAGGGTCACCTCCTGATTCGATTAAGCCATGTCTGTCTGTCCGTCTGTCCGTCCGGACGCACGATAACTTTCGATGGAATAAAGCTAGAGCCTTGAAATTTCGGCCACATGTTGGCAGTGTGATCTAGCTGGATGGAATTGAAAATGGGCATGATCAGGCCAAGAGAACGCCTACCTCCCCTACATATGTAAAATAATTAAATGTATCTATAACTCCCGATCAAATTAAAATAAAAAGCTCTAGCTTTTGTAAATTGCTTGTGAGGGTAATCCGAAATAGTCTCCTCGAAAACTAAAATCGATCAGTTGAAAACTAACGGTAATTTTCTTACAAAGAGCTCCGTACTACCCAACTTTTCAGTTTTTTTTTTTTGTCTATAATTTTTGGACCAATTGACGTAGACATCTGATTTTTGGCATGTAATCCAGAGGTGAGAAGCTGCTTGAGTTTTAGTAAGTTGGGTATAAACAGATCAGAGGAACGCCTATCTCCCCTACAAATTAAAAAAAAAATATTTCTTTAATTACAATAACTTTCGATTTAATGACACTAGCAAGTTGAAAATTTGGTGGAATGATGTTAGTAAAATGGGGGGCAAAGACCTTTTCGATAGTCCTCCGCGTGGGCGCCCCCTGGTAACGGCAGTGTATCAATTCGCTGACGGCCAATGTCTTAGCGATAAGACAGTTTGGAAAAGGCAGATAGCTGTAGCCTGAATGGCTGACGAACACCTAAGCGTCTCAGGTTTAGTAGGATGGAATGACTTGCGTAGTTGGACCTGCTATTTTACATAGTTGTGCGGGCTCCAGCACGTTTATTAAACCATCTGAAGCAGCTATCTCCGAGGCCATCCCCTGAATGAGGTTAAGCGACATGCTGACAACTCGTCCTTGTAAAAACCACTCCATGTCAAGAAACCTGGAACAAAAGCCTCGGATTGGACGGATCAACAACGACGACCACGCAAACGAATAAAGGATTATTCTTTCGGATCCTGGAATGTACGCTCCCTGAACAAACCGGGGGCCGAGAAGGCCCTCCTTCAACAGGTCGAAAAGTACAAACTTAGCATTACTGCAGTCCAGGAAACAAATTGGCTTGGCAGCGAGATTAATGACAAGAAATCGCACACAATTTTTACAAGTGGCAAACCATCGGGCCGCAAGGAGTTTGGAGTAGCATTTATAGTGAACAATCGCCTCAAACCGCATATTACTGACTTCAAACCCATAAATGAACGGCTGTGTGCGATTCGCATCAAGACCGATTCTTCAATCTCTGGCTCATCAATGTGCACGCCCCCACTGAAGTTAAAGAAGACGCAGTAAAAGACGAGTTCTACGCCCGCCTTGAAACTCTCTTCGACTCACTTCCAACAAACGACGTCAAATTGCAGCTGGGAGACTTTAACGCGAAAGTCGGAAATGAAAGTTGGCACCGGGGGACCACTGGAGGCCACAGCCTCCATGAAGAATGTAACGATAACGGCCAGCGACTTATCGACTTTGCCTGCAGCAGGAATCTAGTCGTAAGCTCTACGTGCTTCCCGCATCGACGCATTCACAAGCAGACCTGGAAGTCTCCAGACGCACATACCGTCAACCAAATTGACCACGTCCTCATTTGCAGGAGATGGGCGTCTAGTGTCATGGATGTCCGCTCCCATCGAGGAGCAAACTGCGACCCAGATCATCACTTGGTGAAGACGACCTACAGATGTAGAATTTCCTCGGTGCACCAAGCAAGAATCAGCCCTCCCAAAATCTTTGCGGTTGATAAGCTTTTGAGTGATGCTACAGCGGTAGCGTATACTACCGCCATTGAGGAAAAACTATCACCTATGCTACACAACATCAGCAATACAGAAGTCCATGGGTTCTGTGAAGAACTCAAGGGTACCATCAAGGATGTCGCAGAGAAAGTCGTGGGATATAAAGCCCAGCGAGCGCGAAACGCGAAAAACGAGGCCTACAGACAATGGATTCAAGGAGGAACCAGAGCCAGAAGAGAAAAATATGACGAGCTACGGCGAATATCGAATAGAATAATTAGACGCAAGAAACGTAAATACTTTGACGAGCAGTTGCTGAACATAGACGAAAACTTAGCTAATAGGAACACCAGACAAGCGTACAAACTAGTAAATACAATTAAGAACGGCTACCAACCCAGGACTAGCCTTTGTAAGGACAAGGATGGAAACATCATCAGCGACACCGATGGTATTAACAAGCGATGGGCCTCTTATTTTGAAGAGCTTCTAAACCGACCATCTAACATCCCCACACAGGAAGCTCTCGACGATATTGTTGATCTAGGCCCACCCATTCAACCCCCGACAGTAGAGGAAGTTGATCTCGCCTTGCGGTCACTAAAACGAAATAAAGCGCCGGGCGCTGACGAGATTCCAGCTGAAATGCTAAAATTCGGTGGAACGAGTCTAGTTGATGCCATACATCAATTACTCCTGCGAGTATGGGAGAACGAGGAGATTCCAGACGATTGGCGCAGAAGCATCATCTGTCCAATTCATAAAAAGGAAGATAAACTGCGGTGTGAGAACTACAGGGGCATCTCACTAGTTTATACGTCCTATAAAATTTTGACGAAAATTCTGGAAAATAGAATAAAACCGTACGCAGAACGAGTCATTGGCGAATATCAAAGCGGTTTCAGACCTGGGCACTCCACAACCGATCAGCTCTTCTCAGTCAAACTGATACTCCAGAGGTGCTGGGAATACAACGTAAATGTATACCAAATCTTTGCCGACTTCAAGGAGGCATACGACAGTATCGATCGTGGAGTACTGTACAACATCATGCTGCAATTTGGTATACCGGCAAAATTAGTGCGACTGACAAAGATGACGATGACCAACTCCGTCTCACAAGTCAGGATCCAGAATAGATTTACTGATCTATTTGAAACACGCACTGGTTTGAAACAGGGCGATAGACTGGCACCGACGCTCTTCAACCTAGCACTGGAACACGGTATTCGGGCCATGAATATGGACAACAGCAAGACGCTACTCATCAAGTCGACACAATTAGCAGCGTACGCCGATTGGCTGACGCAGAAGAACTTCTGCATACGCTCGATACCGCTGCAAAGGAAGTTGGATTACGTATTAACGAGGGTAAAACTAAAATAATGATGCAATCGGTGACAAGGACACCTGCACAACCAAGCATCAATGTGGGGGACCTCAACATCGAGTTCGTGAACAACTTCATTTACCTGGGTTGCAACTTGTCAAGGGACGCCAACGAAACTGACGAAATCAAGCGACGGATACAGTTAGCTAATAAGACTTTTTTCTCGGTTCTCCCCATAATGAAATCGAAACATGTGCACAGAAACACGAAGCTCCGCGTGTACAAAACCATTATACGCTCAGTGCTATGCAATGGCTGCGAAGCATGGACCCTAACTCAAGCCTCCGAAAACATGCTAGACACTTTTGGACGTAAGGTTCTACGGCGAATTTTCGGGGCTGTTTGCGATCGAGATGGATGGCGCATCCGGTACAACCATGAGCTGTATGAAATGTACGATGAGCTGCAAGTCTCGAAAATCGTCAAACTACAACGACTTCAATGGGCAGGGCATGTACAAAGAATGGACGATGATCGCATGCCTAAGAGAGTAATGAATGCAGAACGAGTCGACGGAGCGAGACTGCGAGGACGACCGAGATCTCGTTGGGAGAGCTCAGTAGGTGTGGACGCCGCGCAGCTGCTGGGCTCCTAAAATTGGAGGACGCGGTCACGTGACCGAGATAATTGGAGGACAATGATCCAGGCGGTCAAGGCCCGACGTCGGGCTGTCGCGCCACGATGATGATGATGTTAGTAAAATCTACTTGGTTGGTATTGATGGGCAAGGTCCGCCCGAAGGAACCCCTACCTCCCCTTCAAATGAAACTTCAAATAAGCGATAACTTCTGATAGAATGAAGCCAGCAACTAGAAATTTTGGTCAAATGTTTAAAGTAAGATTGAGTTAGTTGGTATTAAGGATAGGCCAGATCCGACCCAAGGAACCCCTACCTCCCCTACAAGTGGAACTTAAAATAAGCGATAGCTTACGATAAAATAAATCTAGCGACTTGAAATTTTGGTTATATGTTTGTAGTAGGATTGGCTGATATTGAGAATACGAATAATGCGGCCAACCAAACCCCTACTTCCCCTACGAATGAAACTTCGAATAAGCGATAACTTTTTCGATAGAATGAAGCTAGAGATTTGCAATTTTGCTTAAATATTCATAGCATGATCTAATTGGTTGGTGGCATTGATGGGCAAGATCTGACCCGAGGAACCCCTACCTCCCCTACCAATGAAACTTCAAATAAACGATAACTTTCGATAAAATGAAGCTAAGTTTGTACTGGGATCTAGTTGGTTGTTATTAAAAATGCGCAAGTTTCGACAAAAGAAACCTACCTCTACAAGTGAGACTTCAAATAAGCAATAACTTTAGATAGAATGAAGCTAGCGACTTGAAAAATTCGACAAATATTTGTAGCATGGGTTAGTTAATTGATTTTGGAATTGTCAACATCCTCCTGAATGAGTGCCAAGGCCAACCTCCCCTATAAACTTGTCATATAGGAAACTCACTGTTAATGCAAATGGTCGTTGCCAATTGGTAGTTTGGGTATCATCACTAGGTCTGTAGAAGTCTAGGGTATATACGCTTCGGACTCCAGGCCGAAGCTAAGCTTCGGTCTGGTTTTATCTATGTTTGTGTCGATAAACACCAGTTTTCAAACACCATTAGTTGCCATACAGCCCCATACCAAAGAGGATTGATATTCTACAAGAGTGATCACTTTCCCCTCTGCCAGTAGATTTGTATGTATTGACACAGTACAGATACACAAGAGAATCAATACATACAAATCTGCGGGCGGAGGCTAAAGTTGTGTGGAGTGAGCTTTCTTGTGTAGTCTATACTATTGGTCAATGCATACAAATCTACTGGCAGAGGCGAAAGTTCTATGGAGTGATCATTCTTGTAGAATAGCAATCCACTTTGCCCATACCATGACCGAACCTCCGCCATGCTTCACAGTTGGGGGTATGTTTTTCTTATTTACCTCCGTATTTGGCTTCCTCCAAACGATTTCCTTACCAAAAAATTTATCAGCACTAGACCAATCACACCAACTGTGCACTGATTTCGTCCAGACGATGGACTTTACTCGTCAGGAGCTACCTTAATCCATCGGGGAGGTAGCTCGACCAGGTCAGTGGTTGATATTCCGACTTACATCAGAATACGCCACTGAGTATAACGACCACACTATATATAGTGCGCATTATACGACATGGGTGCGAATCACTTCCAGTGAGAAATATTTATGTAATCCACGCATATGCGCAACACATTTTTTATACCCCAGACTTTTAGTACAGGGTATATTGTTTTTGTCACTACGGAAATATGTAACACCTTAAAGGAGGCTTCGGAGGTATAGCAATGTGTATATATAAATGATCAGGGTCACCTCCTGATTCGATTTAGCCATGTCTGTCTGTCGGTCTGTTCGTCTGTCTGTTTGTCTGTCCGTCTGTCTGTCTGTCCATCTGTCTGTCCATTCGCACGATAACTTTCGATAGAATGAAGCTAGACCCTTGAAATTTTGGTCAATTGTTACAAGTATGATTTAAATAGTTGGTATTGAAAATGAGCAGGATCAGGCCAAGAGAACGCCTACCTTCCCTACATACGTAAAATACTTAAATGTATCTATAACTCCCGATTAAATAAACATGAGCATTGGCAGATTGCTTGTGAGGATAATCTTATACTTCCCTGGAAAAATTAAATCGATCAGTTGAAAACTAACGGTAATTTTCTTACAAAGAGCCCGTACTACCCTACTTTTCAGGTTTTTTGTCTATAACTCTTGAAACAATTGACCTAGACACCTGATTTTTGGCAAGTAACCCTAAGGTAGGAAGTTTTAGTAAGTTGGATATAATCAGATCAAAGGAACGCCTACCTCCCCTACAAATTTAAAAAAATCAATATTCATTTAATTACGATAACTTTCGATAGAATGACACTGGTGCGTTGAATATTTGACGGAATGTTGGTAGTAAGATCTAGTTAGTCGGTATTGAAAACGGGGAAGATCCGACCTAAGGAACCCCTACCTCCCCTACAAATGAAACTTCAAATAAGCGACAACTTTTGATAGAATTAAGCCAGCAATTTGAAATTTTAGTCAAATGTTTGAAGTGAGATTTAGTTAGTCGAAGCTTCGGTCTGGTTTTTTTCGTGTTTGATAATTTGTTAAGAATAATTAAAGTGAAGTGGGTCATTGCCAAGCTAAGGCATGAGAACTGTCGACTGTCTAACATTAAAGAAACTCGTGTGTGAATGCCCAGCCCAGCGGACCTCAGTATAAATACTCTTTTCGAATTCGCGAATGCGACGAAAACCTTCGAACTCAAGAATGACCCAACGATATTAACTAATCCCAATACGTAGTTCCTTTGCCCCGTTGTCAGTTCGTGGCATCACTATGGAGCCAAGCGGTCTATGCGGGGCTGTAAGGCCGCCACCTAGCCTAACCTAAAGTAATGAAAAACCATTTGACAATTCAATAGAATATAAACCCTAACTTTACACTGTTATCCAACAGCCGTATCCATTAGCGGCCAACAATTTTACCAAAATACTGTATATAAAATACTATAACTTTGTGATATTTAATAGTTTGGATAAATCCCCGTACGTGTTCATTCACAACGGTTTAAGCAAAGAAAAACCTAACCTAACTGCAGTTGGCAGCCATTGCAGTCAGACATGCTGAGAAAATATGTCGCACGTCAATTACGAAGCCGGCTTTTACTTTCCAGAAGAAGAAAAAGTTTAAAGGAGAGTATCTTGTTCCTACTTTAGATTTTGTTCTATAAGATTCTCTGATTTGTGAAATGTTAATCAATACTATTCTATTCAATTAATATTGTAGTTTTCAGATTGTTTAAATCTGGAAGGGAAGGAGAAAGGGGGGGGGGGGTGGTCATTAGCGGGTCCCTTAAACCTCTGTTAGGGCAAAATAAAAGATAGGTGGAGTTATTTCCGAAAATAAAATTGGTCCGACTGGTCAAAACTCACTCAAAACAATAAAACGATTGTTTTTTTTTGTCTAGTTAAAAACGGTACTGTAAATCTTTTTCAAAAAAGTCCTAAAAAATAAAAAAATAATCAAAAATTTCGCCGTTTTCGGGATTTTTGACAAAGTTGCGTTCGGTCCTCGGTGTCGAAAACTTGAATTATTCATCAAGCCAACATGATAATTAACTGTACAAAAATATCAAACACACATGATTTGATATAAGGAACTTACCCTTAAGTGACAAATTTCTTGGATTAAAAGAAAAAACATAAAAATTCAAAATATTTTACATAACTCAAAAATACATTTAAAAGAAAATCCCAAACTGAACACCGACTGAATGTTTTGATTCAGT
Source organism: Chloromyia formosa (assembly GCA_964017055.1). Lineage (NCBI taxonomy): Eukaryota > Metazoa > Arthropoda > Insecta > Diptera > Stratiomyidae > Chloromyia > Chloromyia formosa. The sequence continues at coordinate 45,320,066 of OZ024818.1, read as the reverse complement.
GACATATTTTTAAATTCAAACATTTACAACAGTTAACAACAAATTGAAATATATATTTTTTTTTATATAAAATTAAAACACAACGAAAAAACATGTTACAAAATACACGAAAAGGACATTTTTTTGAATAAGAAATATAAAAAAATTACCTAAATTTTCCACCGACGTATTGATTTCGCTCATCGTTCGAGGACATCGTCGCTGTGATCCTGATGGTGGTTTCGCGTTCCCGGGCGAATGTAGCGATTGACTCTTGTGACGTCGTATCGTTGGCAAACGGGCGACAAACGATGCATTGTGTTTAAAACTAGAAGATGCCCGCCTAATCAGCGATATACGATTTTGTTCGATAACTTAACAATGTTATGAATTAAAATGGAATACTACAAGCTAATAGAATATTTAAGAATTTGAAAATTTTCTAAAAAAAAAAGAAACATATTGGAGGTTAGTTTTTTGTTGAAAAAGGGAAAAAAACAACTCGGAAAGAATTATCATGTTGGAAATCGATGTATTTGAGATTAGACCGCGACAAGGATTAAGTCAAAGGTTTCGCGAGATATTGTCAAATTTTTTGCGATATAGGACCGCCCCCATATTGGATCGTGTTCGCATGTTTTCTGTCAACGGGTTGCGTCGTTGGTCAGACCAAACCAACGACACAATCCGTTGACAGAAAACACGCAACAGCACGCGGACAGTCTAATCCCGACAATATCTCGCAAAACTGTTGGCTGATCAAACCGACAACGCAACCGGTTGACAGAAATTACCCGAGTGCGATCCAATATGCGGGCAGCCTAATCCTGCCAATATCCCGCAAAATATTTGGTCGGGTCAAACCAAGGACGCACTCCGTTGACATAAAACACGAAAATGTGACTCGCAAATGCAATTTAATATGCGGGAAGCCTAATCCTGACAATATTTCGCAAGACCGTCGTTTTTTGGTTCAGAGTCCAACTCTGAACCAAAAAACGACGGAACCCGTTGACAGAAAATACTCGAACGCGACACGCAATTCAATATCATTCAACCAAATCGACGACGCATTCCGTTGACACAAAACAAGACAACGTTATAGAAATGCCTAGTAGCCGGCCTTTTAAGATGAATAATTGTCAAATATTTTGAAAAATTTAAGTGAGTGGCCAATACAAAAGACTTTACATCGTTTTCCAGCATATAAAGAAATCATATACATATTATTTTGAACTATTCACTAAATTCTAATTATCTTACTGACGTCAAAATCATAAATTAAAAAATTAAGTGGAAATAAAATTAATATTTCAAACGAAATGGCTTCTAATCCGATAAAGTAAGAATTTTGAAATTATTCAAAAATTATTAAAAATTAAAATTATTATTATTCTTTTTTTAAGGACAGTTTCTAAACTATAAACAGATAGCTTTAAAAACGTTTTTCAAAACGAGTAACCAATTTTTTTAGGAACTATAAAACAAATCACTAAACTGCTATTTTGAATTTAGCGTAGGTTTTATTGCTATATTAAACGTATTCCAAGCTAAGGCGTGTGGGTGCTCAAATGCCGAATTATGCTACATGCAAGCAGTGCACGACGCATCTAACGCAATTCGGGGTTGAAATTTTGAATGACACTGTATTTCAAATGATTTGCAAATGACTGGATTGAGCGGAAGCTGTTCTGGAGGTATAGAAGCATATTTATCAACGGTTAGAATGACGGCTGATACGGAAACAGTTAATTACGTTCTTATAGCGGTGGATCCAGCAGCGTTGGCTCAGATAGTGGAAATCATTCTAGAGCTATCTGCTGAACACATCACGGGTAGCTTTATTCCCAAACTGGGAAATAGACCTATGGACGACCCTACATCGTATCGACCAATCAGCCTGACATCATTCATGCTGCAGACTATGGAGAAGATCCTTGATGTTTACATCAGGATATCACTCCTCGTGTAAAACCCACTTCAACCCAGACAGTTTGTAACGGACAGTTACAACACAAACAGAGGAGGTAAAAATGGGGAATGATAAAAAAATGAGGCGATAAGGATGGAATGGTTGGCGGACAGCGCAGATTCCCTCGCGTTCGCATCAGGGTCCAGGCGTAATGGGACTCTCGGCCTCTGGTTTCGTACCACCGACAGATCCTTACTCAGGAGAAGCAGCACAACCAGACCCGAATATGGTTCATTACAAGTCCGCCTATCAACCTGGTAAATCTACTGGAACTGCTCTACAAAACCTTGTTGAATTCAAGAGGCCTTGTCAGCTAACGAAACGGCACTGAGTGCGTTTCTTGATATTGAAGTAGCCTTCGACAACACCTCCTTCGAGTCCATCGAAAGTGCCCTCCGAGCTAAAGGAGCCAATCTTACTACCACAGTCTGGGTGAAACGTATGCTGTCTTCTAGAAGGGTCATTACTACGATAGGTAACTGTACCCTCTCAGCGAATGTCATGCGGTGATGCCCGCAGGGTGGAGTATTATCTCCCCTCTTGTGGTTCATCGTAGTCGACAGTCTGATGTGGAAACTATCCTCGATGAAATTTTCCACACAAGGTTACGCGGACGATCTGGTTATCACGGTTAGGGGAAAATTTGAGGAAGTCTTGCCCGATATTATGCAAAGGGCGCTGCGAATAGTTCAAGAATGGTGCGACTACAGCGACTTACGTGTAAATCCCGTGAAAGCTGCCATAGTGCTTTAGTGTCCCCTCATGTACAACTCCCCTATAAAACAAATATCAAGTATTTAAGAGTTGTCTTTGACGAAAAGTTATCCTGGACAGAACATCTTAGAACGACTTCTGACAAAGCAATTAAGGTTCTATGGATCAGCAGACAATATGTCGGCAAGACATGGGGAATCAAACCCCATTTAATTCTGTGGATCTACAAAGCGATCGTCAGGCCTATACAGTACAATAGGCTGCGGTTGTATGGTGGAAAAAAGCCACTTTTTTAACCGGTAAAGCCGCTGTGACGAAAATCTAGAGACTTGCGTGCATGACCATCACTGGAGCCATGCACTTTTGCCCCACTGCTGCTCTGGAGGTTCTACTCGACCTCCCAACGATACATGCACATATTGAAGCGGAGGCACGAATGGCAATGGTCAGACTGAGGCCCTACGATATAGAGATCAAGCTGAATTCAAATCATTAGGCTGGTTGGAAAGTGACAAGGTACTCAGCATGCCAATTGACTACCTTGTAAAAACCATTCGATTGCACCACTCGTTTCAACCAGTCATATGGGACAAAGAAAGGTGGGCGGATGGCTACAACACTCATCGACCCAACACAATCAAATGGTTCACAGACAAGACGACTCCAAAACGGAAGAAGGTTCCGGTACAGGCACTGTTGGTACTGAACACCGAGTTTTCATTCCGATGGGTAAAATGCCATCCGTGTTCCAAGCAGAAATAAATGCCATCGAAGTCTGCGCTAGACTGTACAAAATTGCTGGCTATTTAAACAGGGACATTGCAATATTTACCGACAGTCAGGCTGCCATCAAAGCACTTACAGCTTCACTTTAAACTCTAAGTTGATGCTATCCTGTCAGGAAGTCCTCCATACTGTGGGTTCAACAAACAAACTCACTCTTTCCTGGGTCCCTGGTCACTCTGGAGTCGAAGGCAATGAGCTAGCAGATAGGCTAGCAAACCGAGGCTCCAAAGCCCCCTTCCACGGTCCAGAACCTTTTTGTGTAATTCCACTCTGCTACTGCAGAAATCAAATAAGAGACTGGGAAAGTGCTCTTGCCACATTCCAATGGGAGGTCCTTTCAGGCCTGAGACAGGCCAGGCTGTTCATCTCGGGCTACTCGTGTACTCGTACCTTGGAGTTGCTGCGGCTGAGCAAAAACAGAGTCAGAATGATTTGTAGAATTTTAACCGGGCACTCGCGTCTAAGGGGTCAACCTAAAACTGTGCGTATTGTGCAAGATACTAGCTGCCGCTTCTGCGAGACTGATGATGAGACTTCAGAGCACATACATTGTGAGTGCGAAGGACTTGCGGAACGACGAACGGACTGCTTCGGCAAAACATTTCCTTTGGCCGAGCGCATCTCCTCTATGCACAATAGACCCATCGCAGTGCTTGTGGCTTTAACATGATCCACGGCCATCCCCCCTATCTATCTATCTATCTAAGGATAGAATATTTGCCTATAGCTTCAATATTTTGATATTCGATAGCGATATTCGTTCTCGCTCCGACATCCAAGTCGAGTTTTATACAAACGGAAAATTCCGTTGCATGGAACTCTATCGGCGAGAAATTTCAGCTGATGCTGTGCTGAATCGAGGGTCGCGACCTTTTGAGAGGGAGATCATTCAAGGAGTGCACTTTCACCCGCCGTCCGGTGAACATCAACGCGATCGCCCAGACAAGGAAACTACTTTTACCCACCGCCCGAGCCACATCGACACAGTTGCGGGGAAATTTGGATTTTGTTCAGATCGTAAGGTGGACTATCACCCGTCTCAGCCAGGAGATCAGCAACGCCATCGCCGGGACGCGCTATTTTTTTTTTCTTGTTACGTTCACGGACGGGTGATTTTTTTTTTGAGGGCGACCAATATCGATGCGATTACCGCTTGTCACCGTCACCCGTTGGAGCTTCATACTATATATCGGTATAAGCTTACCGTGACGTGGAAAAGCCTTCTTTTCCGTTTATCCGCGGTAGCCGGTGTTGTGTATGTCAAACCCAACTATCGTCGCGAGATTGCCCCGATATCTCCACCGCTTGTGGGTGCGTGTTGTGGTGGTGTACTGCTGGGTGGACAGAATAGCGATTGTGATCGCTCTACGTTTGCGGATACAAAACCCACGCTGTCGCTGACGGCAATGGTTTACCGCTCCCTTTGCGTACTTACATAGTTTTGCCCCCGCATCCCCGGCAAGTTGGAATCTTTGTGCATATCGGTACCCGACAACCTAACTGATACGGATCTTATCGAAGGATAGAAAGGCCCACCGAATTTGATGGATTTATTTGAGAAGCAATACCATTTCAGGCAGTTGAACGGCTGAGTTAGACGCTGCTATACTGAGCACCGACACCAACAACAACGTGTGCAATCTTTTTTTTTGACAACCATCACTGGGGAAATTGCCAGTGCCGTGAAGTTCATGATAGGTTTTTTTATTCCTTTAAATATTTAATGCTTGAATTAATTTTGTTTTGCGAGAGAAGTTTTCTTTTAATAGTTTCGTAGTAAATTTAATGCTTCACTTCCAGCTGCTTCAGGGTTCACGGTGACCATCCAGGAATTCTGAAGGTAAGTGCAGTCATTTAGATAAGATTATTTTTTTATCCGCTGATTTTTTTTGTATTCTTGATTGTTTCGTTGCTTTACTTATGAATTGATTTTATTTTATTTTTCACCCATTTTGTTCTATTTTTGGGAATTCTATTTAGTTTTTTTTTTGCTTTATAACCAGACATAAAAGAAAAAAATGATTAAATATGGATTTGTAACGCCTTAAAACTCGTGCGTTTCCTTCACGGAACACCCCCGCCTCCTTTTCAGGTCAGCGATGGTAGTATGAGATAAAATCCTCATCGGTATTTTTATTCGTTTTGGGAGGTACCAGTAATTTGACCTTGGCCAAATTGGTAGGGTGGGTCTAGAGGCCAGGGTCCGCTTCATCTGGACCCAGGAGTCGTGTCGAGGTACATGAGTCGGTCGACGGCCATTGCCTTTACGTAGTTTATTTCTTTGCTTTGCTATTTTTTAAGGTCGAGGGACCTCCGGCACCTTTGTGTGTGCTGTTGTCCTTAGGCACGAGATATTTTAGAATTGTTAATGTACGGGGCAGCGAGAGCAAGCTAGTACCGCCGCCTATCCCGCAGAGGAGTCTTCGCCAGATGGCGTTGCTGGACCTTCACGGTCAGTTCAGCATACCTTCACTCCGTCTCCAAGGACACTTAGGTGTCCGCAACACCTGACCATTACAAATATCCACCAGAAACAATCCGAGCAACATTTCTAATCCGGTTGGTCTAAAAGCCCATTACAAAATGGGGTGCACGTCTCAAGTGTGATATTAGATCCACCATGAAGTGTACTTCATATTATTACTGATATCCCCTTCATCAGTCAATTCATATTGCCAATGATGGAGAATGAATTCTAATTTTGGGTCCATTAAAAACTTTCGAGCCCCTAACATTTTTTCTGTGACTATCACTACTCATGCAAACAGTGTTTTTTATTGCGCTACAGTGCATGCCTTGAACAAACAAATTGCGATTAATATACGTATATTAGGTAATGCTAAAAGCTTGACGAAAATTTTTATATTCCATTGAAACATTGCTATCAACAACAACGACATTGGCAACATTCACATTGCTCTAACATTTAATTGTGGCATTTCGCACAGTCTATAGAAGCGTAATTTAGAAAAAAAAAACATGCCTCAAATCACATCCGAGTTTTTTTTTTAATTGTATATTGACAAAGTTCGATGGACACTCATTACTCAACAATTTTTCATTTTATATTATTTTTTTTTAACAATCAACTTGGACGTGTAATTTGATTTTGTTTAATTGACGTTAATGTTTCTACTAATAGCAATTTCATGGCTAATTAACGCTCCTCTTATATCGATATAAACGCTGTCTCCATTTATTTATTTCGATTAAAAAAATAAATGGAGGCATTTCAAATTTGAAGTGGAAATGCATTTATTAAAATTTATTTTTGTATTTTTTTTTTAATAATTTTGATCGTCTTTGAAGAAACTTAAGGGAAGCATTTTTTGGTTTTTGGTCCGAACTGACGCTAATTTGTCTAATACTGTTTCATAACCAACTATGTATTTTACATTTAACAGCCAAAGGAGAGGCGATGATTTGAACAGGTGCCGATTATTTAAAACCTCAAAATCCATCTATGGCGATTACAATAATTGCAAATAATTTTGGAATAGCGTTTCTATAAATCGTAAAAATTTTTGGAAGTAACGTACTGTTTTAAAAGAGCGTTGAATTGATTTAAAAAGGCGTTAATTTGCTTCGAACAAGTGCCATTTTTTTTTATTTAGAACCACTTCTTAATTTGTTTCTACAAATCGTTAATAATTTTAGAAATGGCATCCTATTCTGAACCAGCGTCAAATTGCATCGAAAATGAGTTAACTCGATTCGACATTTTCTTTTTTTTTTTAAACTAAAAATCCGTTTTTTTTTTTAACTTCCAAAAATTGTAAATGATTTTGAAATTAGAATTCTACTGAGCGAGCGTCAAATTGTGTCCGAAAAGATGGTAATTTCTATACTCCAAAAGCCATTATCAATATAGTTTTCGATTGGCACCCAGATTGCTCTTTTTCGAGCAACTGTCCCCAAAAACTCATCATCGTCATCATCGCGGCGCGACAGCCCGACGTCGGGCCGTAGCCGCCTGGATTGTTGTCTTCGAATTATCTCGGTCACGTAACCGCGTCCACCAATTTTGGAAGCCCAGTAGCTGCTCGGCGTCCGCATATACTGAGCTCTCCCAACGTGATCTCGGTCGTACTCGGAGTCTCGCTCCGTCTACTCGTTCTGCGTTCATTACTCTCTTTGGCATGCATTCATCGCTTATTCGTTGTACATGCCCTGCCCATTGAAGTCGTTGTAGTTTGATGATTGTCGAAACTTCCAGCTCCTCGTACAGTTCATACAACTCATGGTTGTACCGGATGCGCCATCCATCTCGATCGCAAACGGCCCCGAAAATTCGCCGCAGAACCTTACGTTCAAATGTATCTAGCATGTTTCCGGAGGCTTCAGTTAGGGTCCATGCTTCGCAGCCATAGCATAGCACTGGACGTACACATAATGGTTTTGTCCACGCGGAGCTTCGTGTTTCTGTGCACATGCTTCGACTGGATTATGGCGAGAACCGAGAAAAAAGTCTTATATCCGTCGCTTGATTTCGTCAGTTTCGTTGGCGTGACAAGTTTCAACCTAGGTATATGAAGTCGTTCGCGAACTCGATGTTGATGTTGGCCCCCCACATTGATGCTCGGTTGTGCAGGTGTCCTTGTGGTCGATTGAATCATTATTTTAGTTTTACCCTGGTTGATACGTAGTCCAACTTCTTTTGCAGGGGTTTCGAGCAAATGCAGAAGTTCTTCTGCGCCAGCCAATCTTCGGGACATGATGTTGATGTCGTCGTCGTACGCTGCTAATTGTGTCGACTTAATTAGTAGCGTTTTGCTGTTGTTCATATGCATAGCCCGAATAGCGTATTCCAGTGCTAGATTGAAGAGCGTCGGTGCCAGTCCATCGCCCTGTTTCTGTCCAGTGCGTGTTTCAAATAAATCAGTAAGTCTATTATGGATCCTGACCTGTGAGACAAAGCTGGTCATCGTCATCTCTGTCAGTCGTACTCGCTTTGGCGGTATAACAAATTGCAGCATGATGTTGTACAGTACTCCATGATCGATACTGTCGTATGCGTGACTAAAGTCGACAAAGATTTGGTATAACGTAGACGTTGTATATCCAGCACTTCTGGATTATCAGTTTGACCGTAAAGAGCTGATCGGTTGTGGAGAAACCAGGTCTGAAATCGGTTTGATATTCGCCATAGATTCGTTCTGTGTACGGTTTTATTCTACTATTTTCCAGAATTTTCGTCAAAATTGTATAGGACGTACAAAATAGTGATATACCCCTGTAATTCTCACACCGCAGTTTATCTCCCTTGTTGAGAATTGGACAGATGATGCTTCTGCGTCAATCGTCTGGGATCTTCTTGTCCTCCCATACTCGCTGGAGTAATTGTTGTATGGCATTAGCTACACCTGTTCTACAGAAGTTTAGCAGTTCGGCTGGAATCTCGTCAGCGCCCGGCGCTTTATTTCGTTTCAGTGACCGCAACGCGAGATCAGCTTGCTCTACTGTCGGGGGTTGTCTAGGTGGACCTAGATCAACAATATCGTCGAGAGCTTTTTGATGTTAGATGTTAGGTTCAGAAGCTCTTGAAAATAAGAGGCCCATCGTTTGTTAATGCCATGGGTGTCGCTGATGATGTTTCCATCCTTGTCCTGACAGAGGCTAGTCTTGGGTTAATTGTATTTAATAGTTTGTACGTACGTTGTCTGGTGTTCCTATCCGCTAAGTTTTCGTTAATACTCAGCAATTGCTCGTCAAAATATTTACGTTTCTTACGTCTAATTATTCTATTCGATGTTCGCCGTAGCTCGTCATATGTTTCTCTTTTGGCTCTGGTTCCTCCTTGAATCCTTTGTCATAGGCCTCATTTTTGGCGTCAAGTAAATTTTTGCATTCTTCGTCGAACCGGTCATTTCACGCTCGCCGGCCTTTACATCCCATGACCTTCTCTACGACCTCTTTGACGGTACCCTTGAGTTCTTCCCAGAACCCATGGACGCCTGTGCTGCTGATATTGTGTAGCATTGGTGATAGTATTTCCTCGAGGGCGGTAGTATACGCCACCGCCGTAGCATCGCTCAGAAGCTTATCAACCGCAAAGATTTTGGGAGGGCTGATTCTCGATTGGTGCACTGAGGAAATTCTACGTGTGTAGGTCGTCTTCACCAAGTGGTGGTCTGAGTCGCAGTTTTCTCTTCGATAGGAGCGGACATCCATCACACTAGACGCCCATCCTTTGCAAATGAGGACGTGATCAAATTGGTTGACGGTATGTGCGTCTGGAGATTTCCAGGTCTGCTAGTGAATGCGTTGATGCGGGAAACACATAAAGCTTACGACAAGATTCCCACTGCAGCCGAAGTTGATAAGTCGCTGGCCGTTGTCGTTACATTTTTCATGGAGACTGTGGTATTGCCAGCTCAAAATACAGGCCTGCGCTCAGCTAATTTTGACGGCTAAATTACGCAATTATTTACTTCGATGACTTCATCGAATCCACAATCCAGGGGTCGGCGACTGAAGGCGGCGAGTCCCCGGTATTTGTGCGTTCCGTGTTTAATTTTCGTTTTCCGCGTTCAGTGTTTATTAGTTAGTAGAATTTCATCTAGTGATCCGAGAAAACAAACACGTGTGTGATGAAAGTGTGTTGTGCGGTCAAAAGATGTATTATGTCGAGTGTGAACTGTTCCACGATACTCTGTGACTGATCCCCGGGCTGCGGCTTCGACCAAATTGCTGCAAGTGTCTAGAAAGTGTGTTTTTAGAGGACTAAAATGCCGTCTGACGCAATTCCAATTGTAAACACATGTCGTGCCGGGGACATCGTCGTGTGCAGTCACTACCTTGGCAAAGGAATTAATGGCGTACACGATCAGCTGAGCGCAGGCCTGTATTTTTAGATGGCAACAACTGTGGCCTCCAGTGGTCCCCCGGTGCCAACTTTCATCTCCGGTTTTCGCGTTAAAGTCTCCCAGCAGCAGTCCGACATCGTTTGTTGGAGGTGAGTCGAAGAGGGTCTCAATACGGGCGTAGAACTCGTCTTTTATGGTACTGCGTCTTCTATGGGGGCGTGCACATTGATGAGCCAGAGATTGTAGAATCGAGTCTTAATGCGAATCGCACACAGCCATTCATTTATGGGTTTGAAGTCAGTAATGTGCGGCTTGAGGTGATTGTTCACTATAAATGTTACTCCAAAAAAATCCCTAGAATGGTCGATTGGCATTGGGACAGATTTCAAGCAATTTCACTCGAAATAAGAACAGTTTGAGTGCCAATAGATAAATTTTTGGTTTATGTTTTGTCGCTGGCTATTAAGATCGTGAAATATAACGATTTTACTTCACCGTTTTGTCAATTGAGATAGAGGTTGCGAAACAAAGGAAAAGCCAACATTATTTATTGTTTCCAAAAAACCGAAAATAATGTTTGAAATATCTTTGTTATCTTGAAGAAGCGTCAAAATGAATTGGAAAGGCGGCAATTTGATTCGAACAGGTGCCAATTTTTAAGCGCGTTATTTCATCTTTAAATGGAAAAATTGTCTTATATATTTTTTTGTTGAAGGTTTGTTGAGGAAGCGTCAATATAATTTGCCTTGAAAATGCTACTGATATTTTCTATTTTAACTTCATTTTTTTCTCAAAGAATTATTGAAAATAAAACATATGCGTATTAATGAACTTTTAAACATATTAAACAAAACTCCTTTTGTTTTTGTTTTTCTTTTTTTTACTAAGTAATTTATATATTTAAATAAACTTAAAGTTTGAAACGCATAGCTCGAAACTTACATGGCGCTGGAAGTTGATGGCAACTTCTCGCTGGGTTGTTCCAATTTCGAACTGATTATTATTATTTAAATATGATTTCAGATTTTTGTATATTTTTTTTTATTTATATAAAAATATTTTGTTTTGTTTGATTTTTTTTGTAATTTTGTTAAGATAGAAATTAGAAATATTTTATATAATTATAAGAAAGGGAGATCATTCGTGTGTCATATATATATATTTTTCACAATACGTCAAATTGAAGTTGGAGTAGTAAGTAGCAGAAAGATGCATAGTATTTGGCATAACATTTTGTGGTGAAGATATGTGTGTGTGTGTGTATATATATAGGCAGCCATTCAACAACATGTGCACGATATTTAATTGATATTTTTTTTATAACAATATTTGTTGGATATTGTGTGTTCATTTAATTTTATTTTTAATATTATTATGGAAGAATATTATAGGATTGTGATGATTTTTTTTTTCAGAAGATACATATTCGGCAATAGGCGCAGATCGATAGGCAAAACAATTAGCGGAGAAAGAGAAAGTGTGAAAATGAAAAAAAAGAAAATAATAAAATGAATAGTCTCTTAGTTTGATTTTTCTTTTAATAAATACTACAACTAGATATGTAGTTACTATGATCTGACTAGAAATACTGACAAGAAAACTTTACGTTGTTTATTTAAAAAAAGGTCAGATATTGATTTGAATATTCAATTTAAGAAATTAATACTTTTGTTCTGGTAAAGTCTTCAGAACAAATACAAAAAAAACATCAAATTGATAGAGAATGAATTAGATAAATAAATATGTACACAAAATATGATTAAAAATAATTTATTTTATTAGGTTTAAATCTGATTGGAAATCGAGAAAAAAAACTGATAAAGCATCGGAATATATTTTTGATAATTTGGGATTCTGACAAATCATATAAGCTTAGATTTCATGTCTATTGTTTTCTGTAACAAGATTGTTTTTTATCATTAAATAATTAAGTGAGTAGGATTGGAACAGCGCGTTTCCATGACGAGATTATTTAAAAAAAAAAAAACAATATTGTTTCGAGAGCTACTTGCTCTCCTCTTCAGTTCTTCTTGGCAATGCGGAATTTACGTGTTGGCAACCCTTTCTTATATAGCTAATCCGCTTGACAGATGGTACTATATATTACATGTGTTTGTTAGGGTTTTGTATAAAAACAAAACCCTTATGAAATCGGTCATGCGTCCGTCTGTCCGTCTGTCCGTCTGTCCGTCTGTCTGTCTGTCCATGAAATATCTCACGAACCGCTGAAGCTACATGCATGAAATTTGGTGGAAATATGTAGAAATACTATAATTCTCTGGAGAAAGCGATGCGTCGTAATAGGTCAACTTTAAGGGGGGGTCGCCATAGAGGGGAAATGAAGGTCGAAATTTTTTTTTCGTTTAGTATAGGCAAGTGGGGTATCGTAAGAAAGGTACCGTTGAGTACATTCCATTTCTGAAATTTTTTTCAAATTTGAAGAAAGGGGAAAAGAGGGAGAGGGGAAAATATGTGGTCCGAGTTTGTCCCCCCCCTTGCATTTCGAGACCGTTATAGCTAGACATATGAAAATTTACAGAAAAGCGGCATTTCACTAGCATAGAAAACCGAAAATAATAGAATTTTGAAATCTTATCCAAAAAGGTTAATAATAGTACATTTCTATAGTTGCAGTTAGCACACCCCTGCACCCCTCAAGCACACCCTAGGTCAAAAATATTGATGGCTGATGATAACCAACATCATAGGCAATAATACCTTTAAGTTTCATTACAATGACATGATATTTAATAATAGTACATTGACTTAAAGTTATGCATTTTGACACTATCCATACAAAAAATACACCTACCGGCCTCACGCATAGATATGCGTGTACTACTTACATGTTGTTTTTCGTAGTGCGAATTGCAGTTATTTAATGAACCAACTTTGGAAGGGTGAAGATTGGTGATTGGTGATCCTAACAATAACTATTCACACAGTTAATTTTTTTAGGGTTTTGTGTCTTAAATCTTACAAAATCGGTCAAATACCTGTCTGTCCGTCTGTTCATAGAATATCTTACGAACGGCTGAAGCTGCACACATAATTCGGCGAGAATGTGTAGAAATGCTATAATTTGCTGGAGATAGCGTTGCGTTGTAATTGGCCAACTTTAAGAGGGGGGGGGGTCCACATAGAGGTGAAATTAAGGTAAATTTTTTTTATCCACTGGTATAGCCAAGTGGGGTGTCGTGAGAAAGGTGATGTTGAGTACATTCCATTTTTGGCATTTTCTTGAGATTTGTATTGTAGAAAGGGGAACAGTGGAGGAGGAAAAAATATTAGAACGTAATTTGTCCCAGCCGCCCTGAATTTCGAAGCCGTTACACAAGTTTGCAATTTGCAATGTCGTCTTAATATGAATGGTTAAGCATCTCGAAGAGTGGGACAGTTTATCTCGTATACATACATATCTATCTATAGCTTCTCGTATTAAAACTATTACTTTGAGAGGTGACAGATGCAGTCTTTTTGTGAATTGGCATGTAAGATACTATATCATGGGTAAAACATTTAATTATGGTGTTTTTATTCAGCTGAGGAGTACCAAGAAGAACAGGGAGCCAGTATTTACATGCCAAAATAAGCGCTTGCTACAAAACCCTCGAATTGCGGGCGTAGCCCTCTATATTCCGGTTTCATTACTTATGCTACCTAGCTAGTTTGAACAATCTAGACACACAATTGCCCTATAAAACACTATCATTTTTTGTGGAGGCGTGTGCTGCGAGGAGCTGACAATCGTTCGCAGAGTGTTCGTTGGTTTGTGGTATATGTCAAATTCTATCTGGCCGTTGGTTCGTATCACCTTTAAGTCCAGGATTGCGACCTCGGTGTTATTTATTACCTCCATAGTGAACTTGATGTTTTGATGTATGTTGTTTATCATCTCCAACACCCCCGTTGAGCTGACTCCTAGGTACAATCGCGAGGATGTCATCAAAGTACCTGACCCAAAACTTTGGCATGGACAAACTAGCGATAACTGAGCAAAGCGGAATATACAAAATCAATTGTGAGTGCAACATGGCATACATAAGTAGGTCAAACACGGCGGGTAGTTACCACCAGGTTCGCGGAACACAATAAAGATGCCGAGTTGGGATGAAAAATCGATGGCTGCTCGACACTTGATCGAAACCGGATCATATTTGAGGATGTCGAAATATTGCGTAATGTTCGGCAACGATACAAATTGGATGCGGCGGAAAGTTTTGAGATTAGTAAAGTAGGTAGAGATACGTTACTGAACCATGACGCGGGAAATTGTGTGTCTAGATCATAGATTTAAATAGAACAGATCGGTAATAGTACTATCCCCACTCTGTGCTTCAGGTTATTTTCGAACCAAGCCGCGCATGCGCACTACCCATTTACACGCGGTCGCCATATGTTCGGTAAATGTCGTTACGCCATCGGCCACTCAGCCACAATTTTGACATTTGCGAAGCATTTGGCCGCTCGCTCCTCGGGCCCCTTGGCCAAATATTAATACGTGTTGTGCGCGTTTCACTGCGCAGGCGCGGATATGTCAGCCATAACTCGATATTCAAATTTTTACCCCAACTCTGTGCCTATTTCATATCTGTTTAATATATATCTATGGTCTAGATTGTTCAAACTAGCCAGGTAAAATAAGTAACAAACACATGTAATATACCATCTGTCTAGCCAATTAGCTATATGAGAAAAGGTTGCGAATACGTAAATTCGGCAATGTCAAAAATAACTGAAGGAAAGAGCAAGTACAATAGCTCTCGAAACAATATTGTTTTCTTTGAAAAAGATAAAAATCTTGTCATGGAAACGCGATGTTTCAATCCTTATCAATCTCAACGAGAAAAACTACCGCCCGAAGAAGTTAAGTAAGTGACGTGTTTCGTTTTTGACCCTTCAACTCGAATTCATGGAACTCTAGTGACGTTGTCGAAAAAGTATTTTGTTATACAGTAGCCGCTTGAAAATTAGAACTTTGTTCTAAGTCTTACAAGTGGTGTAAATTCCAGCTGATGACGAAAGCTTTCTTACAGCGCCCTCTTAGACTACACCTTGGTAATTTCCTCCAGGAAAACATAAGAGAAGCTATCGCCACTGCAAAGACGTCGAAAATTGATCTTGTTTCTGACTGCGACTCAAACGCTTATCATGCTATTTGGTGAAACTCTAATACAAAGATCGGGGTGAGTTACTTTTTGACTCCATCTAAAACCAGCTAATTCGTATCCGCGATTACATTTCAGCCATTGATGTATCACAAAGGACCGTGAAACAAAATGAGTACTTCGAGTGGGCTCTTAGTATTATCGCCGAGATCCCAGAAGTTGTCGGGATCATTAAGCGGCAAAGATCTGGCGAAGAGCAGGTGAAGGCCCCGAAACGTCGGAAGATTGTTGGGGCCAATGATATAGCCCCCTTCTACACGGATGCGGTTACGGGCTGGATTGTATTGGCGGTTGTCGACCGAAATTACGCCGACGAGGGCATTTCGATGGATAACTGGAGAAAAGTCGAAGGCACTTTGGCCGTTAACTTCGGAAGTGTTATGGAGGGGACCCGGGACCATCCCCAGACTGTGAGGACGGGGGCCAGTTGAAGTTTACAAACGAGCGGTATGGATCTATGTTCAGATTCAGCATCAGTAGGGAGAGGGAGGTCTGGCCAGGAGCTAGGCTGAAAGTAGTGGCAAAGGACGATATACTATCGCGTCCTAGCGCCCGTGCGTGGTTACCGCCCGTTGTCTCCGATAAGGAATCAATATCGCACCACATTCGCACTTGTAATCCGGGCATTCCAACTGAGGACTGGCGTACCGTCAAGTTGGAGGACCCGGTTAAAGACTGCAGGTGTGCTTTCCTACTTATAAATAGAGAGTCATTGGCTCCTCTAACAAAATCGGGCGGAGTTGTTAGGCTCGATTTTGTCAAGATCAAACTCCGCATATATATAAGAGCGACTTAAAAAAGGCACGCAAGCCAGAACCCATTCCCATGAAGGAGGATGCGAATTTAAGGGAATCCATTCCCTCCGAAGTGTCGATCCTCGCCGTGGAGGGCACGGACGACAATTGCGTGTCACTAGGCTCCGATCTGGCTGCACTCGATGACACCTCCCAGCCATCTTTTGTGAACGACTCCTTTGAATCCGACACGGAAGGGGAGGCGGACGTTATGGTAGTTAAAGGGCATGCGTAAAGGTAAGGTTTCTACAAATAAACCTCCACCATTCGAAACCAGCCTCGGCTTCAATTGTTCTTCGTCTGGCACGCAGTGAAGAAGACATTGCAATAATTCAGGAACCTTGGCTTGTGGACGATCTCGTCAGAGGTCAGGGGTCTCCTGATTATACCATTTTCTATATTAAAGGCCAGGGTAGACCATGGTCACACATTCTCGTTAGGAAAACCGCCAACGCCTTCCTACTCTCAACTTACAGCGATAAAAACTCTGTGTTAGTCTGTCTGGAGCTCAAAGGTTAGGTGTATTGGGCTGCATCGGCTTACATTCCGCATAACAGTGTGGGCACGTTCCCTTGACCCAATCTTAGGGATGCCAGCAGAAGCACGGACATCGAAAATTAATATGATTCTGTGTCTCTAATGCGCCTCACGATGTCTGGGGCAGCTCGGACACCAATGAGCGCGGAGAATCTCTTCTCGAATACATTATGGGAACTAATCTCTTAATCCGCAATGTGGGCTGTGAGCCTACTCTTATAACAACAGCCAGACAGGAGGTCCTAGATATCTCTCTGGCGTCGGATGATATCATCCACCTTATCAGAGACTGGAGAGTTTCGTCGGAACACTCCTTCAGTTCACCCTCACCGAGCGTCCTGTAGCAATTCAACCCATTACACATTTCAGAAGGACTAACTTGCCTAATTATCGTGATGCTTTTTATGAAGGGCTACCTCTACTGCCAAGCCCTTCAATGAACGGGAGCTGGACGCTATGGTAAATACTCTCACAGATGTTATGAATGCTATCAAGGCAACGGTGTCTTCATCATGTCCGGTTACCTCATATGCAGGAAAGAAAAAAACAGCCTGGTAGAGTACTAGGATCTCTGAACTTAGGGCTGATCGTAGAAGAAGTTGCAATAAGACAAAGGCTTCAAGGCTGGAGTCGGATTGGGACTCATACAAAAAACACCTGAACTCTTTCAATAAAGAATTAAGAGGAGAAAAATGCAATGCATGGAGGAGCTTGCGAACATATCGAAGGATCCTGCGAGACCTCTAGATTTCGGAAAATCCTGGCGTCAAATCCATTTATGCCAAGTTTCCTACAAAAGGCTGACGGGTCTCGGACGTCCTTCGGCAAGGAAACCATCATGTGTCTACTTGACACACATTTCCTTGGGAGTTCGGTTGCAGCTCCGCTGGGGGAACACTCCACTTGTCGCATAGCGCCAAATGATAGTGCATTCATTTTATCTCGTGAAAAGATTATGTGGGCAATCTTCAGCTTTGAACCCTATAAGTAGGCTGGACCCGATGGAATCATTCCTGCGGAATTGCAGTATTCTATGGATATCGTATATCCTTGGATAGAGTGTATCCTAGTGGCCTGCCTGGACCTGGTGTACGTTTCTCGTATTTGGAGGGAAGTGCGGGTGATTTTTATCCCGAAAACGGGTAGAAGTTCACATGCGCGCCCAAACGATTTCCGACCAATTAGTCTCTCTTCAACTATGCTGAAACTATTACAGAGACAGATTAACATCCATTTGCGGGATACTATCCCGGCACTGCTTTTATCCACGTTACAACATGAATATTGGAAAGAAAAATCGGTGGACACGGCTCTGCACTCTTTGGTCAGTTATATTGAGAAATCCCTTGATCAAAAAGAATACACGATGTTTGCATTCCTGGATATCGAGGGTGCTTTCAATAACATTAGACCTAGCGCGATTATTCAGGCACTCCTGGGCATTCAGGCTGATGAGTTGTTTTTCAAACTCGTTAACATACTACTAACATCTTGGCGCATACACACTAACCTGGGTACATCGTCGGTTTGTATAGGGATGCCTGTAGAGGAACCCCGCAAGAGGGAATACTGTCTCCCCTTTTTTGGAATGATCCCTGCTTCTAAGATCGGAACTTATCTCAGACCACAATTATGGCAAAATCAGCTGATTTTCTTGGCGGAATTCTACCGTGCACAAATTTTGTATTAATACGGTCTCACAGCATATTCACTTGCAGCTGAGTTTTTTGCAAATTCTCTTGTATCGAATGAACTTCCAGGAACTCTGTTCTTTATGGCCACTTTCATTGTTTTCATTTGAATGCGCAAAAGTGAACAGTTCCAGGTGTCAAAATCTCAGTATCCGGTATCAGGTGCTGGGTTTTTGTTTAGGATACCTTTTTAACCGGAAACCAGGAGTTTGTTTTGGATAAGAGATTAATCAAACTTGGCAGGGTGCAAAGGACGGCTTGTCTGGGCACTACATGTGCCATGCGAACTTGCCCGATGGAAGCGCTAAAAGTCATCCTGCATCTTCTGCCAATAGACCTCTTTATTAAACAGCTGGCGGCGGGCAGTGCAGTCAGGCTCAGAGACTCGGGAGCCTGGACTGCCAAGCCGTACGGCCATAGCAACATCCTCAACCAGTTGCCACGAGATGTGGTCAACATAAAAACAGACTTCACTGTGCCGAAACTGAGGTTTGACAGAAGCTTCTCTGCCAAATTACCCACCAGGGCTGAATGGAGGGGGGACGAGGTGGTGAAGGACTTTGACATCACGGTTTTCACCGACGGATCGAAAATGGACTGTGGCGTCGGTGCGGGAATCTTTTCTGAAGTACGGAATATCTCGGAGAGTTATCGCCTCCCGGACTATGCCAGCATTTTCCAGGCGGAAACTCTCGCAATTATGAAGGCGTGTCTCACTCTCAGTGATATACCAGATAACCAGAACATCGCCATTTGTTCAGACAGCCAGGCCGCTATCATGGCACTGAACTCGGTGAGTACTTCTTCCAAACTGGTCGAGCGGTGTGGGGAAGAGTTAACTCGCCTTGGCAGACGGCTCAATATCACCCTGCTCTGGGTGCCTGGTCATAGAGACATTGAGGGAAACGAAAAAGCCAACGAGCTGGCCAGGAGGGGGGCCGTTTTAGAAAGTTTTCATGCGGAATCTGTTTGTATTCCGCTGAAGACTGTTAAGAGCAAGATCTCCTCTTACTACCTCAATGTTGCGGATTCCAAATGGCGGAATCTGCCCACCTGCGCCGTAGCAAGGAAGATTTGGCCCTCCTATGACAATAGGAAAACATCTGAGCTATTAACCAAGTCCCGTAGGGATGTCGCCAGGCTCACGGCGGTCATTACAGGACATTGGCCTATCGGAGAACATGCAATTAGACTTGGCATCCCTTATAATCCGCACTGCCGCAGCTGTGGAAATGAGAATGAGAAGGAAACCCTCACTCACTTCCTCTGCGAATGCCCGGCCCTTGCTAGGGCCAGACATCGAGCATTGGGCGAGGCCTTTCTCGTTAACCTGGGGGATGTATCGGGGGTGAAGATCGGGGAGCTGCTATACTTCCTGAACTCCTCCGATTGGATCTAGGCATCCTTCCATCCCCTGTTCGCCCAACCATCTTATAACCGATTTTACCGAGGTTTGTGGTTACAAAACGGCGCACCACTTATACCAACAAAGAGATTAATCAAAGGCTAGGGGACGGTTAGCGTTTATCCGATTAATAACGCTAAACAGATATTGAGAAATTTAAATTGTTCTTAATAGCAGTTTATTCTTAATATAAATTTGAATCGGACATTAAGCAGCCGGCCCATAGTCATATGGCGTGTGTATAAAAAAAAACGGTTTGTGTATATTCTTATCATATGCATAGAGTCGGGTAGCTAGATGGCCTGGCGAAGCCAGCCACAAAACAGCTTCGCATCGTATTTTGGACGTTTGAAAAGCTTTTTTTCGTTGAAATTTTCACGTACAGAGCAGCCGTACATATAAAATTTTAGGAAAAAATCAAAATCAATTCCTTTCATTTTATCGCGCTAAATTGCAACGTTCCTTTATTTTTTCCCCTCGATTTTCACTCGTCACCTAGGGTAAAATGGAGAAGAATTCGAAAAAATATTCATTAAGACTTTTTTTTTGCTGGAAATTGCATGAGCAATTACGTGGCAGTTTATATGTACGTCAATTTCCGGAGACCCTGTATATGGAAATGAATTTTTTTTTCGTTTCAAAATTTATTTATATGGCTCGGAAAAAAATTTCAACATCTCAAGCATTTTTTAATTTGGAAGGGAATTTTATGTATTTGAACCGGAATTGAAATATATCAACTAACTAAATTTGTTCAATCTTCGAGTAAAGTCAGGCTTATTAGAAATGCTAATAATACAATTTGAAGATGATAAAAAATAATAAGATATAAACAGTAGTGGCTTATAGATACACTACAAGTGTAAAGAAACATCAAGATCCACACTTAAATCATATTGTACTATCACAAAAACAATAAATAAAGAAGAAAGAAGATATAATGTCACTGACACTGCTGTCATCGCAGAAAATATTTGACTTGTATTATACAGGCATGAAAAAAGACTCCCAAAAAGAAGGTTGTGCTCGAAATAAACATGTTTTGATCATACAGACAAAGACAGATTTTAACAGTAGCAACATCAACTACTAGTAATTGAAGGCGGAAGCGTGGTGTTATTTTGTATGTATCTGATTATTGTTCTACAGACAGTATACTATAGAAAGACGTGTGAAGATACAAGAACGACAGTCATAAGCAGTTCTACAATACATTTTTTCCTTTATTGGCAAACCCATGAGAGAGACAAATGAGAAAAATATTCATCTAATCGATTGTTGTGTATGTGTCTAGTTTCTATCTCTGTTTTATTTTTCCTTATTTTTTTTTTATTAATTTTATAATTTTGTTGGAGAGACCAACCTTTCAGTAGCAGCTGCCGATGGATATCGTCGTGCCAGAAGATACATCTTTTGACCACGAATACTTCACAGCCGAAAGTATGTCAATCGGTAAATGAAGACAATTGTTTTTTGGAAATAGTATTTTTGGGCCGTTGCGGAGATGAGAACATTTGAAAAGTAGAGAATAAGGGTAAGGGTTTGTTTTGGATTTATTTTAGTCAGAACTTGATATTACTGACAATGTCTATACGAATTTTCCAACAAATGAAAGAAAATGAAAAGAATCAAATTAAAATTAAGAAAAGAAAAAAGTTTTTTGATTTTTGTTTTGAGGCAACATGGTAAAATGTGAATAGTTATGGGTGTGTATAGTACAATCTCACCAGGACATTTTATTTACCTTTTTTGAATTTCCTTTCTAAGCTACAAGAATATACCAATTTCAAGTAAATTAACCGATTTCTGAAATTCCAAATTAAATTAGATCTCTTTCAAATCAAATTCAAGCCAAATGAACGATTTCTAAATACAATCTTGTTTAAAGAGTAGGGTACCTGGCTCAGAGTCATAAAAGATACATCTCTCACTATCTTTTATGACACTGTTGTGACACACATGATCGACCCTCGACAAACTCATATATCTGTATGTCCACGTGTTTTCCCGTGTTGTGTGTATTACGTGTACGTTGCATGGAAAACACGTTTAGAAACGTAAGCTAGGTTTAGATATAAAAAAACCATGTTTAGTTTGTAAGATGTTTTCAACTCTCCCCGTAAGGAAAGGGTCCCTCCGATCAAGGCTTATGATCTAGATCAGGGGCAAACTCCAGCCCGCGGGCCTAATCCAGCCCGTCTCTGGCTTTTATCCGGCCCGCGAGAATCATATTGGCGTTAACATTGCTATCTGTGAAAATAACAATGTAGGCATTAGCATACGTATATAATTGTATCGCAAGATCTTGTTGATGCTAATGAAAGAGTGCTTCGCGGTCCTTAAATGTGTGGTGTACTCAAACCAGGTCAATCTATCCGCCTGTTTTCTTACATTCAAAGGGCTGTAACTGTTAGAAATTAAGAAATTACAATAAAATGATGTTAACACAATTTGATCATAATAAAATAGAGAATTAATTTTTTAAGCACGATAAGTACATTATGGCTCGTTTTCACAATTCTCATTAAACTGCCCAATAACTAACACGGACATGAGCTTATCCAAGTGGTGTAAACTGACCGAAAAAAATTTTCGTTTTCTCAAACGTCCGTTACCAAGCCAAAAAAAGTGGCACGCATCTTGAGCTTCTGTTTTGAATAAACTTTCAGCCGGAGACATGGTGTTGAGTTTTCGTTTTGAGTAAACGGCGGCTTGACAAAGCCTTGGTTCGCAAGGCCCCACGTTGGGCGTCACTTGTTACGAACCGCGGCTTTGTCGAGCCGCCGTTCTGGTCAAAAATATTTTTGTTGCAGTGAAGGCGGCTCGACAAAGCCATGGTTCGCAGCACTTTTAACCGATTGCGAGGTGTTGGGATTTTGTTTTGGATAAACTTTTATGCAATTGCAAGGTATTGGGATCTTGTTATTGATAAACGACTAAGCGGAGACTTGGTGGCGGACTTTTAAAGCTTATCTTTCTGATAAAATTTAAGGTACCCTTTAGCGTTCTCGGTCGGATAAACGCTAAACAGACATTGAGAAAACGGGCCTATGAATGGAAAAAATTGAGCAAAAGGTGATGGGAAAATATTTTCTGGAACATCCTTGTTTCGTGAATATTCGGAGAATTCTCTCTATCGCATTTAGGGAGGATTTTTGAAATTCCTTAATTGCGGGATTTTCGGTTTAGGTAGTTCATTTTCACTGTGGGTGGTAAGAGCCTAGAACCCAAGCGGGGGGATTTGCAGGTCTTAAAGGGGAAACTTCTCGAGTTTCGTGAAAGTTCTCTGTAATCGAATAGAGAGAAGAATTCTCATAATTTTTGCGAAACAGGAATGTTCCGATTTTTTTGATTTGGAACAGAAAAAAAAATATTTATACTTAACGGCGCTATAGCAATTAAACTGTTTGTCTGATTTATTTGAGCAAAGCATTATCTGCGATTAACATTTTATTTGAGTGTTCTAGCTACCATAGTTTTTCAGATAATGTGTTTTTAGTGAAGTTTTTTCGTGGGCATCCTTTGGAATGCCGGAGGAGTCAAGGCAATTAACACAGATAGCACCTACATGATGGCAGAAAAGCACTCATCCTCGATCACAACAATGCAAAAAATAAGTAAATTACTTCAATTCTTTCTAATTGCGACTTGAAACAGTAATCGTTTTATCTTGTTCTCACAATTATACATCGTCCATAATTTCGATTCCATTTCATCTGTGGTTCTGAATACTTTTGTTCTAGTAATTTTATTTTATATCACAAATTGTATCGACACACATCTCTGTTTCGTTGCTTCAAATTGGCGAAATCGATACAGGTTTGCGAATATTTACTCAAAAGCAGCGAAATGGGCATGTCCATTTCGTCATTAGCTTGGGGCGAAATAAATTCACCTAACGACTTAAGCTGCTCCCTCGCAGAATAACCGTGGTATGTACTGATGAAATACTGTCCTAACCCCCAGTGGGGCATAGCGCGTCAACTATTCCATGTAGCTTAGCCGACGTTTCGTTCAATATCCTGACTTGCCTTAGCATATAATCAATGGCTCCACAACAGAAACATTTATTTATATCTATTGAACTCATAGAAGTTATAGACATATTCAAAAATGAATGGCTGCGAAAATGAACATGAGCGAAGTTAAGGAAAAATCCAGTGGAAATTTCGTCATTCATATGCACATCATATTATTTGCTTTTAACCCTCAAACATATTAAAAACTTGACTTTAAAATGCAAATAAGTTAAAAGAAGTTTGACCATTTTCTGTGCTAAAAAAGTAACAAGTGCTTACTAACAAAAACCTAATTCCCAAATATATTGTCGCGCCCGGTGGCTGTCATCGTTCGGTCACGATACTAATCTAGAGCTCGGAGATCAAATCTCGGCGTGATCAAAAACTGCCTGTGAGTACTAGTAGAACTCTCACAGTGCTCCGAGCTTGTCAGTATAAAGACGGCGCGGATAGGAGGTGCATGCTAGCAACTGCATTTCCGAAAATTAGATATGCTATTGAAACGTCAACAAGGCATAGAAATGCGAAATGTTGACGCGCCCATGCCCTTGGAGGGGTCAAAGCAACAGAAGAAGATAGAGCACTGCAAAAATCGTTCCATATTTTATTTGATTGCAAAGTTAAGGAGATTTCACCTGACCTTCAGTTCGCAATAGATTGACCACACGGACAAGCTCTTGCACTTCGAAATTTTTATCCTGCCCGCTGACTCTAAAATTTAAAAAGTCTGGCCCTTTTCAGAAAAAGTTTGCCGACCCCTGATCTAGACATTCCGAACCTATTAGCTGACCTCTCTGAGAAAAAGTTAAAAAAATGGAATGAAATGAAAAAATGAAAAATAAGGAGATGATCCAGTACTATAACTGTCAGAATTTTGGACATGTGGCGGATTATTGCTCCTTTTTCCATAGGTGTGTGCAATGTCGTCTTCAACACGGCAAAGGGGAATCCAAACATCGTGCTTCGAAAAAGCCAGAATGTTGTAATTGCTCTGAAACTGGTCACCCAGCAAATTGCACAGGTTGCTCCGCTTACAAGTCCATGGTTGTACATATGAAAGAAAACAAAGCTAAGAAGGCTAACCACATTTCAAGAGCCAAGAAAACCGTTGAATTGGTGAGATCAGGAACCCATGAACTTCCTACGCGCAAGCTACGAAGGGTATTAACCAGCAGACCACGCCATTAAAAGCCAAGGACGATGCCATTAATAACTTGATTCTGGAAACCATCAAGGCAACTTCAAATGAGGAAAGGCAGTTAGCCGCCACTAAATTTTTTAATTTATGGAAGTAAAGATCCCAACCTTTAACGCCCGTTCTTTAATCTCTCGTTCGCAAAGAGCTTCCGCTCAACTTCTGATTGACTCCATTCATTTTCATTTCATTAGCGAGACCCAATTAAGCGAGAAACTCAAACCTAGCTTTACAGGGTTTAAATTAGTTAGGATTGACTCCAATTCGGGGACTGTGATTGCCATCACAAGCAACATTCACTATGAAGCTTATTCTTTGCCTGAGATGTCAAATTGTTCTACAACAGCCATTGTCTGCAAAACATCCGACAACATGCGTATCTTGTTAGTCTGATTTCACATTAGAGGGAAACCAAAAAAGGAAATTGAAAAAAAATGTCTTAGAACTATTGCCCTAATTTTTGGGGTAATCTTTAATAGAAAAATGTCGCTAAAACGCTAACGAACTAGTGGTAACGAAATGCTTTGGTATTTCCCAGAATGAATTTCCGCTCGAGTTGGTACGAGCCCACGGAAATTTAATTATCAAGAATCGCAGACTCCAGAATCTCGGAAAAAGGAGGCGTCTTTCGACGCGATCCATGATTGGATCCATTTTTCGACTTCCTCGTACGAACGAAAATTCTGATCAGCCAGGCCGTGCGCCATGGAACGAAACAGATGGTAGTCGGAAGGAGCGATGTCTGGGGAGTACGGCGGGTGGGGCAAGATTTCCCATTTCAGGGTTTCCAAATATCTCTTGACCACTTTTGCGACGTGTGGCCGAGAATTGTCATGCTGGAGGATGACTTTGTAGTGTCTCTCTTGGTACTGTGGTCGCTTTTCCTTTAATGCTCGACTTAAACGCATCAATTGCGTTCGGTACCGATCTCCTGTGATAGTTTCATTCGGTTTCAGTAGCTCGTAGTATATCACACCGAGCTATAGTCCCACCAAATGCAAAGCATAACCTTGGCGCCGTGAATATTCGGTTTTGCCGTCAACGTTGAGGCATGTCCGGGCATTTCCCATGACTTTCTGCGCTTGTGATTATCGTAACGGACCCATTTTTCGTCGCCGGTTACGATGCGATGTAGAAATCTCTTCAGATTCTGCCTTTGAAGCAGTTGTTCGCATGCAAATAATCGCAGTTCAATATCTCTCGGTTTTAACTCGTACTGAACCCAATTTCCTTATTTCTGAATCATGCCCATGGCCTTGAGGCATTTCGAGATGGCTTGTTGAGTCACTGCCAGTGATTCAGCTAATCCTTCTTGCGTTTGGCACGAATCTTCATCGAGCAGTGCTTCCAATTCGTCGTCTTTGAAAATTTTTTCTTTCCCACCACCATGCTTGTCCTCGACATTGAAATCGCCACTTTTAAAACGTTAAAACCACTCACGACATGTTCTGTCACTCAGAGCAACCTCACCGTAAGTATCTGAGAGCATTCGATAAGCCTCAGCTGGAGTTTTTTTTTCAGATGGAAGCAGAAGATCAAAACTTCCCGCAAATGACGAGAACTTGGCTTGAAAACAGACATTTTGAATCGCGAATTTTATTAAAAATGTGAACAACTTTTACTAATGCAAGGATGTCGATACGTTCACAGACGTCCAATCTCACTTTGTGATACTTTTGAACTACGTATTTTGACCAGCCCTCACCGATGCAACCGTCTGTCAGAAAACGGCGGAAGCAAAGTTGTACACCTAATATATATTTATTTATTATACAATACTTATATTTTGACAGTTGACGTTACATACAATATTTTACCGGAGGAGAAATCGCAAAAGTTTGCTCCTGATCCACTCGTAGGACGCAGCCAATGAATCTGTAGTTTTGACCTTATTTATAGTTAAGAGTTGTGTTCCTCAAGTGTACATAGGTCAGATGATATTTTAGAAATTATTAAAGAAGGTCTGTTACAGAAAACTTGTAAACCCGATTTTGTTTTTTAAATGAAAATTTTAAAAAGAAGGCAAATAAAAGTAGATAGCAAACAGGAGAACTGGATTTCACGAGAATCTGATACCTCAATTTTATTTTAATATATTTAATCCTTTTTTTACACTCATTTTTGCAAAAAATAAAAAAAATTAGAAAACCTAGTAAAGAATCTTGTAATAATACATATAAAAACGCAATTTGTTTGATTCAATAGCGCATACAAAAAGATTGAAAAATAATAATTTTTCCGTGAGCGAAGTAGAAGTGGAATATTGTAAATAATTGTTGCAATTATAGACAATTATCATATTTTATAGATATATGTATATATAAAGATGAAAGAAGAATTTCAATATTATGGTGTGTTAGTTTGTTTTGAATTATATTGTAACCCAAAACGAGAGAGAAAAAAAAATGAAGAAAAGATTACCTATATTCACTTAAATTTTTTATCAATCTATCCCAGTATTCAGAACTAAAAAAAGATACAATAAACATGTCATCAAAATTGTCACAGGTATCCTTTTTATGTTATGAATGGAACGTGACGTGGATAGATATAATAAACATGATAAAATATGTCTACTGACATTATGAATGCAAACATTTGTGAGTGAGTTTGTGTGGAAATGGACTATATGGGGTGCTGCCGAATTAACTGAAGAGACCTTTTGAATTTCTAAATTGAAAAATCAGCGACCAATGAGAATTGCATTATTTTCATAAAGTCTTCTTCTCCGAAATAATGCACAAAATTTTGACTTCAATTTTTTGATTTTTGATCTAATGTTTGATTTTTTTTCCCAAGGATTTCTAGTTGGTGTTTTAGACCTGCGCTGGCCTATTGATAGCTGGTCCTAATTGGTGTAATTTTACAAATTTATTTAAAGGATTTTGTTTTTACATTTAAGTATTATTTTAATGTTTCCAAATTCACTCTACTGGTACATGATTTTTGATTTTGGATTAAAAATAAAAACAAGTGTAATGTTCTTGGGGGAAAATAAGAAAATTAAAATGAAACGTTTACAACAATAAAAATTAATACGATCACAACATTCATTCACATGTCTCTAGAGAGTCACTTGAAATTGGTCCAAATTATATGATGCTAATCAATTTTTATTTTTTATCCAGATATACTCGAACAATCGAATTAAGTGTATACATATAATACACGATAAAATCTTTCATCCTTCTGGATGAATTCCTGTGAATTTTCTGCTGTATTTAGATCTCTCTGAAGTCAATCAGAGAATTTCAAATGCGAGAGTGAAAAAAAATTAAATAAAATAAAAAAAAAATGTTAAAAAAAGATACATCCAACATTACATACTTTCAAAACTAAGAGGTGTACTTAAAAAAACAAATCTTAATTTTTCTGTCTCTCTGAATATGATGTGTGCAGATTCAGATACACATACACACACATACATACTCGCGTTTGATGGATATAAACAGTGTGAAAATACTTACGAGGGTGGCGGACTAGGAAGAGGCACCTGATGAATTTTCCAGGTTGCTACCGATACAGAATGCTCGTCGGCAGCATAACAGCGCCATAACGATTGTATAAGGGTAGCGGCTGGTTGTCTTCGTCTTATCATATGTTTTTGTCGTTGTTGTTGTTGCACTTTTAAGGCAAATCCACTGCCGAGAATACCCTAAAAAAAATTTAAGAGATGATTATGATGATTAAATGTATTTGAGTGTGTCTGGATGAATTTCGAAAGTGAAAATTCAGGAATTCCGCTAGGGAAGACTTTGGCAAGAAACTCTCTGATTTGAACACAACAGAATGTACCGCGAGGTTAGGTTACCTGCAATGCTCCAAAGAGTTCTCGACTCTATAGCAGCCTGGATTGTGGCCATCCACAAAGGCTGCGTTAGAATGGGCTACGTACCACACGCCTGACGAAAGGCAAGCGTTGTGTGCATACCCAAAGCTGACAAAAGCAGTCATGATAACGCAAAAGACTACAGACCTATCAGTCTCACATTCTTCATGCTGAAAACCATAGAGAAAGTACTGGATGTGCACATTAGAGAGTCACTCGAACCTGGCTTCTTTTCTAACGCGCAGCACGCGTACTTAAAAGGGAAATCGGTGGGAACAGCTCTGCACGAAGTAGATTCCATCATCGAGAGTTCTTTTCAATACAAAGAATACACGCTCGGCACATTCTTGGATATAACCGGGGCCTTGAACAATGTCACAACCCAAGCGATCTTGGACTCTCTAAATAGCGCAGGAGTCAACGAATCCATAAGGATCTGGATCAAATCACTGCTTTCCAGCAGACTTATATTGTCCGCATGGAGCAACGCGAGAGTTGCTAAAACAGCCAGAAGAGGTACGCCACAAGGAGGTGTGCTATCAGCACTTCTATGAATACTAGTTGGCACAATAGATCTCATGGTCGTAGTGCCCACCCTTGAGTATCTTAGCCTGTCCTTGTTATTATTATGAATACTAGTAGTTAACACTTTATTTAAAAGTTTTAAAGCGGTAGGCATACGTAGTGTGGCCTACGCAGATGATGTAGTAATACTTGTGTTCGGAAAGGAAACTGGTGTTCTATCGGGCCTCACCACAATGGCTCTAAGTGGGCTGCTAAAATAGGCAGGCAAGGTGGGTCTAAATGTGAACCCGCAAAAGACTGAAATGGTTATCTTCACACGGAGAACCAAAATTCAGGGCTTCAACCTCCCAAGGATGGGTGTCACCGAGTTAACTGTAACGACGCATGCAAAGTACTTAGGGTTGATTCTAGACAGCAAGCTTACTTGGAAGCTCAACATCGAAGAACGCACCAAGAAAGCAACTATCGCTCTATACACCTGCAAAAGCTTGCTTGGTAAGGTATGAGGGCTGAAACCTCGCATTATGCACTGGATGTACACGGGCCGTTACCAGTCCAATTTTACTATACGGAATTGTGGTCTGGTGGACTGCACTTAAAATTAAAGCCCATAAACAAAAAGTGGAAAGGATCCTGCGTTGCCTGCGAATCACTGGCGCAATGGGAGGCACGTCAATGAATTCCTCAAACACTCTCCTGAACTTCCCCCCAATCGATATGTTCCAAATGAACACAGCGCCTAAATGTGCCCTAAGACTCAGGAAAACAGGGCAATTCAGGATAAAGCCGTATGGTCATCAAAACATCAAACTGCCAGTCGCAACCACCGACTTCACCCAAGCAGTGATGGACTACAACAAAAACAGTATTTACACTAGATAGAGTTTATTATACTACTGACGAGAGTGTGAGAATCTCTACACTGACGGCTCAAAGATGGAAGGGGGTGTTAGAGCGGTAGTTTACCCTCTGGAACTCCTGTGCAATCTATTCATCCAACTGCCAAACGAATGCTGTATCTTCCAGGCGGTAGTGCTAGCGATTCAAAAGGCCGCAGAGCTAGCCTCAACAACTCGCAGGAAGGGAAAAAATTTTATTCACTCGGACAGTCTAGTTGCTATAAAAGCGCAATCCGACACCATAAGATCAAAGATAGTGCTCAGATGTATTTCGGCTCTGCAGATGCTGGGTACTTCAAGGAGAGTAGAACTTCGATGGGTACCGGGCCATAGCGGCATACTTGGCAACGACATCGCGGACGGGCTTGCAAAACAGGGTGCTGCTCTTGATAACGCAATCTCAATAGCAATTCCTATACAATAGGCAATAAGATCAGAAATGGACTGTAATATGAAGCAACTGGCCAATAATGATTTGAACAGAGCCATCAATTCCAGGATAACAAGGGAAGTCCGGAGTTCTTACAATCCAAGGAAAACTAACATATTCCTAGGACTATCCCGAGGTAAGTCTGCGATGCTAGGGGGACATTTTTCTGCCCATTGCCTGATAGGGGAGCATGCCTATAGGCTAGGATTGATCAATTCTAACGGCTGCAGAAACTGTAAGCTGCCTAACATTAAAGAACTATGGAACCCAGCACTCGCAAGAACAAGACACAAATGTCTTGGTGCCTACTTCTTACAACACTTGAAGGCGGTTGCGGACCTCAGTGTAAAGAGTCTTTTGGAATTCGCGAACGCGACGAAAACCTTCGAACTCAACAATGACCCAACGATATTAAATAATCCCAGTATTTAGTTCCTTTGCTCAGCTGTCAATTTGTGGCATCACTATGGACCCAAGCGGTTTATGCGGGGCTGCAAGGGCGCCACCTAACCTAACCTAACCTAGGTTAGGTTAAAGGGCTGCCATGATTATCCACAGCACACATAGACTACATCTGGGTCCGTTGTGATACCACACGGGGTACTGAAATCCCCGACCATTCTATGCCACGAACCAACCTGAGAACACAATAAAACTTTGTAACTGACCAACTTCGACGTTTACCAAGTCATCCAACTCGTTCAAATAGTAAGAACCAAGAATTAAGCTCCTTAGACTTGTCAACCTTGAGCATCCACAAATTAGATGGAACGTACTCTCCCCTTCCTGCTCATCACCACAACTCAAACAAATGTCGTGATACGATAGCCTGAGCCTCGAATCGTTAACGCCCAAACCTGATAGCGTATCGGTAATTGCCTCAGGTTAAGCGTTATTAAAGGCACCTTCTGTGTCTAAGAAGGCATCCATAGTATACTCCTTAAAACTCAGAACCTTCTCAATATAGTATCTACAGACCTACTCCTCCAGTAGGCATGCAGTGACTTTGACAGAAATTCAGCAGGTATACTGCTTCGCAAGTGTATATCTATCAGTTTTTCCAGCATCTTCAACAGAATTGAGGACAGACTAATGGGTCTCAGGTCATTTGGACGCGAGTGAGAACTTTTACTCGTTTTGGGAATACATACCACTTTTACTTTCGACAACTTATGAGAACTATGTATATACTAAGTCTAAACAAGCCGTAAAAATAATTTCCATCCGGAGATGAATAATATCGGGTAGGTGCTGTATATCTGCCGGAATGATGCCGTCAGACCCCGCAGATTTAAAAGGCTCAAAACTAGGGAAAGCCCAGAGAGTTTTATCCCTTGACAGAATAAATGAGGAAGCGCAGGGAACTGAGAGGTCTTCCTGCACATTCTCGATCTGCCCGAACTCCAGTTGTCTGGGAAATGTGTCGCTAGCAGGACGTGAATAGTCTCCTTACTAGAGGACGCCCACATTCCATCGGGCTTCATAAGGTAGCTAGGAGTTGATGGATTAGAGGCTGAAACCTTACGAAGTCTGGAGGCATTGCTTGCTTTGCCGATGCGTTCGCAAAACAATTTCCACGAGCATTGTTTCGCGTTCCTGGCTTCCTTCTTAAACCTTCTAAAATGTTTTCTGTAAATACACCAATCCGATTCATTCCCTGATGATTTCGCCGTGTTAAAAGCCTTTCTGCATAAGACTCTACATTCAGCTATCAGCGGACTCCAGTACTCTGGTTTTTTGTTACCATTTGGTCTGCGAGCGGAGCACGCTTTAGTAATAGTTTTATTTAAAGCACCAGTTACGGTACTCACCATTTCGTCCAACTCCAGCTTATTACTCGGTTGTCCTGGGAGATGTGGTAGTTCTTCCAAAAAGGCTTCACGGTGGGTGACCCAATTAGTTCTTTGTCTATTTAAAATAACTGGACAATCCGTTATGTGCTCATGATCATGATCAGAGAAGGAATGGTCCAAAGAGACCCTCCAACCCCGCACCAAATGTTGAATATCCTCTCTGAGACAAGGGAGATGTCATGGACTTCCTTCCTATTTTTAGTAATGAATGTGGGTTCACCGCCAACATTACAAATTAGTAAATTTGTCGAGATGAGGTACTCGAATAGAAGTTCACCTCGTTCGTTTTTATCGGAGCTTCCCCGTACTGCATGGTGAGCGTTCGAATCATAGCCAAGAATAAAAGCAGTCTTTTGCCTATTCGAGACTGCAATAGCCTTCCTTAGATTTGTATCGAGGGAGGACTCCTACATGGTCATGCGCCAGATAAGCAGAGGTTACCCAATACCGTCTTTCGCTAGTTTCTAGACTAACAACCGCTGTATCTTTATCACTATAAGCCGCAAAAAAAGACATGTAGCGCATTTTTCGCAATTCAACACGCTCAGGGTTTTCGACTATTTTTAACGAAGAAAATAGTATAGTTCGGAGGCCTTAGGCCACAAACAAAATCGTTGAAGACCCAGGGTTCCGGATTTAGAACCAAGTCCTCAGAACTTCGTGCCAAGCGTAGTCGAAGAGCAGCCGAGGCTGCCTTAGAGTGGTGGAGATTGATCTGTAAAAATGTTAACATTCACAATCAACCTTCTCCACCACAGCGATGTCAGTCTCAATATCCAGGTCGGATTCTGGCGTCTTATCGGAAGACGCCTCCAAATCCAGTGGTCCAAAAACTGAAGAGGGCAACCGGTAGCATCAGTCTTATGTTTGGCTACCGGCGTTTCGGGTTCGAATCCCGTCCACGACGACGTTCGTGGCCATGGATGTGGAGGAGGTGCATGCTGGCAACTGCATTCTCCGAAACCAGTTTATGCCAACGAAACGTCAACTGGTCCACATGGAACAGTTGACGCGCTATGCCCCACAAGGGGTTAGGGCAATTGAGTAAAAACTAAAGAGAGAGATACCGTGTCCTTGTCATCGTCACGATCTGAAATACTGACAGTCTCGTCAGCCCGGAGCTATGTCTTATGAACATCTTCCGTACCCATCGCAGTAGATGCCGATTCTAGTTAACGATCTTCCCTCTCGTCTTTTTTATATACGCTGAGCGTAATAGTGTTAAAACTGAAGTTAATAACTCCATTCGTTCTAGCCAACGGAGCCAGAGATTCCATATTTATCACGATCACCGCACTACGGGTCTTCCTCTTGGCCTCCTCAAGCTTTACAATCCGCCAGTCCTGAATGTACCGTTAGTCCAGTTGGTAATCGAAACGCCCGTCAACGGGCCGTGCTCAGGGTCACTAAAGGAAGCTACATGTCAAATTTAGTTAAGTTCGAATTACGGGAAGTACCGGGATAAACGCACAAATACACAAACGCACAGCATATCAAAACTAAATCAAACCAATAACTGGCGCCACAGTCCAATTTTGAACCACGGAGATGAGTTAGCATCATCTCATTTACCAGATCGTAACGGTGTGCAATATGCTCAACCGAGTTATTTGCCCCAAATGGGCACTCATTTAACAGCTGAGTGGACTCATAGTCCAAAACGTAAATCCTCTTTTTTATCGAAGATTGCTGCATTTAGTAGGAATCGGGGCGCAGTGAATTGAGTATACAAGGCCAACGTGCTAGCCGACAGCGAAATACATATGCCAATTAATTGGGACGGGTCAAAAACCATAAATTTCGAAATATATTAACCACGGAAAGGACAATTATTCCGGACAATCTAATCAAATTATCTCTTAATTCCAACACTTCACTTACTTTTGCTTACTAATTGAGGCCTTACAACTACATAGAAAATTTATTAAAACCTACAATTACCCACAAAATAATAATTTTCCTCCTCTCTTTGACAGCATCATACCAAAGGCGACAGGATCTGAGACGTGAAAAAGTCAACCAAGCACTCCTTTACGTATGCATAAACACTAGAATCAAATCTCATATGAGAATATCAAATAATCCTTAAAACATCCTCCAATCTCCAAGGGGAATGCTCAGCGAAGAGCCGAGCGGAGAAACTTGAAAGTGCTCTCAGGTAGCATTTAAAGTCATTTCCCTTTGCCAGGGAGAATAATTTAATATAATTAAATCATAAGGCGCGACTATCATTGAAGCACATTTCGGTGACTTATCATAAGATTAATCTATTCAAGACGAGAAGGCTTGAAAGATGAGACGAGAGAAGATGAGACATCCGCATATTTGTTTGCTATCTATGCATAAGCTAAGTATGTAAGCAGGGGGTATAATGGTATAATGGTATAAGTAGAGATTTTTTGTTGATATGGCCATTGACAGCGGGGAACGTTTTTTTTAACTTTGTGAGAGATTTATGAAAACAGTCAGTTTTTAGAAAAATATCCCAAGAATATATTGGGTTTTCAATACGTCGGTAGACTCAACATAGGCTCGATAAATACTCGACACCGAATCGACATCGATTCGACTGCGAGTCGACATAGACTTAACATCGCTAGATATCGACATGCAACTCGTCTCGTTATTACCTTCCAAGGCAGCCGGTTCAATGCACTGGAGCGACCCTTTCATCATCAACGGCCAAGGGCTACCAAACCCCTTCAATATCAGCCGGCGTTGCTACAACAACAACTCGTCATCAATGGCGGGGAAATAAATTTCCCAGCTTTGTGAAAGATTTCTGAAACACTCAGTTTTCAAATACATATCCCAAGAATTTATTACTCGTAGATCTTTCATACTCCGGTTGGCTGGGCATCGACCTGAAATTGAATCAAGATAGTTTTTTTTCTGTACATGAGTCCACTCGGAATCGGATGCTAGTCGAAATCGAACTAGATTTTTCTGTTCCAAACAAGTCAATGCCTCGAGAAGAGTTCTCTAGTTCGATTCGAGTGGCATCCGATTTCGAGTCGACTCATCTGCGGAAAAAATCATTTTGCTTCGATGTCCAGTTGTCGCTCCCAAAGCAGCCGGTTCTACGCATCAGAGCGACCCGTTCATCTGCAAAGGCCAAGGTCTGCCAAACCCCTTCAAAGTCAGCTGGCCTTGCTACTACAACAACAGAAGAGTGGTCGAATCGACCAGTGTGCAGCCTTCCATCCGTTCACATTGAATATACAGAGCACTTCGATGTCGAGCCGCAGTCGAGACGTGGTCGAGTTTAGTGTTTACATAAGAGTAAAATTGTTAAATTGTTAGCGGCGTTTTTCAATTTGACTCTTTTCTGGTAAAACAACAACATTTCCCGACGCACCGAACTCCGGATCTTCGAAACCAACGTAAAATCGGTGCTTTTATATGGCTGTTCAACTTGGAAAGTGACCAATGAGATAACAACTAAATTACAAACTTAAGTGAACCAGTGTCTACGGCGCATCCTACACATACGGTGGCTAGAGGTTATTTCTAACAACGACCTCCTTACTTTTACTGGTCAGGACAGGATAGACACTTCCATTAAAAGGCGAAAGTGGCAATGGATAGGTCACACTCTCCGAAAAGGGCCGAACTACACAGCTTAACAGGCCCTCCATTGGAGCCCGCAGAGAACCAACGCAAGTCGCCGTGTTAGACGACCTAATAACACATGGAGAAGATCAGTTAAGAGAGAGCGTGCCTCAATAGGCAAATCGTAGAATGAGCTGAAAGCGATGGAGATGACCAGCACGAGGTGGAAAGTAGGCGTGGTTACAGCCCTATGCCCCAGAAAGGGTAAACAGGAACCAGAGGGAGAAATATTTGAGTGTAAAACGTATTGGAAGGATAGTCCCTCGTGCAGTATTTTCTGGAGTATGATATGGAGTTTGATACAGAAGGAAGTAATGAATTGTATTCTGGTCGTGCCTCCACCGACAGATCAAAAGCAGCAACTAATGAGCAGTGATCTGTCGGTGGTACGAGACCCGAGGCCAGGGGTCCCATTGCATTCGAACCCCGATTCGAGCGCGAGGGTATTTGAGCCGCTCGCCAACCATTCGACCCGTATCGCCCGATTTTTTGCTATTCCCCATTTTTGTCTCCCATGTTTGTGTTATCTTCCCCAAATCTATGAATTTTTATTAATACGTAAAAGACAAAGCTACGAGCGGCAAAACCCCACCCACTCAGGAGCTGAGCTACAGCAAGCATAGGCTGGCTGGCTATCTCGTTGAGGGACCACTAGAGGTTAAGGCAAAGTAGCCAGCTCCACACTTGAATGGTTGCTACACTCACAATACAGTCATAGAACGCTCCGCTGCGCTCGCTATGGCTACAACTGCGGCACCTAATTTGGCACTGTGCAAAATTTATTGGATGGGATTTTGGATAAAGCTTGGTTGGAATATGCAATATTGCTTCGAATTTTAAAGCCTTTCCGTTTCCGTCCCACATTTTCTCCACATACTGCCCAGAGATATTATCACGTCAAATTTCATTTTACGAGATAGAGAGCTGTGTGCACCAATGTTAGACGACAAATTTTATTTTCAATTTAAATGGTGTACTCTAATATAGTACTACGACGACGGTTGGCTAAAAAATGTCAACTAAATTTAAAGTTAATGGTATAAGAGAGGAGTTGTGAGCCGGTCGAAAACCACAAACCATCGTCCAACACACGACTAAAATCCAAGAGATAATCATTTTAACAGTTCAGAGAGGCGGAAGACCATTCCCGAAACCGATGAAACTGCACCCCCACATGTAAAGCAGCTGCTCATTCACCTACTTCAAAGCGTTTTATTAGAATGAAATACCTCAATCCCTACGACGAATTTCACCGACCACAATTCTATTCCCTCCGGCTAACTGCAGCATAAATAAGCCCTCTTGCCTGATCCTTAAATCTAACGTATTTCGCATTTCGACTCAACATAATACAATGGCTGGCAACATGAAACCTGAAAATACCGAAAAGCTAGTCGGCATGTACTCGAAAAACCTCTGCAAGAATCCTATTCACCAGAACAAAAGATTTTCCATATGACGTGTTCTGCTAACAGGTTCTCTCCACTTTTCTACTGCCTTGTTGAAAAGTTGACCACTATTCCGATGTAGTCGTATACAAAGTGATATTAGGCTCACGTTGCCCTACAAACAAGAGGGTATCCTCTTATGGCTTACCCATGCCTGCAGACTTTTGGAAAAGTGCATTGTTTTTCTTTCTCTCTCACCAACATGGTGTCGGGGTACGGAGAGAGGGAGAGAGCTTGAATGCAAGTATTCTGTGCAGCCCATTTTCACCAGGTTTTATTGTGTACACGAGTAGAGTACATTGTTCGTTCAGATTGCACTTTGAATTTGGCCTGGATTGTCCTGGCAAAATGGGGGCAGGATGAAAGCGGCACGGTTGACTTTGCTTCAGGGGTGCAACGGTGGAAAAGTTTGAAAGATTGTGGCGTGAGTAGATCTTTTGTTGACCGGATTTGTTTCTGTTTTGTGTTTGTATTCTTCGGAAAGTGGTCCTAGTTACGCAATATTGTGGCTTTATAATGGAAAGTGAATGATTAAAACATGTTGACTAGCGCTGTCTACTTGAGACGCTTTTGTGACTCATACGAGATGCTGAAAATACAATTGGACCCTTTTTTCTAGGGAAGATTGCATTCTGGAAGGTCACGAATGGACTGCAGTGCCTCGATGTTTTCATATGGGTCCAAGTAGCCGCTTCAGACCAAAGCAGATGCTCAATGATATGAGAATGGAACGACCTATAATAAACACCTAATTATTTTGTTTCTAGCCCGAGACTATCTTTTGAATTGTCCGGTACCTATTCAAAAATTTTCAGAATATATAATTTCAGTCAGGAAAAAAAAGAAATTATCCAACATGCAAATGGAGCGAATATTTGTAAACGCGATATGCATTTGTTCAAACTGCCAATTTTTTATACATATATTTTTTGATATCCTGAATACTTACGGCTGGTAAAGCAAAAAAGGAAATTCCTAGAAGAGCACAAAAGGATGCTATCAATTTTCCTTGCCATGTTTCGGGCACCATATCACCGTAGCCGACCGTACAAAGTGTTATCTGTAACGAGAAAAGTGAATTTTTTTTAGAATGGACACTAAAAAAAGACAAAGAAAAAAGGAAAACATTTTGAAATTGATTCGTCCTTGAATTGACTGTCTAGACAGCTTTCTGGAAGATATTTGCTCTTGAGAAATATTGAGGACCAATAATTTATTATGAGAAACAGAAATATATAATAAATTTCCAAGAAATGACAAAACCTATTTGTTTAATTCCCTTTTCACGCATCAACTAGTGCTGGCGCGCTGTACTTAGGTGGAGTAAGATGTAGCGCCCAATGAGTACTCTGTTTCAGATAAGACCACGAGATTCTCTTCTACCTTGCTATTTTACACCACTCTGTGGCTTCGCGTTGCTGTGCCTGTGGTGTTGCCCATTCTGGCGGTATAATCTCAGCTTCCTTCTACAGGCAGCTCGGTTTTGGATCGTATCATCGCTGAGATAAACGCGTTTTTGTTGGTTCTTTATCTGATCGATCCACGTGTGTTTCCGCCTGCCAGGCTTTTATAAGATCTTTGGACTGCCGCAGTCCTGCAAAACAATCCCAAAGTTTTTCATTGACGGACCACTCTCTCGCTAGTGATCTTGTTTTAGCCCAACTCAGACCACAGTAAGAATCAGGCCCGATTAATTATTTCGAATAGCCGTTTCTAGCAAGTTGGTCGGCAGCTTCGTTACCAAGTATGCCCTGGTGGCCCAACATAAAATAACCCGATTGGTCTTAGTGAGATACAAAGGGTACAAAAACACTCCTGCACTAATTTTGATGAGAATCTATGTGAAGAAAGAGCTTTAATGGCTGCCTGACTATCAGTGCAGATAGCGATGTTAGCGCTCCAGAGTTTCTTGTCCAGAATTTCCCTGGCGCAGGCCTCAATGGCATGGATTTCAGCTTGAAAAACGCTAGGCTAGACGCCCATAACAATGGAGATCCTGGTGTTCAATCCATAGACTCCAGCTCCCTGCTCCGTTTTTGATACGTCAGTAAAACACATGGTAAACCGGGGGACAGAGCCAAGAATGCCACTGTCCAATTCCGCGCGAGTGCGGATGGAGACCGAAAATGTTCTACCAAAACATATTTCCGTAGTCATGTAATCAGATCGAGAGCAGACGCATTCCAAGAGCCGTCAGAGCCGCAGACTCTTGTATAAAAATATGCAGTGGAGTAAGTCCAACAATCGCCTCAATAGCCGATATCGGACAAGTACGGATGGATCCTGCCATACCGAGGCATGCAAGACGCTGTAACTTAGAACATAGCCGTATGGTGCATCGCTGGTTCGTTTTGGACCACCTAACTAGCACCTCATATGCCACAACTGGACATATGACCATCAAATATAGCCGCTCGATCATTTTCGGGGTGCGTCCCCAAACAGAGACCCGAAGCCCCACATGATCTGAGAGGCCTTACTGGTAGCAGCCTCGCCGTGATTGCTCAAATTAAGCCACCAGTCCAACAAAATGCCGAAGTATTTGACTTCAGTGGAGAACTGAAGTACCGTGCTTGCAAGGCTGACAGAGCTTAAGCTTCTTTCTTCGAGTGAAGAGAACTAAGACAGTTTTTCTGAGGGTTGATGATCAGGCTAACTTTAGTGCGAAGTACTAGATCGAGTGCCGTGCTCATCACATCAGTGACGGTCGATTCATGCTTTCCTCTGATTATGATAGTTATATCATCGGCATGACAAGTGACCAGAGAAGTGGGGACAGGACCCCACCCAGACGGTAACCCTTAATAACATAAGCACTAGTTTCAGTGCCACCCAAGGTTGAGTGAATTTCTCGCCCGCGAAGCATTGCTTCGATCCACATGGTCGTGGCTGCAGGTATATCTCTGAGCTCAAGTGCTCTAGATATACAGCTGTAGCCAGTATTGTCAAAAGCTTCCTCGATATCGATGAAGACGCAGAGCGCAATTTCCTTATGCGTTAAGGTTTTCTCAATCATTGCTACGAGATTGTATAAGGCAACCACGGTCGACTTGCTTTTGACGTAGGCGAACTGTGTACGATGCAAGGGAGCCGTGCAATCTATTAGCAGTCTGATGTCTAGATCCAGTAACCTCTCCATAATCTTCAAAATAAACAATGAAAAGCTTATCAGTCTGTAAGATTTCGGTAGCTCATCTGGCTTGTTTCCGTTTTTCGAATACCACGTTCAACGCCCTCCATTAACGTGGAATATAGCTCAAGTAGTAACTGCCCCTCAACAGAACAATCAAGGGGGTGATTCTAAGGTAACAAAACTTTATATCGAACAACTGAAAATCCAGATTGAGACGGGATTACCCAATGAATTATCGGAAATCTTCTAAGTGTTTAGTTTTTTTTGACATGGATATGTCTTTTGGCTGCGGGCAGACTAGATTTCGAATCACATCGCACTCAGATTTTCCCACGTTAGGCACCATAGATGTAATGGAACACGGAGGACGAATAACGAGAAATACGCTAAGTGTTTGAGCCCTCACTACAAGATCCCGAGCTCAAGCACTGTTAATTCCGCAATTGCTCGAATTCATTCCAGGGGATATGATCGAACGTGAAGTAGTTACCCACATTTGAAGGTCGTCCTGTTTTACCAGCTTGCGATCAGTCCGATTCGACCCTTCGCTGAAACAGTGGGAAATCACGTTCAAGTCCAACCATCTCCGCAGACTAATAACCTACCCGTATTATTCGAAATGTTAAAAGCTTAACCGACCAGCTCCCTACCAGTCGAGCAATGTCTCAAAAGCGATAGCAAACGATCATGATCGAGGTATGTTGCTTTCCAAAGCTGCCGCAACAGGGAAAGGGTGAGCTGTTTTGTGCTACGTAAACAGTATTAGAGTATGGGAGAGAACCGAGGCCGCAGCGTATTAGGGCGACCGTCCGGGTCTGAAACCAACAAACAAAGCTATTAATTCCTGGGTACTCACAAAAACGATTTTCAATACTACTTAATATGAGTCAACTTAGGGTCAAAAACTTTTGCGGACTTCTTTCAGGTCAAACATACTTGACACATCATTTAGCTACGTTGGGCATGGCCCCAGATTCAACCTGTCCTTTCTATCATGAAGAAGGCGAGACTTCACAACATATTCTCTGCGAGTGTGAGGCCCTCGTCCGGTTCCAAATGGAATGTTTTAGGTGCGCTTTTCTTGAATCAGATGAATTTTCTGCAATCTCAATTAAAAATTTAAATAACTTCATTAGTACGACTAAGCTTGATTGGCAGGCCTAGTCCTGCAAGCGGACATAGGGCTACAGCATGATAGATCGGTCGCAGTGCTAGCGGGCCGGCCCGCGGCCTGTCTCCAATTATTGATCTATCTATCTATGCACTATCTCCGATTAGAGCATTCGATTTGACGGAAAGCATACCGTAGATGAGTTTATTCGTCAAGTAGAATTATTTACGGAGCGAACGTTAGGTGAGCATTTTTACGTCTGTCCGTTCATCTTCTTTTCGTGGACCGTTTAGCAGCTTCTTTTCGTCCTTTTGCGGCCAGTTCTGAGAACCGAAATACAATACCTGCGGTCAACTTCACGAAAGGCATTTCGAAGGCAATTTGGCGACCGATATGACGACGAACATTTGATAGAAATTTGTCGTCGCAAACACAAAAAGGCGGACAGAAATTCCATGAATTCGTGGAAAAAGATGTTATGGAACACGGAGGACGAAGGATGTCAGGTGACTGTTAAGGCCAAGGGACACTCTGAAGTGCAAATACCTTCTCAAAAGTACCCGCAGTCGATTTGCCCTGACAGACCAGCGCGGTTGTCGAGAGTAGTAAGGTGGGCGCAAGCAGGCTTTGGCCGCATTCATTAACATTAAAACAAAAATACGCATGTCTCTCCGATTTACGACAAACGAAATCAAAATATTCTAAAAGGTAAAAAGATATAATGGGCGATGGGCGACCGGTAGCTTAGTGCGTTGAGTCTCATGTCTCATGCTGCCGGTCAGTTGCGGGTTCGAGTCCCGTCTACGTCGTCGCCATGGATTTTTGTGTTGTCTTCTCTGTGCTATGGGGCGAAACAA
Source organism: Chloromyia formosa (assembly GCA_964017055.1). Taxonomy (NCBI): domain Eukaryota; kingdom Metazoa; phylum Arthropoda; class Insecta; order Diptera; family Stratiomyidae; genus Chloromyia; species Chloromyia formosa. The sequence continues at coordinate 45,277,303 of OZ024818.1, read as the reverse complement.
TAAGCTACAAGCCTTCCCGGCTTGTCGCAAGTATGCCGCTAAATGGGAAGGAGGCAACATGCATCGACCGAAACCAGTTAATGCTAACGAAACTTTAACTAATTCACATGGTATCTTTGAAGCGCTATGCCCCACTAGGTGTTTGGGTAAACAGTAGTAGTTAAAAGAGATAGCAAGGTGATGCCTGTTCGCCAAACTCACAAAGAAAAATGTAATCAACTATATTTTGGTCTAGTATAGCTGCTTCCACCGTCAGATCGAAGGCGGCATGAGTAATGATCCGTCGGTGGTGCGAAACCAGAGGCCGAGGGCCCCATTAGATCTCGACCGCGAGGGCAACTGTACCGTCCGCCAACTATTCCATTCTTATTGCCCCATTTTCTGTTCCCCATTTTAGCCTCCCCTGTTTGCATTGACTTCCCCAGGCCTATGAATTCTTGTTAATACGTAAGGGACAGAGGCAACGAGCGGCGAAAACCCCGCCCAAGCCTTCCGAACTGAGCTACAGCAAGCATAGGTCACTGCTTAGCTCGTTGAGGGGCTTTTTTCTTCGCCAGATGACATGATTCAACCTCCACAGTCATAATGCTACCTTAGGCTCCATCCCCACGGGCATCTTAGGATGCCTGCCAATCCGTCCGTTAGAAGAAATGAAAAATATCTTTCAGGGTCTGCATTAGCTAAACTATTAAACAACAGGTACCGAGGCCGAATAAGATATATAATCATTAGGAATACCGTCTAATCAGGACAGATTCTTTTCTCTTCTAGGTACACTGAGCCTCAACTGGTGTTCGGCTAAATCTGTGGGTACCAAAATTTATGCACCCGACTAGCCTTTACACTCCCATTCAAAGAGATTTGCAAGCGCCATCGCAACTGTTGAGAGATCCCCTAGCTGAATGGAAGGGTAGAGATACCCTGGCCCCGTACCATCTGGGAGGCAACTCAAAGCCAAGCTGGTATGCTTGCGCACGTCGACTGCGGGTAGTTCGGAGAGGGTTTTTGCACTTTCTGTCTTTCAGTCTTGAAAGCCACAAGTCGTCCTTCGAACTTCGTGATTCACTACAGTAAGTTGGTCACGATGTTCGGATGAATTTTGAGGGTGGGATCCGGGTACGCTTCCAATGAATTGAAAATTGCGAACAGAAAATTGGAAACGAGGTGGGTCGGTGGCTAAGCGGGAAATTGAAACTGCGAAACGGTGAGGTTTCGTTCGGGGTGATAAATTGAAAACGGGAGATGGGGAGTGGAAAAAGAAATGGTCCAGTTGCGGTCTGAGATGTAAAATAAAAACTGGCAAATTGGACCAATTGTAAATTGAAAATGGAAAACGGTAAGTCTAATACAGATTGATCACGGAACTGTCGCGATGGGGTCCGGGTACACTTGATCCAAATTCATTAAGCTACGAGAACTGCACTGGGCAGGCTGGACATAGACGAACATCGAGTAGCAGCAAAGTATTCAAGGTTAATATCAGAGGTGGAAGAGCTCGAGGTCGATTAAAGAAGCGCTGGACGAACAGCACACACAAAGACAATGCGCAGTAAACTGCTCGACTTCCCAAGCTGAAGGACACGATGCTGAGAACGATAAGACTGGAGACAACGGCTATCAGAAGCAAAACTCCGCAGAGGACACGCAGGCTTGTAAGCGAATAAGTACTCGTATATCCATGATCCAATATTTTTCCCAACAAGGAAAAAATGTCTGCGCCTCATATCTTAGGAAATAGAAGTAAGTGGAGTGTAAAGTAAGTTTAAGTTCGGACTGGCTTTCGAGTGACTTCAGAGTTAAACAGAAAGAAGGCGAAAAGTGTCACAAGGAGTAAGGCTAAACACGTCCTGCGAAGAAATTACCAGCAAAATTCGCATTGGAGGAGGATCATCAGTTCATGGCCAATCTATTGAGCCAACTACTACGGGCACTCGAAACATTTTTTTTTCCAATAGTCGATCTTCTCCAAAATTCTCACCGCTCCTGGTCTGTTTTTCTTTCGTTTACCACTTTTTTCCTAATTAAAAAATACAAAGAAAAAAGTACTCTCCGACAAATATTTACATATTTGTCTTCCTGCCCTGGAATTCGTGGAAAAGTTATTCGGTATGGCGAAGGCAGACCATAATTTTCGCTACGGACTCTTCCTGGCTCTTGTTTGCCTTTTTCTGTTTACTTTTTTCTTGTAAATTTCTTCCCAAATATCGAGGTGAAGTACTCATTGTTCAGGAAAACGAATAAAAAATGTAACGAGGTCATAACATGCCAGAAATGCATGAGCATTTCCATGCCACCACCTATGTCGTGAGGCCATTTCTTATTCGGCAGTCGAAACGAACCAATTTCGTCCTGGTAGGGCAACCACGTTTCGAAAAATTAAATACAGAAGTAGATGAGCCGGTAGAATGTGTGTCAAGGAAATATCGAAATTCATATGAAATAAAATAGCAGAAAAATATTTAGATATATCTGAAAAAAAAAATTCTCAGGTAATACTTACCACACCCCACCACAAGGCTTGAGCAAAATTACTAAATTTCTCGTTGACATCTTTTTCCATAAGATACACGAGAAATGATGCAAAAATAAGGCCAAGAAAACCTATATACATAGTTGTTATCAATTCCTGTAAATAGATTAGATAGTTTAATTAGTTTTAATTATAATGTTTCGAAGAATTGATACTGGGGACCGGATATGTTGCAGTATTTACGGGATATGATTGGAAGTTGACAGGAGGATGAGTGGAGTTTTATACAAAATATTTTATTTTCCTGCGTTCTGGGTGTTGCAGATATGATCAGTAGTTTGAAACATACTTCCTTATAACGAAAAATCGCTCCAAATTTTGGTACTGCCTAAAGTGAAAATTCAGTCTAAGATTTATGACAGTGGATTTCCGTGAGCTCGTATTGCCTAAAGCGGAAGTCCATTTTGGAATGTATGCTCGTACTGCAAAAAGTGGAAATGCTCTTTAGGATTTCCCAGAGTGTCGTTACGTGTGTTAATACAGCCTAAAGCGAACATGTCCTTGGATTTCGGAGGCTAAGTACTGCTTAAAGCGGAAATTTTCGAGATTTATCGAAGTGGATTTCTGTGGAATCAAATTTTGGTACTGGCTAAAGCGATAAATGGAAAGTTCCGTGTTTTAGTACTACCTAAAGCGAAAATCCTTGAGTGGATTTCTGCTATAGGCAGCATTCACATTGAGCGCCTCATTACAAATTGCGGATTTTATTTAAATAAACACAATTGGAGTTATAAATATTTAAATTAATATGTATATTTTTTTTTCTGCAAATAAATCCTGTCCGTAAGTGATCAGACAAGGTAGGATTTTCAGTCGTAGAGGCCACGAAATAAAGAACCAATTCCAAAACCTGAAACTGAACCCGATCTGGGTTGACAATGAAAATAAAAAAGAACAAGTTGTCATCTGCTGTTGTTGCTCTTTCTCAAAAATTTTAATGCGAACGAATTCCCCAGGGAGTGAGGGTTTGGGTAATGATTACTGACCCCTAACTCCCTTGTTAGGGTTCATGGCCAGGTATATTTGTCTGGAATGGTCGGTAATATTTTCTCAAACCCATTTATTTGACCTTAGGGTGAGTAGTGGCTTGACTGTTGTGGATTGGTGACTTTTTTTTTATAATTCCACCGTTAATGGGACTGATATTAGCAATATTTTTTTTATACATTGATAGAGAATGCAACCAGATTTACTCTTGTGACTTCTGGTAAATGACGTGCTATACGAGCGCATATCGGTCGGTTTCTTTTCGGGAAAGGGCTCTAGGAAACCTGCACGGCGAATGCTAATACTTCTCGTCCTCCGATTACTATTATTGCAAATAGCATGACGGTTCAGGCATGATACGCTTAGGTTAAGTTTAGTGTCCCAGATAGCAAACAGGTAGTTTAAACAGAAACTGAGAAAACGGCCCCCAATCAATGATTGGATATGTTGGACTCATTTGATATCGCTATATTATATAATATATTTAAGTATATGAAATGCATGTCCTTTGTTGTTAGGTTTATTTTCCGTTTAACTCCAAGGCCAAGAAGATCCAGTTGTCGTGACCCTCTTGACTCAAAGTGCCTTCTATAGCTCAGTACCATTTTCAAAATTACCCAGTTTTTAGATTTGACATCCAATTCAATAGAAGGTCATGTTCTCCCGACCAACTGACCCCAAATGCCTTTAGAAATAGTCCAGTGCATTGACCGTTTCACCCCCAATCAAAAAAATACATAATGACCAGTTGCACTTCATGCTCAAAAAGGTTATTAGTTAAGTTGGTAGGACTGTTACTGCCATCCGTGTCAAATTTTAGGTTAATATCTTTATTAGTTGAAGAGTGACGTTCGTTTTCGTAAACAACCAAAATTAACTTTTTCGATTTTTACCATGTCAAAAAATATGCAACAAAGAAGTTCGATTAAATTTTATGTTAGAAATGATATTTCTTCTGCGGAAACGCTCAGAATATTACAAAAAGCCTTCGGTGAACAGGCTATGTCTAAAACACAAATATACGAATGGCATAAAATGTTCAAAGAGGGTGGTGAAGTCGGTGAAGACGAACCACATCAAAGACGACCAAGAACATCAAGTACCGAACAGCACGTCGCGAAAATTAAGGAATTGGTGCTACAAAATCGTCGATTGACAACCACAGAACTTGCTGATATCCTTGGCATTTCAAATGGATCAGTCAACACCATTTCGAAGGCAGTTTTGTGCCTCAAAAAAGTCAAATCTCGTTTGGTTCCAAAAACCCTCAATTTTTTGGAAAAACAGCGTCGCATTTATGCACTCGTTATTCGTGACCATTTCGCGAAAAAATCCACCCATATTGCTCCGCAACCGCCGTATTCGCCTGATTTCGCACCATGTAACTTCTGGCTATTCAGCAAAATGAAAAGACCACTCCGGGGACACTGTTTTGACACGATAGAAGAGATTCAAGCCAAATCGAACAAGGTGCTGAAGGCCATACCGAAACAAGACTTTTCAAAGTGTTTTGATGAGTGGAAAATTCGCTGGCATAAAAATTCCTCATCCATAGTCCTACGAGTGGACGCCTCCTGGAATGGCAGCAGTCACTGACCATTGCTAACTAATGTCAAGCCGCCAGTGGTGGCGGTGCGATGATTTGGTTGAGCTAAACATTCCCCCTGTGGTGTAGGGCGTAACAATAATAGCACCGCCTTTCCCTTTGACGGCCTACCATTAAAATCGACAAACAAAGGACAGGATATGTATGCAAGCAACTTGCACTAACGACTAACTAACGAAACGTCAACTATGCCTCGGATAAGAACTGACTCAACGGTTCCGACTTTTGCCTATCGTACAATGACAAAGATTGGATTCTGGAATGTGCGTACTACCCTGGACAATGGATTAGAAGGTCCCCAAAATACACGATTTAAGCAATTAGAGAGTGAATTTCTGAGGTATCAAATAAACATCTTAGGATTTAGTGAGATAAGATGGCGGAGCAGCGGAGAACTTATCTCTCCAATGGGCAGCACCGTAATGTTGTACTCCGGTAGAGCTACCGGTAGTAGTCGTGAGTCAACCAGAGCCGCTCGAAACTGTCTCTTACCCTTGGATCCGGTTTCCGACCGAATCATGACCGCCAGGTTCCGGACCAAAACGAGAATAATCTCAATAATACAATGTTATGCTCCAACTGAACCCGACAATGTCTTGGCGAAAGACTCCTTCTAAGAACAACTAAACGCCGTTCAGAGCAAAACACCTACAGGCGACATTATAATGGTTATGGGTGATCTGAATGCAAAAGTTGGCGTTGATAACTATGGGCTCAGACATATGATGGTGAGACACGGTCTTGGGAATCGTAACAAAAACATTTGAAAGATTTGTAAAGATCTGCAACTTTCACAGTCTCTTCATCGGTGGTACTATGTTTGAGCATAAGGACCACCACAAAATCAGTTGTTCCTCTGTTGATCGGCGAAGAACACCAAAGCAGATCGACCACTTTGCCATTAGTAAAAGATTCAAAAGTTGCCTCCTGGATGTGCGAAACAAGAAGCGTGCCGACATTGGGATGGGAAGAGGCCAATATCTTATGATCGCTAATGTATTGCAGCCGTGCGCCGCCCTAGCGACGAAAGACCCAGGCGCCGCAAATTCAACGCCGCTCGACTAAAAAATCCAGTTGTCTTACAACAATACAATGGCCATCTTGCGCAAAAAGCAGCTGAGATAACTAGTCACCCAGATAGTGACATAAATGAAAACTGGGATGCACTAAAAAATTCGTACATTGTTAGCGCAGATACCTTGGCACAAACCCGGATTGTCGAAATAAGCCCTGGATGTCCGACGCTTCATGGCAGCGAATTGTTGAAAGAAAACAGCTGAAGATTCATTTGGCTGCAGCATCAGACGACAATGGAAGCAGCATCGAACTACTTTACCTTCAGAAAGTTCAGCGTAGTGTGCGATGCGATAAAAGATTTTATGCGAATTCTCTTTAAGCCTCAGCAGAAGAAGCCGCAAGAAATAACAACTTAAACGCCGTATACGGTGTCATCAAGGAGTTTACAGGTGGTCGTAACTTCTGCGAACATCCGGTGAAGGATACCGATGGAAAGCTACTTATCTTGAAAAATATCAAATGAGACTGTGAAAAGAAAACATCGCCGCGGTCTTGAACCGTATAACCTCTGGTGAAGTTCCCCCTCATGTAGATAATTTAGCTAACCATCAAAACTTGCGTATATGGTCCACTGCCCCGACGAAGGAGGAAATAGTCACTGCAATTATTGCACTAAAACGAAGAAGTGCCACCGGACTCGATTGTTTCCCTGCTGAACTTTATCAAGCAGCGCCAAGCATAGCTGCATCCACTTGTTGCTGAAACGTGGAATACAGAAACCTTTCCCACCGAGTGAAAGGAAGGTTTGATTATCAAACTTCTGAAGAAGGGTAGCGTCACAGACTGTAATAATTGGAGAGGCATTTGTGTGCTCCCTGCCGTTGCCAATATAATAGCTAAAATAGTCCTGGAAAGACTAAAGGACCACTTAGAAAGCACACTTGATGAAAAGCAGGCTGGCTTTCGATCCGGATTCTCCTGTGTCGATCACATTAACACCTTGCGAATTATTAACGAGCAATGCCCTGAGTATGACTCTCCGCTTCACTTGCTTGTCATCGATTTCGAGAAGGCTTTCGACAGTGTGAACCGGGACTCTATATGGGCGGCCCTGCGCAGGAGAGGCAGCCCTGAAAAGCTTGTGGCTATTATTAAGGCAACCTATGACGGCGCGAAATGTCGCGTTCTGCATAAAGGTAAGGCGTCGGGGGACTTTGAGGTTCTCAGTGGAGTTCGGCAGGGGTGCAACCTTTCACCGATCCTGTTCCACATAGTGATGGGCGATGCGTTGCATGCAGCGCTGTCCGGACTAGACAGAGGAATTCAATGAACTTTGACATCTCATCTACAACATTTTGACTTCGCTCACGACAAACATGTGTCTACTCTCCCACAAAATCATGGTCCTGTCCCCAATGGCGTTAGATACCGAGAGGGAGGCAAGCAAGGTTGGGCTAAAGATTAACACCAACGGGACCAATGTTCTTAGCCCGCCATTGCGAAAAAGAAATCCCACACCTATTGTCATCAATATGAATGGGCAGCCTGTGGAATGCGCGTACGGCATGCTGTCCAAAATCTGGCAAAGTAGTTATCTCAGCATCAAGACGAAGCTTTTTCATTTTAGTTACGGAGTTCGTTTGCCCATTGTGGACAATCGTTTGCCCATGCTTGCAAAAAAAAACAAGTAATTAGCAAAATAATTTTTAGGTTGGAAATCCTTAATTTGGCTGCTTAAAGGACATTTCTTTTTTATGGGCAAACGAACTGTTCAGTTTGGACTAGAAAATTATCCCTCAAGAAGCAAAATTAAAAATTTCCACCCTGTAAAATTATTTTGCTAATAAGTTTTTTTGCAAGGATGAACAAACGAAAATTTGTTCTTGTTAAAACGAGGGCTTCCAATGGACAAACGAACTACGCAATTTAAATTTAAAAAATCATTGTGACGGTGTATAATAATTTTTTATTTTTTTATTGTTAATAAAAACAAATCGGATGAGTGAGTGAACGGAGGTTCGATTATCGGTGCGAACAAAATAGACTGCCTGTGAGTAATACAGGGTGGCCCAAAATTAATCATCCAATTTTCTTTTTGAATAACTTTTTTAATAAATAAAAAAAAATGATTTTGGGTGCTGGAAATCTTTATTTGAACCTTTACAATTTTTTCTGCTAAGTGGAAAATATAATATCATCAAGTGGCTGCCGCCAGTGTTGATACACATTTCTGCCCCATTTATCGCATTTTCCATGAATTCCCGCAAGATTTCCGGTGATAACTGTTCGCATTCCTGTCGAATATTCTCCTGAAGGTTTGCGATTGTTTGAGGCTTGTTGGCATAAACACGCGACTTCAAGTAGAAAGAAGTCTGGGATGGTTAAATCGGGCGATCTTGCTGGCCACGCCAAATCGACAAAACCGGAGATAACTCGATCAGTAAACGCTTCCTTCACAATATCCATTGTGGCTCGTGCTGTTCACATGTTCACCAAGCCCCGCTCATGCAATTCCGGCAGTGAGAAGTCGTTTATCATGGCCCTGTAGCATTCGCCAGTAACAGTGACTGTATTGCCGATGGCTTCCTCAAAAAAATAGGACCCAATCACTCCTCCCTCGTGAACGCCGCACCACACAGTTGCTTTGAGTGGATGTAATGACTGTTCGTGCATCACAAGCAGATTTTCAGTGCCCCAGAAACGAAGATTTTGTTTATTGGCGTAACCGCTTAAGTGGAAATGCGCCTCGTCGCTCATGATTATTTTCGACAAAAAATCATCGTCTTCGTTGTTGAGAGATTATTCCACGCTCTTGCGGAGTATAGCGCACCATTGCTTGTCTGTTTGTATACTGCAGCTGTCTAGTTTACAAATATCAAATATGATTCACGTACGACGCCATTTGCAAAAATTTTGACGTCTTCCGATAGGGTGATTAATTTTGGGCCACTTTGTAATAGAACTACCACTGCGCTCCGAGTTTGTCAGTATAAAGACGGCGCGGATGAGAGGTGCATGCTAGCAACTGCACATAGAAGAAGTTGATATGCTATCGAAACGTCAACAAGGGATAGAAATGCAAGATATATTGATGCGTCCATACCACTGGAGGGGTCTTACCAATCCACGGAAAACGAAATAGCGTAAAAAGTTCTCACTTTTGAAAAAAAGGAGTTAAAAAAAAATTTGTTTTGTGAACAAACGAAAATATTTTCTTGACAAATGTTTGGCAACAATGGGCAAACGAACTGCGCAATTTAAATTTCAAAAATAACTTCAACTTCACAGACCTAAAATTTGATTCAACTGAAATTAATACTTTCGCCCAAGGGGAAACAAAAGGAAAAGTTGGTGTCAAGAATTTTATAAATAAAGCACGATCAGACAAGTATTCGGTAAAAGGAATGAAGCTTAAAAAAAGTAAAAAAAAAACAAACAATTGATTTTTGGATTAAACTAATAATAATAAATAATCTAATAAAAAAAAATCCAGATCATCTCGTCTGCTGTGTTAAAGCACCAAAAAAGTTGCTTAAAAAAGACGAAACACACCTTACTAAACAATACAGACAACAAGTCCACTAAAGAAGGTCCTCCGACTATTCGATAAACACTTTTAGCCACCGACTTCATCCTCACCCTTTTTAAAATCGGACGCGCACAAAAATCAGGACTACCCAATTAAAACCGTGTACACTCAATGACCCGCGGTGGTCTCATATGGCGCCCAAACACAACTGACATCCGAAGGATGATTCTATGACTCCCACCCAGCTGCAAGCCAAGTCATTCAAGTACAGTGTAATACTTCGACATGTGTTACACTATGTGTACTACGTAAAATGCATGTCAAAATTCGATGGATTGACAGTCGTCGGTGATCCTTCTTGGCGATGTCGGACTAACTCGTTCTGCGAGTCACTTGTAATATTCGCAAAGGATATGAAGAGTGATGTGTTACATCATTCGAATTCGTGTATGTTAATCGATCTTTAAGTTAATTAAATAGATTCTTAGCAAACAGGCAAACAAGGGAACACATAGTAATTTATGCCTACACATTAATTGAATTCAAAGTGCACAATGATGGGGTTAAATAGGATAGTGTTTGGAAGTTTATTGGGGATATTTGAAGGATTTTGCGAAATTGCTATGTAAGGGGGGAATAAGCTAACAATGGGATGCTATCAATTAAATTCACACTTACTTGTCTATGAGCATACACTACACTTCCTAATAATTTCCATGTTCCGCCTCTTCGATCCATACGGACCATTCTTAAAATTTGAAAAAATCTAAGGCCACGCAATGCGCTGGTTGCGAACACCTGTCCCGAAGTGCCCATACCTAATACTACTAAGGATGCTCCTATTGTTACTACATCTGAAATGAAGACGAAAAGATATGAATGCGAATTAAGCGTATTTCATCACAAAAATTGTTTAATGACCCTCATTAGCACTATCAGCAGCAATTATGCAGTAACACTCACCTATTATGCAAAACGGTCGTTTTAAAAATTTTAACCGTCCTACAGCTCCTTGGTACCGCGACCGGCATCCCGATGACCAAAGTCTGTAATTAAATAGAAAAAAAAAACGGATCAACAAAACTTCGCCACTATGAAACTTTTTCACTGTCACATCCGCACTTGTCGGGACCCACGAATATCTCAAAAAAACACATCCCGACTAAACAAAAACTGTCACAAGGATCCCAAGTCACTTTATCACCTGTCACGTGCTTGCAGCCCTGCCGAACACACGAAACGAACAAGGTGGCCACTATCCATTCATTCGCGTGCTTTCATCACGAATGAACCGCGAAGAAGATGGTTCGTTCCGTGGATCCTGCGAGCAGTGGTGAAATAATTTCGATTCAAACTTGTACTCGTATCTTGGAGTACACACAGTGGCTACAAGAGTCAGAGTAATAACAATAATAAAAGTCGGACCGTTGTAGTTCACCTGTAATATTGATGGCTGTACGTTTTTTGCTTCCCGAATCGCAACAAATGACACCATACATGAACCTCTCGTGTTCGGAGTACCTCGAAGGCGCAAAAAAAAAACAGTTGTACGAAAAAAAGAATCAATTCGGATGCTGCGCTTCGCTTCGGTCTGCAGAATTTTACGTATCTGTAGATTCTTTTTGGAAAAGGCCCACTTGAATGGAGGGAATGGAAGCGTATTGAATTCTTCGTGCATGTGTTTCGCTGCGAGCCACCGAGTCAATCGAATGCAATTTTCAAGGAAATAAAATTCAAGTGTCTTCGCAACTTGATATGTGTTGAAAAATTCAACAGGAGGGGGCCGGATGATGGTTCCATGGATGCTGGTTCATGCGACGGCATCATTGGGATTGCAAATTTCGGTAGATACAAGAGACTTTGTTGGTACAGTTATTGGGAAATCGAGCCTCTTGACGCCGGAAGGATGGCAGGTGACTATCCAGGACTATTTCATAAATCCTCCTGTTCTTCTAACATGCATTCTTCTTTTTCCTCACACTACCAACCCCAACCGACCTCTGATCGTATATTTTAGGCTATAAATAATGCAATTTAAGGATCCTCTTCAAATACAGTTGGAGTCTTTAAATTGCTTGGCCTCCGTCTTCTTGTCCTATATCCTGCAAATAACACACCATGCTCCTGTCTTCCGCCAATCGTTAGAAGTATCATTAAAGGAATCAACTGCCGTCTCGCGGCGTAATTGCTGCCGACTTTATGAGAATTTGCACACAATCGGCCACAATTTCGTAAGAGAGTTGTAGTCGCAACGAGACGTGTTCCTCCGCAAAATGAATACGTACGAAGGACGAAATCTTATTATTCCGGGTATATGGTGAATAAGTGATTTTAATTTGTCAGAATGCAATTTCCCTTCACGAACAACGGCCTTCCGCAGAGAATAATTTTCACTGTAACGGCTGATTAACTTGTCGAAATGATTTTTTCGATTCCCCAGTTCTTAGGGGTAGCGATGGGCGGGGTGTTTTTTTAGGAATCTACTATCCGGCAAATAGCTTTCGCAGAGAATTTCAAAAAATATTTTAATATCTTTCCAGCTTCAATCAGATAGCCTAGGGTTCGTCCTTTTTTTCGTCGATAGTAAACGCGCTTAAATCGTTTATTAATAGGCAGGGAAGTAGGGCGCCAGGAAATGCATCGATTGCATATTTGATGAAGGCTCAGGATGAAAAAAAAGATGGGGTGTAAAAGTTCCCGAATGAATTGATAATGAGTGTATGTCGGTGTGGGGATTGCATTATGCATTTTTTTTAGCTCGTTTTTATCCGAAGCACATGAGGTTCAGTAGGGACCGGAGAGACTAAAAAAACGAGGGGAGGGGGTCTCAGTGGAGACCGGAAAAGGACAAAGGAGAGGAAGGATCAGGGACTTTTCCATTTATGGGTAAATTGAGTGCAATACATGAAATTGGCATGAATTCACAATAACCTAGTCAAACGAATGAATGTATTGTCATTGTCAATAATTGACTAGAAATTAAGTATAACAGATTTAAAATTAAAAGTGCTAGTGTCAAAACGGGTTCAGATTATGCCTAGTTCTTAATTAATTACTCAGTAGGCATATAGGATGATGGGGCACATGGTGGATGAAAATTGTGAATTTTAGATGATGATTGGGTAATTGAATCTGTTCGCTTTCCATCACCACAGAGGAAAAAATATCCTGGACAATCAACAGTTTCTCTTCCTACAAATCACCCGGGCCTACTAAACCACGCTCCCCAGTCGTGGCGACGAATTTGAGTAGTGTTTATATCAAAGGCAGGCAAGCGAGGGCCGACAAGCTTTTCTTCCTTCGTACTAAAAACGCTTGAGCGTATCATCGACTTCCACATAAGACAAATCCTGGAGAGTCTACCACTTTCGAAGTCGCAGCACGCCTACCTAGTAGATTCGCAGTAACGGCTCTCCAAGATGGTGCGTACCATCGAGCATAGCCTTCAGTATAAGCAATATACATTATAAGCTTTCCTCGACCCAGAGGGTGCTTTCAACAACGTCAGCATCGAGTCTATCAGGACACCCTATCAGACTTGGGAGTCGAGGCAAGGCTCGGCAACTGAATTGCAACTCTGCTTATATCTAGAATAATTCATGTGTACTTAAGAAACAGCCACCTAAACAGATTCGTATGCAGAGGAAGTCCTAATCTCCCCGCTACTCTGACTAGTTGTAATGAACATGATCTTAGCTAGGCTTGACAGGGAAGGGATCAAAGTGGTCGCGTGCGCGGATGATGTGGCGTGGCGTGGTGTCAGCTCAGGTAAAGCTGAAACTATGTAATTTTCTACAAAAAAAAAAAAACAGTAGTACCACAATTACCCTCCCTAAGCTAAACGGACATGAACTCCAATTATCGCCAAACGCGAAATATTTAGGAGTCATTTTAGACACGACACTAAGCTCGAAGTTAAACATTGAAGTACGGCCAAAGAAAGCCTGCATAGCTTTTTACGACTGTAAGAAAGTATTCGGAAGAAGCACAGCAGTTGTCCGTCCGATTCTTATTGTACATATGGGTCGTTAGTCTAGTGGCCAATGCTTGTTAAAATATACAACGTAACAAAACTTAGGAGTAGGGTGCAAAGATCGGTTTTATCTTGTGACGAGCTTCATAACGAGATTATTCGATTGTCAGTTTCGAAATCATTTGCAAATTTAGTACAAAAACCCTGACCCACATTGGGCGCCAGATATTACCGAACCTTTTTCTCCATTATTTTGTATTGCAAATTTTCTCTAAGATGACGGTTTTTGCGTCTTGGGACTAACTTTACCACGCACCTATTCGATTTTCTATTCTAATTCCATTGATTAGATAAAATCACACTCACCCCACATTGGGTGCCGAATATGTTCGTTTTTTTTACCATTTTTCGGCTTTTTTTTTCGTTTATTCATAATATATCGCAAAATATGCATTATATTAAAAAAGTAATTTCTATTTTCTTAAAGTTAATGAAATTTCCAGAAGTTAGGTATAAACTCGTTTATAAGTTTAGAATTTTCCTGGAAACGGCTTATGTTGAGTTTATTTTAGAGAAATTTTCTTTTTTATGATATATCTACCCAAGTGTCAAGAAAAATGCTCCACACATAATATTTGAAACTTAACCTAAGATAAAAGGGACGTTCATAGTCTCAAGTGGCAAAACGAATATTTCCCTAATTTTAAAATAATTGGTTCCGTTATGTTTTCTCTTCTTTTTCAAAGAATCGTTAGGGGAGGCGATACGGACAATGGATGGGTATTGGGATTGGGTATTTAGTATTAGCGAGATAAGCCTTAAAACCCCTAATTTCTGTGCTATACAGGGTGTCCCGTAATGACCGCACAGGTAGTATCACATGATTTCTCATGCAATTTACAATAACAATAATACGGACATTTTGTTGAAATCTTAACCCTTTAGCTGCTACAGGCATTTATGTTTAGTATAGTATACCTATATGTACCAATCACTGAAAAATTCCCCTTTTCCTACATTTAAACGCCCGCATCATCATCATCGTGGCGCGACAGCCCGACGTCGGGCCTTGGCCGCCTGGATCATTGTCCTCCAATTATCTCGGTCACGTGATCGCGTCCTCCAATTTTGGGAGCCCAGCAGCTGCGCGGCGTCCACACCTACTGAGCTCTCCCAACGAGATCTCGGTCGTCCTCGCAGTCTCGCTCCGTCGACTCGTTCTGCATTCATTACTCTCTTAGGCATGCGATCATCGTCCATTCTTTGTACATGCCCTGCCCATTGAAGTCGTTGTAGTTTGACGATTTTCGAGACTTGCAGCTCATCGTACATTTCATACAACTCATGGTTGTACCGGATGCGCCATCCATCTCGATCGCAAACAGCCCCGAAAATTCGCCGTAGAACCTTACGTTCAAAAGTGTCTAGCATGTTTTCGGAGGCTTGAGTTAGGGTCCATGCTTCGCAGCCATCACATAGCACTGGTCGTATAATGGTTTTGTACACGCGGAGCTTCGTGTTTCTGTGCACATGCTTCGATTTCATTATGGGGAGAACCGAGAAAAAAGTCTTATTAGCTAACTGTATCCGTCGCTTGATTTCGTCAGTTTCGTTGGCGTCCCTTGACAAGTTGCAACCCAGGTAAATGAAGTTGTTCACGAACTCGATGTTGAGGTCCCCCACATTGATGCTTGGTTGTGCAGGTGTCCTTGTCACCGATTGCATCATTATTTTAGTTTTACCCTCGTTAATACGTAATCCAACTTCCTTTGCAGCGGTATCGAGCGTATGCAGAAGTTCTTCTGCGTCAGCCAATCTTCGGGACATGATGTTGATATCGTCGGCGTACGCTGCTAATTGTGTCGACTTGATGAGTAGCGTCTTGCTGTTGTTCATATTCATGGCCCGAACAGCGTGTTCCAGTGCTAGGTTGAAGAGCGTCGGTGCCAGTCCATCGCCCTGTTTCAAACCAGTGCGTGTTTCAAATAGATCAGTAAGTCTATTCTGGATCCTGACTTGTGAGACGGAGTTGGTCATCGTCATCTTTGTCAGTCGCACTAATTTTGCCGGTATACCAAATTGCAGCATGATGTTGTACAGTACTCCACGATCGATACTGTCGTATGCCTGCTTGAAGTCGACAAAGATTTGGTATACGTTTACGTTGTATTCCCAGCACCTCTGGAGTATCAGTTTGACTGAGAAGAGCTGATCGGTTGTGGAGCGCCCAGGTCTGAAACCGCTTTGATATTCGCCAATGACTCGTTCTGCGTATGGTTTTATTCTATTTTCCAGAATTTTCGTCAAAATTTTATAGGACGTACAAACTAGTGAGATGCCCTTGTAGTTCTCACACCGCAGTTTATCTCCCTTTTTATGAATTGGACAGATGATGCTTCTGCGCCAATCGTCTGGAATCTCCTCGTTTTTCCATACTCGCAGGAGTAATTGATGTATGGCATCAACTAGACTCGTTCCACAGAATTTTAGCAGTTCAGCTGGAATCTCGTCAGCGCCCGGCGCTTTACGTCGTTTTAGTGATCGCAAGGCGAGATCAACTTCTCTACTGTCGGGGGTTGAATGGGTGGGCCTAGATCAACAATATCGTCGAGAGCTTCCTGTGTGGGGATGTTAGATGGTCGGTTTAGAAGCTCTTCAAAATAAGAGGCCCATCGCTTGTTAATACCATCGGTGTCGCTGATGATGTTTCCATCCTTGTCCTTACAAAGGCTAGTCCTGGGCTGGTAGCCGTTCTTAATTGTATTTACTAGTTTGTACGCTTGTCTGGTGTTCCTATTAGCTAAATTTTCGTTTATGTTCAGCAACTGCTCGTCAAAGTGTTTACGTTTCTTACGTCTAATTATTCTATTCGATATTCGCCGTAGCTCGTCATATTTTTCTCTTCTGGCTCTGGTTCCTCGTTGAATCCATTGTCTGTAGGCCTCGTTTTTCGCGTCAAGTGAGTCTTTGCATTCATCGTCGAACCAGTCATTTCGCGCTCGCCGGGCTTTATATCCCACGACCTTCTCTGCGACATCCTTGATGGTACCCTTGTGTTCTTCCCAGAACCCATGGACGCCTGTGTTGCTGATGTTGTGTAGCATAGGTGATAGTTTTTCCTCAAGGGCGGTAGTATACGCCATCGCTGTAGCATCACTCAAAAGCTTATCAACCGCAAAGATTTTGGGAGGGCTGATTCTTGCTTGGTGCACTGAGGAAATTCTACATCTGTAGGTCGTCTTCACCAAGTGATGATCTGAGTCGCAGTTTGCTCCTCGATAGGAGCGGACATCCATGACACTAGACGCCCATCTCCTGCAAATGAGGACGTGGTCAATTTGGGGCCTCCAGTGGTCCCCCGGTGCCAGCTTTCATTTCCGACTTTCGCGTTAAAGTCTCCCAGCAGCAATTTGACGTCGTTTGTTGGAAGTGAGTCGAAGAGAGTTTCAAGGCGGGCGTAGAACTCGTCTTTTACTGCGTCTTCTTTAACTTCAGTGGGGGCGTGCAAATTGATGAGCCAGAGATTGAAGAATCGAGTCTTGATGCGAATCGCACACAGCTGTTCATTTATGGGTTTGAAGTCAGTAATATGCGGTTTGAGGCGATTGTTCACTATAAATGCTACTCCAAACTCCTTGCGGCCCGATGGTTGTAAAAATTGTGTGCGATTTCTTGTCATTAATCTCGGTGCCAAGCCAATTTGTTTCCTGGACTGCAGTAATGCTCAGTTTGTACTTTTCTGTTTTCTATGCTGTTTTTAGTAACGCGAGTCAAGCAGCTAAAGGGTTAAGATTTCGGCAAAATGTCTCGTAATATTGTTGATGGAAATTGCATGAGAAATCATGTGGCGGACATTCCCACGCGGTCGTTACGGGATACCCTGAATTATGGCGATGTATTATGAATGACAGATATTTTCGATTAAACTCAATACTTTAAAATTTTTCAAAATTTTTTCTAAATGGTTCTATTGAAGAAAAAACATAAAAAATCTCGTGTCTCAATCAAATTCTTGTAGAAAATTCCAGTTTCGTATTCAGCACCCTGAAAATATACATTTATACACAAAAAGTATCCCTCCTTAAGAATTTCCCATACAGGCCCTTTTATCGACCCATGGTCGTATACTATTGTACTACTTTGGTGTCAATGTATGGAATGTTTCTAATTTTGAATAATATATAGGGCTGTCTTTATCAGCATTTCTGATATCAAATGTTTGGACCCCCTCAGAAACAAAATCCTAGCTACGTTACTGCTACATGTGTCATGGGAACATACCCGATAGAAGCGCTAAACGTAATACTGCAGCTTCAACCTATCGACCTATTAAAAGTCTATTTTCCCCGGCGACCAGTGCGGCCGTAGCTCACCTCATCGACGATGGTGCACGGTGCGTGTTCTTCGAGGCGATGATGATAATAACATCAACACATGGACGGCATATACAACAGGGACTTGCCTGCCATGTACAACTCAAGTATCCCCGACCCTGTGCATGTACAAGCAATAATATCACCACGTCCAAGGTATATACGACAGCAGTTTGCTTGCCATGTACAACGCAAGTACCCTCTGAGAAGAAGTCCCAGCGCATGCATAAGCAATCGGGAAACCATACATTTTCCTTGCTGTGCACGTCCACCTCAGTCAGCCGGCATGCACAACAGCGACTGCGACGCCCAAATACGATGGCGACGATATCCTATCCGACTGAATAAGCCATGCGATCCGCATTTTTGAGTGTAGTTGCTGTCGTTTGGAGTAACACAGTTCCATAGACAATCGTCCTTATCGCTAAGCTAGGATAGCTGCGCTGTAGTCGCATGGATCGCCCCGAGGAACACGGACATTTAACAAACAAACGGAAGTGGCAGTGCAGTCACTCTCAAAGAGTCG
Organism: Chloromyia formosa; assembly: GCA_964017055.1. NCBI lineage: Eukaryota > Metazoa > Arthropoda > Insecta > Diptera > Stratiomyidae > Chloromyia > Chloromyia formosa. The sequence continues at coordinate 45,258,762 of OZ024818.1, read as the reverse complement.
GGAGGCTGGACTACAAATAGTACGGCCATAGTGACATTCCAAACCAGTTGCCACAAGATTTCATCCTGCCCAAATATTTGGGAGAAACTTTTCCGCCAAACAACCTACCAGACCTGAGTATAGGGGAGGCGAGGTGATGAAGGACTTTGATGTCACTATTTTCACTGGCGAGTAAAAAATAGACTTCGGCGTCGGTGCATTGATATTTTCTGAAGCACTGAATATCTCGAAGAGTTGGGGCGTGTCACACTCTCAGAGCTATACCAGATAGCCAGAACATCGTCATTTGCTCAGACAACCAAGCCGCTATCAAGGCACTAAACTCTGTGTGTACTTCCTCCAAACTGGTCGAGCGGTGTGAAAAAGAGTAAACTTGCCTTGGCAGACGGCTCAATAATCACCCTGCCCTAGGTGCCTGGTCATGGAGACATAGAGGGCAACGAAGAAGCCGATGAGCTGCTCAGGAGAAGGGCCGTCCCAGAAAGCTTTCATGCGGAACCTGCTTGTATTCCACCGAGAACTCTCACGTGAAAGATCTTCTCTCACAACCTCGATGTTGCGGATTCCATATGGCGAAATCTGGCCACCTGCTCCGTTTCAAGAAAGAAGTGGCCCTCCTATGACAGGAGGAGAACACCTGAGGTTTTGATAAGAACACGTAGAGATGTTGCCAGGCTCACGGCGGACATCACTGGACATTGACTTATAGTCAGACTGGGCATCCCCTTCAATCCGCATTGTCATTGTCGGGCTCTGTCGGGGACATCGTCACCGGTACTTTGCCGGTTGCCGTGTTTCTTGTTGCTACGAGGGTGTTTGCAATATTGAAGGCTTCCTGGAAATTTCTTGGCGATTTGGAATTGATATCGTCGCACGCATTTCTCGACTCGAGTCCTTTCTGGGATTTCAGACAACTACAGAAACCAACCAAATCTTTTGAAGTAGTCAGAAACTGTTGCTCCAACTGCAGCGCGGTGCTCTTGCATTGAAAATGCTGGCGGTTTGACATATACGCCGGCGTTGTCTTCTGACCTCGTTTGAAATGCAGCGGCGATTGCTGTCGTAAGGTTTTCGTAAGAAATCGTCTGGTAGCTCTGGCATTTTGATATCATCCCACTTCGGACACTTCAGTGTATTTAAACAACGATGTGGATGATAAAAGTTAATCTTTATTAAAGTTTCTTTAAGTAAAAGCACAGGCCGATCTTAACAATGCGAGTTCCGCATACAGTAGTACGAATTAAAACATACTGTGAAGTTGGCAATAATTATTTAATGCTGGTGCTTGCCTCAGGTGGTGGTGATACATAAAATGGACATTGGCCCCTTTTAAAACATCCGTCATTCAAGTATTTAGCAAAAGTGTACTGTTTGGCCCTTTCTTGCGCTAAGCATAAAAACACTTTGGCCCCAAAAGAAAAAAATATCTCATAAAGGACTACGGTTTCATTTTTTCTTGGGTGTTCTGCGCCGTTTGAAACTTTGGATAAAAAAGTGTTCACTTAAATATCGACAGGACCTCACTATTGACCCCAACCCAAATGGCTATTTTAGACACGATAATTTCCAAGCAACCGCCGCACTGTTGACAGTGTTGAAGTTTATTTTTTGCAAGAGCTAACGATCTAAATTGACATTTAATGACAAATCGATTGATAGAACACAAGAATTTCCTAAAATAATAATTTATGAAAGGCATACCGTTTCGACTAACTATTATAATCTGTAGAAAACGTTGTCACAAAAGTCAAGGTCTTTGCATCCCTTTTCGCAATTATAATTTGTTCGATAATTGCTAACTTTGGCATGCAAATAATTATTTAGTATTGACTGCATAGAACTTCAGATCCTTTTTCCGTTTGTGTGACTAACAGGCCAAGGCTTGATGTCGAACAGTAATGTCATAGCGATGACTAATTAGCGACATACAGCACATCAAGTAAATAAGTTTATCACGTTCAGTTCATCGCAAATTTTCCAAATATTTCAATGGGCTTTTCGAATTGTAATTGCACAATGGACCAAATACGTAGGCAGGTCTACTAACCTATGGACCACAGTCCTGTAACCAGTGCAACATGCAATCGTGATTAATATTCAAATAATGGTTAGGTGCATACAGGTTTCTGTCTATTATTTTGAATATTGGGATTACCGCAAAGGCTTCTGTTAATTTATCAGATATTTATTCAACATTTTCCAATTAATCACCTATAAATTCCGGAATACACCTTTTAACCACTATTCGGTATTTGTAACCGATACATGGATGATTTCTTGTGTATGCAGTTTGGAATCGTGTCAAAATATAACCGAGTCCGTGAACAAAATATTGAATTCAATTAAAAACTGCTCCTCCTGCACCAGTCTTAGGTTAGGTTAGCTTAAGGGGCTGCCATGATACAACACAGCACACTTAGACCTCTCATGGGTCCATTGTGATACCACCAATAACAATTCACCTCGCTAAAAAAAGAAAAACTTAGGTCCCGAACCAGCCTGTGTTGGCAATGTAGCGAATGAGCTGTAACAAGCTCATATCCTTGAGGTCCTCCAAGTCACAGTAAAACCAGGAGCCCAGGAATTTCTTCCTCCTAATGGCCAGTGCCGGACAGCGACATAGAAGGTGCAAAACACTCTCTTCCTCATCTACATCCCCACAACTCCTGCAGTAGTGATGATGAGGAAGACGGAGCCTCCATGCGAGCCTGCCGATGGGGCAGTGCCCTGTGATAGTTCCCACCACCCTGCTAATGTGCTATCTTTTCAATGACAGCATAGAAGCAGGCCGGCTAGAATCGAATTGCTGCCAAATCGTTCGCGCCGTTTGGCAAGTATTAGTATTGGCCCTATTCACTGCAGCGGACTTAATTGCCAATTTGCATGATGCAATTGGCATTCTAAAGTTAATGCAGTCCCCACCGACGGCACCAGTTGTCCCCTAACGAGCAAGATCGTTCGTCCTGCAATTGCCCCCAAAGCCACTGCGACTCGGTATCCGGCAGAGGATAATGTTGAAGAAGTAACCCATCTCCATGAGAGCTGAGTGGCACTTCTGAATATGAGAACAGAGTCAATCGAGCGAATCGCAGCCGCTGGCTATCCGTATACATAATTATGTGTCCTGCAGTCACGACATGATTCCTTAACCAGGTCAGAGCTTCCGAGATCGCCGAAACCTCAGCCTGTGGGAGACTACAAAAGTCGGGAAGACGGTAGGATAAATTAATTCCCAGTCCCTCTGAGTATATACCAATCCCAACTCCGTCATCGGTCTTAGAGCTATCTGTGTAGATAACCATGGAGTTGGAGGTAAAGGGTACATTGTCAGCCCATAGGCTCCTCGACGGAATCAGGCTGGTGTAATTCCTACCAAAAACGTGTTTTGGTGACGTGTAATCAGTCTCCAGAGGGAGATCCAGGTTGCCTAGAATAGCCGAGTGGCCGGTACTCGACGCACGACATTGGCCTGTTTCGCGAAGACGCACGGTCGTGTTCCCCGTCAGTTGTTCGCCAAATATGTCAAGCGGGAGCAAGTATAGCAGCATGTCCAAGCTGGCAGACGGAGTTGTTCTAAAGGCTCCCGTCGTGGAAATCGCTGCTAGCTTTTGCACTTTACTTAAAAGGTGACAATAGAATGCCACTCTTAGTGACGTCCACCACACACAAATACCTTGCAGTAGAAAAAGCCGCACAACCGCTGTATATAGCAAGCGCACTACCTTTGGTTGCAGACCCCAGTTCTTTCAAATCGCCTTCCTACTTGAGTAGAGCGCAGTAGTGGCTTTACTCACCCGCTCAAGGATGTTGGGCTTCCACGTCAATTTCCTGCCAAAGACAAGACCCAGAAACTTAGGTCTATCACTGAAGGTCAGTTTTTTGCCATCCAATGAAGGAGACTCAACAGGAGGCAGCTCGTGTCTTCTGGTAAAGAGCACAAGTTCGAAATTGTCAGAGTTGACACCAAGGCAACAGTGGTCTGCCAATTCGGTGAGAACGCACAGAGCATTCCACGTCAACTCACTAAGGACTCCCGGGAATTTTCCGGAAACAGATGATGCCATCGTCTCCGTAAGCCAAGCTATTCCAATCTCAAAACAGTCCATTGACCGCCAGGCTCCAAAGAAGAGGGGACAGTATGCCACCTTGGGGGGTAACCTTGCAGACATATCTACTGACGGATCATGTACTCATAGTGGTAAGTATAATCCTAGATGTTAACAGCATATGAGTTAGATCCTCCTCCATGGGCGTAGATGTTGTTAAGCCAGCTTTCTTTAAATCACCATTATACACTCGCAGTTTAATGCTGAACCAGCTAAGTTTAATGACCCCATTAGTTTTAGTGAGAGGAGCCAGGGATTCATCTGAAATCACCCAACGGTTGCTTGACGACCCTCCAATCCTCAGTCGTGAGGTGGGCATTGCACTTGCGAATGAGGGTCATAACTTCATCCCCATCGGAGACATAATGCGGTAGTCGAGCCCGGGCTCTGGGTCGAGATGGGATGTCCTCCCTTTTCACAACTTCCAACTTAGAGCCAGGCCGAATTTCCCCCGCCATGTTAATGGCGAATTTAAATAGATCTGCTGATCGCTAATCCGCAAATTTCATGAGCTTTCTGCCAAAGAACCAGCCTCTGTCTTTACACTCTGGAAGCGACCCTCGATTAGGTTCCAATGCCTTTAGGAAGTTTAAGGTTCAACCCTCCTCCAATTTTTGATCGAAATGCACCCATCGGCGTCATTCCGATCTACCACCGCCAGCTCGAGCCAGCTCCTTACTGCCTCCGCGTAAGAAGGAGCCGAATTGCCCTCATTGGCTGTCTTTTGCTTCTTCGAGTGTTCTGGCGTTTCGTCAGCGGACTTCTGCCTCTTAACGATGCCTTTTTCTTCAGTACTGGCAATAACTTTCAGCGCCCATTTCATGACATCAATATTCGAAATGTGATTCCGAACATGAATGGGATTTCATCTACTTCGTGAGAGCGATTTCGAGGGAGTCGGTCGCTTCCCGTCTCCTGCCGCCTTACTAAAATTACCCCTGCTAGGGTGTAATAATGGAGATCGGAGGACGAGGGTTGGTATGGCCGTGAAGGCCTATAGGACACCAAGTGTCAACGAACCACTCTCCGGAGGACTACCTGTGACGTGCGCTGGCAGACCAGCTCAGCTTTCGGGAGTAGTGGGGTGGGATATGCACGGCAGTCACCGGCCTCCTCCATCATTAACAAAAAAAGGTATCGCACGTCTGCCCGATAATAACTACAAAAGCAAAATAAACTACAGACAAAAGATATAAGATATATGCAAAAGAGAACCTAGTGGTGACGACGAACGTCAAACTCCCAAAACACGAAATCAATACCAAAAATCCCGTGAAGGGACACAGGGCTGCATCAGCCAAACTACTAATTGGCACAAGGCCGAAAATATTAAGATAACGGGAATACCGTCCAATCAGGACAGATCCCTTTCCTCTTCAGGTCAGTGAGCCTTCCGATGGTAAACGGCTCAAGCTACGGGCCCCTGATGGTGTGGGCCCGGCGCGTCTGTACCCTCCCTGCCTAGGGATCTCAGGCGCATGTTTTTGAAATCCCCCAAAATATATCTAAGAATCCAAGGCGAGAGAGGAGGGAGAGGGGATCACGCTAGATCTAGCTCCTCATTGTAAATTCAATTGTGAGAAGTCTGGACTGCTTCATCCTTTAGCATTTCTAATACGTAATATTAATATTTTTATATTTTTTTTTTTTTATTTTTTTTTTTGTTTTTTTTTTTTATATTTTTTTGTTTTTTTTTTTTTTGTTTTTTATTAATTATCAAAAATTCTAATTTGATTCTTGCCGTAATTTATATTTGGCCACTTCCTGGAAGTGAGTTGGCATAGTATAAAAAAAAATACCCAAGAATAGCGCTGGATCCAAATTCTATAATATATAAATTGTGCAAAAATATGGAGAAATAACTCCCTAGAATAAGCAGGAAGAATTGAACCCCAAAAAAAAAATATACTCCATAAGGCGTTGCAGTGGAATAAAACACCAATATTGTTTGAAAAAGAATATTTCTGTAATATGAAGTTCTGACACGATATTTTATAGTTGGCTTCACGGCTCCACTTATATGTGATTCACTTAAGGGTGAAGATCATAAGAAAAATAAGGAATTCGATAGGGTTTATCCCACTCGCGATTTGTTTAAATGTCACAAAAGTAGAAATGAATAAGTTTCCACATAAATTTATTCGCTTCAGCTTGTTTTGAACTTTAAATCTATGCTCTGTAATATGTCAGTAATTGTAACGTATTTAGTGTGGAAAAACAAAGTGAATAACGTCTGAAATACATCTGTTGCATTCATACGATCACCATCATAGACCGCGCACGGTGTTCTGCTTTGTCACACTAATTAAATCATGCCGTACGGCAAAAAAATTTAGACGTCGTTTTGAATCCCGATATATCCTAGAACTATCAATCAAGAAAGCACTTGGTTTACCTCCGCATTTATTGCATCCAAATTGCATTGGTTTGGTTATTTTGATACGGATAAAGCCAAAACAAAATTCAATAATAAAATAAGAATTCAATACTAAATATTGTACTAATATTTACTGTATATCTCATATGATAAATGGCAAGACATACTGCCTTCACTAACGGCCACTTTCAATTTGAATGCATTACTTCCTGGCTCGAATATTCGGGCAATTTCAGACAATTCACGCATGTCATCACAGACAATAAGCAGTCATCGGGATTTTGATCTGGATCTAATGTCTTACGAATAATCGTTAACGGTGGCGTTAGAGATTCAAAGCCACCGGCCGGTTGGTAAACATTGACCACTCGTTGAACGACTTATCATCTGCCTGTGCACTATGCAATTTATTGTTTATATGTACTCCCTATCTCCGATGTGACACGAAATATATGAAAGCAAGAAAAGGTACTTAGCTGGGCTTTTGTTTTTGTATCCCGACTGCATCGGTTATGTTGCCGGTTGGTGATGCTACCGCTGCTGCTAGAGAGGGAGCGCTAGTTGTAGCCAGTTGCTGGAGTGGCGAATCGCCTAGCAGCCGCTATTGTTGCGTCTTCGAATCGTCCGCTCACTCTGGTGGTCAGCAATCAACCGCCTTGTTTGTACTGCTGCGACGACGAACAATCGAAATCACAGGCTCAGGTTTATCAACACCAACAACAACCCGGTCTCGGTGCATACACGGAAAAACACGAAGATGTCGTTTGGTCGAGAAGTCTCGCGAGGCACTTGGGACACGATCCAGAAAATGACACTAATGGCGTATTTTCGCTCGATATCTCGATACTACACTTTCCTATCGATTTCGACCGCGATAGGCTCAATTGCACACAGTGCCGAAATGATTTTATGCCATTTTTCAGGGCAGTCCGCGGAATTCCATGCTTTTCAATTGCAACTTTGACTCCCGTACTTGATGGAGCACATCGACTCCCAACTTTTTCCCGTCCGGTCACACTCGCGGTCAAGCACCAACTGTCGACCATGCGGTGCAATATCCAACGGTCTTCTCATAGGGGCGCTTTTTTGCGAAAGATTTTTGCTATTCTGGCTTCAATGATCATTTTAGTCCGGATTTTGTTAAACCAGTCCGGTAGGCAAAAATTTTGTGTATTTATTAAAAATATTACTGCCGTGAATACAATAATATTTCTGAAACTACACTAAACTTTCCCCTACCGGAAGGCGTTTTTCTCTATAAAGAAAAATGGCTCCGAGCGTTGTGGTGGCGAAAAAAAAGATGGCTTTGGCGGGAAACCAATTCAAAATTTCCAAATTTCCGGAAGCGAGATACAGGCGTATATAAAGACTGTAGAACCGAACATTACAACACAGATGAAAATTTACAATTATTATTGAAAAGATTCATCTGGATGGTTATGCTTGCAAATCTTTAGCGTGAAATACACCTATCCTTTTGCCCTGCATATCCTGCAGCTCGAAACAGGATGGGCCACGGACCGCCATCACTCTACACTTCACAGACCTCATCCCCAATTTGGCATTATAATGGCTGGCTTGGTTGCTGGCGCGAAAATTTCTACAATACACGATGTCTCCCACTTTGAAATTCACCGGCCTTGCACGCAGGTTGTATCTTCGAGCGTTAGTTTGTCCGGCTGTTTCTAGGTTGTTCTTTATTTGCTGTCGAACTAACTCTAGTTTTTCGTCCACCTTTACTTCTGCAGTAGGATCATCTAGTTGGGAGGCATTGCGTAACATGGAATAGAAACTTCCGTGAAGGAGCATTGTTTGTCCGGTGAGCGCGAAATATGGTGAGCAACCTATGGATGCGTGATATCCAGAACGTAAGGCGCAGTTGATTTTGGAGATGTTTACATCCCAGTTAGTTTGACCGGGATTAATGTAGGCGCGTATAGCGGCAACTAGCGAGCGATTAACGCGTTCCGACGCGTTTGATTGGGGTGAGTACAGCGCTGTGTAGTGATGTTTGACTCCATAGCTGTCCAGGAAACTATTAAAAAGTGTCGATTTGAACTGCACTCCGTTGTCGCTAACTATGATCTCAGGTACTCCAAAAACCTGGAACACCCTCTGCTCCAGAAATCCAACTATAGCGTTGGCAGTGAACTTTTTCACTGGTTCGATGAAAGGGAACCTTGATAGGCTATCAAGGACTACTATGGCCCCCACATTTCCAGCCTTAGTACGCGGGAACGGACCAATAAGGTCGACGTAGAGTCGTTGGAACACACGTTCGGGGACAGGAGGTAAGCCCATGGGTGGTCGTAGGGGTGTGTTAGGAGCTTTGCTGGTTTTACAAATTTCGCACCGCGAAACAAAGTCCTTAATCTGCCGGCACATTTTGGGCCAATAGAATAGAATCCGGAGCCGCCGCAACGTTTTACCAAATCCACCATGCGAGCAAAGTGGATGGTTATGTGCGCTCCGGATCAGGTCTTCAGTCAATTCCATTGGCACCCAAAGTTTCCAAGACGACTCTTCCTGGATTTTGTCCCCGCTCGCGTGTTCCAAGCGTCTATAGACAAATCCATCTATAACGCGGAGATCTGGAAGCATGTGTTGTTCTTTCTCTACTTTTCGGACGAGAGCGCGATAGTCCGAAGATTGGAAATGTGGTGAGTCAAGGGGTATTTCGAGAGACTCATCTTCTCGGCTGGTAATTTCAGCGACGTCGTGTACACGGGATAATGCGTCAGGGACCACATGATCACTGCCTTTGCGGTGTTTGATGGCAAATTTAAAGCCCTGGAGCTTCAACGCCCAGCGGGCTAAACGACCGTTCAGGTCTCTTAGTGACATAAGCCACTTAAGCGAGGCGTGGTCTGTGATGATCTCAAATTCCTGCCCTTCGACGTATGGTCGGAATTTACGGATGGCAGTCACCGCCGCTAAGCACTCCTGCTCGGTAACTGTGTAATTGCGCTGGGCCGTGGTTAACTTTTGAGACATAAAAGCTATAGGAGCTTCCTCACCTGCGTCTGTTAATTGGACCAGCACCGCTCCTATACCCTCTTTACTGGCATCGCAGTGTATGGAAAAAGGACGAGAGAAGTCCGGGCTGTGGAGGACAGGCGCAGAAGCAAGAGAGCCCTTGAGTGCATTGAATGCCGCAAGAGTTTCCTCGTTCCAGGCAATTGCAGGCGACTTAATATACCATCTATAAGAGGAAGGGGGTACGCATCTTTAACGGTAGCATCGTTGACTTTCCTGGCATCGAGGCATAGACGTATTTTGCCTGGTTTCGTAACGACGGTGACGGGTGAGGCCCAACTACTTTGGGACTCCTCAATGACACCCATCTCCAGCATCCGATCCAATTCAGCGAAGAGTAATTTCTCTACCGCAGGCGATATCGAAAAGTGGCGTTGTTTTATGGGTTTATTGTTACCCACATCGATGACATGTTTAACTAGAGTAGTTCGCCCTAGTCCCTCTTTCGAATAGGATGGGAAGCTGGAGATGATTGTATTGAGGATGTCCTCCTGTTCAGGAGTCAAAAGGTGCCGGTTCGAATCCGGTGACAGCTCGCTTATACTTGGGGTGATAGTCGGATGGCTAAAGTTAAAAAGGTCGGGAGCTAATTCGAAGGTTCTCACGAAGTCAACGCCAAGGTAAAGGTTCTGACTTAAAGATGGAATTATGAGGAAAGTCATAGTTTCTCTTTTACCTCGGAATAAAATGGAACCTGTAACCTGACCCAGGGTCGAATGTACAGTACCGTCGGCAGTACTTAACGTAAGATGGTATCGCTTCCAGGGGAACTTATTTTCCTCTACAAACCGTTTCGCAAAATCCGCGGAGATACATGACACCGAGGCGCCAGTGTCGATTAGACCACAAACGTCATTATCAAACAATGAGACCTTCGCATAAGGCCTCAGGTCATCTGCAGGGTGGTCTACCAACAAAGCTGAACAATAGCGACGACGATTTTCCCGGACTCTTTTCCAGAACTGACGTAGTCGTAATGTCGAAGGTTTAGGTCGGCGCTTAGACAATTCTTCAACCTCGAAAATCCGCTTTCGAGCAAGCTCGTATTCCTGTAACCGTACGTGATAAGGTTTGAATTTATTCGGAAGTGTATTGTCCCGTTGTGATTTTGGAGGATCCAAAATAGGTGTTTCATCGGATGTTTCGGTCTGAGTCGAATGGCAAACCATCAAGCAAATCGGTTCATGCGAAGAGGTGTTATCATTAAGAGGTAATGTAGTGGCAGAATTTGGAGCAGGGGTGTAAGGTTCGCATACAGGTGGACCAGGTGGATCTTCAAACGCAGGGCAAGTATGTTGTTCTAAGGTGACTAAGGAGGGTCTTGAAATGTGAAGGGGTGAGGAATCGTTTATTCCAAAAGAGCGCACTGAGTCCCGATGGAGGATGTCTGGGTGGACGGCATCCTCTTCGTCGCGTTTTTTTGACCACTACATCGGGGACACTGAGGTTTCAATATGTCAGCTTTGCCACATCCGAAACAAAATATTTTCCGTTCCGCCGGGCATACGTCGTGCCTATGACCCTTTTGTTTACAGTTCCAGCAAAAAAACATGGTGTTAAGCTCTTCTATCGATGGTGTTAGAGCGTCAGAGTATTTTCGATCTGGTGACTGAACTGTAGATTCGTCGATGGCGTCATCCGGATATGAGGTTGAGAGTTCTGACACATACGGGCGATGGTGTTGCCTAGGAGGGCGAGAACGAGCCAACTCTTCCTCTAAATTTTCAAGGCTCAATACGAAGGATCTGAATTGGCGAATTGAACGAAATTCCTCGTGGAGGACGTCCCGCCTGAAATCTGGACGCACATTTCGTCGAAGAATTTCTATCAACTCTGAATCGAGTAGCGGGTGCTTAAGACGATCAACTAATGTCTGAATGCCATCATAAAAGGCATCGAATTTTTCATTGGAACGTTGTGTTCGATTTCGGATCAAATTTAAGAGATCGAGATCGGTTAACCGATCTTGAAATTGGTCTCGGAGTGCCTCTTTAAGCAACTCCCAGTGAAAATATTCGTTGGCCCTATGAAATCGCCAATACCAGCTGTTTGCCTTTCCCGTCAACAGGACGTGAAAGGAATTGCAGAGTGAAGTGAAATCTCCTCTCAGCGTTTGGTATGTCAACGCTTGCACTTTGTACAGGAACGAATCTACAGGCATGCTTGACTCGTCGCCATTAAATTTGACATTCCATGAAGAAAGTATATTGGCCACTCTTTCAGCTGATCTCTCAACACGGGGAGGATCTTGCTGACGGCGACTGGCAGATGTTCTATACAAGCCATCTCTTTCACGTGATAACGGTGGGGTTTGCTCCCGAAGTGTGCGGTTAGAAAACTCGTATTCCAGTCGATGAGCAGCTCTTTCAGCTGATCTCTCAACACGGGGAGGATCTTGCTGCGGATAATTGGTGGGTCTCCGATATGTTCGGTCCCCTTGAGGCCGCACTAAGGGTGGAAAATGCTCGCTATCTGAATGATCGGCGGGTTCGTGTGCCGAAGGCCTGTTCGGTACTTGCGTCTCCATGTTGTGCTTGCGAATCGCTGAGGTAATTAGATTTTCCAGCTGTGGTAAGAGTCGTTCTATAAGATCTGACTCCGAAGTCCCTTCAGTTGACTTATGAGAAGGTTGGGTATTAGGGGGCAATACTGGATCTGATTGTGGTAAGTCAGTGGGTGAAGGTGCTACTCTGCGCGTTTGGGATCGAGTCTTAGGTCCCTTCGGTTTTGGCATCGCCCCTCTCGATGTAGGCTGACTAAATCTTTCTCTCACCGAATATTCGAATTCAGCCGCGGAAGGGGAAGTCTGCTGTGATCGGATGGGGCAGATGCGTCTGCAAACTGGACAGGTATTACGGTTTTTCAACCATTTATTTAAACAAGACGCATGAAACTCATGATGACAAGGGGTTTCCATCAAATTTTCAATAGGCAACATTTCCGAGTTGCAAACGCAGCAGATTTTGTCACTCTCATTAGGTAAACCAAGTAAGTCCTGTTCTTCAGGACTATGTCTTACGGCCATGGTTAACGATTTATTGTATGTAAGAAAGTTTTGTCAAAGAATAGTAATGGACAACTAAGTGCAGTTCAAAGTCGGAAAAGTACAGTTTCCAATTTTTCTAAAGCAGATAAAGACGTAATTTAGTTCAAACGCAGTAATAATATGTGTAAAAGGGAAGTTTCAGGGGATGAAATAGACGATCTGTTCTTCCAAGAATAAATCTAACTAAAAATAATAATATAAGCCCAGATAATTCACGAGAGCTGTTCACAAAAATTGTATTCTGTTCACAGAAACACGTGCTAATAAAGGAAGTATGTATAGTAGGTTTAATTCAAAGGGGAAAAATCAAATATATGTAACATTTCCGTAAGAGAATTTCTATAGTCTTATTCTAAATAATGCAGAACTTATTTGGCTAATCCCGCACGTACAGAGTTGAGGCGATTTTGATTAGAAACCAACACCAGATAACACGAATTCTGGTGCTAATAATATACTACTACAAATAAGTATATATTTCAGGCTTCGAGATTCGATAACTGATCGGGATAGTATTTTATTTAAAATAATATATTTAGGAAGAAAAATAAGTAACGCTGGTTCTCCTCTCCTTCTCACTCTCGCCCTAGCTACTACGATTAACAACGCGATTATATCACGATAGTTAATCAAAAATTAATGTTCATCTGACCCGAAAAGAAAAAAGAATGTGTCCGTCATGGAGGCTAAAAGAGGGATGCAAAACTAACAGATTAGCCGGATCACTTACCTTCACCCAACTTATCCTTTACAGTCGCAGGAACAAGTCGTGGAGCTGGCACCATTGCCCATTCCGCGCAATTCGGTGTTCCCTTGACTGAAATTTCAAAATTGGATGAGAGGGCGATCCGAGCTAAGAAATGCAGAATATATATTTTGAGGATCACTGATCTGTCACACCAAGGTGATGCTGTATTCTCTTCACTTCCCGGTCCAATTATCGAAAAAAAAAACATCAAAAATTCGCGATTCACAGGAAGTGTAGAGGGCATACATCACAGGATACGAAGTATCCTAAGGACAAAACAAGACAGATCAGTGCCTATTTGGGGAGGGGATAAACTACGTTAACAGGAAGGGATTGGGAAGGAACACCAGTCCTAAGGTCTGCCTGGGCAAATAGAGAAGCGTGAAGCAAAATTTTCTAAGAATTGGAGTGCCTAAGCACTCCGAAGGGTTTAAGGACTGGTGCTGTGGGGCAACAAAGATATGAGGACCCGAGATGGTATTGGGTCCTCTTCGTCCAAGGACGAAAACTCAAAGTTTTCTGGCCCCACGTTGGGCGCCATTTGTAATAATGGAGATCGGAGGACGAGGGTTGGTATGGCCGTGAAGGCCTATAGGACACCAAGTGTCAACGAACCACTCTCCGGAGGACTACCTGTGACGTGCGCTGGCAGACCAGCTCAGCTTTCGGGAGTAGTGGGGTGGGATATGCACGGCAGTCACCGGCCTCCTCCATCATTAACAAAAAAAGGTATCGCACGTCTGCCCGATAATAACTACAAAAGCAAAATAAACTACAGACAAAAGATATAAGATATATGCAAAAGAGAACCTAGTGGTGACGACGAACGTCAAACTCCCAAAACACGAAATCAATACCAAAAATCCCGTGAAGGGACACAGGGCTGCATCAGCCAAACTACTAATTGGCACAAGGCCGAAAATATTAAGATAACGGGAATACCGTCCAATCAGGACAGATCCCTTTCCTCTTCAGGTCAGTGAGCCTTCCGATGGTAAACGGCTCAAGCTACGGGCCCCTGATGGTGTGGGCCCGGCGCGTCTATACCCTCCCTGCCTAGGGATCTCAGGCGCATGTTTTTGAAATCCCCCAAAATATATCTAAGAATCCAAGGCGAGAGAGGAGGGAGAGGGGATCACGCTAGATCTAGCTCCTCATTGTAAATTCAATTGTGAGAAGTCTGGACTGCTTCATCCTTTAGCATTTCTAATACGTAATATTAATATTTTTATATTTTTTTTTTTTTATTTTTTTTTTTTGTTTTTTTTTTTTTATATTTTTTTTTTTTTTTTTTTTTGTTTTTTATTAATTATCAAAAATTCTAATTTGATTCTTGCCGTAATTTATATTTGGCCACTTCCTGGAAGTGAGTTGGCATAGTATAAAAAAAAATACCCAAGAATAGCGCTGGATCCAAATTCTATAATATATAAATTGTGCAAAAATATGGAGAAATAACTCCCTAGAATAAGCAGGAAGAATTGAACCCCAAAAAAAAAATATACTCCATAAGGCGTTGCAGTGGAATAAAACACCAATATTGTTTGAAAAAGAATATTTCTGTAATATGAAGTTCTGACACGATATTTTATAGTTGGCTTCACGGCTCCACTTATATGTGATTCACTTAAGGGTGAAGATCATAAGAAAAATAAGGAATTCGATAGGGTTTATCCCACTCGCGATTTGTTTAAATGTCACAAAAGTAGAAATGAATAAGTTTCCACATAAATTTATTCGCTTCAGCTTGTTTTGAACTTTAAATCTATGCTCTGTAATATGTCAGTAATTGTAACGTATTTAGTGTGGAAAAACAAAGTGAATAACGTCTGAAATACATCTGTTGCATTCATACGATCACCATCATAGACCGCGCACGGTGTTCTGCTTTGTCACACTAATAAAATCATGCCGTACGGCAAAAAAATTTAGACGTCGTTTTGAATCCCGATATATCCTAGAACTATCAATCAAGAAAGCACTTGGTTTACCTCCGCATTTATTGCATCCAAATTGCATTGGTTTGGTTATTTTGATACGGATAAAACCAAAACAAAATTCAATAATAAAATAAGAATTCAATACTAAATATTGTACTAATATTTACTGTATATCTCATATGATAAATGGCAAGACATACTGCCTTCACTAACGGCCACTTTCAATTTGAATGCATTACTTCCTGGCTCGAATATTCGGGCAATTTCAGACAATTCACGCATGTCATCACAGACAATAAGCAGTCATCGGGATTTTGATCTGGATCTAATGTCTTACGAATAATCGTTAACGGTGGCGTTAGAGATTCAAAGCCACCGGCCGGTTGGTAAACATTGACCACTCGTTGAACGACTTATCATCTGCCTGTGCACTATGCAATTTATTGTTTATATGTACTCCCTATCTCCGATGTGACACGAAATATATGAAAGCAAGAAAAGGTACTTAGCTGGGCTTTTGTTTTTGTATCCCGACTGCATCGGTTATGTTGCCGGTTGGTGATGCTACCGCTGCTGCTAGAGAGGGAGCGCTAGTTGTAGCCAGTTGCTGGAGTGGCGAATCGCCTAGCAGCCGCTATTGTTGCGTCTTCGAATCGTCCGCTCACTCTGGTGGTCAGCAATCAACCGCCTTGTTTGTACTGCTGCGACGACGAACAATCGAAATCACAGGCTCAGGTTTATCAACACCAACAACAACCCGGTCTCGGTGCATACACGGAAAAACACGAAGATGTCGTTTGGTCGAGAAGTCTCGCGAGGCACTTGGGACACGATCCAGAAAATGACACTAATGGCGTATTTTCGCTCGATATCTCGATACTACACTTTCCTATCGATTTCGACCGCGATAGGCTCAATTGCACACAGTGCCGAAATGATTTTATGCCATTTTTCAGGGCAGTCCGCGGAATTACATGCTTTTCAATTGCAACTTTGACTCCCGTACTTGATGGAGCACATCGACTCCCAACTTTTTCCCGTCCGGTCACACTCGCGGTCAAGCACCAACTGTCGACCATGCGGTGCAATATCCAACGGTCTTCTCATAGGGGCGCTTTTTTGCGAAAGATTTTTGCTATTCTGGCTTCAATGATCATTTTAGTCCGGATTTTGTTAAACCAGTCCGGTAGGCAAAAATTTTGTGTATTTATTAAAAATATTACTGCCGTGAATACAATAATATTTCTGAAACTACACTAAACTTTCCCCTACCGGAAGGCGTTTTTCTCTATAAAGAAAAATGGCTCCGAGCGTTGTGGTGGCGAAAAAAAAGATGGCTTTGGCGGGAAACCAATTCAAAATTTCCAAATTTCCGGAAGCGAGATACAGGCGTATATAAAGACTGTAGAACCGAACATTACAAGGGCCAGGATATCCCACGATCCCATCACGGGATGACGTTACTCGTCATCCTAACCAGCGTCCTGGTTAGGGTTGACGCTTGATGGCGTACCCTTGCTAGTACCAGGCTTGACCATATCATCGAAAGGAGAAGCCCTTGATGAGACTTCGCGAGGGTGGAAAGTACCCGATGTTCCAGGTGTATCCCTACAAGAGCCAGATTTAACCGCAGTTCATGCCCCTGATGCCGCTTTGGAAGCTCCCGTCGAGTCTTCCTGCATACGGCTGGTGCAGATACGGAAACAATAAGCACACGACGTGTCGGATCCAGCGATTCACCAGTCCGGCTATAGCGTTCGGTGGGAGGCTCTCCACCCCCTTTAGGGGTTGCTCTTTTTGAGCTCATCATAAGAAAAGAGGTCCTTACCTTGACGTAACCTTACTTACGTTCCGTCAGAAAAGGGTGAGCGTAAAAGTGTTCCGATTCAGTCCGTTGCCTCGGGGCCGATTTTATTGAAAAAATGAAACCGGAATATAGAGGGCTACGCCAGCAATCCGAGGGTTTTGTAGCAAGCGCTTATTTTGGTATATAAATATCGGCTCCTTGCTCTTCTTGATACCAATCTGATGGACAAAAAAAAAAACAGAATTAAAATGTCTTACTCACTCACATTTTACATGCCAATTCATATTACGTGATTGTAACGAAACTTAGAACATATTATTGCCTAAGTTGTTGGTTATCGTTGGCCATCAGTACTTTTGAACTCGAAAGTGTTTAAGGCATGCAGGGGTGTGCTAACTGGAACTACAGAAATAAACTATTATTTACCTATTCTGAGAAGATATACAGATTCCATTATTTTCCATTTTATATGCTATTCGGAACCCACCTTCCTGTAAGTTTTCATAATTCTAACAGTCTCGAAATGCCACGGGGGGGGGGGGGGGTAATTACGAACTAATATTTTCTCCTCCCCCCCTATTCACCTTTCTACAAATTTCAAGAAAATGCGAAAAAATGGAATGTACTCAACATTACCTTTCTCACGACACCTCACTTGCCTATACCAGTCGATAAAAGAAAATTTGACCTTAATTTCACCTCTATGTGGACCCCTCCCCCTTCCACCCGGTAAAGTTTGCCAATTACGACGCAGCGCCCCCAACTAATCTTTACCCTTTCAAAAATGATTAATTAAATAACTGCAATTCACACTACGAAAAAAAACATTAAAGTAGTACTCACACCCATGAGGCCGGTAGGTGTGATTTTTGTGTGGATAGTGTCAAAATGCCTAACTTTAAATGAATGTACTATTATTAAATATTATGTGATGGTAATGAAACTTAGAGATATTATTGCCAATGATGTTGGTTATCATTCGCCATCAATATTTTTGACCTTGGGTGTGCTTGAGACGTGCAGGGGTATGCTAACTGCAACTATAGAAATGTACTATTATTAACCTTTTTTGATGAGATATCAAAATTCTACGATTTTTGGTTTTCTATACTAGTAAAATGCCGCTTTTCTGCAAATTTTCATATTTCTAAGTATAATGGTATTGAAATGCAAGGGGGGGGGGGGAACAAACTCGGATCACATATTTTCCCCTCTATCTCTTTTCCCCTTTTTTCAAATTTGATGAAAATACCGGAAATGAAATGTACTCGGTGTTACCTTTCTCATGATACCCCACTTGCCTATACCAGATGAAAAAATTTTTTTGACCTTCATTTCCCCTCTATGGGGACATCCCCTTAAAGTCAACCTATTACAACGAATCGCTTTCTCCGGCGAATTATAATAATTCTACATACTCCCACAAAATTTCATGTATGTAGCTTCAGCCGTTCGTGAGATATTTCATGGACAGACGGACAGACGGACAGACATTTGACCGATTTCATAAGGGTTTTGTTTTTAATACAAAACCCTAAAAATATATACACACGAATACACTTGCACTACGCACCTGCACTGCCGCTCCTCCTAAGCGGTGTGCCCAAAAACTATTGGAAAATGACACTTGGCACGTATGGAAAAATGAATTTTCACTTTTCCCAAGTTGCGGATTTTGAGGACGCACTGACTCACTGAGTGCACTAACCGGGACGGGGAGTGGTTCAAGAGAGTCTGTTATCATCAACATCATGTTACATATCAACTTAATGTTACTGAACCGGGTGACCGGTAGCTCAGTGGGTAGAGGCGTTAGTCTCATGTCTGACTGACAGTCCACGGCGTTCGTGGCCATGGATGTTTGTGTTGTCCTCCCCCTGTGGTGCTTGTCGCTATAATAAGCCTCAAAATCTCCCGAGTAGGCGGCTAGATGAGAGGAGACATACTTGCAACGTGCATCGTCCGAAACTGGTTTATGCCAACGAAACATCAGCTAAGAAGCCACATGAAATCCTTGACACGCTATGCCCCACTAGGGGTTAGAGCAAATGAGTATAGCAGAACAAAAAACTATTTCCAGAATTTACTACAGTACCTTTTGCGTCATGTTAATTTCTGAAAAATAAAAAAATGGCACAAACAGCACTTTAACTTTAACCCGTCCATTTAAGTGATTGACATTGATTCGGAACGCATTTGATTCTAAATGAATTCTTCACAATCAATTTGGACACGATGATACATTTTCCGTCATCGTAAACACGCAATCTTACAAACTGATATTTTACAGTCATCCATCATAAGGATGCCATTAAAATACAATCCATTACCTGTCATAATGGAATTACAAGACTTGAAAGAAAATTCTCACCAGGGTATTACGTGGGAAATTCACGAACGTAATTAGTTTTTCACTGTTTGACAGAACGGAAAAGTTTATATATATTTTTTAAAGATCATGTAATGTGAAGTTTAGCTATTGAATTCAGAAATAGAAAAAAAAGCAGTCTTTCTTAAGGAAAAAACACCCATAGATGAGTGTCCCACTTCGGGCGCCAAATTTGGTTAAGATCAGAACACGGGAATTGCCAATAATTTAGCCCACATTCTATTGTCGGAAATTGTGGGGAATTGCATTTTTATATTAATGGATGTTGCCCGCGCCTAATTGTGGTTTGGTAAGATATAGATACTTATTATTCTAATATGTTCCAACCGGAGGATACGGCTATCTACGAAGCTATACCATGGCTGGGCGTAATATAATTTCGGCTAGTATTGTAATAACTTACACTGATAGTCAACATTACTCTTTGTTGGATTCCGGGCCACAGTGGATTTGACGGCAACTGTAGGGCCGATGAACTGGCTCGCGAGGGTACTACTAGTGAGATTAGTGGTAGTTTTCGAAACGTTGGCATGCTTCTGGCAACTTGCAAATTGGCCTTAAAGGCTGAGACGACGGCGAAGGCTAACATCAGGTAGAGTATTGGAAACATATGTCGCATAGCCAAGCAAATATAACCTAGACTGAATCCAAGTCGCTCTTCGGTGTTGCTTTCGCTGGATAGAAAGCGCATCAGCAATCCATTGCCTCATTGGAGAGCATGCCAGGCGTCTTCGAATACCGCACAATGATTACTGTAGAAGCTGTGGGGACAAGGATGAGGAAGAGTACTCATTACAATGGCTCTGCACCTGCCCTGCTCTTGTCGGTAGTAGGAAATCCACCCATGGATCTTATTATTCCACCGATCTGGACGACTTGCAGGAGGTGAGTGGGGGTCAGATTCATAGGTCCATTGTTCGCTCCGGATGGTTCATGGATCAAGTACTTGTCGGAAGGGCTCTCTGTTGAGTCCATTTTATTTTTATCACAACAGACTCTGTGGTAGTCTATGTGCTCTCCGTATGTCGGAGCAGACCCTAGAACCTAACCTAACCTATTATTATTATTACTATTTTTTTTTAAATAGTAGAAGACGTCTTGAGGGACGAGGCGAGTGTTGTTCGGCATTTTACGAGATTTGCTGTGCTCTTAACTTGTCAGCAATATTTTTTAGAGAGAAAGAGCTGGCCTTAGGGAAGAATGTTCCTAGTGATACCTCTCTCGTTTGTAAGTTGCGTGTTGGTGTCGTCCTAGATGAGTTCGTGCAGCGTACAACCGGACGAAACCAAACCCATTTTTCTTTAGGAAAATTTTTCGAAGTTTTCAATAATTAAAAGTTACAGGAAACAAATTCGATAACACTTTTAGCTGATGAGCAGGGGCGACCGGTAGCGCAGTGTGTTGAGGCATCAGCTTCATATTTGACTACCGGCGTTTCGGGTTCGAATCCCGTCCACGACGACAATCGTGGCCATAGATGTGCAGGAGGTGCATGCTGGCAACTGCAGTCTCCGAAACCAGTTTATGTCAACGAAACGTCAACTGGTCCACATGGAACAGTTGACGCGCTATGCCCCACAAGGGGTTAGGGCAATTGAGTAAAGGTTAATTGAAGCGGCAGCAAGTGGGTAAAGGTGATTTGTGATAATTTTCGAAAAATCCTCTTTTGATAATGCCTGGTACTAGCTTTTTCTTTTCGTGCGAAATTTCACACAAATACCAGAGGGATGGAACTTCATACGATTTAAGCAAAAGCGCAGCGCCAATTGATACGCAAATAATCAAATGAAAGTTGCCTTTAGAAGGACAGGGACGACAACATTTTAAAAAGCTCTTCCAATGGCAACTGTCTAGTACGTTTCATCCTATGAGTAACATACTTGCTATAGTATTTCCCAGTTGTGTTAATCCGTATCCCAAATGAAAAAATCCCTATCCCAAATTAAAAAACTCCTTCCCAAATGAATTAAACTTTTCCCAATATAATTAAACTATTTCCCGATTGAATTCAAACAGAGTGAATTTAAATGTAGCTTCCGATATGATATGATGACACCCCACACGCCTATCCACGAACAAAAAAATACCCTTTTTTACCTTTTTTGCATCCTTCCAGTGAATATTTTTTTACGCAAATTCGAATTTGGACTCTTTAAAGAGGTGTCTGTGACAATTCCATTTGTAAATTTTACCTCCTGATTCCGCAGTACTTACGAATAGGAATTCAGAAAGTAGACAGCGAGATATCCCGAGGAAAGAGCGTTGAAATCTATGTCAAAATTATATAGCAATCTAAAATAAATTTCGCACGATTGATTGTAGATCCAGTAAAACAGAGCAAGCGTACATCAAATGATGGAAATTCTGCCCGCAGATTTTTTTTTTTTTTAAATTTCAAAATATCATCCGAAATCACTGGAACCCACGAATGTTTGATTTATAGATTTTCAGTGATCCTTCAAGATATTTCATCGGTAAGGTAGTTTTAAATAAATATATCGGAAGCTACAAACAAATTTTCTCTGTTTGAATTCAATCGGGAAATAGTTTAATTATATTGGGAAAATGTTTAATTCATTTGGGAAGGAATTTTTTCATTTGGGATAGGGATTTTTTCATTTGGGATACGGATTAACTCAACTGGGAAATACTATTTTCCGCATTACCCCTTCGTGTACCGATGCAATCCAACACATATGCAACTACTAGGCAGGCACTCTTGATTCGTATGGAGTCCCACTTCTTGTTACAATAATCTCTATTCTTTGCAAATACTGCCAACAGGACGAAACTTTTGACAGTATTTGTATGAAATTTCGCACGAAAAGAAAAGGTTGAGGATTTTTCGAAAATTATCACATACCACCTATCCAATGCCCCTTCAATTTAAAGGATGATTAAGAGTTGCTTTTTTGCAGCCTCGGCAGATTGCATATCACTGGGATCAGAATTGGCCAACCTGGAGGACATATTGAAGCCTTCCATGCTCCACTACTTGTCCGAGTCCGATGTCGATAACGAGGCCGACGTCACATTGGCGGAGTTGGGGAAATTGCCGTAGTGAGGATTGGATTTCGTATAGCAATGGTACAGCAGCCAGATCTTGTATGAGGTGTGGGGTCTCCGGATTATAAAGTTTCTACGTTAAAGACCAGGGCAAACCCCGGTTGTGTATTCTTGTAAGGACAACGCCAAATGATTTTTCTGATATGAGCAAATAGCAACAAGGATTCCATTGCGGTGTGCCTGGAATTTGGGGATATGCGATATTGTATCTTCTCAGCATATCATGCATATCATACAGTATGGGATCGTTCCGATGCAAATGAACGAAGAGAATTGCACATCAACTTTCTAATAGGTTCGAATCTCCTAATTTGTAATGTAACCAAGAGTAGGCCAGAAGTCTTGGACTTATCACTTGTGTCCGAGGATATTCAGCATGTGGTACGGGATTGGAGAGTTTCATCGAATCACTCTTTTTAGTTCTTGGCGGATCTTAAAACTATTAAGCTTTTGCTAGACATGCTATGCTAATACGGCTATTACATACAGTGATTGTGAATGTACTGATTGGTTCAGTTCAGGCGGCCAAGGCCCGACATCGGGCTTTTGCGCCACCATGATGATGATGGTTCAGTAACTCCCGGGGTCTTCTCATCTATACCTAGGAAGGAAAAGATTTTATTGACAATTTTCAGCTTTGAATTGAGATCGCTGGACGGGATGGTATACGTCAAATTTAGTGTACCCCTGGATTGCATCAATTTTTAAGGCATGCATGGAATTACTACACATTCCCCGACGGATGTCTTTGTTTCGAAATTAGAAAAATGATCGCATGCGCCTCAACTGATCTCAGACCTATCAGCCTTTCATCGACCTTACTAAAGGTCCTTGAGAGATTGATTGATATACTAGGGCGGTCCGATAAGTACTAAGCTCACTGCCCGATGGCGCCACTATCGCAAGACTGTCGTGTAGTACATTCTCGTAGACAGACGTACTGTCAAAATTTCAGCCGAATCGGACTCGTAGTTTTGTTTTGACCGCGTGTGGAAGCGGGCGTGTCCGCGGATTTTAGAAAAATCGACAAAGAACAATATCGGTCGGTGATTCGATTTTTGTTTTTGGAAGGGAAATCGCGCAGCGGAATCAAAGAGCGCTTGGATGCTGTCTACGGTGACTCTTCCCCTTCGATGGCGACCGTCAAAAATTGGTTTAACGAGTTTCAACGTGATCGTACGTCGGTTTTTGGTGAGCCACGCCCCGAAAACGGCTACCACGGAGGATAACGTGACAAAAATTCACGATCTCGTGTTGGCAGATCACCGATTGAAGGTGCGCGAGATAGCTGAGACAGTAGGCATCTCAAAAAACCACGTGAAATTTTGGGCACGAGAAAGCTGTCGGTGCGATGGGTGCCGCGTTTACTCACTGTTTAAGCGCAATCCGAAGGAGTTTCTGCGTCGTTTCGTGACCGTCGACGAAACATGGATCCACTGGTACACACCAGAGGCCAAGGAACAGTCGAAAAAGCGGACTTCACCCAGCGAACGTGCTGCGAAGAAGTCGAAGACTGTCCTATCGGCCGGAAAGGTGATGGCCACCGTTTTCTGGGAATCACAAGGTGTGATCAACATCGACTACCTGGAGAAGGGCAAAACGGTCATAGGGCTATA
This sequence comes from Chloromyia formosa, assembly GCA_964017055.1. Lineage (NCBI taxonomy): Eukaryota > Metazoa > Arthropoda > Insecta > Diptera > Stratiomyidae > Chloromyia > Chloromyia formosa. The sequence continues at coordinate 45,234,631 of OZ024818.1, read as the reverse complement.
CTATGCAGAATTATTGGGCCGATTTGACGATTGGAGAAGAATAAAGTGCTCTTCCACCATGACAACGCACCTGCTCACACCTCCTCCATCGCCACGGGCAAATTGGTCGAATTGGGCTACAAACTGCTCCCCTATCCACCGTATTCTCCAGATTTGGCCCCGTGCGACTTCTTTTTGTTTTCAAACTTGTAAAAGTCACTCGCCGGGCAGAAATTTGAGTCGAATGAGGAGGTCATCGCCCCCACGGAGGCCTACTTTGCAGACGTCTAGAGAACATATTTTTCAGACGGGTTAAAGAAGTTGGAGCATCGCTGGGTGCTAGGTCAAGTGTATCGGGCTAAAAGGAGACTATGTTGAGAAATAAATCGCCACTTTTCCAAAATTTTCGTTTTTCTTTTGTAGGCTAAGTACTTATCGGACCGCCCTCGTACACTTACGAACCAGCGTTACACCCCACCCCTTATCCATTTCACAGCACGCCTACTGGAAAGAAGGTCAGTGGATACTACCCTACATTCTCTGATAAGTCACATTGAAAAATGCCTGCTAAGAATACACAATGATGGCCTTTTCGGAATGCTAAAATCAAGGGTTATGCAGGCGAGTCTGGGTGGATTGTCTGAACGAAGGTGAGGAAGTAGCACCCCCCCCCCCCCCCCCCCCCGTGGTGGGGTTCTCTCTCTCTTTCTGCTTCTCTGGAATCTTGCAGTGAAATAGCTGCTTTTGGACCTCGATGAGTGCGTAGGGTGTAAGGTGATTGCTTATGCTGACGACATTGCCATCTCGGGCAAATTTCCTAATGTTCTCTGTAAAATATTAGCGAATGCACTTTCAATACTTGTAATTGAGGAATGTTATGCTGGCGTTGGGGTAAAATCCGGCCAAAACAGAACTTGTTCTCTTTACTAGGCGGACTGGGGATCTCGATCTCACTCCTACTCTGTTGGAGGGGACCAGGTTTGTGATCACTGATCACAGATAAAGCAAAGTTTCTGGGCCTTGGAAGCTCACTATATAGGAGCAGGTGAACAAGGTTACTGTGGCATTTTACTTTGTAGGAAAGCCACAGGTAAAAAAATGGGGCCTGCAACTAAAGGTTGTTTACTGGCTGTTCGTATTAGTCTTGTGTCCCATAATTTTGCGTGGCATTATTGTTTGGTGGGCGGTACTATGTATAGCGGCTGACTGCTCTCTCTCAATTGCCCTAACCACTTGTGGGGCATAGTGCATCAACTTTTCCATGTAGCCCAGTTGACATTTCGACAGGATAAACTGGTTTCGGAGAATGCAGTTGCCAGCATGCACCTCCTGCACATCCATGACCACGAACATCGTCGTGGACGGGACTTGAACCCGAAACGCCGATAGTCAAACATAAGACTAATGCCTCAACACACTGTGCTACCGGTCGCCCCAATGACTAGGGTTCTTAAAACAACACCATCCGCTGCTCTAGATACTGTCGCCTCAGAACGGGATTCTATTAAATTTTATACGGATGGCTTAAAAATCGGGGAAGCAGTGGATGTGGGTATACACTTCGAAAGTCTGAAAGTCATTTACCGAATCACTGCAGCGTTTTTCAGGCGGAAGTCTCGACGGTAGCAGAAGTTGTGACATGGCTGGGACAAGCTAACATCCTAACCTCTAGAGACATGGTTCAATTCACGGATAGTCAGGCTGCAATAAGATCTATCGGTTCCGTTTCCAGCTCATCTAAGTTGGTGGAAGAGTCCTTCGTTCCTGGTCGTAGTAGTTTCGCTGGCTACTGCACGGTTGACGATCTGGCTCGAGCAGGGACTAGGGAGATCGTGAAGGAGCCTTTCGGAATTATTATGCCCACCGCTGCTTTTAAAATAAAAATAGCTGATGCGCTTGGCAGGGCTAATACATGATGGAGTACTGTACTAGCAGTACCTGTCAAATAACAAAATTGATATGGCATATACCTATAGAAGCGATTCTTGGCGCTCTTCCAAACTTCGGTTAATAGACAGATGACACATTAGCGTGTTGGTGGGAGTTATCGCTGTACATTGTCTGATCGGTGAACACGCCAGAAGACACCAAGTAGATGATGAGAATGAGGACAAAAGTAGCTCCCATCTCCTTTGTATCTGGCCGGCCCTAGACGAAAGGAGGAGATTCTTGGGTTTTTCTTTTTCAGAAATTTTAATGACATGCGAGACATGGATGTCACCAGGCTATTTCGTTTCATTGTCAGTTCCGGCTGGTTCAATGATTAAATTTTGTCTATGCAGATACCTGTAGTTTGACAATGGACCCACATGGTATAAGTGTGCTTTGTAACCTAACTCAACCTAACATCGCCTAATCTGCCGATGCTTTAAAGAAACAACTCCTGATTATCCATTCAGTTATAAGCTCAAAATCGCTTTTTATCTTAATCGCATTAAATGAAATTCATGTGAAAACTTAATAGTCAAAACAGTTCTAAAGCCAATCTCATCGCGACACGAGCACTACTGCACGACACTAGTATCAAAAACCAAGTTTAATTAAACTCCTTGTATGCCGCGAGAGGGAAATTATCGTCACCAGCCACAACTCAATGACTGCATCCCCCTAAATTGCATCAAAATGCAAATAAACGAGGCACTACAATTAAATGGTTCCCAAAAGGAGAGCGGAAGTTTTAACCTTCCCTCTCATTATCCACAGTTTCAAAGCATGTAGGACTTTCGGAGGAACGCTGGCATGCTAATAAGGGAACAAGTCGGAACCTCGTCGAGCTCTTTTGTATGAACATTTCCTTAATTGTGTCTTTTGAGGGAGCACACCTTGCGCTTAATTTGTATTCCAAGTGTTTAATCTAACTACTTCTAGCAACTCCTGGTATACATATGGAGATGCGACTGTATTATAACTAGTAGAAGTTAATGAAGTTAATTATTTTGAAATTTTCGCAGGACGTTGAATATTCTCATGCTGTTAACCTGACGTCTTAACGTCTTGTCAGAATTTTTAAATATATCGATTCCGTGATAAATTAAAAAGAACATAATTCCTAACCAAATTCACAACTGCCCAAAACGAAAAGAAAAGTCTCTGCATCAACAACTTTTCGATTACGAAAAAAACTATACTTATGTATATACAATAGTATTTAAAATTGAGCCTCATTTTCTGCACATCATCATCGTGGCATAACAGCCCGACTTCGGGCCTTGGTCGTCTAGATCGTTGTCCTCCAATTATCTCGGTTACGTGACCGCGTCCTTCAATTTTGGATGCCCAGTAGCTGCTCGGCATCCGCATATACTGAGCTCTCGGTTGTCCTCGCAGCCTCGCTCCGTTGACTCGTTCTGCGTTTATTACTCTATTGGCATGTGATCATCGTCCATTTGCTGTTCATGCTCTGCCCATGGAAGTCGATGTAAATTGACGATTTTGAAACTTCCAGCTCATCGTGCAGTTCATACAACTCATGGTTGTACCGGATCCGCCATCCATCTCGATCGCAAACAGTCCCGAAAATTCGGCGCAGAACCTTACGTTCAAATGTGTCTAGCATGTTTCCGGAGGCTTGAGTTAGGGTCCATGCTTCGCAGCCGTAGCATAGCACTGGTCGTATAATGCGGAGCTTCGTGTTTCTGTGCACATGCTTTGATTTCATTATGGGGAGAAACGCGAAAAAAGTCTTATTAGCTAACTGTTTTCGGCGCTTGATTTCGTCAGTTTCGTTGGCTTCCCTTGACAAGTTGTAACCGAGCTAAATGGAATCGTTCACGAACTCGATGTTAAGGTCCCCCACATTGATGCTGGATTGTGCAGGTGTCCTTGTCGTTGATTGCATCATTATTTTAGTTTTACCCTCGTTGATACGTAGTACAACTTCTTTTGCAGCGGTATCGAGCGTATGCAGAAGTTCTTCTGCGTCGGCCAATCTTCGGGAGATGTCGTTGATGTCGTCGGCGTACGCTGCTAATTGTGTCGACTTAATGAGTAGCATCTTGCTGTTGTCCATACTCATAGCCCGACTAGCGTATTCCAGTGCTAGGTTGAGAAGCGTCGGTGCCAGTCCATCGCCCTGTTTCAGACCAGTGCGTGTTTTAAATAGATCAGTAAGTCTAATATGAATCCTGACCTGTAAGACGGAGTTGGTCATCGTCATCTTTGTCATCATCATAATCGTAGCGCGACAGCCCGACGTCGGGCCTTGGCCGCCTTGTCAGTTGCACTAATTTGGCCGGTATACCAAATTGCAGCATGATGTTGTACGGTGTACTGTACAACGATCGAGTTGGACCGTGAAGAGCTGATCGGTTGTAGAGCGACCAGGTCTGAAACCACTTTGATATTCGCCAATGATTCGTTCTGCGTGAGTGCGTACAGTTTTATTCTATTTTTCAGAATTTTCGTCAAAATTGTATAGGACGTAGAGACTAGTGATATGCTCCTGTAATTTTCACACCGCAGTTTATCTCCCTTTTTGAGAATTGGACAGATGATGCTTCTGCGCCAATCGTCTAGGATCACCTCGTCCTCCCATACTCGCAAAAGTAATTGATATATGGCAACAACTAGACTCGTTTCACCGAATTTTAGCAGTTCAGCTAGAATCTCGTCAGCGCCTTACGCTTTATTTCTTTTTAGTGACCGCAACGCGTGAGATCAACTTCCTCTACTCTCGGGGGTTGCATGGGTGGGCCTAGATCAATAATATCGTCGAGAGCTCCTTGTGTGGGGATGTTAGATGGTAGGTTCAGAAGCTCTTCAAAATAAGAGACCCATCGTTTGTTAATGCCGTCGGTGTCGCTGATGATGTTTCGATCCTTCCCTTTACAAAGGCTAGTCCTGGGTTGCTAGCCGTTCCTTATTGTATTTACTAGTTTGTACGCTTGTCTGGTATTCCTATTAGCTAAGTTTTCGTTAAAATTCAGCAACTGTTCGTCAAAGTATTTCCGTATCTTACGTCTAATTATTATACCCCAGACTTATAGTATAGGGTATATTGTTTTTATCACGACGAAAATATGTAACACCTTAGAGTCTTGAAATTTTGGTCAAATGTTGGCAGGTGTAATCTAGTTGGTTGGTATTGAAGTTGGGCATGATCAGGCCAAGAGAACGCCTACCTCCCCTTCATACATATGTAAAATACTTAAATGTATCTATAACTCCCGATTAAATAAACATAAAAAGCTCTAGCTTTGGTAGATTACTCGTGAGGATAATCTTATACTCTCCTGGAAAAATCAAATCGATCAGTATAAAACTAACGGTAATTTTCTTACAAAGAACCCCGTACTATCCTACTTTTCACGATTTTTATCTATAACTTTTGAACCAATTAACGTAGACACCTGATTTTTGGCATGTAACGCTGAGGTGAGAAGTTGCTTAAGGTTCTGTAAGTTGGGCATAATCAGATCAAAGGAACGCCTACCTCCCCTACAAATTTCAAAAAATTAAAAATTACTTTAATTACGATAACTTTCGATAGAATGATACAGGCAAGTTGAAAATTTGATGGAATGTTGCTAGTAAGACCTATTTGGTTGGTACTGAAACTTGGCAAGATCCGACCCAAGGAACCCCCACCTCCCCTACAAATGACACTTCCAATAAGCAATAACTTTTGATAGAATGAAGCCACAATCTTGAAATTTTGGTCAAACGTTTAAAGTGAGGTTGAGTTAGTTGGTGTTAAAGATGGGCCAGATCCGACCCAAGGAACCCCTACCTCCCCTACAAATGGAACTTATGTTTGTAGTAGGATTCAACCAAACCCCTACTTCCCCTACAAATGAAACTTCAAATAGGCGATAACTTTCGATAGAATGAAGCTAGAGATTTGCAATGTTGCTTAAATGTTCATAGCGTGATCTAATTGGTTGGTGGCAATGATGGGCAAGATCCGACCAAAGGAACCCCTACCTCCCCTACAAGTGAAACTTCAAATAAGCAATAACTTTCGAAAGAATGAAGCTAGCGACTTAGAAAATTCGAGAAATATTTATAGAATGGGTTAGTTAGTTAATTGATTTTGAGAATGGTCAAGACCCTACTGAATGAGTGCGAACCTCCCCTATGAACTGGCCATATAGGAGACCCACTTTTAATGCATATGGTCGTTGCCAATTGGTACTTTTGGTATCACCACTAGGTCTGTACAAGTCTAGGGTATATACGCTTCGGACTCCGGGCCGAAGCTTCGCTTCCGTTCATAAATTGTCGTTGCAACGTTGCGTGTTTCTCGCTCTGCTTTTGATTGAAATTGGAGCAATGGCCGCACGGGGCGTGAACTGTCATCGATGAGTCAGTATTTTTAAAAATAAGGAATGCACACTTATCTCACTATTTCCAAGTATTTTTTGAAAATCATAAATATTATTTAGATGATGACCGCTTGTTGTACATTTTTTAAAAGTCTTTTCGGTATATTCTTATTTCAGCTGGCGACGCATTGTGGTTCACGCCTTGACTAATAGTGGGTTTACCGCTGTGGAATATAGAGCGAGCATCTTAAGGCGGTGTACTGAGGGTTGCAACCCATTAAGGCCATGCAAGGGCAGTGAAAAGTCCAGTTATATTAAAACCCACTATTGGTCAAAGACGCGAACTCGTCCTTTCTAACGCACCCTATAATTATTTGAAGAGCACAAAAAAAAAAAAAAAACAATTTCCGACTATCTTCTTCGATAAGATCCGGCACTTCAAAGCTGATGAAACCGTAGCAATTTCGACGAAACTGTATAGAATAAAATTATTTAAATATTACTACACAGGCTCAGTTCCAGTTTAAGGTTTTTCTAAGTTTTCTTTTAACGCGGACAATAAAACAACATGTTCATGTCGCACTTGAGTCACTTTAGACAATATCTCGTGCTAGGACCACTTAAGACCTAACAACTTTTGAACATTCAAAGAAACATTTTTCTTTAGCATTTTACCATTTTGCTGTCACTGCCTCGCTTTACTAATTCGCCTCCTTTTAAAACTAATAAATCACCAATATCACTTCTTTAACCGCATCACCCTTAACACTCGACTTGAAAAGACAACTGATTTTAATTAACTGATCACCGAGTAATTTTACCACCGTTACACCTAATTTGACCACCTCTTCTCACAATGGTGCCTGGCAATATTCGAAAATGCCCGAGAGGCTTCGTCGTACTTGTCGTACTTGTCGTACTTGTCGTCCTCGTCACCGTCATCATCATCAACTCAACCATTATAATGAAGCGTTGGAAGCGTGTGTCACAATGGTATCGTACTCCATCAAGAAAGTGTTGCTTCTATCCGCAATGAGCGAACGGTGTTCTCCAAACCATATTCCGCAACGAGGACACGAATTTTTACCGAGAGCAAGGACAATAGCTGTGCACTAACGAACCTAACCACGTAGGACTCGAACTCCGGTACCTTCGTCTATTTGTTAAGTGTCGTGTTTATTGTACACACCTCGTGCAATGCTTTGTTCAATTGTTGGTGTCCTGGCTGGCTTCATTTCTGAATTTCGTAATAAATAAAATTTCTTTTTTTTTCTGCGCTATTGTTAATTATTATATATACGGTCGGTTGAATGCCGTTAGCATGATTCAATTCGCCTTTTTTTTTTGTTCTGCTGCATATTGTCACATGCTGGAGGTCGAGAAGAAGGTTATATCGTGAGTAAGGACAACACGGGCTCACTGTACCTCGTACTCTTATTTTCGAGCAGGCAACCACGGCAATTTACCGCACGTATTGTCGGTTTGTCTGTTTGTCGCATATGTTGAAGTAAGAGAAATATACCTAACCATATCAGGTGGCTGTTGTGGTGGATCCGTAATGTTTGTTGGCCTAAGCTTTGCCATTGCTTGATTCGTTCGCTCTGTGTCAACTCTGTAAGGTCGTTAACATTGTACGTTAGGGCAAAGGGATTTTTGTTAGATTTCGAAGATTTTAGTGTTACTGTCCGATATACTCAGTTAGCCTGACCCTCCAGCAACTTTATCCGATTCAAAATTTTCTAGATCTGGCCATGATATGGTGACGGTTTAATGGCGACATGGTATACAGATCTAAGGGTTAAAATTTCGATGTTTCAATAGAGTAAGTATTTGTAGGCCCAAATTCCTGAGACAATTAATTGATAGATCCACTCAGAAGGATTGGCTTGTTGCGTGTAAAGACCTTTGTATTGGCAGTTCTCGACAAATTTAACCAGTAGCGAGTTAAAAGCGTGAGATTGAACCTGACTGTATTATCGTTTGAGCGTCATGCTATACCCCTTAGGTTAGGTTAGGTTACTGGGGATGCCATTATTCCACGGCACACTTAGACCTTAACTAGGTCCGTTGCGATACCCTTGATTGGTAATACTAGACCTCCGCGAATTATTTGAGCCAGCCAGAGCTGACTATGAATCGGCTCAGCAGGTGAATGTCCACCCCAGCCAAGTCCTCCAGGAGTGTAAAGAAGTTAGATCCCAAGATTGACCTTCTTCCCCATTAAAGTGTCGGACAGGTACAGAGCAGATGGAAAAGCTTTCCTCTTCCTCCACATCACCGCAGCTTCTATAGTAGTCATAGCTCCAAGCCTCCTAACATGTTCCCCCAGCAGGAAGTGTCCAGTGACAACCACCACCGTAATGCTTAACTGGCTTCCGTTCAGCGTCAGCAGTCTCTTAGATTTAGCGGGGTCTAACTTAGGCCACAGGCTTCTGGCTGTTTGACATACCCTGCCATATTTCCACCTAAGGTTTGATTTCAGGAGTGCTGCCGAAGACATTGCGTGCTTTCAGGAGGACATCGATATACAATACTTAAATGCCTATAAGAGTTGTAGAACTCCCCAGTGGACCTACTAAGCGCGAGTTCGTCCGCCCTACAGTTACCAACGAAGCCGCTGTGACCCGGGATCCAGCACAGTGTGATGTTGAAATAATCCCCCATCATCATAACAGCCGAGCAGCATTCGGGAACAGTTTTAGAGGTGGTTGCCACAGATTCCAATGCTCTAACAGTGGCTTGCCTATCCGTAAAGATAGTGACGTCCGTAGTGGACACAATGTTGCGACCCAGCCACGCCACGACTTCCATAATTGCGGAAACCTCCGCCTGCAAAACATTGCAGTGATCTGAGAGACGCCCTGATAAACAAATGTCGGGCTCGGTAGAGTACACACCTATGCCAACGCCACTATCATTTATGGAGCCGTTCGTGTAGAAACAAATCGTGTCTGTCAGTACAAACCCTTCATTCATCCAAAGACTACGTGAAGAGATCTTGACTTTGAAGTTTTTACCATATGTGTACGACGCCACTGCGTAATCTGTCGAAGCTGGAGTCACTATATTGTAGAGGACAGATGAGTGCCCCGTCCTTGATGCAGTCGATGGACCAATGTCATGCAGACGTATGGCCGTGTTAGTAGCTAGTTGCTCTCCTAGAATATCGATAGGTAGCAAGTTGAGTAACACGTCCAAGGCAGCAGAAGGAGTTCTCCGTAGGGCACCGCTAATAGCCACAGCAGCCGCTCTCTGAACTTCCCCTAACAGAAATTGATTTGTCCCGATACTAAGGGTTTTCCACCAACCGATCGCTCCGTACATCAGTATCGGTCTTATCACAGCAACGTACAGCCAGTGCATCATTTTAGGTTCTAAGCCCCATCTCTTCCTCACAGCCTTTTTGCAGCAGTACAGTGCGACAGTCGCTTTATTGACGCGTTCCTGGATGTTAAGCCTCCAGCACAGCTCCTTATCAAAAATTATTCCCAGAAATTTAGCCTTATCGAAGAATGTACTGCGCCTTCAATCGATGGAGGTTTCACTGGAGGGATCCTTAGTTGAACAAAACGAGCTCTGTCTTTGTCGGATTCACGCCGACACCGCACATATTAGTCCGTCTGATGATCACTGAAAGGGCACTCTGCAGGAGTTCACTAAGAGTGCCAGGGAACTTACCAGACACTGCCACGCTCCCATCATCTGCGTAAGCAGTGACCTTAAAACCCATCCTCTCCAGTTCAATAAGCAAGCTATTGATAACGATGATCCATAAGAGAGGTGAGAGCACACCACCCTGTGGTGTACCTCTGGAAACCTTCCTACGAAGAGTGCATGCGCCTAGTTTAGAAGAGATGATTCTATTTGTCAGTAGTATATTAAAAAGAGTGGTGAGCGGTAAATCCACCCCCAAGGCAAGCAGAGCTTCCACGATTGCCTCCGGTTTGATATTATTGAATGCGCCCTCTATATCCAGAAAAACAATAGTATACTCCTTGAAGTTCAATGCGCTCTCAATAAAGCTAGTGATAGAAAGTAGAGCAGTGTCGACGGAGTTGAGAGGCTGACAGCAGATGCGGTGGAATCCTGTTTCGTAGGTAAATATCAATTAATCTTTCCAATATCTTCAGCAGAATAGAGGAGAGACTGATCGGTCTCAGGTCCTTAGACTTCACGTGCGAGATCCTTCCCGTTTTAGTGATGAAAACTACTTTTACCTCTCTCCACGCGTGGGGAACATAGATCAGATCTAAGCAGGCCTTGAAAATGAGTACAATCCAAGGGATGATTAAATCCGTAGAGTGGTGGAAATCAGCCGGAATGATGCCATCCGGCCCCGCAGATTTGAAGGCCTCAAAACTAGACACAGCCCAGAGAACCTTCTCCACGGATAGTGTATTAGCGGAGTCACAAGGGCCCGTGAAAGTATCTTGCTCATCAGGACTCATTGTGCTAGCGGAGCTCTCGTGGAAACGCGCATCCAATGAGATATCAAGGATCTCCTCACGGGAGGAAGTCCGTCTGCATGGATTCATTTTCAACTTTGAGCTTTCGGGGAAGTGTGTGTCCAGCAAGACATATAAGGTCTCCTCACTGGAGGAATTCCACGATCCGTCCTGCTTCAGAATATAGCTTGGCGTAGAGGGCTTACTGGATAGGACCTTACGAAGTCTGGACGCCTCGCTTGAGTCTTCTATCCGTTCACAGAAGGGTCTCCATGAACTAAGCTTCGCTTTTCTAAGTTCTCTCTTATAAACGCTGAAATGTTCCTTATATACATAGGGCCCAGTCCAGTTCGTAACAAGAGTATTTGCCCTTGTTGAAAGCCCTTCTACACACCAATCTGAGTTCATTAAGCAACGCCGTCCACCAAGCAGGTTTTTTTATTCCCCTTTGTTTGATTTTCTAGCACGCTACATCCGTGGCCTTTGTAATCACATTATTAAGAACATGTATCATTTCATCCGGCTGGCGCTAGTTAACCGGCGGCTCTAGTAAAATTGGTAGTCTCTACGATAATTTGACGGTGCAAAGTCCAATTGGTTCTGCGTCTATTAACAATGACCTGTTTGCCCGTGCGATGACTATCTATAGCAAATTGGATATACCGGTGGTCCGAGAAAGAGTGTTCTGACAACACTCTCCAATTCCGTACCAGGGATAAAATGCCCTCTGACACAAGCGACACGTCGAGTACCTCTTGTCTGTTCTTAGTAATGAAAGTGGGTTCAGATCCCACATTACAGATTGCCAGATTCGAGCCCAGCAGAAAATCGAAGAGCGCTTCCCCACGGACGTTAGTATCGGTGCTGCTCCAGATCCGATGATGTGCATTGGCATCGCATCCCACAATGAGATTAGTTTTTGTTGTAGCGGCGCCCGCTATAGCTTCCTTTAGGGTTCTCGATTGGGGCGGCCCCTCTTGGTTATAGAGAAGGTACGCAAAGACTATCCAATAGCACTCTTGGTTTATTTCCAGATTTACCAGGACCGTGTCATTGTCACTATGGGCAGAGATCAGAAAAGCGGTTAAAGTCTTTCTCACTAGAATACAAGCTCGTGGTCTGCTTTGATTACGGATATAAAAGAGGGTGTAGTTAGCCGAGTTAAGTTCCCGTACACTATTCTTGGTGACCCGGGGTTCCTGAATCAGAACGATATCGTCCGCACTACGACACATGCGAGCTAAAAGAGCACCAGATGCCGCCTTGGAATGGTGAAAATTCACCAAACTTTAGCATAAGCGTAGTATAAAAATAACACACTTACCACCTGGATTAGATGTCACTGCGGCCGGGCATGCTTTCCACCACCGTAATCTCACCCTCGTTCTCCAGGTCCGTGTCCAGTGTGTCATCAAAAAGAGAGGGAGTATTTATACCCTCCAGGAGTGTCTGGTCTGACTATGTCGATATGTCGTCATCCTCGATTAGTAGTTCCAGATGCGATTTAGTAGCGGTGCTCCCTGCCGGAATTAGGCCAACTTCCATTGGAACAGATTCGGAGTTTACGATAGCCTCCGCCAAAACCTCATCCTCATCTATGGGTGTTTGTATACTCCTCTGCTTAAGACATTCTCTATTGTCCCCCTTGTATACGCGGAGGGTAATAGTAACAAAATTGTAGGCGATCACGCCCTTGGTTTCCCCCAGAGCGGCCAGAGATTCCCTATTCAGAACCAGCGTCGCGTACCGTGAATTTCCCTGAGGTCCCTCCAATCATGCGTAGGGAGATTCGGATTCGAAACTCTGATGTTATACAAAATATCGTCCGCATCATTTGGTATGGCCGGAATCCACGCAACGAGCTCTGTGTCGGCTAGGTATCTCTTCTCTGGGGATGGTCTCCAGTTTGGCGCCAGCCCACAATTCTCCTGCCCTCGGAATAGCGGTTTTGAAAAGTTCCACAGATCTCTGGTCAGCGAAACACATTATAAGTGCTCGAGGGATGATCATGCGCACCTCATCGGCACTCCAAGATCGTCTGAAACTCAGAGCTTCCATTATTTGCCACCGAACAGGCCTGACAGCACGTAGTAGACCAACTTGGGTGCGAAGGTTAAAACCTAAATGTCTTTCGATCCTGCTGCCATTGCACTATCTAATACCCTTCAATCCCGTCAATAGCTCCGTGTGGGCAATTACCCATACGAGGTTTTTCGCCGTGGGCAGTATAACCTACTCGTATATTACTCACACACGCCGGCTCTGTGAGCGTTAAAATTTGCAAACTGTCAAAACAGGCGCCATTATTATCAATACCGCAGCATGCCAAAAACATTCAGTTTCACTAAGGTATAAAAGTGTCCTTCTCATCGGTACAAAGGATCAAACAACATTGTCAACAAAAACAGACTTCTCTGAGCTGCGTATGGATAACCAACTCTATGCGAACCACCTAAAGGCCGGATTGATGACAGGCAGTAGCCAGCATAAAATAAATTAATTCCGGAAACGAGCCGAATTAATGTTGTTCGCACACAGCACGAGCTAATATCGTTGTGGTCCTCTTACCCTGAAGGGGTTTCATGTCACGCTACCCTTGCTGAAATTTGGATGATAAAATAAACGAATTTCAGCAGAATAAAAAAATAAAACGATTTTACGTTGAAGGATTGAAACTGCTTGCTGAAGGGCCACACTCGAATAAACTTAATTCGCAGACTTGCTGAAATGTAATGCAAAAGGGTTGATTTTATCTGCAGCTGATATATTACATTCGCGGACTGCATTTCATTGAAATGTATCTAAATTGTGGAAGATGGTAATTTTCGAAAATATGACGATGGTTGCATATCGAATTGATTGATTGATTGCTTTTGATGTAATGCAGGGACTTAAAACCCTCCCGACGAGCTTTGATTCAAGTTGAATTATTTGGTCGATGCATTTCAAGAAATCAAGCTATGCATATTTTTCTTGAATCAATTTAATTCTCCCCCGTTCAAAGTCCATTTTAAATAAACAAAAATTTCAGTTCTGGGCCGACCGGTGGCTCAGTGCATAGAGGCGTCAGTCTCATGTCTGACCACGGTCGCTACGGGTTCAAGTTCCATCCACTACGTGAGTGGCTATGGATGTTAGTGCCGTCTTCCCCCTGTGGTGCGGTGCGTAATAATAAGCCACAACATCTCCCGGCTTGTCGCAGGTAGGCGGCTAAATGGGAACAGGAGGTGCATGCTGCCAACGTGCATCGTCTAAACTGGCGTATGCCATCGAAACGTCAGCTCGGCCATTTGGAATAGTTGACGCGCTTTGCCCCACTAGCGGTTAGGGCAAATGAGTTGAAGTAGTATCCATATGATCTATCCATCATCCAGAATGGAATTCTACTCTTCAGACGACGACTATAAACTCGACCCGATCCTTATCCCATGCCAAAAATCTGACAACAGTCCCCATCCTGAAAGTCAAAATGGTAAAAGGAAGTCACTGTTATCATGAAATATACTTCGGCGATTTGCATAATGGCACCGCCCGCACCATACCTCTTCATACTACTCACTCAACTTCAAGAACTTGGCATGGGTATTAGAGCACACCTACTCCGGTCGGTGTTCAAAATATCTCTTCCTTCTGGTCAAATTATGTAGGACACGCAGACATTCTTTGGCTGTAACCTTAAACAGTTTATCAGTTCTTATTGCCACTTGACAATTTGTTTAAGATTTATTTTTATTAGAGTACGGACAGTGCGCTTTCACGTTGATATTATACGTACTGTTCGCGAGTCAATAGAAAGCGAGTATATAAAAGAGACCCCAGAGAGTCTATTCAAGCATAGGTCGTTTTGTCTCTAATGAGTGCCAGGGACAATATCATTAAAATCCAGGAAGTCCATTTGAGTAAATTGTCCAGAAAATTTGTTGGTTTACGTGATAGTGGGCAGTTAGAATAACTGCCCAGGATGATAATGGATAGTGGCGGCGGTTGGGATGTTTGTTCGTTGGAAGGTCAGGAGAAAAAAGAGGACAATCAATGGTTGGGAAACAGGTTAATATGATTTGTTTATTGAAGACTATGCATTGATAATTTTCGAGGAAATATATTCAAAGGGTCGTATAAAAAAATTTTAATTTAAGGTCTTTGAATAACAGCTGTAAAATAAGGAGCTGGAGCCATTTGCGGCTCACAAAAAAACGGAAGTTCAACGTCGTGTCGGAATTTGGCCATCTGGATCGTTTTCCTCCATTTGTATCGATCTAATTTCAGAAACCCAGCAAATGCCTCGGCGTCGACATCCACTTAGCCTAATTCCACCGAGCTCTCGGTCTTTCTTTCAGCATTGTAATGTTGCACTCTATATCGTTCTAAAGGTCGCTACACATGAACGCACACAACCACGACCACCGAACCATAAAAAGTTATAGAACGGTGGAAACGAGGAGATTTTTTTTTGTGGTTCTGGTCCGAATCTTTGGATTAGCTCCATGAAGGTAAACATAGACAGATGGTCGGCGAACATAAGGGCTCCTATATTGCATGTCTTCCACCTGGGCAAACTGTCCCAAACGATCCATGCACACATGCTGAAAGAAGCGATCGAAGACGAAGCGATTTTCAATGGTCAGTGGAAGGCATCGGCTAAAAATCTTTATGACTGCTTACAGACCCCACCGGAGAAAACATATTCGCTGACAAGTTTAGCCATCATCGACCAAAAATTACATTCTCAGAAGCTGTTATGGCTTGGTGATTCTTTCGTGCGCACAAAGCGACTGTTCAAGGGCGCGCTTGATCAAGCCAGCCGAAAGCTCGGCCGGAACCCATACCTTCTAAGGCTTCTTTGCGTCGTCATCGCTCGCGAACTCATTAGGTCGGAACACGAATCCATTGAGAGCCTTTAGATTTGGCATTAGGTGTTGGTTTTAGTCGACGCGATCTGCCAATTTTCAATCCTCCGAAGAGCGGTAGTGTGAAGATTGCAAGTCGATCTCGACTGACCCCTCAAACGGATCATGTATCGACAGAGATTCTGCACGACAGGCTACTCTCTTGACAGCCCAATCGAATTTCAAGTCCTTCATGACACTTGTCATTACAATTGACCTCCAACGTGGGGCATACTTTTTTGTAATGGTCTTGGAAGCTAAAGATATGCTGCTATCATCACGGCTCATTTGAATTCCACGTCCTTCATGTCACTTTTCATTACAGTTGGCGCCCAACATGGGGATTATTTTTTTGTAATGGTCCCCAGAGATTGCAGATTGAATAACGGTAATTCTTCAACCTGTGGGGACCATTAAAAAGAAGTTTTTTGTAATGATAAGCGTCATGAAGGACGTGGAATTCAATTCGGGTGTTGCATTCTTTCTCGAATGCCTCGTCCTCCACATTCTTCATTAAATTGGCGCTCTTCTTAGGGCCTGATTTTTGTAATGATACCAAGAGGACGGCCGGCTTTAGCGAAAATTTGCGAATTGCTCGTCCTCCGCACACCGCTGATACCCTCAGCGGTGTGCTACAGAATGCCCTATCCACTCTAACAGAGTGGGCAAATCGGTGCGGCCTTAGGGTTAACCCGGATAAGACGGAACTTGTGCTTTTCACTAGAAACCACTCAATCCCTTCTATTGAACCTCGTTCCCTGGAGGGCACTCAACTGGTTTTCACTGATAAAGCTTAATTTCTTGGTCTTATTTTTGACAGGAAGCTAAGGTGGAAGCTTAATATTCAAGAACGAGTAAGAATGGCTAATATTGCACTCTACTCATGTAAGAGGGCAATAGGTAAATACTGGGGCTTACAGCCGAAAGTGGTATATTGGATATACGTTGTACGTCCTATTTTATTGTACGGTATCAGTGTGTGGTGGACAGCACTCAGAGTAGCGGCCTACTGTGGTTTGTTGGGAAAGGTACAAAGGCTGGCTACGTTGGCTATGACGGGAGCTTTTAGAACTACTTCGTCTACCGGACTGGACGTGATCCTAGGCTTGCTCCCATTGGATATTCTTGGCGAACAACTGGCAGCTTACACGGCTTTGCGCCTTCTCGAATCGGGCCAGTGGCGTGCGCTGAGTGCAGGACACTCTACTATACTGAGCAACCTGGATCTCCCTAGGGAGACGGACTACATTTCTCAAAAATATTGTATCATTTTGGCAGAAACTTCTTCAGCCTGATTCCGTCGAGGAGTCTATGGACGGGGGATGTGCCCTTAACTACCGACACCATGGTCATCTATACATATGGCTCTAGAACCGACGAGGGGGTCGGGGCATTTACTCGGGCGTCTTCCCGACTATTGCAGTGTCCTACAGGTGGAGGTTTCGGCGATCTCGGAAGTCCTATCTTGGCAGGAAGTAATGTCATTACTGTGAAGGACATCACTATTTACAGGCGGCGATTCGTTCACTCAAATCCGTCCTCACGACATCTAAAACCATTGATAACTACCGCCATAGTGGCTCTGTGGGTAACTGGTAGGCGGATGAACTGGCTCGGGAGGGTGCAACTGGGCTGGTTGACGAAATACGCAGAGACATTAAAATGCCACTTAGCATGTGTAAATTGTCGATTAAGACAGCTGCTGTAGATAGGGCTGATACAAGATGGCTCAGCGGCAACACCTGCCAAATAACGAGGATGATTTGGCCGATTTTTGATCCCAGTCGCTCTGCCACTCTGCTGTCGCTGAATAGAAAGCACATTGGCAGGGTAGTAGGGGTTATCACGGGGCACTAGCCAATCGGGGCGCTCGCCTGGAGGCTCCGGATTCCTCTCACGACTTATGCAGGAGCTGTGGAGATGTAGATGTAGATGGTTGAGCGTGTTGCTGATCACATACCTCTGCACAAAAACCGTCACGATCTAGAAAATGAGATGATGCTAACTCATCTCGAGGCCGTGGTTCAAATTGGACTGTTGCGCCAGTTATTTATTTTTTTTATGCAGATGTAGATGGGGAGGAGAGTGTTCTCCACCTTCTCTGTCACTGTCCGGCCTTGGCTGGCAGGAGAAGGAAATTTCTGGGCTCTTGGGTCTTCTATGATCTGGATTACCTTAGGAATATGACAGCCACAAGGCTCAACATTTACATCGCTGGCACAGGCTGGTTTGATATTTAGGTTCATTTGGAGGCGATTTTTGGTGGTATCACAACGGACCCATTTCTTGTCTAAGTGTGCTGAGATATATCACGGCAGCACCCGCACCCAACCTAACCTAACCTGTCCTCCGTAACACTCATCATTACAATTGGCGCCCAACGTGGGACATGATTTTAGTAACGGTATCGGGGATGAAGAGAGGCCACTAGTGATTCTAATCTCGTGTAATTGTATATGCAAAGATTATAATGCTGTGGAGAGCGAGGAATTCACTCAAGAGTGCAGGAAAAACCATCTTCAATATCCACGAAGCGACAGGACGTGCTCGTGCTCTAACAGACCAGCTCAGCTGTCGGGATGGATTGTAGCGCACCGTAAATCTTAGCTTTTTGAAGCTCAGCACCCTCCCTTCCCACATTTTCGTAATGGTTCAAAGAAGACGAAGAATGGCTGCTAAGCCAGGTTTTTCACCTATTTGCGAATTTCACGTATTCCACAACACTTCTCTTTGCCATTGGAGCCTACCATGGAAGCTGATTTTGGCAACGGTCCCGGGAAAAGCAAAACTGGCCGTTAGAGACGAAGGTTGGGCGTTAGGGACGAAGAAAATCCGTTAGGGATAAAGATTAGCCGTCAAGCTCATTACCAAAATCAGGCCACGTCGGGTGCCAATTGTACTGATGAGTTTCTTCGGAGACAAAGAGTTTGCCCAAGAGTAGAGTTTTAACGAATTTGTACATTCTAGCCGACAAGCTTAGCTGTCGGGTCGGATTGTAGCACCCAGCAGATCTTTTCTTTCCTATCGTCCATAAAATTTGCGTGAGAATTGTTTTTTTTTTTTAATCGGAAAGCAAGGCTAAACTGCCACTCAAGGCTTTCGACAACAGGTAGGAAAAGGATCTGTTCTGATGGGGTGGCTTTCGTTCTCCTTTTGAATCTTTCACCTGATTCCATAAGCTAGAGCCCATACTTTCGAGAGTAATAATAATTTGCCAGACAACTTCAGCGCTGTTCAGTGAAACATGTCATTCTTGTACGTGCGTGACTTTCTTAAATTTTACACAACAATGTAAATAAACTGGTAATTGATATCAATGTATGTAGGTAGAGAATTGGAATGATACTTTCACGAATACTGAAATGGAACATGCAATGAACAAGGCGTTTATGACTACAGGACTCGTATGCGTGCCTGCAGAGATTATAGTTATCTCAACTTTAAAATTTACATGACCTAAAAATTCCCTATTCAATGCGGCATCCAATCATGCCAAACAATGTAAGTAATAAACCCGTACATTTCTAATTTTCAAATGTTTGACCGCCACGTGATATTGTATGGCAAGTGACTGTCATGCCTTCATGTCACGAAATAAATTATACATCCAATATTAATGCGAGAATATTACGTAGTTGTAAATATAAGTAAAAAAAATCATCCGTTTGATCAGAAGTTGATCCAAAAAAATGACTTCAATTTGTCAGATTGACAAGACTTTCTAAATCAACCAACCGTTTATCGAGGATCCCTATGCGCTATGTCCCACTACGAGTTAGGGCAATTTATCGAATTTTAGTTGATTCGACGAATTAAAAAAAAGAAAAGAAAAAGAAAATTTATTCTATGTACTTACCTTAAAAAGAATTCTACTATAAACCATATCACCACTAATATCTCCATGTTGAATAATATAATTATCGCCTGCGCTTCGTACTCTTCAATTGTGGAAAATACGCTTAAGGCCAAGCATGTGAACACCATAAAAAAACTGGAAATATAATTGTAAAAAAAAAATAAATGTAGAAATACTCGTAAAACATTTATTCAATAAAATACATAAAAGAAAATTTAAAATTAAATCGAGGAAAATTACGATTAGTCACTCGTTTTTAATATAAATTGTAGACATTATGAGCATTAGATTAATTAACAATATCTCGATTGCGAAATATCGACTGCAAATAACTCGACTGTATCATAATCTCGACTGTTAAAAATCTCAACTTATCAAAATCTCGATTTTTAAATATCGACAATGAATCGAAAAATTATATATGATAAATTTAATAGGTCCGAAACAGTATCAGATGAAGAGCTGCAGCGTACGGTTCAGATACCAATCGACGAACTGATACGCTGGCGAAAATGGAAGTGAATAGGCCACACATTGCGGAAGGGTAACAACTGCATTGCTGGAAAAACCCTGAAATAGAACCCCATTCTCAACGAAGGAAAACCAAAGGGGTTGTCCTAGAAAGGAATGGCGCCGATCTGTGGCGGAAGAGTGTAAGTTTCTGGATAAGTCGTGAAGGCAAATGCGTCCAATGGTCAGAACCGAGTACGATGGCGCGCTGGAGTAGTTGATGCGCTATGCCCCACTAGGGGTTAAGGCAAAGTATTATATATGAAAAAACGTGTATGAAAATCTATTTTTTTCATTCATTGTACATACAGTTACATTTTGTTTTGTTGTTGTTCATACTTTCCTGCTAAATCTTCCCAGCACACGCACACACAACAGATTATTGTGAATCAACAGCCTCTTGTGTGGGTTCCGCTTATACGTTCCGCGCTTAAGAGATCGCAGCCCTCAGTTTCGCTTCGGGTGCAACAATCTCTAGAAAATAAACCTAGAAAGCTTGTTCTGCAGTAAATATTTCCAATGGGTCCACTTTACTAAACCGGAAATTTACCCCAACGGGACCGCACTACTAAAGCGGGGAAAGGCGATACACTCTCAATTGACTTTATTTCTTTTTCACAAGCGAAATAAAGTCAATTGACAATGTCGCTTCTGAGATCATCATCATCGTGGTGCGACAGCCCGACGTCGGGCCTAGGCCGCCTGGATCGTTGTCCTCCAATTATCTCGGTTACGTGACTGCGTCCCCCAATCTTGGAAGCCCAGTACCTGTTCGGCGTCCACACATACAGAGCTCTCCCAACGAGATCTCGGTCGTCCTCGCAGTCTCGCTCCGTCGAGTCGGTCTGCATTCATTACTCTCTTTGGCATGCGATCATCGTCCATTCGTTGTACATGTCCTGCCTATTGAAGTCGTTGTAGTTTGACGAATTTCGAGACTTGCAGCTCTCGTATAGTTGATATAATTCATGGTTGTTCCGGATGCGCTATCCATCTCGATCGCAAACAGCCCCGAAAATTCGCCGTAGAACCTTACGTTCGAAAGTGTCTAGCATGTTTTCGGAGGCTTGAGTTGGGGTCCATGCTTCGCAGCCATAGCATAGCGTATAATGGTTTTGAACACGCGGAACTTCGTGTTTCTGTGCACATGCTTCGATTTCATAATGGGGAGAACCGAGAAAAAAGTTTTATTAGCTAACTGTATCCTTCGCTTGATTTCGTCAGTTTCGTTAGCGTCCCTTGACAAGTTGCAACTCAGGTATATGAAGTCGGTCACGAACACGATTGAGGTCCCCCACATTGATGCTCGGTCGTGAAGGTGTCCTTGTCGTCGATTGCACCATTATTTTAGTTTTACCCTCGTTGATACGTAGTCCAACCGCCTCTGCAGCGGTATCGAGCCTAAGCTCTTCTGCGACGGCCAATCTTCGGGACATAATGTTGATGATCTGAAACCGTTTTGATATTCGAAAATGATTCATTCTGCGCGTAGGGTTTTATTCTATTTTCCAGAATTTTCGTCAAAATTTTATAGGACGTACAAACTAGTGAGATGCCCCTGTAGTTCTCACACCGCAGTTTACCTCCCTTTTTGTGAATTGGACAGATGTTGCTTCTGCGCCAATCGTCTGGAATCTCCTCGTCCACCCATACTCGCAGGAGTAATTGATGTATGGCATCAACTAGACTCGTTCCACCGAATTTCAGCAGTTCAGCTGGAATCTCGTCAGCGCCTGGCGCTTTATTTCGTTTTAGTGACCGCAACGCGAGATCAACTTCCTCTACTGTCGGGGGTTGTATGGGTGGGCCTAGATCAACAATATCGTCGAGTGCTTCTTGTGGGGGATGTTAGATGGTAGGTTCAGAAGTTCTTCAAAATAAGAGGTCCATCGTTTGTTAATGCCATCGGTGTCGCTGATGATGTTTCCATCCTTGTCCTTACAAAGGCTAGTCCTGGGTTGGTAGCCGTTCTTAATTGTACTTACTAGTTCGTACGCTTGTCTGATGCTCCTTAGCTAAGTTTTCGTTAAAATTCAGCGACTGATCGTCAAAGTATTTACATTTCTTAC
Organism: Chloromyia formosa; assembly: GCA_964017055.1. Classification (NCBI taxonomy): domain Eukaryota; kingdom Metazoa; phylum Arthropoda; class Insecta; order Diptera; family Stratiomyidae; genus Chloromyia; species Chloromyia formosa. Next base: position 45,212,623 of record OZ024818.1, on the reverse strand, counting down.
GTTTAATTATTCTATTCGATATTCACCATAGCTTGTAATATTTTTCTCTTCTGGCTCTGGTTCCTCGTTGGATCCATTGTCTGTAGGCCTCGTTTTTCGCGATAAGTGAATTTTTGCATTCTTCATCGAACCAGTCATTTCGCGTAAACCGTAAAAATTTTGGGAGGGTTGATTCTCGATTGGTGCACTGAGGAAATTCTACATCTGTAGGTCGTCTTCACCAAGTGATGATCGCAGTTTGCTCCTCGATAAGAGCGGACATCTATCACACTAGACGCCCATCTCCTTCAAATGAGGACTTGATCAATTTGGTTGACGGTATGTGCGTCTGGAGACTTCCAGGTCTGCTTGTGAATACGTCGATACGGGAAACAAGTAGAGCTTACGACTAGATTCCTACTGCAGGTGAAGTCGATAAGTCGCTGGCCGTTGTCGTTATATTCTTCATTGAGAGTGTGGCCTCCAGTGGTCCCCCGGTACCAACTTTCATTTCCGACTTTCGCGTTAAAGTCTCCCAGCAGCAGTTTCACGTCGTTTGTTGGAAGTGAGTCAAAGAGAGTCTCAAGGCGGGCGTAGAATTCGTCTTTTACTGCGTCTTCTTTAACTTCAGTGGGGGCATGCACATTGATGAGCCAGAGATTGAAGAATCGAGTCTTAATGCGAATCGCACACAGCCATTCATTTGTGGGTTTTAAGTCAGCAATATGATGTTTGAAGTGATTGTTCATTATAAATGCTACTCCAAACTGGTTGCGGCCCCATGATTTGCCACTTGTAAAAATTGTGTGCGATTGCTTGACATATATCTCGCTACCAAGCCAGTTTGATTCATGGACTGCAGTAATGCTCAGTTTGTGCTTTTCGACTTGTTGAAGGAGGGCCTTGTCGGGCCTCCGATTTGTTCAGAAGCATACATTCCAGGATCCGAAAGAATAATCCTTTAGTCGTTTGCGTGGTCGTCGTTGTTGATCCGTCCAATCCGAGGCTTTTGTTCCAGGTTTCATGACGTGGAGTGGTTTTTACAAGGACGAGTTGTCAGCACATCGCTTAATCCCATTCAGGGGATGGCATAACATATAGATAGATAGATAGATAGTGCTTTATTTTAATTCATTAGTTGTGTTTACAGAAAATTCTTAAGAGCTATAGACTGAATACATACGTCTTTTCATCTTTGATACAAATGTTAGCTGCGGCTGAGTTTGTTTTTCGGTGATTTGTTTTGTGTAATTTACAAGGAAAATTTCCAAAAAACCTTGCTTCTAGATCACTTATAACTATAACTAACCTAACTTAAACCTACATTAAAAACTATACTTAAAAGAAAGGAAAGTATTTCAAGGGCTAGTGTACAAAAATTTTGCTTCAAGCAATAGTTAAGTATATAGGCGTCAAGGAGGAGGACTTGCTACTCTATCATGGAAATTTGAGAACAACTTGTCTATTAAAACATGAATGGGAGCGACCCCCGCGATTTGATGTAAGCGGGTAGTAGAGAAGTACCAGCGCTTATTTAGGATGATTTTAAGGCACTTATTTTGTAAGACTTGTAAACGGGCTTTATGATAATTCGCACATTTTCCCCAAACAGCGGCACCATAGGATATCATCGGTTGTATTACCATTTTGAACAGAAGTATTTTATTATGATCATCCATTCTAGATTTTCTGTTTAGGAGGGAGTATAGGGAGCGTAGGCAATTTGTAACTTTAAGACAGATGCTCTCTACATGGTACTTGTAGGAGAGTGTTTTGTCTAATGTTATGCCTAGGTATTTGATAGTGTCATCCCAGGAAACGTCTCGTCCTAAAAAGTTGATATCTCTACTTGGCAGATTTTTTCTTTTCCTTTTTCTTGTGAAGAAGATTGAGTTGGTTTTATCGGAATTTATCTTAATTTTCCATCTGTAGTAGTATTGGTAGAGTTGATCTAGTTTGCTTTCTAGTGTATTTAATACTACTGCTGGGTCACTCGATTTTGTGTAAATGCATAGGTCGTCTGCGAAAAGTGCCAGTTCGCAACGATCATCAGATGGAATGTCAGATATAAATATGTTAAAAAGTGTGGGGCTTAAGCACGAGCCTTGGGGTACTCCCGCTGGGATAAGTTTAGGTGTAGAGAAACTCCTGTTGACCCTGACAGAGAAGGTTCTTTCATGTAAAAAGGACTGAATTATTTTTATTAGATATAAGGGAAAGGAAAATTTCATTAGTTTAAAAAGCAGACCCTCATGCCACGTTGTGTCGAAGGCTTTTTCGATGTCAATAGTTATCATTCCGACAGATTTTCTTTCCGCAAAAGAATCCTTTATGTATTGAGTTACCCTGTGCAATTGATGATTGGTCGAGAAACCTTGTCTGAAACCAAGCTGTATGCTAGGAATAACAGTATTTGTGTTTAAGAAGTTTTGAATTCGACAGAGTAGAATTTTTTCTAAAACTTTGGTAGGGTTGGTAGCAAACTAATAGGTCGGTAACTTTTGGGGGAATCAGAGGGTTTTCCGGATTTCAGAATCGGAATAGCGACAGCTTTTTTCCAAGTAGACGGAAAGTATCCCAGTTTTAAACATGAGTTGAAGATGAAATTTATATACACTATTGTCTTTTTCGGCAATTTTTTCAGAACAATGTTTGGGATTTTGTCTATTCCGGGAGACTTGCGGCTTTTTAACCCTTTCAAAATTTGTATAAGTTCGTTTGGCATAACATATAATATATCATATTGAAGTATAAATACTGCTACCTCGGCTTATGGAGTCATTTCGGTTTTGCGCTTAATGGTGATCGGTGGAAAAAAAAAGAAAAAGAATATGAAAGTGAGCCAAAAACGGCTACTTTTTCTTTACGAATTTAATCTTGAGCACAACGCAACGGAAGCAACGAGGAATATTAACAGGGTATTTAGACTTGATACAGTTAACGAGCGAACCACCTAGCGGTCGTTCGAAAAATTTCGATGCGGAGATATGAACTTTCGAAATGAGCCAACACAGGGTATGTGGGTCCGTAGGGTCTGTACAGGTCTAGGGTATATAGGTATACGCTTCAGTTTTTTTTGTCGAAACCTTTAGAAAAAAAGACGTTGTGATGCTTGCGATGGTTCGTACATTTGACCTAATTGAATATTATCCGATGTTCCGACCCAATTTTTCGAGCCAACTGAAATATAATTTCAATCAAGTGACAAAGATATTCAACCCTTATCCTTAACCTCCGAAGGACCTCACATCATCTTTAAATATCCTCTGACAAATCTACTAAATTTATCCAAATTAAGCTGTGATAAAAAAAAAACAATTCGCTCCTCTCCATCAATGTGAGACAATACGACATACAAGTCGGGAAAGGCTAATTTATTTATGGCTCAAGGAGCTGAAATAAATTCTGTTCTGTCTCTGGATGGACGAAAAAACACAGAACCGAGTAGTAGCTTTTCACATACGAGTACTTCGCCGCCAAACCCATATCAGAGTACGTTAGTTGACTGCAGCCACTTGTTCTCGCTAAAACTCAATGGCTAAAGAATATATATGGGCTAGGAGACGGAGGATAATCGCTTGCGTGTTATGTTCATTGAGACTGTTGTCGTAAATTCTCGTATGATAAATGAACATGTTCTCTAATCATGATAAATTATATGTACGAAAAAAAACGTGCAAACATTATTTAGACATTTAATATGGTTTTATGAAAATCGTCCGGGAGGAAAGCTGCTTCTGCTACTGCTGCTCGGACTGCCTTGTGATGAAGGCTCAAAACAGCGCGGCTGTACATATGTTAATTATGATATGATAAATGTCGATTAGGGAGTGTAATGGGTGCTGTCGCCTGTATGTGACCTTATGCATAGAATATTGAGTGATTAATTGTACTTACTCGTAAGTTAGCCAGAGAGGTATTATGATTATCGATGAAGTGTATTATGTATAAATGTAGGAAAATTCTGCGGAGAATCTCCAAAGGCGTAAATTAATTTAAAGGTGTCAATAGGTTGCGGTGATGAACTACGAGTAAGCGTTAAGTAATGGTGATCTGTAATCAATCAATTACCTGAGTTAATCAATCATCTAATCAGTTGAAATGTGCGTTAGTCACTTGTAATAGTCAATCCATCAATGATCACAAGTGACTAACACAGGCACCATGAAATAAGCCATTTGGAGATAAGGCATTAATGGATTATTTCGGTTGAAACCGAAAGTAGTCATGGATAGATTCTTTCGGTTTCACACTCAATGCTCACCTTCATTTTAAACGAAATTATTAAAATGAAGGTGGGTATTTTCGCTTTCGTTCGCATACCTTATTGCGGTTTGAAATTGTGCATAGCAAAAAAAAATGCCGAATGCAGATACCCTACGACGAAACGGATGGATGGTCGCCCGGCTACATGTGGGGGTTCGCAACGCCCACTCTTTGTACATGTACCTCCATCCGTTTCGTCGTAGCATATTTGCATCCAGCATTTTTTTCATGTAGCCCTAGGTCGCCCGGCTACATGTGGGGATTCGCAACGCCCTAGGAGCGGAGCTAGCCCAGCTCCTTCCAAACTGAAATTATCCATGCACACTTGTACGATACTGCGCGTTGCGAACCCCCACATGTAGCCCTAGGTCGCCCGGCTACATGTGGGGGTTCGTAACGCCCTAGGAGCGGAGCTAGCCCAGCTCCTTCCAAACCGAAATTATCCATGCACACTTGTACGATACTGCAGATTGTGAATCAACAGTCGCTTGTGTGGGCTTCGCTCGCTCCGCGCTTAAGGGATCATAACCCTCAGTATCGCACAAACATGAACGTTCACTTCGCTCGCTCTGGGAACAACAGTCCCATGTGTGGGTTCCGCTCGCTACGGTCGCTCCGCACTTAAGGGATCATAACCCTCAATATCGCACAAACATGAACGTTCACTTCGCTCGCTCTGGACACTGCATGGCTATTTTCGTTTTTATCGCATGCCTTAGTTCGATTTGAAACCAATGTTGTCCATGCACAACATATTTCGTTTATTTTCCGATGAATACTTTCGTTTCCAAACGAAAATATCTATATGGATTATTTCGTATGCATTATTTCACTATGGCTTATTTCGGTGCCCCACTAACACAGTTGTGAAGTGATCAAATGATTGATTAATTCAAATGTATAATCAGTAAAATCCAATTCAAAGTTGCGATAGTCACTTGTAATTGCAAACCAATCAACTACAACTCACTGTTGATGTTTTTGAATGACATTACTACATGGGCTGAAAAGTTGCGAGATTTTTAATGAAAACAAGCTAGCTTTCGGCTAGCTTGCCGAAGGCATGATACCCTCCACGCGAAGTCCGGGTGTAATGGGACCCTCGGCCTCTGGTTTCGTACCACTAACAGATCACTACTCATCAGGTGCTGCTTCGATCTGCCGGTGGGAGCAGCACAACCAGACCAGAATATGGTTCATTACAAATGCAAAAAGCAAAACAGCTTCTTCCTCTTCGGAATCCATGGTGATGTTTCCTATTGCGAGTTTTCAGTGGCGGTGTGGCATCAATTTTTGCTGCAGACCAGGTTGCACAACAAAATACTCAACGAATACTGAATGCGATTTTTTCTGCGGCGATTTTTTGTCGCTTCGGTGTGAACATCTAGAAATCGCCACGAATTTCCGTCGCGAATACGCCGCGGATTTTGTCGTTGCGATTTTTGTCACGCCGGTGTGAGGATCGCTTAAACCAGTTTTTTTTAGTGGAGTTTATTGCTGGCTTACCAGCATAGACTAAGTTAGCAATAACATACTCCACTTTTATTCTCATTACCAAGAAGGCTCTGTTCCTGACGCGCACCTACATTAGCACCAAAAACTCACCGAGTGGTGCTTAAAATCACCTATATATTTGATTGAAATCGGACCACGGAAAATCCCAGGAGAAACGAACGCTGAAAAGACTAAGGCGAAAAACTCTCATTTAAACACAACAGAATAAATCGGTAGTCAACTCGATAGCCAAACTTTCTGCCATCGGACCGTGCTAACCGTAATCTAAGGGAGCGGCATACTAAATTCGGTTAATATCAGACAACGGGAGGTACCCGGTGGACCGGTCAAAAACGACCAGCACATCCGTTCAGATTGAGGAAACTTGCACCAACTCCAGGCAAAATAACTTCTACTTATTTTTGAATTCTGCTGGAAGTCCGCCGGAATAATGCCGTAAGGTGCCGCAGATTTAAATGGTTCGAAGACAGAGATCGACCGTAAAATCTTATCCCGAGATGGAACGGATTCACTGTCCCGTGGCGATTTACGATAATTGGAAGATTTCCCAAGCGTGTCCACAGCCGTGCTGCCCGGGGAAATTTGTGTGTAATCTTGCTCGAAGACGCCTATAGCCCGTCTTGGTATTGTAGGACGCTTGGTATACATGGGTTTGACGCCAGAACTATGAAATCTGGACGCCTCGCCTGACCTTCTATAGGTTCACAGAAACCCTTCTAAAAACGGCGTTTCACTCCTACTGCCTATTTCTGCATCTAGATGCCTACTTCATATATAATTTGAGGGGTTCATCAATCGTTGAAAAGGGGTCAACTCCATAAATTTTTAATGCGATTCAGTTTGATCGCTTCTTAGGACAGTTGGAATTATAGCTTCTCAGTGATAATCCAACGAATTCAGATGTGGTCTTCGTGTGCTGCGACAGTCACGGCCTCTCTATTTAACCTAACCTGCCGCGTCTTTTAAAGAGCTCAAATATCTTTTATAGAAATGCCAATTCGACTCAAGCCTAGGAGATGTTACTAACAAAAGCTTCTTCTACGTTTAGCATTAAGTCCGGAAATTCTAGTGTTCCAACAGGCATGTTTCTTTTTCTTTCCAGTCTGAAAGCCATCAGGACACGATGCGATGTAAGGAAAGCGATGTGCATTTATTAATCCAATTGTCTTCAAAGGCCCATAGTGTTACAGCCTGTGTTCCCCATGGAATCTATAGACCGTGTCCTACACTTAAACATTAAGATCGCAACGTCATACCCTTTATAACGAGACTTTAATCTAACGACTTCCATTTCCATTTACTTTCATTTATTTTGAGTTGCCCATTTAATTTCCCATGTACACCGGTCATATATCGCAATGTCTATAAAACATAGTTCCAATTAAAATCTTAGAGTGAACGCCAAAGCGGACGTACTACGGAAGTAATTCATTTTTCTTATAACCGTATCCTATAGTCAAGTCGTACTATGGTTGGACTTACTTCATAATTAAATTATCAATGCAAGGACTATCTGTTTCCGTATGCACACTGATGTACATCCTTTGTGAGAATGTTTATGCTTTCATGGAAGTTATATGGGGGGTTATAAAATTTCCTTAATTACTTCAATTTCCTAGCAGCTTTTCCAGAAACACCCAGTTCGCCTGACTAGTCAGTGACAGGGTACAATGTTATCTACGCTAAACTGAGGCCGCCCAAGCCATTCATTACAGAGGCCTGCTGAAAGCGAAATTTGCATTAAATGCATCCAGCCCATGACCCATGATAAATCGCTCTCTGACAGGACTACCGTCCTCACCACATGGACTGCCTGCCTACCTTTACTATTTCTAAAACGATGGCTAGTGAGGTATGCGTCTTGAAACCCTCCTTAATTCGGTCGGCATTTTTAAAGAGGCCTGGAAAAAAATTCTTGAACTACACCAATCCATGTATTCAGATCTACAAACAATCTTTTCCTTTCTCGACATGTCCCTCTCTTCTCAGAAATCACAATGCTCAATCATCATACAATTTTCTCGAAAAAAGTCATCCCGTTGCTCCTTAAACAGCCTATACAATTCAGCGTCCAATGTGGGATGAAAGAAATTGATTTTTCTATTGCTTCATATAACTAGTCCAAGCTCGAAGAATACAACCCAATTATCTATAGTCATTGACGGACTAGCACAATGTCCAAAAAAGCCCCCAAGGACTTCTGTCTGAAATCAAACGTCCTGGCCGGTAGGTCAGTTTTTTTTTAGATTTTTCCGGAATTCTCTTACTACGACGGCAAGTTCCCACCTCAATTTTTTCTGCTAATCATAGGCAACAAATTCTGCCTTTTCTAAAATTTTCCGCAGAAAAGATGAAAGAAAATTGAAAAAAAAGGAAGAAGAACGTAGTTGTATTCGATCTGACCACAATTCGAAATCGGATACTTGCTACGTGGCGATTTAAGGTTGCAGAGCAAATCAACCGAATCGAATCGAAGCGGAACATTATCAGGGAGCTCATTATCGGCTCCTTACGCCTCACAAGTATTTGGGAGACTTGAATTGCAAAAGGACCGTGTAAAATAGATTTCCCCGTCACGCGGTACAACATCTCCCACCGAGATCCAAAGATGACGATGACGAAGATGATGTCGATGATGATGAGGGCTTTTGTGGGCATTGAAATGGTAATTGCTTAGTCTGTGTAATAATATCGAACTTTATTGGCAATTTCCATTTAAAATTGGATGAAATTATGTTCTTGATGAGGCCTAGGTTTTTTGGAGGGCTGGGATTTTCGTCCTTTAATGCAGTCAAGTCTGGATTTCCTTGAGCTTTTATTGCTGTTTCATGTTTTTTTTTCTCTTTTCGCTTTTTTTTTGGTACAGTGATTATCGCTAATAAAGATGGAATTAATTTGATAATTCAGTAAAAACTTTTTAGTAGGGGGAATGTAGCATCAACCGTTTTTTGTGTAGGGTTACGGAAAATTTAGGGATATAGTCCTAGACATGATGATGATGAATCGATTAACAAGGACTTACTGTAAATTATTATGAAGGGAACTTTTGGGAATTTCAGCGCAGTGACTACTCAAGACGGGCAGAAGATCGCACGCCACACCAAGTGAGTTCAAGCCAATCAGCCTCTCTTCAACTTTGCCCAAACTCCTAGAGAGGCTGAGCGACCATCATCTTCGTAATACGCCTACTGGATAGGAAGGTAAGTTGTTACACTCTCTGGTCAGTTGTATTGAAAAATCTCTGGATTCAATGTGTATACGTAGCCTGTGCTCCTGGATATTAAGGGTGCTTTCAACAACATTAAACCAAGCGCGATAATAGAGGCACTAATGAGCTTGCGAGTCGATGAATCGCTCTGTGAACTCATCGGATTGCTGCTTACCTCCATTCTTGCTATTTTAGGAACGTCGTCTGTGAGTAGGGGAGTTTGTATAGGCACCTCTAACCTCCCAGGCGGGATATCGTCGCCTCTTCTTTGGAACGTCGCAGTCAATAAACGGCTTTTGAAACTGGAAGAGATTATTTGCCATGTCACTTCCTATGCAGACGATGTTGTCATTGCTAGTTCTGGTAAGATTCCGGGAGTCCTAAGTAAGGTATTGCAGAATGCTCTATGCATTCTTACCGAATGGGCAGGTCATTGTGGCGTCGAGGTAAACGCAGACAAAACGGAACTTCTTCACTAGAAAGTGCACAATTCCTCTTGCTGAACCTCTCCTTTTGGATGGCAAGAGATTGATCTTTGTTGATAAAGCCAAGTTTCTCGGACTCGTCTTCAATTGGAAGCTGAGCATTCTAGAACGTGCGAACAAAGCTACTATTGCACTCTACTCGTGCAGGAAGGCCACAGGTAAGGACTGGGGCCTCCAGCCGAAGGTATTACACCTCTCCGAAATTTGCTTTTGACAGCAACTATATCAGCCTGATCCACTCCAGGAATCAATGGGTGGCAACACGTCTATTAAACCCGACTCCTCGACCATCTACACGGATAGCTATAAGACCAACGTAGGAGTGGGAATGGCCATTTATTTGGAGGAACTGAGGACTAACTTAACGGTTGAGCTTCCTGACTATATGGGAGGCAAAAATGGTGAATAGTAAAACAAATTAGGCGATAAGGATGGAATGGTTGGCGGACGGATCAGACACCCACGCGCTTGTGTCTAGGTCCGGGTGTAATGGGATCCTCGGCCTCTGGTTTCGTACCACCAACCGATCACTACTCATCAAGTGCTGCTTCGATGTGCCGGTGGGAGCATCACAACTAAACCAGAATATGGTTCATTATAACTCTTCGAGTATTTTATCGGTACAAACCTGCTACTTTGTAACGTGAGGCGCGAACCGACTTCTATAACCAAAAACAGACAGGAGGTTCTTGACATATATTTTGTATCAGAAGATCTTATACACTTTGTGCAAAATCCAGGAAGCACACCTTCTCGGACCATCATTAAGTTTAGCCTTGAGAGTCTCCCTGAGGTTAAATAAGTCATTGCGAACAGGCGGGGGACAAACTGGGAGAAGCATCGGAGGATCTTTGAACAGAGTCTTCCATCGTTTCCTGATCAGCCCAGAAATAAACAAGAGTTGCATAATATGGTTCTAATTCCCACGGATGCGTTTAACCATGGTACGCTTAAGTCTTATCCAGTCATTAGACCTACAGGTAAAAATATAACAGTGTGGCAGTATAGGAAACTTAATCCGTAAAGAATTGCTTGAAGGAAGCAAAGAAGGCAAAGTCTACTAGGAAGGAGACGAATGGGTTTTTTATAAGGAGCTTCTCGGTGCTTACAAAAAACAGATACGGAAAGCTAAACGTGGCTCCTGGCAATCCTTTTGTGAGCAAATAGAGGGATCCAGCGAGGCCTTCAGACTTTGAAAAAAAAATGTCGACTAACTTTTCTATGCCCAGTTATTTATAGAATCAGGACGGGTCCTGGACGGCCTCCACCGATACTCATTTCACCGATAGCAATCCGACGGCGACCCATAGTCTGATTCATAATCAGCACGTACAAGTGGAGGGGGACACAATGTATGCTCCAACTGGACTCGACAATGTCTTGGCGAAAGACTCCTTCTACGAACAACTAAACGCCGTATAGAGTGAAACACCTAACACCTGGGGGATTTAAATGCAAAAGTTGGCCCAGATAACCATGGGCTCAAACATGTGATGGGGAGACACGGTCTTTGGGATCGCAATGACAACGGTGAAAGACTTGCAGAGTTCTGCAACTTGAGTCTTTTCATCGGTTGTACTATGTTTGAGCATGTGTTGATCGGCGCAGAGCACAAAATCAGATCGACCACTTGCCATTAGTGAAAGATTCAAAAGATGCTTCCTGGACGTACTAAATCAGAAGGACATTGAGATGAGAAGAGACCATTATCTTATGTTCGCTAATGTTCGATTGCGTATTGCAGCCGTGCGTCATCCTACCGACGAAAGACCCAGGCGCCGCAAATTCAACACCGCTCGACTAAAAAATCCAACAGCAATATAATTACCATCTTGCGTAAAAAGCAGATGAGATTACTGGTCACCCAGATAGTGGCATAAATGAAAACAGGAATGCCATAAAAAATGCGTACATTGTTAGCGCAGATATCATCCTTGAGAGGGAGGCAAGCAAGGTTGGGCTAGAGATTGGTACCAACAAGATAAAGGCTCTTGACCCGCCATTGCCAAAATTGCTGTTCAAAATCTGGCAGAGCAGTTACCTCAGCATCAAGACCAACCTGGGCCTGTTTCGCTCCATGGTACTGTCTCTGCTTTTGTATGGGAGCGGTGCATAGAAAGTTTCCGTAAGAGTGGCCAGAAAGCTGCAAGTTCCTTGTTGTCTTCGTCGAATTCGAAGAATTTTCGGGCCCGAAACAATAGGCACCTTTTTAACAGCTATGCAGAGCAGAGCAGGTTAACACCACACAATTACACAAACAATTTGAACTGAGCTACTCTGGATAGAAGGTTAGTGCAAGAATTCTGCTGGGTTAAGTAGTCTGCGTTTTGAAATGCTGGCGGCGCAGGTGTATAAGTATTCGTGAAATTTGAGTTGACGTCTGAATGTTAAAATAAACCAAGACACACTCCCAGCAAAGACATGCCCTATTTTCGTGTTCGGTACTCCAATCTGCTCCATATCGTCTTTTTTCCGCATATACTGCTCTTTTATGCTCTGTTAAAAAAAAAAGCATCTGATATCAAATGAAGAGCCCAGTTGGCGTACGGGTCAGATGTCTATGGACGAATTGACACGCAGGCGAAAATGGCAGTGGATAGATCACACTTTGCGAAAGAATGATAACTGCATTGCTTTACATTCACTCGCTGGTTCGCATATTTGCTAAAATAGGACACTGTCGGAAGAAAGTGAACAAGTAAACTGAATATACACTGTCGGAGAAAAGTAAAAGACGGAATAGAAATGGATATGTTAGAAACCATTCTCAAAACGTTGGAAGAATTGAAAAAAGATATGAATAGCAAATTTGAAGTCGTTAACAATAAACTGGAAGGGAAACTGTCGGAGATGGAGAATCGAATTCAGATAACGGAAGAGAAGATTGCTAGTCTGGAGGAAAAAAACATTAAACTGGATATGGAACTAAGGAAAAAAAAACATAATAATAAGCAACCTACCAGAACTAGAAAAAACACCAACAGAACTTGAAAATATTGTTCTCGATATTATAAACCGGACAATAGGAGTGGAATGTGCAAATCATGATATTGATTTTATACATCGATTAGGTAAAGGCGACAACAAAAGACCGAGGCTAGTAATTGTTGGACTACTTTCATTACGGAAGAAAAAATTAATAATGGAGAACAAATTAAGGCTTAAGAACTACAGTCAAGCTATATACTTCAAAAACGACCTTCCCAAAGAGGTATTGCTAGAAAATAAAGTTTTAAGGAAAGCTGTGGGCATAATAAAGCAGACAGATCCCGATGCTCGAATTTCCAGAGGAAAAATAATAAGCAATGGAAAAATCGTATCCCAAGAAATGATCCGTAACAGTATCAAGGAGGATGGGAAAAAGAGAACACGTTCTGAAGGGGACAACGAAGGAGTTAGCAGTAAAGAGGATAAAAGAAAGAAACCGAAAAGATTCAATGAGGGAAAACGCAACACCGAAACCCCAATAAGCCACTTTTTCCCCTCCAAAACATATATGAACACGGAAGCAGATCAGCCTTCTTGTAGCAACAGAACTCAAACTTTCTAACAACGACTGGCAAACAAAGACGATATCATGATACCGGACCCGGCTAACGATTTGGATTATACGAAATGTAATAAGAATAAGAAAAACACTCCCTCTAGCAGGCTGACCACCAAGAGGGAAAAAGGTCAAAACCCCCCACCGGCAAAATCAACCTCCATCGAAATGAACCCACACATTTATATTGCGACACTGAACGTACGAACATTAATTGGCGACGGCCGTCAAAACGAACTAGATCTGGCTCTAAGTAAAATAAAGTATGACATTGTAGGATTGGCAGAAACTCGTATTTATGGAGAGAAAATAATTGAACGAAGTAATGGTGATCTGTTTGCGTATAAAGGTGAAACAAAAGGTCTATACGGGGTGGGCTTTCTCATAAAAGCGAAATGGAAAAATAGAATTAGAGAAATCCGACTAATGAGCGAAAGAATAGCGGCACTCACTTTACAAGTCACAGATAAAAAACGTTTAAGCATCATTCAAGTCTACGCTCCAACAGAAAGCGCACCGGATAACATCATCGATAAGTTCTACACCGATCTTGAAAAAATTTATCAAGAATTCAAGTCGAATGTAACCTACGTTATTGGAGACTTCAACGCGAAACTTGGCTCAAGGAAAGAAGACGAAGAATCAATCTTTGGAAAGTATGGTTTCGGATCAAGGAACAAGAGAGGAGAGCGATTGATCTCATGGATTTGGCAAAACAATTTAAAGTTCGGCAACAGCTTTTTCAAAAAAAGACCAAATCGAAAATGGACTTGGAATTCTCCAGATGGCAACACGAAGAACGAAATAGATTTAATACTGACGGACAAAATTTCCACTTTGTGCGACGTCTCTGTACTAAATAATTTCGAATATGATAGCGATCACCGGTTAGTTAGAGCAAAACTTCTAATAAACCATAAAACCATAAATTGTCACGCAAATAAACGAGACCTTCCATATATAATTCCTGAAAGCGCGAAGATTGAATATTTACATAACCTGGAGTCAATGTTGGAACATCTACCTATTCTGACGGATCGCAATATACAGACTTACTATAATGACTTTGAAAACGCCATAAAATTATCAGCAGATGCGACCCTCTTACAAAATAAATCAAAAAAAGTTGATAAGCTAACCTCATCGACCAAAAACTTGATTCAAAGGAGAGAAACATTAAGGATCAAAAATAGCAGATCGGAAAACGAACAGAATGAATTAAGAGGTTTACGGAAATTATGCAGGAAAGCTATTAAAAATGATATAGAGAATTTCAACAAGCAAGTCATACAGCAGACAATTGAGGAAAGTCGATCGATCCACAAAGTAAAACAAAGTTTGGATACAGAGAAGGAATGGATACCAAAACTTAAACAGAGAGGAATAGCGCACGGCACAAGAAAAACAATAAGTGAGATAGCGACTAGTTTCTTTGAAGAACTTTACAAATCAAGTAAGCCTAAAAACCATATTAGTGATAGCACTGAGGAATTGGAGGATGAAGATTTCCCAGAGTTTCTAGCGTCAGAGATCAGCAAGTCGATAGATGAACTCCAAGCGGGAAAAAGCTTTGATAGGGAAGGATTAAAGGCAGAAATGCTTAAATTGGGAAAACACCTACTGGTGGATCGAATTAAAAACCTATTCAACACCATAATGCGAACTGAAGAAATTCCAGCTCAATGGACAAAGTCCACGGTAACACTCTTGCATAAGAAAGGTGATAAGGAGGAAATCGGAAATTATCGACCAATCAACATAATATCAAACATGTACAAGCTGTTTTCGAAATGCATAAAAAGAAGGCTACAATCAACACTAATTTACAATCAACCACGGGAGCAAGCAGGGTTTCGTGTAAGCTACTCTACTATAGACCATCTTCAGGCTGTCAACCAAATAATAGAAAAGGCAACTGAGTACCAAAACACTATCTATATTGCCTTTGTCGACTTCAGCAAGGCTTTTGATACAGTGGAACACGAAGAATTATGGACAGCACTACAAAATCAAATGGCCCCAAAGAAAATAATAAGGATTCTCAGAAAACTTTACAATCAAAGCACAGCGACAGTCTCATTGGAGTCCAAAGGAAGACCTTTTAAATTAGAACGAGGAGTACGCCAAGGAGACCCGCTTTCACCAGCACTTTTTTCAGCGGTACTAGAAGCAGTCTTTCAAAGATTAAACTGGGACGAATATGGTATCAACATCGATGGAGAAAATCTACACAACCTACGATTTGCAGACGACATAGCGCTATTTTCCTCGAATGCAAGATTACTGGAGGCCATGTTGAAAGATCTGGATAATATGGGAAAAGCAGCTGGTCTAAGTATCAACATCGAAAAAACCAAAGTAATGACAAATGGCATCAAAGACACAGTGACACTAAACGGTATCAACATCGAGGTTGTAGACGACTTTATATACCTAGGCCAACTACTGTCATTCGAAAGACGTGTTGATAAAGAAGTGGAACGTAGGATAAGTAATGGTTGGAAACAGTTTTGGGCAGTAAAGAATATCTTTGATGCAAACAGCCAGCAAGAGACAAAGAAATATGTGTTTGATGGAGCAGTCCTGCCAGTACTCACATATGGCGCTCAGACATGGGCTCTCACGGAAAGGAACGTACAACAACTACGAGTCACGCAAAGAGCAATGGAACGGGCAACGTATCGAATATCTAGGAGGCAACGAATGAGAAATGACTCACTTCGAGCGAGAACACTTTTTACTGACGTTATCGAACGAGCTAGGCAACTAAAATGGAATTGGGCAGGTCATCTAGCAAGGCTCACCGACAACAGATGGACCAGCCGCTGCACACACTGGATTCCATATGACAAAAACTGCAGAGTGGGCAGACAACGGAAACGATGGCGCGATGATATTGACAATTTCTGTCCAAATTGGCAAAAAATTGCGAAATGTAAGCTAACATGGAAAGGCATGGGGGAGGCTTATGCCCAAAGAATATAATGAATTCCACTACCACTATTTAATTTAATTTAAGAAACAAATGAATTTTATTACATATTAAGAAAAAAATAAAAAATATAAAATATTTTATTATGTACGAAATTTAACTGAATTGGGTAAATAAAGCTTGTAATAATAATAATAATAATAATAATAATAATAATAGAAAGCCAACCCTACGTCCGAGCTAAAACATATAATGCCACGTGCACCCCGGGCAACGTTATAAAACGGCTAACAGGGCTCTGGAAACCCCATTTGGGAGAAAACAAAAAAATTGAGACACGAAACATGTCCAGAAGAAGACGGGCAGGGATATCTGCCCAAGTGTCGGAGGAAGCCGCGACCTCCGGCGAGGGCTTCCCCTCTGTACAAGAGGGGCAGTCGCCAGTGGTAAATGGGCGCACGGGCGTGCGCCCACCAACCAGAAGGAGACCGACTGCCGCGAGTGCACCTGCACGAGCCGGTAGGACGGGTACTGCTCCAGCACCACCGAGGAGCCCTCCTTCACCTGTGGTTGATGTTTCGCCTGGTATCCAGGCGACCACAGCTGCAGGCTCGCGTAGGCAACGGATGAAATGGACAGAGGAAATGAACCTTTTTATCATCCGTGCCTACTACGAGATCGAACTCTCACAAGGGACAACATCATATCGTCCCTTGCTACATCAGAGGTTCGTCGAGCGATTTCCGCAATTTGCACATGTGTCAATGCAGCGGGTTTCAGACCAATACCGCTTCATTGTGCGAAGGAGTGCAATACCGGAGACGACGAGGGAAAGAATTCGACTTGAGGTTTTAGAGGCAACTCGAAACCAAGAGTCGGCGGGGCAGGATGTGGCATCCCCACCACCATCACGTCACTCTGTCCCGCACAGGAGTACCTACAACACCAGACGAAGTACACTACTTCACCGCCAAGTGGAAGTCTCTTCTGAAGTTCACGACGAATATGAAAGAGCTTGCTTGGAATATCAGGAAATAGATCCTCTGCACAGGCCTGGCATTCCCAGGTTACATACATCTACTGCAACACCTGATATTCTTTCTCAAATCGACAGCGAAATCGCATCCAGACTCAGCTCTGATACGACGTTACTGGAACTGCAATCACTTGTGTATTGCGGTGCAGTGGCGGCTATCAGATTACATGGTCAGAGGATCCGTGATAGCGTTGTCGGCGTGAGACAAAAACAAGAACCAGCCTGGAAGATTCGTCTTGAGCGGAAGAGAGATTTCTTACGACAGGATATTGGTCCATTGACTCAATACGTTGCTGGCAATACCTGTAGGCGGTTGAACAAAAAAGTGGAAAAGATCCTCCGTAAATATTCCACTCCTTCCGGAACTCCTTTAGTGGAAGTACTGGACACACTAAAACAGAAGCTCGCAGTCATTACAAGTCGTCTCCGACGGTACACGCTGAGCCTCTCCAGACGTGTTCAGAACGCTGCTTTCACTAAAAGCCAGCGGAACTTCTACAAGACTATCAATGAGGACCAACAAGCCAGCCCCACTATTAACTTCTCAGTGACTGACGCGGAACAATACTGGGGTGGACTTTGGCAAACTCCCGCTCAACACACCCAACATACTGAGTGGATCACTGCCGAAACCACTCGCCATGCCAGCTTGCCTGGTATGATTTTCGCCGAGGTCACTGAATCCGATGTCCGTGAAGTTATTAAGCGGTCCAAAAATTGGAAGGGGCCTGGTCCTGACAAATTGCAGAATTTCTGGTATAAGCGATTCCCGAGTATATGTAGTCAGCTCGCACAACAGATAAATCTGTTGATTAATAGGCCTGATGAATTTCCACCTTTCCTCACAGCAGGTGTAACCTACTTGTTACCCAAACGGAAAACAGTGGAGACGCCTGCTGAAACGAGGCCTATAACATGCTTGCCGACACTGTACAAATACATTACAGCCATTATTAGTGGCAGGATCTATACGCACCTTGAGCAGAACAATATCCTTGCCGAGGAGCAAAAGGGCTGCCGAGTCGGATCTAGGGGTTGCAAGGAACAACTAACGATCGACTCGGTTGTGGTAGGACAAGCTACGCGCAATCACAGGAATCTGTATTGCTGCTATATTGATTACGCAAAAGCATTTGACAGCATCCCCCATAGCTGGCTAATCGAGGTCCTCCACATGTACCGCGTAGATCCTGCCCTAATTAACTTTTTGACAAAAGTGATGGAAGGATGGCGCACAACACTATCAGTGCCATCAACCGAAGGCAATATGCTCTCTCAACCGGTACATATCCGAAGAGGCATATTCCAAGGGGACTCTTTGAGTCCTCTCTGGTTCTGCTTGGCGCTGAACCCCCTTTCATCACTTTTGAATTCTGCTAGACAGTGCGGCTATACGATCAAGCATGGTCTTCTTGGAATGTTTTCCAAATTCGAACTGACTCACCTGATGTACTTAGATGACATCAAACTATACTCGGGAAGCGATGCACATCTTAAAAGTCTGCTGCGGATCACAGAAAATTTCAGCCGTGACATTCGGATGGACTTCGGATTAGACAAATGTCGAATCCGTGCCATCCGCAAAGGCGTTCACGCACCGCACCCCGGCTTCACCTTGGATGATATCCATATAGGTGCAATGTCGGAGGCAGACTTTTATAAATACCTAGGAATTCTGCAAGGTGAACATCCCAGCATTGATGACTTGAGAGAAGGACTGCTGGTTGAGTTCTGGCGCAGGTTGAAATTGGTGTTAAAATCCAACTTATCGGGAAGAAATAAAATAAGTGCGATAAACTTGTATGCCATTCCTTCACTGACCTACTCATTCGGAATAGTCCCGTGGTCTGTCACATCTTTGGCGGACATTGAACGGGGGGTACGCGTTTTGATGTCCAAATTCCGAATGTTACATCCAAAATCGTCAGTGGAGCGAATGTGCCTACCTCGTGACATCGGAGGTAGAGGTTTAGTTGACATTGCCAACTTACATCATCAGCAAGTCAACTCACTTCGCACTTATTTCCGAGGCAAAGCAACATCGAGTGCTCTGCATGATGCTGTCTGCAAGGCAGATGATGGTTTGACTCCACTGAACTTAAAGGATCAATCATTTGCTCCTTTGAGTCTGGTGAAGTCAGACCAAGAGAAGATCGACAAATGGAAGTCAAAGGCGATGCATGGTAAACATGCGAGTTGCCTTTGGCAGCCATTTGTCGATCTTCACCTGTCTAACAGGTGGCTTCGTGCAGGGTACCTCTTTGCCGAAACAGAAGGTTCGATGGTTGCCATTCAGGACGGCGTGGTCCCCACCCGTGCTTATCTTAAGCATATCTGCAAACAAAGGGTGGATGACGACCGGTGCAGAATGTGTGGTTCGGTTTTGGAAACACTTGACCATCTCATTTCTGGTTGTTCTGTAATGGCGCCGGTAGAGTACACGGACAGACACAATGCTGTATGCAAGGTAATCCACCAACACCTTGCATACAAGCACGGGCTGGTCAGTGAAACCGTACCGATCTACCAGTACACTCCACAAGCAGTGCTTGACAGCACTCGCCTCACGATGTACTGGGATCGCCAGGTAAACACTGATCACCCGGTCGCCCACAACAAACCCGATGTACTCCTAGTCGACAAGACGAGTCGCTCTGCATACATAATCGATGTTGCTATCCCCCATAATAGCAACATCGAGAGAAAGCATGCGGAGAAAAGGGCAAACTATAGTGCTCTGGCCCAAGAAATCAAACAACTTTGGCATCTTGGCAGTGTACGAATAGTGCCTGTAATATTGTCGGCTACCGGTATAATACCCAAAGACCTTCTGACTTCCCTCACCCAATTAAACCTGCCGCACAATCTCATTGACGTTATGCAAAAATACGTAATTTTGCATACGTGTGCAATAGTGCGCAAAGTGCTCGGCGACCTCCACTAAATTATATTAGTTTCAGGATGCCGGCATAACACCTGCCCAAAGCATCCATATCCGTCAACTTGATGCGTTGCATCCGTTGCGGGTATACATACCGGCCAAAGGGGCCGAGATTACGCCAGCCAGGCGATAATAAATAATAATAACATTCAATGAAATGTAACCCCATTTCCAACCAAGGCCGACCAAGAAAGCGTCCTAAGATCACACGGCATCGATCTATGGCAAAAGAGTGTAAGGTACTGGATAAGTCGTTTAACGGAGTTGCGCGTCATTGCCCAGAACAAAGTACGATGGCGCGCAGGAGTTGTTGACGCGCTATGCGCCACTAGGGGTTAAGGCAAAGTAGTAGAATAGAAACTATTTAAATTATAACATGAACCTCTTTTTATTTATATGTCAGCCGTCTTAGCTAAATTAAGAAAAAAAAGGAAAAATGCCTCCATCTTCAAAATTATATAAAAAAAAAATTCATCACTCACTTTCTCTTTGTTCATATTTCTGTCAGTTTTGGCAATTAAAAATCCACCCTAACCGTCCAAGCTGCCGCGTTAAGCATCCCGCAAAAACCCAACCCGAACAAAAAATATCAAAACAGCGAATATTAAATGAAATTTATTTTCCCCGTTCCCAGGATAACAATACAAAAAGATAATTTAATGAGTCGAAAGTAAATACGATAATTCCTTCTGATTTTTTGTTTTCAGACGCAATTCAATTCGGATCCCTTTCTGATACAAATACTGCCCCGAATAAAACGGGAGAATAATCACAATAAGCGTATAAAGCTTGTTTACGGCGCCGCCATCCCACGTATCTCCTCGAGTAGGTTCGTATCTGAATCGAAAGGTCGTTAGTCGTCATTAATTTTTTACGAGTAATCACAATGATGGCTGTCATGATATTTTTTTTTCTATATAATTTTCGGCGCTATAATGGACTCCCCATTTCGCTACGTAAGGATCTTGTAATACGGCAGAATGTTAAGAGAAATAATTATGAAGTTTAAGCATTCCTAATTTGATGTACAAATGCTTGGCCATTTGACGGCTCAACAAGAATGAGAAAGATCCTGACTACAGTTGGACATTGGGGGAGGTGAAGTGCCCTTAATTTGATTTGATTAATCTTCTAATAAACGTCGCAAGGATAGTAGTATGACGAGAAGATGAAATATCAATATATCGTTGCAATATATTAAATTGTTTGGGAAAATTTCAAGGATACGTTGAGATGTTGTGCTTGGGGGTGCCTGCGGCCTATTGGAATTTCAGAAAATTCAAATAATGTTTAAGGCAATGTTATCATATGGAAAGAATTGATAAAATTGGTTGAATTTTGGTGGACAAAAATCTTATCGCGAAGTGTTTGTGGGGCGTCGATTTTTATACCCTTCACGGATGGGATAGCGTATATTAAGTTTGTCATGAAGTTTGCAACGCACAGACCATAAAAACCATATATATTCTTGGTCACTATGATGAGACGAGTGGATTAATCTTTGTCCGTCTGTCTGTCTGGTTCCATGAGGGACTGAGGGACTAGTCCTCAGTTTTAAAGCTATCGAGTTAAAATTTATTACAAAGCCTTCTTTCTATTGCACGCTGTATGTTGGAACCAACGGATGACTAATTAATGGAATCTCCGGTCAAATAATATTTCTGAATTTGATTGAAATTGGACTACTCTATCATTATAGTTGTCATAGGAAGGACCGTACCAAAGCAAGTTTTTGTTAGGAAAACTTTTTTATTTCTGAAGATATCTTTACCAAATTTCATATTATTCCATCATATTGACTGCCTCTCTCGTCCTTAAATTTGATTGAAATTGGCTCACAATTTCATATATATCTCATAGGAAAAATGAAATCGAGACAAGTTTTACTACTAATTACAAAGTGGCAAATGCGCCATAAGCCACAACACTTCGCTTCGCATGAAGGGTATCATACTTTCGGAGAGCTAGTCAACGGCTAGCTTGTTTTTTGTTCAACTTGTTCCAATGACTGCATGACCTCCAGATGTGCAGGCGTAGTGGAAATTCGCCCAAAATACTAATTTCAGATTGTCGCTGAAAAGTATCTGCGCTCAGATTTTTGATTGATTTTTGGTTTTTATATTATAATTGGAACATAAGGCTGTTTTTAGACGATAGACCAACTACTCGCGTTAGATCACGCATCAGACCAGCCATTAGATCTCGCATTAAGCCGCCTATTAAGCCACGCATGAGACCAGCCATTGAACCGCGCATTAGACCACGCATCAGACCAGCCATTAGACCACACATTAGACCGGCTATTAGATCGTCTATTAGACCTACCATTAGACCACGCATCAGTCCAGCCATTAGACCACGTATCAGAGCAGCTATTTATTATTTATAATTATACCTTAACAGCGTCAAGTGTACTACGAGTAGGAACCTCACACTACCTAATTTTAGCTTAAGCTTTTTTAAACTTATCTATTTATCTGAAATTGCATTATATTGCAGTACACCAAACGCGCCTTGAAATGCGAGCCCATGGTGGTCTCCTCGTTGTGAGAAAAAACTATCTTGTATCAGACAATAAAGTATAGCATATAATTATTGAAAACGAATACCGGCTCTGATATGTGGTCTAATGGGTGGCCTAATTCGTGGTCTAATGGCTTGTCTAATGCCTGGTCAAATAGGCGGTCTAATGCGTGGTCTTATTAGGCGGTTTTATGCGTGGTCTAATGGGTGGCTTTAACAATAATTGACGATTTGACTAATCTAGGTACATTTTTACACGTAACTGACATATTTCAACAGTGATTGACCATTTGACTTATCAGGTGCGTTCCGCTGCACAAGTGCTATGTGAAGTGTGTGAGTGTGTGCGTCCTGAGCTATTCAAAGGACGTTTATGCCAGGTTCGAATTGGTGTTGAAGTTCGTTACACAAATTGCGAACTCAGTTGTTTAACGCCAATATAAAAATGTCGGTTAGCTTAGCCAGGACGGTTGCCGCTAGAGCAGCCTGCATTTGGCACCTCTGTTGGCAAGATAGAGGTGCCAAGTGACCACTCCCCTAAATTAATCAACTAAGTCAAAGAAACGTCACTGGCGATTCCTGCTAACTTTCGAAAGGAATGAACACCTAAGATGTTGGCGTTTCGAATTAAGGGTAGGACACTCACATAGCCAGAATGACCATCTTACTGTCGACGCAAATCGTCATCATCCTCGTTGAGGACTTTGGAATAGACCCTGCTGCCATGCGTTTAGCATGTAATTCTGACTAGTAGTACGGTCGCATGGTTCGGCAGTCTATACCACTGGCTTAGATCCAGATCCGCGGAGTAGACGCTTGAGCCTACTCCAGTGTCCGTCTTTGAACAATCCGTATATACCAGGGCGCCATCGTTATTGGTGGCTTCGCAGCTCTCCCAGTTTCCCCTCGTTGGAACTTCACTTTGAAGTTCCTTTCAAGGTGTATTTGTTTGGTCATGTTTCGTATCCGCGTCCAAACAGGTTTGAGGGAACCCATTTCTGGCAGGCACGACAATGTCTTCGCCATATGCTACCACTTCTCTAGATGGATTAAGGATTCAGAAGAGAGGGATTAATACCCCTCTTTACAATGTTTGTGTTCCGATGATCTTTTTTACCCCTAAAATTGTGAGTTCAATTTTCCTGTTCCTGAGCAAATCCGATGCCAAAGTCGTAAGGGTTTAGTCAACCCTGCTCGTCAAGGTCAAATTGTTTAAAGCCCCCTCGATATACAAGAAGGCTGCTAGCATAAATTTAATTTCTTTTGCAGTAAGATTTTCCGTCAGATACACTATCTATTGACCAACAGATACTGCATTTATTAAGTAGCAACAGATGCAGTATCTATTAAGAAACAGAAACAGTATCTACTTGTATTAATCAACAGATACACTATTCATTCACCAACGGATAGAGTATCTATTGCTCAACGAATACAGGATCTAATGAGCAACAGATACAGTATTCATTGAGCAACACAAACAGCACTTATTCAGCACCAGATACAGTACATATTAACCGACAGGTACAGCATCTACATCTACAGCAGGCACAGTATCTACAGGCGTACAGATAAGGCATCTATTGAGCAACAGGTACTTGTTCTTTTTCTCTCACCAATGGACTCGAAATACCCTTAGCAGTAGTCTAGTCCATTCGTCTCAACACCCCCAGTCAAAGGATAACCATCTTACCTATATATCACTTCATTGCCAAAAAATTCCTTTTTCTTCGTCGAAGGACTCAATTCAATAATTCATCAGAATGTCCTGTTTCCTTACCAAAGGATTCGCATTGATTTTAACAGTGGTCTAGTGCATTCATCTCAACAAACCGTATCACATGATACCCATCTTGTCTACTACTTTGCCTTAACCCCTAGCGGGGCATAGCGCGTCAACTACTCCAGCGCGCCATCGTACTCTGTTCTGGGCAATGGGGCGCAACTCCCCAAAAGACTTACCCAGTACCTGACACTCCTTTGCCACAGATCGACGCCATGTGATTCGAGGACCCCCTCTTGGTCGGCCTTGGTTGGAAATGGGGTTCCATTTCATGGCATGCATAGCAATGCAGTTATCACTCTTCCGCAATGTGTGACCTATCCACTGCCATTTTCGCCTGCGTATCAATTCGTCGATTGGCATCTGACCCGTACGCCGACTTAGCTCTTCATTTGATATTGTTCCGGGCCAGAAAATTCTTAAAATTCGACGAAGACATGAGTTGACGAAAACTTGCAGCTTTCTGGTAACTCCTACGGAAACTTTCCATGTACTGCTCCCATACAAAAGCACTGATAGTACCAGGGAGCGAAACAGGCCCAGCTTGGTCTTGATGCTGAGATAACTGCTCTGCCAGATTTTGGACAGCTTGCCGTATGCGCGTTTAGCCTGGTTGATACGACGAGCAATGTCCTGGTCCGTACCACCATTTTCGGCAACAATGCTACCCAGGTAGACGAAGTTGTCTACCTTCTCCACAGGCTGCCCATTAATATTGATGGCAATAGGTGTCGGATTTCTTTTTCGCAACGGCGGGCTAAGCACCTTGGTCTTGTTGGTATTAATCTTTAGCCCAACCTTGCTTGCCTCCCTCTCGAGATCTAACGCCATTGCGGACAGATCCATGATTTTGTGGGAGAGTAGGCATATGTCGTCAGCGTAGTCAAGATGTTGTAGATAAGATGTCAAAGTCCATTGAATTCCTCTGTCGAGTCCGGATAGGGCTGCATGTAACACATCGCCGATCACAATGAGGAATAGGATCGGTGAGAGGATGCACCCCTGCCGAACTCCACTGCGAATCTCAAAGTCCCCCGACACCTTACCTTTATGCAGAACGCGACATTTCGCGCCGTCATAGGTTGCCTTAATAATAGCCACAAGCTTCTCAGGGATGCCTCTCCTGCGCAAGGCCGCCCAAATAGAATCCCGGTTCACACTATCGAAAGCCTTTTCGAAATCGATGAAAAGCAAGTGAAGCGGAGAATCGTATTCAGCGCATTGCTCGATGATGATTCGCAAGGTGTTAATGTGATCGACACAGGAGAATCCGGATCGAAAGCCAGCCTGCTCTTCATCAATTGTGCTTTCTAAGTGGGCCTTTAGTTTTTGCAGGACGATTTTAGCTATTATCTTGGCAACGGCAGGAAGCACACAAATGCCTCTCCAATTGTTACAGTCTGTGAGGCTACCCTTCTTTGGAAGTTTGATGATCAAACCTTCCTTCCACTCAGTGGGAAAGGTCTCTGTATTCCACGCTTTATCAACAAGTGGGTGCAGCAAATCGGCAGTTACGCTTGGCGCTGCTTGATAAAGTTCGGCAGGGATGCCGTCAAGTCCGGCGGCCTTTCCTCGTTTTAGTGCAATAATTGCAGTGACTATATCCTCTTTAGTCGGGGCAGTGGACCGTATACGAACATTTTGATGGTTAGCTAAATTATCTATATGAGGGGGAACTTCACCAGAGGTTACACGGTTCAAGACCGCGGCGAAGTGTTCTTTCCACCGCCTCATTTGATCTTCTTCCAAGATAAGTAGCTTTCCATCACTATCTTTCACCGGATGTTGGCAGGAGTTACGACCACCTGTAAACTCCTTGATGACACCGTATACGGCGTTTAAGTTGTTACTTCTAGCGGCTTCTTCTGCTGACGCTAAAAGAGAATTCGCATAAACTCTTTTATCGCGTCGCACACTACGCTGAACTTCTCGAGCTTTCTGACGGTAAAGGAGTTCGATGCTGCTTCGATTGTCGTCTGATGCTGCAGCCAAACGAACTTTCAGCTCCTTTCTTTCAACAATCCGCTGCCATGAAGCGTCGGACATCCAGGGCTTATTCCGGCAATCCGGGTTTGGGCCAAGGATGGTATTTGCGCTATCAATGTACGCATTTTTTATGGCATCCCAGTTTTCGTTTATGTCACTATCTGGGTGACTAGTTATCTCAGTCGCTTTTTGCGCAAGATGGTCATTATATTGTTGTAAGACAGCTGGATTTTTTAGTCGAGCGGTGTTGAATTTGCGGGGCCTGGATCTTTCGTCGCTGGGGCGGCGCACGGCTGCAATACGCAATCGAACATTAACGATCATAAGATAATGGTCTCTTCCCATCCCAATATCGGCACCCTTCTTGTTTCGCACGTCCAGGAGGCAACTCTTGAATCTTTTACTAATGGCAAAATGGTCGATCTGATTTTGTGTTCTGCGCCGATCAACAGAGGACCAACTGATTTTGTGGTGGTCCTTATGCTCAAACATAGTACCACCGATGAAGAGACTGTGAAAGTTGCAGAACTCTACAAATCTTTCACCGTTGTCATTACGATCACCAAGACCGTGTCTCCTCATCACATGTCTGAGCCCATAGTTATCAGCGCCAACTTTCGCGTTCAAATCACCCATAACCATTATAATGTCACCTTTAGGTGTTCTGCTCTGAACGGCGTTTAGTTCTTCGTAGAAGGAGTCTTTTGCCAAAACATTGTCGGGTTCAGTAGGGGCATAACATTGTATTATTGAGATGTTCCTCATTTTGGTCCGGAACCTGGCGGTCAAGACCCTGTCAGAGACCGGTTCCCAGGATAAGAGACAGTTTCGCGCGGCTCTGGTTAAAAGGAGCCCCACACCTGACTCACGACGACTACCGGTAGCTTTACCGGAATACAACATTACAGTGCTGCCCGTTGGAGAGATGAATTCTCCGCTGTTCCACCATCTTATCTCACTAACTCCTAAGATATTTAATTTGTAGCTCAGAAATTCACTCTCTAACTGAAGAAATCGTGCGTTCTGGGGACCTTCTGATCCATTGTCCAGGAGAGTACGCACATTCCAGAATCCAATCTTTGTCATTGTACGATAGCTAAAAGTCGTAACCGTTGAGTCAGTCCTTATCCGAGGCATAGTTGACGTTTCGTTAGCATATAAAGATTTCGGATAGTGCAAGTTGCCGGCATACACATCCTGTCCTTTGATTGTCGGTTTTAACGACAGGCCCTCAAAGGGAAAGGCCGTGGCCCATCTTGTCTAGATATCACTTTAATGTCCAACAAGGTCCTTTTATCCTGAAGCACAACTGCAGCAGGGCCAAAATATCGCCGTGTGCTAATTATAATGACCCAATGGAGCTACGTGTCAAAATTCCATGACCACGGGAAAAGCCTGGAAGAATGATTTGTGGAAATGCTTATGCGAGCAATTCTGGTTTGAATATAGCCGAATATACCGTTCATCTAGTCGATGACCGTCCCTGCCACCGTTTAGAGATCAGCGTCACTCAAGGAACCTACATACTGAATTTGGTTAAGATCGGACCATGGGAAGTGTTTGCATGCACACACAGAAACGCACAATCGCACAGCATGGATCATTCCATATTTCCAGAAATGTTTACACTATGAAAAAAACGGTGTTTCTAACCGACGCGATATTTGCCTTGCCCCACACTAGGTGCCAAATTATTAAATTCGCAGAAACTTCTGTGCAAAAAACTGTCCACTAATCCCCAAATAGCAGCCCATTGAAATCTGCAATAAATTTGATCTGATATGATGATGTCAATCAAAATTACATCTCAGGTCTATTCTTTCCTATATGGATTCGGTTTATTTTGACACTTTATACGAATCTATCATACACATCCTGTCAGTCAAATGTCGTTCAGCCTGACACCCAAGAATTGAATCAGTGAACATCTACTACGAGTAATTTGACATACAACCGATTCCCCCCAAGTCAAGTATATTTGTGTAAGGACCTCGGACGGATTTACGCATATAGTAAACTCATACAACCGTTGTTGTCAAGGACATTAATGTTTAATCCCATCTCCCGGGGACTACACTAAGCCAACTCTAGCCCAAAACTCATCGAAGATGCAAGCATGGCAACCTAACTAGGTGCCTGGAAATGTTGCCCGAGGGAGAAAATATGTCGATGGTTAGTAGGAAACATAACCGCAATAACAGCAACAACATCAACGCTACGAATCCTTAACAACGAGGCTGAATTGTTGTCCTATTATGGGTAATGATGAGGATTGACATTGACCCTTTTACGGATAGAGAATTTACACGTCGTCCTGAGAAGGGTTAGTTAGATGCTGTTGTGGTAGTGGAGTGCTTGTGGCTATTTTATTATGTGCTAAGGCTGAAGATGCCGTGAAAAGGACTTTGGTAAAAAGGAAGAATCAATTGGCAATATACTATACATTTCCGCATACATCTTATATTTAAATATTCATGGCAATGGTGGGAGGTAATTGGATTTTGAGACGTGCTAAAGGGTCCGGAAGGTTGAGTTAACCAAATTAAATTGAGATTTCGTTTGACCCTTT
Organism: Chloromyia formosa; assembly: GCA_964017055.1. Classification (NCBI taxonomy): domain Eukaryota; kingdom Metazoa; phylum Arthropoda; class Insecta; order Diptera; family Stratiomyidae; genus Chloromyia; species Chloromyia formosa. The sequence goes on along the minus strand of OZ024818.1, from coordinate 45,183,856 downwards.
TTATCTATTATAATTTATTTTCTACGTGAAAGGATTTCTATTTTAGGTAAACGAATTCTAATTTTAAATTTGATTATTCTTAGATTTAATTATCACATTGGCACGAAGTAGTACTTGTTCTTTTCGCTTATTTAATATTTTTTTTATTTAATATTAATTTTTGGATATTGAAAATAGCCAAGCCATATTTTGGATCTATTCGAGTCGTGCCCTACCAATTCTTTTTTTTAAAATAATTTCCTGATTTACTATTACACATTCACGGCAGTTTTATAATAGTCTACTTTTTTCAGTTTTTCGATGCATTGAGCGCCGCCGGCTTATCAAGCGAGAGGTCGCCGGTTAAAAACCAGCCCCAAACATAATCGATTTCACTTTTTTTTATCCAGGGACGCGGGAGCGTCCCGACTGCCAAAGAAAAACGAAAAAATCGAAAAAAAGTGGAAAAGCGACACAACAAAAACGGGTTTTCGGACCTCGGCCCCGGGTGATTGTTGGGGCTCAAATTTGGTATGGTTATTGGCGTCGTCTTCGGTCGTCTTACGAAGTGTTGCAAATTTGAATGCGATACAAGGAAAAGCACCCGAGATATTACAGTTTGAAAATCGCTATTTTTCAAATCTTTTTTGTTCTCGTTGTTCTTTGACAAGGCTACAGCCTCGTAGGGAGCGTATCGAGGTCTGCTTTCTTTTCTCACGGATTGACTGTGTCCTTTCAGGCATTACCCGTAGTCCGTGGTTCAACTAAATTTGGTACATAGCTTCCTTTGGTTATTAAGTTCAAAACGATTACATTTTGGTGCTGCTGAAGATGTACGTAAGGACAAAAGAACTCTTCTTCTTCCGTGCCCTTTCATACCATTCTGCAGCTTCGCGTTGCTCTGCCTGTGGTGTTGGCACTTAACCCATTCTGGCGGTATAATCTCAGCTTCCTTCTGCAGGCAGCTCGGTCTTGGGTCGTATCATCGCCGAGATTAATGCGTTGTTGTTACATCTTCATCTGATCGATCCACGTGTTTCCGTCGGGGTTTGGGTCCAGCAAATGGAACATTCATTGATAGCGCCTTCATGACTGGGTTCTCAGGTGGACATGGTAGAACATGGCAATACCAACCCATACGACGATCTTCAAGCTTTCCAGTAATCAGTGGCTCAATAAACAAGCTGCCTCGGATGTAGGTACTTTTGATGCGATTCTTTTTGGTCACGCCGGCCGGCTGATATCCGTAGCATTTTCATCTCGGTCGCAGTCATTTTACTTTCGCATGCCTTGTATACAGTCCAGCACTCAGACGCATACATAAGTGCCGGACGTAGGACCGTTTTGTACAACTTACCCTTAAGCTTTCGTGGCATCTTCTTATTGCAGAAAACTCCAGAGTTTTCTCGCCACTTCATCCAACCGACACTGATGCGATGTTTGATGTCGTCATCGCAGGTAGCTTCGTTGTTGACGACCGAGCCCAGGTATTTGAACCTTGTACAGGACTTCAGCTGTTCTCCTTTAATGTAGATATCTGGTATCGGTCTCTCTGGATCTGAGAAGGGACAGCAAAGATACTCTGTCTTTCATTTGCTAATCCTCAGTCGATGATCCTCTAGTATCGTACACCACTTGGTCAGTGCAGCCTGCAAAGCAACAATGTCTTTGCTACCCAGGACAATGTCATCGACAAAGAGAAGGGACATTTCCAGGCCGTCAGAAATAAGTGTTAATAAATAGAGCATGATGATATTGAAGAGCAAGAGACTCAATATACTACCTAGGCGAACTCCGACTTTAACTGGAAATTTTTAAGATTCGCCAGCTGTGCATCTGACTTTAGTGGTTGCCCCATTATGCATGTCTTATATCAGCTTGACATTTATGCTCTTAGAGCCACTCATATCAGATCACGAGGAACTCTGTCGAAGGCCTTTTCCAAATCGATGAACATAAAGTGCAAGCCCGTCCGTGCATCACGATACTTTTTCATCATCGTAACACGTATGCACTGAATAGCACCGACTGTGGACCGACCTTCCACAAAGCCGCATTGATTGTCGTCCAACCGTACAATCTCTTTCAATCGATTGCAGACAACTCGCTCGTAAGTCTTCAATGTGTGAGATGTTAACTTGATTGCCCTATAGTTGTCGAGCTTGCGTGTGTCACCTTTGTTCTTATAAAATCAGAGAAGGAACCTTTTTCTGAAAGCGTCAGGCATCGGTTGCCCTCTTTAATTTTGTTGAAAAGAACAGTGAGCCATCTAAGCCCGACATAATTCATATTCAACCAAAATTCCAAAGGTATTTTGTCCGGTCCAACTGCCTTTCCGCGTTTCATCTGCATCATTGCCTTCATCACCTTCTCCACTGAAAAATCAGCGATATCAGTGGTGTTTGGCTCCACAGCTAGAAAATCTTCTCGCCGAAATTCTTCGTTCAAAAGTTCGTCAAAGTACTCACGCAGATTGCTTTCAACTATTAGCACTCCTTGTGAGTCTTCAACGTACTTTGGCGCCTGAATCTCTCGAGGGTTTCTTCTCCTTTGGGCCGCGACCTTATAAATCCTGGCGTTGTCTTTAGGTTTCTCTTGCAATGACAATCTCTTATCCGCAGTCACATCTTCTAGTTCTTGATAGAACTTCTCCGCTGCAATCGCCTTTGCTTAAGCCACCTTTCGCTTTACTTCCTTCCAGCATTTATCATATTTCTTCCGAAGTTGAACCTTCTCGGCTTCACTGCTTGTCTTGCATGTTGTCCAAGCCTTGAATGCGTTCGGTTTGGCCTGCACTGCTTCTTTAGTTTCATTATTCCACCACCACGTCTCCTTATTCGTCTGGAGTGGGCCAGAAACTCCTAGTGTATTTTCAGCCTCACCAACTTACATTACATCCAAAGCATTCCACATTTGTGTTGGACTTTGCTCATGGCAGTTGGTATGGTTTCGAAGCCTCCATTTTGGCAATGAGTGGAGTTACAACAGATTCAAAGCGTTCGTTGTTGATATTGTGCCACTTGGTTCTCTCGACTGGCTTGGGGAATGCTTGCGGTCTTGTTCCTCCTTTTAAAATAAATTCTGCCAGAACCAACCGGTGCTGGATGACAGCAGATTCACTCAAGATCACTTTGCACTCTTTCGCCCAACGTCTCATGAAATTTAGACCCAGATGATAGTCTATCTGCGTCGCATGAGCTCCACTGCTATATGTGATCAGGTGCCTTTGGTTCTTAATGAACCATGTGTTGAGAATTACCAGACCGTGTGATCTGCACGTAGTCAGGATAGCCTCATCTTCATAATTTCTGGCTGTAGATGGGCTACCCTTCTCACCATGGCAATCCTCGTATTCATAGTTCGATTCTCCCACATGGCCATTAAAATCCCCACCAAAAAAAACGGTATCTGGTATACTTTGATGAAATGTGTCAAAATCGCTCAAAAATGCCTCTTTTTTACTTTGCTGCAAACCAACTTGGGGAGCGTAGTGCATAAGTGCATGTTCCACACTCTTCCGCAGATAACTAATTTGATAATCATCAAGCGGTCGCTTATCTTCGAGATAGTCACGATGCTGCTAAGTTAAGCCGATGACTGAATAACGCCAACCCCGTTTCTATCATTCGAGTTTTCTCAATAGCACAATTTGTACTTTTTAGAATTCGTCAAGAAACGAGCTCGTTCGATTTGGTCATTTCGCCACTTGGTCTCCTGCACGCACATAATGTCCATCCTTCTCGGTTTCATGACGTCCTCCAGTTCTCTACTCTTTCCCGTTAGTGGGGCATAGTGCGCCATCGTACTCGATTCTGGGTAATGGAACGCACCCACGATTTACCCAGAAACTCTAAATTTCCCCACAGATTGACGCCATGACTTTCTAGGACAACCCCCTGGTCGACCTTCGTTGGGATTGGGATCCCACTTCATGGGATGTCCAGCAATGCAGTTATCACTCTTTCGCAGTGTGTGACTTATCCACTGCCATTTTCGCCTTCATATCAATTCGTCGATTGGCATCTGACCCGTACGCCGACTGGTTAAGCTCTTCATTTGAAGTTGTTTCGGGCCAGAAAATTCTTAAAATTCGACGAGGACATGAAGTGCATATGGCATGCTATGAAATTGAATCCCATTTTCAATCAAGGCCGACAAAGGGAGTATTCTAAAATTTCATTCTGCGGCAAAGGAGTCTCTGGATAAGACGTGGGGCGAGTTGCGTCCGATTGCCCAGAAAAGAGTACGATGGCGCACAGGAATATTTGACGCGTTATGGCCCACTAGGGGTTAAGTCAAAGTAGCATCAGTCTGAACTGCGTCCTTATAATGTGTGCTTACGACTTTAAAACGAGTGAATAGGAAGAAGCTATTTTAGATTTCATTGCAACTTCAAAAAAAAAATTGCTTTCTAAAACACATCTGCTATAAGTTCCACCAAAATCTGAACTGCGCAGATTAATTTAAGTCTTTAAAAACGGACTCGACTTGGCCAGATTATCTCATACATGACCAAAAAAGAGTTTCCACGGAATAGCGATATCCCAAATGAAGACAAACTGACCTTATTTCCTAACACAGTACTCGTACAAAAACCCATAATCCTCACATAGGTCACATCTCGAAGAATTTGCCATATTAGAATTTGCTTTCATTCCGTTTCACTACAAAAAAAAAAAAAAACAAGCAGACCCACTCCTCTCTTGTCCTTTTTATGAAGTGCGGACGAGAAAATTATCTTATATCCTTCGGGGCAGGTTGATGAATTTGTCATGAGTCTCGTCCCATTCTTGTCCTGTATCTCTGCAATTACGCATTACGACTCTACTGCCAGGAGGACCTCATTTATGTTGACTTGCACTCACCACAATTGCAAAAAATACTCATCGGCTCGCCGAATGATTACAAAATGAAATTTTCCTTTAGGGAGCCCATTTTAATGGCAAATAGACAATTTGCCGTACTTTTACTTTCATTTTGCCGCCCGTAAAAGCGCCATTATGTACGTTGTTTCGTATATTGTCGCAGCGCCACAACAAACGACACATCCTAAATTCAACGGGAATACTATTAGAAAGGGAGCGAAAGCAACACATTTCGTTGGGGTGGGGGGTTGACAAAATTGGTGTTGGCAACTCGCTGATGATCCGGCGGGACATAAGGAATTGAGTGTGTGTGTGGATCCATTTAAATGTTTTAAAATCAGACGATGAGACTGGGTTGGGTCGTGACTTGATTTCATTCATGAGCTCTACACAATTTGGTGGGCAAATGGTCGTTAAAATTTTAAAATCAATTTCATCGGTGAAAAATCCAAATTTGTTGGAGATGTCTGAAATGTTTCAATTCGCATATGGTTTTTGGGATTTTATTGCGGGCGGGATTTTAAGGCATTCACCCTGAGCTGAGGTGGATAATCAATTGGATCTAATTTTACGACGACGCGTCCGTCAATTACAGGCTTACCGAAATAAATCAGCGAGCAACCCCCAATCAATTATGTACCGAAGATTATAAAATCCCCCTATTTAGTGGATTGTTCGTTGTTACATAACCCCAAAAGTCAATGACAAATCGCCCCATGCAAAATATGACAAATCCCCCAAATTTCGGACTGATATTTATACCCTTCACGGATGTGATAGAGTATATTAACTTTGTCATGAAGTTTGCAACGCACAAAAGGAAGCATCTCCGACCATAAAAAATTATATATATTCTTGGTCAGTATGATGAGACGAGTCGATTAAGCTTTGTCCGTCTGTCCGTCTGTTTCTATGCAAACTAGTCCCTCAGTTTTAAAGCTATCACGCTGAAATTTTGTACAGAGCCTTATTTCTATTGCACGCAGTATATATGTCGGAACCAACGGAATCGGACTACTACGTCATATATGGTAGCTGCCATAGGAACGACCGGTCCAAAAATTCGTCTTTGTGAGAACAAAATTTTTATTTCTAAAGATACGAGCATCTTTTTCAAACCTCACAGAAATCAATAATATTTACAGCTAAATCACATTCCCGAATTTGGTTGAAATTGGACTACTTTATCATATAGCTGTCAAAGGAACGATCGTTCCAAAAGCAAGTTTTTGTTAGAAAAACTTTTTGCTTTCTGAAGATATCTTTACCAAATTTCATATTATTTAATCATATTACTACCCAGAAATATTCCTGAATTTCGTTGAAATCGGCCTACTATTTCATATACCTCTCATAGGAACAATGAAATCGGAACTAGTTTTACTACTAATTTCAAAGTAGCAAATGTACCACAACTCATAACGAAGGTTGTTCATATATGAATTATCCACCAAAATCATTTGTGAAGGAGAGAGCTACACCCCGGTGAATTGTACCACGAAGAATTATGTATAACAAAAACCCACATATTCTGACAAATGGAATCCCCCCCCCCCCCCCCGCCTCCAAGAGACAAGCCTCCGCCAGTTTTGGGCCGACGTTTGACATGAATTATTCCCCAATATAATTTGTGAAAAAATTCAACTTCATGGTACAGCACACTCAGTCTGTACTGCCTAAACGGGAATTGACTCGACGACGCGGGATTCAAAGCGAAACTCTCCCAAATCTCTGGGAGATTGTTCAAAGAGAGATATCCCCCAAAAAAATACAAAAAAAACTGCCAAAAATAAAATAACGAATCCACAACATTTTTAGTGATATTTCTAATGAACTAATCCCCCAAAATCGTTCGTGAAAAATGTCTCAAAAAATATATAGTTCGCGCCCTGCACTCTCTTTGCACTGCCTTAAGCGGAGAAGTATTTGATGGTGGGTTCAAAGCGGATTTCCGCCGCTTTAGGTAGTGCGGACATGGCGTGTATGCATTAGTGCATCCACAGACTGTCGGACTCGAACTCGAACAGGAACCTGATACAAATGGACTGGTTTTCTTCATGTTTATGTGAGATGTGTGTGTGTCTCAGAGGACATTTGTACCAGGTTCGTGTTCGTGTTCGACAGTGTAAGGTGACACGTGTGTCAACAGTTTAACATTGCACAGTGTAAATTCGTACTGCTTAAAGCGGCAATCGGCATAAGGGTTATCACAGAGTGAATTACCGCTTACGGCGGTAAGAACCAAAAGTGACTGCATCATTACAATAGTTTCGCTCTAAACAAAAAACCTAGGTCCGTACTACTTAAATCGGAAATTTGCTTGAACGTGGGTTTCGCTTTACTACTTTGCATTAACACCTAGTGGGGTATAGCGCGTCAACTACTCCTGCGCGCCATCGTACTCTGTTCTGGGCAATGGGCCGCAACTCCCCAGTGCCAGACACTCCTTTGTCACAGTTCGACGCCATGTCTTTCGAGGACCTCCTCGTGGTCGGCCTTGGTTGGGGTTCCATTTCATGGTATGCAAAGCAATGCAGCTATCACTCTTCCGCAATGTGTGACCTATCCAATGCCATTTTCGCCTGCGTATCAATTCGTCGATTGGCATCTGCCCCGTACGCTGACCAACTGTTCCATGTGGCCCAGTTGACATTTCGTTGGCATAAATTGGTTTCAGAGAATGCAGTTGCCAGCATACACCTCCTGCACATCCATCGCCACGAACGTTGTCGTGGACGGGATTCGAACTCGAAACGCCGGTAGTCAAACATGAGACTGATGCCTCAACACACTGTGCTATCGGTCGCCCCCATTGCGGACAGATCCATGATTTTGTGGGAGAGTAGGCATATATCGTCAGCGTAGTCGAGATGTTGTAGATAAGATGTCAAAGTCCATTGAAGTCCTCAGTCGAGTCCGGATGTGCATGCAACACATCGCCGATCACAATGAGGAACAGGATCGGTGAGAGGATGCACCCCTGCCGAACTCCACTGAGAATCTCAAAGTCCCCCGACAACTTACTTTTATGCAGAACGCGACATTTCGCGTCGTCATAAGTTGCCTTAATAATAACCACAAGCTTTCAGCGATGCCTCTGCTGCGCTAGGCCGCCCGTATAGAATCCCGGTTCACACTATCGAAAGCGTTTTAGAAATCAATGAAAAGCAAGTGAAGCGGAGAATCGTATTCAGCGCATTGCTCGATGACGTTTCGCAAGGTATTAATGTGATCGACACAGGAGAATCCGGATCGAAAACCAGCCTGCTCTTCATCAATTGTGCTTTCTAAGTGGGCCTTTAGTTTTTCCAGGACAATTTCAGCTATTATCTTCGCAACGGCAGGGAGCACACAAATGGCTTTCCAATTATTATTTTGGCAAGTTTGATGATAAAACCTTCCTTCCACTCAGTAGGAGAGGTCTCTGTATTCCACGGTTTATCAACAAGTGGGTGCAGAAAATCGGCAGTCACGCTTTGCGCTGCTTGATAAAATTCGGCAGGGATACCGTCGAGCACGGCGGCCTTTCCTCGTTTTGGTGCAATAATTTCAGCGATTAAATTCTCATTATTCGGAGCAGTGGACTGAACACATTCTGATGATTGGCTAAATTATCTATATGAGGGGAACTTCACCTGAGAATACACGGTTCAAGGCCGCAGCGAAGTGTTCTTTCCACCGCCTCTTTTGATCTTCTTCCAAGATAAGTAGCTTTCCATCACTATCCTTCACCGGATGTTGGCAGGAATTACGACCACCTGTAAACTCCTTGATGACACCGTGTATGGCGTTTAAGTTGTTACTTCTTGCGGCTTCTTCAGCTGAGGCTAAAAGAGAATTCGCATAAATTGTTTTATCACGTCGCACACTACGCTGAACTTTTCGAGCTTTCTGACGGTAAAGGAGTTCGATGCTGCTTCGATTGTCGTCTGATGCTGCAGCCAAACGAACCTTCAACTCCTTTCTTTCAAGAATCCGCTGCCATGAAGCGCCGGACATCCAGGTCTTCTACCGGTAATCCGTGTTTGTTCCAAGGATGGTATCTCTATCAATGTACGCATTTTTTAAGGCATTCCAGTTTTCATTTAGGTCACTATCTGGGTGACTAGTTATCTCAGCTGCTTTTTGCGCAAGATGGTCGTTATATTGTTGTAAGACAGCTGGTTGTTTTAATCGAGTGGTGTTGAATTTACCGCCCCTGGATCTTTCATCGCTAGGGCGGCGCACGGCTGCAATACGCAATCGAACATTTACGATCATAAGATAATAGTCACTTCCCATCCCAATATCGGTATCATTCTTGTTTCGCATGTCCAGGAGGCAATTCTTGAATCGTTTACTAATGGCAGAGTGGTCGATATGATTTTGACATGGATATGTCTTATAGCTGGGGGTCATCCTAAAAATCAGTCCGTCGCACGAAATGTCTGTTTTTCTACTCGGGGGTCAGAAGAGGAAACAAGCCCATCGAAAATTTGTCTTTTCTGGTTGTGCATGTCGTTTGAGTGAAGTGGTCATTGTGCATGGCTGTTGCTTGTAAAACCGCGCGGGCGGTGCACTTGCGGGGATCCTGTGTGTACATGTTGGGATGTTGATTTGATAGCGATAAAGGTTGACGTTGTGGACGGCAAGAAATAACATAGTGTACGGGTGAACGGGCGGACGTTCAATGACCTTCAATTTCCGCCAATTCCCATTCATCATTTAATAAAATAGCCCGTGTTGTACTATCTGAATCACTAGGGTCCCAGAAAAGGTAGCAAGTAAGTAGTCAGTTCGACTAACATTTGGACATGCGCAGACGCAATTTGAGAGAGTGCACATAGTTCCCGCCCCCCCCCGAAGATGAGCGAGAGCGGATTAAGTTCATTCGAGCCAAATCGGGTGACTGTGTTTGTGCATTTGCAATGGCGGCGATTTGAGGTCTGACTGGTCCATAATGTGGGCCCCCACCCCACGTGCAATAAACATATAGAACAAAATGGCTGATTTATACTAGGCGAGTTAGAATCTCTCAAGTCCCGAAATAAAGAAATATTCGTCGCAGGATGTTATATGTTATGATGTACATTCAGAGGTCTGCAGAAGATCAAATGCCCCCCTTCCGCAAAAATTCCAAAATGTTCAAAATGGCTGGAATCCAAACAAATAAAATAGCGCGCGTTGTACTACATATCTGAATCAATAGGGTCCCAGAAAAGGTAGCAAGTAGTCAGTTCGACTAACATTTGGACATGCGCAGACGCAATTTGAGAGTGTGTACATTACATAGTTCCTGCCCCCCGAATATAGAGAGCGAGAGCCATCGCGGATAAAGTTCATTCTATCCAAATGGTTCACAGTTAAAAATCTCGGTATTTTTTTTAAACCTGGTCTTGGACTACCACCATTTTTAATAATTTTAATTCTATAATCTAAACCCTTCCAAAGTTTACTTCTATTTTAAACCAAATTCGTAATAAATTCTAATACAATTCAAAGTTTACCTCCATTTTAAAACAATTTGTAATAAATTCTAATACAATTCAAACCTTTTTGTGTTCTTTTTGTTCTCGCATTATTTTCTAATCTAAGTTTAATTAAAAGGTAAACCCCACAAAGTATATTTTTTGAGTCTCAAGTCTCACTATAACTACTCGCAGTCAGCTCAAAATATTATGCCGCGTGGCCGAGTGGTCTAGGTCGCAACTCTACAACACGGAGTTGACAGGTTCGATGCTGCGTCATGGCGAAAAAAGTTAAAGATTAGCTGGCTAGCCTGCGATGGGCTTAATAAAGGATTTGGAAGTTTAGAAAATTGAAAAAAAAATATAATGGAGAAAAAACTTAGAGGAGTTAAAAAAACGCAGTAAAATTAATATTTTTTCATAGATTATAATATCTGTAGATTAAATTTTAAACCAACAATTTGATTAAAAAAATAATGCCAGAAAAGTTTAATATTTAAACCAGTGAAGTTTACGGAAGCAATTGTAATACTTTTATTTTATTAAAATCTAATACAATTTTGGTGTCGTCATATATGTAACCCCAATTAGCATTGATAATAGACCAGGATTTTTAACTGTGTTGTGCATTTGCAATGGCGGCGATTTGAGGTCTGACTGGCCCACAATGTGGCCTCCACCACACATGCAATAAACGTATCATAAAACAAAATGGCGGATTCGTACTGCGCGAGTTAAAATCTCCCAAGCCCCGAAATGGAGAAATATTCTTCGCAGGATGTTATAGTTCCAAGCAGCTCATCGTGACATGATGTACATTCAGAGGTCTGCAGAAGATCAAATGCCCCCCCCCCCCCCCCCTTCTGCAAAAATTACAAAATTTTTCTTGTGCATTCTCTTTGTGCGTGTGTTGGAATGTTTTGTTTACTTTTGTTAGTTTCCCTTTCTGTTTGCCGGACACAATCGCATAGAGTGGCACGCGTTACTTGAGAAACGGATTGTGTGTGCCGGACCCGGACTGTTGATTAAAGGGGCGGGATGAGGCGGATAGTGTGGGAGCGATTTTGCAATAGATACACAAACACAATACACGTCCGATTGGGAAAAGATGGTGGGAAGCGTGATTGCGATTAGCAGAAACGTACTCAGCGAAATGTTGATAGGCTGCAGTCTGCAAACTGTACTGAACGGGTAGATGGAACAGGGTGCACGAGAGGAGGTGAATATTGCACACACGCGATGCAAACGAAAACGAAACGATCCCGCGAGAGAAAGGAGCCCAAGCGGACAGGACAAAGCAAAGCAGAATTTATGACGAGTATCTACACTGTCACCAGATACATGGGTACATGGATATGTCTTATGCCTACCGAAAGCGTGGGACGTGTTTTCTCGAATGATTTCATCCAGTATAACTATACTGGGATCTTTACAAAACTTACGTCGATATCTTCAACACAACAGGTTTCACGCAGTCGGTAGTCATAGACATATCCATGTTCCGATGTATCTGCATGCAGTGTAGATACTTTGTCTCTTTTTTCTACGCCGATAAACAGAGGACCAACTGATTTTGTGGTTGTCCTTATGCTCAAACATAGTACCACCGATGAAGAGACTGTGAAAGTTGCAGAACTCTACAAATCTTTCACCGTTGTCATTACGATCACCAAGACCGTGTCTCCCCATCACATGCCTGAGCCCATAGTTATCAGGGCGACCGGTAGCGCAGTGTGTTAAGGCATCAGTCTCATGTTTGACTACCGCCGTTTCGGGTTCGAATCCCGTCCACGACTACGTTCGTGGCCATGGATGTGCATGCTGGCAACCGCATTCTCCGAAACCAGTTTATGCCGTCGAAACGTCAACTGGGCCACATAGAACATTCGACGTGCTTATGCCCCACAATGTGTTAGGGCAACTGAGAGAGAGGGGGATAGTTATCAGTGTCAACTTTTGCATTCAAATCACCCATAACCATTACAATGTCACCTGTGTCACCTGTCTGCTCTGAACGGCGTATTTGAAAGACACGACTGCGATTTCATTGAAAAAAAAAATTGTCACCGAAATAGAATAATTCGTCGGCCAATTTTTTAAACTTTGGAGTCTTTTACTATGGCGTCCTTTCCGATTCACTCATAAAAAGAATTTTAGAGGGAATTTTGAGAATTATCCCCGACGATTTGGGGGATATGTCATTTGAAAAAAGCCCTCAATTCCAAACAAAATTTTTTGGGGTATTTGATTTTTTTTCGGGGCTTTTTCATTGGGGGATGATGGATAAAGGTGGGCTCCACCTTTATCACGTGGTATCAGCAGGCAGTCCTAGACATGAATCTAGCTTCGGAGAACATACAGCATTTGATACTTAGGTGAAGGGCGAATTATTTGTGCGGTTTGAGCGTGCTGTTGAATCTGCTTCCCTCGGATATTTTCACAGAGCAGAAGGCGGCGATTCCAGCTGTTCGTCTCCGTAAAAGCGGTCACTGGGTGGGATCGCCCGACCATAGCCATGCTGATAACTGCAAGGCCGCCGAACTGGCCCGGGCGGATAGGATCAATGTGATCAGCGGGGTGGTGCGTAGCACCAGCCTGCTTCTAGCTGCTCTAAATTGGCTATTGAAGATGGAGCGTATGATAGAGGCTGCATTAGGTGTAGAGCAATGGCAATACATATCATGTGGCTAGATAGATGTGGCGGAAACTAGATCCCAAACGATCGTCCGGGTTGCGAATGTTAAATCATTTAGGAACTGTCGTGGAAGTTTTGACTAGACATAGACATTTCCTAATTGGGAAGCATGCCAGGAGATTTCGTATTCAACATAATGATTTTAACAGGAGCTGTGAGGACAAGGAGGAAGAGCAAAGTACGTCTCATCTTCTGTAAACATGTCCAGTCCTGGCGGATTTTAGGAAGCGCCCCCTTGGTTTCTACTTCTTCAGCAATCTAAATACCCTGAAAGAGATAAATACTGGTCGGCTTCATGGCTCCATTATGAGATCTAGCTGGTTTAACGATTGAGTTGGTGTCAGGCTGCTGAATCTAAGTTTATGACAACGTGCCCAGAGGTGGTATAATTGTCCTTAAGCAGCCTTTTTAACCCAACCTAACCTTCATTAGAGGATAGGTAGTTGTGCCGTCGGGATACTTCTTATATAATTTCAATTATTGGAAATTCTGAATAAAATTTGTAAAGTATAATATGCGACCCTACTTATCGTAAAACGAATATATATTTTTCAATTGCTGAAAAGACTAATTTAAAAACAAGGACGACATCAGAGAAGGTACAGATCACCAGAAAAGCAAAACACAAGAGTCCTCTTTCACCAACAAATCAATCTTGATATCTCGCTTCAACCTCTATTACCCCCAGTCCACATTCTATCGACTCACAAAAGATTTATTTCTTAATTTCTGACCAGATAAAAAGTTCTCGTTGCGAATACAAAGTATACCATTCAATACCCCTCCTACGAAACAAGTACGAAAAAAAATCCTTCGACCTTCACTACGTCCATTACGTAGATAGTAGAGAGCACTTCAACGCTCATCGATCCAAGCAGCTCCGTGTTCTGGACTTGCCATCCCAAATGCGATTCAATAAGAAAACGGAAAAGAAGCGTATCGTAGCATTATCCTATTCACCCGGGACCCACTTGACCTGTCCATCCGCCACCACATCAATTTCCTGAAACAGCCCGAGATCAATAGGTCCCACCGGAAAATTGCGTACAAGAAATGTGGGGGGAAAACTGTTTTGGGAAATCACGTAATTCCCATTAATAATAGTTATTGCGAAAATCTTTGAATGCAGTAGGGCCTCAAGAGATTTTTCGTCGGTTGGTTCAATGATTTTAGTTTTCGTATCAGTGGACAAGGGTGGTGGTTTTAATTTTTCAGCAGATTGCCTGATGTGGGCTGGGGTGACAGCCGGGTTTAATCCGAGTTAATGAAGTCGTGGAATGGTTAATCAGAAGTGGGTGGAAATTGTAGGCGAGAGTGCTGCCTGTGTTGGTGCAGAAATTTGGAAGAGGCCACCAACTAGAAATCAGGAACACGGAAAAATTGGAGTCTGATGCAAACATGATTCATCTCGACACGATGCTAGCCTACAAAACTAGAGCCATGAGCGGACAGGACGATCGCGAATGTCAATACTATTTCTGTTTTTGTAATCTTTAATCCATTTTTTTATCAAACGAAAAAAAAGATGAGAGAATTCAAGGAGGGCTCTATGAATTATTGGCTCAAATCGAAAATGAACAATCACCACAATTTTTGGGTTGATTTTTTTTTCGCACCAAACACAGACGAAAGATATTAACCATAAAAAATCAAACCTTTTTCTTCACGACGATAAATCTTCCAAATTTGGGTATTGCCGAATGCGAAATTTCTGCCTGAGATTTTTCAGAGTTGATTTCCATGGGATCGCACTACCTAAAGCGGATGTACGCTCGTACTGCCTAAAGCAGAAATGCCCTTTGGCATTTACGTGGGCCGTAGTCCGCTTTAAGTAGTGGAACCCATACATCCATTCTGGGAAATCCAAAAAGGGCGTTTCCCCTTTAGGCACGAACATAATTTTCCAGAGCGAATTTTCGCGTTTGCACTATACGCATAGAAATCATTTTGGGAAATTTCAGACAGAATTTTTCATCTTAAAAAAGGTTTGGACGCGATAGTTAATACCCCAAAATAGTATGAACTTTTCATAAATTTCTCGTACTACCATCTTCCGGTAAAAGTCGTCTCGCAAATGAAGTGCCCCACTACACCTCTTATTCCAAATTCTGATTCAGAACGGAAAGGGGAATAAAGCCAACAAAACCCACCGGGTAAGTTCATTGATTTTACCGGTGTTTGTAGTGATGGGTCATCTAAGTCTGACGGAATCGATGGCTTCTTGAACTTTGAACATTTCCGCATATCCGCTTTGGGCAGTACGAGCATATATCTCAAATTGGATTCCCGCTATAAATAGTATGAATCCATGTTAATTGCAGGCTGCTTTAGGTAGTACAAGCCCACGCAAATCCTGCCTGGAGAACTGTCAGATAAAATTTCCGCTTTAGGCAGTACCATAATTTTGACAGGTTTTTTGGGTTAAAAAAGAGTTTGGGACGAAGGTCGATTTGAAACTACTGCCTCAAATGTTACGAACGTTTGTTTAAAAAATTTTCCGACTATTCCCTTCCCCCTTCCAAGACAGAATTTCCACATTAGGCAGTACTAACCCGCGGAAATCCATTCTGGGGAATCCGAAAGGTGTATTGTCGCTTTGGGCAGTACGAACATACATTCCAGAGTGAATTTTCCCTTCAGGTAGTGCGAACCCACAGATATCCTTTCAGACCGGATTTCGGCTTAAGGTGGTATCAAAATTTGGGACGATTTTTCAACATAAAAAAGGGTTTGGATGCGATGGTTAGTATGGAACTATTACCCTAAACTTTCTCCCAATTTCGCGGACTACCATCTTCCCATAAAAGTGGACTCAGAAATTAACTCTCCCACTACACTTAATTCTCATGTTCTGATTCGGAACAGAAATGGGGAAATGGGCCCACAAAAGCAACCGATTACGTTCAATTTTTTTACCGGTGTTTGTAGTGGTGGGTCATCTAAGTCTGATGGAATCGATGGCTCCTTGAACTTTGAACCCTGGGATATAGATCAGAATAAAGAAAGATATCAGTAAAAAATAGAATCCTAAACCGCCAACCTACCGCTAAACAATCGCCTGAGAGGAAAGTTTTGCGATAGAGTAATAAATTAAAACCATAACAATAATTGCAAAAAAAAAATTAATTTAAGAAACTACACTTTTGTCGGGCGCCTGACATAAATTTGCCGCATAATATCCACTAGTCACGACAATTTTCTTTTCGTTCATTTCAGTGAGCTCATCATAATTGTTGGTACGTGCACTCTATTTGGGAATCCCGAAGAATCTGCTAATGATGTACGGCCCGTGCTTGGCTGCCTCCATTCGTCCACGAATGAAATTTTAAGACATATTCGGATATTCAATGAGGAACTCACAACTCAGGGTTGGAGGATTGTGAAGTTGGAGGAACAAGTGAATGGCAGTAGATGCGCAGTCTTTCTGGCAAATAAAAAATCATTGGCGCCCCTTATTAAGCTCAAGGGGATCATTGGACTCAGTTTTTTAAAAATCCAACTACGCATCTATAAAAGTGATGTTAGGAAGACAAACAAACCTGCATCTACTCTCATGGAAGAAGATGCGGTTCCGGTGACAGAGAATCCTCTCTTCGTAGCCTCCGAGCATATCGATGGGGACATGGATGAGGAATGTGTGTCTCTAGGCTCTGATTTAGCTACCCTAGACGGCACGTCGCAGATGGCGGATGACACTTCCGACACCGAAATGGAGAAAAGGTGGACGCCACGGTGTTCGAAGGAGCTAGAAATGCTTAGGTTTATCCAAATGAACCTCCATCATTCAGAAACAGCCTCTGCTTCTATTCTTCTTCGCCTGGCGCGCAGTAAGGAAGATATTGTACTGGTACAGGGACCCTGGGTCTCTCGTGAGGCCTGGGATCTCCAGACAATACTGCTTTTTATGTCAAAGACCAGGGGAGGCCTCGATCAAATATTCTTTTAAGGAATACTGTCAAGGCTTTGCTACTGTCAAATTAGTCTGCCTTGAGCTTAGAGGTAAGTCTTTCTCTCTGTCTCAGTTGCCCTAACCCCTTGTGGGCCATAGCGTGTCAACTGTTCCATGTAGCCCAGTTGACGTTTCGACGGCATAAACTGGTTTCGGAGAATGCAGTTGTCAGCATGCACCTCCTACATATCCATGGCCACGAACGTTGTCGTGGACAGGATTCGAACCCGAAATGCCGGTAGTCAAACATGAGACTGATGCCTTACACACTGCGCTACCGGTCGCCCTGGATTGTCTGCCTACACGCCGCACTACAATGAGGGCACCTTCCCTATCGATCAATCTGAGAAAAGTAATTACAGCGGCAAAAGTACCAGATATTTGAATGATTGTTGGCTGCGATTCAAATGCGCATTATATTGTATGGAGCAGCTCGGACACAAGTGAGCGCGGTGAATTGCTTCTAGAATACATCATGCAGTGTAGGCCGCGAGCCTATTTTTATACCCTAGACTTTTATTATAACTAAAAATAGCCAGGAGGTTTTGGATATCTCTCTTACGTGTCGGGGGATATCATACACGTAATTAGACACAGGACAGTGTAGTGGGAACACTCCTTCTCTGACCATCGATACCTTCAGTTCAGCCTGGCTGAACTCTTGTAGTAAGTCAACTGGCCATCAATCGTAGAAGGACTAATTGGCCTTTGTATCGAAACGCTCTTGTTGAGGGGGCTTCCTTCATTGCCAAATCAACCCTGCAGCAGATAGGAGCTGGATGACAAGGTTAACACTTTGATAGCTGCCATGCGGTGTCTGACGTACTAACGCATATGTAGGTAAGGCAAAACAAACCTGGTGGAGCACTAAAATCTCCGAACTCAGAGCTGCGTGGTGGAAGAGTTTCTATAAGGCTACGGCCTCCAACCTTGAGTCAGTTCTATAAAAAAAAACTCCTGAGATGTTTTAATAAAGAGTTAAGTGGAGCTAAACGCAACTCATGAAGAAGCTTTTGCGGATGGATAGGAGAATCCCGCGGGATCTCGCGATTTCGTTAAATGCTGGCGAGCTGGATGGATCCTGGACGTCTTCGAGTAAAGAAACTGCCGAGCATCTGCTTGACACGCATTTCCCTGGCAGCTCGACTTTTGCCTCATCTGAGAGGCCTACACTTGTTGCTCAGCGCCAGATGAAAATGAATCTATTCTTTCTTGAAAAAGGATTATGTGGGTGATTTCCAGTTTCGTACCTTTTAAATCTGCTAGACCAGACGGAAGCATTCCGGCGGACTTGAAGCAATGTTCGCATATTTTATGTCCTTGTATAGAGGGTATCCTGAAGGTCTGCGGGGCAGGTTGGTCTATGTTCTGGATGAAGGTTCTGGTTGTTTTTATTCCGAAAGCGGGTAGAAGTTCGCATGCGTGTCCAAATGACCTTAGACCCATTAGTCTATCTTCAACACTGCTGAAACTGCTAGAGAGATTCATTGATGTGAATTGCGAAATACAGTTCCGGTACGCTCTTTATCTGCGTCGTAACATGCATGTTGGAAAGGTAGATCAGTGGATACAGACTTGCACTCTTTGGTTAGTTTTATTGAGGAATATCTTGACCAAAAGGATTACGGGATGGCTGTTTTCTTGGATATCGAGGGCGCTTTCAATAACATTAAACCTAGTGCGATCATCGAAGCACTCTTGATCTTGCAGGTTGATGAGTCACTTTGCATACTCATTAATATGCTGTTAAGTTCAAGGGTTATTCATACCCTAGGTGCATCATCTATGTGCAGGCGTGTTTGTAGGGGAACTCCCCAAAGTAGCATACTGTCCCCGCTTCTCTGGAATATAGAGATCAACGGACTGCTTTTGGATCTTGAGAAGATTGGCTGTAAAGCCATTGCTTACGCAAACGATATCGCCAGCGCATTCACGGGTAAGTTTCCTGATACCCTCGGCAGCGTGCAGCAGAATGCCCTATCTATCCTAACGGAGTGGGCAAATCGGTGCGATGTTGGAACTAACCCGGGCAAAATGGAGCACACGATCCCTCCATTCTAACCCCCTACCTTGGAGGGCACTAGACTGGCTTTCACTGATAAAGCTAATTTTATTAGTCTCATCTTTGACAGGAAGTTAAAGTGGAAGATTTATATTCAAGAACGGGTAAAAAGGCTACTATTGTACTCTACTGGTGTAGGGAAGGCCAAATGCAATGACTGGAGCCTACAGCTGGAAGCAATATATTGGATATATACAGATGGTTTTAAGACCGACGACGCGGTTGGCGTAGGCATACACTCGGAGAGACTGGGGATTAGCTTATCATTTCATCTTCTTGACTATTTGAGGTTTCGGCTATCTCTGAAGTTTTGTTCTAGCTACCACAGGGCACTGCCCGATAGGGGCTTGCCAGGAGGCTCCATCACAACTTCTGAAGGATTTGTGGCAATGTGAATGAGGAGGAGAGCGTTCTACACCTTCACTGTCATTGCCCGGCCTTAGCAGACAGTAGAAGGATATTTCTGGGTTGTCAAGTCTTATGCGATCTGGATGACCTCAAGGATATGGCCGCCATACAGCTCCATCGTTACATCGCCAGCACAGGCTGGTTTGATACGTACGTTCTAATGAAGGTGATCTTGGTGGTATTACAACGGACCCGATGGCGGTCCAAGTGTGCTGTGATACATCATGGCAGACCCTGTACCTTATCTAACCTAGTTTTCCCCAAATCAAAATTAATGGTTTTGACGCGAGTTTTGTCAGGTGATTAGTTTATTTAACATATATTAAGAAACGAAGCAGGAGGTGTTGTTAATTGCCTTGTCCCCTCCAGGGGTAGGGACGCGTCAATATATTTTGCAATTTTATACCATGTTGAGGTTTCGATAGCATATCTACTTTTCGGACGTGCTGGTATACACCTCCTATCCGCGCCGTATTTAAATAGGCAGTGAGAATTCCATTAGTACCCACAGTTCGCGCCGAGGATCGAACCTCCATTCTCTTGATCTTAGAGAGGTAAACGAACCAACACTACTACGAAACGGGTCAAGCAGCAGGATCAGTGTAAAAAAAAGTTAAAATCACCTCTACCAGATTTATTCTAAAATTGGCTATAAATCGAAATCACAATGCACACCTGTATCTGACTGAACAATGAATGCATTATACGAGTATCGGAAAACAGACATCCCATTCACGTAATTCAATCTGCTGCTGCTACTGACG
Organism: Chloromyia formosa; assembly: GCA_964017055.1. Lineage (NCBI taxonomy): Eukaryota > Metazoa > Arthropoda > Insecta > Diptera > Stratiomyidae > Chloromyia > Chloromyia formosa. Next base: position 45,163,687 of record OZ024818.1, on the reverse strand, counting down.
AGGACCAATATAACATATGTGGTCAATCAATTGTCCTTGTTGTCAGGATCTGCTCTAGTGCGACAATTAATTAAAACCTTTCAAAAGTTTTCAGTTTGCTGACATAATATCGATTATAAAATGAGTGTGATTAATGACACGATATAGATACGCGAGAATCTGCTCTACGGATGCGGAAGATAATAATGACGGTGATGATGATATCAGACCACAAATTCCATCCATTGCCAGGTGGGAGGTACGTATCCTTGGCTACGTGCATAGTATTCTCTTGGCTATTGCTTTTTTTTTTGGAACGTACTCATATATTAGCCTGTCAATATTGGAAATTTATTATATTCGTATTATCGAGAAGGTGGATTTTTATAATAATGGAATATAAATGTGGAATGTGTACTCTACTGAACTCCGGTTGTTGGATTGTGTGGATTTATTGACTGTAAAACCACATTGTTTCAGTTTATTAGCGGATGCGATAGAGTTCGTCGATGGGTAAATATGGAAATTATTAGTGGCCGTCCGACTAACCGCGGAGACGGGCCGTATGCGCCACACTTTATTTCCCAATCAAAATGAGACAGCTAGCATACGCAGGTCCTACCGGCTTTTATTTACTTTGCTAGCTCATCTTAACCGCTCTGCCACCTCCATATGAATTCGCTAGTCGTAGTCTCGACGTACATTCTGGATCTTTTCTGCAGGCGGACTATCCTCTCCCTAGAGGAGCTTACTACGATGCAGAACGCCATTCTGGAGGAAATTATTTCTGAGAGCGTAATCGTGGTCAGGCTACTGTTCAGTAGCATTCGCTCAATGCCAGAGTACCTGAAAGTGACGTAGCTAGGATTTTGTTTCGGAGGGGGTCCACACATTCGATATCATGTTGGTTCCCATATATTAGGCTCGCTTTTTGGTTTCGTGCCTTATTCAATGTAGTTTAGACTAACGTTACGCAGTCTTTTTTCCCCTAGTTTGAGACAGGATAAAAATTCGAATACTTGCGGTCGACACTGTATGTCGCTTGTTGTTGTTGTCGCCACTGTTGAACAATTGATAAAAAATAACCCATGTCTGTTTTCAACGTCAAGTTCCCACCGAACAACTTTAAGTATTACTTCGCGGGGTGGGATGGCCTAACTAGCTAACGCAGAAATCTCCGACTCTCCTCCTCCTTTCGGAGCTCTTTTTGGATGTCGCACAGGACGCATCCCACGGCCTTCCATTTTCGATCTGATCGAAGCATATATTCCAAAATGCTCCCCGGGCTCACTGAAGGTATAGAGATAGTAATATTCTTCCTCCTTCAATTCACCACGTTATTTTGATAGCTACTCCTGAACATTCCAGACAATCCGGCGAGTCATCCAAGTTAAACCTGTAGAGATATTGTCTATAACCCCCATTTCTAGTAAGGAATTGTTTCAGGCCATGCTGGCTGCCTTCGTTTTACCCAAAACTCGATTTGCGGTATGAGTGTGATTCCTCCCATCGCTCCTTCAATTTTCTTAGAGACCTTTTCCTTTCCCTCTTTCTACACCCTTCATAAATTCGGATGGCTCCAAACGTCGGCCTTCGCAAAGTCGCTACGTTTCGTCCAGTAGGATTTAAATTGGGATTATTGGGAACAGCGACGACGTAGGCAGAATGATCCCCATAGGCGAAACATAGCGACTTTACCAAAGCCAATGTTTCGAGCCAACCCAAACCTTTATAGGACCGACCTTGAAAAGTTACGTTAAAGACCAAGTGGGGTGTAAACGCACCCCAACTTTTTTGTATCACATAATATGAAGGAAAGGAAGGAAGGAAATAATAAATAAAAATAAATGATGATAAAAATTTAAAACAAAAGAGGTCCTAGATGAGATCCCTGTGGAGCCCCTGACGTAGGATTAAACTGACGTAAGAAATCATTTTGAATATTAACAGTTAAATGTCTGTCTCTAATATAATCGTTCAACCATGTAAGAAGCGTCCCATGAAAGCCAATATTGTTTAATCAGGAGAAAGTTAATTATATCAAAAGCCTTAGAAAAGTCTTTGTAAACTGAATGCACCTGTAAAAATTTAGCGAAGGAATTACATATATAATTGTGGTACGAAATAAGATTAGTTAATGTAGACATCCCAGGTATATGTGGAGATCCAATTAGGAAATTCATCTTTATGTAAGTTGTAACCATTTCCTCAGTGCAATGTAAACTTGGCCAATCATGGCCAGTCTCAGTAGTTCGGCCAGTGACGGGTGCTCGAAAGCTGCTCAGTACCAGTAGAAAATCGGGAGGGTTCATTTAGCTAGCACTACCGCACGTTGGTTACACATTTTTTTTCTTTCACCCGTCCATTTCCCTATTTAAAGTAATAAAAAAAACGATACTACAGGCAAAGATACATCAACAGGTACCGAAGGTGATGAGTTAGTATACCCAAAAGTGCTGAAATAAAAGTCCAAGATGAATGAGGACTCAGTCGCTTTAAGTATCCCGACCTACCCGCGGCAAGATCATGCGACTAGTTATTTAGGCTCAAGCCCCCATAGCGAAAATCGACACAGGCGTTCACCTACATGTAGGGTTGTTTGTTTCACGAAGGAGAACTATCCGGGCAACTGAAAACACCAGTCATATTCTGTTACTAATTCATGTTTTACTCGTTTTCATTTTCTGTACGTTATACAAAATCATAGTTCAGTAGCTTCATAGATAAAAGTATGTATAGGCAAAATAAATTTTAATTTTTCAGAGGCAATTCGTATTGAAAGGTACCAACTATTGAACATATAAGCAGGTTATTACGATTATTTCATTGATAATAGGTGGTTTTGTATGCAATATATGACCCTACCTAACTTTGTGCGCACAGAGGTAAGTTTTGGGTGGGAACTATTAGCTAATTAGGTGAACCTCGAATATATTCACGTGTTTATATGTGTTGATTCCTTTTATACGTTATCTATTAAATTAATAATTATATGGATAATTATAAGGAAGGAATATTAATATAAAATAAACATATCAAAAACATACATGTAGTTATAAATATATAAGGATAGTTTTTCTTTCTTTTTCTCTTAAATATAGTCAACTAGAACCAGTTTTATACTTCTGTAGTCACGGCTATGATTTAGGACGTTTATCCCTTTTGGTTCTTGTCTTAACTTTGTATCCTTTTGGCCTTTATATGCCTAATGTACTTCCAGTACGTTGCATGCGATGGTCTTGTAAGGCAAAATTTTACGTGGCTAACAGCAAACAAAAAAAATCGGGCCGAGGTACACGTGAAAGTTCGATCTTGGAACGCGACGATATTCCCTTTTATTTTATTTATTGTGTCCGCACCTTAGTGCAAATAGTAACAGGGCAGACCGATATACTCGCGTATGACATGTCCTCGGCCCCGATTTCTATGAGTTTACCCATCCAGAGTTGTTCCAGTTTTTTACTTTACATTCTTTACATGATTTTTTACATGTAAAAAAATCATTTTTTTACGTTAATGTTTTTTTACGCCACGTAAAAAAATAAAATGTAAAAAACATATTTGTATGAGGAATTCCGATTTCTTAACTTCTGATTTCTTTTTATATTCTATTTATACAACGCTTTCTATATTAAAAATATATAAAGTCTCAGCATAAAATAAAATAATAACCAATGGCCAGGTTTATACCGTGGAACTAAAAAGAGTATTAACTAGATCATAATAGATTTACGTAGTTCTAATTCGTGGAGTGTTTATACCGGCCGGTACTAAATATGGCAAATGTCAGATATTAGCCTATTCGCTTGGATTTAAGGAGAATTTTAGAAATGAAAAGAGCCAGTAACTTCTAATGAAAAGCGCTTTTATACCGCCAACTCAAACAAAACATACACAGAGAAAAGCAACCGTCAACAACGGAAATGCAAACCCAGTCCAAATCGTTTAGTCCAATACCGCATCGCAAGTAGAGATAAGAGCTAATCCAATCAACTAATCCGACATGCTTAGATCATGGAGAGTTAGCTGGGATTAATTATTGTAATACTGAAACATAGTCCCGCGATATAAACCTAGTGAATGGAATATTTACCTGTGTGCAGCCAACCGTGCACTTGTCGTATTTTGAAGCGTCTTGGATAGAAAGTTGCAAAATGCACTATATTTTTTCCCCTCTTTTCTGAGAGTGAAATTCAATTGTTGAAATTGAGTGGTGGACGGCCTACCGCTACTCATTTTATCACTGAAACACAACACGAACTGCTTAAGCGAACATTTAAATAGCAACTGATTGACAGCTCTGAAGAAGAAGAAGACAATTTTTTACAAAGTTTACATTTTTTTACATTTTTTACCTATTTTTTACATTATTTACCACTTTTTTACTTATTTTACCGTAAAAATGTAAAAAAATATTTTTTTACATGAAAATGAACAACTCTGCCCATACGTCAACTCAAGTAAGTAGGTACATAATTGTATCGTGCGCCGAGCCACTGCGAATTCCTAAAAAAAAGATTTGTGTCCGGTTAAGACCTGCTCATATTGAGTTAATCTTAAACACGGACGTGCAGCAGTCCATGGATATCCATGACCTTGTCAAAATCATAAAACGGTGCTGCTGAACCTTGATAACTTGAGGAATTCAATACTTCAGCGAGAATTCTTGGGAACACTATAGTTATTTTATTTACAATGTAAACGCGGTTTATTCAACTTATCAAGTTTCAACTGTTAAAGAATCCATTTGCTTGAATGCACGGTCCTGCCTAATTCCAAGTTCCCCAATCATTTCAACAAGCACAAAAGGACATTCGGTCCCTTTGCCAAAACGATTATCCTAAGATAATTAATTATCAATAAATTGAAGGATCTTTGGTACTCGCGTCGAATTTCGTGTATCACTCACATAATTCAATTCATATGCATCTTCTCGGAATAGGATTCCTATAGGAAGCGTTGATTGCCGGAGAAGTAAACGCGATAGACACAATACCATAATAACAAAATCTGCACAAATAGTAGCATATGCAAGAAAGGACAACCTACTTGCTAGGTCATTACCGCGCGCGAAGAAGTATTTCCCGAACTATAGTCAGCAGCTCTTGTAATCATAGTAAAGCTCAAATACGAACACCGAATGCACTACGTTAACCTCTTCGAACGACCCAGTGAATATTTCAAATTTAACCTACGCGGAACATTTTGTTATCACAAACTTAAACTGTCGAAGAGCCCGTAATTGCAATTACGAACTTAGCGTAGTGGATACAACAGCTTATCGCAATAATTACCATGACGTTTCCCAATATTCCTCCTATAACCTCACATAATGGCTAACAATGCCTATCTGACTTCCCGATTTGCATTTGCCACGTCAACAAAAAATGCATAAGAATTACCTCACAGCACTTCAACCCTTTAATTTGAGAAATTACCTCAATATAGTTTTAATAATTTTCTTCTGCACATACCTTTTTGTCTAGGTTACTGGTAATCTCGGTTTTTGTTTTTTTGTTTTTTGTTGTTGTTTTCCTAAAATCTAGCGCAAACTATGATTAATTACTTGCCGAAATGGATATCAAATTAATAAATTAAAACCGCATGGTTTACCTGCTATGTGCCCGATTATACTCGTTGCGTCCGGTCGACAGCTAGATCGGTTAATAAATGGGCCGAGGCCGGTTGTTTGCGGTCCTAACTGGATTGAATCGAGTATCGAGTCTCGAAAATTAAGGAATGATTAATTCACAATTTCAATTTTGAATCTGTTCGGTAGTTGCACGAAAATAATGCAATTTGAATTAGTTAAAATGAATAATTCAAACAAGCAATTATTTTCGGGCAAATATCGCAGAATCGAATTTCAATGTTGATTTAATCATTCCCTAATTGTTACAAAGTTGCAAATAAAATAAATAACTGGCGCACCAGTCCAATTTGAACCATGGCCTCGAGATGGGTTAGCATCATCTCATTTTCTAGATCGTGGCGGTCTTGTGCAGAGGTATGTGATCAGCAGCATGCTCAACCGAGTTATTTACCCCATAAATAGGTACTCATTTAACAGCTGAGTGGGCTCATAGTCCGACAAGTAAATCCCCTTTTTTATCGAAAACTACCGCATTCAGTAGGAATCGAACCGCGGCCCAGTGCGTAGAATGCGAACGTGCTAACTGTCGCGCCATCCGGATTACGTACTTATGTAAGTTATAAGTAGGAACATAAGTTCTGGCCAGATTATTAATAGTATCATAGAAATAATCAATAATCAACGGCATTATACTACATAGCATGCACAATGAACAACTTTCGCCAGAAACTGGGTGGTTGAGTCGGTAGCGCGCCGGGCTAGTAACCATAGGGTCTAGGTTCAAGTTTCCGTCGCGCCGAATTTCAGCTGTAAATTGTTTTTCTTTTTTTAAAACAATTTTGTAGCTTTTGATAACGCAATTTTAATTATGGTTAAGTTAATTGAATTTATTGCTGTATATGGTCAATTTTGAGCTCTTGTATATTAATTTTCTGCCATATTGGGTGGATTCTGAAGATACCGAGCAACTTCTGCTCAAGTGATCATGATAAAACGAGCACCGAGCAAGAAATACGCTGACGCTGTATTTCAACGGTTCCTAAACACATTCATCATCATCATCGTCGCGCGACAGCCCGACGTCGGGCCTTGGCCGCCTCGATCATTGTCCTCCAGTTATCTCGGTCACGTGATCGCGTCCTCCAATTTCGGAAGCCCAGCTGTTCGGCGTCCGTATATACTGAGCTCTCCCAACGAGATTTCGGTCGTCTTTGCAGTCTGGCTCCGTCGACTCGTTCTGCGTTCATTACTCTCTTCGGCATGCGATCATCATAAATTCGTTGTACATGCCCTTTAAAACCGTTGTAGTTTGACGATTTTCGAAACTTCCAGCTCATCGGACAGTTCATACAACTCATGGTTGTACCGGATGCGCCATCCATCTCGATCGCAAACAGCCTCGAAAATTTGCCGTAGAGCCTTACGTTCAAATGTGTCTAGCATGCTTCCTGAGGCTTGAGTTAGGGTCCATGCTTCGCAGCCATAGCATAGCACTGGTCGTATAATGGTTTTTTTACACGCGCAGCTTCGGGTTTCTGTGCACATGCTTCGATTTCATTATGGGGAGAACCGAGAAAAAAGTCTTATTATTAGCTAACTGTATCCGTCGCTTGATTTCGTCAGTTTCGTTGGCATCCTTTGGCAAGTTGCAGCCCAGGTATATGAAGTCGTTCACGAACTCCATGTTGAGGTCCCCCACATTGATGCTCGATTGTGCAGGTGTCCTTGTCGTCGATTGCTTGATTATTTTAGTTTTACCCTCGCCGGGCTTTATATTCCACGACCTTCTCTGCGACCTCTTTGATGGCATCCTTGAGTTCTTCCCAGAACCCATGGACGCCTGTGTTGCTGATGTTGTATAAGTGTCACCATACACTGTCGAACTCGAACACGAACCTTGTACAAGTGGACCGGTTTTCTTCACAACTATGTGAAGTGTATGTGTGTGTCAGAGGATATTTGTACCAGGTTAGTGTTCGAGTTCGACAGTGTATGGTGACACTAACATAGGGCGGTAGTATACCCCACCGCCGTATCATCGCTCAGAAATTTATCAACAGCAAAGATTTTGGGAGGGCTGATTCTCGATTGGTACACTGAGGAAATTCTACATCTGCAGGTCGTCTTCATCAAGTGATGATCTGAATCGCATTGTGCTTCTCGGTAGTGTAATGAACCATATTCTGGTCTGGTTGTGCTGCTCCCACCGGCAGATCGAAGCAGCACCTGATGAGTAAGGATCTGTCGGTGGTACGAAACCAGAGGCCAAGGGTCCCATTACACCTGGACCCCAATTTTTTTTATTCCCCATTTTTACCTCCCTTGTTTGTGTTGTCTTCCCCAGGCCTATGCATTTTTGTTCATACGTAAACGACAGGGGCAACGAGCGGCGAAAACCCCGCCCACGTCTCCTGAACTGAGCTACAGCAAGCATAGGCCGCTGCTTAGCTCGTTGAGGAGCCTTTTTCTTCGCCAGATGGCGCAGCCCGACCTTCACGGTCAATTAAGCTACCTTAGGCTCCGTCCCCACGGGCATCTTCGGATGCCCACCAAAACGTTTGTTACAAATGGCGCCCAACGTGGAGCCTGAAAACGTTACCGTTAGGGTTGATTTCGGTCACCCTAGGACCTCACTCCACCTCGAGGTCCAAATACGGTCCCACTGCCGGAGTTTGTCAGCTTTTGAGGGTTTTCCTCACTTTGGTGCTTCACGCACCCAGGGAATTCCAGACTCCGGCCCATTTTTTTTCTTGAATCCTTATTCCCATCCATGTAGAGTTTCTTGTCCATGTAGAGTAGGTTATCCCATCCCCACCTATCCCCCCAACAGGCAGTGCCTACGTTGTATTATCAAAGGATGCTTTTGCATCGTAGGTAAGACGATTCGACCAAAGGAACCTTTCGGAATTACTGGAATCGGAAGTTTACTCCCGATCTCCTTTCCATCTTTCCACCTTTGTGTGTAGGCAATGACCTTATCTAGCTCTTTTTCTTAACAAGTCGGATTTCGGAACTCGTGCTTGCGCGGCCCATCCAGTTTCGAAGGTCAAGAGAAAAAGAGGAATTACATGTTACAGGCGTTTACGCCTGTACCATGACTCCGACCTCCCGAAACCTAGGAACTGGATGAGTAGTGAATCGACGGGGGATGAATCCGTACTACTCCAATATTCTCTGTACGACCGATGGAAGTGGCTTTTGTCCCTGCGACGAACGCGTATAATAGCGAACGAGCAGGAGAGTGAAGAGAGGGTAGTCCGGAAAGGATTCAGGAGCAACAAAAAAAAAATATGTAACGGATGATTTGGTGGGCATCCGAAGATGCCCGTGGGGACGGAGCCTAAGGTAGCATATGACCGTGTAGGTCGGGCTATGCCATCTGGCGAAGAAAAAGGCCCCTCAACGAGCTAAGCAGCGGCCTATGCTTGCTGTAGCTCAGTTCGGGAGATGTGGGCGGGGTTTTCACCGCTCGTTGCCCTGTCCTTTACGTATTAACAAAAATTCATAGGCCTGGGGAAGACACCACAAACAGGGGAGGTACAAACTGGGGAATAAAAAAAAATAGTCGATAGGGATGGAATAGTTGACGGACGGATCAGACGCCCACACGGTCACACCTGGGTCCGGGTGTAATGGGACCCTCGGCCTCTGGTTTCTTACCACCAACAGATCACTACTCAACAGGTGCTGCTTCGATCTGCTGGTGGGAGCAGCACTACCAGACCATAATATGGCTCATTACAGGTGGTTCATTACAATAGGAGCAAACATCTTATACTCGTACACTAGACGCCCATCTCCTGCAAATGAGGACGTAATCAATTTGGTTGACGGTATGTGCGTCTGGAGATTTCCAGGTCTGCTTGTGAATGCGTCGATGCGGGAAACACGTAGAGCATATGACCAGATTCCTGTTGCAGCCGAAGTCGATATGTAACTGTAATGCCATGTCGAGGCATAATGCCACCAAACATTCACTCATTGTTAAAATAATAAAAATAATAGAGTTTATTGTTGGGTTTTGCTACTGTCACCGATCTATCACACGAGAGTCGTGATGAGTGGTCTGTCGGTGTGCGAAATTAGAGTACAGGGGTGCCGAAAGGCACGGCGTCTGCTAATGGTGGCTTTATCAAATCAAATAAATTGGCTCCTAATTTGGCCTGCGCGTCAACTGTTTTTCGACAGTATTTTTATTATCCCGAAAACATTGAGATTCATTAATACGTTTCAATTTAGTTAGAAGTTTTGACGTGAATGCGTCTTCCACAGTGTACAATAACTTACATCTTGCGCTATGTATACAAACTTTTACAAAAATTGTACAAAGCGCCGAAGAGGTTTAAGCTTTCCGAACCAAGAATCCATGTACAGTGTTTTTTTCTTCTTCTTCATTTTCATGGTAAATAATAATATTGTAAAATTTCCCTCTAGTCCAGAAGTTATTTTAAGTTCCCAATAAAATTATTATTTTTATCTTAAGCTAAGATTTGCTTACGTCTTGTGTTGTTCTGTTTTTTTATGACTTTTTTAAGTAGTTCCTACTAAATTTTAGTCAAAACTGCTTCATTAGCGATAGATGGGTTATCCAGAGGAGGCGATCTTAAATTAAGAGTATTTTCTTTATTTTTTTTTTTGACTTAAATCAATTGAAGGTGCCGAAACTTCAGAAATAAGCGGAGGAGATCATTGAATCACAGGTATGTAAAATACTTCGCCCTAAAGATATTAACTCATAGGTATCCAAGCATATAGAACAAATGGACTACTCTATAAACAAAAACTAAAGAAAGAAAGATAAATCCATTACTTACACCATAACGTGATATAAAATAGCAGGTACACCGCGGGGCCGTTCTAAAAAATTATATACGCGGCTCTGAAGCCTTCTATAACGGGCATCACGACGTGAGCCACGATTATAGTTCAATGGTTTCCCCAGAAGTGACATTCGCGGTCGTGCAAGCCGATCGGCCCGATTTTTATCGCTAAGCCTGCACGCACTGAAATTAGAGAAAAAGGAAAGAAATTAATTTACAACAGTGAATAAATCAATATATATACATATAAATATTTTTTAATCAGCAATAATAAAAGTAACTTTTTTAATTATAAATATATTTATATAAGTAACCTAGAAAAGAATCTATTTAAATTGGATAATTTTCCAAAATCATAGACAACACGAGCAACAACCTCATATAGTACCTATTTTCAACTGCACAGTACCTAGAAAATTTTCCAATAAAAAAAAACCATCACCCATTTTTTCGTTTCGTACTATTTATTTAACTTGAGTTTGATTTTGTTTTTAAATTAGTTGTAATTTCGAATTCTGAAAACATATGTGCATGTTATATCTAATAAGCACATCAGTACCAAAACACATAAAAACCAAACACATAAAATCGATAAAAAAAATCAATTAGAAAAATAAATCTGAATCCACCTTTGAATCTACTGAGTGAGCATTTAATTTTTTTTGCTAAAAATAAACTGTTACCATAATATATACATAAAAATAGATAGTTTTTATAGCACCTGTGGATTTTCCAATTATTTCTGAAGTATTCGGGCTTTTTCTACTCTCAGTTTTCTTTTTTTTTCTGTTTTTGGGAATTTTTTTATGAGCGGTAATACGCAAAATTGTATTACGAAAAAGATGCCTACAACAATCAACTGACGAGAGAGATACACATAATTTCAGTTGAAAAGTTGTTATGGTTTCGAGCTGTTTCTTGTTCTTCATTTTAATGGGTTGTGTTAATGTTGTAATACGACGAGGCAATAAAAACGACGAACGTGTGTTCAAAGGTCGTAAACGACGTCATTATACTGCAGTTTTTTTGTGTTGTATATTCGGCAATATCATTTTGTTTGTTATCATTATCTATTTGGGAGACTTGCAGATAAATTATCTGGCATAATAATTATTATGGTTCTTGTTGGTTGGTGGAGAAATCAGGCTAATTGGATTGGGAGTGGATTTATGAATGCTGAAATTCAGAGTTCATAAATTGTTGCAGAACTCGTATGACTGCCGGAGATTTTTAATCGGTTGGGGATGAAAAGTAGGATAGAAGCTTATGCACACTACAGGAGATTTGGATAAATGTCGATATTTAGTTATAAAGATATAAAGTAGATCTCATACAAATTTCGTATTGTCTCCTGAATTTGCGCTTCACAGCATTTCGCCGCAATGTATGCAATATTTTCTAGTGAATTATCCATGCAAGGGAAGAAGAAAAACAAGGGACCATATGATAGTTGTTTCTGACGAACTTCGAGGACGCACACGTGCGTGCATTGAGAACACCACACTATAGTCTACCTGTTCCCATGTAACTGGACGACAGCACAACTGCCAAATAAATCTTGGTGGTGGAAGGAGAAGAAGAAGAATAGTGTACGTAGGTTTCGGGATTTACAAATCTATCTAGATTTTTGATCTGTGGTGTGTTTTCGACAATCTTAATGTTGATAGTAGCATAGTTCAGCAGTCACGTTGGTTGCGGCGTCTTTCGTTGTCGGGCGTCTCCAGGAATTTTGAGCACGAATGTGTGAGCTCCTCGTAGGTCGCTTTCCTCTCACGTTTTCCGACCGACTACAGCGGGAATATTTTAGTTTCACTTTTCTCAGCGAACCGCAGCCAAAGCAGAAGACACGCTGAACTGGTGTGATTGACTATCCATAAAGGAATGTCCTATGTCCACGCAGTTCCAGAAATTCCGGTACTGGGAGTTGGCTGTCGGATCCCCAGGCCTGCACAAAGCGTCTGCCTGTAAGTCCAGTCCGGAATTACGATCTTAAACATCCACTTCATGAACGCTCGGACGACTCATAGCTGAGTGATAGTCGACGCCATCTGAAATGGGCTGATGATATTGCCGACGGAAGCACTCGCGGTCCCTATGCACATTTGCGCAAAAACGGCTGCGACTGCTTCTGCCGGCAATGTACTTGGTCCATAATAAGCTCACTTGGTGGTTGTCCACGCTAAGCAAATGAGCGCCATTTTCGACTTGACCGAAGACGTCATCAGATAATTTCGAATAACGGAATTATCGGATGATGTCGTCGGTCTGGCCAATGAAAAGCGCCCATTTGTCAGGCTGACTACAAAGTGAAGCACGAGAGCGAAACCACGGAACCGGTCGGGGAGTCGTTCCGGATCTTTGGTAGAAGGAGGTCGTCGTCGCCATTGTTCTGCGCTCGCGTAGTAGTTAGTGGAAAAAGTTTTGCTGTCTGCCGTGCCGTCGTAGACGTCGCCGTGCTTAGATAATTTTCGCTAAGTATCCTGTGACAGGAGGCCGGAAAGGGAATTTCTTCGCCACCACCGCACAAAGGGAAGCCCATTGTCGAGGGAACGACGGAGGGTGCTCCGCCACGAGCGTGGGGCACCGTGGTAATTTTTCTTTCAAGTTCGGATGTGTTTTCTTTTGCCGTGATATGGCGGGTTAGTGGGTTTAGGTAATGGTCGGGGCCAGTAAAGGCCGAGTGGTCGTCGGATTCTGTCTCGAATCCCGGTTCGTCGCGTTCTAGCCGAGAGTGTGGTTTAAAATTGTTGTCATACGCACAGCCAGTACACGGAGCAGCCAGCTGCCGGTCCAGTTCTTTGGCAAAATAGTTGCGGATCTAGCGCAAAAATCGGCAGCGCTCAAAACGTGAACACACTGATTCGCTGACTTGCCAAAATCGTGAACTAGTAGTTCGTCTATATTGTTTGGCATGAACGTATAATTACCCCCGTAGAACATGGCCTTAACGATCATCAAAAAGGTCATAGAATATCGTGAAGCATCTGTTTTGTTGGTTTCAACTTCCATTCAATTTCAGTAGTGCGGCTGCATGGATATTTGAAAGAGGAGAAATGTATCGGCAACAATTTGCGGTACTTTTCTCATCTGTCAAGTATACATGTAATCAGCCTGGAAATTGAATGGAAGTTGAAAGCAGCAAAACAGCTGTTCTGTGCACCCAACAGTAATGTTGAATTTGACAGCGAACAGCTGTGTCAGACTCAAGTAAAAAAAGTCAATAAGAGAATGGTGTTCATGTGGTGATTAGGGAATTATCCAAGGTGTTAAATATCTTCACGAACATCGAATTATCCATCGCGATCTGAAATTGGGCAATTTGTTTTTGAACGCTGGTCTTACAAATGGGTCATTCATCGCGCAATCATTTGTTCAGTATATTTTAAAACCGGAATTTACGGAACCGATCCAATATTACGTTATACCATGCTTGTCGCAATTGAAGGAATTCCCATTTGCAAACTTGCTTAACTATTTGGAAAGTGCAATGACGAGAATGAGTATAGACAATGAAGATAGCAGTTCATCGGGACTATCTACGTTTGTACTTCACGCAGTACTGTTTTTGGATCAGATCCATTTAGACAAGCTAACCAATGAGAACTTATTGTCAAGCTACATTCGTCTCATATCGGAAATTTCGCCAAATTTATTAAATTTACCAAAAACGTCAACCAGATATCGCGACGACGATGAAGACTCCACCGACTCAGATACAGACGACAAACTATTAACAAATATTACTGTGATAGAACAGAATTGCTTGCGGGAGATTATTGACATGCTGAATGATGCCAAACGGGCGCACGTTATTGTGGAGAACGTTGGGAAATTTATTGATAAAGCCGATATTTTGTATTGTCTGTGTCGAATTTGTCACAACTTAATGGTATACAATAAGACAGCTATCTATGACTACAAATTGCTGTATAGTCTGGCGTTCAATCCAGAATTTATTCGATCACTTTGGTATACGATGACGACGCAGTCCAATCAGCTTGGATTCTCATCGCCTTTGAGTTTGTTGTCGAAAGGTGTCGTGCCAAAAGCCAATAACGAGATGAATAGGATGATCCCAGTTCTAGCGACATTTTGTGCTCTGTTCGGTCGACTCGTTCCCACCTTGCATGATGGCGAATTCTGTCAGGAAGATCTCATGTCCGAATCAACGGATAAACTAATGCCATTCACCCTCTCTGAAATAATCCCGTTAAGTAAAACTTTGAAAGAAATTTCGATTGGACTAGTGGAACTGGCGTTCCCGGATACCCGCTCCAATTTGAATGAGCACTATCGCTCGGTGCTTGGTCGAAGCGACGTAGACGAAGAAGACATACAAAAAAGTAAACCGATTTGGGCGAATCTATTAAAAGTCGTTGTCTCCGTACTCAATCAGATTTATACGAGAGATTTGCGCAAAGGATTTTGTCCGGACGGTCACTGGACGGTTCAGACGTTAAATCTACCGTTAGATAAACCAACCGACTTACCGTTAACCAGGGGCAGTAGACGTGGCCCGCGGCCATTTCAACCAATTCGAGATTTCACCCGAGCCGATTTCGAAGATGGTCCTCCGATGTCAATTAAGCAGATTCGTTCTATCACTATCCTGAGAGAAATTCCATTTGTCGTTCCGTTTAGTACTCGTGTTGGAATTTTGCAAGGCCTAGTCGCAGCCGATAAAATTAGGGTGCAGGGAGAGTTTCAAGGTTTTCTGCAAGGACCGTCGATACAATTTGTCGTGAGGCGGTCTCATCTCTATGAAGATGTATTTGATAAACTGAGACCGGAAAATGAACCAGACCTACGGCATCGATTTCGAGTGCAGTTCATCAGTAGCATTGGATTGGAAGAAGTAGGAGTTGACGGTGGTGGTCTATTTCGAGAATTCTTATCAGAACCTATCAAAACAGCGTTCGATCCCAACAGAGGCTTCTTCCAAGTGACAACTGACAACAAACTGTATCCGAATCCAAGCGTATCAGAGATAGTACCGGACTTTGCGAAACATTACTATTTTATTGGTCGCATTTTGGGTAAGGCTATCTATGAAAATCTTCTCGTTGAGCTACCCTTGGCCGACTTCTTCCTATCAAAGCTGGCGGGTAAACATTCCGATCTCGATGTCCATCAATTAGCCTCGCTCGATCCTGAATTGTATCGAAATTTGGTGTCGCTCAAAGCATACGAGGGCGATGTGAGCGAATTGGGTCTCGATTTTACGGTTGTCACCAACGACCTGGGCAAAACAAAAATCGAAGAGCTTAAACCAAATGGTCAATCCATCCAAGTGACGTCAGCAAATCGAATTGAATACATTCAGCTGATGGCGGACTACAAATTAAATAAGCAGATACGACAACATTGCGTTGCATTCCGCAAGGGATTATCGAATGTTCTACCGGTGGAATGGCTTTATATGTTTAGCAATAAGGAGGTCCAGGTTCTTATCTCTGGTGCTGAAATTCCCATAGACATTGAGGATCTGAAGAAACATTGCCGATACGGCGGCGAGTATGGTCCAACACATCCAACAATAATTTCCTTCTGGTCGGTTGTGGACAATTTTAGTGATATTGAGAAAAGGCAGTTGTTGAAATTCGTAACGAGCTGTTCGCGACCACCGCTTTTAGGCTTTAAGGATCTGGATCCGCTATTTTTCATTCAAAATGCCGGTGATGAGGAACGTTTACCGACAGCAAGTACGCGCACTAATCTATTGAAGTTGCCGTCATTCAAGACATCGGAACAAAGGCGTGAGAAGCTTTTATATGCTATACAGTCAGGTGCAGGATTCGAACTAAGCTAGCTTACTTATAGGATCCTAATCTGGTACGACATAATTCTTGGTTTTATGGTAACTTGGGAAGATTAAGAGCTTCCTGGTAAAACGATACTTAAGGATATGACAGAAGTCTTTTAAAAGTTAATTGGAAATAATATCCATTGGTTAGAAAAAAGGGCCGGCATCAAACAGCCACAACTGAAGGTCTGCTTTGTTCATTAGGAATGACACTATATGATTAATATGATGCAGAATAAGTTTATCTCGTAGTACGTGAATTATCGGCTGACGAGAAAGATTTTCCTTACGTGCGTTTTTTTTTGTTATGAAAGCGCCGCTCGGCGATATCTTTCACCCATTTTAGCGGGCATTCTATTTTATTAATAAGGAATCATATTGATATTTTTATTACACTCATATGTATTTTATGGGGTATTATGCATTTAACCTTTAAAATTTAAGTTGAGAAACTGAACAAATAAACTACAATTTCTATCTTTTATTCAATAATAATAATAAAAAAAAAAAAAATTCTATATATATATATAAACAAGGAGAGAGAAATCCTAAAGCGGCGGGAGCGAAGCCCCGGACGTGGACCAACTGGACCCGGACAGGACGACAGACCTACGGACTGGACCGGACCTTTAGTACGTGGCAGGCGACACCAGGACGTGGAATGTGGTTGGATAGCCACACAGACGGACGAGGCCTTCCCCCCCCCCCCCCCCCTGCATGCGGACCAACGCTGGAGGAGACGCACCACCACCTCGACGCTCCGACTACCTGGTTGTCACCGTGTTGGCAAACTGGCTGAGACACGCCCCCTTAGCCAGGCCAAGACCCAGCGGCATGCGACGATGACGGGCTTGACGGACCGTGGACAGAGGACGGTTTCTTTTACTACCTGCGGACCAACACGTATTCCACCTAACGTACTTCCGACGGACCGGACGACTTGACGGACTAATCTACGGGCCGATCTGCTTCGCCTCGCGCTACAGGAATCTTCTCTACCTTGAATGAATTTTTGTGGTGACATCGATTCTCGCACAAATGAATTAAACTAAAACGCGAACGTGTCATCGTTAAATTTCTTGGGAATAGAAAAATATCCCGGCAATTCTTTTTCTCTCTTGCTAAACCCAGAAAGACTGAATATTAGGGTTTTTTTTTTATGAAGTATCATATTGCGTTATTTTTAATTTGGATGAGACAGAAAGCTTCCTTCTCTTGTCTCTCTACATCGCGACTTGCGTTTATATAGGGGGTTTCTAACATTTAAGGCGCCCGAAACCCATGGCTGGGAGGGCATGGACGCGCCTGAGCCCACAACATCTGGGGCTCCTATAGAGCGATTAACACCTTAAGGCTCAACTGGCCAGTAGAAGTGAAGAATCTGTCCTGATCGGACGGTATTCCCGTCTTTATTGTATTTTCGGCCTTGTGCCTGTTGTAGTTTGGCTGATGCAGCCCTGTGTCCCTGCACGGGACTTTGCGTCTTTTGGTTCGATATTTTGGGAGTTTGACGTTCGTCGTCACGGTTAGGTTTCTTTTTTTTTTTTTTTGGTATATTTGGTTTTGATCTTGGTAGTTTCTTTTGCGGTTTTCTTTTGTGAGTAACGGGCAGACGTGCGATACCTTCTTTGTTAATGATGGAGGAGGCCGGTGACTGCCGTGCATAGCCCACCCCACTACTCCCGACAGCTGAGCTGGTCTGCCAGCGCACGTCACAGGTGGTCCTCCGGAGAGTGGTTTGTTGACACTTGGTGTCCCACAGGCCTTCACGGCCATACCAACCCTCGTCCTCCGCTACTCCATTATTACACATCCTACGAAGAGATTCACTTCCTGTAAGGGACAACGTGTTGGACGCCATTGTTGCAATGATGGCCTCTCGACACGTGGCTCGAACTCACGGGCTACTAGCTTCCATTCGAAGTTGACCAACACGATCAAACGATACAAACGATGCAAACGTAACCATCGGAACTAAAAAACCTTACGGTTTTTTCTTAGTATTTTAACTTGGACGCCGAATGACGACGAACATCTGCTGGGCTTCTGAAATCGAAGAATTTGACCGAGATAATTGGAGGAAAACGATCAGGTCAACCTACGGTTCGTTAGCAGCTCCGGCTAGTTTATTGTGTAGAAGGGGATAAGATTGCCAAATCAATTGAACTATAATATATAACCTGTGCCCAACGGGTGTCATCCGCACTTGAAGAAAACCTAGTCGAAAGCCGCTAGACCAAATGCTCGAAAATAAAATAAGCTTCTTCCCAACAAATAAATTTACGGGGACTTTTGAATTTTACCGAAATCCTCCAGAAGGACGAAATCGAGTTTTATGGTTTACTTTGAGGTTAATGGAATAAACCTGAAAATGACGTCCCGAAAATCAAACGCACCTCTCTTCACGATAAACCCTATAAATCGTGACATTATTGCCACAATCCGTTTCTGGCTCAACGCATTATCCTTCGTCAAGCTTCTTGAACTAATTTTCAACAACATTTCTCTTCAATTAATCCATTTTAGTCATTCGGACGAAATTCCATTTGAAACGATCCGTTTTAATTTGTCGCCGGAGAATGAAAAGGGCAAGCAAGTGAAAGCGACCACAAGATTTTACCACTACATAGCAACCAAAGGACTTATGTCTCAAGTTTCGACCTTGTCGACTTTCAAGGAGGCCATTTTTCTGATCTATCAACATAATCGATGTCAAAATGTATTTAATTAGTTCGAAACACACAGAGCACACTTCATCACTTCCTTCTGATTCGTCCTTTAGTTTTTGTTGTGGGTACGTGTCTGTGAAGATTTAGCAGCGAATCCCCTTCGATGTTCTCTCATCAAGAACTAATCACCCCCAGAATGATGAACATGTTGGTCTGATCAAAGAACGACCGAGTGGTGAATCGAGTGTGGACCAAAAATCAGATACACGTACGTACTCATATATCCTTTGGTTGGGAGGAAAATTGAGTTACCAAACTTTTCAAACTAACAATAGTTGGTCGTTCGAGTTGAATGCCAGAAAGATGTATACAGAAGATAAATTGCTAGGAATTCTGGTTACTTGATATTCTCATTTTGCTTATTATTTCATTTCCATTTTTCTCCGATTTCAATTCTATTTTAATGAGTCAAGTATCATCCTGGATGTTCCAGGAAATATTTTCCAGTGCGTATGAAGTTCAGCCGAACTCCAGGAGGAGCGT
Organism: Chloromyia formosa; assembly: GCA_964017055.1. NCBI lineage: Eukaryota > Metazoa > Arthropoda > Insecta > Diptera > Stratiomyidae > Chloromyia > Chloromyia formosa. The sequence goes on along the minus strand of OZ024818.1, from coordinate 45,144,280 downwards.
TTTTGCAAAATTCAACGAAAATCCCACTTAAACCCTTGAACAATTTTCCATAATTTGCTTTCTTCCCGGAAAACGTATTGCGTGGCATTGTACGCCGGGACATCAGTTTAGATGAGATTTTCTTTTTTTCCGGAAATTCATTGAATGTAGAAGCTTCTGTTGTCCTACGCATCACCTGCGCCCTCAGAATTGACGTTCGGCTGAATTGAGACTCCCTTAAGTAACTCATTCGTGACCTACATGCCGTACATAGTATATTTATGTACATACTCGGCCACAGTGTGCTTATTTCTCGTCGGGCGGAATGTTTATTCTAAAATTCATATTCCGCAGTATATTCTGTAATAGTAGGAAGAAGCACAGTAATAATGTGCTTTCATGGGTATATTGAGTCCGGGTGTAGTCGAGTCAGTCATTCACACGCACAACATTGATCGATTGTAATGGGGAATTTAATGGTTATTGAACCGTATGGAATCGCAGAATTCGAATTGCATGAAGCTGTAGAAATATAAAAATGTAATAACAATAACCCCCGGTGAAAGGGGGGGGGGGGGATTGTTGTATGCCTAGAACAAGCGTCCTCGGATGGTGGATAGAGAAATGCTCGAAGGATATATCGGGTAGTAGCACCCGCGGACAAAACAACAACCAAAATCGTTCATGCTAAACTGACAACCAGCATAAAGGTGATCGTCTTTACTTCTGGTATAAAATGGGCCCATAAAAAAAAACGTTTATGGAGAAACCTCGAAAGGGAGAAAAGTAAATATGGAGACAACGAACATGCGAAATAGAAGAATGGCATGAATATCTGCCCAAGTGTTGGAAGGAACTGCGACCTCTGGCGGGGGCTTCCTCTCTGTACAAGAGGGAAAGTATCTAACGCTAAATGGGCGTACGGGCGTGCGCTCACCAACTAGAAGGAGGCCGCGAATACGTTCCTGCGGCAGCCGGTGACCTTATCGACTATTTTTTTTTTATTGCCTATTTTTACCTCCCCTGTTTGTGTTGTCTTCCCCAGGCCTATGAATTTTTGTTAATACGTAAAGGACAGGGGCAACGAGCGGTGAAAACCCCGCCCGTATCTCCCGAACTGAGCTACAACAAGCATAGGCTTAGCTCGTTGAGGAGCCTTTTTCTTCGCCAGATGACACAGCCCGACCTTCACGATCAATTAAGCTACCTTAGGCTCCGTACCCACGGGCATCTTCAGATGCTCACAAAACCGTCCGTTACAGAAATTTGGGGAATATACCGTTGATGAGTTACTCAAAAACTTAAAAAAAAAAATGTGACCATCTCTCCAATTCCGCGAGGTTATTGACCCTGATTCGACTCGAGTTTCCATTCGAGATGACTCAAAGGCTGATATAGGAATGTTGGAGTTTAAGCTGGTGTTACTTCAATAGGCTAGTTATAAGTTAAAATAAGTACTTCAATGACTACCTGACGGATATTACTGTAATCGCGTCTGTATGTCACTCAGTTCCAGTTCCCGAAGCTCTCTATCTAAAGTAAGTTAATTTTCAACAAGATCATTTGATACGAAACTTACAATTTAGTTCGTGACTTGATCAATTCGCCTTTGTCATAGCTCATGCAATCCATCAATGGCATTTGCGGTTCAGCCAAACTGTCCCTACGAAATTCGAAATTTTTCATATAGTTGTCATCGTCAAATTCGCAATCGGTTGCATTATCCTTCGCCATGTCCTCCGAATTATCTCCATTACGGTCAGTGGAATCTTCGGCTCTGCTGTTAATCGTTTCATCCGGTTCATTCTCATCGTCCTCGGGCTTTTCAATGATAATCGGAATGCAAACATTTTGTAGCGTCACTGTAGATGCGCGACGTTGATCATGATAAAATGGTGGCGGTGGCGGTGTTAGCATCTGGTAATCAAGTTTAAGAGTATCGGGACTTTTATTTGATATGGCTTTAAATGAAGGCTTTGTCACACTTGGAAGGCGATTAGAAGTTTATGGTTAGTGCTTGTTATGACACTTGTTACCAGATTAGTATCATGCATGTCAATACGTTATCAGTTAAAAGTAATCATTGCACTCATAATGGACGTTTGTATCGAATAGCCCATACACCACAACATATCGTAGCGACATCGTATAGGGTTACTGCTAACTCGACGTATTCCTTGCAAGGCGTTATAATAGAGTCAAAATGCAACAAAATAAAGCCACAAATGTTCTACCGATTTTCAATGGTTACTGAGATATTTGAATTTTTAGGTTAAAAAAAAACACGGATTTAGCCATTTAAAATAAGAATTAAATAAAACTACTTAGTAACTGGGTAAAGACTTATTTTTTTTTCTAAGCCAATATTGTGGCAGATACTTCCCAATCATTAAAAATTTCAAAAATTATTCACATCTCGAAATTTGAAATTTGAAATACTTAAAAAAAAAATTTAAATTTAAAATTTTTTTAAATTATAAGACACAAAGTGTGCAAACCATTACAAAAAAATGTCCGTCTTGTCACCTTTCCGAAAAGGTATAAATATCAATAGAAGTTTTTCAAATAATTGAAGGAGCTTGCATTAACTTTAACGGGAAACCATTTTTCGATTTTTAGGTTTTAAAACAAAAACACGGATTTAGCCATTTGAAATAAGAATTAAAAAAAATACTTAGTTAATGGGTTGAAACCTATTTTCTTCTCTTAGCCAACACTATGCAAGAAATTTCTCAATGATCAAAAATTTCAAAAATACTTCACCTCTCGAAATTGTTAATTAAAAATCTTAAAAAAAATATTTGTTTGATTTGATTTAAAATGAATTATAACTCAAAAATATTATATGGCATAAAGCGTACAAACCATTAGGAAACATGCCCATCTGGTCAGCTTTCCAAAAAGGTATAAATGTCAATTCAAATCTTTCAAATAATTGGAGGAAAGCCATTAGTCGATTTGAGAAAAATAAAACAATTGCATTTATGCAATTCATACAAATTTTGAACATAAAGTTTCTTCTTTTCATTCAGTGTATTGCACCTTTTTATTGCCTAACTGCATAATTTAAAGGAGTAATTATAAAGTAATGAACAAGAGTCCTTAAAGGGATGTAACGCAAAATCATAAAATAATTCCCATTGGATAAAATATTTCAGGTAAAACTAACCTAATGAATGGAAAATATGTAGGTACATAGTTTAAAGAAACGTCGTAATATAATTAACAACAGTCTTTATATAGTATAAGTTGGCATTTGTATTAAATAATTCTAATAAAAACTTATGCAATGAATGAAAAGAAGTTAGTTGATGTGTACTATTCATCCTTCACTAAAATGGCTTCATTTCTAAATAACAAGAAACACGAACTAACCTAATCTTTCAGCACGATGGATGTCCAGCACACTTTCGAATAAGCGTAAGACAGTGGCTGGATGAAAACTGTCCAAACCGATGGATCGGGAGGGGTGGACCAATTCCATGGCCTGCACGATTTGACACCACTAGATTTTTACGTCTGGGGTCGAATGAAGGAGTTAGTGTACCAAAACCCTATCCGTTCCATAGAAATGCTAAGAAAAAAAATATCAGTGCGGCAGCGACAATGAGAGCGGAATTCACCTCAAGGATCACCAGGACGAAAGTACGAAAGCGACTTGCATTAGAAACCGAGAGAGTCATATTAAGCAAAATATTTGATAATAAATCAATTAATTGTAACACGCGCCTCAAGAAAGGCCTGCTTGAGATGATGTAGGGAAAACTCTTATCTTCTCAGTATCGTGATTCAGGCAGTGTATGAGCGGTTGACCGTCTGGAGTGCTAAATATAGTATAGAGTAATGCATGCAACGAATCATATTTTCAAGTGCGTACGATATGAGGACATTAAATAACTAACATGCATGAGTTAGAATTTCTTATGATCTTGAGATAAGAGATGGTGGATTAGGTGGAGTATGGATGATTGTGTGTGTGTTTAGCGTGAAGGAAGATTATCGGTTTGAACTAGTGGTTCATTCTACTGTGTGATCCATACGGGCGCGATACGGAGTTGGTTATTCAATTGATCGGTTTTTAAAGATTATATACAGTTTCCTACTTCCAGAGTAACATAATGTTTAATAATAAATAAATTTGTATGAATTTATGCATTTGTTTTATTTTTTTTTTTTTTCAAATCGAATAATGGTTCCCCGAACAAGTTAATGCAAGTTACTTCAATTATTGAAGGACTTCTGTGGACATTTACACCTTTTTGGAAAGCTGACAAGACGGACATGTTTTTGTAATGATTTGCACACTTTGTGACATATAATTTTTTTGAGTAATACTACATTTAAAAATAAAAAAAAAAATTTTTTTTTTTAAGTATTTCAAATTGAAAATTTCGAGATGTGAATAATTTTTGAAATTCTGAATGATTGGGAAATATCTGTCACAATGTTGGCTAAGAGAAAAAAATGAGATTTGACCCAGTTACTAAGTAGTTTTTTTTAATTCTTATTTTAAATGGCTAAATCTGTGTTTTTTTTTAAACTTAAAAATTCAAATATCTCAGTAGCCACTGAAAATCGGTGGAACATTTTTGGCTTTATTTTGTTGCATTTTGTCTCTATTATAACGCCTTGCAAGGAATACGTCGAGTTACCAGTAACCCTGTATGTTACATCATCATCATCATCATTCTATCTGATCAATAAATCAGTTCCCTCATCTACTTTTCTATCCCCCCCCAGATTTAAACAATCTGAGCTGATTATGCTCCGATACCGACATACGGAACTATTAAACCTATTCACCCTTCATTTTTCAACTGCTCCGACTCCGACCTGAACTTAAAGGAACCGTATAAAGGCCGGGCCACATATGTCATACACCCATCCGATCATACTCCTGTCCGATTTTGCCCCAAGAATCGGATCGGTGCGTGATCGGAAAGCGCTGAACACACATATCATACACCGTTCCGACCCCACTCAGATTTTTCGGTACAGCTCTCCAGTCTGGTCATACAGTACACGGTACTTCCTGACTAGAGATGGTATGCTCTTTTCATACCTTCGATTTTTTCACCGCTCTTTTAAAAAAGCAGTAGCATATTGTGATTGAAAACTGAAAAGAGCTGCGATTGGAAGAGCAGAAATAATGAGTACTGCATACTACGTATTATTTACGGTCTATCGCCAATACAATTCTCGCCATTTCGTTTTAGCTCGCTAGGATCGCAACGCAAGGTTTTTGTTTTTATTCGTATCTCTTTTCTACGAAAACAAACTGAAAAAACAAATTCGGGCGAAATACCACGAGCAAAAAAACCACGGGCAAAAAAACACCGGAAAAAAACCACACATTAAACCAATGTGAAAACACTATTGGATTAATGTGTGCTATACGCCACGAACAAGAACAACAACAAAAACAATGCTGTACAGAAATGAATTGAATGCGAGCATTCTGATCGGAACTTAGCGCTTTGCGTTGCGAGTTGTTAGCAATCACTATTTTCCATTCCTTTTCAATAAAATCACTGCTATTAGAAGAGCTGCTCTTTTTCACAGATATTGGAAAAGAGCAATCGCAGTTATCACTGCGATTGAAAAAGAGCAGGTTTTTGCTATCTCTATTCCTGACCTCTTCGATTAGCTCCTCCGGTTTTATAGTCGCCATTAGCACAAAAATCCACATTAACACAAATGCTATAAAAAATTTACACGCGTCGTGTGCAGCCGGAGAAGAAAATCTTCCTCAAAACTAATATTCAAAGGTCAAATTGCAAATGCAATCGAAACTGCGCAGCTGTCCCGCACGAAACTGAAACACAAAGAGAAATACACAAATACGCATCGATGGACACATCATGCAGCCGGAAAACGAATAGTCTACACAATCGGAGCATGATCGGATACTGGATCGGAGTCTACTACTACTTTGCCTTAACCCCTAGCGGGGCATAGCGCGTCAACTACTCCTGCTCGCCATCGTACTCTGTTCTGGGCAATGGGGCGCAACTCCCCAAAAGACTTACCCAGTACCTGACACTCCTTTGCCACAGATCGACGCCATGTGATTCGAGGACCCCCTCTTGGTCGGCCTTGGTTGGAAATGGGGTTCCATTTCATGGCATGCATAGCAATGCAGTTATCACTCTTCCGCAATGTGTGACCTATCCACTGCCATTTTCGCCTGCGTATCAATTCGTCGATTGGCATCTGACCCGTACGCCGACTTAGCTCTTCATTTGATATTGTTTCGGGCCAGAAAATTCTTAAAATTCGACGAAGACATGAGACACGAAAACTTGCAGCTTTCTGGTAACTCCTACGGAAACTTTCCATGTACTGCTCCCATACAAAAGCACTGATAGTACCAGGGAGCGAAACAGGCCCAGCTTGGTTTTAATGCTGAGATAACTGCCCTGCCAGATTTTGGACAGCATGCCGTATGCGCGTTTAGCCTGGTTGATACGACGAGCGATGTCCTGCTCCGTACCACCATTTTCGGCAACAATGCTACCCAGGTAGACGAAGTTGTCCACCTTCTCCACAGGCTGCCCATTAATATTGATGGCAACAGGTATCGGATTTCTTTCTCGCAACGGCGGGCTAAGAACCTTGGTCTTGTTGGTATTAATCTTTAGCCCAACCTTGCTTGCCTCCCTCTCGAGATCTAACGCCATTGCGGACAGATCCATGATTTTGTGGGAGAGTAGGCATATGTCGTCAGCGTAGTCAAGATGTTGTAGATAAGATGTCAAAGTCCATTGAATTCCTCTGTCGAGTCCGGATAGGGCTGCATGCAACACATCGCCGATCACAATGAGGAATAGGATCGGTGAGAGGATGCACCCCTGCCGAACTCCACTGCGAATCTCAAAGTCCCCCGACACCTTACCTTTATGCAGAGCGCGACATTTCGCGCCGTCATAGGTTGCCTTAATAATAGCCACAAGCTTCTCAGGGATGCCTCTCCTGCGCAAGGCCGCCCATATAGAATCCCGGTTCACACTATCGAAAGCCTTTTCGAAATCGATGAAAAGCAAGTGAAGCGGAGAATCGTATTCAGCGCATTGCTCGATGATGATTCGCAAGGTATTAATGTGATCGACACAGGAGAATCCGGATCGAAAGCCAGCCTGCTCTTCATCAATTGTGCTTTCTAAGTGGGCCTTTAGTCTTTCCAGGACGATTCTAGCTATTATCTTGGCAACGGCAGGAAGCACACAAATGCCTCTCCAATTATTACAGTCTGTGAGGCTACCCTTCTTTGGAAGTTTGATGATCAAACCTTCCTTCCACTCAGTGGGAAAGGTCTCTGTATTCCACGCTTTATCAACTAGTGGGTGCAGCAAATCGGCAGTTACGCTTGGGGCTGCTTGATAAAGTTCGGCAGGGATGCCGTCAAGTCCGGCGGCCTTTCCTCGTTTTAGTGCAATAATTGCAGTGACTATTTCCTCTTTAGTCGGGGCAGTGGACCGTATACGCACATTTTGATGGTTAGCTAAATTATCTATATGAGGGGGAACTTCACCAGAGGTTACACGGTTCAAGACCGCGGCGAAGTGTTCTTCCATCGCCTCATTTGATCTTCTTCCAAGATAAGTAGCTTTCCATCACTATCTTTCACCGGATGTTGGCAGGAGTTACGACCACCTGTAAACTCCTTGATGACACCGTATACGGCGTTTAAGTTGTTACTTCTAGCGGCTTCTTCTGCTGACGCTAAAAGAGAATTCGCATAAACTCTTTTATCGCGTCGCACACTACGCTGAACTTCTCGAGCTTTCTGACGGTAAAGGAGTTCGATGCTGCTTCGATTGTCGTCTGCTGCTGCAGCCAAACAAACTTTCAGCTCCTTTCTTTCAACAATCCGCTGCCATGAAGCGTCGGACATCCAGGGCTTATTCCGGCAATCCGGGTTTGGGCCAAGGATGGTATTTGCGCTATCAATGTACGCATTTTTTATGGCATCCCAGTTTTCGTTTATGTCACTATCTGGGTGACTAGTTATCTCAGCCGCTTTTTGCGCAAGATGGTCATTATATTGTTGTAAGACAGCTGGATTTTTTAGTCGAGCGGTGTTGAATTTGCGGGGCCTGGATCTTTCGTCGCTGGGGCGGCGCACGGCTGCAATACGCAATCGAACGTTAGCGATCATAAGATAATGGTCTCTTCCCACCCCAATATCGGCACCCTTCTTGTTTCGCACGTCCAGGAGGCAACTCTTGAATCTTTTACTAATGACAAAATGGTCGATCTGATTTTGTGTTCTGCGCCGATCAACAGAGGACCAACTGATTTTGTTGGTGGTCCTTATGCTCAAACATAGTACCACCGATGAAGAGACTGTGAAAGTTGCAGAACTCTACAAATCTTTCACCGTTGTCATTACGATCACCAAGACCGTGTCTCCCCATCACATGTCTGAGCCCATAGTTATCAGCGCCAACTTTCGCATTCAAATCACCCATAACCATTATAATGTCACCTTTAGGTGTTCTGCTCTGAACGGCGTTTAGTTCTTCGTAGAAGGAGTCTTTTGCCAAGACATTGTCGGGTTCAGTAGGGGCATAACATTGTATTATTGAGATGTTCCTCATTTTGGTCCGGAACCTGGCGGTCAAGACCCTGTCAGAGACCGGTTCCCAGGATAAGAGACAGTTTCGCGCGGCTCTGGTTAAAAGGAGCCCCACACCTGACTCACGACGACTACCGGTAGCTTTACCGGAGTACAACATTACAGTGCTGCCCGTTGGAGAGATGAATTCTCCGCTGCTCCACCATCTTATCTCACTAACTCCTAAGATATTTAATTTGTACCTCAGAAATTCACTCTCTAATTGAAGAAATCGTGCGTTCTGGGGACCTTCTGATCCATTGTCCAGGAGAGTACGCACATTCCAGAATCCAATCTTTGTCATTGTAGGAAAGCTAAAAGTCGTAACCGTTGAGTCAGTCCTTATCCGAGGCATAGTTGACGTTTCGTTAGCATATAAAGATTTCGGATAGTGCAAGTTGCTGGCATACACATCCTGTCCTTTGATTGTCGGTTTTAACGACAGGCCCTCAAAGGGAAAGGCCGTGGTATTTTTTTTCACACCCCACACCACAGGGGTACCTCAACCAAATCATCGCATCGCCATCACTGGCGGCTTGACGATGGTTGGCAATGGTCTGTGACCACTGCCGTTCCAGGGGGCGCCCACGCGGAGGACTATGGAAGAGGAGTTTTTGCCCCCCACACAATCGGAGCATGATCGGATACTGGATCGGAGTCTGGTGGGAGTATGATTGGTCGCGGTTCGGAAATGTGTGAACTAACGCATCTGAAATCCCATGTCATTTCCCTCTCATACACTCGTCCGACTGTATGATCGGAGTATGATCGGATGGGTGCATGACATATGTGGCCCGGCCTTAATTTGGGTTCGTTTTCATGCTCCGATACTGATCATTTTTCGAGTGCAGAGTAGGCCGACCAGTCCGGTGTACGGAGTAGGTTAAAAAGAATAGGTTCGTGAATTCGCAACCATGACGTGAGGATATCTTCTCCTGGTCAGATCAAAATCTAAGTGAAATGACTTCGATGGAACTTTTGCAACCAATTCAACCCAGAATTTAAATTTTCAATCAAATTGTTTTCTGATTCTAGCATGTACGTATATGTCCTTTGGTTGCGGATCTGAATAAATTTTGCGTAACGTAACGTAAGAGCCGTCGCGCTGCTAGACAATACAATTGAATGGCAAATGGAAACCAAACCTAACAAATATGGATATCTTCTGAGTCAGGGTAATGAGGCGATGTATTGGAGTACTGTTGAAGGCATTTAGAGTTTTCGCGGTTAGGACTGAAGAACGTAACCAATATGGGTATTTTCTGAATAGAAGTAACAAAACTAATGCACTGGAGTACTGTTGAAGACATTTTGATTTCTTTGGACAGATCACGAACATGACGTCAAACCGATAAAAACCCAACAAAAAAAACAAAAAGTTCCGGTTTAATTTATTTCTAGAGGTTTCTGATTCTTTTTTGTTTGCGTTATAATGTCAGTACGAAAGCCCAGGATAAATGGTTACCTTTTCGTAAGCAAGGAAAATCAGCTCTCAGCGGAATATTTCGATGACTGTTCAAAAATATTGAAATCGATACAACTTATTCTTTTTTTAAGGAAAACATTATCCTCTGCTAAGTTGTTACCAGAAAAAAAATGTACACCCTTAAATCACTCACCCAACATATGGAATCTTTTAATATTTTAATTTTCCAGCTGAACTCACTCCATGGGTTCCGACTCTAATCAACGCAGGTGACCTAATCAGAATGCCTCGCTTATCTACCATCAAAGTTGCTATTGGGAAAGTATTTTTAGCAAATTTATTTATATTTGGCATGGCACTTGTTCAATACATTCGCCTGTACCTGTGTACGTTATTTGATGGACACCAGACATTTTTATAGACATCAAAGTCTTTGAGTGCTCATTTCAGATCCCATGGGATTAGTACGGATACGGACAAAGGTCGATTTTTTACGATACGAATCTTGCCCTAATCAATTTTTCCTCCATCGAAAATATTTTTGTTTGATTTTCTTTTATGACTTTTGTAGCCGTTGGGATGGCGCGGTTAGCCACAGTCGGATACATAGACTGGATGATCGGTTTGCAAATAGACAAAGTGTTTGGAGTGGTACGTTTCAAACAAAATGCCAGAACGATGACGCGAATGCATTCAAGTTGTAATGTGCTCCATTAAATTCATCCCAACATGGAGTGCATTCGCTAATCTGAGTTGCATCTGCACTGCAGTTCTAAATATATCTACATATATATAAATTTGGAAAAAATTACCAGCTAGGTTTTTTTGTGACCAGAGTAGAACATAAATAGCATATATTATAGCAGAAAAGAACAGCGAAAAGAGAATTTAGAGGAGAATGTAGTATTTCTTTGGTTCAGAATGTGGTAATAGTGGAAACCGGAGGACGAGGGTTGGTATGGTCATGAAGGCCCACGGATACCAAGCATCGAAAAACCACTCGCCGAGGACCGCGTGTGATGTGCGCTGGCAGACCAGCTCAGCTGCCGGTAGTAGCGGGGTGAACGAAACACGGCAGTCACCGGCCTCCTCCATTATCAAAAAAAGAAGATAGCGCACGTCTGTCCGAAACTCAAATAAATTAAAAGCGAAATATCCTACCAGAGAAAAAAACCAGGCCGAAGCTTCGCTACAAATATTTGTCGAATTTTTCAAGTCGCTAGCTTCATTCTATCGAAAGTTATTGCTTATTTGAAGCTTCACTTGTGGGGAGGTAGCGGTTCCTTGGCTCGCATCTTGCCCGATATTGCCACCAACCAATTAGATCACCCTACAAACATTTAAACAAAATTTCAAGTCTCTAGCTTCACTATATCGAAAGTTATCGCTTATTTGAAATTTCATTTGTAGGGTAAGTAGGGGTTTCACTGGTCGGATTTTATGTATTTTCAATACTAGCCAACTGGATCCTACTACAAACATTTGACCAAAATCTCAAGTCGCTAGCTTTAATTTGTCGTAAATTATCGCTTATTTAAGTTTCATTTCTAGGGGAGGTAGGGGTTCCTTAAGTCGGATCTTACCCATTTTTAATGCCAACTAACTCGATCTCACTTCAGTTATTTGACCAAAATGTCAAGTCGCTGCCTTCATTCTATCAAAAGTTATCGCTTATTTGAAGTTTCATTTGTAGGGGAGGTGAGGGTTCCTTGTCTCGGATCTTGCCCATTTTCAATACCAACCAAGCAAGTCTTAAAAGGAATATTCCACCAAATTTTAAACATGCTAGCATTGTTCTATCGAAAGTTATCGTAATTAAAGGAATATTTCATTTTTTGAAATTTGTAGGCAAGGTAGGCGTTCCTTTGATATGATTATGCCCAACTTACAGAATCTTAAACAGCTTTTCACCTCAGGGTTACCAGCCAAAAGTCAGATGTCTACGTCAATTGGTTCAAGAGTTATAGCCAGAAAACATGAAACGTAGGGTAGTACGGGGTTCTTTGTAAGAAAATTACCGTTAGTTTTCAACGGATCGGTTTTATTTTCCCAGGAAAGTATAAGATTACCCTCACCAAAGCTAGAGCTTTTTGTGTTTATTTAACCGGGAGTTACAGATACATTTAAGTATTTAATATATGTAGGGGAGGTAGGCGTTCTCTTGGCCTGATCATGCCCATTTTCAATACCAATTAACTAGATCATACTGCCAACATTTGACCAAAATATTTTGGAGGTTGCCCGGGTCCCTATAACCACCCTCTGGATCCGACACTGAATAATTATAGTGGAGAATGTAGTCAATTTTTATACTTTGCGTTTACTTTGTAACGGCAGCAACCCAATTTGCCATCTGATCTAGACACTCTATCTATCCTAGACACAATATAGCCCAGACACATCTAGCCTAAGCACAATTTAGAGAGAAGACTCTCTATTTTTGCGAAATAGAAATGTACCATCCAGAATTATCGGAGGACTTTGTTGCTAGTGTGATGCGGCTCAACTGTTCTGTTCTGCCAACGCAAATCAATACGGCTTGTGACGTACAACTCTTGTATGGTCAATTTCATAGAACGATTTCGGAACGCTTCCACATTGCACGGCTGTTTGTTTTTCCATGTTAGAGTTGTGCAGTAAATTCTGGGCAAAAATTAAATTGCACTTGCTGAGTACAAAGCAAATGCCAAGAAATTTCTAAAATGTCAAGGACATTGACATTTAAATAGACAATGATAATATGATGATGAGAGAGGTACAGAAAATTAGAAGGGGTAACCTAGAGAGCCACTTGAATATTGTAGTTAGCTGGTTTACGTCAAGAATGTTGACATTGCTGGCATGTTTTTGAAAACAGAGGAACAGTCTGTATACACATAGTGAAATTTTCATACTAAGGTGACAGGAGGAGTCAAGCAAACACCCACAAAATTAATGAGCTCGCGCGTACGACTAACTAAATTTTCGCAACGTCATCAAATTTATACATACCAAATTTCCACTTATTTGTGTGAACATCTCTCAAGTTAATGCCTGGGCATTTCGGTGAATAATTTCACCATTAATGCTAACAACAGTGAGTTCTCAATGCATACTTGATAAACGAAACAAAATACGTCGACATTTCCCTTGGGATCCTTCGTGACTCACACACCTTAACTACACGCTCCCAGTACCGAGTTTGTTCTCGAGGCAACTTAGTAGGAATCACATTCTCTGTAAACGAGGAAACTATGTCACATGACTATAATGTATTCCGGCAATTATTCATGAATACTACACACAAACACCTCATCCGAAGATTTGGGGTTTTACGAGGATTGTCGGTGTGGTATGGAAATCATTATGGCCAAGAATATTCAATGGTGTCAGTGTACCCTACGTTAAACAGTGAGTGTTGGAAATTCGTATTAAGGTGTGATTTTCCTTTGGGAGAATTCGAATGGCTTTCAGCGAGGAAAAAAGATTATTTTTGAATTATTCCATTAATTTTAAACCTTCGTGGCTCAATGATCCACCTTCTATACGGAGGATTAATATGAACTTATAACAAACAAAGCTTATTGACTTCGCCTGCAGCAGGAATCTATAGTCGTAAGCTCTACGTGTTTCCCGCATCGACGCATTCACAAGCAGACCTGGAAGTCTCCAGACGCACATATCGTCTACCAAATTGACCACGTCCTCATTTGCAGGAGATGGGCGTCTAGTGTGGTGGATGTCCGCTCCTATCGAGGAGCAAACTGCGACTCAGATCATCACTTGGTGAAGACGACCTACAGATGTAGAATTTCCTCAGGGCACCAATCGAGAATCAGCCCTCCCAAAATCTTTGCGGTTGATAAGCTTTTGAGTGATGCTACAGCGGTGGCGTATACTACCGCCCTTGAGGAAAGACTATCACCTTTGATAAGAACTTTGTCAGTCTGTTACCATCACGCAGTCAATGGAAAGGGAACGTGCTTCCACTACATAAGCCACTAGAAATATACACAGATGGATCTAAAACGGACGAGGGAGTAGGCGCTGGAATTTTTTCAATCTCCCCAATTACTGTAGTGTTTTTTCAGGCAGAGATTACGGCGATTACAGAAGCCCTGTACTGGTTGGGGCGTCATGTAATATCAGTTAGAGATATAACAATTTTTAGAGATAGCCAAGCTGTAATTAAATCTCTCGAACGGGGTTTGATTATGTCAAGGACTATCGCGGAATGTCGCTCTCTGCTTACGGAGATGAGTGAGTTTTTTACCATTTTCTTATGCTGGATTCCTGACCACAGTGGGTTCGCTGGTAATTGCAAAGCAGACGAACTTGCCAGGCAGGGTACAACCTACTTAGCTGGTGAAATTCGTCGAAATATCTACATGCCTATCGCTGCCAGCAAACTAGCTATTAAAACCGAACCAATTATCAAGACCAACTCTATATGGTTAAATGGAAGCACATGTCTTTCAACAAAGTCGCTGTGGCCCAGATTGGATTCTAGCCGATCAGCTAAATTGCTGTCACTCGGAAGGCAGCATATCAGAGCGGCGGTGGGAGTCATCACTGGGCATTGTGTGATTGGTGAGCACGCCAGGAGGATTCGCCTTCCCTACAATGACTTCTGTAAGAGCTGTGGTGACGAGGAGGAGTGCGTCTTTCATTTTCTATTCACGTGCCCAGCTTTGTCAATAAGGAGAAGGACTTTTCTGGGAGCCTACTTCTTCGCCGAATTGGACGACTTGGCTAATGTTGATATTGGCAAGCTCCATCGTTTCATTTACAGTTCTGGCTGGTTTAATAATTAGGATGGCCGGGTGTTGAATCCCCGGTGGTAACACAACGGATCCTGCTGCGGTCCATGTGTGCTGTGTTAGGCACAGCAGCCCTTTAACCTACCTATCAACTATGCTACACAACATCAGTGACACAGGCGCCCATGGGTTCTGGGAAGAACTCAGGGGTACCATCAAGGATGTCGCAGAGAAAGTCGTGGGATATAAAGCCCGGCGAGTGCGAAATGACTGGTTCGACGAAGAATGCAAAAATTCACTTGACACGAAAAACGAGGCCTACAGACAATGGATTCAACGAGGAACCAGAGCCAGAAGAGAAAAATATGACGAGCTACGGCGAATATCGAATAGAATAATTAGACGTAAGAAACGTAAATACTTTGACGAGCAGTTGCTGAATATTAACGAAAAGTTAGCAAATAGGAACACCAGACAAGCGTATAAACTAGTAAATACAATTAAGAACGACTACCAGCCCAGGACTAGCCTTTGTAAAGACAAGGATGGAAACATCATCAGCGACACCGATGGCATTAACAAACGATGGGCCTCTTATATTGAACAGCTTCTGAACCTACCATCTAACATCCCCACACAAAAAGCTCTCGACGATATTGTTGATCTAGGCCCACCCATTCAACCCCCGACAGTTGAGGAAGTTGGTCTCGCGTTGCGGTCACTAAAACGAAATAAAGCGCCGGGCGCTGACGAGATTCTAGCTGAACTGCTAAAATTCCGTGTAAGGAGTCTAGTTGATGCCATACATCAATTACTCCTGCGAGTGTGGGAGGACGAGGAGATCCCAGACGGTTGGCACAGAAGCATCATCTGTCCAATCACAAAAAGGGAGATAAACTGCGGTGTGAGAATTACAGGGGCATATCACTAGTTTGTACGTCCTATAAAATTTTGACGAAAATTCTGGAAAATATTGTAGAATAAAACCGTACGAATACGAATCATTGGCGAATATCAAAGCGGTTTCAGACCCGGTCGCTCCACAACTGATCAGCTGTTCACAGTAAAACTGATACTCCAGAAGAGCTGGGAATACAACGTAAACGTATACCAAATCTTTTTCGACTTCAAGCAGGCATCGAGTTCGTGAACAACTTCATTTACCTGGGTTGCAACTTGTCAAGCGACGCCAACGATACAGTTAGCTACTAAGACTTTTTTCTCGGTTCTCCTCATAATGAAATCGAAGCATGTGCACAGAAACACGAAGCTCCGCGTGTACAAAACCATTATACGACCAGTGCTATGCTAAGGCTGTGAAGCATGGACCCTAACTCAAGCCTCCGGAAACTTGCTAGGCACATTTGAAAGTAAGATTCTTCGGTGAATTTTCGGGGCTGTTTGCGATCGAGATGGATGGCGCATCGGGTACAACCATGAGTTGTATGAACTGTACGATGAGCTGGAAGTCTCGAAAATCGTCAAAATACAACGACTTCAATGGGGAGGGCATGTACAAAGAATGGACGATGATCGCATGCCTAAGAGAGTAATGAATGCAGAAAGAGTCGATGGAGGGAGACTGCGAGGACGACCGAGATCTCGTTGGGAGAGCTCAGTAGGTGTGGACGCTGCACAGCTCCTGGACTTCCAAAATTGGAGGACGCGGTCACGTGACCGAGATAATTGGAGGACAATGATCCAGGCGGCCAAGGCCCGATGTCGGGCTGTCGCGCCACTATGATGATGATAACAAACAAAAAAAGTTATTTTGGTATTGGAACCTTCTCTACACGGCCGAAAACACCAGCCATCCCGATTTGGTATGACGCATGTGAAGCTTGTCGAATAGATGTTTGGAAGAGGTCTCACGAAGGCATATGGCAGTCACTCCGGTAGTTTGTTTGTCCATGACAACTAGAGGGAGCAGGTTGAGCAGCACGTCCAAGGCTGCAGACGGAGTTGTCTTTGAATAAGCTGCAATATGAAAGGATTTCTGCCAAACCACAATACCATCAATAAGTATGGGGCTTACAACAGAAACGCAAAGCCAGTGCACAGCATTTGGTGGTAGACCCCAGCTTCTAATTATGGATCTCCTACAAGAATACATAGCAATAGTAGCCTTTTTCACTCGTTCCTGGCTATTGGGTTTCCATCCCAACCTTTTGTCGAGAATGAGCCCAAGAAATTTTGCTGTATCCGAAAAAACTAATCGAGCCCCTCGCAACTGTGGGGGCGCGACAGATGGTACCTTTTACTCCCTAGTAAAAAGAACAAGTTCAGTCTGGCTAGGATTAAGCTTTAAGCCACAGGAATTGGCACAATTTGTAAGTAGAGAGAGGGCGTTCTGAAGCAACTCGCTGAGAAGGCTTGGGAACGTACCCGAAATCGCAATGGCGATATCATCCACTTAGGCTATCACCCTGCAGCCCAGTCTTCTCAGGTCAAGAAGCAACGAGTTCAACACTAAATTCCAAAGATCCGATGATGAGCCTAGGCTAGGATGAGCAGCCCTCGATGTCAAAAAAAGGTTGACAAGTTCGCAGAGTGACTTGCTCACATGCAATCCAGAAAGCGCGTTGATGATAGCTTCGGGTTTGACGTAGTTAAAAGTGCCTTCAATGTCTAGGAACACGACCATACTTAATTGCCCTAACCCCTTGTGAGGCATAGCGCGTCAACTGTTCCATGTGGCTCAGTTGACGTTTCGTTGGCATAAACACAGCTTACTAAAGAGTGCAATGCTGAATCCACCGATCTACCTTGCCAGTAGGCATGTTGGGATGTAGATAAGAGCCGCGATGAAATACTACTCCATAGATAAATATCAATCATCCTCTTAGACATCTTCAGCAGATTAGCTGACAGGCTGATAAGTCTAAAGTCATTGGGGCGTGCGTGCGAGCTTTTTCCCGCTTTTGGGATAAAAGTGAGGTTGACTTCAGTCCATATACGTGGGATATAGACCAGTTTCAAACAGGCCTTGAGGATGGCTTCGATCCAGGGGGTATAATATCAGATGTGTGTTGGAAATCGGCCGGAATAATGCCACCACGTCTAGATGATTTGAACGCATCCAAGCTTCGAATAGTCCATAAAATTTTTTCAAGACGCAAACTTCTAAAGTAGTGACAGTGGACGGAAAATTAACTGAGATGTTCGGAAAGTGGGTATCCAATAAAATACGAATAGTCTCCGAACTTGTGGTGGTCCATGAACCATCATGCTACAATAAATAGCTAGGAGCAACAGGATTGGAAGTGAGGATGTTGCGCAGTGTAGAAGGTTCTGCCGCCTTATCGATCTGCTCACAGAAAAGTTTCCAAGAGCTACGCTTAGCCTTTCGCAGTTCCTTCTTAAACGTGCTAAGCTCCTTCTTATATAGAGCGCCATCCGACTCTAACCTAGTAGATTTCGCGTTATTGAAGGATCTTCTACATAGATGTCTAAGTTCAGAAATCTGTACATTCCACCATACGGGTTTACTTTTACCCTTAATTCTACTGACCGGGCATGATTTGGAAGCAGCTTTGTTCAGTGCACAAAAAAAAATACCTGACCCAGTTTGTCCTTTTCCGATCAAGAATGATAGGCTTGCGTTCAGGAAGCTCATCAATGCTGAACGAAAGAGTGCTTCGTTGACACTCTCCAATTTTTCAATAAGTGATGAATAGACTCCGAGACAAGCGATATATCTAGTACTTCCTGTCTACTCTTAGTAACGAACTTAGGCTCGCATCCATTATTACACAATAGAAGGTTTGTACCAGTGATAAAGTCGAAGAGTAACTCTCCCCGCAGACCAAAATCAGACCAATTTTCAACGTATTAGCAGTAGCTACCGCTTCTCCTAGGTTTCCCTAAGGTCAGGTCAATGTGGTCAGAAGACATATACGCCGATATAATCCAATAGCGTATGGTCCTAAATTCTAAACTAATTACCACAGAGTCCTAGTAGCTGAACTCTGGGATAAGAAATGCTTTTAGAGCTTTTTTTCACAACAATGCAGGGCCAGGGTCTACCCTGAAGGCCGCCCGAACCGACCAAATTTCGACATACACTATACGGAATTCCCCAAGACCAGACCTGATCAGTTTTTCCTGAGAGGAGTTCCAGATCGTCTATGCTTAGAAAAATCATATTTTCTTAGGGAGCCCTTTTTTGCTTCGAACACAATATATTTAGAAATAGTTACGCCACTGTTTGTATGCCATTGAGTGGATCGGTTTTAGGCGGAAAAATTATGTCTTCCTCGGGACAATCATTGCGATGATGATGACTGAATATTGATGGAAAGGTAAAGATGACGAGGTGATGATGTGTAATGAATTACTTTTCTGACGGTCTATTCAGATTGTTAATTGGCAAATATTTTTCTTAAAATATTCGCCACATAACAATTTGAATTTTCCGTCAGGCATTTTTCAAGAGCGACAACTCTGTCATTATATCACACTGTGGGTCGTCGACATTTGCAAACAGCATATTCTACTAGGACACCTATGTATGCGCCCTTTTGGAATGTACTGTTTGATTGGATGTCTTCGACCACGCTTTGTGATATGATTCATTCTTACTCCGACATCCAAGTCGAGTTTTATGCACACGGAGAACTCCGTTGCATGAAACTCGATTGGCGAGAAATTTCAGCCTTTGCTGGCTGAATTGCGACCTTTCGAGAGGGGGATCACTCGGGAGCCCACAATCACCCGCCATAGCCGTCACATCGGCACACCATCGCCGGGACATGCTATTTTTTTGGAGAGTCCACTTTCGCCCGCCATCGAGTGAGCATCGGCGCGATCGCCCAGACAGGGTCCACTTTTGTCCGTCCTAGCCGTCACATCGGCAAAGTAATCGCCGACACACGAGAATTTTCGGTTTGAAGACCAACGGACGGGTGATTGATGCCAGGGGGTTGAGTTTTATCAACGCCATCTAGATATACAGACCTGCGCTCAGCTGATCGAGTACGTCATTAATTCCTTCGCCAAGGCAGTGACTGCACACGACGATGTCCCCGGCACGACATATATTTACAATTGGAATTGCGTCAGACGTCATTTTGGTCCTCTAAAAACACACTTTCTGGACACTTGCAGCAATTTGGTCGAAGCCGCAGCCCCGGGGATCAGTCGCAGAGTATCGTGGAACAGTTCACACTTGACAAAATACATCTTTTGACAGCACGACACACTTTCATCGTGCACGTGTTTGTTTTCTCGGATCACTAGATGCAATTTTACTAAGAAATAAACACTGAACGCGGAAAACGAAAACTAAACACGGAACGCACAAAAACCGGGGACTCGCCGCCATCAGTCGCCGACCACTGTATTGTGGATACGATGAAGTCATCGAAGGAAATAATTGCGTAATTTAGCCGTCAAAATCAGCTGAGCGCAGGCCTGTATATCTAGATGGCGTTGGTTTTATCCACGGTCGACTAAACATCGACTCGTCCAAGTCTGAACTTTAGCATAGAATCGCCGTGGGGAAAGCTCTTAATAATTCACGCTACATAAACCCTCTAAGCAGTCTTCTCTCAGCTTCTGGAGAGTGAACATCAATTAGCTATTCGGTTAGTGTTGTTATTAGTTTTTCGAACAAAATTTTATTTTGCGCAGCTCGACCTACCATTCAATCATTGATCCTAAAGTCGCCTTGAAAAGGCAACGGGAGTGTTCTCCCGATGATTTACTTATTAGGGATCGTTTAAAACTCCCTAGAAATCATCCCGACTCTCTAATGGCGTCTTCTTCACGCTCGAATCGATTTCAGCCATTGGCGGATCTCCCTGACAGCGGCAACGACAACAACGATGGAACAGCCGACGACCCGACTTCAGTTGTCAAAAAGGTGAAAATTCCTCCAATCATCTTTCCGAGCCTAGACCGGGAAACTATTGTTCTAATGATTGAGAATTTAAATATCTCCAATTATTCTATTCAATTCACCAATGTCGGCAAAAAAGTGCTACTCGATAATCCTGAGTGCTACGAAAAATTCCGATCATATCTAATTGAGAAGAAAGTTCATTTTTTCACTTATGGTCGTTCCGATCAGCGCCCACACAAATATATACTCGACGGTCTCTACGATATGGAGTGTTCAGATCTGATGAAACTCCTTCTCGATGAGCATAATTTGTCACCGCTTGACATTAAAAAAATATTTTCAAACAAATCACGTCACGCTGATGCCGCAGTATCGTACGTAGTTTACTTCACGCGAGGCTCCATCAAACTCTCAGATCTGAAAAAAGTTGAATATATCAACCACATTAGAGTTTTTTGGAACTACAAGCAGAAACGAGCACATCAACCGACTCAGTGTCGCAACTGCCACTCATTCGGTCACGGAACATCATTTTGTTTCCTTCCATCGAAATGTCTCATTTGTGGAGAAGCGCATAATAAATCTGAATGTACCAAAAAGGATTTGGCTCAGATAAAATGTGCAAACTGTGGCGGTAACCACACTGCCAATAGCACGATTTGTCCCAATCGCCTAGAAGCGTTAAAGCGCCGAGCACAACTAGCACAACGCGCGAGGATGCGTCAAAATAACTCGAATAAATCCTACTCAACTCCAGCATTCAACTCGGTCAACTTCCCAAATCTTCCCGTTGAAAATTTTAGCTTCGACCAACACAACAACATTAATTTAAGCAACAACTCTAATGTACTAGGTAATAAGATGTCTTATAGCTCTGTCACGCGCAATAATAATTTCACTAACACCACCGCACTCCCATGCTCGGACTCTAACTTATTCTCTGCCGAAGAGCTGATGGATCTCTTCAGTAAGATCATTCTAAGACTCTCCAACTGCAAAACTCGTTTCGAGCAGTGCAATGTATTAATTGAAGTCGCAACTAAATATGTTTACAAATAGAAGCGAGATCCGATGCCTACTGTGGAATGCACAAAGCATCCGCAACAAATTTGAGGAGACTTACAGATTCTTAGCCGAGAATAATATTGATTTGTTCTGCATTTCCGAAACCTGGCTTAGGGATAGCGACAATCTTAAGAATGCTGATTATAATATCGTAAGAAATGATAGGGATGCAATTGGTGGAGGTGTATCAATATTTATCAGGAAGGGCATCAAGTTTACACCGCTTAAAGTTTTTCCTACCAAAATTATCGAAAATGTTGCTATAAAAATTGACCATATAGATTTAACGTTAATTGCCGTCTATTTTAGCGGAACCAAATTAGACTCAGCTAAATTACAACTATTTAAAGACGACTTGAAACTACTTTTCAGCCACAGATCCAAATTCATAATTTGCGGTGACTTCAACGCACGCCATCGTCATTGGAACTGCGCCAGATCAAACAAAGCCGGCCAGATTCTCTACGATCTAACCATTAGTCACAACACTCTAATCCACGCTCCTGACGGCCCCACCTGTTATCCCCCCAGGGGCAATCCCTCAACACTGGACCTGATAATTAGTAATGGTGAGTTACCTATATCTCAACCCCTTGTCCTGAATGAACTTTCCTCAAACCACTTGCCAGTCTCCTTCATTGTTGATAAAAGCCTGGTGATTTCCAGAAACTATTCGTACGATTACAAGAAAACCTGCTGGACAAAATTTCGCGATTCCCTCAACAGGAACATTACACTCTTGGATAATGACCTATCACGGATTTGCAGCGAAGATCAAATAAACGAGCTCATCTCCAACTTCACCAATCAGATCAAAACTGCTCGAGACTTGGCAACCCCTAAAATAACTCGTACTACTTAAGTACCGGTAGCCGACAATACTACTACTGCTCTCATCCGCCACCGAAACAATATCCGTCGGCAATGGCAAAGAACTCGCTCACCGAACCTAAAGAACTTCTTAAACCTCCTTAACTTCCAGATTCGTTCCAATCTTCTGAAAATGCGTAACGAGCGCTGGAACAATATATTATCTTCCCTAGATAAGGGTTCTCGAAAAATGTGGCAACTACGGAAATGCCTCAGGAACAAATCCCGCTCCCTTCCACCCCTACGGCTTGCAGACGATTCTTGGGCCTTCTCTGACGTTGACAAAGCTGACCTTTTGGCGGAAAATTTTTACTCCTTCCACACTCTTACTGCTCAAACTAATGACCCTTTCACTACCGCATGCGTGAACGATACCATCATATCTCTCGCTAACTTACCTTCTGATCTCTCGCCTAGTAAATTCTGTAGTCCGTCCGAACTGAGAGCGATTCTTAAAAAATTAAAAATTAAATCGTCCGCTGGAGAGGATGGTCTCCCCAACGTTCTACTAAAAAACTTACCCAAGAAAGCGGTAGTATTACTCTCGTATATTTTCAACTGCTGCCTGAAACTAAATTACTTCCCGAACTCTTGGAAGAACGCGACAGTAATACCCATTCTTAAAACAGGTAAGAATCCTAGCCTTCCAACAAATTACCGACCAATAAGCCTACTCCCTACGCTGAGTAAAATCTTTGAGAAGGTAATATTTTCCCGACTTCAACAATCAATTGAAGATAATTCAATAATTCCCAACTTCCAATTCGGATTCAGACCCGGACTTTCGACAATCCACCAACTACATAGAGTCGTCATTCACATAGAGCAGGGCTTTAACTCTAAACAATCTACCGGGTTGATTGCTTTGGATATTGAGAAAGCCTTTGACACAGTGTGGCATGATGGTCTTACCCACAAATTAGTCCAGTTTGGAATTCCAATTTACCTTTGTAAAATCATCCAATCATTTTTATCTTCAAGATCTTTCCGTGTCAAAGTACGTAGTCTATCTAATGCTCGTAATGTCCCCGCCGGTGTCCCCCAAGGTTCGGTTCTAAGTCCCACATTGTATAATCTATACATGTCCGACCTTCCCTTAGTTAACGACTGCCATATCGCCATGTATGCGGACGACACAGCAATTTACGCCAGCAGTGACAATCCAGATACCGTCGTCAACATCCTGCAACTCCAGCTAAGACAATTAAAAAAATTCTGTTATAAATGGAAAATCCAAGTCAACAGCGAGAAAACCCAAGCAACTTTCTTCTCTAAAAGACGAGCTAGGAGACACCTACCGACCCCTTTAATAAATGTTTTAGGTTCAGCAATTGCCTGGGCTAAAGATCTAAAATACCTAGGTCTCCACCTTGACTCGAAGCTTACATTTAAGACACATACCGACACAACAAGTTCAAAAATTCTGAATAGTATTCGTGCTAACTACGCTTTTATTAACAGAAAATCCAAACTTTCCACCTCTAACAAACTCCTAATTTACAAATCAGTAATGCAACCCATCATATTATATGGCTGCTCTGTTTGGAACACGTGCGCGCTCACTCACAAACGCAAATTGCAAATTCTGCAAAATAAATGCCTGAAGATTATTTTAAACAAACCCTTTTACTACTCCACCCACTCTCTACACTTATTATCAAATATTGATCAAATCTATACCACTTGCAACATAATTCATTCTAAATTTCTAAATCGCCTTGCGGCCTCAGACAACCCCCTGATTGCTCCTTTGGCTGTCAGTTCTTAAATACTGATCCCTTTGCGCTAGGTTCATAAATGTAAGGTAGTTGTAAGTTATTTTAAGTTAGTATGTAAATTCTCTATTTCTACCATAGGTTTTAAGCTATTTTTTCCTAAATATCTTCTTCTAATTTGATTTAAAAATCCATCTTTTCTTTGTAATAACTCTCCCTACCATAGATGTACAGACTTTGTCTAAACTCTTAAATTAAGATCCTCCTGTTTTTATACATTGTTTTCTATCACTCAATAAAGCTATTATCTAATCTAATCTAAACCCTCTAAGCGTCGGACGGCGCGGAAACGGCACACATTTTGTTTGACAACCCGACGAATTCACAAATTGAGGAGCCAACCCTAAGAAAAGGAAGAACTGACCAGATTTGAGCTGAGCAGCAGTCAAGACGCCTAAGCCGGTAACGATTACACGACCGATAGAGTGTATTAGGGGGGCAATGGTATACCACCCGATCTACAAAGTTTGCGTCATACGAGTAGAAGTTATGCTTTCCCTGCCAGAAGATCATATAAAGAGTTACCGTTCCTATCAAGGTGTTTCAATGTGCAGTGGGTCCCATGCCTATTTTCAGTGCCCCAAAAATAACAACAACAACCATCGTTCATCGTTTTATTATTTTAAGTCGGAAGAACAGTTCCAGTGCCAGCACACCGCGCCGGTTGAATTAAGTTTCTAATTTTTATTGTTTATATTTTTTCTTTGTTCTTTCCGGTAGTTTTTTTTGCTATCTTGTTTATTTTGCATACTAATAATTGACTTCCAGTTGCTCCTGTCTTAGATGTGGCCACAGCGGATCCGGGGTAAGTGCAATAATTTTTTTTCGTTAACTAGCATATTTTTGTTGTAATTTCTGTTAAATTTTATTGTCGATTGTAGTTTATATTTTTTATTGCTATCTTTCTTTTGCCCTTAAATTTTCTCTGAATTTACATAAGTAAGCTGTTTACTTTTTAATTAAGTATCCTTTGTTGCCTCGAAGTTTTGCACACCGGTTTATTAGAACATATCAAAATGATTTTTACATACTTAAATTTAAAACTTGGGCTTTCCTTTATGGAATTCCCCAACCCTCCGTTTTCAGGCCAGCGATGGTGAGGTAGAGACCTCATAATTTTTCGTATTTCTGCTAAGGGAGGTACCAGTAATTTGGCGAAAGTACCTCATTGGTAGGGTGGGTATATAGGGCAGAGTTTGCTCCATATGAACCCAAAGCGTGTCAAGGTACATGAGCCGGTCCACGGCCATTGCGATTACGTAGTTTATTTTTCCTTGTATTTGCTATTTTTTTTTCAGGTCGTGGAACCTCCGGTACCTTTGTGTGTGCTGTTGTCCTTGGGCACGAGATTTTCAGAATATTAATAGTACGGGGCAGCGAGAGGGCAGAAACCCCGCCCATATCTCCCGTCACTGAGCTACAGCAAGCTCGTGCCGCCCCCTTTCAATCTGAGGAGTTCTCGCCAGATGGCGTTGCCAGACACTCACGGTCAGTTCGGCAGACGTTAACTCCGTCCCCATGGACACTTAGGTGTCTGCAACACCTGTCCATTACAGGTGTTTGCGTGATGATTTCTATGTAATCATGGCCGCGATATATATACGTACATGTAAGGGGCACGATGGCGAATTGCCCAATTTTAGCGATTGCGGTTGGACCCGTGAGCAGAGAAAAGAATATCGTGCACATGTCGAGCATAGTTTGAGTCGAGGTCAAGCCATAGTTTGAGTCGAGGTCAAGCCGACCAACGAGTGTGGCGCCTTACTCATAAAGCTCTAAGATATTTCATGCCTGGCCTAAAGCATTTCGATTAAAAATTTCATCGCAAATCAGTTAACCTGAGCCTGACGCGCCAATATATCTTGCATAACTGTGACTTATTGACGTTTCGATAGCATACAAACTTTTCTAGCATGCAACTCTTATACACGCCGTCTTTATACTGACAAGCTCGGAGCGCTGTGAGAGTTCTAGTAGCCTACCGGGCACGTCAAAGTTAACCGTCTTTTCTAAAAAATAAATTCATGTATTCAGAATGTTCAAAGAAAATTATTTTTTGAAATTCTATAAATTGATTCGCTGATTGTGAAAATTACTAACGTATTTTTTTTTCTAGCGATGCTGTGTTTTGTAAGACAGTTTATAGTGTGTTAAGTGATCCCACCATTCTAAAGACTTGAACCAATTGTGCTCATCAACACTTCAAAGAAAGTGAATTCAGTCCTTAACTAAGAGAAGGTAAAGTTTATTACAAATTGCGTTGGTAGATAATAATTGAAAAAACTGATCATCTAATCTATAAGTAAAGTTGAAGAATTGTATGATTTCAGAACTAAATAGGGTCTTGAACCCTGCGTGTAATTCAATTACCAGTTGAATCGAATGATGAATTTAGGGATACAACTGAGGCCCAGATACTTAATATCGGTAGGAAGAAACGTCTGCATTTTTATTACGTATTACAGAATAGAGGATAGAGAGTGAGTGATTTCCACTCAACCTGGGCACAGAACGATCCGCAATACATAAGGATATCGAATTTCCAGTAACTTGCGTGGCATAATAATTTTCATGACGGGTACTCGGCCCCGCACCAAAGCACAATACCAGGACAACAAGACTACACGACGATTTTATTACTTTCCTCTAACTACCATCCATGACAACGCGAAGCATACTCCAAGGATGTCATTCCAAAAAGCCAAACGCAATCATATGACTGTCAAAAAGGCCTCGTTTCTCGTCTTTTGTACAATCAACTTGAAACAAATATTCGCCGTAATAGACACTGTGAAATGTGGTTACCATTTGGCATGTAAGCAGGATAGTACCCATACATCAAAGAACATATCGAAAAGGACGGGAGGGACATCCAACTTTTGCCGGAAAACAGACACAACATAAATTGCGAATAAAAGTCCTTTTCGAGATGACAGCTAGTACTCGTATACATATATGAAGAGAAGAATTCTGGAATCAACTTTCATCGTTTGTAGAGTTAAGGTGCAGTAGAGAGAACATGTTGCGCTATAGAGGATTATGGTTGTCTATTGGATTAGCCTTTAATCCCAGCGACCGTGTCTGTACGTGACGGTGAGTCCCTTTTTTTGCAATGAGATTTGAACTGAAGGTAAAAGTTATGGCTCTTGTGGACTGAATATGAAATACCTATAGATGGAAAATTGGTAGGCAATGAGAATGTTCGATATCGGGGAAGCGCCACAATGATGATGGATGAGGAGTAATTGGAACGTTGTAGTTGTTTTGAAATTTGGGTTCAATATTTCTTGGTATTATTGCGCGGATGATAAATTTAAGGATTAGAAATAGAATGGAAAAGAGCCGTGTTAAAACAGCTGACAACTGATTAGTAGTGTCAAAAGCACGTATACAGGCAAAGATTCGGCGTCAAAAGCCTCAGAGCGTTGTTAGGCAAACACTGTTTATCACACAACGATCAATTTCTTACTTTGCACTCCACTCTACTTTCACTTCACTCCAGCTGTTACTATTCACTTGATCACTCATCAATCAAAAAGAGGCGCGTATAGTCTGACTAATCCACTGTTCAATCGTATACTATCTTCATATTTTATTTCATAAATCTGTGGTATGACATTTAGGTGATCCGAACGAAAATAAAAAATAAAAATATAAAGATTCCTCAAATCTTTTGCGGCGACGAATTCAACTGAATCGGACTGGTCGGTCTCCGGGGTAAAAGAATTGAAAACGACGGGACGAACGGTTCAAAATGCGCCTTTTTACAACACACCCAATAAAAAAACCCACAGCCGTAAGAACATCAAATTGGCTAGCCCGCATCTATTTATAAAACATTCGAAGATTTGATGTGCTTATGCACCAAATTATTTTATTTCTAGAGAGATTCGGATGTGAATCAATGATGTGGCGGAAAATGTGGGCTATGGAATTAAGGGTGGCCAAAATATGGCGAGGGAGTAAACATTTTTTTGTTGGGGACTGCATAGTGTTTGACAGGTCTTTTTCGGGTTAATTTCGTACCTTCAGAAGACCAGCAAGCATCAGGATTAACACCACTAAACGGTGTTATGAATAAGATGTTAACCTAAAGGAGACCAGAAAACTTCAAAGCGGTTCAGGCAAGCAGTCCTTATTAAAGCATTGTTCTGCATGAAAGGCCTTCGAAATTGGGTACCTTACCCAGTGTTCGTCCTTTGGGTCATCGAAGAGTAGAAATTTCAGAAAATTCTCAGGGAACGTGAGGCTTTAACTCGCTAACGATGAGAATGTTTTCACTGTAGATTTCCTGAGACGGATTGTGAAACTTAGCCATAGTTCTGCGGGAATATTGAACTGGCCGAATGCTGATGTGGTTAAGCAACCGAAAAGTAAGCTAGATTGTAGAA
The DNA here is from genome assembly GCA_964017055.1 of Chloromyia formosa. Taxonomy (NCBI): domain Eukaryota; kingdom Metazoa; phylum Arthropoda; class Insecta; order Diptera; family Stratiomyidae; genus Chloromyia; species Chloromyia formosa. The sequence continues at coordinate 45,115,576 of OZ024818.1, read as the reverse complement.
GGATTCAGGAAAGTGACACCAGAATAAGATAATTTCATCGTAAATTACTGATGACTGTAGTTATGCGTTAGTCGCGCAAAACGGCGTTCGTCACTTGAGTTAGTCAGTGGATGACTGTAGGGCAAGGAAGTAGAAAAATTTTGGTTACTGGTCGTTTAATGATGGCTTTAGTTTGAATCATGACGACTCTGATCATTCTGCCCATCATGTATCATCGTTTCACCTTTGGTCAATTCCATGTCCGCTGTTTGAATGTTTGGATATTGTCGAAGCCAGTTTGACGTTGCAACCGTTAGAGATATTGTTCCTTACATTTCCTCGCCAAACCAATTGGGAAATTCTTTGAATAAGCTACCAACGATTCAATCGTATATAGTAGTGATGTGAAGCACAGTAACCAGTTGTTCATTCTATGCGACTCAACAGAAAAAAAAGGAAAATTCGGCACAACGAAATAGCCTCCGAGTCGTGCAAATTAAGAATGACACACTGTAAAATTAATTCCCGAACTAGCCCTCCGCATAAATACTACCCAACGCATAGCCAATCCACGCTCATTTGTCATAACATACATACATTCATTCACATCTCATTCTGTTATCTATCTAAAACTAAAACCACCATTATCTATCTACCAAACCAATCCCATCTAAATCCATTCACAATCATCTACATGCAGTTTGCAATGCACGCATTTTGAATACTTCCATTTATATATACAACAACCCATGCTGACTGCAAGCAAATCAATATTCATTTACTTACGTCACACCGCACATCCAAATTTCCCAAATACAGAAAATAATCCCAACATTCTAAAACAAAAGTACGAGTATTCATCTCAAGCTGAACTTTAGATGAAACCAAACAAAAACCCATAGATCCACCTTCACTACAGCTACAGTAAGAGCAAATTCAAATTTCCAGCTTCTGTAACACATACAGTCTAACATCATAGAAGAACGATACAAAATCGAATCGTTCAAAAAGTGTCGTTCAAAAAGAACGATGCAAAATCGAATCGTTCATATCGTTCAAAAAGAGTCGAAAGAGTCAAAATCGAATCGTATCATATCGTTCAAAAAGAGTCAAACGAGTCAAAAGAGCCCATCCCAGACTGGCAACCTGTTTCCATGGGAAATAGTGGTTCGATCTGGCTGGCTCGAACCAAAGGGGATTGGGTGGTCGATGACTCAGAATCTGGAGTCAAAAAAGAGAGAAAAAAAATTGGGGTCGACCATCCCAGACTGGTTTTCATGGAAAATAGTGGTACAATCCGGCTGACTCGAACTAAAGGGCATTAAGGGTCACCGACTTCGAATCAGGGTAAAAAATGAAATGATAAAACTGAATTTTTAAAAAACTACGACTTTTCTTGAATATGTTATTAGCCATGTTTTTGACTCTTTTTGAACAACTTGGAAAGAGTCAGAGCTTATGTGCCGCCCCAGTGAAAAGAGTCATTATGCCCATCACTAGTATAAAGAAATGTTGAGAACAGATTCCTCCGGAAGGCGGCAAAAAAACTGCGTTCGCCGGTTTCGACCGCTGGTGCAAAGCGCGTGTTAACAGACGCCTCTGCTTTGTGCGTCGTACAACTGGGAGACGCGTGACCGCAAACAATCTAAGTCAGTTGTTAAATCGCCTTATATTTAGCTACGCACACGACATGGTTGCGAATTTCAACCTGGATGTAAATTGCAAAGTGCAACTTGCCGGTATGGAATTTACTGGCGATCGCGATTTTTGAGGCCCCTGCGGGGGAGTTCATTCCCAACATTTCTATTTTTGGTTGAGTAATCCTACTCTGGAAGGATAAGGGCAGCGGCATGTTAAGTACCATACACGTTGTATGTATGTTGGTCTCGATGGCCGTCGCCCGAGTTATGGGATCGCCATGCGACACCAACAACCAAATATTCACACGTCATCGCTAAATTAAACTTTGATTTGATCACTCATTATAGTTCATTGTATGTAATTCAATCTATTGCACACACATCCGGTTTTCCATTTGGGAAAAACTTGATGTAAGCAGTTTCCATAAATTATTATTTATTTTGAATATTAAGAAATCATTGGAATTGTATTGTCTGTAATCCGTGAACTTTGTCATTTTTTGGACAACCGGATTACGAATAACGTTACTTCCGCAACAAAACTTGTTTGTAATTCAATCGTGCTGGCTTCATCATCGATAAGTGGTTCCTCTGATGAAGCAAGCATTGAATCTCCTATTAGCTAGTGACCTGAGCTTAGTGTGTTGAGATTGGATGGATCGTCTGTTAGGGAACAAAGAGGTGTAGAATTAAGACAAAGCTCATTTCGAACAAGAGCGGTCGGAAGTTCTTCAAAGGTAAGTTACGTACATATTTCTGACAATTTTCCGAAACTGCTACTTAACGGATTAAACGCCGGACTTAACACGCCGGCCATAGCCTCTCACAATCCTCCGAAGTGTGGGGATGCAAGAGGATTAAAATGCCAAGAGATCCCTTTATTAGTTAACTGTTCGATTTTGGATATGATCTGGGTCAAGGCTCCCTCTGGTCACCATGTCCGCAACGCCAAATGTGGCATTATTTAATATCGCCTTTGCCTTTTGACGTCTTACAATTGAGACTGCTTTGATCTGTGCAAAACTTAGACCTTGCAATAATAGTATCGTACCTGGCTATTATCCATTTAATTAGGTAAATAGTGCTTTTGATCGTATGTCATGCGATCCTGACAGGAGTAATTAGTGCGGAAAAGTGAAGGCGCACCTTGTCGTGTGAACTAACTGACCGTGAGCGGAGAAAAGAATATCGTGCTCATGTCGAACACAGTGCGAGTCGAGGTCAAGCCGACTAACGAGTGTGGTGTCTAACTCATAAGGTTCGAATTACATGCCTGACCTAAAGCACTTCGATTGCGAAATTAGTTAACTGTTCGAGTGTGGTGTCTAACTCATAAGGTTCGAATTACATGCCTGACCTAAAGCACTTCGATTGCAAAATTCAACGCAAATCAGTTAAACCCTTTGTTAATTGCCTTGACTCCTCCTGGGGAATGGACGCGCCAACATCTCTTGCATTACTATCTCTCTCTCTCAATTGCCCTAACTCCTTGTGGGGCATAGCGCGTCAACTGTTCCATGTGGCCCAGTTGTCGTTTCGTCGACATAAACTAGTTTTGGAGAATGCAGTTGCCAGCATGCACCTCCTGCACATCCATGGCCACGAACGTCGTCGTAGACGGGATTCCAACTTGAAACGCCGGTAGTCAAACATGAGACTGATGCCTCAACACACTGCGCTACCAGTCGGTTACATTACTATGACTTGTTGATGTTTCGACAGCATATCGACTTTTCGGAAGTGCAGTTGCTAGCATACTACTCCTATCCGCGTCATCTTTATACCGACAAGCTCCGTCTCTCTAGATGCAGCTTCGTAGAGCGGTGATCGAGAACACACGTCTACTGGCCACGTCAAAGTTAATCCTCAGTTAACCTCTTTGCTGAAAATAAATTCTAGTATTTAGAAATAAATAATAAATTCGCGACACTCTTCGCTTACCTCGAGGCTCGCGTTCTTAAATCTGAAATCCAGGGAAGGTTTAACGCGCTCGACACACATATCATCCCGACCTTGAGTGCTTCCATGCTGCGAGTTGGTGAGCGGCTGGCGGATCAACGACTCGGTGACCAAACGCCGTGACAACATTTGGCCTGTATTCGATCCATCTCGAACGGCGCGACACCACCTGATCACCACCTGAGGTAAATATGGCTCGGTAAACTACAGTACGACTTTTGTAATGTTCTGTCTGTCAACGACAAGTAACTTGGCGCTTTTGCCACGACCACCGACCATACATATGTACAAGGCCCGGATGAAGGCTCCTTCCGCTGACTCAAACGGAAGTTGTCTCATTTGCAAATATAAAGCGCAAATCTCCACGCTCAGTAATCGCCCCGTAGAAATCAATTGAGTCGAATGGGTTATAATGAGTCAGAACTGGTGAAATGAATTAAATGAGGATCAAATGAGTCGAAATGAGTCAACTGAGAAAAAATCAATTGAATGAGTCAAGCGATTCAAAATGAGGCAAAATTAGTCAAACTGAATCAAAATGTCGGCTCAACAAAAACCGAGTCGCCAGCTCACGGGATAGAACAACAGACCTTTTTAATCATTACCCGGGTACCAAAACTGTAAACCACCTTGTCGCCAGTCCAAGACACGGATTTAGTCCGAAATCGAGCTTTCGGAATAACATATGTACACAGGCGGATTAATTGACTGAACAACCGCCTTCCGTGAAATTCAGAGCTTCATTGCTCTGCTCCATGTATGAAAATTCTTCGCTGATACGTCCCCATCTCAGCACTCATGAATTTAGCTTTCCATCGGCTGCGAAAACTCTTGTAAAGAGTAAGCCGTTTCGATCACAACTCGCGAACTCTACAGACCACTGAGGACTCTTTCCTGCTCAACTACCCTAAGCGCGATGCATGATGACGATTCAAATAAATTCGCCGGATTCCCGATCCAAACTAAAATCTCAATAAGCTTGCTAATTTATCTTTGCCGTCACTGCAGCTCGACATTGGCGACTCCAACCCAATCGGCTGCCAGGATACACAATCCAGAACATCCGATGACCACTTGCGCCACCGACGCAAATAGCAGCCGTTTCGCTACCCTCTTCACGAGCACTTATCGACCACAAACCAGCGAACATCGCAATCGCTTTGTGATGACTTATGTCCAATGACACTGGTTCTTCCATTCAACCAAAAGTACGATGTGTACCGCGCGGCAGCCGAGTGAGGCTTCATCAGGGACGCTTTACCAAATCCTAGGAACACGAACCCAAACTTCGCCGAGTAAAATTTTATTACCCGGTAGTCAAGGAAGTGATGGGCTCCCGGTAGATGAGTGCGTTGAGGTATCATCGTAGTTTATTGATTGAACTATTTGCCCTGACCCCCAGCAGTGCATATTATTGTAATTTGTCTTAGTCCCTAATGGGGCGTAGCACACCATCGTAATCGCTTCTGGATTATGGGACGCATCTGCCCCACAACTTACCTAGCGACGCACAAATGTCGGCTACAGATCGATACCAGATATCTGCGACAAATCGGAAAACCTTGTGGCTTACTTTTGCGCCATACATCATAGAGGGAAGATAATGCAAACAACCAAAGCGGGATTCGAATCTCGTATCGAATTGACACCTGTTCGCAATGAACAACACTAACGCGTGGGACACCATTCGACCCACATTGTGCACCCGAATTCAGACATGCCAACCATCAACTAAATTCTTCTCAAAGTGATGCTAGATGGAAAAACTCACATGGGGTAGCGTCGACCCCACATTGGACGCACAAATTTAAGCCTTGTCAAAGACAACAAAAAAATTAAAAAATCATAATTTTTCAAATTGCAATTCTAGGGCGTACCCCTTATATCATCTAGATTCCGGCCACTAGCTGTGAAGAATAATAAAAAATAAAATTTTATTAGTCTGCTTCCACGACGCGACGCGACGCCGCACTGCCGGCCACGAATATTCCTCAGTGAAGGTGTGCGAAATATTTAAATTTCGTCTGGTAGATTCGAAATTGGTGAAGGCAAAAATATCGATGTGCCGACGTAGCGTCGCATCGGTCGATGGCATGCCTTTCTCTTCGCTGAAATGTTATGATCATTTGTTGTTTTGCTATTTGTTTTGTCATACACAACAAATTTCGTATTACTGTGAACACACGACCCATTCTTTAAGCCAGCTGTCACACGAACATATGAAGCACATCCGCTGCTGCGTTTTTCAAAGTTGAACTGTTGAACTATACGAACTTCAATTGGATAGGAAAAAATATGCAAATGTGCGTACAAATCGACGTACGTTGCAACGGGCGTTGATTTTTCATCGACGTACCTTTTACTACAACGGTTGTAAAAAGAAAAATTAAGGGTAGGCGAATGTTGAGACGCAAGTTTTTGTGAACAAAGGAATAAATGCAAAAGCAATAGTTCCAATGTGAGGTGAAACAGTTTCTGCGTATGACAGCCTGTAAAAATCTGTGCTAGTGCCACAATCTATGCGTGACCTCATCATTATGTGTCTCAACACACGTGTCGCTTAAGCAGCTTAGTCTGGTGCAAAGGCGTGAATCAGTCAGCAACGGATATACTTTAGTTCGCCCATAAGAACTACCGACGTTCGTCCGCCGTAGCTGATGTTCTGACGCTCGCTCGTGTGACCCTGGGCTTAGTTTCTAAATGCAGCGACAAATAATAGCCTCTTCACGGGGAATTCTTTATTAATAATTTTATTGGTACTTTCCGGAACACGTGAATAAGAAAATAATTTTTAATTTAGTTTTCTTTTATCAAATTGATTTTTTTTATTATCTATTTATTTTTAAAGCATTTTGTTCTGTGGGCCGCTATGGGACACTAATCAAGAAGTATAGCGGAATTTTAGTTAATATTTTTATGTGAAATATTTCTGTTGAAACCTCACACAAATACTGAATATTATAAATAAACACGACGCCGGGAGTCTATTAACGACACAGTTGGCATGTGATGAATGCAAAGTGAGTCGCGGAAGATTTATAGGTTCTTCCCTTCGTTAGATGCGGAAATATTAAAAGTCGCTTTGTGAGTAGTTGACAGATAATCTTGGCAGAGCAAACACGGGGAATAGCTGCTCCAGTCCTACGGCAGAATTGGGTTCATTGACACACTCAAGAATGGTTGATTTGTGAGAAAGAAATACTCAATTTTATGTGGAGCACTATTTGCTATTTTGAGCCTACATCATCTGAGAGGAGCATTTTGATACCGAAGAGTGAGAAGTGGCGGACTGCGAATTAAGGTAAAACAAAAAAGGGGACCGAACAGGTATTTGGCCCTTCTGGTGAGTTTGAACTTGATCGAAACTGGAAACCAAAATATTAATAAAGAAAAATGTGGAACTCGCCCATGAAAACGCGGCTATGAAATTTACTACAATATAAAAAATGTATTTGAATTGAAATTAATTAAAAAAAAAACAGTCCAGACTACTCGAATAGAGATCCGCCAGTAGTCTGGGTAGCATGGTAACCTGCTGACAGGGTACAAAAGAGAACACAGACGACTCACATGTTGTACTGTTGAACCACTCAGTTAAAACGAGGGCCCTATTTTAAAAATTGGAGTAAATCCGCTTTACCGGCTACCCATCGTAGATTTAGTCCATCATCTCCGCTTCCAATTAGTTATTTAATTTTTGATCAATTCCCGCCTCATAAGGATCAATTGATTGAAATAGAAGACAGGGCAGTATTATGAAACGTCACGAAAATTTCCGTTTCTAATCCTCTCAACTTGCAAACATGCTGTTCCATTCATTCAGTACCACAATTTCAAAGATAAATACCCACCGGGTATATGCCGTGGCATTATTAAAAAGGACGAGACCATCATCCTTCATCCAATTTACTTCGATAGAATCAGGGAAAAATGTTAAGATTCCTTTTTGATTCATCAGTAATTATCATCTGCTCAATTCCCACCTCTATTTTCAGGACATTTTATCCTCCAATGCAATTTACTGTACACATCGGTTTACATCAGAGTTTTCTCTCTGCTCCTGTTTTCTATATTTTTTTTGCGTGGGGATTACCTAACCCACATCAACCAATTGCGAATGCACGTGAGCTGCTTACATGATGGTTGGAAATTAAATTGAAAGGAGCCAGGATCCGAGCAACCGAGTTCGTTCAGGCTGCTTCCTTCCTGAATCCTCTGGCAGAGACATCGCGTCATCTGGAAGAAATTGCTTCCTAGGATGATACTAAGTCGATCTGAAATATTTGCTTAGTTGCAATGTAGTCGCGATTTACGATCGAAAGAGCTTACTGGGGTGGATTAGGTGCAAATATGCCGGCAATGTAATATCGCAGAGAGAGAGAGAAACAAAAATGGGAATGTAAAGAAAAGAAAAGAAAAAAAAAACAATTGGTAAAGGATTGAAAAAGGAGGATTTTAAATCTCCGCTGGAATTGTATTTTGAAACTCAGTTTCAAATATTGAGATTAGCATTATTTAAAAGAAATCCAAGTTAGGTTCTAGCATGGCTCGCAATGCGAAATCTCTGGTAACAAAGTACCTAACACAGAAATAAAAAAAAACTCGAAAAATCCCTCAAATGCCTCCAAAACCTCCAAAAAATCTTTCAAAACCACCCAAAGATTTGTAAACCACCCAAAAATATCCAAAATCTTTCAAAAATTGAACAAAACTTCTACCCTCCAAAGTTTATCGTTCAAATTTTCTACGAATTCAGAAACCGAAACCTAAAATTAAGATTCTCTGCCTTAAATTTTGATGGTTTCTTATAAATTTGTCTGAAATGATCGAATCGAAAGTAATTTTCTTTTTCGGGAATTCTTGATGGTAAATTCGTTTTGTCCACAAGTAGATGTACATATCTCTCTCTCTCTCTGGACGCGAGGCCCGGGCCTAACCCGATCATAGTAAATCGAAAACGGATAAACTGTGAAATCTGCAAGAAATGTCTAGTCACTACCCTCTTTCCCGTGTCATCCAAATAACGAGTTGAAGTTGGATAACATGGTACGAATTTTTAGCGAAGCACTGGCGAACACTTCCGCAAAAGTGTGTCCGTCTACAAAACTAAAGGGAAAAGTTAAACCCAAGTGACGGAGTGCTCAAATCCATGAGCTCAGAACCATATGCCGAAAGTGTTTCAATAAGCCTAAATCGTTGGGACTGAGCTTTGAATGGTTGTTTTATAAAAACAATTCAGTCAGAAGAAGAAGGAACTCAGGAGATCTAAGCGTAGGTCGTGGAAAATATTCTGTGAACGCACTGAGCGATCTAGTGAAGCATCAAGACTCCGTAAAATCCTGTTTTCGGTCTCTCCAATACCCACTTATTTGATGAAACAAGATGGAACGTGGACCTCATCCAGACAGGAGACGATTGACTCGCTGCTCGACAAATATTTTCCAGGCAGCTTTGCCCTTATCGTTTCCGTAATGGCGTCTCCCCCGTAGCATCAATTCTCTCTAAGGAGAAGATATACTGGGCTATTAATTGCTTCGATCTATTTAAGTCCGGTGGACCTGTCGGTATTATTCCTGTCAACCATCAGCATGCAATGGATGCTGTATATCCCTGGATTGAGTCCATCTTCAGGGGTTGTCTGTCGCTTGTTCATATACCCTGTTTATGAAGGGAGGTTAGGGTTGTCTTCATCCCGAATGTGGATAAGGCCGCGACCGCAGGATCTTAGGCTTATTAGCCTTTCGTTTTTTCTGTTAAAAGTGTTCGAGAGACTGATCGACATCTACTAACGTAACACCATTCCCAGTCGGTTGATATCTGCCTCCCAGAACTGCACTGCGTTGCATGCCTTGGTAGGCCATACCGAAATGTCCCTTGTTTGCAAGGAGAACAGATGGCTGCTTTCCTTGATATTGAGGATGCATTTAACAACATAAAACCGGTGGCTACCACCGACGCACTTGTCAACCTGGGTGTACAGGGATCTATTTGCAAGCTTATCTGTGATCTGCACAAATCTAGGCACTTCGTTCGTGCGTGGGCATATCTGCAGAGGCACTCCTTAAGGCGGAGTCCACTTTCCTTATTTATGGAATCTGGCGCACAATAGACTGCTTATAGAGTTGGAACGGTCGGGTTGTAAACCCATGGCGTATGCCAATGACATCGCAATTGTCATCTCGGTTAAACTCCCAGATGTCCTCAGTAAGTTAATGCAGAGGGCCCTGAGTGTTCTGGTGAGGTAGGCGTGTGAAGTGGAGGTTAAGGAAAATTTGACGAAAACTAAGCTTATTTTTTTCACCAGGAGGGGCTACACAGAAAACTGTGCTGGAAGCCCAATATTCAGGAACAAGTTAAAAAGGCCATAACTGGATTATGCTCGTTTAGAAGGGTTATAGTTTGGAAATGGGGTGGGTGGTTTACTGGCTCTATGTGTCGGCCTTGCGCCCCACTCTAATGTATGGGAAAGTGGCGTGGTAAAGGGCACTTAGGATCGCTTCCCACAGAGGCCTGTTGGAGGTAGTTCAAAGGCTGCCGTGTGTCGCCATTAAGGGAGTTCTAAGTTCTACGCCTACTGCAGCCCTTGCAGCTATGCTGAATCTGAATTCTTTGGACATCCAACCTCGTCCACTTCTGGACATGGAAATTTTGAGTAGTTTGGATGTTCCTGAAACCACGGACTATACCTCACCCCAACTGGAGTTTGACAAAAATTTATGTTGCATAATCCTTTCTCATGAGCAGTGGCCGGATGGTATTGCTTTAGATACTAACGTTGTAAGAATTTTTACGGACGGCTCCAAAAACGATGATGGGGTTGGTACGGGCGTCTACTTGGAGACGCTGAATATCAGTCTGTTCTCCCGTCTCCCTGTCTACTGAAGTGTGTTTCAGGTGGAGGTGACTGCAATTCACGAAGCCATTTCATGACCGGGTCGTAACGTAATTTCGTTCAGGAATGTTATCATTATAAATGATGAATTTTTGTGCAGGATCCACTCAGTAGGACCTCTTTTAGCCAAGTGTGGGTAAAGCTTTCGCGTAATCGATGTAGCAGTAAAACATTTATGTGTTTGCATATAGCTTGTCCTACTACCACCAAGTCGACAGCGAGTTACTCTTTGCATCCCCCAGATCCGACTCAGCAACCCTCCTTGCCAAGGATTTTGTTTTCACTTATTTTCCCAATCGGCGAAACACGAGTGTAAGCACAGATAAACTCTTTTTTGGCTCTGATTTCGTTAAAAGCCGCCATGGGACTACCAAATACATTCACTCCTTTGTCACCCTTATTAAATGAACACATACGATGCTCTTCTGTCTCCTACCCTCACTTTTGCTATCCATAAAATCAACAATATTATCAAAACAAAAAACATCCTGAGCACAATAAACAATCTTTAGAAGGTTTAGTCTCCCGGCTTGAAAGAAAAGGACATCCTGTAGGATGTCCCTTTCTTGCGGCACTTGACGATACATGAACCGTCGCAAAAAGAAGTTAAATCGATGAAAAACTCAAAATAAAAAGTTACCTACGAGTACATGCTTTAAAAAATAAAACAATATCAAAAGAAACTTCATCATCAACTTCGACAGCATTCGATCCATTAATGGCTCTTTCCTTTTTTTTGCGCAGCACGACGTGATGCTCGCATCATCGGTTGCAAGGATTAACTTTTTCATGTAGCTGATGTTTGTTTTCGGTCTTTGGAAGCATACAATTTCCATTTCGTTGGAAATATGTCGCAAACGAGAATAAAGTTGGATTCCACCTATACATTAAGATTTAATGGTAGACCGGAGAACGCTAAGGATGTTGCCTGGTCGTTCGATGAGTTTGGAAAGAAAATAATGATGATCCTTTTTAAAAAAAAATATTGTCTTAATAAAAGTTATGAACTTTACTGGAAAATAAAGTCAGTGCCATCTGCAACATGTCAGAACAAAGAAAATATTTTATCGCCTTATCTATATACTCGTATAGTATAGCAGAGAAACCAATTTCAGGAGGATGGTAGAAGAAAGTCGCTACTGTGCAAAGCCCTTGGACCAGACTGAATTTTGATGGTCATGTTCAAACATCTTGATACGGCAGCTGACTATGTAACGGCCACGATCAACCTCTCCATCTCATCGGCTATTATTCCAGAAATTTTAAGAGAGGAAGGGGGATCTCCATCTTAAACCAGGGAAGAAGCCAACGCTAGGCGGATCATACCGTCCCATCAAACTTTTATCTCCTATGACCATGACTGTCAAAGCACTACTACACCCTATAAATGCGAATCATATTCAACTACTCATTTACCCTAACCCATAATGGGGCATAATGCGTCAACTATTCCATGTGGCTTAGCTGACGTTTCGTTTTCATAAGTCATTTGCGGATAATGCACACTGCCAGTATGAACCTCAATCTCCCATTTAGCCGCCTACCTACGACACGTCGAGAGATTTTTTGCTTATTATTATGCCCCGTCACACAGGGATAAGATAACCTAAACATCGGCAACTACGAATGCCGTGGACGAGACTTTAACCCGTAACGACCGTAGTGAGACATGAGACTGACGCCTCTACGCATTGAGCTACCGGTCGGCCCAATCATATTCAATTGGCCGATAATCAACATGGCTTTCGAATGATGCACAGCACCGCAAGGGCTCTGGATTCCATCACATCACGGATATATACTCAACCAAGCACGTCCATGTTAACGAACTATTATAGTGGAATTAGACTTGTCAAAGACTTTTGACACTGCGAGCATCACATTTCCCCTGTCTGACATTTATGATACATCGCTTCCGTCGATAGTAAGAAAACGGATCGTCAACTATCTTGCCGGCAGACAGTACGTCCTACACAAAATTTAGAACTAAGAAATCTCAGGAAAAATTAAACAGGGTATCATCTCTTCTTAACCTGTATATGTCGGGACTCCGTACGCCACCTGTGAGACTCTAAATCGTCAGTTATGCTGATGGCTGGTCGATTTTGGCAATCGACAACGACATCATCTTTTTCGTCAATAAAAACCTTACTCTGCAAGTCTTAGTCTTCCGCTACCCTGTTCATCACATAGACCAAAGAAGTGAAGCTGCAACAAACTATTCCAACCACTAAGCACCCTAAAATCCTCGGTGTCATGCTGTCAATTCGTTAACCATTTGCGACAAGATGAGGGGCAGGAACAAAGTCATCAAGTCTCTAGCTGGTAGTTCCTGGGGAAAAAACAAGGAGACCCTACTAGCGACATCCAAATCTGTCGGGAGATATGTGGCCAACTATGCGGCTGGTCAGAAAACTTTTGAGATACTCAATACTTACCAGAATGCAGCTTCAAGGACTATCGCAGGCGTTGCAGGATCATCCTCACAATGAGGCCAGAATGATGCCCTTAAGAAGCCACAACACGCTCCTCGCCAAGCAATATCTGGTTCGCTGTTATCGAAGTGACCATTCTAACTTCAATCTTATGGGCAAAAGCTCACCACCACGTCATGTAAGACATAACCTGAGGGACCGCGAGAAGGTTCAAAATAGTTCCGTTTGATAACGCCAGTTGCAAGTCGGCATTGTTTTACTATTTTTGAAGACACTGTCGCCGTTTCTAAGGCCAGAGATTGGGGAGGCGAGACGACTCTATCAGGCGGCCAAGGCCCGAAGTCGGGCTGTCGCGCCACGATGATGATGAAACGACTCTATCCTATCGCTATCCTCTGAACCTCACCATCACATCTTCTTCACACTATTCCGCTCTAGTTGGATAGCGAAGTGTTTCTCGAAGTATGTATATTTCGGCGAAGATATAGTCCGTTGGTAGCATATCGTGCACCACACCCTCTAGGGTGGACAGGATGTTAATATGCCCATATGGTTTCACCGTTCACTTTTCCGACTTGTTAAGTCTGACCACGCTACACGCGGCGTTGAACCTTGTTTGTAGGTCGAGGGGGAGTAAGTGTAAGTTAACGTTAAGTGCATCACCCGGACAAGACCTCAGAGCACCCGTGACGGCGATAGATGCATTCTTTTGCAGCTTGCTCAACAGATCAATATTATACGAGTATTTCCTATTCACCGCTGGCCACCAGACCAGCGACCAAACAGCAGTGTACAATCACTAGAACGTTCCTGGTTGGAGTCCCCAGTTCTTATCACAGGTTCTCCTGCAAGCGTAGAGAGCTATGTAGGCTTTCTTGATGCGGTGCTCGACGTACAGTTTCCATGAGTTGGTCGATAGAGTCAGTGAGTGTCCGTTTATTTTACGGAGTGCAAACTCTTTAATTTTCGTTTTTATAGTAAAGGGCCAGTTCGGTTTTCTGTGGGTTCACACTTAGACCACACCTTTGGACCAAGAAAACCGACGCAACTTTATCCTTTGACACTGGCTGCTAACTTGGCCTGCCAGTAACACATAGTAGTGATCCTCACTGCTTGAGTATCGTCATAACAAGAAACGCAGTTGGTTAAAATTCTGCGAAGGTGTTGATAGTATCAATATTGCTGCTGGACTCTACCGTGTTCTGGCCAAAAAAGGTACAACTTGACAAATCAACACTCTGCGTAAACAGGGTGGCAGTATCACAGAGGATGCCAAGAGTATTTACTTCTGGAAACTCATTTCCCTGGGTGCAAGAGTGTAGGGGAGGACATTAGCTAGACAGTTGAGTCGGGGGTGCGGTACAAAGCGAACCACTTAGGCTAGAGTACTGCCACCTACCTACTTCACCTACAATAAAGTCAAATGGGTCATTGATTAATTTGAGCCATTCAAATCGGCTAGCACGGATGTAATCTTCCCCGCTCTGTTACAGAAAGGGAAGGATATATTGATCCCCTATCTGCTGTATATCTCCAGAGGAAGTTTTACTCTCGGATATATCCTAGATTCCTGGAGATCGGTTAAAGTAGTCTTTTTACGAAAAAAGGCAAATCCCTCCAAGGGTGGCCTTAAATCATATAGGCCAATCAGCTGGACCTTCTTCACGTTAGAGCTCATAGAGAAAATCCTTGATTCGCACATCAGAAGCACACTCCTTGTTAAATTCTCGCTGCACCGTAAGCAGTTTGATTACCAATCAGGAAAGTCGACTGAAACCGCTCTTCACTATCTAGTGAGAGAAATTGAGAGCCTCCCATAGCAGCTAAAGAGATGGCAGTGCCTTTCTTGACATTGAAGGAGTGTTCGATAACACATCTTTCCCCAATATTGACTCTGCACTCAGAGCAAAGGGAGCAGATAATACAACTGCATTATGTGTGGAAAGGATGCTATAATCTAGAAGGGTCATCACCGAGATGGGAGATTGCACTTTAACAGCGTATATCACGAGATGATGTTCCCCTTCTTTGATGCATCGTAGTAGACAGCCTGCTGTGGAAACTCTCCACTATCGTTTTTTCAACAAAAGGGTATGCTGATGACTCCGTAATAACTGTGAGAGGAAAGTTTGGAAGAGTCCTAACGGAAATTCTCCAGTCAACGCTGAAAATAGTAGAAAACTGGTGCAATGATAGCGGCCTATGAGTTAATCCATCCAGCAGCTCTTGAGGCGTTGTTAGATCTTCCGCCGCTCTAAATTCATCTGCAGGTAGAGGCAAAATAAGCAGCAGCTAGACTTGAAGCTTCATATCAGCTTCAAGTCAAGCTGACTAACCTCAAATTTAAATCGAAGCAGGAACGTTGGCTCCATAAGGCTCCTGCAGGCCCATTTACAGGGTCCGAACCCTTATGTGGTATCCTTCTGTGTAGGGTAAAACCACAGATAAGGGTGCCGGAACATTTACTAACCGCTGCTCACTGGGAATATCCCCCTGTCTTGAGACAATCAAAATTGTTTATTTCAGGTCAATCACGCAAGCGCTCCCTGAAATTGCTGTGATTTGACATTGTCTCTAATCCCAATTGTAGTTTTTGCGAGAGCGATGACAAGACCTCAACGCACATCCTCTGTGAGAGTTTCGGTGAGGCTTTCCTAGAAGCAAGCGATTGCCTATTTTAAGCTTAAGCAGCTGGGCGATTTGTGGGGTCGATCAAACTCGATGTCCAACTCTAGATTTGCAGGGCTATAGCACCTATTGTGCTATATGGTTCAGTGCTTGTGGGTCCTTTGAGCACACCACCCACAACTTAAGCTAATCCACTCGTCATAGGATGTTCTAGTGTTTCAGTAGTGGATTGGGCTCAACTACCGTCCGGCTTCTTGGTGAAAGACGGGCACTTGTGGCTCCTCTTGGATAGAACCAATCTTCATGAGTCGCTCGAATCCTCAATCGATTTACTATCTCCAGGAGTCCTTTTTGGCTGATTTGGTGGCTTTTTTGTATATACATATTTAAACACACTTTACAAGGTTGCCAATGTTTGTGCTTATTGCAAATATGAAACATACGTCTTCTCAATTTCCTAAGAAAAGTCAGGTTTTCGTTCCACCATGATGGCAGAGTGGTTTTTTGCATACTTCTTTATCCTCCGCTCATTTTATCTGTTGAGCTTGCTTAGCTTTTGTCAATTTTCCGTGGAGCATGCAACGTTGCAATCCAATTTTAACGAATGCATCTTTTATGATTTCTACTGCTACGACTTTGAAGAAGATACACATCAAAAATGACGAAATGTTTCCGATTAAAATGCTACTTATTTTAACCCAAAAGGATCTGCATATACGAGCACATATGGGATAGACATCAAAAACGTTTGAAGCTCTTGCATACGAGCTCATTCATATGCCGAAGACCCAGTATCATCCCTGAGCTCGCCGTCTACGTGTACCCACCCCAAATAAGCACATTGCAAATATTTTGAAAACATTTTCTATTTTTTTCCCTTTTCTGAGTAGACATCGGTAGACAGAGGATAAAGTTAGTGTGTACCAGATAATCCACTTATGCAATAAACTATCTTTCCTTATTTCCATCCTTATGTGTACCGCGAGGTACTGGGATTTATTTTTCAATGCATGGGTTCTTGTTGCACGCTCTAGCTGAGCTCGCGTCATCCAGACCAGGAGATATGCATCAGGAAATAAAGTTTCTGAAGTCCTATCATAGTTTCTTCGAAAAACCTAATCTTTAGTTTCGCCCCACCGCAATTTTTGCAGTCAATCTTCAGGACAACTGCAATATGTCAGACTCTGTGTATTGAATTTATTTTGGAGAAACTACCCGCGAATTGGTCTACGTGATGGGAGTGTAAAAAAGGACGACTACGCTGTTTTGTAGAGTTGTAACGTACTAGTATAGCGATGAGATGACAACAACTGAAATTGTTTTTCACACATATCGTCGTTAGCTGAAACCAGAAGCAAAAAAAACAGTGTGCAGTGTCTTGAATGGCTGACATCAAATCCATTCCGACTTCTAGCGATGGCCAAATATGCCTGTAAAAGGATGCAGTATTTTTGTTTCACAGGATTGCTGTTGAAATATGTAGTTGGGTCACGTAAATATAAGACATTGAGTCTGTGGTCAGGTTTCTCAATTTTAACAATTTCCACGGTGTCAGGATTTTCATAAAATACTGTTGGGTATTTTCGCTCACGATTCTGTAATAAAATGGAATGTTGAGAAGATGAACATGTTACTGAAGGCTTGGCATCTGATTTGTCCGGAATTCGTTTATAGAAAGGCTGAATAAAATTCATTGGATGTTATGCCTAATCAGCCATATGTTCAATGAATTTTTAATGTGCTTTCTTTATTCATTCTAATGCAGTCCAAAGATAAATCCATTCGTCCTCATCCTCATCGATTTTAATAGTTCTTTCTCTTATTGCAAAATCGTGTCCAACATGGGATCTAAAAATGTAACGTTAGCATCGGCTAAGGTCATCATGGCGCTCCACTCTACCATGGAATCCCACCACAAGTCAAGTCCACCCACCTTCATCCAGCGTGGGGTATGAAAATGAAGCGCTAAGATTGGCTTTGATCATGCTAGGACTCCACGCCACCATGAAGTCCAATGGCGAGTTCACTCGCCTTCATTCTTATCCATAATAAGTTCTGGACTTGTTACAAAATCGCGCCCAACGTGGAGAATGAAAATTAATCGTTAGGATCGGCTTATGTCATGCTAGGACTCCACACCACAATAGAATCCACAGACAAGTCAACTCGTTATCACCCACATACATGCTAATGGTTCTGGAGTAGTTACGAGATGGCGTCCAACGTGAGTCTAAAAAATGTTTCATTATTTCCGGATAAAATTATCCTAAGACTACATTTCATTGCCATAGAGCTCAACGACGAGCCCGCTGGCCTTCATCATCATTCGCTCTAATGGTTCTGGACTTTTTACAAAATGGCGCCCAAAGTGTACCGATAGAATTGGCTTTGGTCAACCAAGGAATTCATTCCATGTCCATGGAGTCCAACTTGCCTGCATTGGCAACTTTTTTTTTCTTGCTTTTGTTACACTATGGCGCCTAATGTGAAGCCTGAAAATCAATCGTTAGGATCGGCTTTGGTCATGCCAGGACTCCACCATGGAGTCCAACGAAAAGTCCACTCGCCTTCATCCTAATCCTTGCTAATATAATATGTATAACGAAATGGCAATGTCAATGTTAATGTCCCTTCGCGTGAAGGGTTTCATACCTTCGTTTTGACCTATGGTGCATTTGGCACTTTGAAATTAATAGTAAAACTTGTTCTAATTTCACTGTTCCTATGAGAGGTGTGTGAAATAGTGGGCCGATTTCAACCAAATTTAGGGACGTAGTTTGGCAGTCAATATGACTGAATAATTTGAAATTTTGTAAAGATATCTTCAGAAATAAAAAAGTTTTTCTAACAAAAACTTGCTCTTGGAACGGTCGTTTCTATGACAGCCATATGATAGAATAGTCCGATTTGCACCAAATTCGGGAATGTGATTTTGCTAAAAATACTATTGATTAGTGTGAAATTCGAAAAAGATACCTTCAGAAATAAAAAAGTTTTTTCTCACAAAGACGAATTTTTGGACCGGCCGTTCCTATGGCATCTAAAATACATATATGACGTAGTGGTCCGATTTCGTTGGTTCCGCCATATTTGTAGCGTACAATAGAAAGACAGCTTTGTGCAAAATTTGAGAAAGATATCTTTTGAAATAAAAAAAGTTTTTCTCACAAAGACGAATTTTTGGACCAGTCGTTCCTATGGCAGCTATATGACGTAGTGGTCCGATTCCGTTGGTTCCAACATATACACAGCGTGCAATAGAAAGAAGGCTTCGTACAAAATTTCAGCTCGATAGCTTCAAAACTGAGGGACTAGTTTAGTTTTCATAGAAACAGACGGACGGACGGACAAAGCTTAAGCAAGAATATATAGAGTTTATATGGTCGGAGATGCTTCCTTCTGTGCGTTGCAAACTTCATGACAAAGTTAATATACCCTATCACATCCGTGAAGGGTATAAAAATGTACCGTTATAATTAGCTAAGATTATCCTAGGATTACATTTCCTTACCATGGAGGCCAACGACAAGCCCACTCGCCTTCATCCTCATCGATTTTAATGGTTCTGGACTCAACGTGAGGCCTGAGAATACACCGTTAGATTCGGCATAGGTCATCCTAGGACTCCATTCTGAATTTCCAGGAAAATGGTGGATCAAGTTTGGTAGTCCCTGGACTCAAGTCAACCGTACAGTCCAACGCAAGAGTTCCATTCGCCTTCATTCGCATCCATTTCAATGGTTCTGGCTCTTATTAGCAAATCAAATTATGTGATTAATATTTTACATAAGCTTGTCACCAAATAGCTCCCAACGTGGAGTCTGCAAATATACCGTTAGGATCAACGTAGGGTATCCCAAAACGCAATTTTTGGGCATGTTACAAAATGGCAACCAGCCTGCGTGACAGTGTGATTAGTAGGGGGAGGGGCAGATTAACTGCCAAGCCCGCAGAGCACACACAGCACCTACGCACGGTGGCCGTTGGAAACTTGGCAAATTGTGAAGGTCGAGCAATTACACCACGGGAATACCGGCGTTCTGTGGTAAGAAAAAACCATTTTCTCACACTCCGTGACAGATGACGTCCTTTTTTCTATGGTTTGGCAATGTGACATGCACAGAATGTCAGATACGACCTAAATCCCTAGGGTGTTACGCGACCGTGATCATCGAAGGAAGGTGACCAGGGATACAAATGGGCATCACTAACGGAGCGGCTTTAGGGTACTGTCACACACCTGAACAATAACCAGCTGCATAGGTTGTGTAAACAGTTTCCTCGACCGTACCTGACAGAGGGGCGCCAATGAAATTTTTCGCATAGGTGACACGGGGACTGAAACTTCGCCTGCAGTTTTCTGAACCCAGCACTTCACTTTGATCCTTCCTTGAATTTAGTGAATCGCGGTCTACAGGGTAGCTACCCGTTAGACTAGGGGATAAACCTTGATTGTTCCTCATCACGCAGTATAGCGTGAAAGTCTACGGATCTTTCGGGAGGTCGCGATGGAAACTGCTTCGCGACCCAAAGAGAAGAAAGGTCGGCCGGAGCGCTACGTTGTTCCTATAGAATCGGGGAGCAGCAGGAGGTAAGCCGCTAGCGACGTCCTCGGCTATGGTCCGAGAACGGGAAACCCAAAACTGAATTCCAAAAAAGTTAGTCATGGGTATTAACAACAACAATAAAAAACTTAAACTTCCAGCCAATACGCCTGGCAGGAAGTCACCCAAAAGGAACCCCTTCCGAAGGAGTTCTGAAATCATACGATCACCGAGGCAGAGTCAGACGAAAGAGAGTTCACTGACCCCGTAGGTGATCGACAGCTCCGCTTCTAAGTCCAATGGACGTCGCGGTTCCATCTAGCAGTGTTGTCGGCCAGGTGGACAGTGGCGGAATCTGGCAACCGCAAACTACCGAAAAAAAAGCGGTTGGGTCCACTAAAGGCCAGAGACGGTGCGATCAATGCGCTAGACATAGAAATGCGAAGAGAGCGGCTAAGGAAACGGCGAAATCGAATTCTAAGGTGGAACCCGCGGTAGCGTCGACGAAACCAACCGCTACCAAGCGCCTACGATTGGAGAAGAAATCCTTTGCAGGTAGCATGACGACGAAAAAGCAGCGACCTAAGATAGCTACCCACTTCCTTTAGGGATGTGGAAGGGAGTCACCTAAAGCTGGCTGTACTCAATAAATGTGAGCAGCTCGAATGGCGGCTCGCTAATGACGCGGCTAATACAATTCTGAAATGCATCACCAAAGAACTGCTAGAGTTCGCTATATCACCGGAAGTGGGGTCGCCTCGCTTTGAAGGCAGCAACATTGTCCGCGGCCACATTGCGGTGTTCTGCAGCGACATATTCTCTGCGGACTGGCTTCGGCCTACCGTTGGAAGGAACACCAAAGATTTTCCGGGCTTGGAGGTAGTGAATTAGTCCTCTCTAAACCAAGGCTTATTACAGCCAAGATAGGTCTGAAGCTATCTCTCTTATAAAAATACAGAGCACAGACCTAGCTCTATCGCACTGGAGATTGCTCCAGTCAGTGTAGTTGGTTCAGGCGTTTACTCAGCGGATCTGGGCTTGAGCCAGTGGTACAGACTGCCGAACCACGGGACCGTATTCCATACCCCTATAAGGATAATGTGGGTGTCCTTATGCGAGCTGCGCTAGCGTCAACCCTCTTACCTAATCTAACCTAACGCACAGTCGGGAATTGTACCATTAGGTTCAAAACTCCACAATGATAAGTCCACTCGCCTCCGGCTTAGCAAATATATGCAGACTATTGAAAGTCAATCAATCACACATTTAGTTACAAAAGACGGTAAATCCTCCAAGGACAAAAACGAGGAAAGATTTTGGTCTGTAAAAAACTCACCAATTCAAAAACTCATTATAACTTCAACTATCCAATTAACAGAGGATAAATCCTTGGCAACAGCTAAACTCATTTCGTATTTTCACACCACATTGCCACAATTCGAACTTTGGCAGAACAAATAGACGAGATCCCGATGATTCAGCGGTTTCTTAACCACAATCATCGTCTTCATCATCGACCCCCCTTAAACTCTCTGTAGTTCACATTTCAGCGAGGCGGCGAACTATTTCCAACAGAACTAAAATAAGATACTGAGATACTTTCGGAAATCCCATGAATTTAAAATAATCAAGTTCCTAACAACATTATCCTAGAGCTTGGCACACTTCAAAGTACGCATCCCTGGCAGCCGGGGAAGTGACGATGGTGTTGCGACGATAATGATGATGACAATGCTGATGAGACCAGAGCGAAAAGGAACTACTCCATCCTCTTCAGATGATGAGATCGCAAAAACAAAACAGTATGAAAATAGCAAGAGTGTGGAAAACTGTTGCACGCCCGTGTGAAGCCTTTGCTCGTCATGTCGTTGATGGAAGGACTTTTCAATTATTGATTTTCCAATTAGACACACAACGGGATAAGGAATTACGAAGGGTAAGCATAAGGAGCCGGTGTGTAATATGGTATGTCCGTCGGTATGCTTAAGGAAATCTGATGATGCACTCCTCAACAGAGATATGTACGTGTATGAGATGAAGCAGGTTCGATTGGTTCAATCGAAAACTTTTATTTTTAATCAGAGGTACTTCAGGCATGTTCCGGAATTTCAATTACACTTTTGTTCGATCCGAATGAAATTCCATTAAAAAAGTTTTGTTATTGAAAGCGTTTCTTGATCCTTAAATGGATTTCGAAAAAAAAAGGGTTTTATCAATTTGATTGAAACTTGAGCTGAGTGTCGGAAAACTTAAAACCGTTGGAGGAAGATGACGTTAAAGCGAAATACAGTAGAAAATTTAAATTGGAATAGAGAAACTCCATTAAGGGTTAGTCGGTGTCCACCATGGCTTGCCCACCCATAATAATACTCATTTGCTCTAGCCCCTAGTGGGGAGTAGCGCGTCAAATATGTATTTCAAGTGACTTAGCTGACGTTTCGTTGGCTAAACCAGTTTTGGACGATGCACGTTGCCAGCACGCACCTCTTGCTCCTCTTTAGTCGCCTTCCTGCGACAAGTCGTGAGATGCTGTGGCTTATTATTACGCCCCGCATTACAGGAAAAGGACAACACAAACATTCATGGTCACTACCGCCGTGGACGGGACTTGAATCCGTATCGACGGTAGTTAGACATGCGACTGACGTCTCTCCGCACTGAGCTACCGATCATGTTTTTGGTGGCGCCCAATTTGGGGTCAATTAGTTTATTTTTCTCCAACTGCTGCTCACAAGGAAACATAGAATCCTGTCAGTGTATAGGAGTCCAAGCTGGACGCCGAATATTCAGAAACGCCTTAAGAACTCTTACCTAGCACACTCTGTTTCAGGCAAGCTGTAGGCATGAAATGTGGCGTACAATCAAAAGTGTTGTATTGTATTTATGTATATGTTGGTTCGAAGCTCTGTATACTGAGGTGCTGCTTTTGTTGCGAATTCCTTTTCCCCAACTATTTACTTTGTACTTGAGAAAAATTGAAAAAAAAAAAATCTTAAGGTACCCACAATTTAGCTTAAAGAAGTTTTACGGTAAGCCCTGACGGTACCGCGCATAAGCCAAACCTTTTCAGATCTTACCCCGCGACGATTCGATTGCCCATTTTCGTTTCAATTACTGGACTAAATTATACTTAAACCACATTGGACGCCAATTTTTCGATTGTTTTCTACTCTAAGTTGTCACTGGCGTAGTCACGGTAGCCTTAAGACAACTTAAAGTAAGTTTGAGGTTGCCTTAACATAAAGTCTAAGTGTCACCATACACTGTCAAACTCGAACATGGTACAAGTGTACCGGGTTTCTTCACGTTTATGTGAAGCGTGTGTGTGTGTCTTGAGCTATTCAGAGGACATTTTTACGAGGTTCGTGTTCGAGTTGGACATTGTATGGTTACACTTAGAAGACTTTGATTTCTGTGCCTTGCTACTAACGGTACTACGCGCCTATTGTATTGCCCATTTTAGTTTCATTGACTCGATAAAATCGCACAGACGTCATATTACCCGCCGAATATTTTCGGGATTTTTCGACAATTTGTCGGGTTTTTCTACTGTACATTTTAACTGACATAGGATTAAAAAAAAGCTTTAAAGTAGTTCAAGGTAGCCTTGCATCATCCATCAGTACCGGCCCAACTATTACGAGCGATTCCTTCTTAGGTGAACAGGGCGCTAAAATAATTAAGGCCGGCAACTCCTCTTGAGGATCGACCGGAGCTAGCATCACGAGGGTCGACACCTATTTACCCTTGAGCTCCAGAACATCGGAAAGCAGGAATTGAGAAATAATTAATCGATTAAACGAAGGATTGTTCAATTCGATGGGGTCCTTGGCATCAAAACGAATGTACTTATAGGAAGTGCCCTTCTGATTTATTGAATTGAAACGGACTGCCTTAAGATCGAGATTCTCTCTTCTTGAATTTTTTCCTTAACGTTGGCGCTCACCTTTCACTATTTGGTTTCACCATCGAAAGGGATTTGCTTGATCCGGAAACCTGAGAACCACCATCGGCTCCGTAGAAGTGAGCGGGAGATTATCGAAAGCCGTATCTTCGAGCTTGTCGTAATCCAGGACGCAGATATCGGCGGTATCCAAAACACCTGAGCTAAACAGTTTCTTTCGCAGATCGTCTGGTACTTCGTCGGGATTGGATTTGGGTTTCGGTTTTTCCGTGGTCATTGGAGCCCCAGTGGTTGTGGTCGCGGTTGTACTAGGTGGCACTGTGGGGTTGTAGCGGCAATTCGGTGCGAAAGGGGTGCTGCTGCTGTGCAGCGACTCGAAAATTGGTTACGTCCTGAGATTGAGACGAAATCCTGATGGTTGAGTTGATGGTTCAACGGTTGCTCACCGTACTGAGAATTGGTCGCGAAGATAGTTTGCTCTTCAGTCATTCCAGTTCTTTCAAGGTTTCCGTGTGAATCGTTGAGACACTGTGATCAGGACCTGGTAGTTTTTTTTTTAAGTGGCTGCGAGTTATAATAATTTATAATTTTAGCCTGGATATAGATATGGTTGAACCCATTAAAGGACTGATGCTGATTTAGTAGTTGTGGATCGACGAAGCTGGCCTGACGATTTGCAAATGTTCCAGGTTGTGTTGGGAGTAATGGAGCGACGACGCAACGATGGAGTCGAAGCGTCAGTGTACACTGAGTTCAGTATTGAGCTGGCGAAGTTATCTTGCTGGTGTGAAACTCAGATGCTGACTAAAGACGTTGAGTCCAAGCTCAAAGCCGGGAGTGGAGGATCAATGGTGCTGAAAGGGTTGGTGTGTGGTTGGTCCCACAGTTGATACAGTTTGAGTCCCATTGCTTTGATTGCCTTGTGACGTGAATCCAATGTAGACGGGGTTTTGGGGATCGTTGGCGTTGCTGCTAAATGAAGGTCACGGGTAACTTAGGCCAGTCGTTGATATATATATGCTGATCAAATCGCGGAACCGATTTAATAAATTCAGATTTTAAATTGCCCAGTAATGGAACCTTTAGGTTGTCGAGAGGGTTTTCTGCATTTCAATGTTGATTGTACGGTTGGGGTTTATTGCAACCTTCATTATGCGGGCGTAGGGGAAGATGGAAGAAGGAGATAAAAACAAAAAACCTTAAGAACAATACACGCTCAAGAGATTGCCTCCATCAGTAGGCAGCAATAGAGCGCTCACTTCGCAACTGCGTGCGGAGTAGTTTCAACTGGACTCGTCTGAATTCTGTCCTTTGAACGATGACACTCCCGCACTTTTATTGCGGCCTCATGCTCAGGCTCACCCGCCATCTCTATGGCTAGTACCAGCCTCATCAACGATGCTCATTGGGGGCCCGATCTCACACTATTCTCCGACCATCTTCCGATCGTCATCAGACAGGCCATACTTAAAACTTTCAACTTGAAGAGCACCGCACTTTCATCAACTACAACCAAGTTGATTGGGACAGCTTTAGAAACCAGACCAATATAGACTTTGCTGCGCTACCAACACTACCGGATGTACAGGTTGGCGAATCCAACTTCAGACGAGTTATGCACAAAGCGGTGGCCAGATTGATTCCTGCAGGCAAAATTGCATACATTTAGGAATTTCCGCGTGTGTCGCCATCTAGTCGCCATCTTCTCTACCAAATTCGTTATATAATTGAATTCTGAACAATTAAGACAAGTAGTTCGGCGCTTTTTTTTTGTATTTGCACGACTTCTGCCCTTTTTTTACGATACTTATTCATGACTCTATCGAGATACTTACATATGCAAAAATGCAGTTTGTCTAAATCTTTCAGAACACTTACCTGAAAATGAAGAAAAAAAAAATATATTTAACAAAAAGTAGTGTCCTTTTTACTTAATTAGTTTAAATAGTTTTAAAATTAATTAACTAATTTTTAAAATTAATTGGATTTTAACACAGCAGCGCCATAAACCCTAAAAATTTGAAGATGTCATATTCGACACGTTTACTGTCTACCCATTTCGACAATTAGCAGCGTACGCCGACGATATCAACATTATGTCCCGAAGATTGGCCGATGCAGAAGAACTTCGGCATACGCTCGATACCGCTGCAAAAGAAGTTGGACTACGTATCAACGAGGGTAAAACTAAAATAATGATGCAATCGACGACAAGGACACCTGCACAACCGAGCATCAATGTGGCGGACCTCAACATCGAGTTCGTAAACGACTTTATATACCTGGGTTGCAACTTGTCAAGGGACGCCAACGAAACTGACAAAATCAAGAGACGGATACAGTTAGCTAATAAGACTTTTTTCTCAGTTCTCCCCATAATGAAATCGAAGCATGTGCACAGAAACACGAAGCTCCGCGTGTACAAAACAATTATTAGACCAGCGCTATGCTAAGGCTGCGAAGCATGGACCCTAACTCAAGCCTCCGGAAACATGCTAGACACATTCGAACGTAAGGTCCTGCGGTGAATTTTCGGGGCTGTTGGTGATCGAGCTGGACGGCGCATCCGGTACAGCCATGAATTGTGTGAACTGTACGATGAGCTGGAAGTTTCGAAAATCGTCAAACTACAACGACTTCAATGGGCAGGGCAAGTACAATGAATGGACGATGATCGAATGGCACAAAGAGTAATGAACGCAGAACGGGTCGACGGAGCGAGACTTCAAAAACGACCGAGAGCTCCTTGGGAGAGCTCAGTTTATGTGGTCGCCGCGCAGCTACTGGGCTTCCAAAATTGGAAGACACGGTCACGTGACCGAGATAATTGGATAACGATCCAGGCGGCCAAGGCCCGACCTCGGGCTGTCGCGCCACGATGATGATGATCAGAGATAAAAACTCTCCCCCAATACATCATACTCCATTTGCGGTGGTTCCTGGCCAACAGATGACGGCCGATTTTTGGCTTTCTTATTAATCGCGATACTTTTACCGGATATCGTACAGTTTTTTAGCAGTCTGAGGTCATTTAGTATGAAAGGTGTCATGTTTCAACGGTTTCTTAGGGCGTTTAATGGTATAAATCGGACCTCAGTGTAAGATGTTTTTCTTGGTCGGCCCTGTTATTGCCATCTTGTTAATTGCCCTGACTCCTGAAATTTTCCCAAATATTTTGGATGACAGAATGTCTCTCTTCAAACCGGTGGCTCACTTCGCGGAATCGAAGGCCTTCCTCTGGTAATGTCACAATCCTACAGATCTCAAAATCGGTATAACATCTTTTGGAGGATTTAGCACTTCGTAAAAACAGCAAACTTTAAAGAAAATTACACAACGGCCTGGGAAAGACGGATAGAGGTATCTGAAATAATGACAAGAAATCAAGTGACTCCTTCATTTTCTTCCTCGTAGACCATTTAGTAATTATGGAATTTAAATATTGACAAGAATTAACGTATGCTTAAGTAGACAAGACTTAAAGGTCGCCACCCATTGACGAGCACAACCACGACCAAACTTCCATCGTACCATCAAATATCATAGAACGGTGGAAATAGGTGGAATTTTTTTCCACACGTCCTATGATATTTGATGGTTCGATGGATGTTTGGTCGTGGTTGTGCTCGTCAATGGTTGGCGACCTTAAGTAGATAAGTAAACAGTAAAGTCAACATAAATGACAACATCGAACGCCAACTGAGTTGGCTGACTGTCGATAAGCTGTCAACTTATTACCCAGATGTTGGAGCACTTTCAAATGGCCGAAGCTCAGTCCATTACTAAATAGTCTAAGAGGAAAAGACCAGATTTGGGCCACCAAAACGAAACATCCTGAGGGGGTCACATTTCCTCCGTGTGAGGCAGGTTTTCGTAACTATAGTTACGTGTTTCTCTAATCATATAAGTATATCTGACTCAACCACTTAAGGGAGTGAAATGACCCTCTTCATTCTCAGTACCATAATCTGTCCATTACCTCACCCTGGCTTATGATGGTTTAGAATAATTTAATTTTTTTAATTTTTAAATCATTAAATAAAGAAAAAAAAGACTTTACTACTATACATTCCATTAAAATTCTGAAAGTATTATCAACTCAACGAGGCTGCGAAACTTCGAAACACTACGGATTTTAGTTTAACTCCTTCCACTAATTCCAATTCAACTATAGTCTCGCTTCAGTACTCGTACTCGTACGTGTTCTCGTACATATAGCGATATCCAAAGTCCTTGTACCATCATAACTATGAACAAATCCTCTTCAGTGAAATCAAAGCCACAATTTCCGTCCAACTTCATCCCTAACGACAGGATACAAATAGTCCCAAACTATTCGCAACCATTTACGTTTACCTACCACGAATACTTCAAACTGCTCTATAATTGCCAACACAAGTCCCCAGCTTGAAATTTAGACCCTTCATCCGGGTTCCTACTGTGAACATCGAAAAACAAAAAAATCGCAAACTTTCCTCGAATCCTAAGCGGTTTCAATAGCAGCAATTTGATTTCATCCCCGCTCGGATTTCAGCCACCAAAACCCTCCTCGGGGAGAAAGCACACCAGGATACTTCATAGGGCGTACGACCCAGGGGACCTCGTCGAGACCGAGAGAAATTCTGTCGAGATTGCTACTATCGGTCGAGCCAAGAAGTGGATCCGGTTACGCTATTTGCTCGCTAATTTGCAAATTTAAAACGTGAACATGAATTATGCAAATCCCAATTTACTAACTAAGTTAGCCTGCGATATCACAAGTGTATTCACTAATCCTTTTCGACAGGTTGACGCTCTCGCCCGCACCATCGTCGTCGTCGACCCGGAATAATGTATGCCAACTTCAATGCGGTCATCACCTCCGTCCGTTGCAACTCCGTCGATAGGTTTTCGAAGGACGGAAACGTGCTAGCAAATTGGACGAGTTGACGGGGACAAGATGACGTGGAAAATATTTTCACTTAAAAGCCTGTCGGATTTTATTAAATTTTTGAAAAATTCATTTAGAAAAAATGGGAATTTTAAAGGATGAAAATTTATGGCAAGGATCTTTGCCGGAGATGGTGACATTATGAGGATGCAGGCATTTAGAATTTATAGATTGAGATCCGAGAGAAGGGGATTGTCGGCCCTAGGCTAGCAGATACACTAAAGATGGAATCTGTGATTTTTAGTAAATTATTAATAAGCTATACCCATAAGGGGCACCGGCAGCTCAGTGCATTGAGGCGTCAGTCTGATGTCTCATGCTACCGGTCAGCTACCGGTTCGAGTCCCGTCCTCATCGTAGCCATGGATTTATGTGTTGTCCTAATCCTGAGATGTGGGGCGTAACAATAAGCCACAAACTTTCCCGAGTTTTCGAAGGTATCCAGCTAAATGGGCAGGAGGTATACAGGTAGCAACTGTAACTGTTTTAAAAAATCGGCGTCCAAAGCGTTATATTGTGATTTATATCCCAAATGAATAAGTGCAACAGCAGAGTATAGTGAATCGCTCGCTCGAATTTGCTGTGACACTTCATTCATCATTACAGTACGCTAACGTCAGTAACATGACGACGACTTCGTGCGACCATCTTGCAACTGACAGCGAAGGACAGGTGCTGGTGTCTATCGAAACACAAATCATTGGGACGGCCGGTAGCTAAGTGCGCCGAGGCGTCAGTCTCATTCATGTCTGAGAGTAAGTACCCGTCATCATCAGCAGCAGCGCTGCCCATAAATCATGTCGCTAAAATGGCCTGTCAATACGACGAAATCGTGGGCATGATCAAGAAGCTAGACCTCATCGATGACTCTATAGTGATGAATCAGAAGATCCGCTCCATTGAGCAAGACTTCTGCAACAAGTTCTCCACGATTCGAACGCACCATTTAAATTATAAATTTAGTGAGGTCACCGAGTAGTTTGAAAGACTGAGAATCTACGAAGCAAAAAGTGGAAATCTAAAAAAACCAGCAACATCTGCAGGTCCGTCAACACTCCCGGTAAGATTTAGTTCTTCACAAAATTAGGAGATATTAGGGCAAATGTAGTGCTGGCATTATTGGGACAAACAAATTTACAAATTAATAGACTCGGCCTGAGACTGTTCTACGGAGAGAAAGGTCAACGCACCCCGATCACCTCACCCGTTTAAGCTAACCGCTTGCTTTATGTGGCGGATTTAAAGGCAAGGATTTCCCTGTCACCTCGCACGACGCAATGTGTGGCCGGCCTTAGTGTGGATTGGAAGATCCGACGTCAGGACTTATAAGTCGTCCTTGTTGGGACCGTACTCGGCTCATAACCTCACTTGTTTTACGTGGCGGAGGTACTCGTATTTATCACTTTAGTGGCGACTGACAAGAAAATTGTCGGCTCGGACGCCAGGATTTATACGTCGCTCTTGTTGGGACCCTGATCGGCTCATAACCTTACTTGTTTTACGTGGCGGAGATATTTACCACTGTAGGATTAGCAGGAAAATAATCGGATCCAACGTCATAATTTATACGTAGCCCTTGCAGGGACCCTGCTCGGCCTCATAGCCCCACTTGTTTTACGAGGTGGAGATATTTATCACTTTAGTGCGGATTGGAAGGAATATTATGGGATGCGACGCCAGGACGTCGCTCTTATTGGGACCCCGCTTGGCCTCATAACCTATTATATTATTAGATCCTACGCGGGGATTTGTACGTCAGACCAGCAGAAGGACTCATCGTTTTGCATTTTAAGACGACTAAGCGTCACTCACGGCAGCTAATCTGACCCGCCACACGCAACTTAACCATCTCCTGTGGGGGAATCGGACTAGGGTGCCTCAGCCGATCTTCACGATCAAGCAACCCCAGTCCCCGCCTACCAAGGTTGTTGAAAAAAATAGGTTACACAACATGCATTGTCCGAAACCAGTTTATACTAACGAAACGTTAACTAAGCTATTTTACATGGGAGTAGTTGGCGCGCTATGCCCCACTAGGGGTTAGGGCAAATAGTCAAGGGGCTACGGAAAATATATAATATTTGATTTCAAAGTCTCCGAACCAAAACTAGCCTCTGCATCAGAAAAATTCAATCGAAACTTAACGACATCAAAACCTATTGAACAGTTTATACCATTATCAGCTTTACTCCGAAGCCTTTTTATAGTCCCAAGCTTCATTAAACTACCTAAATTTAATTAGGATCATGTTTATCTTGCTATTAATTACAATGAAAAGGGACAAGCCCATTGGCTACGGTTGCCACTCTTCAGGCCGAGAAGTTCTACCACACTTTCGACCAGCCGATGAAGATCCACGCTACCGTAGCCCGTCCTTCATACACATCTGACAACAGGACATCTGGATACGGAGAGTGTATCCGCTCTGTTCGAAGATTTCAACCCGATAGGATACTTCATTAGGCATAAACGACTCAACGTTGTTGTCCATTAAAATGAGTCTACACGAGCCGAACCTGTTTGTTTTTATTAGAACACTCGGATGGTAAGTACGCCGCCAGTTGCCATCATCGTGCGTAATGAAAAGTACGCTCGGCTCGTTTGCAAATGACTTTAAAAGTTAATTAGAGGATGAAGGGTTCGTTCTGTTGATCTAACGCGTATTGAATTCACGGCACTTAGCAGTCATTCTGCGAATTAATTGTTGTTCTGCTTGTTTGGTGTTTGTTGAAACAAGATAAGGTCACTATTAATGGATAATGGCGGATGGAGCAGAATTTTATGCTGACTTTATGGGAAATTTGAGATGACCGTTTGCATTTCGAGAGTGTGAAATTTAATGGTCAATGAAGCAGGAAGTGGTCGTTTGTTGTACGGCCTCATGGTGGATATTATGGAAGTATTGTATTTTACATTGATACGTTGGAAGCAAATACCGATTTAAAAAAAAAAAAAATAAATAATAAACCAATGTTTGGTAGGGTAAAATTTCAGCCTAGACGATAATGTCAAAGCGGAAGGGATGGTAGCAGTAGAGCCAGTCACTTTGTAGAGCCTCCGCATGTTAATTGCGAGGGACTTCAACATCTATGATCCGCTAAGTGTTCAGTGCTTTGGGACTGGAACATTTGCAAATAACACAAAGGGACAACTGAAATCTTAAATAGGATCATCTAAATCTTCAGTTCTCGGGTTAATAGAAGTTTGTAATGACTACCATTTTTTCAAAATTATTTCACGCTAACCAGACACTCGGCGGCAAATTCATGTTGCATGGGTTACTGGTGACGCGCATTGACAGCCGTCAAAGGGAAGTTACGTATCTCCCGCCAACGCTCCCGGCTGGGTTTTGGGGTTTGCGCTTGATTTTTGCCCAGTTATCAAGTATCTCGAAAGGGGAAAATTTTGTCTTTGTGTTTCCCCCGCAACACCATCCCGCCGGTTTGTTTCTTTTTATGGATTGTCTCCTAGACTGGTCGCGTGGTTAAGGCGAAAAGAAATAAATCGCTCTTAGCAATAATTTCACCCTCCGCAATCTCGCGATCGGAAAATAGAGAGCGCGACAATGTTTGCCTCTGTAAACACTGCTGCCCAGAACCCCGAGTTTATGCAAAGTTGCGACGAGCTACAAATCGAATTCGCTCTAGCTGCGGAGTCGTATAATGAGCGATAGCGATTATGTGCGAATAAATTTGATAACGCAGTATACGCTGAGTATTGAGTGCCCCGTGTACGTCTGGCTAGTGGTGCGGCATTTAAACAACCCGCAGCAAGAATAAGAATTGCGAGGTTTGAGCCTCTGGCACCCGCACTGAAACTTTCTTTGTCATAAAAAGATATGTAGAGAAAAACTTCCTCATCACTAAATATTTCAGAATAGATTTCCTCCTCGTTTCCCCACATTTCCTTTCTATTTCTCGACCTAAACATCCTTACAATATTACCAATTAATTTCATTCGCTAAATTCCATTGAACGCAGCGTGAGAATGCGTAAAAATCTGTAAGGATAAAAAAAGCCTTTTACTGGCGCATAATTTTCATTCAATTTCAATAGGAAATTACCAATAAGGATCACCATACACTGTCGAACTCGAACTGGACTGGAACACGAACCAGGTACAAATGTCCTCTTACCTTAAAACACCAACCACTTCACATAAACATGAAGAGACCCGGTCTAATTGCACCATGTTCGAGTTCGTTGGAGTTCTATAGGTATAGTGTATGGTGACACTAATACGACAATCTTTCGTGCGTGTTTGTGTAGACCTATAGGCGATATTCAGATTAGCTACATTATCAGCTCTGACGCAGCCACGCACAATAGCCAAGCATAGTCGATCGTATCGCATGCTGAGCGATGAGTGTGAATCTGCCCATTTGATGCTGTGTATCTCGACCGAATTTTCAAGCAGTCGTGCAGCGCGATGTCGTGTGTGTGAATTTCGCCTAACAGTCAACTGACTGTTAGCCTAAGGGATGTCAAATTGTCTCCTATCATTCGCATCAAACAGCACGACAAGAATAAGTTTGAAATTAAAGAATTCATGCGGCCTTTTTTGTTTGTCTGCAATTCTATTCAGGTCATCCAAATATTATAGCACTCTCTATACTCTCTGAAGTTTTTTTTTTCACAGTGTTTTGCTGGATACTGATCTCCACTAATGCACCATTCAATTTCAATTGGTTCACACACCCTACGAACATTTCAAATTATTCATTCGAATAGCCAAACCCCACGTTGGGTGCTATTATTAATATCCGAAGTTGACCTGCTTATCGAGATGAAACAAAAAGACAAATTCCAAATTACTGCGAAAAGTAACCAGACTACCTTCTTAGGATATTCTTATTCGCGTCATTGGTCCTATATTTGGAAAGGTCATGCAAACAGCGGTGTGAGATTTGCTTATTAAAGCGATAGAAAAATGTGTTTTTTTTGCTAATTGAATTTGATTTGTTGGACGGAAGAGGAGAGGGGATATGTGTTTTAAAAACTTCTGCATACCTGATGAACCTCTTTCAAAATTCCTGCCTCTGTTTGGCCACCCTTAGTAGTGATCCTGATGCTGGAGGTGCAGTAAAGGCCGATCAGGAGCGTGTGAATTGATTAGCAAGAGGAGATGGTAGGCTTAAGAATTTCGCTCCCTCAACGGTCAACTTCAGGCTGCGACGAACTGCGGTTCGGACCTGCAACTTTTGGAAAAGATTCCAGAGAAGGGGAAGGTAATTCACCAGAAATTGTCCTTGGGGACTCTGAGAATAATTTCTGGAGATCTCAGTCGACCACCTCCAAAAGAAATCGATCCTATGATGGCGATTCTACCGAGGATTAAAAAAAAAACACAAAACCGTCGACTCTAGTGGCTCGCATCCTTCTTATACGGATGATGTGAAAGAGTGGATTGCGTTGGCGTTCATTGGCCATACTACTACTAAATTGCCCTAACCCCTTGTGGGACATAGCGCGTCAACTGTTCCATGTGGCCCAGTTGAAGTTTCGTTGGCATAAACTGGTTTCGGAGAACACAGTTGCCAGCATGCATCTCCTGCACATCCATGGCCACAAACGTCGACGTGGACAGGATTCGAACCCGAAACGCCGGTAGTCAAACATGAGACTGATGCCTCACCACACTGCGCTACCGATCACCCCTATGACATAGATAGTAGCATCTCGAGCGCCAAATGGAAGAAAGTGGCAGGTGAATTGGCCTCTAATTTACGGTGTATAGGTATAATGAAGAAATTTTCTGCAGCTGCCCCTAAATGCATTGTGGAAAGGGTCTAGATTGCACGCAACTAATGAGAATAGGATACCCTCTCGACCTAGAGCTGGGTCTGGCTATCTTTGACTCCCGCCTCATTCAGTGGAGCAGTGGAGCTTTCTATTCACGACTGGAGGGTTGTATGGGTCGAAGAGTCGATGGATGATATGTGTTATACCGTTTTCTACGTGGACCCCGGTCCTGGCTTCTTGTTAAAACACCTTTAAAAGCTTTTCTTATTTTAGAGTTTAGCGACAAGGACGCTGTTGTCATTAGCTTAGAACTTAGGACCATCATTCAGTGTGCGGTCAACTGTATGCTTGATCCGGTATAAGACTGTTCTTGCCAGCAGTTTGGAGACTGCGGAAAGAAGGCAAATTCAACGCTAATTATTAAAATCCTTCAGGTTACCTTTCTACGGGATCTTCTTCCATTCTTCCGCCTTAAAGAGTTGCACCGGAATTTCATCTGTCCCCAGGGCTTCACTCGCTTCCTTCGATTTAATAGCCACAGTTACTTCCAGCTTAGATGGTGGGTTGGGATCAACTCTAGCTATTTGCGGAATATTTTTTGCTTCTAGTGAAGATGAATTCGAATGTCCAAAGGTGTTGTCGAGGATCTCAATGAAGTTCTCCCTCCATCGTCGCAGTTGGTGTTCATCAGTGACCAGTAGGTACCCGTCTTTATCTTTCACGAGATGTTAGTTGCAAAAGATTTGCCAGTTAATGGCTTGATAAGTTAGTAAAGGGCTCCACCATAACCTGGTAAGCAGCTTCCCCTGCCTTCACCGCTAATGCATTTATGTTATTGCGTTTTAAGCTTTCTGAAGCGAACGGTATTCAGCTTTAAGCAAGGTTGGCGATAAGCTAATGGGACTAAGGTGTTTCGCAAGTGAATGCGAACTTCTGTTCGCCTTAGGGATAAAAACCATCTTCATATCCAACCATGAGCGAGGAATGTGTACCAGCTCCAAGCAGGCCCTGAATATACTTTCAATCCAAGGATACAGCAATTCCATAGTGTTTTGTACATCCGCTGTAATAATGCCATCCGGTTCTGGGGACTTAAACGGGTCTAAACTGTTTATAGCCCATACTATTTTATCATTCGAGAGAACATAATCATAGTCACAAACGGCCGTTATGGCCCGACAGCACTCTTGCAAGTCACCAGATGTCTGGGAAATGAGTGTCAAATAAAACTTCAATAGTTTCTCACTAGGGGTTGTCCATGTCCCATCCTGTTTCAGCAAATAGCTTGGTATGGTCGGAATAGTGGATAAAATTTTCCGTAGTCTGGAAGTCTCGCACGATTCCCCAACTCGTTCACAGGGACTCTTCCAGGATTCCCGCTTAGATATTCTGATCTCGTTTTTGAAGATTTTTAGATTTTCTTTGTAGTTTGACCAAACGTATAGCCTTGAAGACTTTGCCACGTTGAAAGGTCTTCTTAAATTAGATTGAGAGGGGGGCTGCGGGCCACTAGCACCGAGGCCAAACGGTCAATTGTACTATAGCCCTATGTCTGGCAACAGGCCTCGGCCTGTCGATCAAGTTTGATTGCGCTGATGAATTTCCTTAAAATGGTAAGCGAGATCGAAGCAATGTCATCTACTTTCAGGGAAGGCGATGCCAAGGTGTACTTGGCAACTTTGGGCCAATACCTCATATTCTGCTCACAGCTCTCATCTTTAAAATTCGAGCGTCCAACCAGGGCGGTCTCCTCCTTCCTGTATGGCTGCTAATTGGGCACGATTTGGCAGCAGATCTCCCGAGCGCTGCTGCCAGGGCTTGCGACATGGAGAAAGGGGGGGGGGGATTTCCCTAAATTTAAAAAGTTTTTATACTCTAGATGAAATCTGAGAGTATTATAAGTTTGCCACAAAGTTTGTAACGCTAAGAAATAAGGCTCGCAGAAAAAAATGAATGATACAGAAGTTCATATTATCACTCGAATATCTCAAAACCGGATGTCCGTCTGTCCGTCTGTCCGTCCGTCCGTCCGTGACCTCTCTAGCTCGAGAACGCGTTGAGCTATGAAGTTCAAATTTTGCACACGTTATTTTTGACAAAAAATGAAGGCTAAGTTCGTGAACGGGCTAAATCGCTCCACCCCTTCTACCCCCTCCCATACAAAATGACACATTTTTGAAAATTTACAATAATCAGATTTTCTCAGAAACTATAAAGCATATTGCTTTGAAATTTTGAATATATCACTTTTATGATAATTGTAACCTATGTTATAAAACTTATTGTAATCCTCACCCTCCTTCTACCCCCTCCCATAGAAACTGCACTATTTCATGAAATACGTTAAGCCAATTTACTCATTACCTATACAATTTATCGGGCTGAAATTTTGTACTTAACACTTAATTAACAATATCAGTTAGATTCAAAAAAAATAGTCGATTACCCTTACTCCGTCTACCCCCTCCTATACAATATGACACATTTTACCAACGTTGCTCTCTAGCTTGATATCGCTTTGAGCTAATACAAAATGTTGTCTTTTGACAATAAGCTGATTTTCTCGAAAAGTGTTACAGCTATTAGTCTGAAATTTGGAATGTATATAGGTATATACTCTAGATGAAATCTGAGAGGTGATGGGATCAACAAAGTCTTAACGATGCATCCGAGATTGCAACCAAAATTATTTATTGGCTTTAACCAGGTTCAAATTCATCTAGAGTATTGCATGATTGGGGTTTACCCCAATCGTAGTTCTTTTATGTTTTTTTTTAGAATTTTCGTTACACTGACTTGCGGTGAGCTTTTCGAACAGAGTGAGTAAACTTAAGATGTAAGACGTTATGACGTCAAAAAGAAACGTATCAATTTAAAAAAATTCCTATTTGGTTGTTGTATTCAATTAGATGAAACCCCAAATCAATAATTGAAAAATTCAATTTCCTACCTACATCCTGGCTGAAAAGCTGCTTCACTGAAGTACCGACGGCAGATCTTGATTACCTATAAACGTACCCATCCGTTTTGAGATCAATAAAAGCCCCTTTGAAGCATATTTCCCTTTATGAGTGAACCCATTTCAAAAATCAACAGTTACATTTAGCTTTCCAGTCAAATAATCCTTCACGTCCACACCTTCACCTTCAATCCTTTTTCTCTAGATACAACCACGTCATAACCACAAAATATATTCTTCGAGTAGCTCGTAAAACATCCTTTTTCCGTAAAAAGCTATGACCGACGGTCATATGCTGCAACAACTCATATGCAGCTGGCAAGTGATTTCCTCCCGAAAAGGACCGATGGTATTCCGTAGCCTAACACTTTACGTGACCAATAAAAATGACTTTACCGATGGATTGAATGATATTGTCATCAGCTAGTCGGTAGCTCAAAGGATATTACCGGAACCGTACCGCCGTCATATTCAAAGTACTTGTCTCTGTGGCTTTCAAACAGACAAGTGAAATTTAGAGGACGATTTTCAAATCAGCACAAGGATTTCGTTATGACAGCTCGGGTATGAAAATGTTCACATTTATTGTTTAGTCCTTGCCATATCTACGGTGTACAATAAAAGGACAAAACTGAAATCAAATAAAAAGAAAAAGGTAAAACAAAACACCAGAGGAGAGAAAGCGTGTACCGTACACACTATAAAAGTTTATTGATTTAGGATCATATTGCCATCCCTGCAGAGTAGTGGGGGCGACAACTCACAGGATATCCGAGAATGCCGAGCTAAGCAGATGATACTAACTTGGAAGACTTGTCAAAAATCTCTCCACTTTGTTTGCTGTATTTCTTCTTTTTTTGTTGTTGTGCTTGTTTTGAGTTTGTTTGCAGAGACGGCAGCCTGCCCCACATATATCTCATAACAGACAATCTCCCACATTGGACGCCGCACCTAATGCACTCCATCGAATCCGAACTCCAGAGTAATTTCATCGTCGTAAAGTGGATAAACGTTCATTACAATGGCAGATTCTGTTAGCTCGAGTTCATTGTTTCTCCCTTTGATTCGAGTTTTTATTTTGTGACCTTTTCGGAGGCAAGGCGCGGCGCGGCGCTCGGAGTGCTTAGGATGTTTTTCGGGTGAAGCCATTTTCACAGAGCGTGGAGAGAAGAAATGCGACAAACGAAATACAATATAATCGTAAAAACATCGGTCGTGCAAAAACAGAAGAATCCAAAAGGCATAAGGAGCGTCGTTATGTTCACGGGATATTCCTTTTTTAGGGATACATAGTCGATAAGCAAACTGTGTTCGGTACACAGTAGGACTGACGATTACTCGTCAGTGAAAAGTCTTCAAACACGGAATGGACGATGGGATGAGACGAAACCGGACGGAAATACTCTGAAGTGTATTTCAGAATGATTTGCTCTCTGACGACCCGATGTTGGGTTAATGATGTATTTGT
This sequence comes from Chloromyia formosa, assembly GCA_964017055.1. Taxonomy (NCBI): domain Eukaryota; kingdom Metazoa; phylum Arthropoda; class Insecta; order Diptera; family Stratiomyidae; genus Chloromyia; species Chloromyia formosa. Next base: position 45,076,497 of record OZ024818.1, on the reverse strand, counting down.
GTAGTTAGGATACAAGAGAGATTTCAGTGTTTAATGGGTACGGTCGTGGAAGGGACATGAATAGTTGTCGCTTTGTTGACCGCTTGTATGGTTTGCTTAACACTGGATTTTGACAAAGTTTGTATGTTTTAAGGACTAAGGACTTGTCGTTCCACTTTGTCTGTGGCAGGTCAAGTGATCAAACAGAAAACAAAAAGGAAGTTAGCATTGAGATAAGGAGAGGAGATTGTTGTAAAGTGTTCGATTTATTGAAAATACTGGAGGTCGTCAGTAAGTTTAAATTGTGCCAAGGATAAGGCTAGGAGGTGATGAACGAGTAATATGATTTTTATTTTTCTCTATCACATTTTTAACATGACCTAATACAATTTCTACATCCATTTACTTTTGTATGGATTACATCTGCTGCCATTTCAATGATATTGTTTGGGGTATAGCCAATATACAGGGGAGGGGGTCAAAAGACCTCTCCAGAGTCCTCCGCGCCGGCGCCACCTAGAACAGTGACGGTAAAACTTTGATAACTAGCTGTTGCTTTACACCGTATGGTAACGGATATGTTTGAGGCAGGAACTCGGGCGATGGGCCGACAATCCGTCCCCTGAAAACTGTCAAGTCAAGCCTCGGATACGATCGGATTTACGGAAACGAACACGCCAACAAACGAAACATGGAATACACTTTTGGAACCTGGAATGTCCGAACGCCGCACAAAACTGGTGCAGTAAAAATTTATTAAGACAGACGAGTAACTACAACCTAATCATTTTTACAATCCATGAAACGACCAAAGCAGACGTTAACGACATGAAATCGCACACAATCTTCAAAAGTGGAAAACCAAACGCGAATTTGGAGAAGGTATCTTTTTGAATGAAGTTTTCAAATCCCTCCTTTTTGCTTGGAGAATCGACAACAAACGAACCGACTGAAGGTAAAGATGAAGATATTAAAGATGACTTCTACAACACCCTAGAAAAACTCTACCCTCCAACGACGTAAGAATCATATTGGAAGATTTCAATGCTAAAGTCGAGAATGAAGAGACGCCCCGTGGAATAACCGGAGGTTACAGTCTCCACGAAAAATGCAACGAAAACGTCCAACACCTCGTAGATTTTGCCAGTAGCAGAGACTTAGTTATCAGCACTAAAAGCTTCCCACATCGACGCATACATAAAAGAACCTAGGCATCCCCGGATGGCTGTACTTGCAACCAAATAGACTATGTCCTCATCCAACGACGATAAGCATCGAGCATCCGCAACATATGTACGTATATTTAGAGGAGCAAACTGTGACTTTGATCACTATATTGTCAAGACTAAATACCGCTGTTGAATGTCCAAAGCCTATCTAACTCAAGCCAGCCCTTCCGAAAATTCAACATCGAGAAGCTCCAGATACCGGCAGTAGCGGAGGAACACATATCGAAGCTTGAACGATAACTCCAACGATTCTCCAAAGCACCTCAGCAAGATCCGTGGACGATACGTGAAGTGTCATCAAGTGTAAAGTAAAAGCGGGTGTAGATTAGGTGTTGAGGTCCACATCCCGACGCAGGAAGAAAGATTGGTTCGACGATGAGTGCTTAGAAACGGTGAAGAAGAAAAAAGAGGCTACACAAATTTTACAGCGAGAGGAACGGTAGAAAAGCAAAAGTTTTATGAACACCATAGAAAGGAGGCGGATAAGACCATTAACCGCAAAAAAACCAAGCTACTTCAATAAAAAACTACGAGGCATCAATGACAATTTGGACAGATATAAAACCAGACATGCCTAGAAAGTAGTGAAAATGATTAAAAGCGGGTTTAGTGAGAAAACCAATTCGAGCAGTGACAAGGATGGCTCTATCATTAGCGACACACAACAGGTCAACAAAAAATGGGCTTCTTACTTTGATGAACCGCTCAACCCCGAAAGCAACGCAACATCGTTTGATGTACCACTTGACCACCATATGGAAGAACCCTTACTGACTCCCCCCAACACTTGTAATGGATCGGTATGATGGGTATCCGGAGATACCCGTGGGGACAGGGCCTAAGGTAGCGTAATGAAGGTCAGACAGGACCATCTGGAGAAGAAAAGGGTCCCCCAACGAGCTACGCAGCAATCTGTGCATGCTGTAGCTCAGTTCGGCAGATGTGGGCGGGGTTTTCGCTGCTCGTTGCCCCTTACGCATTAATAAAAATCCATAGGGCTGGGGAGAAGACATAAACATGGGAGGCTAAAATGCGGAATAATAAAAAAAAATATGCGATAAGGGTGGAATACTTGGCAGACGGCTCAGTTGTCCTTGTGCTCGCATTGGGGTTTAGGTGTAACAAGGCCCTCGGCCTCTGATTTCCTACCACCAACAGATCATTACCCATCAGGTGCTGCCATTGATCTACCGGTGGAAGCAGCTTTACCAAGATATGCTAAATTGCAGGTAGTTCATTACACACTCGAAAATATCGAGGCCGCCATCCGGGCACTAAAGAACTGCAAAGCGCCAGGCATCGACGAAATACCAGCAGAACTCATTAAAAATGACGGATGCGCTGCCATAAATGCTATTCACACGTCGATTCGAGACACTTGGCAACAAGAAACAATGCCAAACGAATGGGGGCCCAGTGTATTCAGTCCCATACACAAAAAAGGGGATAAACTCGAATGCAGTAACGGCAGGGGCATTTCGAAGCTGTGTACTTCCTACAAAGTCCTCACCAAAATCCTAGAGGCAAGAATAAAGCCATAACCGGAAATAATAATCGGCGAATACCAGGCCTGGACGATCTAAAACCGATCAAATACGAGTATTCACGCTAAAACAGCTGCTTGCAAAATATCTTGAATTCAACAGAGAAGTCCACCAAATACTTTTTGACTTCATACAAGCATCATCATCATCGTGGCGCGACAGCCCGACGTCGGGCCTTGGCCGCCTGGATCATTGTGACCGCGTCCTCCAATTTTGGGAGCCCAGTAGCTGCGCGGCGTCCACACCTACTGAGCTCTCCCAACGAGATCTCGGTCGTCCTCGCAGTCTCGCTCCGTCGACTCGTTCTGCATTCATCACTCTCTTAGGCATGCGATCATCGTCCATTCTTTGTACATGCCCTGCCCATTGAAGTCGTTGTAGTTTGACGATTTTCGAGACTTGCAGCTCATCGTACATTTCATGCAACTCATGGTTGTACCGGATGCGCCATCCATCTCGATCGCAAACAGCCCCGAAAATTCGCCGTAGAACCTTACGTTCGAAAGTGTCTAGCATGTTTTCGGAGGCTTGAGTTAGGGTCCATGCTTCGCAGCCATAGCATAGCACTGGTCGTATAATGGTTTTGTACACGCGGAGCTTCGTGTTTCTATGCACATGTTTCGATTTCATTATGGGGAGAACCGAGAAAAAAGTCTTATTAGCTAACTATATCCGTCGCTTGATTTCGTCAGTTTCGTTGGCGTCCCTTGACAGGTTGCAACCCAGGTAGATGAAGTTGTTCACGAACTCGATGTTGAGGTCCCCCACGTTGATGCTCGGTTGTGCAGGTGTCCTTGTCACCGATTGCATCATTATTTTAGTTTTACACTCGTTAATACGTAATCCAACTTCCTTTGCAGCGGTATCGAGCGTATGCAGAAGTTCTTCTGCGTCAGCCAATCTTCGGGACATGATGTTGATGTCGTCGGCGTACGCTGCTAATTGTGTCGACTTGATGATCATACAAGCATACGACTTCATAAAATCATGCAGCATTTTGGTATACCGGCAAAATTAGTCCGACTGACCAATATTACAATGTCAAACTCAACATTGCAGGTCAGGATATACAACAACTTGACCGAATCATTTCGGACTGGAGCGGACCGACGATGGGCTGGCCCATGCTGTTCATCCTTGTTCTTGAATATGTCATTCGAAAACTACCAGTGGACACAACCAAGACCCTTTTAATATCGACTGCCCAAATAGTGGGGTACGCAGATGACAATTATATTATGCCGATAGTGCCCAACTGCCCATGGAAGCGAAAGATAAACTGGTAGCGCTCGATCAAGCAGTGAAAGAAGTTGGTCTTCAAATCAATAAGTCGAAGACGAAGACGCTAAAACAAAAAACCCGGAAAAGTAGATCGAACCTGTTGCAGATAAAGTTATGAAATGGTAGACAACTTCATATACCTTGGCGCGAACATAGCGGAAAATGGAGACGAAGCTCTCGAGATGAGGCGACGAGTCCAGCTTGCAAATCGCACCCTTTACGCAGTTCTCCACCTACGGAAGATCTGTTGCATCCATGGAAAAGCGGAGCTCCGAGTCTACAAAACAATAACCGACTGGTATTATGACATGGTTTTGAGAATTGGACCCTCACTCGGGCATCTGAAAACATGATAGGCACCTACGAAAGAAGGGTTCTGGGACGAAGCGACGCGCGATGGAGACTAATGGCGAAGAAAGTACATCAACGAGCTCTATTAGTTATTTGACGAACAAAAGGCCTCCATATTTGTGAAAAACACTGTGGGCGGGTCATATAGCATCTACAGTTACCAGTGAAACTGCAGTGACCTGGCATCCAGGATAGAATAAAATTGTAGGAATTTGCAATTTTCATAAGGCAGGTACGACAGTCTGCCACGGTTTTTGACGACACCAAGTAAATTCAAGGGATCTCACTGCGGCCTGACTGTCTGTATAAATCGTAATCTCTCACAGATATCTCTATTGCACGGACCTTCGCCTGGAAGACACTGCCCAGTAGCTTGGGAGGCGGAAAGACAATCGAAGAAGGCTCCAGCGCCGACCACTTTATCGGTCTTGGAGCCATCTGTGTAGACACACAGAGCGTTCAAAGGCCGTCGTTGTAAAAATAAAGAATTTTTCCGGGAGAATCCGCCGGGGGTCATCCATTTCCAAGTAACTGCGGAGTGGAATTACGCATCTATAGTTTTTTTCCGAGCAATATAGTACTCAGTAGAAGAGGGGTTGTCAATATTGTTTAGGACTGTAGAATGGCGAATGCATGAGTCCATCTATTGACCTGTCCCCATTATGTGGATCGCCGTGTTATCAGTAACTTGTTCACCCACAATATCCACAGGAAGAAGGTTAAACATTACCTCTAAAGCTGTTGATGGGGTTGAGTGGAGATCGCCACTTATATTCTGCACCTTTGCCAGGACGTTGCGGTTTGTCTTTGTGCTCAGGGCATTCCACTAAACAATCACTCCATACAGCAATATTGCGACTGGTAGCTCAGTGCGTAGAGACGTCAGTCTCATGTCTGACTACGGTCATTACGGGTCCAAGTCCTGTCCACGGCGTTCGTGGCCATGGATATTTCTGTTCTCTTACCCCTGTGTTGCGGGGCGTAATAGTAAGCAACAATATCTCCCGACTTGCAGGAGGTGCATGCTGGGAACGTGCATCGTTGGAAACTGGATCATGCCAACGAAACATCAGCTAAGCCACATAAAATAGACGCGATGGTTGTTAAAATCAGGTTAGTTAGGTTACCCAAAACAGGGTCCATGCCAAGCCCTAAGAGTGCGCCAGTAATTATCTTCGGCTCGACACTATTAAATGCTATCTCGATATCTAGAGCGATTACCAATGTACACAGAGATCTCTTGTAATGGATGGTTTGGTGGGCATCTGAAGATGCGCGTGGGGACGAAGCCTAAGGTATCATGGTGACCGTGAAAGTCGGGCTGTGTCATCTGGCGAAGAAAAAGGCTCCTCAACAAGCTAAGCAGCGGCCTATACTTACTGTAGCTCAGTTCGGGAGACGTAGTCGGAGTTTTCGCCGCCCTGTCCTTTACGTTTTAATAAAAATTAAAGACAACATAAACAAGGGAGGTAAAAATGGGGAATAAAAAAAATGAGGCGATAAGGATAGAATGGTTGGCGGATGGCTTGCTTGCCCTCGGGCTCGCATTGGGGTCCAGCTGTAATGGGATCCTCGGCCTCTGGTTTCGTACCATCGACAGATCCATTTTCATCAAGTGCTTCCATAGATCTGCCGGTGGAAGCAGCACAACCAGACCAGAATATGGTTCACTACACTCTCGATGCGACTAATGATAAGAGTATGGCGCGGTATCCACAAATCTACCTTTAAAATAGGCATGCTGTGATGCCGAGAGTAATTATACTGGAGTGGTGTTTCGTAGGTGGAAATCAGTTAGTCTTTTCAGCATCTTTTGAAGGGCCGCCGGTAAACTAATAGCTCTAAAGTCCTTGGTGCATATTTGAAAGCTTTACTCCGTTTTGGGTATAAAGACTTCTTTTACTTTCGCCCATTTTTGGGTAACATATATCAGTTTTGCTTTGAAAATGGTTTCGATGCAGGGAGCAATATGTTGTATATCCGCCAGAATGATGCCATCAAGCCCAGCGGACTTAAAGAATTTGAAGCTGGATAAGAAACTTTTTCACTCGAAATGATAGTTTCAGAGTCGCATAATGAGTGATAACAGATTAACTATCCGGAAAGTGCGTCACTTGTAAGATTCCCAAAGTTTCCTCACTAGACGCAAAAGATCCTCCATGAGCTTCGTTTGGCTTTTCTCAACTTAATTACACTATTGAAGTTGACTGCGGCAATTTATTCAATAATAAATTGATACAATATGTATATCGTAGAATCCCGGCCAAGTCTCCCGAACTGAGCTACAGCAAGCATACGCCGCTGCTTAGCTCGTTGAGGGCGCCTTTTGCTTCGCCAGATGACACGGTCATTATGCTACCTTAGGCTCCGTCCGCACGGGCGTCCTTGGATGCTCACCAAACCGTTCATTACATGTGACGGTAGTGATTATCTCGAGAACCATTTGAGACACGAAAAAGATTAATGTCAGATTTTTAAGATATTTCTGGTGATTTTTCATTTTGTCTTAGAATGTTTTTCGCTGTGGTTGACTGTTTTCAAAATATTCAAGAATAAAAAAAAAATAAAAACGTTTTTTTAGGGTTTTGTATTAAAACAAAACCCTTATGAAATCGGTCAAATGTCTGTCTGTCCGTCTGTCCGTCTGTCCGTTTGTCCGTCTGTCCGTCTGTCCGTCTGTCCGTCTGTCCATGGAATATCTCAGGAACGGCTGAAGCTACATACATGAAATTTTGTGGGAATGTGTAGAATTACTATAATTCGCCGGAGAAAGCGAATCGTCGTAATAGGTCAACTTTAAGGGGAGGTCCCCATAGAGGGGAAATGAAGGTCGAAATTTTTTTTTCGTTTGGTATAGGCAAGTGGGGTATCATAAGAAAGGTACCGTCGAGTACATTCCATTTTTGAAATTTTTTTCAAATTTGAAGAAACGGGAAAAGAGGGAGAGGGGAAAATATGTCATCGAAGTTTGTCCCCCCCCCCTTGCATTTCGAGACCGTTATACTTAGAAATATGAAAATTTACAGAAAAGCGCCATTTTACTAGTGTAGAAAACCTAGATTTCTAGAATTTTGAAATTTCATCAGAAAAGGTTAATAATAGTACATTTCTATAGTTTCAGTTAGCACAACCCTGCACCCCTTATGCGTAGCCGAGGTCAAAAATATTGATGGCCAATGATAACCAACATCATAGGCAATAATATTTCTAAGTTTCATTATAATCACATAATATTTAATAATAGTACATTCATTTAAAGTACGGCATTTTGACACTATCCATACAAAAAATACACCTACCGGCCTCATAGGTGTGAGTACTACTTTCATGTTGTTTTTCGTAGTGCGAATTGCAGTTATTTAATTAATCATTTTTGAAAGGGTAAAGATTGGTTGGCGGCGCTGTGTCTTAATTGGCCAACTTTACCGGGCGGAAGGGGGGTCCACATAGAGGCGAAATTAAGGTCAAATTTTTTTATCGACTGGTACGAGTATAAGCAAATGAGGTGTCGTGACAAAGGTAATGATGAGTATATTCCATTTTTTTGCATTTTCTCGAAATTTACAGAAAGGGGAACAGTGGGGGAGGAGAAAATATTAGTTCGTAATTTGACCCCCCCTTGCCTGCATTTTGAGACCGTTATACTTAGAATTATGAAAACTTACAGGAAGTGGGTTTCGAAAAACATATAAAATGGAAAATAGTGGAATTTGAATATCTTCTCAGAATAGGTCAATAATAGTTTATTTGTATAGTTACAGATAGCACACCCTTGCACGCCTTAAACACGTTCGAGGTCAAAAGTACTGATGGCCAACGATTATATTACGTTTACACTATCCCCAGATTACTTCATCTGCAGCGTAATCTGGGTGTGGTGAGTTTAAAATTGTATGCATATGACAGTTGCAGATGAAGTCAGCCGGCGCAGATGAAGTAATCTGAGGATAGTGTAAACGTAATATAACCAACACCTTAAGCAATAATATGTTCTAAGTTTCGTTACAATCACGTAATATGAATTAGCATGTAAAATGTAAGTGGGTAAGACATTTTAATTACGTTTTTTCTATCCATCTGAGTGATATCAAGAAGAGCAAGGAGCCGATATTTATATACCAAAATAAGCGCTTGCTACAAAACCCTCGGATTGCGGGCGTAGCCCTCTATATTCCGGTTTCATTTTGTTGTCCAGTCCAAAGTCCAATTCGTATTTACGAGCACTTTCGGCAGAATTTTCTCTGAACCCCACTACAAAAATAGAAAACAAAAAATATCCTTAATAATTATAGTATATTTCACAATACAAAGCGGCAAACTTGATAAAATCAAGTAATTTTATGTTTTAAGCTAATGGATCAAAATTTTAATATATTTGCATGGGACGGGCCGCAAAAAATCCCCGCTCTTTTTGTGTTATTTATTTTCTTTTGGCCTACTGATGGGAAATAGTTCCACCGTAGGTTGATGTAGCGCGTCGGTTGAGCTGAGCACCATGTTATTCAGCTCTAGCCTACAGCAGGGTTGTCCAGAAAGAGGTGGTGTTCCATGGTCTCGCGATATTTGAACCAGTCCGTTCTATGTCTGGTCCGAAAGGTGGGACGGGCTGTGGCAATTCAAAAATAACTAGAACTGCGGTCACGAAAACTCGACACTTGCATTCATTACAAATATGAAGCTTGGAGCAAAACCATTATAAGTTTGCCTAAAATAATATACACACACATGGCACATGTGTCAATACCTGGAAACAGTGTTGCGTCAAATTCGAACCGTACTTTCTTAAATATGTAAAATTCCAGCAGCAGCATTTCATCCTTATCTGCATTAATAAACTCTCCAAGAAACTGACATCCTCCCAAACTATTTTCTCTCTGGCATTTTTATAATTTTTCTCGAAACATCTTTTTGGCCACAATCTCACAAACTCATACGTTCGTTACATTTTAAATGGCTTGCATAGTTGGCAAGTTCTGCACTTAATCCTTCCTTCCACTCAGATATGTTATACGACTATCTACATGGAACAACTGCCACCGTTGAACAGTATGGTCTTTGGTCTTGGTCCTTTTTATCTTTTCCATCTTTTCTTAATATATACGTTATTCAGAGGATTTGCGCGACTTTTTCCCTCTAGACTCGACCCTAAACATCTTTTTCATCTTTTTCTTGGCTATTTTCATCCTTTTATCATGATTTATTAGAGAATTCTTCCGACAATTGAATTTTTCTATCGACCGTACACTTTTCATCCGTTTATGATTTAAGCCAAGTTTAGAGCGGAGAGAGAGAAAAGCGTTTAAATTGAAGAAAAAAGGCAAAAGGAAAAATAATAATAGCGAAAGATAAAATAAGAAAAAAGCTTAAGATATGTTTTCTCGAAAATCCTTTTATTTTTAAGGTTGAAGAACGTAAACCATGCAATTCGACGGGATTTTCAATTTACTGTAGATTTTGGTTCTGAGAAAAGATAGAGCGCACGTGTTATTGAATGTGGTACTGGTAGTAAGGCGTGACAGTAGATTTGCGGTAGAGAATATCCTTTAAGAGGATTTAAGTTTTTTGGGAGGCCTTTCCCGAGCGAACATCACAAACGGCTACCCCTTTAAAGCTGAAAGCCACGTAGGCACGTATCAGGTTCAATAATTTCTTCAGATTTTGCAGTTATCCCACAACCGATGTGTATCAGTACGAACATAATAAAGCACAAAAAAACAATTACTCCAGGATTCTGATTCTTGGTCGCCGAGAGAGGATATAGGATATGATCGCTTCCTGATTTCGATTGGCATGACTCGTAATTTTTGACCTAACCGCTCAGTTCTAGAGTGGACAAGACGCTCGTCCATTGTTCCTTACAAAATTATTCTTGACGTGCTCGATAGTCGTGTGGTCACGGCCACCACTCTACGATGCTACATCTAGAGAGGCCGAGGCTCAATCCCTGGCGCGTTAATAAAAACTGCCTGTGTCTACTAGAACTCACAGCGCTCCGAGCTTCTCAGTATAAAGACGGCACGGATAGGAAGTGCATGCTAGCAACTGCATCATCCGTAAAATATGCTATCGAAAGGTCAACAATTCATAGCAATGCAAGAGATGTTGAGGTGCCCATGCTCCTGGAGGGGTGAAGGCAATGAACAATTGTGGCTCGACAGTCCGACCTTCCCCGTCAGGATCATGATCTGTTCTGAAGATTACCTGGCCCGAAATAATATCAAATGAAGAGTTAAGTTGATGTACGGGACAGATGCCAATCGAAGAATTGATACGCAATCGAAAATCGAAGCGGATAGGTCAGACATTGCGGAAGGATGACAACCGCATTGCCTTACATGCCATGAGATGGAACCCCATTTCCAACCAAGGTCAACCAAGAGGGGGTCCTAAAATAACATAGCGTCGATCTGTGGTAAAAGAGGGTAAAGCGCTGTGTAAGTTGTTTAGTGGGTTGTGCCCCATTACCCAGAACAAAGTCCGATGGCGCGCAGGAGTAGTTGACGCGCTATGCCCCACTAGCAGTTAAGGTAAAGTAGTAATTGTCTCGGTTCCATTACCGCATCCTCCATCTCTGGAGTTCCAGCGAGTCTGTACAACTCGCTTGCGTTCTTGATCTCAGCTTTGTGTTACATATGCGTTTCAAGATTGGAGCGTTGGGGCGACCGGTAGCGCAGTGTGTTGAGGCATCAGTCTCATGTTTGAATACCGGCGTTTCGGGTTCGAATTCGAATTCCGTCCGCGACGATGTTCGTCGCCATGGATGTGCAGGAGGTGCATGCTGGCAACTGCATTATCCGAAACCAATTTATGCCGTCGAAACGTCAACTGGGCCACATGGAACAGTTGATGCCCTGTGCCCCACAAGGGCTTAGGGCAATTGAGAGAGAGAGAGAGTTACAAGACGACTGTTGGCAAAAAATTGACAGTTTTTAAAGAAACACATACTCACACAGATACTCATCTAATCAGAGATCTTATGGCTCTTCCAATTATTGATTTAATTTATCCCAATTTCGGATCAGTAGGGTGCATCTCTATAATGGACTAATCGAATAAAATTTCCAACAATTTCTATTCATTGCAATACGTATTTTATTTATTCGAAAAGAATATGATTGCCTGGTGAGCATCTTAATTGCTGGTAATTGATGCAATTCAATTTATTATTCTCTCCTGGAGCGTATATTTATTGAAATGAATATATGTAATCAATCAATTTTAACGCGTGGCCGTCATCTTTGATTCACAGTATTTTCGCAAATATATTTGTGTTGATATTTTCAAAATAAATGCATATATGAAGAATTATTTGAAATTCTAAAAGTGACAGTTACGCGTTGCGTTACGCATTGAACTGTCTCACAACAGCTGAGAGCAGTCATCCACTTGTGGGGAATATCAGAGTTAACTTGTGACTGATGTTTTTTCGGGTAGGTGTTTTTTTTGCCACCGGCCGAGAAGGAAGGTTTTTTTTTAGTGGCGAAGCCGCTTCGCGAGGTGTGACGTTCCGTTTGCTGCATATTGTGGCGGCCCCGACCGATGAAATGACCGCGGAAGTAATAATTAAAATCCAAAATGAGGATTATGCTTATGCTTTGGATGCAGCACCGGTATGCTTTCAATGTTTACTGCCAAAGTGGGTGCCGAGAGAGTCACTGCCATTGATTGCTTGAATATATGACAATAAGATATATCGGTGATAAATGTTAAGGACTTCGAGCTGCTGGACGGAATTGGGAATCAGCGTTAGAATGTCAGAGTAGAAGGGATACTGCCTCTTCTACAATCTATATTGGACATAGTCCTCTGCGATAAATCGCTGAATCCGGAAGGTAGGATGTTCCTTGATCGAGGAACGAAGTTCCTATCAGCAATTGAATGTACACAATGGGCAAAAATCCCAAAAATCTGACCAAAAGTCAAAAAAATTAACTTTTTTAATTTTTTTTTTTGCTGAGTGGTGCTTTTGATTTGTTTGTTGTCCGAGCATCAGTTCCCAAAACAGATAGTCAATGTAAGTTTCCATGTCGTTTTTACACTAGTTCGAAGTTGACTTTCGTTCACACCGGAAAAAATCTTTGGAAGAGTCGAAAAATTAGGGTAACTGCAAACTGAAGTATTATCGTTAAAAATCATTCGATTTACATCTCCCAAAATGTCAAATCTACCCCGTGGTGTGCATTATATGTTTTTCTAAAAAATAAGTAATCATGTCACTAATATGTGACTAAGTACATACATATATACTTGAACTAGGATCCAGGAAGGCAAAGCCGAATTTCTGTTTCGGGACAGGCAGTCCAAAAAGTTGACAATTTCTGCTACATCGGAAGCGTGGTCACAGCAGATGGTGGAGCGGATGCTGATGTTTAGTCTCGCACCAACAAGGCTCGAGCAGCTTTTTCCAGTTTGACTCTTTTCTGGCAAAACAACAACATTTCCAGACGCACCAAACTCCGGATCTTCGAAGCCAACGTAAAATCAGAGCTTCCATATGAATGTTCATTTTTTTTAATGCATGCTTGCAAGTTGCAATTTCGTCTTAACATAAATAGTGAAGCATCCGCAGGAGTAGAACAGTTCATCCATCTACTATTGGCATCGGGCCCTACAAAACGCTGCTGGTATTGCGTGCGAAGCCCACTACTTTCCGTCTTAATTTTTTACTCTTGTTCAGTTTGGACTTGGCTCGTTTCGCATTCCGCAGTCGGGCAGACGCACGGCTTTTTGACATGGATATGTATTATAGCTGGGGGTCACCCTAAAAATCTGTCCGTAACATGAAATGTCTGCTGTGCTACTCGGGGGCCAGAAGAGGAAACAAGCCCATTGAATTTTGACTTGTGCTCTCTTGTCCCATGCTCTCAGTCAACGCGACGACGCGATGCCATAATCAAAACTCCTGCATACATACCATACATTCAAAATCCTCAAAAATATAGAGTACGCTCGGTACTACCTAACTTGACTCGGCCCCCAGAACACGTCGCCAGAAGTTGTCTGCTCTCCTCGCTGAATGTATGCGAAATTTCGCTCAGGGCAGCGGACCTCCGCCTCTTATTCATTCATATCATTCTCACCATTTCATTAAACAAATTGTGCACTCCCGACATGTACATGCATAGACCCGATCTGAGGTCACAATGAATAAATTCCATTTGTACTCATTATTTAGGTTAAGGATGTCCAAGGACTTTCAATGACCTTCAATTTTCGCCATTCCCATTCATTCATTTAATAAAATAGCACCCGTTGTACTATCTGAATTACTAGGGTCCCAGAAAAAGTAGCAAGTAGTCAGTTCGACTATAACATTTGGACATGTGCAGACGCAATTTGAGAGAGTGTACATAGTTCCCGCCCCCGACAATGAGCGAGAGCGGATGAAGCTCATTCGAGCCAAATCGTGTGATCCAGCGACTGTGGTTGTGCATTTGCAATGGCGGCGATTTGAGGTCTGACTGGCCCACAATGTGGGCCCCCACCACACGTGCAATAAACATATAGAACAAAATGGCGGATTTATACTAGGCGAGTTAAAATCTCTCAAGCCCCGAAATAGAGAAATATTCGTCGCAGGATGTTATATGTTATTATGTACATTCAGAGGTCTGCAGAAGATCAAATGCCCCCTTCTGCGAAAATTCCGAAATGTTTAAAATGGCTGGAATCGAAACAAATAAATGATTCAAAGTATCTACACTGCATGCAGATACATCGGAACATGGGTATGTCTTTGGCTACCGACTGCGTGGAACCTGTTGTGTTGAAGATATCGACGTAAGTTTTATAAAGATACTGGGATCTTATACTGGATGAAATCATTCGACAAAACACTTTCGGTAGGCATAAGACATATCCGATGTATCTGCATGCAGTGTAGATACTTTGTATCATTTTTTCTGCTTTTACGTGGACGAAGTCTATACTACCTATGGGCGAGCTACCTATCAGGTGCGTGTCCAACCTGTCATTCGCTGAGAAGGTTTTTTTTTTCCAGGGCGATATACACGACCATTTCCATTGGCCTTTGTCTTCATGTGCGTCAATGGCTATGTAGCCAGCCACAGTCTCCAACTTTAATCCTTCTAATACGGTACGAAGCTCGTTGAGTTGAGGCGTCGGTCTGATAAGTCGGCGGTTTGAATCCTACCGCAAAAATGGATGTTTGTGTTATCTTCCATCCTAAAGTGTGAGGCGTAACAATCAGCCACAGCCATTCTCGAATTGTCACAGAATGCGAACAGCAGAAATTATATGCTAGCAACATGTATCATCCGAACTAAGTTTTATGCTAATGAAACGTCAACAAAGCCGTTTAGGAGTAGTTGACGACCTTATGCCCCACAACGAATTAGGGCCATTAGTATTAGTAGCTCCATTTCATTAGCTTGCTCTTTTCGTTACTTTTATTATTTCATAAAATCCACTTTGGAAATTAAGACATCAAATTCGTTTCACTTCAAATTGTTCCATTGAAACTACTTGACATCCACTCATTAGTGGCGGGTGAGTTTCAACAATACCGACAGCTCTGGTGTCCATTAATCTCGATTACTAACCCATACCAAACTTCAAGGCGTGCTTCCCCCTCACACACACTTCCCCGTAATTTGCATAAGCGCGCAATATACCTTGCACACTACCGTGAATTTCTCAACACGTTTTCGTAGTTTAACCTCTGACTTTCCCGCGGCAAATTCCCTCGAGTCTGAAGAGATTTAAGGATTTCACTAGCGGCCTTGCTAATGGGCTACACGTTTTATATTCTACGAAGGGATTCCCGTTTATGTTTCTTAGGGATTTTTTTTTGTTTCTTCTGGCTTCTTATTTCTTTGTTATGACCCGTACCTGCATTTCCTTGTAGGGTCGAGTGGTACAATAGTTATTACTGGAGTCGGCATACAGGACGGCGAACTAGTCCTGAAATTTTCAGTTTCAGGTATTTAGTACGAATTTCATTGGTGTTGTGCTGAGTTGGGATAAAATAACTTGGCAATGTGGTTCTCTTGAGATGTTTCTTTTTTTGAGAAGAGTCTCGATAAGAAAACGGTAAGTGTTGCCATTTGTAGATGCAGATGCAAGAGATCCGATTATCCAATTTTTTTTACATCTTTGAAAATATGTAGCCCCAGACAGACTTATTATTTTAGCTTCTAGCTACTTCTTGGATACCAAAAAATATATCGCTTAACAGAGTTATAGATAAAATACCCCGGCGGTTCCTTGGTTCCCAGCCTCAAATCTTCGTAAAAAAATGCTACGGACGTCCTCGGTTTCTTCTACGACAATTTTCGGCAAAATGCAACGGAGACTCTTGGTTTACTGACATGAAACCACCCCTATACCATATGGTAATTGCCTTGACCCCTCCAGGGGCATGGGCGCGTCAATATTTCTAACATTTCTACGCCTTAATGAAGTTTCTATAGCATATCTACTTTTCGGATGTGCAGATGCTAACTTGCACTCCCTACCCGTGTCATCCCACAATGCTCCGAGGATGTCAGTATAAAACATCCTCGGAGCGTAGTGAGATTTCTTTTAGTACCCACAGGCAGTTTTTGTTCATTGCGAGGATCGAATCTCCATTCTCTAGGTGGTAGAGCGGTGACCGAACGAACATAGGAAAAACTTTCGTTTGCCCAAACTTGCAAAAAAAGTTATTAGTTATATAATATATGTATATATATACATATAAGTTATTCCTGGGCAAACGATAATCCGCGATGCGCAAATGAACTGCCCACTTTGCACTACAAAATGATCCTTTAAGGAGCCAAAAACGATACAAGTATTCCCAACCTAGAAAAATTTAGTCTGCTTATAACTTTTTTGCAAGGGTGGGCAAACAAAACTTTTTTTCTGGGCAAACCATGTTCCACCATGAGCAAAAGAACTGCCCAGATTGCGACCACAAATTGTTCTTTAAGGAGCAAAGTGTGGAAAGTGGCGCCCAAGTGGGATCAAAATACATACTTTTTTATAAAAAAAAAAGTTGGAGGGATGGGCAAACGAAACTTTTTCCTAGGCAAACGATTATCCACGATGGGCAATCGAACTGCGCAGTGTGCACTACAAAATTATCCTTTAAGGTGCCACATTAACGATATAAGTATTCCCAACCTAAAATAAATTTGTCTGTTGATAACTTTTTCTGGAAGGGTGGACATCCGAAATGTTTACGGGGCATACGAGGGCAATTTAAATTAAATATAATCGTTGCGAGGGTATATAATGTGGCGCCCAATGCGGGATAAAAAATTTAATTTTTTGAATAAAAAAAAATTGAGGAGTGGGGAAACGAAAATTTTGGGTGGGGAATTCTGGGCTAACGTTGGGCAAACGAAATAGCGAAAAAAAAAAAAATTTCCAAGGCAAATGTGGGCCAACGATGGACAAACGAACTGTACAATTTAAGTTTGAAAACCCGAATGTGACGGTGCCAACTTCACAGAGCTGAAATTAGTCGAAAAAGTGTCGGAAACCACGAGAATATTTCGCGATCAATGTGGATTATGATTTTATTTCGTCGATGAAAAAAAAAACGAAGAAAATGAAACCTTTTTAGGCCCTTTACCTTAAGGCTACACTAAGATATTTTTATTATCTGATATCAATAAAAAAGAACTGTAGAAAATAGTCGAATGGAATGTGTCAAAGGATACACAACAAGGAACATGGGGAAGGAAGGTGTAGTCCTTGCATGATCCATGCTCGGTGCGGGCTCGGTGTGAACATGAAGATAGTGCATGAACTTGGAAATAGGGAAAGAGGGAGAGGGGAGGAGAAAATAGACCAAATGCTGGACAAGGGACGGAAAACAAGGGGTACAGGACAAGGGACATGGGACTTGGGACACGGGGAATGACGGTGAAGAAAGCAGAGCAGAGAAGACAAAAAGAAGAAAAATAGTAGTGGATTGTAGTGAACAGTGTAACAATTTATGATCCGCTTGTAAGTTAGCAAGTTAGTGATACTTTTATGGCGCGCCGACCCTTATATGTATATAATTTCCTCCTAAAAAATTAGACATACATATACTACTTCATTTAATATTTTTTCAAACAAGGGTAAATTTTTTTCCTCCATATACACCCCTATTTCCAATTTTAATCTCCCTCTACTCCTGTATTTCTTATGGCAACTCCAAAAGACTGTTAAGCTACAAATTCATCGCGCGCCCTTATCAAGTAACCAGATCATATACATTCACAGTTCGTCTGCATCTCAGTCGCACCTACTTACAAAAGTCACAGAAGTCTTCTGAATTGATAATGGACTCCGGCAACGACGGCGACTATGATGATGGAATTTAAGAAAAAGTTTATTCGTGGTACACCATGAATACGACCAAGTACTCCTTTATTCACGATTTTATATTAACCAAGTACTCGTCCATTAGGAAAGTCCTGGATACAACGAACTTCTTTTAATCTGAAAAAAGAAACCCCTGGAAAAATATGAAGTCAAGAATTTTCCAAATTACCTCCCGTTGTAATAGTACGCTGGGCGTTGATGTTGATGAAAGAATTTATTTTGTGACCATGGTAGCAGTTTTGAAATGAAAATATAATTTAAAATGGATTTGGATAGATTGAGTTGTAGTTGAAATTTGTTGGACGTTTGTTTTCATTTTGAATGAGAATATTCGGGAAGAGAAGTTCGAAGAGTCCAAATTTCAACAAAAATCGGACCCCAGGAATCGCCTCAAAACGATGATGAACAATCGCCATAAATTCATAAACTACCTTAAATTTAAATCCTGTCTGAGGTTTCACGGAGTGGATACCCGTGGGAGAGTGTCTAATACCTGAAGCAAAAATTCACTCTGGGATTATATTCGTACTGCCATCCTGGGATGTAGTCGTATCTCGTATATTCTAAAACGTCCTTCCCAAAGTGGATTTCTGTGGGTTAGTAATATCTAAAGCGGAAGTCCTCTTTGAGATCTACCAGGGTGGATTTTAGTCGCATCATACTACCTAAAGCGGGAATATCTCTCTCAATTGCCCTAACCCCCTGTGGGGTATAGCGCGTCAACTGTTCCATGTGGCCCAGTTGACGTTTCGACGACATAAACAGGTTTCCGAGAATGCAGTTGCCAGCATGCACCTCCTGCACATCCATGGCCACAAACGTCGTCGTGGACGGGATTCGAGCCCGAAACGAAAGCGCGAATATACTCCGTGAAATCTGAAACTGGAGTTCCGCTTTAGGCAGTACGAACAGACATTCCACAAGGAATTTTCCCTTAAGATAGTACATACTAATCCAGGCAAATCCTGCTTTGGGCAGTATAAAAATTTGGAGTACATTTCTTATACCCTAGACTTATAGTATAGGGTATATTATTATTAGCAATGTATATATATAAATGATCAGGGTCACCTCCTGAATCGATTTAGTCGTGTCTGTCTGTCTGTCCGTCCATCTGTCTGTCAGTCCGTCCGTCTGTCTGTCCGTCTGTCCGTTCGCACAATAACTTTCGATAGAATGAAGCAAGAGACTTGAAATTTTGGTCAAACATTTGAAGTTGGATTTAGTTAGTTGTTATTGAAAATGCGCAAGATTGGACCAAAGGAACCCATACCTTCCCTACAATTGAAGCTTGAAATAAGCTATAACTTTCGACAAAATGAAGTTAGTGACTTCAAATTTTAGTCAAATATTTATAGTAGGATCTAGTTGGTGGATATTGAAAATACGCGTGAAGTCCCACCAAAGAAACCCCTACTTCCCCTACAAATAAGCAATAACTTCGATAAAATGAAGCTAGTGATTTGAAATTTTGATAAAATATTTGCAGTCCGATCTAGTTGATTGGTATTGAAAATGGGTAAGATCCGGCCAAAGGAACCCCTACCACCATATAGCAAACTCACTTTTAAGGCATATGGTTGTTGCCAAATGGTACTTTTGGTATCGTCACTAGGTCTGTATAAGTTTAGGGTGCATACGCTTCGGACTTCGGTTTGGTTTTTCATTCCAAAATGATGGTTTAAGCGACAGTTTATTAATTTTTGTGGCATTGTTCAGCAGTATTTGGGACGGAAACTCCGTATGAATTACCTTCTCAAAATTAGTGTTACTTTTCATTTTCATTTTGGAGCGAT
This sequence comes from Chloromyia formosa, assembly GCA_964017055.1. Taxonomy (NCBI): domain Eukaryota; kingdom Metazoa; phylum Arthropoda; class Insecta; order Diptera; family Stratiomyidae; genus Chloromyia; species Chloromyia formosa. The sequence goes on along the minus strand of OZ024818.1, from coordinate 45,056,997 downwards.
AGTTTCTGGCACGTTAATATTCATGAAGCTAGATAAGATAAGAAAATAAATGGACCGTGGCCCGCAAAAGTGCCACAAGCACCGCGACAAAAAGTATATTGTGCTACGTCCAGATCCTGGAGAGCATAACTAGATCAGTGTATACAATCTGTTCAACTCAATAAATCGACTGATATGGACGAGTTTGATCGAGGCAACGACCTCCGCCATGGAGTAGGCAACGCCGAAACCAACTGTTCGAAAGCGAGCAAGAGCTTCACATTCATCGAGAATGTGGTCAAAAACAAAAACGATAGCTTGCGCATTGTTTTGACGTGACCTCAAAGACGCGAATGACCTGTGAAAAGTCCATAAATAACTCTGACCCTGTTTCTGCTCAGGCTAAGCAGATCGAAGGTACCGGTGACATGAGTAGCACGCAGTGACCAACTTCGATTGTCTCACACTAGGGAGACCTTCCCACAGCAAGGCAGCTCTCCCTCACTCCCAATCCCTAATCCGCTGCCTGACAAGGCAGATAGATATACCGCAGGTAGAGTTTGAGCCAATGTAGGGGCCCTCAGGTGCCCGTCTGCTAAGCTCGTCAGATTGTTCATTACTAAAGTGTTGAAGTGTCCGCGGGCCCAATAAGTTTGTTTGAGGCCCCAACAATGTTGAGGATATCTTGCCAAGACAAGACTAGTGTTGAGTGAACCGATGTAAAGATTCCTATATTTCTGTAAATGTATCCTGTGGGCTGGCACAGCCTCGCACAGACCTCAATTGCATGCACTTCCGCTTGGAAGACAGTGGAGAAATTTCCCATGAGAATGAAGATTCGGTAGCCTGGGCCGACAATACCCGCACCTGATCGTTCATCCGGTTTGGACCCATCCGTGAACTATTTTATTATGTGGGGATGAACAGAGTGTTCTCAGTAACTGAGGTGGTCGCTCTTTTCCACCATATGACTGCTCCTTAACCAATAATTGACAGAACTATCGCACTGCGACCTGGAGGTCTATTGTGCTACAATTCAAAAATGCTTGATGTTATTTGTCAATTTGACCGAAGAGTTGTACAAAGTGGGGCATTTCATTGCCCTAACCTTCCTTTTTTCGTAAATAGGACAATAACGACATTCGATAGGCTTGTCCGAACTCCACTAGTAGCATACATTCTTGGATTACACGGAAAACATTCTGGATGTTGTCGGGTAGCACATCTTCAAAGTTACCCTTGCCACAAATAACCGGAGTGGTACGAACCGTCGACTTTTAAAATCTCGATTACTAAAGTCGGGATTTTGTTTAATGGAAAAATATTTCAAAATCTCGACTTGAGAAAATCTCGATTAAAAAATATCTCTGTTGATCGATAGAAAAAATGTCGATAATCTCGACTAATCTGAAATGAATTCAATGGTGAGGTGTAATAATCCACTTCAAAAGTGAAAATGTCAATTGACTTTATTTTTCTATTCAAAATGAAATAAGGTCAATGGACATTATGTCGCCTTTCCCCGCTTTAGTAGATGCGCGAAGAAGAGGCGTCTGATGAGGTGCGCTTCGCACTAGCGGTCGAAACCGGCGAACACGATTTGCGTTCCTTTTGGTGGGTTAATTATTCTTAACAAAATAAATTTCTGCTTTAGTAGTATGTACTAATTTGGAATTTTTACTGGAGAACCAGCGTTCTGGGATTATTTCCTGAGGGCCAAGAAAGATTTCTTGAGAGTGTAGCCTATACAAGAGACTGCGATCCCTTAAGAGCGGAGCAATCCGAACCCACACAAATGACTCAAAATAGTCTCTTGTGTCTGTTTAGAAAATTTAAGAGAAAAGTATGAATAACGCCAAATCAAATGTAGCTGTACATACAGTTATGAATCAAAAATTATATTTGTATTATATTAGTCGGCGGCCGACTGAGAAAATATCATTTTTTGATTCATTGTCGATATTTAAAAAATCGAGATTTTGTCCTGTCAAGATTACGTTGTTGTTAACTGCTTTGACCCCTCCAGGGGCATGGACGCGTCAACATCTCTAGCATTTCTATACCTTGTTGACATTTTGATAGCATATCTAATTTTCGGGAGGTCAGCTGCTAGCATGCACGCCCTATCCGCGCCGTCTTTATATTGACAAATTCGGAGCACTGTGGGAGTTCTATTAGTACCCACCGGCAGTTTTTTGGTCGCTCCGAGATTTGAACTCCGTGCTCTAGATTAGTATCGTAGCGCTACTCGTTGAGGGCATCCTCGAGTGATGTTTGCTGTGAGAGTGGTATCTTAAACTTCAGTGATAGCCCCTCTGGAAGAGAGCATGCGTTTCGACCAGACTACTATAGTGGTGTCGGCATCTTTTACTTTGAGAGAACTGTCGATAGAATCAAAAGAGGTGTTCTCAAAAGCACCTTCGATATCAAGAAACGCGCATGAAACTAAAAAATGAAAATTTACGCCCATAGGTTGTGTGTCCAAATGGATTTTTTTTAAATGCTAGTATCCTATTGAAATTTTAATATAATTTATTTTAGTATGCTATGTTTAAGTAGGTAAGGTGATCTGAAAAATGAAAAGCTCAGAGCCTGCAGTCTCTGGATGTCCTGCTTAAAAAATCCATATATTTTCCTCTTCTGCATTTTTTTTTTTTTTTTGTGTGATTGGCCTAGTGCTGATAAATTTTTGGTGTGTGTGGATAGCCGAACTAAATCATCATGGCTTAGTTTGGCGATGACCCACTCCACTTTAATTATTCTTAACAATATATGTATATATTCTTGGTCAGTGTGATAAGACGAGTCGATTAAGCTTTGTCCGTCTGCCCGTAATGGAAAATTTGATTGGAGTGATGTATACTCACGGACAGTTCGAGTTAAAGTAAAATATATTTGTTCAAAAGATTGGTTAACAATCGAATTCACAATTCACAATGTTGATTCACAATATGCATTCCTTGAGATAGGTACTAGATTCAAACAATAATAATATAATTCTAAACAATTCAAAATTCTAATTACAATACTCTCCCTGAATTTTAATTGTTAGACTAATCCAAGCATTTTACTTAAAGTTTCATGTTTATTAAAATTTACTGCTTTTGTTAAAATGTCTGCTAACATTTTGTCGGTTGGTGTGTACAAAAGTTCAATTTTACCTTGTTTTATGACATCCTGCATAAAGTTGCTCTTAATCGATATATGCTTCGTTCGAGATGAAAAGCTGTTGTTAGTAGCCAAATGTATGGCACTTTTGTTGTCGCTATGGATCGTAATGCACCTTGAAGATTGTGGCATCAGTTCAGCTTCAAGAACTTTTAGCCACATCGCTTCCTGCGTCGCCAATACAATGGATGTTAATTCTGCTTCAGTAGTAGATAGGGCAATGGATTTTTGTGTCTTTGATGCCCACGATACAGCAGCACCCTGCATTTTGAAGACGTAGCCGGTTGTAGATTTCCGCTTATCCAAATCACCAGCCCAGTCAGCATCACAATAACCAATAAGCTCGTTATCCATATTGCTAGAATAAACTAAAGATTTATTGAGTGTGCCTTTTAAGTACCTTAAAACACGTTTAACAGCATTCCAGTGAATTCGCCTGGGATCCTTGTTAAATCGGCTTAACAAGCATACAGCATAGCATATATCTGGTCGTGTAAGATGCGCTGCATACATCAAACATCCTATCGCTTCTTGATAAGGGATCTTTGACATTTCAGCTAATTCCTCGTCGGTCATCGGTTCACAAATTGTTGACAATCGTTGGTTAAGATCGAGTGGTGTTGAAACCGGATTAGAGTCCATCATTCCAAAACGTTTTAAAATATCCGAAATATAATCCTTTTGGTCGATCGTGATTGTCCCGAGTTTCTCGTTTCGTGTAATTCTCATTCCCAAAAGCATAGTTGCTTCCCCAAGGTCCTTCATTTTAAATCGCTCCTTCAAACCATTCACCACACGAGATTCTTCGTTTTTATCATTCGATAAGATGATAATATCGTCGACGTACAGCCCAAGAATCAGCATTTTCCCAGCTTTGATTGAATAATAGATGCATTGGTCAGCCTGTGATCGAGTGAGTCCGAAACCAATCAGTATAGAGTTCAACTCCTCATTCCAAATTCGACTCGCTTGTTTTAAACCATAGATTGATCTCTGCAACTTGCACACACGACCGCTCTTGTCATTGAATAACTCTGGTTGAACCATGTAGATTTCTTCTTGCAGTTTTCCATTAAGAAAAGCTGTTACTGCATCTAGGTGACGAATTTTCAGGTTTAGTTTAACTGCTAGCGCTAGAAGATATCGAATGGATGTGTGCCTGACGACTGGTGAATACGTTTCGCTGTAGTTTATCCCATGTTGCTGAGTGAATCCCTTGGCTACAAGCCGTGCTTTGAACTCCTTCATGCCTGTAATTAAGTTATTCTTTATTTTGAAAATCCACTTACATCCAATTGTATGTTTGCCTTCTGGCAAAGCTTCGAGCTTCCATGTTTCGTTTTCTTGCAACGAGTGTAGTTCCTTTAACATCGCTGCTTTCCACTTATCTGCATCGGCACAGCTCATTGCTTCCTTTATTGTGGATGGTTCAAACAAATCTTCACAGCTCACTGCAAATGATTTTTCTTCCAGTCTCTGCTTACCCGCTAAACGTTCGGATCTTCTAAGAATGATTTCTTCCGTATCTTCTTCGTTTGTAGTACATTCAACCTCTTGATTAGCCATGTTAAACTTCTCTTCTACGATGTCTTCCCAATTCAAGTCTTGTTTGAATTTAACCTCATCTTCGTCCTGTTTATCCATCGATGAGATTACAACATCACCATCAATCGTTGGTTTGTCAATATGACAAGTTTGTTGTGACTCAAAAAATACAACGTCTCTGCTGACAACGATATTCTTGGTCGTCTTATTGTACAAACGATATGCCTTCGAGTTATTACTGTAACCTACAAATATACATTCGGCAGATTTCGAATCTAACTTACGTCGTTTCTCTTTCGGTATGTGCGCCATAGCTGGACAACCAAAAATCCTTAAATGTGAAGTGTCTGCGACCTGTCCAGTCCATAGTTCATAAGGGGTTTTCTGACCTGTGCCTTTACACGGAATGCGGTTTATAATATAAGCTGCAGTCGCAACTGCTTCACCCCAATAACCTTTGCTCAGCTCAGCGTCAATAAGCATACAGCGGATCTTCTCGACGATAGTTCGATTCATTCTTTCTGACATCCCATTTTGTTCCGGTGTGTAGGGTGCAGTCTTTTGATGTTGGATGCCATGATTCTCCAAATATTCTTTGAACGCCTTGTTGCAGTACTCCGTCCCATTGTCCGTGCGTAAAGTAGCAATTCGTAGATCACTCTGCCTTTCAACATACTTTTGGAATAATTTAAACTTTGAAAACACTTCAGATTTTTCGCGCATTGTGTAAACAAATAGCATACGTGTAAAGTCATCTATAAATGTTACGAAATATCGCGCACCACCTAACGATTTTACGTTGATTGGGCCACACACATCAGAATGCACAAGTTCAAGTTTACGAGTAGCGCGACGACCTACTTCTTTGAAAGGAACTCGAGTTTGTTTACCTTTGACACAAACACTACACGGTTGACAACCTTTTACCGCACTTGAATGAGCTAATCGCCTATGTACAATATTTGGTTCAACTTTTGCGATCATTACTTCGTGTTTATTATTATCGTGACACTTGTTGATTTCTTTAGTATTCAACATATACATTCCACATTCTTCGCGCGCGGTAGCTACGATTTTGTTATTTCTGTCGAGAATTCGACAACCGTTTCTGTCAAAAACAACACTGTTACCATGTTTTACCGCCTGACTCACTGATAACAAGTTTGCGCATAAGTCCGGAACACATAACGCATTTTTGACTGTGATTTTACACTTGTCAGTTTCAATGTCTATGTTTCCATATGATCCGATTGGCATTTTTGCACCGTTTGCAGCTGTAACGCTTTCATTTAGCACTTTATTCCGATTGAGCAGCAAATCTTGTTTTCCAGTCATATGACTTGACGCACCCGAATCAATAAACCATTTATCAGGTTCCACCTTTCCGCGCGAAATATGTAAAACAACATTCGATTGATGTTTTTTTTGTTTTGACTTCTTCGGACAGTTCCTGGCGATATGACCCTCCTCGCCACACTTGAAACAATTTCCATTTGCAGGTTTACTTTGATTTTTAGCAGCACTTTTTTTATTTTTGAATTTTTTATCGGTTCCATACAGAGCCAGCTTTTCGCTTGCATGATGTCCATCGAACGATACTTCTTGAAGCAGCACAGTTTTCACGGAATCCGCATTTATCTTCATTCCAGAATTTTCCAATCCCATGACCATCGGCTTATAATCCTCTGGAAGACCGCCTAACAATAACGTTCCGACGATTTCGGAATCGATGTTTAAACCAACTTTCTTCACTTTGATCCACAGCATAGTCATTTTGTTGACGTATTCCTCCATCGAAGTGCAATCCTCTCGTTTTAGCGACACGAGCTGCTGGAGCAAATTTACCTTCCTTCCCATACCACTATCCTCAAACGCAGCCGATAAATTTTTCCATGCTTCTTTTGCGGTTTTTGCTTCCATCACATAGGAGTAATTGGCTGGTTCAATTAGGAGGATGATTTCGGATTTAGTTTTTAAATCCTCATCCGCAGCATTTACATCTGGCTTCTCCACGTGCTTCCATAATCCCTTGATCACTAAATAGGATTTAGCGGCGATTTTCCAGGTGTCCCAGTTTTCACGGCCTTTGAGACGTTCTATACGAATAAGTTCCGCCATTTGACTTTAACTATCGCGAAACAAAGAATTCCGCACAGCACAAAAAAAAAAACGGCGAGCTCTGGGCCCATAACCTAATGGAAAATTTAATTGGAGTGATGTATACTCACGGACAGTTCGAGTTAAAGTAAAATATATTTGTTCAAAAGATTGGTTAACAATCGAATTCACAATTCACAATGTTGATTCACAATATGCATTCCTTGAGATAGGTACTAGATTCAAACAATAATAATATAATTCTAAACAATTCAAAATTCTAATTACAATAGCCCGTCTGTCTGTCTGGTTCTATGCAAACTAGTCCCTCGGTTTTGAAGCTATCGAGCTGAAATTTTGTACAGTCTTTTTTCTATTGCACGCCTTATATATGTCGGAGCCGGACGACGACCTCATATACAATATTTACCATAGAAACGACCGGTCTAAGAATCCGTCATTGTGAGAAAAACTTTTTTATTTCTTAAGGTATCTTCCTAAAGTCTCATACTCATATTCAATAGTATCTTTCATCAAATCACATTTTCGAATTTGGTTGAAATTGGAATACTTTATCATATAGCTCTCATAGGAACGTCCGCTCCAAAAGAAAGCTTTTATTAGAAAAACCTTTTTTATTTCCGAAAGTATCTTAACCAAATTCCATATTGTTCAATCATATTTACCACCAAACTACATTCCAAGATTTCGTAGAAATCGGCTCACTATTCCATATACTTCTCTTAGGAACAGAGAAATTGGAACAACTTTAACCACTACTTCCAAAGTGGCAAATGCACGTTAAATAAAAATGAAGGCTAACTTGATTAGATAACATTTTGTCTAAAAAAAATTTACAGAATTTTGATTCATACTCTGCTACTCTGACGTATCTTAGACTTTTGTTTTTGTTTCTTTTTTTTTAAATAAACAAGTCCGATGACGACTACAGGGTATTTGAACAAATCTCGAGATTTAAGCAAATCTGCCCACAAATCTCCTAGATTTACCATACGCTATTAAGTTTTCCTAATCAGGATTTGAAACAAGATTTAAAACAAATCCCGTCACAAATCTAGTATTAACCCCTCTGCTGCATTCTACGTTCAATCTGGTTTGGGCCTAAATCTTGGTGGTTGAAGGAGAAGCAGAAGAAGCAAACGGATGGTGTGCATGGCTTTCGTAAGGTCTCTGATGTGCATAAACTATAGCGAATAAACTACATTTTCTCTGCATTCTTTTTAATTTCGTAAATTCCAGCGTAAATTCCTTCAATTTTCAATGCTCTACTAGACTAGACGAACCATCATAATAATAAACAGTTGATTTCGTTGAATACACTCAACGGTCGTTACTATGGCCAATTTCACAAGCTCCATCGATACCAACACACAAATTCCTCGTTCGCTCTACTCGTTCATGAACATTGAACACTGTGCGTCGTCGCGTCGTTCAATGATCGTAAAATTGTATTCATTACATCGATTAACGGCCGAATTTTATGGTAGATATGTACTTGGACAAAATCCATTATTCGGACGCTTTCCTTTCGATACTCGTTTCGCTCCGTTTTTTTTTTTCAGTAGCCAATAAATTCCAATTGGTACTAAAGCAGGAGGCAATAATGTTGACGAATTAACTTGACGAATGTCGGAGTCGGTATTTTGAAATTTTAATTTCAATTTAATTACATAAGAGTTCGAGAATTCGGAAAATGATGCCTCCTGATGTGGTTTGTGGGATGTTGAAATCTAGTCGAGTATTTTAATGATGTATCAGGTGATGAATTGATTCAACTCTTATCGTGACCCCACGTTGGATGGCTTTACTGTTTTTTTAAGAAAATCAATGTCTCAGATCTGCCCCTAGTAAAATTCGATAAGGAGTTTTTTTTATTGTTTTCCAAATTTTTTCATTTACCATTTCTGCGCAAAACAGAAGAGTGATTTGCAGTTCATTGTCATCAGTTCATTCAGTTCAGTTCAAATTGAGATCCCACATTGAGCGCCACATTATAAACACTCTCAATTATATTTATACCCTTCACGGATGTGATAGGGTATATTAACTTTGTCATGAAGTTTGCAACGCACAGAAGGAAGCATCTCCGACCATATAAACTATATAGGTATATATTCTTGGTCAGTATGATGAGACGAGTCGATTAAGCATTGTCCGTCTGTCTGTCTGTCCGTCTGTCTGTCTGTTTCTATGAAAACTAATCCCTCAGTTTCAAGGCTATCGACCTGAAATTTTGTACAGAGCCTTCTTTCTATTGCACGCAGTATATATGTCGGAACCAACGGAATCAGACCACTACGTCATATAACTGCCATAGGAACGACCGGTCCAAAAATTCGTCTTTGTAAGATAAACTTTTTTATTTCTAAAGATATTGTTTTCAAAATTCACAATAATGAATAGTATCTTTAGTGAATTCATATTACAAACACTATTTTAAATAATTTTCATATAAATTTACCGTATTGTATTGACTTTTTTGTATTGTATTGACTGTTTTGCGAAAAAAATGATTCGAAAATTGATTTTCTCGACTTTGGCGTGTTGTAACATTTTCCATGTTAGTTAAAATAAACAGTTTGAATCGACCGTCGCTGAGGTGATAAACGTGACACTCGATCTAGTACTTCGCTGGTGCACTGAAGTTGGCCTAAGCGTCTACCCTCAAAAAACCGTCTTAGATCCCTTCACTCGAAAAAATAATCTAAGCTTAAACCCTTTCAGCCTTGCGGAACGGTACTTCAGTTCTCCACTGAAGTAAAATACTTCGGCATTTTGTTGGACTGGCGGCTTAATTGGAGCAATCACGTTGAGGCCGCTATCAGTAAGGCCACTCGGATCATGTGGGGTTGCAGGTCTCTGTTTGGCAAAACTTGGGGACTCACCCCGAAAATGATCGAGTGCTTATATTTGATGGTCGTACGTCCAGTTGTGACTTATGCGGCGCTAGTTTGGTGGCCCAAAACGAAACAGCGTTGCACCATTCAGCTTTGTAGTAAGTTACAGCGCCTTGCATGCCTTGGTATGGCAGGATCTATCCGTATTTGTCCGACATCGGCTACTGAGGCGATTTTTGGACTTACTCCGCTGCATATTTTCATACAAGAATCTGCGGCTCTGAACGCTCTTTGAATGTGTCTAATATACGATGGCTATGTGTTCAATCAGGGACACATGAGCATTTTGAAGCGGATCCCTGGTATGCAGATCGGCTCGATTTCTGATTATATGATCAGGGAAATATGTTTTGGTAGAAAATTTTCGGTCTCCATCCTCACTCGCGGGGAATGGGACAGTGGCATTCTTGGCTCTGTCTCCCGGTATACCATGTAGTTTACCGACGGATCTAAAATGGAGCTGGGAGTTGGTGCTGGAGTCTATGGACCGGACACCAGGATCTCCGTTGTTATGAGCGTCTGGCCTGGTGTTTTTCAAGCTGAAATCAATACCATTGGGGCCAGCGCCAGAGATATCCTGAACAAGAGACTCAAAGGCGTTAGCATCGCTATCCGCACTGATAGTCAGGAAGCCATTAAGGCTCTTTCTTCACATAGTTTCTCATCGAAATTAGTGAAAGAGTGTTTTTATACCCTTCAATGTTTCACAAATACCAATCGGGTTACTTTATGTTGGGTACCTGGTCACCGGGGCATCCCTGGTAATGAAGCTGCCGATGAACTTGCTAGACAAGGTTCCTCGGAGAAATTTTTCGGCCCTGATCCTTACTGTGTTCTGAGTTGGGCGAAAACAAGATCACTAGTGAGGAAGTGCTCTGCCAACGAAAGACTGCGTCACTGGGATTGCCTTCCAGGACAGCGGCAATCCAAAGATCTTATAAAACCCTACGGTCTCAAAGAAACCAGCCGCCTGGGTAGAGCGGAGACTAATCGAGGGTTACCTCACGGGGCACCACCGGGTGAGATATCACCTCAACAAAATCGGTCTATCCACTGATACTGAGTGCCGGCTTTGCCTGGAGGACACAGAGTCCACTAAACATCTTCTCTGCGAATGTCCGGTGGTAGCCCGTTCCAGGTTCTTGTTTCTTGGAAACTGCATCGTGAGCTCAGCGGTCGTAAGGAGCACCCCTACAAAGGATCTACTAGCCTTCATTAGGCTGGTTGAGGGTCTTTTGGATTAATTAAAGCTATGGCACAATAGATCTCATGGTCGCGGTGCCCACCCTTGGGTATCTTAGCCTGTCCTTGTTATTATTATTATTAAAAAGGTTTTTATGCAAAGTTGGAGGATAATTTTATAGGGAATAATTGGATTTTTTACTTTTAGTTATGCGACCAACTCTACCTAAAACAAGTTGAAATACGCCATAGGTACCGTTGAAATTTTTTTTGAGGTGGTACAAATTTGAATCTAAGATTTCTGGCTAGCCGTGATTCTATTGGCAACATTTATTTTTTTTTTTAGTTTTTAAATAGTTTGTAAAAGCTGTAATTTTCGGTTGCCTTTTTACGACAACCGTTTTTCAATTGTTTCGTTTAACTTTGTTTTTTGTTAACCATTCATTTTCAGTCGTGTCGTATTTGGTTGGATTTTTTCCAGTCACAATTTTTATAAATGTATCGTTCTCGCTTGCATTTTTGGCAACAATTGTTTTTAATTTAGCCGTGTTGTAGTTCTTCGACAGTCATTTTTACAACTGAGTCGTTTTCCATTGCATTTTTTCTGCACCGTTTTAGTTTTAAAGGTGTCATTTTATTAGTGACTGCTTCTTTAACTATGTACGTCGTTTTCGGTTGCGTGTTCTGAAAAACGTTTTTTGTTCTGTGTAATTTTTCCTAGTGTTTTCTAGACAACCGGTTTTTAACTGTTTCGTTGCAAAATTTTTCTTTTTTTCTTAAAAACTGTATCCGTTTCCGTTCATTTCTGAGATTTGTGATGTTGGCACCCTCACATAATATTTTCTTAATTTAAATTGTGCAGTTCGCTTGCCCATCAGAGGCCCACGTTTGCTCACTTGCAAAAAAAGTTATGAACAAAACCATTTTTTTTCAAACTGGGGGATGTTTTACGCTATTTTGTTTGCCCAACGTTAGCCCAAGATTACCCACGCAAAATTTTAGTTTGCCTGATTTTTTTTTTTTTTCAAAAATACAAATTGTGATCCCACATTGAGCGCCACATTATACACCCTCTGAATTATATTTTTAATATAATATAAGCTGCGTAATTTGTTTTCCATCGTAAGCCCTCATCTGCCCAAGAAAAAAATTCGTTTACCCACCCTTGCAAAAAAAAAAGTCACTAGCTAAATAAACTTAATTTGACTCCTTAAAGGACGATTTTGTAGTGAAAACTGGGCAATCCGTTCGTCCATCATGAACAATCGTTTGCCCAGGAACACGTTTCGTTTGCCCACTCTTGCAAAAAAAAGTTATTAGAGAAAAAAATTAAATATAATCCTTAATTTTATGCAAACTAGATAATTTGTCAGTTTATCGTAGGCCCTCGCTTGCCCAAGAAAAAATTTTAGGTATTTAAAAAACGAAAACGAAATTTTTTCTTAGGCGAACCAGGACTTACGAGGGACAAATGAGCTAGGCAATTTAAAATAAAAAACATCATAGTGAGGGTGTATAGAGTGGCGATCATCCCAAATTGGGCGCCACTCTATACATCCTCACAAAAAATTCTTTTTTTTAATAAAAAAAATTGTTAGCGGTGGACAAACGAAAATTTTGGGTGGGCAATCCTAGGCTGACGTTGGGCAAACGAAATAACGTAAAACCCACAACAATCATTTTTTCAATTGTATCGTATCATGCTCGGTCGCATTTTTTTTTTGTTGATTAGTCATTTCGGGTAGCACTTTTCCCCGCCAACCATTTTTTTTTGACTATGTTGTTTTCCGTTGTGTTACATTGACCACAATTATTTTTAACTTTGTCGTCTTCCGTTGCGCTTTTCTGGCAATCGTTAGTTTTTTTCAATCGTGTCAGGTTTCCGTTGTGTTTCTATAATTCTTCATCATCATCGTGGCGCGACAGCCCGACGTCGGGCCTTGGCCACCTGGTTTCTTTAATTCAGTTAAAAAAAAATTAAGTTAGCAGTAAAGCTTGTTTTGATTCCAACTGTCTATGGAAGGTGTATGAAATAGTTAGCCGATTTGAACCAAATTGGGGAATATGGTGTGGCGACACAGATATGTACTTTCTTTTTTAAAAGCTGTTTAGCAGCAAGAAATACGTGTATTTTTTTCATCTTTATCATCAATACCAGCCGAAACGAGAATTAAAAAAAAAAAAAACATCATTGCCTACGTAAGTTGCCGGTATAAACGTCTACAAAACGACCCATAGTCAAAAGCATCTATCTCTCCCATTCTCTGTCCGTGACAGATCCAATAAATCCAAACAATTACTAATAATTTAGAACAGTTATTGTGATAATTATTATGCAAATTCTCAATCTCGATCCGCTCTCTTTTTCTTTTTGAGAATATAGAAACCAAACTCACGCTACACGCCGCGCCGCGCCGGGTGCTCGTATAGTCGAATCGACCGCACACAATTGTTTCTGGCCGAAGAAACAAATAATTATGCAAATTGAAATCACTTTGTTATTCAAAATTTTGGAATAAATAATTTGAAATTTGTTGGAGCAGTCTGAATGCTACGGGGGTGACGGTGAGAACGCTAAAGTTTTCACGTTTATCTTACACATGGCTTATTCCGATCCATGGTGAGGCGAGTGTGGTTTTATTCTTATTAGAATAAGGCACAGTATTAGTATTTAGTAATTCAATCAATTTAAATATTTTAGGAAATTATAATGCAGATTTAATCTAAATTGTAGCTCTGAATAGCAACTAATTTGTCTGGTTTCGACATCGATGCCAAATACTCAATTGCCCTAAACCCTTGTGGGGCATAGCGCGTCAGCTGTTCCATGTGGCCAGTTGACGTTTCGTTGGCATAAACTGGTTTCGGAGAATGCAGTTGCCAGCATGCACCTCCTGCACATCCATGGCCACGAACGTGGTCGTGGACGGGATTTGAACCCGAAACGCCGGTATCCAAATATGAGACTGATGCCTCAACACACTACGCAACCGGATGCCAAGTAATGATAGTTGATTATAGGTTCGGTTAAGTTGAAGGGGCTGCGATAATTAGCACAGCACACAAATATTTTTTTTTTCAATTGTTTCGATTGCTTTTCGACAAACAACTTTTGTTTCAGACGTGCCGTTTTTTTACGAAAGCTGTTATAAATGAACTGCGTTGACAGAGAAGAGCAAGGTGCATATATTCGTAGATCACCACTGGGTTCATGGTGATACCCACCAGATTCGGCATACCTGACACTATTTCAATCGTTAAACCAGCCAGCCAGCTGTGCATTAATATGGGACGCAATACTGATACTCGTACATAAACCCAGTAAACAGTTTTCTGCTGCAAGCCCCATTTCTTTCCTACCGCCTTTCTACACGAGTATAGTGTAACGGTCCCCTTTGTCACACGAACGCCTTCCATCATAGCTATTTATCCAGGATAGGACCAATGAATTTGGCTTTATCAGTCAGCACAACCCATGTGCCCTAATTAAGTGGGAGTCGATCAAACGCTCCAACGCAAAGTTGATGATGGGCTGATGCGTGCGTGAGAACTTTTACCCATTTTCGGAATAAAGATAGCTTTAGCTTCAATCCATATACAAGGAATGTGTACTAATTCTAGACAACCTTTGAGAATCAATTCAATCCAGGAATGCGCTACGTCCAGCATATGCTGTTGGTTAGCCGGAATGATACAATACAATCAAGGCCGGCAGATTTGCAAGAGTCGAAACTGGTTATAGCCTAAACAATCTTTTCATTCAATAAAATTGACGCAGCATCACAGTTGTGTAAAATTGTAATTGAGTTCCCTGCGATCGGGACGGCTCGACGCAAGTTCTTGTCAAACAACGAGGATAATATGACCCTAATCGCTCTGCTCAATGCTTTCATTAAACAGGAAGCATATTGGCAGGATGGTGTGGGTGGTTACAGGGCACTGTCCCATCGGCGAGCATGCGAGGAGGCTTCGTCTTCCTCATCCCGACTAAAGCAGAAGTTGTCAGGATGAGGACGAAGAGGAGAGTGCTGCTCACCTTCAATGTCATTGCCCAGCTTTGGCTAATAGGAAGAAGAGGTTCTTGGGATTCTCTTCTTTTCAGAACCTCGATCGCTTTATCACCAGTATTGGCTGGCTTGGTATTTAGTGTTAAGAGTTTAGGTACAGAGTCTCGGTGGCACCACACGGGCTATGAGTGGTCTATGTGTGCTGTGTCTAATTTTCGGCAACCCTTGAACCGACCTACCTACGACTGCATTTTTTACAGATTCACTTTTAAACGGCTTTCTTTGCAACTTTTTGTTGAATTTTTTCTGTCTGCTTTTTTTTTGCCATACTCCTCTGTGCCGTTTTTGGTTGCATTTCTGATATGTCGTTCTAGTTTCTTTTTGGTTTGGTTTTTTTTTAACTTTTTTAACTGTTTTTCGATTGTTAGGCCAGTAAAATTAAATTTTATTAATAATAATTAGGGAAAGATCTGGAAATAATTCAAATCACTTCTATAGATACTGAATACATGGAAACTGAGTTTACACGGTCGTAGAAGGTGAGCTTAACTTTTGGAGGGCGAAAATCCGAGAAATTTGAGCCATTTTTTTAATATTATTCTTATAACTCCTTAACGGTGCCTCGAATCGAAAAAACTTGCGAGAGTAAATTAAAGACCGTTGAATTCTGCGTTCAATGCATTGCTCAAAGTTCAAATTCGCTTCAGTAGCGTAGTCAAAATGGATAGTAAAAAAATGACAATTTTCGAGGCTTCGAAGAAAAATCACACTATCGCTTTTCAAGCTCACAGATCTTTGCAACGGAAACTTGAAATGGAAAAGCTAATTTGTTAAAGTTGGGGATAATTTGATTGTAAGCCTAACGTGGTCAATATTTTTCAATTTCCAAGTCCTCGTCATTTGCGGGAAGTTTTGATCTTCTGCTTCCATTTGGAAAAACCTGAAGCTGAAGCTCATCGAATGATCTCAGGTACTTACAGTGAGGTTGCTCTGAGTGACAGAATATGTCGTGAGTGGTTTCAACGTTTTAAAAGTGGCGATTTCAATGTCGAGGACAAGCATGGTGGTGGGAGAGAAAAAAATTTCAAAGACGACGAATTGGAAGAACCGCTCGATGAAGAATTCGCTGAATCGCTGGGAGTGACTCAGCAAGCTATCTCGAAATGCCTCAAGGCCACGAGCATGATTCAGAAACTAGGAAATTGGGTTCCGTACAAGTTAAAACCGAGAGATATTGAACGGCAATTATTTGAACGCGAACAATTGCTTCAAAGGCAGAATCGGAAGGGATTTCTACATCGCATTGTAACCGGCGACGAAAAATGGGCTCGTTACGATAATCCCAAGCGCAGAATGCCATTGAAAATGCCCGGACATGCCTCAACGTCGACCACAAAACCGAATACTCACGGCGTCAAGGTTATGCTTTGCATTTGGTGGGACCAGCTGGGTGTGATATACCACGAGCTACTGAAACCGAATGAAACTATCACAGGAGATCGGTACCGAACGCAATTGATGCGTTTAAGTCTTGCCCCACGCGCCGTACTCCCCAGACATAGCTCCTTCCGACTACCATCTGTTTCGTTCCATGGCGCACGGCCTGGCTGATCAGAATTTTCGTTTGTACGAGGAAGTCGAAAAATGGATCCAATCATGGATCGCGTCGAAAGACGCCTCCTTTTTCCAAGATGGAATCCAAAAACCGCGGAAGATTGTGCCGTTTTTGTTTTATTTTTTTGGCAATTTTTGGGTACGTTTATTGAATAGCTGCTTTACCGACTATGTCATTTTCGACTGTATTTTTGTTATGTCGTTCTTAATTATACCCTAGAATTTTAGTATAGGGTATATTGTTTTTGTCACGATGAAAATATGTAACACCTTAAAGGAGGCTCCGGAGGTATAGCAATGTATATAAAATATATAAATGATCAGGGTCACCTCCTGATTCGATTAAGCCATGTCTGTCTGTCTGTATGTCCGTCTGTCTATCTGTCTGTCTGGCTGTCTGTCCGTCTGTCTGTCCGTTCGCACGATAACTTTCGATAGAATGAAGCTAGAGCCTTGAAATTTTGGTGAAATGTGGGAAGTATGATCTAGTTGTTTGGTATTGAAAATGGGCATGATCAAGCCAAGAGAACGCCTGCCTCCCCTACATATGTAAAATACTTAAATGTATCTATAACTCCTGATTAAATAAACATGAAAAGCTCTAGGTTTGGTAGATTACTCGCGAGGGTAATCTTATACTCTCCTGGGAAAATAAAATTGATCAGTTGAAAACTAACGGTAATTTTCTTCCAAAGAACCCTATACTACCCTACTTTTCAGGTTTTTTGTCTATAACTCTTGAACCAATTGACGTAGACACCTGATTTTTGCCATGTAACCCTGAGATGAGAAGCTGCTTAAGGTTCTGTAAGTTAAACATAATCACATCAAAGGAACGCCTACCTCCCCTACAAAATTAATAAAATTAGATATTACTTTAATTACCATAACTTTCGACAGAATGATACTAGCAAGTTGAAAATTTGGTGGAATGTTGCTAGTAAGACCTACTTGGTTGGTATTGAAAATGGGTAAGATCAGACCCAAGGAACCCCCACCTCTCTTACAAATGAAACCTCATAAAAGCGATAACTTTTTATAGAATGGAGCCAGCGACTTGAAATTTTGGGCAAATGTTTGTAGCAGGCTCCAGTTGGCTAATATTGAAAATACGTAAAATCCGACCAACGAAACCTCTACTTCCCCTACAAATAAAACTTCAAATAAGCGATAACTTTCGATAGAGAGAAGCTAGGGGCTTGAAATTTTGTTTAAATGTTAGTAGGGTGATCTAATTGGTTGGTGGCAATGATGGGCAAGGTCCGACCCAAGGAACCCCTACCTCCCCTACAAGTGAAACTTCAGATAAGCAATAACTTTCGATAGAGTGAAGCTAGCGACTTGAAAAGTTCGACAAATATTTGTAGAATGGGTTAGTTAGTTAATTGATTTTGAGAATGGTCAAAATCCCACTGAATAAGTGCCAACCTCTCCTATGAATTAGCCATATAGGAGACCCACTTTTAATGCATATGGTCGTTGCCAATTGGTACTTTTGGTATCACCACTAGGTCTGTACAAGTCTAGGGTATATATGCTTCGGCCTGGTTTTTTTTAAGCTTCTTACGACAACAGCCCCAATGTTTATCATAGCGTTTTGGTTGCGTTCGTTCTGTACCTCTTCCGGTTGCTTTTTTCCGACAACCATTTTTTCCAACTGTACCAACACTGCCACATAATTCTCCATGTCATTTCAAGTAGAAATTACTCAGGATTTTAAGAATTTTTAACCCTTTAGCATCTATAGGCATTTAAGTTTTTCTTGAAAACTCCCCGCCTTACGCGACTAAAAATTCAATGTCTCGGAAACTACAACAACCAGAACACTCAAATAAATTGATAATCGCAGCCAATATATTTTTCTAAAGTGAAAAATTTATTTGGAAGAAATCGCATAAATGGTTTAATTACAGAAAAAAAAATGTTCAAGTCAAAGTTTTTGTTTTGGTCCAAAAAATATTTTTTTTCCATTACCTTTTCCGTAATTTGTTGCTTGCATGATGTACTTTTTCGGTTTTAAAAATAAACCTTATTTTACAATAATCAAATTCTGGTAACATCATTTTATCCTATTTTTTAATTTCTGAAAGTTATAGCCCTTTGTGTGCTGGAAAACAGGCTTTTTGTGCGTGCAAATACTACGAATACTACGTCGATTTTACATTGCTAAAAACGCACTAACTCGGGAAGTGCGCAAGCTAGAATTATCAATCAAATCTCCGCATTCTTATGAACGAATCGTACTAAGATAATTTTACCCTTAATTACTAATTTCTGGCAGTTCCGGTTCCGTGAAAGAAAATCGTTTATCTCGAAAATTCCCCTTTTTCCCGTCCATCAGGGGCATATGCAATGATCCATCATGTGCTCTTGTGCGTTAAATCGAGCACTTCCCGTGGTAAAATCTTTACCAAATTTGATATGTAGGTTCCTTGAGTGACCCTGATTTTGGAACGATGGCAGTAAATTCGGTTATCAACTGGACTAACGGTATATTCTGCTGTATTCAAACCAAATGACATTTTGAGTCCCTCGGTGAGGTAAAAGGATATTTTTGGCAAGTCATATATAGGAAAAATGGATATGAGATGACTGGAGGGGTTGAGGCAAATGCGCTAGACTACTGGTTAGACATTTCGAGTTCATTGGTAAAGAAAAAGGATATTTTTGACAACAATGTGATATATACGCGAAAAGGGTATCATATTGTTATCGCATCACCACCCAGGCAAGCAGAGATAGCACGGGAATCCTTATTTTAAGAATCTATATTTATTGGTGCACATGTTGCACACTTAAGATTCTTTTCTAAGTAATGCATCTCTATCCATTTTCACATATGTGCGGACTACATCATTCCGTTTTATTACTTAGGCTATTTATGACACATGTTTAGGTTTAGATTCCTTTTAAGAACCCATATAATTGTAATTCTTAGAGGTGGCTTCGAGAGGAGTGTAAGATGATGCGTTTAGTCCACCCGCATGCGTCAAATAAGAACAGTTAAATAAATCGTTGTGTAAGATTTAAATTGTTCGTTTTATTTAAAGTGCGCGAAGTACGATACAATATTATCATTATATGACTGAGGGTGTCGAGGCGAAGGCACTAGACTACTGCTTATCTATCAAATCTAGGAAAACCATCTAAGCCCAATCAGTAGAGATCGTGTTATGAATTGCCTTAACTTCTCCAGTGGGGCATGTGCGCGTCAACATCTCCAGCACATCGATGCCTTATTGACATTTCGTTAGCATTCAAATTCCGGATGGTGCAATGGCTAGAATGCATCTCCGATCCGTGTAACTGTCCTTTACTGACAAGTTTGGAGCCCTGTGTGAGTTCCAATAGTACCCACATGTATAATAGTTTTTTTTTTATTAACGCACCGGGGAAATGAGCTCCTGATATCTAGACACAATCATCGTAGAGTGGTGACCGACACCTCGCGGCTACCGAGCATGATGAAGAGTTTGTGATGCAAGCCATAAGTATCTAATTCTGTAATTCTTTCAAGAATTCTTTATTCCAGACTACGCAGCTCGGTCTGAATTCTCTGGGCCATTCTCTGCAAGCAAACTTTCAAAAAGGAATTGGCAAAGTTGCTTTTCAAGATCAGTTTCGTAAATTTGCATCAAAGGAGAGAAGCCGAACTAAATATGTAATAGAATAAATGTCGTTATCCGAAATAATTATTTAGACTTCTCGGAATAGCTTCACGACAAAGCAACGATGACTTAGAGCAAACCTCCGTGCCTAATCCAAATTTACCTTAAATTATTCAAGGATCTAGCCCCCAAGGAAAGGTGTTGTTAGCTGACTAATCAAAAACTTTTGCCCAATCTCAATCACAGTATCCTTTTCGGTGTACACGATCCGAAATGAATCTACAGAAATTTCTATTGTTGTATTCAACTATCCGGGACTACATTTGTAAATTCTGCGATTCATATGTACACATTGCGGTGAATAGATTCCCAAACTGAGGATGATTCAAGTTCATTTCAATGACAAATATTTAGAGACGACTAGGCTTCATATAAAATTGAAAGGACGGAGTCTTATGCTATTGCTACTCCTTTCAATAAAATTGAATACGAGGCGCACGTGTGTGAAAATTCATAAATGAAATAGAATAGGGGAATTGAGAGGCCGTATTACTACTGTCATTGCTTTTAAATGGAATATTACCATAGGGAATTTTATTTGATGGTCTGTGTGCGGTTTTATTTGAAATGATATGAAGCGTGCATGAAATCAATTTGGTACTGTTGGTCTGGTACTCTTCTCGCTCTCTTTGCTTATCAATTGCATGTCCTAATCATGTTCTTGAAGTCAACTCCTGTCGCATACTTTTAGATGTGGAACAGCCCACAATCTGCCGTTTTCAACCATAAGAATAAAAACATCATTCATTAAAGCAGAATAAACACTGGTGCTACATTTCTAAACCCCGGACACATTTTCGCAACTCGAGTTAAAATACATGCCGACATTGGAAAGATTGCAAAGTGAGCGCTGAATCTGTGAGCATAACACTAAGGTCAGAAAACCAGTTGTGCTGTACTAACATTACAGCACAGACTCTTTCCACTAATACCTAAAAAAGAGTTACGTATTGTGAAATGCAAAGCTTTGGATGGTTGGTTAGAGCGGCCGGTTTCTACCGCTTAGAAAAATCAACTAGCGCAACGTATGCGTCGTTTTGAGGCCGCTTACATAATAAGAGGAATGATTGTGTTATCAAAGTCATTCTAATACTATATAATTAATCCTCAGATCAATCCATCTATCCTCAGAAAACGTATTACCTCCCCGATACCTTTGGGGGACATATCGGATCCGTCAAACAAGAAAATTGTACTCAATTCTTGATGCCTGTTATTTGCACAAGAAATATTGTAAATCCAAATTCCTCTCTGCTTGTTAGAATGAAAATCGCAAGGAGATCAACGGGTGGTAACAGCCGGGTTGACGCGGACCAAGGCCGTGGGGAGCCACGCACTTTAAAATATCCAGCCGCGTGACCAGGGGCTTCTAACTAAGCGCGAATGTCAGGGCCGGTAGAGCGACCCTCCAAATTTCACGTGAAACGAACACCCGGAACTCACGTCACCAAAATGAAGCGCAGACCTTTTTGAAATAGCGTTATAAAAATATATTAAAATGACTTGTAGGTACTAACCCTACGTGTCGGCCGAGCTTTACACTATTTTCTTAACATTACACTTAATCCTAACGTACTTACGTCTGAGGTGGCAATCTCATTAATCCTAGCGTTCGTATATCACTCCAAAGTTGACCACTTTCAAAATGCTATTCCGTATCTGGGACTCGTAGCGCGACTTCGCTATTCGGCAGTGGACCCGCCGGCGGCGCTCGACGTTCTGCTGGTTTAATTAGGTTATTATCGCGTAAATAGGAAACAGCTATGCAGAGCATAGCAAGAGCAGAAGGTTAGTGCAAGAATTCTACTCGGTTAAGTAATCTGCGTTTTTAAATGCAGGCAGCGTGGGTGCCGAAGTTTTCATGCAGTCTACAGTTTGAGAAGAACATAAGATGCATTTCCTGTCAATAAAATGTTCATTTTGAGTAATTATATGAAATAGTAGACATGCAAAATAATTTTGCTGCCTAAAGGTAATTCTTCCGAGTGTATTTGTACTAAGGATTTAAGTTTTCTCTTGAAATTTGAGTCAACGTTTGAATGCTAACTAAACCAAGACACACTCCCAGCAAAGACATGCCCCGTTTTTGTGCTCGCTACTCTAATTTTCTCTCGATCGTTTTCTCCGATTATCCTCTGTGTAAAAAAAGCACCTAACATGCTCTGCGGTTTCCGTCTCTACCAAGAGCTGTTTACTCGATAACGGTTGACTTCTCTCCAGACAATGGTCGAGGAATTAAGGAGGATTTCCCGTACGATCTTGGGCCTTATCGGGATACGGTGAATTTGTTCACCCTGAAATTTTAAGTTCACGACCCACACGCCTTACGCACACGCCTTGGGACAATCACATCCTTGAACCTATGTGCTTTTGATCATTTCAGTGCCTCTGTGGTGATCCTTAAAATGTAGCTCTACGCGTCAACTTCAGCTGATCGTGACACTTGGCTGGTATTGTTTACGACTTATATCTGTGTGTTTCTGGTGCGTGTGCACTATTTCTCTACCTTCAGACTAACAACAACGAAGTATGATGGAGAACCTGGGAAGTGTGAAGGATTTGTTTTGTTTGCAGTCAGCCGTAAGCAGTAGGGAGACTTTTATCTGTTCAGTTACTGGCTCGTCATTTTCGCCCATCAAGTCGTCGTATATTCGGGTTTCCCAGTTTGTAGTTCGCGTGAGTTCTCGCCATCAACCGCCAACAACATCGACATTCACTAGTCGAAGGACTTGAGTATTTGTGTGACTTCCTCTTCTTTACAAGTATTGACTTCCTTCGGATTGTAAGATGCCGCTATGGTGAAGTGTAAGCACGTAATTTAAAGATAAATAAACCTACCTGGCTGCCAACTATCCCTGACCGCACCATAACATACTATCTACGTACGGATTAATTATTTATTTTATAGGATTAACCGCTGCGTAACAGACTCTTCATTCTTGTAGCTTAAGGCAATATAAGTTGTACTCAATCTGGCAACGTGCACTCCCTCTGGAAAATGTCTCGTCATAATCGCTCTAATATTCTGTTCAGAAAGGCATTTGTTTTTACGTACGTCGTATGACGGCCATAGTTTCCCAGACATGACTCATGTTGTCGATGGACCCTTTTTATCGTTAGCCCAGATCATGAGGCGTTCATGAATTTTCCTCTTTACGACACTAAACGACGTGTAGACAGCCACTTCGTCGGACTCATGAACTGTCTCGCCGGTTGATCGACCCGTTACTTGCTATATTCCTATGCCCTGGAATAGATGAGTTCGGCCAGTTCAGTCAGCTCACTGTGGCATTGTTTGACTACTTGCGATGAGATTATCACTGACTCCAGAGCCTGGCTGTCTGCGAAGATGGCGACACTCCTAATTGCTGTGCTGCGCATTAGCACCCTAAACGCCTCCGTTATTGTCACTACTTCACCTTGAAATATACTTGCATTAGCTGAGAGGCAAGGGGACATGGTTACAGACAAGACAGACAGAACAGGTTACAAGTTAATTGCCTTGAACCATTCAGGGGCCATGGGCGCGTCAATATCTCTTGCATTTCTATGCCGATGTTGACGTTTCCATAGTTGCGAGGTACTTGTCAAAGTCAATTTCGGTGGATTGGATTGGAAACCATTCTTGTGCTCAGATAGGTGGAGACTCCAGTATATTACTGTGCCCATTTGGCGGAGGGTCCGAACTCAAAACTGCTTTAGTCTAACAGCATACTGTGTTAAATTCTATTTGTAGATCTAAAGCGAGTAGACCTAGGATGACAATAACTTCGTGCGCTGGACATGAACGCATAGCTCCCGCGGTTGCTATGCAAGCGGCTCTTTGAACTTTATTCAGATATTTCATACGAAAAGCTGGCCATCATACCAGTGCTGCGTGTGCGACAATTCATAAGACCAGCTTTAGCTGATTGCCCTAGCTTCTCTCGCAATTTATGGGTTCAAGTCCCGTCCACGGTGTTCGCGGCCAAGGATGTTTGTGTTGATGTGCGGCGTAAAAATAAGCCAAAGCATCTCCCGATTTGTCGCAGGTAGGCGACAGGTGGGAGCATGAGGTGCATGCTGGCAACGTGCATCATCCGAAACTTGTTGACGCCAATGAAACGTCAGCTAAGCCATATGGAATAGTTGCCGCGCCAAGCCCCAATAGGGGTTAGAACAAATGAGAATAAGTTGTCGGAACTGTAAATCCAGTATTTTGGTTCTTAAGGTGAAGAGGACTAGCTCAGTTTTGCTTTGGTTGATGTTTAGTTCACATAATACAGTCGAAGTCTTTACTATGCACAAAGCTCCACTCATGATTTCGCTCAACACGGGTAGCAATTATACCGAAACTAAAACTACCACATCATCTACGTATGTGGCTGCCTTGGCTTCCGATGCTTCCATCTTTCTTAGGAGCCCGTCCATCACTATAGTCCATAGCAAAGGAGATATCACCCCACAAACGTATTTGGTTGCTTGACATCCTCTCAGCTCCGATTAAATCATTTTGCTTTTTAGCATCGCTACTACCAGCTCCTAAAACCAATTTCCACCTAAAACTCGCGGTGAGGGACTGCTGAATGACGTCAGTTCGGATGTCATTGAATGCACCCTCAATATCTACGGTGTACTGCTTGGAGTGTAGGCCATGCTCAGTCATGCGGACTACCTCATAAAGAGCCGTTTCCGTCAATTTTCTTTTGAGATGCGCATGCTGATCTTTTTAACTTGGTATTTTTTACCAGAACCTGTCAAATATGGCTATCCGAAATTCGTGCCAATGCCTTCATTGCAAAGGGGGTGAGGCTGATAGACTTCAAGTCCTTCGCGGACTCATTACAACGGGGGTAAGGCTGATAGGCCTGAAGCTCTTCGGGAACTTATAATCACATCTGCTCGCCTTCGGAATGAACGTGACACATGACGCGTACACGCCTCCAAGATATGGGTACGTGATTAAGTGCTATGCGCATGCAGCATCTGAATATAGCCACTAGCCATA
This sequence comes from Chloromyia formosa, assembly GCA_964017055.1. NCBI lineage: Eukaryota > Metazoa > Arthropoda > Insecta > Diptera > Stratiomyidae > Chloromyia > Chloromyia formosa. The sequence goes on along the minus strand of OZ024818.1, from coordinate 45,031,832 downwards.
CTACGTCTTGTAACTGCTGAAGCATAAAAGGCAAAATGCTATTAAGTCCCGTTCACATATGTATACGGCGAGAAACTATTGATGGCCCAAATCGTTATCTTTCCAGTGTTTGCCGATAAGATTTCTTCCCACGAGATGTTTGGCTCACCTAGTCTGTCGACAACGCAGTAATCCACGCTGGCCGGGAAAAGTGTTCTTATAAGGAGTTGAAGGGTTTCCACCGCAATTTCGGCTCAGGCGTCGACCAGTCTCTTGATGAATGACGGACAACTGTGGCCTTTAGAAAAAATCTTCGGCAGTATTGCCCAAGTGCGCTCAATTGACTGGAACTACTCTCTCCAAAATTTTCTCTGCTCCATGGCTGCCAGAATTTATGGAAAGAAATATTAAATATCTCCCAAGTCAACTTACATAGGTTGATCAAATCCAGCATACACTACGGGGGAAGAGTTTCCTTGCTATATTTACCGAGACACGAGATCTTGTGTACCAAGTCCATACCTTTTTCAAAGATCTCGATTCTGAACTCCATGCTAAGCCAGATGGAGATTATTACTAGTCTAAATTTTTTTCCAAGGGATTCTCTTGGGATTTCTGTATGACTATTCGCCTCCTCTACTTTAAGAGCAGCCTGTCAAAAGTATCCAGCTATTGTCCGAAAATGTCAAGGACCCACCCTTGAAAGCTGTCCGTATTAGGAAAGGTGAAGGTCGGGGTGCTTCCCCTATTACAAAAAGTAGGAAAACGATTAGAATTAAATGATCCTCATTAATTTGTAACTATTTTCTTCAAAACATAATCGAAAAGTAAATCACCTCTCTGGTTCGTCGAGCAACTTCCTCGCAAGGCTTGTGCATGCAACGTTGGCATCGCCTCCAACGTTTTCTAGCAGCCGCTGCTCTGGTCAAGTAAAGTAAATCCTCGGTTGATTCAGGTCGATCGTGGGCTATGTGTATGGAGGAGATAAAGATGGCTTCTCCGTGCTATGTTTCCACCTTTAACACAATGAAGTCACCCGTACTCATATCAGAAAATATAGACCGCTTTATGTGTTTGCTAGCTAATATACAGGTTCTGGGCCTATCTTGACTGACTCTGCAGTACAAGAGTTTAAAATTATTGATCTTCAGGTCCTTGGCCCCCGGTTGTTATACAAGCCCCATATCGATGGTCTCCTTCATTAGAAGAATACACAGATTTCCCGAGGCGCACATGGCGCGGTTCAGATTATTCTGTAGACGCGTCAACATGACTTTCTTCAGTTTCACAAACTGTCCTCAGCGTATCACCTTAATGCACTTCCAAGCGAAGATCGTCTAGTAAGTCTTCTGTGGCCTGCAATGGATGTGCCAACTTCACCAGGATTGGAACGCTTTAACCTCCTTGCATTATTAATACTGGAGTCTGTAGCCAGCGGCCTCAAGTGTATTCAGGCTCTCCTCGATTATTAGGAGGAAGAGGGTGATGCTGTTGACTGATTGCCTGCCTTGAGGATTTCTGAGTTGTGTGTTTGAATGGCCAGTAAGGTTTGGACTATATCCACTTTATTTTGAAAAATTGGTTGCAAAAAAAACATACAAAACAACAAAAATCAGCATAAAACATTACAGCACGGCTTCGTCGTCTATATTTTTAACAAAGTTCAAAGCTTCACAACATCCAACACTAAAGATAATAGAAAAATGCCGCCGTAATCATTCAACAAACCATTTTAGATTTGAAAAAAGTTTGGACCAGTTGTAAATGGAAATTTGCTCGTGGCTTACAACTCTCAATCATGTCCCCCACCCCCGTTGAATTCAAATCCATTTAGATACCGAACAAGAATATACGACCAACTCAATGGGTAATTAAATACGCCCCCATACAAACGTCAGCATAGGGTTGGGATATTTCTACAGGATTACGTACGGATGAATCTCCACTTTTGTAGTGCAGATTACGGTCATAAAGTTTGGTTGTTTGTCTCTAGAGGGAAGGTCGAATAGATTAGAGTAGAAGCCTTGTATGAGAACTGTATCTTTAAAGTGTTTCTTTAAAGGTCTAACTCTAGAAGCTTCATAAAAAGGACTTTTTGTAATTGAATCCCGGCAAATCGTCTGATCAAAACCTTCCTAAGAATTAGTAGAGAACGATATGAACAGATGCAAATTCATCTGTCTACGAGCCACGGGCTTTAGTTTCCAGGCCCATACACGCGCTGCCGCGCCGCACCGCGCCATGTGAAACCGTTCAAGTCATGGATATCCTTAATTTGATTGGATTTTCTCACTTCCGGGAATTTTCCGAATGAAATCTCAGGTTTCGTGGTAATATCAGATGCGCCGTAGTGAATTCTAATGAGAGCAATAAAAATTGTATCGTATAAAAGTTCCTTCCATACGGGGCGTATCCAAAACAAAATTATACATAAAACATGACTTGTGTTTTTATGAAAATCCTCTGGAAAAAACCAGCGTAGTCAACGGACTGAAGCTATTTACAAGAGAATGTTCGGGAAAAATGAGATAGAGATTCTATGAAATGATTTTCTTCCCAGTTGGGTCTTTAATTTACCACCATTTTGGGCCAGTCAACTACACCCTTGCCAGTTTTTATGTAATTTTTTCTTAGACGACTCAGGTTTCTCCCAGCTGAGACGCTATTCAAATCACCTATGACATATGGATGCGATTTAAAGAAAGCAAATCCGGTTAGTAAAATTCACCAAGTCTTAGGCTTCTTACCTTACCCGTCAGTCTCTCCCTTTTGTTAATTAAATTAACGCTCTTGCATATTTGGCTCTAGGGTAGACTAGAATAGACCATAACTTCTGCCTTTCGACCATATGTAGTCGTATTATATTATTAAACGTAGCTCCCTTTTTATTCCGATGTTAGTTTGTGGAGTACGAAGTGTAGTAGAGCGTTTCATTTTTGACACCGTTTTTATGGTATAATAGCAATGGATACATTGTAATGGGCTGATAAATTTGTCGACATTCCAGTCCCGATGCACATTTACAGCAAAAACTGCTGCAACCGCTTCTGTCGACAATGTGATGAGTTCATAAGATGGTACTAGAATGTAGTCTTTGGGGGGCAAAAGAACTCTTCCATAGTCCTCCGCGTGGGCGCCCTCTGAAACGGCTAGTCAACCCAACCGAGTTTTGCACTGTAAAACATTTGGTGAAGGCACTTAACGATGATCATCCTGAATGGCCAATAACACCAGTGCGTCTCAGGAATTGAACATCCTATACAAGGTTTTAGTAAGTAAAAGCATACCGCCATCCCCCTAAATGCCGCCGTAATTAATGTATCTATTTCTTACAGATATTTTGTCACGCTTTGGATCCGTGACAATACACTACTCTACTCAAAGCCCACAGACTTTTTTCACCCCGAAACTGATACTTTGTCAGAAACTGCGTCAATTCATATCAAACTGTCAACCTGACTGAATTTCACCACAAAATTCGGTACACATGATAAAATCTAAGACAACTACTCTGCGAAATGTGCCAATTTAATTCCAACAAAAGAACTGAAATATTTCCAAGTACCCTGCCGCGTGCACTTGACAACTCTCGGCAACATATTTTTGAACAATTCTCACGGCTCGTTAATTCTTAACGTTTCTATTGCGACACATATTTCAAGGATTCTCGTCGTGCTTTACCCATTCCACCGCCCCCTCGACGATCTACTCTACGTTGAAGATAAAAGTAAATTTCACACTTAAATCGTATCGCAAAAGAAGGTCTTTACCGTTTCGACAAATTACGAAGTTAAAACAGCCTTCTGATTCCCTAGGATTTGCTCGTGGGGAACTCCTCTCGTTTCAATTTCCGCGAGACACTTGTTGTTGGGCTCTTTGTTGTCAGCCCATTTCTTGGCATGTAAACGACACGTATTAAGCGGGGTGTTGACATGTAAGGGAGCTCAATTTGAATTTGAATAGACGATGGCAACATGTTGGTTATATTTTTAAAAGGGAGAGGGGGAGGGGGTGTAGAAAGGGTGAAATGGATTTGTCGAGATTGAATTTAAACGTAGTCAGGTAAATTATGCTCACAGGCGGTCGGATGGGAGTAACATTTCTCACGATTTTTGATAGTAAAAAATCAGGGAAGTACAGAAGGCCCAAAACGCTTAGCTAAATATTGAACGCTTCAGTTTGCTTAAATCTTCCATACTGTTATTATACGCATATAATCAATGGAGTGCATAGTTAGGCGTCGTCTGAAAAGTGAAAACGACGTAAATTGACCGTGAAGTTCAGACAGGCCGGAGATCGAGATAAGGAGCTGCCTGCGCTTACTACAGCACAGTTCGGCAAAAATAGGTGCGGTGTTCGCCTGTGTCTTTATACACATTTTAAAATGTTCTGATCTGATCTAGGACCAGGCCCAACTAACAAACTCAAGAGTTAAAGTCTTACCGCTTACAAGAAGCCCTCATAAGGCTTTAGTAAAACTCCCCGACACTCCTATAACGTAACTCTTGGGACAAAACTTAAATTCACTCTCGCAGCACCATTCTGATGAGAGTTTAACTCCACTAGAATTAGGGAAACTTTCACTCTTCTAATAGAATCATCGCTGCAATTATTGAGCGTTTTTTAAGGATTTAATCTCTTGAAAAGTTATACTCGCGTAGATAGCCCCTTATAAGAGCTTGAATGTAAAATTGCTTGCCATAATACTCTCATGAAACTCAAAATACTAGATCACTCATGCGGCGGGTATTATGAGCCCGGTGATTGTTATTGACTCGCATAAGTAGCCCTCTGTAAGAACTTAAGGATCTTGAGTATAAAATTGCTTGTCGTAATACTCTTATATGAGACCCAAAATAATAGATCACTCATGCAGAGAGTATTATTATTGAGTAAACGTCATCGTAGCTGACATTTCGTCAAAGGTGGAAGGTACGATACGATACGGTACGATAAAGCAGTATCATTCAAAACAGGAAAACATGGATAGAAAAAAAGTTAAAAGATCCACTATTTTCCGCAGAGAAGTTCTAAATATAAAAAATGATGCAATCAGGACAGTTTCGGACCAAACAACTGCGATATTAACTATCAAACGCGCTGCGCATCCTTCGATTGTCCTGCCTTAAGCCCATAGTCATGTTGAAATTCATCTCAAATTATGCAAATTCCACAACAGCTACTGCATGTAAACAAATGTCATTGCCCTCCGCGAAAAGTCGACGAAGACGATGCACAGTATGCATAAATTATTCTGGATATGTATACGACGATGATCTCCGAAGATCTATTTCCCCATGAGCAACATTAAATTTTTCATCAGTTTCGTCAGCGATGCAAGGAGCAACAATTGGTTGTCATTGAATGAAATTGAAAACCAAATGAGTTCAATTGAAATGATGCACATCTGCCCCTGACCCCGTGGTAATACCCAACAGATAAATACGTCCGTCTGACCACGTCTCCATGTATTTCGGCCTTTACATTCTAATGGGTGTTTAGAACGTATTTGGTGAAAAACGCATTCATATGTGCATCCTTTGTCCTTTCTCAAAAAATTATAAATTTTTCTTTTTTTTTCTAAAATATCTGCATCCTTGAATTTTAAATTGTCTTATTGCGTTACGTTATGACAACGAGAAAAAGGTACAAGGTTTGAAGTCTCATTACGTATGAGATTGTTGAGAATAAACACCTCGTCATAAAACCCTTTTTAAAACCCACTTGCATCGATGCATGTGTGTTTCAAAAAGGGTTTTATGACGAGGTGTTTCTCAACAATCTTTTGCTTCAATAGTTTTAAAATGCCAAATTGTATGAAAATTCTTTGGTCTTATGATGACAAACGATTGTTATGATTGGTCACCCGGGTGCTCTGGTTAAAAAACACACGACCTGTTCTAGTCGGGACTGGTTCCTTTGAGCCGAAAGCATACTGGTCAATATAAAAAAAATCTTGTTCCAGTGACGGTGGATCGACAAAGCAACATATGGGAAATAAAAAAATTGAGACAAGGAAGGTAAGAATGGAGTCGCCTGGCACGTGGGCTCAGAGGCTCTAAAAACGGCCTGAGTTCACCAAGTTGACCTTAAGGGTCGGTAATTGTCATCCGGCGAAGAAAAAGACTCTCAGGCACCTAAGAGCAGTGGCCTATGCTTACTGTAGCCCTAGCTCAGTTCAGGAGAAGTGAGCCGATTATTTCCCGCATTTGCCCATGTCCTTATTTATTTCAAAAATCACAAGCCTAGGCGAAGGCAGTATAATCAAAACAGTGGGAAAAATGGGATATACAAAAATGGGGCAAGAAAGATAACAACAGGGTCGGTCGCATGTGGACTCTGGACAGTCTGAAAGCGACCTAAGTTTGTTGAGTTGACCGTGAAGGTGTGGAAGGGCATCCGGCGAAGAAAGGGATCTTCCAGCAGCTAAACAGTGGCTTGTGCTTGCTGTAGCTCAGTTCGTTAGAAGTGGGCGGGAATTTTTCCATCGCTTCTCTTTACACAGCAATCTTAGACCTAAGGAAAGATAATACTAACATCTGACAGTAGTATTAAAGAAAGCCACTTGAGTTCTGGGGATATGCAGGTAGTGTGTAGGCAGGCACTACACAATAGATCTTCTATGGTCACAGCGCCTACCAACAGGGTTAGCAACCTTAACTTTTCCATCCATCTATGTAGGCAGTCTAGGAGCATGCGAGGAACATGCATCATCCGAAACTAGTATATGCTGACGAAACGACTTCTAAACCACATGGGAATAGTTGACGCGCTATGCCCCACTTAGTTAGGGCAAATAGTAGTATGTAGGCGGCCGGCTAAAACCCGACGTCGGGTTGTAGCACCACAATGATGATGATGTAGGCAAGGTGTGGGCAACTCGACCCTATATTGTCCTCGGGACCTAAAAGGCGATCGTTAGAGCGGAGGGTGGGCAAAGGCAAAGCAGGCGACTCTGAAAGAGCGACGAGGAGGGCACCAAGAGAAAACCCAAGTTTGCAAGTGAATTTTGTCAATTTATAGCCAAATTTAGTATAATTTAAACATTTCGTGATTCGCCCTATCGAATGTGATTCTCACAGTTAAAATTTACTCGAGCGAACGCTTTAATTTAGGAACTTCTTCTCCATTCTTCAATGAGAGTGACTTATTGACGATAATTAGTACCAATCAAAATCGCCCGAATAAAAGTGGTGATTGAAAAGCCACTCTCACAAATGCGCAATTCCCAGTAAGCCCCCTGCAAAAAATGTTTTGAAAAATTTGAGGGGAAGCCCCTAATTTCCTTTGCTGCGCCTTAACTTGGACTTTGATCGGCACTGGTTAGACTCATGCTAGAATATAGCCTAGTTGTATGGTGTGAAGAGATCCTATACTATACGGTTATTGGTAGATGTACCCTAGGAAAAATTCAAAAACTTGTCTGCCTCAAGTCATCAGCGGCGCTAGAGGTACTGCTCGACCTGCTCCAGCAGTGCTTATACATGCGAAATCGTAAGCAAAATGTTTGAGGGCCTACGCACAATGCTGAATCGAGAACAGGAAAGTTGGCTCAGTGAGAGCTGTATAACCAGTATGACATTAGATCGACCACCTGGTGACAGAACCATCTTGCAACAAAATTTTCACAAGTGCAATCTGGAGCAGGGGGAACTGATTGAAAGAACTTTCCACGCTCCTTCGCGATACTATCAAGTGGTTTGCGAACGGATCAAAGACCGATACAGGTGCTGGAATAGTGGGGCCTAACCAGGAAATTTCAATATTTATGAATTGCTTCGTCATTGTCTTCCAGGCATAGGTACACGCGTTTGCGGACCTGTGCCTGGAGGCCGAGTACCTGAGCATGCATATAGTTATATTTACTGACAATCATGCAGCCAACATGGCGCTAAGCAACTGGTCAGTCACATCGAAGCTAGAGCGTAACTGCCAAAATGCAATAGAAGGAGTTGTTTCATCAAACAGGGTAACGTTATACTGGTTTTTTTGCCACGTCGGCATTTCTGGGAATGAACGATTGAATGAATTGGCCAGGATGACCTCGGATATCCACTTTTGAGGACCTTAGCCGCCATGTTCCGTAAGTTAATTGCATAAGACACTGGAAGTGCACTGAAGCCACCGTCCAATTAGAGAATCTTCCAGGCCTGAGGGAGACCAAGATGTTTATACCAGGTTACTCGCGTAACAGATCATATAAATGATTAAACATGTACCGCGGATCATTTTTGGCTCTCTAACAAGACATTCTTGCATAAGACGCCACCTTACCCATTTTCCCTAACTCCTAGTGGTGTGTAGCGCGTCAATGATTCCCTGTGGCTTAGCTAACGTTTCGTTGGTTTCGGACGATGCACGTTGCCAGCATGCACCCATTTAAAAGCCTACCTGCGACAATTATTACGCGTCACAGGGGAAACCCAACACAAACACCCATGGCCACGAACGCCGCGGACGGGATTTGAACCCGTAACAACTGCACTCGGACGTGAGACCGACGACTCTTCGCACTTAGCTATCTTAAAATCATGGGTACATATGCAAATTTGTGAATTTGAAGCATTTCACCGACGTCGCAGGGTATACCTTGGCGTTGCCCTCTCGGGAGCAGATGATACTGGTCGATTCCGCTTATCCTTTTAAGATTTTAAGATTCATTAGCGCGTCAAATTTGACTGATTGCCTTATGCCTGTTACAAGACCTATACTGACCGTTTCGACTCGATGCTAAAGGGCCTTTTGTGCCCACAGACCTTCTCTTAATCAAATATGGTCTAACAAAGGTTTAAAAAATGGAAAAAAGGAAGAACAGAATTAGCCTCCGACTAAACGTTGGTTCGGCTTTGAGGATCAGGGCCTTAACAAACATTAAAAAAAAAGAAGCTAGCCAAAGGTGTGATACCCTTCACGCGAAGTATCATACCTTCGTTGCGACTTATGGTGCATTTGCCACTTTGAAATTAGTAGTAAAACTTGTTCTAATTTCACTGTTCCTATGAGAGGTATCTGAAATAGTAGGCCGTATTCAACCAAATTTAGAAATGCGGTTTGGCAGGCAATGTGATTGAATAATATGAAATTTGGTAAAAATATCTTCGGAAATAAAAAAGTTTTTCTAACAAAAACTTGCTTTTGGAACAGTCGTTCCAATGACAGCTATTTTCAACCAAAATCGCGGATATGATTTGACTAAAGATATTATTGATCAGTGTGAAATTTGAAAAAGATATCTTCAGAAATAAAAAAGTTTTTCTAACAAAAACTTGCTTTTGGAACGGTCGTTCTTATGACAGCTATATGATAGAGTAGTCCAATTTCAACCAGATTCGGGAATGTGATTTGACTAAAGCTATTATTGATTAGTGTGAAATTTCAAAAAGATATCTTTAGAAATAAAAAAGTTTTCTCACAAAGACGAATTTTTGAACCGGTTGTTCTTATGGCAGCTATATGACGTAGTGGTCCGATTCCATTGGTTCCGACATATATACAGCGTGCAATAGAAAGAAGGCTTTGTACAAAATTTCAGCTCGATAACTTTAAAACTGAGGGACTAGTTTGCATAGAAACAGACTGACAGACGGACAAAGCTTAATCGATTCGTCTCATCATACTGACCAAGAATATATATAGTTTATATGATCGGAGATGCACAGAAGGAATCTGTGCGTTGCAAACTTCATGACAACGTTAATATACCCTGTCACATCCGTGAAGGCTATAAAAATAAATACAAAATACCCAACCGTCCACGATTTCCGATTGTGGCTTGGCAAATCTTTTGAGGGAGTAGTCGTATGGACCATCCGGGTAACCTCATTGCCAAAACCTCCGCAGTCGGTGTTAAGTTTGACGCACGCTGGATAGCAAGCAATAGCACGTACTGGATGAATGGGTTTGAAGGTGTCATTTCCTGTCTCGCTTGGTTACCAAAAAGGAGGTATCTGCGTGTCCACCCAATTACAGAATACTATTGTAAATGACATTATTTACCAACAGTATTAACAAAAAATGCACCCGCTTCCACGGCAGCCGATTCTACGCACCGAAGCGACCCGTTCACCAGCAACAGCCAAATGTTGCCGAACCCCCTCTACGGCAGCAGGCGTTGCTACAAGAACAACAACACAGCTACTTTGGCTGTAGATAATTCGTTCCTCGACACTGCAACTAGCAAGAGTGCCCTTAAATGGCGTTTGGCGTTCCGTGCCCCCCCCCCCCCTCCCTGGTTTAGGCAGCGCAAAATGCAGCGCGCATCAAGCTTGTCACTGACACTTGTCGCGGGCGCTATATGCGGCACTTGCAGCTTTCATAATCACCAGGGCTCGGATTCGTTCAAAAAAAAAATAAAAAAAAAATGGCCCCACGGCGGGCGCCATTTCATTTTAATAGGGACATCTGAAGTTTGACTCAGACTCATTTATTTCATTCGGAATGTCGTTAATCTGGTTCGAAAAATCGTTAGGTTGAAAAAGAAATGTTGAAATGAAATAAGTTTTTCAGCATTTATTTTCTTTTTAGCTATTTTAAAAATCTGGAAAGTCTGCGGCGCTTACAACAGTCGGCTATAAACTTTAATTATTTTTTTTTAATTAAATTTCATTTAACTTAAATACCATTCTCATCGTTTGCAAGTAAATTTCAATCGACAGTAATTACTTAAGAGACTACTGACTATGTCCGCTTACAGGAATTAAGCCTTGCCCACCCTCTCTCACCATCACACTGTTGCTGTTGTTAATGACATTTATTTTTTAATAAGCCCATTTTCCGCTTTTGACCCGCTGAATTCAATTACCAGTGCCAGTGTTGAAAATAGCCGGAACAAAAGGATATCCAACGTCATAAAAGGGCCATTACAATTTCATAGCCCGAGAATGACATCCGTTGGCAAAATGCGGAAAATTTAAGTGCCCGATTTTCGGACTCAATGCAATTTTATGCAATTCAACATCCGCAGGACACGATGGTTTAATGATGGCACCCTGATTGCTACCCACTGACTCAGAGGCAGAGAACAACTTTTGCATTTACACAAAATATTTTACATAAATAAATTCGGGAAAAATTGTGATATTTTCGAGAGTTCCGTTCCATTTGGCGGATGAAATGCAATTTCAACTCGAGCCGAATTGACAAAGAGAGTCCTTTATTACTAGCGTGCAATGAGTATTTTTAATGAGCTTTTATGCTTCGGTTGTTGACTTCGCAGACCCTTTTAATGTTGAATACTACTACTATGCACCAGTGGCGTGGTCAGATAAGTCCCCAAAGGGCTTCTTCTGGGCCATAAAAGTTAATTGAGATTCAATTTTAATTAAACACGGTCCATCTCAGTTTTCTAAGCAGATCCTAAGTTGCATTTGCTCATAAGAATCGGAAATTCATTGACAATGCGATTTTGAAGCAGCAGTCCTTTTTTATAGCTGGATGAGATTAATGTGCAGAGCAGAACTGGAGCATACCCATAACAATTGATTTCCATCCCTTCCGTCGAAACTGACTACGTACGGTTTTATGGGAGTTTTCGTACTCAATCAATCATTTAGTTAAACTTCAACTTGACAAAAATGGGGAAAGCAACACTGTAGCGTACATTCACGTACAAGCTTGGAAATTCATTGGTTTCGTCATCAGTGTACTAAGAGGAAAAACTTCCAAGCCAATGAGACTCAGTCTCGTTCTTATAAAATAACTTCAGTCATTTTTTCTGTAAGCTTTGACAGCGAACACTAACAGCCTGCCCCCATAATGTCTTCCTTGCACACGCCACTGCATGCCTCGGTAATCCATGATGAATGATAACACAGGAACGTCAGTACTAAAAGGACGGCAGTAGCTCAAATCAAATATCATGTGTTGCAGAACTGACGACAACTCATTACAAAACTTCGAGGATACGAATAGGAGCTATCAGATAGGTTGTCAGTCATCATCTCATCACCTCCTGCCTCCTGTTTCGTGACCCAATATTGATTTAGTCGCTATTTACATTCACTTGACATGGCCCCCTGTTTGTAAAGCTCAACATGTTTGAAAATGGAGAATCCTGTAGCAATGTATATGTTCAGCTAAAAGCAGCCATTATTGTCTTTGTCTTCCCTGTGTTGGTGTACTGAATGTGGTCAGACATACATGGAAATTTGTGTGACTGAGGTTTTCTGATAATTGCGAAATTTTCGGCTGGGTGTTTAGAGCCATTGATTTTTTTCGGGTAAGCTGCGGAAATCACGTGCTATAGTCATCAGAAATAACGCCCACAAAAAAGGGAAGTTGAGGAAAATGATAATTGCCTCTAAATTTTAGGGGATACGAGTACTTGACATAATCATATAGACTCGAAAATAGTTTGGACTTTACACGGTACGTTACACATTTCCTAATTCTGAGAAGGTTTCCGCTGTGGGCGGCAAGTTTATGTACCATAGTATAGTCTAGGTACGGAGCTTGTGCTCTTCACTAGAAGGCACACAATCCCTCCAATCCAACCCCCTGGAGGGCACAAGACTGGCCTTCACTGATAAAGCAGAATTTCTAAGTCTCATCTTTGACAGGAAATTAAAGTGGAAGCTTAATGTTGAAGAACGGGTGAAAAAAGCTACCACTACACTCTACACGTGCAGGAAGGCCATAGGCAAGAACTGGGGCCTGCAGCCGAAAGCGGTATGTTGGTTATATACAGTTGTGGAATGCCCTATATTGTTGTATGGTATTATTGTGTGGTGGGCTGCACTCCGAGTAGCGGCCTACTGTAATACGCTAGGAAAGGTACAAAGGCGGGCTGCGCTGGCCACGACGGGGGCTTTTAGAACCACTCCATCAGCCGGATTAGATATGATACTCGGCTTACTCCCGTTGGGTATAATTGGCGAACAACTGGCGACAAACACGGCTCTACGCCTTCGTCTCATTCCATCGAGGAGTCAATGGTTGGGAGACGCGGCCTCCACAACCGAACCCATGGCAATCTATACAGATGGCTCTAAGGCCGGCGACGGGGTCGGGATAGGCATATACTCGGAGGGACTGGGGATAGCTCGGTCTCCCGGACTTTTGCAGTATCCTACAGGCGGAGGTTTCGGCTATCTCGGAAGTTCTGTCCTGGCTAGGCAGTCACGTCATTACTGTGGGGGACATTACTATTTATACGGATATTCAGGCGGCGATTCGCTCACTCGAATCCGTTTTGACGACATCCAAAACTTTCGAGAACTGTCACGTAGCACTCGCAGAGTGCCCTATTACCCTCTGTTGGATTCCGAGCCACAGTGGCTTTGCGGGTAACCGCAAGGCAGATGAGTTGGCCCGAGAGGGGACAACTGAAGCGGTTGATGAAAGCCGCGAAGACATAAGGGTGCCATTTACACTGTGCAAATTGGTGATTAAGACCGATGACGTGGATAGGGCTAATGTTAGATGGCTCTGCGGCAATACGTGCCAAACAACAAAGATAATTTGGCCGATAATTGACCTCCGCCGTTCTGTCACACTGTCGTTGAACAGGAAGCACATTGGCAGGCTGGTTTTAATCGAGTTTACAGGGAAATTTTATGAATCATCAACCCAATTGGGAGATCTTATATTCCAAAATGCCCCTTATGACATGCAAAATTTTAGTATATTTTTATGATTTTTTTTTGTGACTTTATGGAATATTTTTTTTTTACAATAATTTTTATTGTATTATTTTTGGTTTTTTTTTTTTGAGAGATTTACTTGGAAGTTTTTGTTTCTACTCTATAGAGGACTTGGGGGATTTTTGAGGAGCTCACCTTTTTAAATTTTGTGGGCAGTAGGGCAAAGCTGACTGGAGACCAGTTCCTTCCCTGAGCCTATACTGCTGAGTAAAAATAATGTACGTTGTCGTCGTGTTGTTTTGTCTATCCGACAAGATTAATCGACAGAAAACTGATTGTCAAACAGTCTAAGTCTAAGTCCGAGGAAAGGCCTTTTGACATGACAACATCTATGGGGAGTGTGTCTTGAAAATGTGGGACGAAAGTGGAGTTGAAAACGAATTGAATTGATCGCTTTGGTTTTGACATAAGCGCACTTTTTGGCATGAAATCTAGGTAACACAAGTGTCGTCTGAAACGGGCTTATGTGGCCAATACCCTGGAGTGTTGATTATGGCGCTTTTAACCCTATGGTATTGGGATAAACACATTCATGGACATGAAGTGGATCCTAGGTAATACGGGTGTCGTCAAAATGGGGGTGATGAGGCTAGTGCAATGGAAGGCTGTCGATGGTCTTTTTAACACTTTCGTATTGATATCAGATATCAAAGCGATATCGAGGCAATGCCAAAGCTATATAAAATAGATAAGGAAGCGATATCAAAACGATATCACAGCGATATTGGGGGGATCTAGTAACAAATGAAACGACCACTTGAGGGTCCTAGAGAGGGATGTCCAGAGGTACAAAAGGGTACCCTTTGATAGTGGCGTACAGAGGTTGGCCATCGCAGCGATACGTCGGGAGGAGGTTCATCAGTCAATCGCAGGTTAAGGTCTGAATCCAGTTCTCTCGAAGAAGAGAAAAGACTTCCGAGAGCAACGAGAACGACACTCGCCCAACTTCGGTCAGGCTGGTGTTCACGACTGAACTCCTACCTATCCCGCATCGACCAGGACGTTTCAAACATCTGTCCTGCATGTAATGGAGCCCCTCAGGACGTAAACCACATCTTTCACTGCCCAGCTGCACCCACGCACCTGACTCCTAGATCGCTGTGAGAGAACCCAATAGAGGCAGCTAACTTTCTATCCCTCAACACCGGGGATGAAGACGAATCCGTAGGCATGTGACCAACAAACACACCGAATTCTGACGATTGCTACAGCAACAACAATGACTCTAATTAGGGCACTGCTTGTGGATTTTTTTTTGTCAAAAGGCAGGGGGGGAGTGCCGCCTGACGAATTTTGATAGATAAATGTCGCTCCGCTTGCCTGACTTTTTTTCTTGGAACCTTTCCAGCAATGTGCAATCGGTTTGGGGAAATAGAAATCTGTCAAAACTTTACGAAATCGGTCAGATGATGCCTGCCTGTCTGTACAGTTTGCACATTATTTCCGGATAATCTGAAAATTGTCAAGCCAGGGAAGATGGATGGTTAGAATTTTGTTTTCCAACATATTTTCCAAGTAGTTCGTATTAAAGTTCACTAAGCTTCATTTAGACCTATTGATATCTCACCCCACGATGGGCGCTCTTCTTGTTAAATAATATCAAGTAGTGTGAGAGCCCATTCAATGTGAAAGAAAGGGGCCACTTGCTTGGATTGAGCCTTCCTCCGTTTGCGGCCAAGACGTCGAAAACCCCCGAATCTGGTTTCATACGATGACAAGGTACTGGATTTCCATGTAGACTCCTCTCTCTCACTTGTTCACTTTGAATGGTAAGCCCATTCAGGAAAGTAGTGTCATCGTTTTCGTGTGATAGTTTTGTGTCAGTGAAAGTTTTGTGTCATTTTCCACGTGCAATCAAATTCTCATAATGAAGTCTTAGAACGTGGGCTAGCAAAAAAAAAACAACCTAGATGAGGACTTTTTTTAAATACCTGTTTTGTTGTTAAACTGGAGTCTGAGGTTTGCCAGCAAGAATTTAGGTTGGGAAAATTTTTAATCGGACAAAATGCCAAAAAATAAAACTTTATTTTTTGGCACTAGAGTAAATGTGAGGCAGAAAATTGAGCAGGCATGGTGGATTAGTCGCAACCGCAGCAAGTAGTTGCAGGCCTATGTCACCGGTAGTCCATTGGAGCGCAACCAACCATCCGTCCGGTGAAAAAAGTCTAATCGAGCTACTTGACTTACGAGAGTTCCAAATCATGTTTTCATGCATTTTCCGTATCCATGCCTTCAACAGATTCAATCGTCCTAGTAAATTGGCGCTTCAAAACATCTTATTCAAGGACGACAATACGCTGTACTCGCATAATTTTCAATATACGATTTAAGGTGAAAAGTTCCCGACCTGACAATGAACGACTGCGATTTTCAATTAAAAAATTATTTTATTTTTCTACATAATCTCCCTGGACTTCAACACACTTGATCCAGCATTTCTGTAACATCAGTATTCCTTCCCGGAAGTGAGAGTCTGGAAGGCTGAGAAAATATTCATCCACGGCCCTCTCAAATTTTTCATTGGATGCGAAGTGCTTCCCAGAAACAAATTTCTTCAAGTTTGGGAACAGATGGAAGTCTGAGGGTGCCAAATCAGGAGAATAGGGGGATGGTCGAGCAAATCCTACCCCAAATCCCGCAGTTTTTCTATCGCCAACGCACACTTTTGAACAGGTGCGTTGTCCTGGTGAAAGATGATTTTTTTCTTCCCAAGCCAGGCCTCTTCTTGCGAATTTTGGCATCCAGCTGGTCCAGAAGTTTGAAGTAACATTCGCCTGTTATTCTTCTGCCTTTCTCAAGGTAATCAATTAACAGGATCCCTTTCGCATCCCAAAATACGCTGGCCATGACCTTTCCGGCAGATAAGATCGACTTCGCTTTCTTTTGCGATGAACCACCGCCTTCCACCGACTCCTTTGACTGCTGTTTCGTTTTTGGCGTGTAGTGGTGGACCCAAGTCTCATCCATGGTGACAAATCGCCGAACAAAATCGGTCGGATCCCAGTTGAATCGGTGAAAAGATTGCTGCGAAAATCGTTTGCGCATTTGCTTTTGATTGGCATTTAGCAAATGCGGCACTCATCTGGCGCAAAGCTTTCGCTTTCGGTACCAGCGGATGCGAAAGACTTTTCGCAATGAGAAACAATCGCATTTATTCCTGTTTCGTAGAAGTCCGAGTTTCTGGTTCGAAGAAACTTCAGGAAGGCATTTTTAACAGCTGCTTCATTGTTAAACTGTTTTAAAGTTGAAAGTGATCCAAATATTTAAAAAAATGGTAATCTGTTGGCGAAAGGTCTGGTGAATATGGCGGGTGAGGAAGAGTTTCATAGCGCAACTCGTTCAATTTTTGGATTAGGAATCTAAACTCGACACGCCATGTTTTGCTCAGTAAGAGCATGCGGAACCCACTTGTCGAGCTTTTTCACTTTTCCAAGCTGTTGAAAGTGGCGGCAAACTATGGTGAACGCCCAATTTCTCCGCAAGATCCCTTATGGTTTACCGGGGGGTCAGACTCCACTAATTCACGCAGCTCGTCGTTATCGTTCGATGGTCCTGGGTTTCCACGTGGCTCATTTCGAAGGTTCATATCTCCGGATAGAAATTTCCGAACCACTGCTAAGTGGTTCGGTCGTTAACCGTATCAGGTCCAAATCATCATCATCGTGGCGCGACAGCCCGACGTCGGGCTTTGGCCGCCTGGATCATTGTCCTCCAATTATCTCGGTCACGTGACCGCGTCCTCCAATTTTGGGAGCCCAGCAGCTGCGCGGCGTCCACACCTACTGAGCTCTCCCAACGAGATCTCGGTCGTCCTCGCTGTCTCGCTCCGTCGACTCGTTCTGCATTCATTACTCTCTTAGGCATGCGATCATCATCCATTCTTTGTACATGCCCTGCCTATTGAAGTCGTTGTAGTTTGACGATTTTCGAGACTTGCAGCTCATCGTACATTTCATACAACTCATGGTTGTACCGGATGCGCCATCCATCTCGATCGCAAACAGCCCCGAAAATTCGCCGTAGAACCTTACGTTCGAAAGTGTCTAGTATGTTTTCGGAGGCTTGAGTTAGAGTCCATGCTTCGCAGTCATAGCATAGCACTGGTCGTATAATGGTTTTGTACACGCGGAGCTTCGTGTTTCTGTGCACATGTTTCGATTTCATTATGGGGAGAACCGAGAAAAAAGTCTTATTAGCTAACTGTATCCGTCGCTTGATTTCGTCAGTTTCGTTGGCGTCCCTTGACAGGTTGCAACCCAGGTAGATGAAGTTGTTCACGAACTCGATGTTGAGGTCCCCCACGTTGATGCTCGGTTGTGCAGGTGTCCTTGTCACCGATTGCATCATTATTTTAGTTTCAGGTCCAAATGCCCTGTTGATATTCCTCGTTGCTTCCGTTGCGTTGTGCTCTAGGTTAAATTCGTGAAGGAAAAGTAGCGGTTCCATGTTATTTTCCTTTATCTTTTTTCACCGATCACCATGAAGTTCAAAACCGAAATGACTCCATGAGCCAAGGG
This sequence comes from Chloromyia formosa, assembly GCA_964017055.1. NCBI lineage: Eukaryota > Metazoa > Arthropoda > Insecta > Diptera > Stratiomyidae > Chloromyia > Chloromyia formosa. The sequence continues at coordinate 45,013,696 of OZ024818.1, read as the reverse complement.
AGCAGTATTTATACTTAAATATGGGGCGACCGGTAGCGCAGTGTGTTGAGGCATCAGTCTCATGTTTGACTACCGGCGTTTCGGGTTCGAGTCCCGTCCACGATGACGTTCGTGGCCATGAGGCCAGGAGGTGCATGCTGGCAACTGCATTCTCCGAAACCAGTTTATGTCGACGAATCGTCAACTGGGCCACATGGAACAGTTGACGCGCTATGCCCCACAATGGATTAGGGCAATTGAGGGGGAGAGAGAGACTAGCGTCACCTGGTGGGAGTTTGATACATAGAAATCGCAGCCAAATGAATGTCATTGCAAAACGCGACATTTCATCTGCACCAACGTAATAGTTGAGAGAACAGGTTGAAACTTGTCATACGAACTAATGACACGTGCACCCAGGCAGGAAACATAAATTTTTGCTGATTGTAACGGTATTTCTGTGTCAGGCAGAGAACTTTTCACCTTACCCTGGTATGTTAACGCATCTGATTTACAGTATTGTTGCCTAAATACAATGCCTATGAATTATCGTTATCGACTCTTTGGATGGGAGGTTTTCATGGCTATGAGACCTTAAGGCAGGATAGAGAATCCGGGACATGCCGCATTTCAGGATACCTCAGACGGTCCTTTTCATCCACCCTTCTTTATTCCCCCATTGTATTAACTTTTGCTCGTATTTTTCTTACATTAGGTCTACGTTTTCTTTGTTAAATACAATACATTTGATAATAACAGGGGCAGCAAGCGCCAACCACCTCACCCACCTCCATCAAACTGAACTGCAGTATAGACCAGTATTTAGTTCATCCGGTTGAGTTTTATTCGTCCGATGATGTCGGCGAACACCCATGGTTAACATAATAACATTTTAGGCTACGTCCGCACTGGCATTTTCGGATGATCTCCAAAACAGTCCACTGCATGATTTCAGTACATTTCGCTGGAGTCAAATTAAAAACAAAAATTCTTTAAAATAAAAAAAAAGTGGAAATTTCAATTCCTTTTTTTTCCGAAGCACTATTGAGAAGTCGTTTGTCATTTGGAGACAATTTAATTAGTTTTAATTTTGGATAGATGACCAATCACGAGACCTGCCGTCAGACCAATGACAACCCTTGCTACTACATAATTGGTCTTGTGTCGAAAAATCACTTAGTGGTGCTTTTGGGTAATTGATGAATGAATTTAATTCCTCAGTTGTGAAACATCAAAGCATTTGTTTCAAAAAGAGTTTATTCTTATCCCTCCCCGAACACGCACAGAGTTTGATGAATTACACTTTGTGAATGACAAAATTTTTCGCTCTCATCTCTGATCATTTGATCCTATGAAAATAACCCGAACATCCCTTTCTGTCACTCTCTTTCCCTCTCACTCTCTCGCTACGAAAGACAATCAATCCACTTAAAGGACCCAATATATTAATTAAGCCTATTCACAATAATCCCAGGATTCATGTCGAGCTCATAATTGATTTTATTGAACGTGTATTGGGAGATTGGAACAGGTTGTTGTTGTTTACTCATTTCCAAACAGTAACACTGATTTGATAAAAAGGAATCACAGCAGTTCAATGGAACCAACCGAGAGGGTGAAAGATCCTGATTACATTGCTCCAAGAGTGGCTTTTTCAAATTACATTATGTGGGTCGAGTCTAAATAGCATACATGGATTCATGCCGTTTGAAATATCCATTTCTGTTTCCATTCCCACTCATAATACGTTTACAATCCGCACTCATAGATGGCCACCGCTGCTTTTGCGTCCTATGAAAATGTGGTCGGGCACAGAGATTCAATGTGTGTTTTCGCATAAAACGTACACAAAACAACCATTAGGTGTATTTTAATTAAATTGCCATTACCAATTTGAGTTTAATCGGTTGGCAGTCGCAAGCTACTTCAGTCCACCAATTCAAATCAGAATATGTGTGTGCGATTAGGATGCTTGTATAACTTGCAGAGGCAATTAAGGGGTATCCAATGGTTACCATTTAATTCTAATTTAATTTATCTATGCTCCTCTTATGCTCCTGCTTCATCGATTCATCCTCATCTCTGCTACAAAGAAGTAATAAACATTCCACATGGTTAGCTTCCGGTATCCTAGCACCATATAAAAGAATCTTCTCCACCATTATGACACTTAACTTTTAATGGATTGGAAAATTCGCCTCTTTGTAAATCAATCCATCTTTCATCAATAGTAATCATTTATCGATCAATCTTTCGCATTCGATTCACGCTCGCCGGCTACTCTAGCACTTAACGACTGAATGGATCCGTATATGTGATTGGATGGGAATCCTTCTATGATGTTATCTGTGGATAATGTTCTGCCATCAGGTATGCCACCTCAGGATTGTATTGAAATAAAGGAGGGAATATTTTGTACGTGTATGTGGGACATGGATGGAAAACTTTATTTTGGATTTCATTGGATTCTCTATGATATATGTGCATACATAATGTTGGTCTGCGTAGGAATTGGTCATAGGTATGTTGGTAGACTTCATGACAAGATGACATTGACTTCCCGAATTTCAGAGATTGCAGGTGACAGATCGTTTGATCGATTATTGGTGGTTTCTTTGCCATGGAGAGGTGTATGTTCGAGTTAATGACGGTGGGTATAAATTGATGAAGATGCTTTGAACGAATGGTGAAAAGTGGCTCTGCGAACTATTTCAAAAAAAGCTTCCATTTTTAAAAGGTTGACATATGACATAACCCTTGAAATAAAAATCACCTAAAAAAAGACGAAATTTCAACTCAAAAAGAGATGACAAATTTCCCCAAAACTTTAGGAGGATATTAAACATGAATTATCTCCTCAAATCATTAGTCAAAAATCCCTCGAAAATTGGATGTATGTACTTTAAACAACACGCTTTGTCCGCACTGCCTAAAGCGGAAATATACTTGCATCAAAGTGGGTTTCTGCTTTAGTCTGTTTACGAACATAGTGTGTATAATTATGACCCATTGTGTCCCCGGTGAGGCATGGCTTTTGAAAGTTTTCGCATCCGTCTTGGCACTGCTACTTGAAATTTAAAAATCCAAGCAGCTCAGAACTGTTCCTTCGCCCTTCCACGCGTCCTCACTCCTTTACCCACTTTTCCGAAGGGCGGGCAAAAAAACTCTTCCATGGTCCTCCTAGTGGGCGCCCTCTGGAACGGCAAACCAAGCCAACCAAGTTTTGCAGTTTAAAACATTTGGTAGTGGCACATAGCGATGATCATCCTGAATGTAGGAAGTATGCGAACGGCTGAGCTGCAACATAGTTGTAAAAACACCAACACGTCACACCCAGCTGAAAGATCATCAAAAGAATGAGCGATCAAAAACACCATTGAGAGTTTAAGTCAATTTATACTCGAAACATTAAACGAGCCTCGGATACCACGGACTGATTCACCGCCAACGACTTTTGGCTACAAACAACGGACCACGGCCGATTTTTGGAACATTCGAACGATGTGGGGCGAGTGCAGTAGTGCGAGGCTCACTAAAGTCGAACGGGAAATGACCGCATATAACATCGATATACTAGGACTGAGCGAAACAAGATGACCTGGATCGGGAACGGCTTTATCATCAAGCTCCCAAACAGTATTGCTCTACTCTGGAAATGAAGACAATACGTCACCTCGAATGGCAGGCGTCGGAATCCTGTTGACTAGGGAGGCACGCCTATCTCTAATTGACTGGAAGCCCATCTTCGACCGTATCAACACAGCCAGATTCAAATCCAGGGTTAGAAACATCACAATAATTCAGTGCTACGCCCGGACTGAACCAGCGGATCAATCAGCTAACGACGCCTTTTACCAACGGTAAGGCTCCCAAAGGTGACCTAAAAATTATTATGGGGGATCTCAACGCCAAAGTTGGATCTGACAATGTAGGCTTAGAACACCTAATAGGCAATCATGGACTAGGCAACAGGAACAAAAATGGCGAGATGTTCGTGGAGTTTTGCAACTCACGTCAACTCGTCACTGGCGGTACCCTGCTCAAGCACAAACGCTGCCACTTAACAACCCGGACCTCTCCGGACGGCAGAACAGAAAACCAGATTGACCATATAGCCGTTTCCAAGACATGGGGGAATTGTCTCTAGGACAACAGGTCGAAACGACGTGCTGATGTTGGCAGCGATCACCAACTTGTTATGGCAAAAATACGCTTACGAACGGCAGTGATCCAGCGCCCTCAAAATGCACGAATTTTGCCACGTTTGAATGTGCAAAAGATTAAAGATCCATATACAAGACGTGCATATTCCACCGCCTTGCACGAGAGAGCTAATGCGCCACCAATCCTACAAATGATGATAGATGGAAAGTCGCTAAGGACTCATTTAATTCGTGTGGCGTAACATATACGGGTCGATTGAAGCGGGGTAGAAGACCATTCATTAGCGACTGTGCATGGTCTCTAATCTCAGGACGCAAAGGAGTTAAGGAACAGATTAATTCAACTGCTGACGGCTCAGCCAAAGACTAAGTCAGAGCTAAATATCGTTCACTACAAAAAGCCGTGCAAAGAAGCGTAAGATGGGACAAGCGAATTTACATCAACGCATCAGCGGAGAAGGTAGAGGAACCGGCTTACCGCGGTGATAGTAGAACCCTTTTTAGCTTATTAACCCATTGGCTGGCAAATCTTTTGCAACAGAACATCCTGTAAAAGATAAAGATGGGTCTCTGCTGGTAACCGAAGAATACCAACTGCGGAGATGGAAAGAACACTTCATTGAGGTCCTCAACAACACCTTTGGAATGCATCTTCATCAGTACCAGAAGACAGTCCGCAAATAGACAGAGTTAATACCAGCCCACCATCTAAGCTGGAAGTAACTGTGGCTATTAAATCAATGAATGCGGGTAAAGCCCCGGGGATAGATGGAATTCCGGTGGAACTTTTTAAAGCCGATGCCAATGCTACTGCGAATATTCTTCTCCCCCTTATCCAAGAGTGTTGGGAAACCGGAACTCTCCCTAAAGAGTGGAAGAAGGGCGTCATTATTAATATCCCGAAAAAAGGCGACCTGAAGGATTGCAGTAATTGGCGTGGGATCTGTCTTCTCCCAGCAGTCTTCCAAACTGATGGCAAAAATAATCTTGAACCGGATCAAAAAAACGGTGGACCGCACATTAAATACCGGGGCGACCGGTAGCGCAGTGTGTTGAGGCATCAGTCTCATGTTTGGCTGCCGGCGTTTCGGGTTCGAATCCCGTCCACGACGACGTTTGTGGCCATGGATGTGCAGGAGATGCATGCTGGCAACTGTATTCTCCGAAACCAGTTTATGCCAACGCAATGTCAACTGGGCCACATGGAACAGTAGACGCGCTATGCCCCACAAGGGGTTACGGCAATTGGGTACACTGAATGATGAACAAGTTGGCTTTCGCGAGGGCTTCTCATGTAACGACCACATCAACACCCTCCGAATTATTATTGAACAATCCGCAGAGTTGAGATCCTCATTATGTCTCATGTTTTTTAATTTAATTTAATTGTGCATCACAGAAGCTTTCATCCCGGGACTGGGCCTCTCTGCATCACTTTACTTACTCAACGTAAGTGACTTATCAATCTATCGAGTGCGAACCCTAGCAGATTGTTTAATTAGAATGGAAATTTATCAAAATATTCCCTTTTAAAAATAAGTTTGTTAATTGAGTGAAAGTCAATTATATCCTTCAAGCTGTTATATAAGATAATAGACCGTGTAATCGGTTCATTAAGACCATAATTCACTCTATGAAAAGGCTGAATAAAAAGATTGTTGCGCCGCAAATCGTGTGAGACATCTCTAACTACAAAGTAATTTTTAATATCTTCACACGAAATGTGAGAGCATAGCAAGTCTCTTATAAACACCGCGTTCAGGAAAGTCCTTCTATAAGCTAACGTTTGTAAACCAAATAAGGCACAACGAGTACTATAATCAGGCTTAAAACGCCAGCCAATTTGGTAAATAGCAAAACGAGTAAAATTATGTTGAATTCTCTCTATACGTTCGATATGAACATTATAGAAAGGATTCCACACAATTGAACAATATTCAAGAATCGAACGAACAAATGAAGAATATAGAATCTTCAAAGTATAAGGATCATTAAATTCGCGCGCGTTCCGTTTAACAAACCCTAACATGCTATTCGCTTTTGACAAAATGTAATCAGTATGTGGTCGAAATGAAAGCTTTTGATCAAAAATCACACCTAAGTCGGATATCTCAGAAACTCTTTCAAGAACACTACCTGCTATGGAGTACTCATAAAAGAGAGGATTTTTTATTCTAAACGCGCTCAAAACTTTACATTTACTAACATTTAAATTTAAATTATTATCGCGGCACCAATTTTCCAATTTCTCTAAATCGCATTGCATTTTGAGACAGTCGCTTACGTCGCCAATTTTCATAGCAATTTTCATATCATCCGCGAACTGCCATACCCGCACGTATTCAAAATTTTGGATGATATCATTTACAAAAACTAAAAAGAATATCGGCCCTAAATGACTTCCTTGTGGTACTCCCGATGTACATCTTATCATAGAGCGCGATGTACAGCCGTTTAACTTCACCAATTGAGTCCTATCAGTTAAGTAGGATCTCACCCAGCTGAGAAAAGTCGACTGTATACCTAAATTTTCTAATTTGCGAAGTAATATGTTATGATCAACTTTATCGAAAGCCTTCGAGAAGTCGGTATACACAACATCAACCTGCATGCTCTCTTCCATAGAATCAGCAACAAATTTAGTAAAGGAAACTAAATTTGTTGTAGTTGATCTACCTTTAAGGAAGCCATGCTGACATGGCGATATTAACTCGCTGATCAAGACATCTATTTTATTTTTAACAATTAATTCAAAAAGCTTCGGGATAGCCGATAGTTTAGCTATAGGCCTATGATTGTCTATATGATGTTTTGGACCCTTCTTATGAACAGGAGTAATAAAAGATGTCTTCCATTCATCAAGGAAAACACCTGTAGACAATGACATATTAAAAATGTTCGTTAGAGGACGACATAATGACTGCATGCAATTCTTTAGAAAAATGTTAGGAATGCAATCAGGTCCGGCTTGAATACTAATATCAAGCTCAGTCATAGCACATAGCAGGTCATCTTCAGAAATCTGAAGAGCACTATTAAGACGTTCATGAGCCATTTGAGCAATCGGGAATCTCCCATTGATATTGTCATTCAATTCCGACGAAACCGAACCTGGCGTATCATAAACCGAATTGAAAAAACTTGCAAAACCATCACATACCGATTGAACATCATTATAAAAATTACCATTGAGTTTTAAATTTTTCGGAATGCCCGTATTCTTGCGTTTACTGTTTATAAATTTCCAAAAAGCTTTACTATCATTCTTTATATTTTGCTCCGCTCGAGCAATATATTGTTTATAAAGATATTTATTTAACAATTCATACTCTTTCCTCAATCTAAAAAAGTTAGCTTTGTTAACAAGAGACTGTGAATTTTTAAATAATTTATGTGCTTTATTTTTTGAATTTTTAAGTTGGTCCAACTCCTTGGTAGCCCAAGGATTTCTCTGTTTTTTGTTAAAATATTTTAGAGGAACATATTTATCAATAGCTTCAGATAATATTGATTTGAAAATATCATAAGACTCAACAATACTTTTATTTGAGAAAATAGAAGTCCAGTCAATATCAGAAAAGTAAGTATTCAAATCAGCATATCTGGCTTTTTCAAAATTTCTACTAGGAGTGACAACCAACTCTTCCTGAATGTAATCATAAAATATAAAATCTAAAAGAAGAGCATAATGATGTACTGAATTCGGCAAAAGTGGGTAATCTACTCTATTTACGGAAGCATTTAAGTTAGTACTCACAAAAATTAGATCTAAAATTCTACCAATGGAGTTTTCAACATGATTAATTTGCATCAAATCCATGGCAGAAAGACAATCTGTTAGAAAAAATTCGCACTCGAAACGTAGATTGCGTGGCAAAAATCTTTTTTCTCCATCATTCCAATACCAACTTATATTACCAAGATTGAAATCCCCAACAACAATCAATTTATCAGTTTCTTTAAAAGACGCAGTAATTTTTGAAATATTCTCTACATGTTTTTGAAAAATATCAATCGAACTCAGGGGTGGTAAATAGCTGTTAAAAATATAAACTGTTTCACTGCGAGAAATATTTATACTCACACATATTTGTTCCACATCGTTATGGAATAGATCAACTTCATGAGATGGGAATACTGTCTTGACAGCAATCAAAACACCACCCCCTCTTCTAGTTGAGTTTTCATAACGATCTCGACGAAAAACATGGTAGTTACTTACAAATAACTCCTCATTTGTAATCTCAGAATGAAGCCAAGTTTCGGTCAAACATATCGTAGGATAATTTTCTTGTGAAATTGCAAGATAAAAGTCATTCGTTCTAGAACGAAGACCACCTACATTTTGATAGTAAACCGAAAATAAATTTGTTAAATTTAAGTTTTCGGTTGAGCATTGTTTTCGCGATTCGCGTTTTTTGAAAAATTAAAAGCAGATATGTTTATACCTTTTGGCCAGAAACTGGCGCAAAACACTTGCTTTGAATGTTCCTGAGGAATTTTTAATGAAAAACTAATCGAAGTTAATTTCGAAATATCGCTATCTTTTTTAACCAAGGGATAAACTGAAATGAAAGTTGAATCCGATAAATTTAGTTTTTTTACAACATAATCCTTCAAATCTTCCGCCTTCATAGAAGTATGGAGTTTTGAAATATGGAAAACTTTGAAACTGGGCACACTTTTAAGAGAATTATTGGTATCATCGATACCATAAATTTTCTTGTGTCGCCCACTTTGATTTTTACCAACCCTGAGTGCGACAGAAGTGCCATCACCAACAGCGGCCGGTTTTTTAACACCATTCTTCTTTTTACGCATTGTTACATGCTTATCAATCGGTGATTGATGAGCATTAGAAGGTGTAAGATTTTGAGAAGCTGTGCAAGGAACAACAATTGATTCACTTACCACTTCTCTACTAACAGATGGAATTTTGTCGAGTGATGTCACTTTTGATTTTTTTACTTTTTCCTTTGATTTGTTCTTATTTTTCTTCGATTTAGTTAAATTGTCCAAATTACTATTGCTATTACAGAAATTACTCGAATTCATAAGGGATTTCATCTTACTAAGTTGGCTTTGCAATGACGCAACCACTTGAGAAAGCCCATCTAATTGAATTTTATAAATTTCGGAGCAAATGCAATTTTTCATACTGGTTTTTAATAATATGTTTCGAAAAGAACGAAGAAAGAAAATCGATAAAAAAAAACGAAAAAATAAAAGCTAAAGTCGCAAGTAAGCCTCGAACCAGGGCCCGAAGATTGCAAGGCGGACGCACCAAACACTACGCTATAAGGGCTCTTAAACAGAGCTTGAAATTAAATGTAGATAACAATTTATATCGTATCTGTGTGTACAATCGAATTCACACGAATTGCAAATTGACACACACGAATGGACAAATATAAACAAAGAAACAAAATCGCGCAAAATGAAAAACCACACAAATCTAAGATTTTCACTTTAAACACGAAAATAATATTAAAAATGAATTATCCGTAAACACCGGAATCCACTGTTAAAACAATAATTTAAATTATTTCGTTAAATATAATAATTTTGTATTATTTTCACGAGCGCGGGTTGATACGTCCGGACACTGACAATTCTCTTTTATATATATTTTTTTTTTTTTTTTTTTTTTTTTGTTCATCGATTTCGAGACGGCGTTTGACAGCGTTGACCGAGAATATATCTGGAGGGCTTTAAGTAGGAGAAGCATACCAAATAAAATAATTTCCATCATAAAGGAGTCCTACCGGGGAGCCCAATGTCACGTCTTACACAAAGGGTAAGCTATCATCATCATCTATCTTGTTGTATCGTGAAAAGATGGTCTCGCCGATTGTCACAATGGTCATGATGCCTTTCATCCAGGCCTGGATAATGAGCGCATTGATGTCTTCATTATGACTTGGTTAGCAGGCACCTTGCAAACCATTGTTCGCCAGTCGATATTTGTTTTTTTTTTTTGCGGAGAAGCAGCGATGGAAGAAAATCATGCAAAGATATCTGTGTAGACACACATTCCCACTTCGATCGCTTATGTGCCTTCATAAATCACCCTGCTAACCAAGTGATTTTAAAGACATCAATGCGCTCATTATCCAGGACTGGCTTTTAGCCAGGCATCACGACCATGGTTTTACCCGCGGGACTAAAGTCACTTCTGTATTTTTCAGTCATATACATGACCACCAACGAGTCCGTACATGAGTATCACTGACGAATTCCTTCAAGCCGGCTTGGTAAATTCGTCAGTGATACTCATGTACGGACTCGTAGGTGGTGATGTATGGTTTCACTGAGGATTGAAGGTGCGAAAAAAGTATTTACTCGTGGCAAAGCTTATCATCTTTTCATTGGGGACAAGTTACTCGTAGATAGTCGGCAGAGCCATAGAAAATAGTAGTAAGATCTATTAATGGAAAACATGTCTGACAATACAGAGCTCCGAATCAGGTTTTTTTTCGCATTTCCCTACATAAAAATAGAAATATTGGATTGACGAGTAGTTAGGCGACTCTCTGCTTTTTGGATATTTGTTTTTTTTTTTTTGTTTTGGTTACCAAAACACCGGCATTTTGTTTGAGACAGAATACTCGCCAAGCGCTACATTAGGTTAGGCGACCTTTTTTTCACTATCAGGTCCTTAAAATTAAATTATAAAAGTCATTTTGTATGTCACTTTGACGGCTTGAACCAAAATTATCGAGGTATCAAAAAAGAAAAACTGCTGGTTGTTTCAAATATTAGGAAGTTCCAGAAAATTAAATTTACTACCTCTCAGTGGCGTGGACAGGGGGGTGACCAAAGGATAGCTCCTCCCCCCTTAATACTGGATAATCCTGAATACTGATTTTAAACTTAGAACTGAAACTCATTTAAGATTAAAACGCAAAAACTTAACTAGCAGTAGAGTCACCAGTCCGCTATATGAATGCTACTTTATTTTATGACATTTTATTTGTGGAGTTGTTTCTTTATTGCATCCATCATGACGACAACTAGATGACGGGTGCATGGCTACTTATGTTTTTTTGTATTCTACGTCAGTGTAAATTTAGAGTAGAAATGCCAAATGCAGGCGAGTCAATAAAAACTAAATGTGCAATAGAAACTGCGCGCGCGGGGAGCGGTATGAAACGTTGACTTTTAAAATCCCGATTACCAAAGTCGAGATTTTTTTTTATGAAAAAATATTTCACCATCTTGACTTGCGAAAATCTCGACTACCAAATATTTCGACTGATGAAAATATCGACAGAAATATGTAATAATCCATCGCAAAAGTGACAATTGACTTTATTTTCCTTTTGAAAAAAAAATAAGGTCAATTGACATTTCCCCGCTTTAGTAGTGCGGTCCTATTGAGGTAAGTTTTCACTTTAGTATTATAGACTAATTGGAAATTTTTACTGGAGAACGAGCGTGCCGGGTCTATTTACTAAGGGTTAGGATCCTCTAAGAGTGTAGCCCACACAAGGCACTTGCACCCAGTGCGAGTGTTGATCCACAATAATTTCTTGTGTGTACTTGAAAAATTTAAGAGGAAAGTGTGTACAATTCCAGATCAAAACGTAGTTTTGGGTAGTAAAAAATCCTCTTCCATAGTCCTCCTCGTGGGCGCTCCCGAGAAAGGCTGTGGCCGTTAACTATTGCTAACCAAGTCAAGCCGCCAGTAACGGCGGTGCGATGATTTGGTTGAGGTAAAGATTTAATAATACCACGGCCTTTCCCTTTACCGGCCAGTCGTAGAAGCCGAAAAACAAAAGACACGATGTATAAGCCAGCAACTAGCACTATCCGAAATCTTCTATATGCTAACGAAACGTCAACTATCTTGGTTTACGCGCTATGCGCCACTAGGGGTTAAGGCAAAATAGTATGTGCAATGAATGAAAAAAACTATATTCTCAAATATTGGACATATCCCTTCCCCCTACGCCACTGCTAACTCTCTCTTTCTCTTTCTCTCTCCTTGTCATAACTACTACAGTACTTCATCTTTAATAAAATCTTTAATCGTATCTCAAATATTTCCTTGAATTAGTTGGAGTGTACAAGTACTTTTCGAATACATTTAATTTCGAGCTAAACAAAATATCAAGAATGAGAAGTGTTCGTGTTTTAGTGGCAAATGCAAGAATGCTTTCACCGGAATTGCTCAGCATTTGGCAATCAGGAATACTCCTCGGAAGTTTATCTTCATTCTTGAAAAACAATAGACAGTAATGGAATGGTGGATACTTGAAAACATGCTCATTTTTCTCCTTTCATAACTGTCGAGTTTTCTAGGACGAATTAATAATTTCCTAAGAATTCATGTAGAGTTGTATGTACGAATGGGAAAATTACTCTTTCCTTTTGGAAATTTCAAGAATTTCATTCACTTCCAAGATACATTGAAATCCGCTCCAATTCCAATTAGATAGAGCTTCCTCCAATGTTTTATGTATCACCACGATGGCCCTCTTTGGCTACTCGTCGATTAATAGCTCAGTGACCAGATAGGTTTGCAATCTCAGGAGTTATGATATGATAAGACACTGTAGACAACATGGCACTCGGAGTACACACCGAAGGGATAGGATCCGCAGTGTTAGGTTTCTTCTGGGAAGTTGAAGATGACTACTCCGCATGCATGTAACTGAGTTTGACAATATATCAAAAGGGTGGGCGACCGTTTTTTTAACGCTGGAGCGACTAGATCGCTTAGAGACATTTTGTTCCTCTGCCGACTAGTAGGACATAAAAACCCTCGGAGATCGACTTTAGCTTACCGTCGTTCACTAGAGGAGAACGAGGTTCACCAGCCATATACAAACATAAAGGCACCCAAAAATTCACTGATAGAACAACAGCTGTGTAGACCATACTTCATGAAGTTGTCGAGAGCCGCATGTGAGCGTTGTGCACGTATAATAACCAGGAACCATTTGTTTGAGAACTCTTTCACTGACTATTTGCCATGCCCTTCACAAAGCATGGGCGCTGAAGGACACGGCAAATGGACAGTAGGAATGACACCCTGACAAAATCCATCTCATTTGGAGTTTAACCTTTACGTAAAGATATTGCTCGATTCAGGGGAGTACAAGTCAAAATTGCAATTTTTTCTTGAGTCAACGATCAGTGTAGATACCAATTTGATTAAAAAAAGTATGGAACGTGACTCAGGGATTTGGCTGTTCCTGTAGTTTTTTTTTGGCAATGGGACTTTCTGAACGCGTTAGAGGGCAGTATAATACACAAACTGCAGCCGAACGAGATCATACAGTCAGTGCAATGTTCTGCATGTGCAACATGGATTCCAGTTGGCTGGCTCACTCGGCTCTATAGTTTAGCACCTCAACTACTGTGGGCTCAAAATGAAAATGAACAATTGTCCCAAATTTTTAATGGTAGTTCAAATATAGCTCCAAATTCATTTGTGTTTCAGAAAGATGAAAAATCTCTCTAAATCTTTACTATTGTAAGCGCGCGACTACTGCACTACTCTTGAATTTCAATCGCGGAAAGGAAACACTTGCCCCGTAGTCACGTCCGCATTTTATTCTGGTTCTCCTGCTAATGACCAACAATCGGCTCAGTCACAATTATACCATTCACAATCATCATGAATGCATTCAATGTGTTTTAATTACAATGTACAACTTCTTCTAATAAATGGCCCTTCAGCCTTATTACCGTCCACACTATTTTACCATTTGCCCTAATACCTAGGGGGGCAAAGCACGTCAACTATTCCCGTGTGGATTAGTTGGCGTTTCGTTAGCACAGACTGGTTTCGGACGATGCGTGTTGCTAGCGTGTACCTCCTACCCATTTAGTCTGCGACAAGTCAGGAAAGTTTGCGGCTTATTGTTACGCCCCACACCGCAGAGGGCAGACAACACACCCATGGCCTCGACGTAGACGGGACTCGAACCCGTAACTATGACCGGTAGCATGACACATCAGGCTGGACGACTCAACGCACTGAACTATCGGCCTTCCGAAATCTCGATACTGCTTAAATCAGAAATTCTGTCTAATCTAGCTTAAAGTCGTCTTAAGAGAGCCTCAGGGTCGGCTGTGTGCGGTACCGTGTCTCACACGGTACGCCGCGACGATTCGATTGTCTATTTTGATTTCAACGACGGGATTAAATCACACTTACCCCACATTGGGCGCCAAAAATGCTCGAGATTTTTCTTATATCTTTCGATTGTATTCTACTCCAGTTGTCAATGACATGGAGTTGAAAAAAGCAGCAGAACGACGTTCGTTTCAAAGGTAAATTAAAGAGATGGAAATTCAGGGCTTTTGTACATTTTTCTCGATAACAGCAATCGTTTCCTATGATTAGTCGAATACCCACGGTAGCCTTAAGACAACTTGAAGTAGGTTTAAGATTGCCTTAAGATAAGGTCTAAGAAAGAAGGCTTTGGTTTCTGTGCCTGGCGACTAACGATACTACGCGCCTATCCGATTGCACATTTCAGTTTCATTGACTCGATAAAATTACACAGACTCTACATTGCCCGCCGAATATTTTCGGGATTTTTCGACAGTTTTCCGGGTTTTTCTACTGTGCTTTTTCTACTGACGTAGGATTTAAAAAAAAAATTAAATGCGTGCTAAGATTACCGCGCGTCAAAAGTGTAACTTTTAAAAATCTTGTTAAGGCTGCATACTGGATTTTGTAATTAAAGATTTAGCTTTTTATCCCCTCCCTCTCACTCATTTCGTCAAAAATCCGAAATTCCTTATAGTTTAAAAGTTATGGCCAAAAAAACCGAATTTAAAAAAAACTAGGGTATACCAACAAAAAAAATTAGACTGAGGAGTATAAAAATAGTGGGGATCGATGCTCCTAGGCCCACGGGCATGGGGGTGTGTGGGGGGGGGGGGAAATTTCGTCAAAAATCCGAAATTCCTTATAGTTTAGAAGTTATGGCCAAAAAACCGAATTTCAAAATTATGTACAACACATGAGCTATATGAGCTTGTATCACAGCGACGCGAGCGCTTCTCTGATTTGGGTGGCAGAACAAGTAAGTATATTTTTTCGATTCAATACCCATCGATGCGTCGTCGCTATAAAAGTTACACTTTAAAAAGCTTCAAAGTAGGTTAAGGTAGTCATGCATGAGCCATTAGTACTGGTACAGCCCAACACATTACGAGCGATTACCCCTTAGTTGAACAGGGCGCTTAAATAGTTAAGACTGACACAGAAGTTCGCTGTCCATCGGCTTTGAAAGCTTTTCTTATAAAACAATATTCAAATGCACGCTCTATGTACTCATTCCACTGAGGTTTTCGTAGCTTAATGAACTCGAAGACGTCTGGTTCCTCATATATTTCATACAGTTCGCCATTGGAAAATACCTTAGTCGCCATTGGTCATCATCATCATCGTGACGCCCGACGTCTGGCCTTGGCCGCTTGGATCGTTTTCCTTCAATTATCTCGGACCGCGTCCTCCAATTTTGGAAACCCAGTAGCTGCGCGGCGTCCACACATACTAAGCTCTCCCAACGAGATCTCGGTCGTCTAGGCAGTCTCGCTCCGTCAACTCGTTCTGCATTCATTACTCTCTTTGGCCATTGGTCACCATTACGATTTATTCGCGCCCCATTGATCCTCGGCAGAACGTACTTTTGGAAGGTCCCTATCATCTTCCCCGACAACCTACTGAATAAGTTAAAGGGATTTAAATTCAGCGCTTTTGCACATTTTTCTCGATAACATCAATAATTTTCTATCATAGTCGTATACTCAACGGGGTGCACTTATCTGGATCCAGGGCTGCATTTTTTTATAGCCAATTTTGTACAGGCTATGGATCTAGGTCATTAAATTGTACAGAACAGAGGGTCTACAATTTTGAAATTTATATTTTTGAATTCGGCAGCTTCATTTTCTTTTCCCTTGACTGCATGCGCCCATCATGGCGTCCATGGAAACACAACTTAAGCGACGAGCCGAAGGTTTCGAGAACCGTCAAACTGTAATGGCTGCAGAGGACAGGGTATATAAAGCCCATTGACTCCAGCCGAGTGCCTAAGTGGATACCGAAAGTAGGCCAGGCGAAACCGAGCTCAGTGCGAGGTGTGAAGGCTTAGTTGTGGGGTTTTCGAGATTGGATCCAAACGGCCCAAGGCTATAGAGCCACAATAATAGTAAGTTTGTTTTAACCCGTTGTCCGGTATAATTTGTCAACAACAGTGGTAATGACGCTTTCAATAAAAAGCTCAACTTTCCTAGAGAAATTGCCAGACCAGTTACATAAGAACAATATCATTCTGCCTTCAAATATACGAAAAGAGCTTCCACGAATATGCCTTAAAAATTTTCCGAAATGATTTAAGATATTGTAGATTAAAGCATTCCTGGAAATATTAAAAGGATATTCATGGAATGTTAATGTTTCTGATTTCAGCATACTTTCTCCAAGGACAATAAATTCATAATTTGAAGTGTTTGAATGCTCAAGCAAAAAACAATTCCGTTGTTTCGCTAAAGTGAAAGTCCAGAGAAATCAAATCATCAGTTTTTTTTTTATTCTTAAAAATTTCTCGTTATCGCCTGCAGGGTTCATGAACATAAAATTCAACCCTATCCAAATCAATACAAAATTTTCTACTTAAATTTTACGAATACATCACAGAAGAACGACTCTCTACCAAAATCCAAGTTGAATTTGATATGATGGCAAAGGCTCTCAATTCCACAAATTTCCTTGGAAATAACAATTACGTTTAGGGCAACATTTTCGTATAGTACGCTACAAAGTAAATCAATTACACACAATTTCACAAAAGTTCTTCAACTTGAAAGAAGATGAGGGCGGAATTAAATCGATTGGCGGATTTAAGCCAGTGTTTGTGTCTAGCTGGGGTTCTTGTTCTAGGCTCAGTTTGAATTTAATTACTCAAATAAAGGGACTTCCACAAATAGGATATGTGTTTTGAAATGAACAGACAAAAATGTTAAATGAAAGTATTACCCAGAATGCAATTCAGAGCGAGGGGGTGACCGGTAGCGCAGTATGTTGAGGCATCAGTCTCATGTTTGACTACCGGCGTTTCGGGTTTGAATCTTGTCCACGACGATGTTCGTGGCCATGGATGTGCAGGAGGTGCATGCTGGCAGCTGTATTCTCCAAAACTAATTTATGCCAACGAAACGTCAACTGGGCCACATGGAACAGTTGACGCGCTATGCCCCACAAGGGGTTAGGGCAATTGAGTAATTCAGAGCGTTGATTGACGCAGACATTTTATGAAATATAAGAATAATGACTAAAAAAAGCCTGGAACGAACAACGGCTTCGTGACAATAGGTTTGAGGGTTAAATCAGTTGCAGCTTAGCAGCATGAATTGTGCATGGTTCGAAATTCCATCTACCCATAGTTTCCAGATCCTTAATTATAGACCGCCTGAAATTGCACTGATCGTTTAATTGACGTCAGTCGCCAGGCAGTCTCAATATCGAATCGACCACTCAATCGACTACAGTCCATTGTACATCACCCAAAATTCCGAGGTGCATGATGGCAACTGCGTTCTCCGAAACTAGTTTACGCCAACGAAACGTCAACAGGGCTACATGGAACAACACAAAAAATGAATAAAGACAGTATCTACGAATTATCAATAATAAAAAAAACGGATGTTCGTGTGCGAGCTACAGGAACCATTAACAGCAATCGTGAAATTTTTAAGACGATCCAGCTTGTTTAGTCTTAAGTTTTAATTAAGCTGTGTACTTAAGCTAAGGTAAGTGGGCCCATATCCCTTTTTACGTACTTGACGTACTATTGGACTCAGACAGTATTGTTGTATACATGGAGTTCGTCACACTTGTGACACAGACTGTACTAAGCTCTATCGGAGTCTCGAACCATCTAGAACCTTCGTTAACAAGTAACAATAAAACGAGCTCTATCGGAGTCTCGAACCATCTAAAACCTGCTTTAACAAGACATAATAGAGTTGATACTCAAATCTTTTCGAAATCGCTTTCGGACAAAAGCAGAGCCATTAAGATAGTTGTAGAATCAGAGATGAGCTATTTAAAACCAGGTGTCATAAAGAGCGAGTCAGTCAGTCGAAGTTCAGTTGTAGTCGGTAGTTCATTTGAAGTCCGACCGGAGTTGATTCATTATCCGCTCGGAAACGGAAAGGAGTACAATTGTTATCGAGATCCGCCGGAAACGAAACGAAACATTATGGTATTATAATTTTCATTGCAATTAAAAAAAAGTATATTTAAATATCTTATAGTTAAAGGGGATTGCTTGTATAAAAAAATTACATTTAATAATTTGACATAGGTCGTTGTAAAATTACATTATTTACCAGAGAGGTTAATTCGAGGTACTCACCTGAAAAGAAAAGAAGAAACAAATAATCATGAATATATTACTAAATTCTGTGAGGGGTATAATAATTTAGCATATTTCACGTTTTAAATTAAATAAAATGAATGGTACTTTTTACATTTATAAAAATGCTTGTAATAAACAATTTCGTTCAGTTTATCAACATCATAATATTGTAGTTTCTGTTAAAATTCAAGCCGTTTAGGAGTATTGCAGGAGGATGGATGAAGTAGGATCTTCTGAGGCGGAGTTGAGTGCTGGATCTACAGTGTGTGTACGTACATATTTGATCATTACTTGTTCTACAAGAGAAAGATTTTGTTCGAGTTTTCCCTACGCCTTTGTAGCTGACTTTGCCGGGTTGAAAAAAATAACCATTATGAAGTGTTCGCCGGTCTGCATACCGGCTTGTTGTGAAACTTGTCGCGGAGTCAGAGCCAGAATTTGTTAATTCTTTTCAGATTGTAACAAATTCATCTTGATGAGATTCTGCTGACAACCAAATTGTACCATTGCACAAAAAAAAGGTCGTACGTGATCATTTGAAGCGGATCATGGGTCGCATGTGATCATCATGAAGGAAGAGACGTTCGAGCATATCTGACCCATAGAAAGTCTTGAGCTCTGCAAGCGTGAATTGGATCTAAACGACTATCAACGCAACCCGATCTCAGTGAAGAGGGTTATCGATGTGTCAATCCACTACAAGAGCCGTAAAATTGACAATCTGCCACTAAATATTATATCGGGTGGTGGATCAAATTTAGTTGGACGCAACTGGTTCGACGCGATGGGCATGAGCATCGAAGGCGTGCATGCCATCAATAGCGGAGCCAGTATCAAATCAATTATGGATCAAGTTTAAGCATTGATTTTCATCGGAGTTTGGTCGCTAAATAGGACCATCAGTGTCACTACACATCGACACGGCGTTGCCGCCAGTGAGGCTACGTTCACGGCGTATTCCTTTTGCCATGAAGAGTCCATACGAGGAAAAACTCGATCATTTCTGCAGCCAAGGCATTTTAGAGCTCGGAATTGGTAACTCTTACAGTTTAGTCGTTAAGAAAAATGACTCTGTCCTCATGTGCATCAGGTTAGCATTACCACTTAAAAATTTCGAATTCGCGTATAGTGGATAGCACACCCGTTCCAGACCCTAGATGTGTTAAGTGGTACACCGATGGGTCTAAAACAGAACAGGGTGTTGGTGCAGGTGTCTTTGGATCCCACAGCAGGATTTCGATTGCAATGGGAATCTCGCCCAGCGTGTTTCAAGCTGAGATTCACGCCATTGGGGTCTGCGCCAGGGTAATACTGGAAACTGGACTTGGCGGCGCTCACATTGCTATCTACTCAGACAGTCATAAGGGTGCTCTCCTCATATAGGGTCTCCTAGAAACTGGTGAAGGAGTGTTACGAACTCTCCCAGCTGATGGCAACCAGAAACCAAGTTTTCTTGTGTTGGGTGTCAGACCATCAGGGCGTTGAGGGGAACGAGGCTGCGGCTGAACTTGCTAGACAAGGATCATCCAATCGTCTTCATGGACCAGAGCCACACTGCGGCGTGGGACTGTCTTCGGCCAAATTGCGAATCAGCGACTGGTCTGCACTATTACGTCAGCAGTACTGGAATAGCCTTCCAGGGCAGCATCAATCGAAGGAGTTGATAATGCCCTTCAAATATAAGGGTACTAGTCTAATGAGTAGGACTCATCTAAGACTTCTAGTGGGGTACTTATCGGACCATCACCTGGTCAGATATCACCTAAACAAGATGGGTCTGTCCAGAGAGACTGTCATGAAAGAAAAAAATTAGCGCATTTGTTTTTTTAACAATATCCTGTGATAATGCTAACTTGACAGTCAAGTTAGCATTAATAATTCTTGAAATTAAATTAAATATTTCGAAATCGAGTATAGTAGATTAATTGCCGTAAATTTGTCGTAATTTTTTTTGTTTTTTAAATAACCCCAGGCAACTAACTTAACACTCATGTTAGCATTACCACCCCCTGAAACAGAGTAAAAATTAAAATTAAGTTAGCATTACCGCTAACTTAAGTGTTAACTTAGCATTACCAGGGGTTATTTTACAAATTTTTTTCTTCACGACAATTAATCCACTATACGCGGCTTCGAAATTTTTAAATGGTAATGCTAACTTAATGGACATTTTGGGGACTACAAATCGACATTAAATCGGGCAATTAAACCCACTGCCACCAAATTCCAGCGTCCATTGGAGATGGATCAGTTTTTGCCAAAATTGATTCGGCACAAGCCTATCACGAGCTGGTGGTCGATAAAAGTTTGGCATTGCACCAAACAATTTCCACGCACAAAGGTGTATTTAAGGTAACCAGACTTCAATTCGGTATCTCCTCAACGCCGGGAATGTTTAAAATCTACATCGAAAAAATACTACAAAATGTTCCAGAAGTGTTGCCGTATTTTGAAGACATCATCGTTATGGGCAAGTTAGAAGAGGAATTGGCTGAAGGCTGAACGAGGTGTTGTCCTGTTTCGACAAGACTAGACTGCGACTGTGTACGGATAAGTGCCAACGGTTGGCATGCTAAATGCCAACCGTAAAGTTTTTGCGGTTTAAAATCGACGCCCCACAACGCACGACAACGATGGTCTCGAAGCAGTCCTAAGCCATAAGTTAGCGGATGGGTCAGAAAAAACCCATGCCATTCTTTTCACGAACACTCTCCAAAGCCGAACGGAACTACGAACAAATCGACAGAGAAGCAGTGGCGCTAGTATCGGGAGTGAAAAAATTGCACAGCTGTTTATATGGCCGTTCGTTCACGCTGGTTACGGATCATCGACCACTACTTTTCACGACGCAATCAATGCCCAACGTATAGTAATCTCAAATCACATACTACGGCTCGCAATTTTTTTTCAACGCTTACAACTTCAATCTAATACATTGCGCAGGCACCAAAATCAGTCGAATTAGCGATGACTGAAGATGTCCTCACGATCGAATTTGCAGCTACGTTTGTCGTGAGCGCACAACTGTTATCGTCCCAAACGCCGAAACTCCAATGCATCATTGGAAATCAGCTAAGCGCCCGTGGTCCTGTCTGCACGTCTATTTCGCAGCACCATTACAAGGCAAAAGTTTCTTTTTGGTTGTTGACTCTTATTCAAAATGACTTGAGGTCGCCGTGGTCAACTCCCGCCATTAAGTTTCTTCGTCAACTTTTTTCAACCCATGGGCTGCCCAACCAACTTGTATGGGACAATGGGACAGGGTTTACTTCAGAAAAATTCTAGGTCTTTGTGGAAAACAGTTTAGTCCGACAAATTCACTCTGCTCCATTTTATCCTGCGACCAACGGCCAAGCGGAAGAATTTGGGCCACAGTACAAGTATCGATCTGAGTCTGGCCAGATATTTATTCAATCGTTCACTTTCAGAATTGCTGCTCAATCGCGAGCTTCTGTTTTGACAAGATACATCCCCAAGAGATAACCTGTGGGAAGGTCTGCGGCCTTATCAGCACAAAACGTTTCATCACAGGTAGTTCAGTTTGGGTTCAGAATCATGCTGCTGCGCTAAAATGGATTGAGGGTCTGGTGTCGGATCAAACTGGCCCTATTTCCGACAGTGCCTTTCTAAACGACTCCCGAGTAACAAAACGACATCAGGACCAAGTACCCGTGTACAATCATCACAAATCCGAATCCGAGTCTAGCGCAATACCGTGTTCTCTTGAATCAGAGCCGAATATTTGTGGACAGAATGCATGGCCAGCACCCGTCGATCCAACTGCCGCTGTGGCTTCAGCATCACCTCCGGCTATTCCTCCAACGATGCCCCGCAGATCTGGTCGCAACAGAATGACCACACAATCCTATATCGCATCTGGGTGGAGGAGGTAAGGAGTGTCGTGTATGCCGGCCGAGCCATATCCGTCTAGTTTGTCAGTTCGTGCACGTCGACTCACGCACACATACATACATGGATGCATAATATAGAATGTATTAATTATACCGCGTGTATATCTTAAAATTGTTCAACAGTTTAACTGATTAGAATTATCGTCACACACACTCCTGCAGTCAGCCTCAAGATCGTTCACTGTAGCCGTCTAAAACTGTAATGATTGTTTAAGTCTCGTCAGTCGTCAGACGGTCGCAATATCAAATCGACCGCACTCACCAATAGATTAACTGCAGTCCATGGCCTAACGTGTTAGTTTTTGTTTGCAAAAAATCAGGATTTGGGTCTTTCGACCGATCTAAACTCTGGACTGCCGGTAACAGATTCTAAATGTGTGGCCAGTCATAAGGTCAGGGATTGTTTTGCCTACGACCTGCAGGCAGTGAGGGTTTGAGTTTGTACTGAGATTTTAGTCTGCAGTTCATTAGTCTTAAATTTTTAGTTAAATTGTAACTGATTGGAGTCTGTTTTGACAAAGGGGATATCAGTTTTTTGCTTAGATGACTAGCTACTAGCAACTACAAGAAAACCTAACCGAATAGTGCAGCTCGTATATTTCTCATGACACACATTATGTTTAACATCACTTGTCACGCACGATGGGCTAAACGTAGACTTAGCGGCAGCGGGAGGGCCACTCTTTGATACTAATTTTGGTAATTTTGAACACCAATTTTTGACGCCTATTCATCCGCACTTGGAAGGATTGGCTAGGGTATAAAGCACCGTGAGTGTCATCAACATTATTAATCGCAAATGTTTCATCTATTTGGGACATTATTTTTTCCACGCCTATTCACCCCGTATGAAGGGAGAGGGTGGTGACTGTATCCACAAAGAAAATATTCAAAATGTTAAAACCTTTTCTAAATCAAGGAGACAGTTTGACGAAATTTTCATAGAAATCGTTGCGGCCGTTTGGCCACCAAACACGAACAAACATACAGAAACCCATTTACATATACTCGTATAATACAGATCGATAAATAAGCAGATAAATAAAAATTACTACTATGGGAAGATGATTATAAGTAAAAAATTGGCGAAAAGATTACAAAGACATCAAATTCATACGGCACCCAATGTGGGACACGCGTTAAACATTAAACTGATGATTGATTACAAACTGAAAACATATGTAATTGAAAGGATCTCTTTCAAATCGAGAAAGAAATTTGAAATAATTAAGGCCGGGCGAAATCCGAAGTCCTTGATGGCAATCAGTCATTTGAAAGGGCACCGTGCGGGGAGAATGTGTTATCATAAGTCAAAATTTAAACGTGTCGGTTTGATTGATGGGCCAAATAGGACTTAGGACACTCAATCATCCATTTCGGTTTTTTTTTTTCAGATAAAATGAAAGCTGTCTGATACCAGAAACCACAGCTACTTGCCCCAATTTCCTTATGAATTTGTTTCATGTCCGCATTTGTCTTGAAATCATCATCAATTCCGACATCTGAACTTCCGAAAATGTCAATATTCGTCCGAATCTCTCGAAAATCAATTGGTCAATATTTGAATTTCAATTGCAAACAATTTATCTATAATGACCGGAAAAGATACGTCCCATCGGTCCATTCATCCACACTGACCAAATTTCCGTACGTATGCCAAGTGTGTACTTGAGCAGCAGGAAGGGATCAATAAGTTCTTTACCAGTTGTGTTCCAGTGACTTGACATTCAGCCGGATATTCTCTTGGAATATAAATTAGTCCTAGTCGTCTGTATCTTGTATGTTGACGGACAGATACAATATCGACAAGGTAGGATTGTTGTATTCTACATATTATGAATGCATGCCGGTTTTGTTAGGGGCCGAACCCGAAGGCTATTTATCTTGTAATGGGGGAAATAAAACGACTTTTCTCCGAGCCTAGGATGTTTGCATGTACTTTGTTGTCGACGGTGAGCGTGCTTACCTTGACTGACGATTCTCCGAATGGGCTGAGTCAGGCTTTTACTCGTATATTGATGATATGTTGCAATGTTTGATAAAGTTAACAAAGAGCTAGATATCTGGATATGGACACGGATACCGGCGAATTGATGGTTCATATCTGCAGATTATGGCTTACGAGAAAAATGAAATGAAATGATGCAAAAGTCTTTCCTATACCATGACGGGCAATTTTGTCAATAGATGATTGACTACGGATTGCGTAATGCCCGAACTAGATTGAACAAAAGATATGTTTTCACACATATCGTTGTCGCTGCCTTCAATCTAGGTCGCTTAACGGAAATGAATGCTTTCTAACTTTACACTTCGCCTCCGCTGCTGCTGCTGCATTCTGCATTCAATCTGGTTCGAAGGTAATTCAGTTTGATTATTCTTTGGGGTTTCAAAGGTCAGCCAGATGATCCTGGGCACTATCAGTGCAGTACTGTGTAGACGGATATCAGTAAGTCCTAGCAAACTTTTTGAATAATACAAAGACTAGATTGACACCTGAGCTCTTTTCCACTTTTGGAATAAAAAACACATTGACCTCCGTCGAGGAGGATAATCGACAAGGACCAGGCAAGGTATGAAAACAGTTTAATTTTACGGAGCACCAATGTCTGCTGTGTGTTGTACATCGGTTCAAAGATATACATATATTGTCCACAGAAAATTCTCAGTTTGGGATGATAGATATGGAGTGGTATGGAGCCTTCATGCACTCCAGTACGTAACTACTGTAAGCAAACACCGATATTACCTTGACTTAACGCATAGTGGGGCATAGCGCGACAACTACCCCTGCGCGCCATCGTACACCCCCAGTGGTGTGGGGCGTAAAATAATACCGCGGCCTTTCCCTTTAACGGCCTGTCGTAGAAAAAGATCAACAAAGGAAAGGATGTGTATGCCAGCAATTTTCACAAATCTTCTATACTCTAACGAAACGTCAACTATGCCTCAAATAAGGACTGACTCAGCGGTTACGACTTTTGGCTATCGCACAATGACAAAAATTGGGTTCTGCAATGTGCGTACTCTCCTGGGCAATGGATCAGAAGGTCCCCAGAACGCACGATTTCCTCAACTAGTCAACGATGAGCTATCGGGAAAATGAGTATCAAATGGGGGTTTAAAGGTTTTCCAAGGTATCTCCACTAGAGGCCCCCCATTACTCATCTTTCTACATGAATTCAAGTTTCTTAGCGGATGTAGTAATAAAACACGGAGGGCGAGCGTTGGAATGGCCATGAAGGTGAGAGGACATAGAAATATACAAAAAAAAAACAACACGCCCCGTGTTCTGTTACAACAATAGTGGCCAACGTGTGGCCCCCTTATATTACAACGGTAATGGAATACGCAAGACGAGCGTTCGAATGGCCGTGAAGGCCAGAGGCCACAAAAGTATCAAAAGAAATCATTATCCAATGAGAACTCATGACATGCGCTGGAAGACCAACTCAGGTGTCGGGTGTATCGGCGTGGGTTAACACGGCCTCCTCTCCAGCGTCGCAGTAAAAGCTTTGGCGACCGGTAGCGCAGTGTGTTGAGGCATCAGTCTCATGTTTGACTACCGGCGTTTCGGGTTCGAATCCCGTCCACGACGATGTTCGTGGCCATGGATGGGCAGGAGGTGCATGCTGGCGACTGCATTCTCCGATACCAGTTTATGCCGAGAATCGTCAACTGGGCCACATGAAACAGTTGACGCGCTATGCCCCACAAGGGGTTACAGCAATTGAGAGAGAGAGATATGCATCAAACTCCCAAAGACTCGCAAAAAAAACAATATCCGGTTCAGGGACATGGGGCTGAATCAGCCAAAGCTACATGGGCCCAGAAGCCAAAAAAAAAAATATATGAATAGAGAAATTGTCTAATCATGGCAAATCCTTCTTACCTCAAGGATATCTGAGCCTTAAGCCCCAGATGATGTAAGCCATCTCCTCCGTTTGGACGTTTATAATATAATTTGGCACCGGGACGCAAGGTTATTCAGGAAGAGGTGGCAAAACTTGTTCAATGATCTCTCAGCGCTTGGCTCAATTAGCCAAAGTGGCTATGGTGAAGGACACCCTGGACATTAAATCAAACCTGAAAAAGCGAAGGAGGGCTGACCTAAGGATGCAGAGCTTCTCATATCCGGTACCGCCGAGCGGGTTTCTTGTCTTCGTCATTTTTTAACCGCATCTATGATAACGAAATGCAAATTATGCAAAGCATAACAGGTGTTCGAAAAGGTGTTGTCAGTACAACAATTGCATATCCCTTCAGATACGAGGCCGCTGCCAAGAAAGTCGTCATAACAGCAGTGTCCTCATCCTAAGAGCCATTCACCACGAGTGAAAGCCGCCACCCTCGAGATACTTGGTGCACTGGTTGGCGAGCTCACAGGGTTCATGAATAGAAAGAAAAATGTTCACCATTTCAAAGAAACATCAGATCGGTCATGAAGAAACTGCTTCCGACTCAATAGGGGTTCAATCATTTAAGCCTAAAAGACGAAAACAGTGGAATCAATATCAAACGAAAAAAAAAAACGAAAAACAGGTCAAAATAATCGCTGCCCAGAAATAAAAAACTGAGAGGAATACTAAAACAAAAGTCGAGCGAAAAATTCGATCCAAACGAGCATACTCATATGCCAGAAGGGTAAACTGAGCCATGCGAAAATATTCCGAAATTTGACCTAGGTCATGACATTAATGCTTGGGGAAACTGCTTTTCGGTTGGTGATGTCGAAGATAAGCAGGCGAAACCCAAGTCAACTGAAATGTTCAGAGCATTTGAAATATATAGTCCGAGTACTGTTTCTTCGAAGGGAGATAGTCACCGTTCAATACGCGATTGGCTCCGATGTGGCAGACACATATCCCAAAATATCTGATAGTGAACCTCTTGCGATAGCGTCATGAATCGGGGACAAGAAATCGCCGGTAAAATAAAGCTTTGAAAGCGACTGTCCGAACTAAACACGAAAAGTTTACTGATACTTTCGAAGCCTATTTGAGAGAACGTGTAAAAACGAGGTAAGATTCCGTAAGAGTTACCACAAAGCTGTAAGTTTTCGTCAACTCACGTCTTCGTCGAATTCTAAGAATTTTCTGACCCGAACAATATCAAATGAGGAGCTAACTCAGCGTACGGGGCAGATGCCAATTGACGAATTGATACGCAGGCGGAAATGGCAGTGGATAGGTCATACATTGCGGAAGAGTGATAACTGCATGCCATGAATTGGAACCCCATTTCCAGCCAAGGCCGACCGACAGGGGTCCTAAAATCACATGGCGTCGATATGTGGCAAAGGAGTGTAACGCACTGGGTAAGTCGTTTGGGGAGCTGCGCATCATTGCCAAGAATAGAGTACGGTGGCGCGCAAGAGTAGTTGACGCGCTATGCCCCAGTAGTAAATATGCGCTTGACAAGCATTTCGTCGGCCTAAAAAAAACACGTAGTCGCGTTTCTGCCAGCAGAAATCGGCGAATACGATTACGCCCAGTCGCACCACTGAACTCTTGTCGCTGAAAAGGCTACATATCAGAGCTGCTGTGGGAATCATCACTGGGCATTGCATAGTTGGAAAGTACGCCATATGGATGATGGCAAACTCCATCGTTTTATTGGAAGTTCTGTCTGCTTTAATGATTAGGTTTATCGATTAATAAGTCCCTGGTGGCGACAGAACGAATCCTATTACAGACCAAGCACAGCAACCATTATACTTAACATTGTCTATCTTCAAGGTTTTGCACGTTCATCACTGCATCCTTCTCTCTCTCTTCTCGAGGTCGGAAAGTTGAACAAATGGCGACATTCCCTTAGCGCTGTCCGTGTAACAAACAAATTCCGGCCCCCTATGAACTCGATTTCTAGATCCACTGAATGGGCGGGCACATAGTCCAATTGCTGCCGTGCGCTTGTTCGTTTGTTTGTGCGTTTATTCGGCCACTTCTTGTGGTCCGATTTTAGCCAAATTTGGTATGTAGCTTCCTCGGGGTGACCCTATGGACCCGGCGGCAAAGCGCTTTCGCTTATTGACTGGACTATCGTGGTATTTTCTGTTATGTTGCCCTCGAAGGCCACTCATAGCTATGTCAAAGGCATATTTACTTTAGGATGGGGATCTAAATCTGTTGTAACTCCACTCGTTGTTAAAATGGAAAAGTGGCTTCAAAACAATACCAACTGCTACGAGGAGAAATCCAACACAAATGTGGAATGTTTTGGATGCAATGTTAGTAGGTGAGGCTGAAAAGACACTGGGAGTTTCAAACGGCCCACTCCAGATGGACAAGGAGACGTGGTGGTGGAATAATGAAACTAAAGAAGCAGTGCAGGCCAAATCGAATGCATTCAAGGCTTGGACAACATGCAAGACAGGCAGTGAAGCCAAGAAGGTTCAACTTCGGGAGAAATATAATAAATGCCGGAAGGATTGCAGCCGAGAAGTTCTATCAAGAACTAGAAGATCTGACTGCGGATAAGAGATCGTCATTGCAAGAGAAACCTTAAGACAGTGCCAGGATGTTTAAGGTCACAGCCCAAAGGAGAAAACGCTCGAGAGATTCAGGTGCCAAAGCACGTTGAAGACTCACAAGGAGTGCTACTAGAAGACACAGCAATCTGTAGCAGAATGTGTGAGTACTTTGACGAACTTTTGAACGAAGAATTTCCGCGTGAAGCTTTTCAAGCTGTGGAGCCAAATACCACTGAAGGAAGTGATGAAAGCAATGATGCAGATGAAACGCGGAAAGGCAGTCGGACCGGACAAAATACCCATGGAAGTTTGGTTGAAGATGAATCATGTCGGGGTTAGATGGCTCACTGTTCTTTTCAACAAATTCAAAAGAGGGCAACCGATGCCTGACTCTTTCAAGAAAAGCTTCCTTTTCCCATTTTATAAGAACAAGTGTGACTCACGCAAACTCAACAACTATAGGCCAATCAAGTTAACATCTCACACATTGAAGACTACGAGCGAGTTGTCTGCAATCGATATTGTACGATTGGATGACAATCAATGCGGCTTTGTGGAGGGTGGATCCACAGTCGATGCTATTCAGTGCAACATCGTGATGCACGGACGGACTTGCACTTTGTGTTCATCGATTTGCAAAACGCCTTCGACAGAGTACCTCGTGATCTGATATGGGAGGCCCTAAGAGCAGTTAAGGTCCCAGAGGCATATGCTAAAATTATACAAGAAATGTATGATGGACCAACTAGTAAAGTTCGATGCACGGCTGGTAAGTCTGAAGAGTTCCCAGTTAAAGTCGGAGTTCACCAAGGCAGTGTATTGAGTCCCTTGCTCTTCAACATCATCATGCTGTATTTATTAACACTCATTTCTGACGGCCTGGAAATATCCCTTCTCTTCGCCGATGGCATTGTCCTGGGTAGCAAAGACATCGCTGCTTTGCAGGCTGCACTGACCAAGTGGGGTAAGATACTGGAGGATCATGGACTGAGGATTAGCATACCAAAGACTCAGTATCTTTGCTGTCCTTTCTCAGAACCAGAGAGACCGATACCAGATACCTGCATTAAAGGAGAGCAGCTGAAGTCCAGGTTCAAGTACCTGGGCTCGATGGTCAACAAGGAAGCTACCTGCGATGACGACATCAAACATCGCATCAGTGTCGGTTGAATGAAATAGCGAGAAAACTCTAGAGTTTTCTGCGACAAGAAGATGCCACGAAAGCTTAAGGGGAAGTTGTACAAAACGGTCGTACGTCCCGCACCCATGTATGCTTCTGAGTGCTAGACTATGTACAAGACATACGAATGTAAAATGTCTGCGACCGAGATTAAAATGCTACGGTTATCAGCCGGTGTGACCAAAAAGGATCGCATCAAAAGTACCTACATCCGAGGCAGCTTGTTTATTGAGCAACCGATTACTGAAAAGCTCGAAGAGGCTCCTAGGCGTCCACCTGAGAACTCAGGCATGAAGGCACTATCAATGAATGTTCCAATTGCTGGACCCAAACCCCGAGGCAGACGGAAACACACATGGATCGATCAAATGAATAAGCAACAACAACGCATTAATCTCGGCGATGATATGATCCAAGACCGAGCTGCCTGCAGAAGGAAGCTGAGATTATTCCGCAAAAATGGGCGAAGTGCCAACACCACAGGCATAGCAACGTGAAGCCACAGAGTGGTATGAAAGAGCAAGGAAGAAGAAGAGGATGGGAACCAAAAGATTAACTTTTTCGGAGATAACATTTTTCAAAGTAAATTATAGACCACTTGAAAGCAAATGAATCGAAATGAAAATACATTTGCATGGGACGAGCCCAACATGTCGATGAACGTCGCTCTATTCGTGCCATTTTTGTATGTAATCCAGTTGAACTATCATAAAAACTAAATAAAATAGCACAGATTTAAGCCAGACACGTACCGTTTGGATTGTCCAGCAGAAAGCAAAAAAATCCCTATTTCGGGATAAGTTATTCACCTTTAGTACCCAAGGGATACCTTCAAGATCTGCCAAGAAAAATATGGGTGAAACCGGTTCACAAAATCAACTGCGACTAGACATTAAGCTTCAGTCAGGATATCTATTAAAAAACTGTCAACCCAAATCAAGAGTACCTCCTTCAAAACGACCATCTCTTTACTTTCCACCATCGAATTTAAACATTTCTCGGCCATTAGGCTCATTATCCGTCAAATTTATTTCATAAACCAATCATCTCTTATTACACCAAACGTTCAGCTTTTAAATTATGCCTGGGAAAAATGTCTTTGATAATATTCAATAAAACAACATTTTAACGCATAACGACAAATCCACCGCCGTCTTATTCGCCTTTTCACCGTGGTACATCCCAACCACCCTTCCTACCAAAAAGACGTGAATGGCCCAATAACGATAATGGCTGGATAAATTAGGAATAAATTGCCTGGAACTTGTAACTCTGCAAAAAGAAAAGAAACTGGAAGCGTGGATCATGAATTCCCGAGGGCTACGCAAAAAGAGTAGCACCAAAAAGATGATGAATAGATTGAATGGCATCTGACGTGGCTTGCAGGTTCTCTATGCGAATAGTATGGTGAGAGAAAATTTTCGATGAAAATGTTCACTCAAGAAAAAAGGATACACAGACATTTTGTCGGTCGCCGTACGCGCGAATTTGTATCGGAAACTACATGAAATGTCATCATACACACGCGTTTTCAGGACTCACTCATTCGACTATAAGGACTCATAGGACTCGTTCGACTTTCGCATCCGATTTCGAAGAGTTCGCCCTTACTTCGGTTTTTGTCCGTGGAAGAAAGGATGACGGCCAGTGGTAGTGGTGGCGGCGTCGAATGGCTTTCTCCCAAGTCCTTTAAAGAGCCATAATTTTTCGTGATCAAATAAATTGATTAAATGAAATGAAAAGACTCCTATTTTCGGGGGAGAGGAAGTCATGGAGGAGTGTGAAGTTTAACAGTCTGAATTTATTTTGTGGGGGTTGGGGGAATGTATAAACGCTAAATAAATTTTTGCCATTGCCGATCTGATTGCTTTGAACTCAATTGCCGAGGACTGTGACGACAACGGAGAATATTTACGGTGGCGAAAGAAGAAAGGACGGAAAATGTGGATTTGAAAATTTATTGTACACTTTCTTTTATGACTGTGCTACTTTTTCTGCAGAGCCATTTATTTAGGAAGTTTAATGGGACTCAGCCGATAATCAGGAATATCTATCAATCGCACTTATTGATATATATTCATAATACATTACAAATATAAAATATTTTTTTTTTATTATGAAGTAAAGGTTCTTAATGTACTTAAAAACACAAAGGCATTTCGTTTGAAGTGAAGGATAAACCATGAAACGCGCTAGATCTTTGCGCAGACATTCCGTTGGATTATATGATCAATTTTTGAAAAATATTAGGAAAAGACATGATGTCTTGAAATTTTGACTCAGCTAGCTCGGCGCAAATATAGGAGGGCTATGGCTGAGGGCCACTCTAGGGAAAAGGACCAGAAGGTAGCCCTCATATGTTCAGGGCCTAAACCGTCGGTGAAGCGGGTACGCTCTGAGGAGAAATCACGAGGCAAAAAAATCCAGGACTCGCGAAGAGTCCGGCAAGCCGTTGTATTGCCAGGTAACAGCGGGTGTTAAGCTGGGGTTCAGCTCAGCTGATGCATCCGCTACCTCTCTAACAACCGAGCAAGTGACTCTTGTACAGGAGGCTATTATCGACGTCACGATCGAGAACAGGCCCGATGATCAGGACATTAATTTTGAGGCCTGTGTTCCACGTACAGGTTGGCTCTTGCTGGTCTGTACTAATGCCGTGACAGCTGAATGGGTGCGAAAGAGATTTGGATCTATCAAACCTGAATGCTCGTTTCCCATTTCACTTGTGGATTAAAAGGACTTCCCTCGTCCACACGTTATACGTGGCTATTTTCCCCGCAGCTCTGCGCTTTCCAATAAAAGAGTCATTGGATCGATTGGAGCTCAAAATCACCTTCCAGCCGAAAATTGGAGGATCCTAAATAGGGGGGTAAGTGAGGAATCCCTTCACCTCGTCTTGGCAGTGGACGACGCCGACGCCTCGATGGAGCGGTTACTGGAGCCCAAGGGTAAAATTGCCTGTGCCTGTCGCTTCACGCACGTCACGCTCAATCTAGGCAAGTGCAAGCGTCGTAATGTAGACAATGCGCCTTCCTCCGATAAACAGGATGAGCACAAATTTACCACACTCGCCGCAGGCGAACCTGACCCTAAGGTTGCGATGGACCCAATTCCAATGTGGGGTCTGTCGACACCGACGGTAACTCGACATTCATTATATCATAGATGCGAATACACCATCGCAACGTTAAGTGACGCAAAACCTGTGCCGCCAGCGGTCAATGTCGGTCAAGGCGCACCATCGATACGGGGCAGTAACTCGTTTGGTCCTTCTGCTGTTAATAGCCTAAGGAACCTCAACGGCTCTCACCGAAGGGAGTGTCAACGAAAGGGGGACGGAGGTAACAGTTCCCGACAGGGCAACCAAAAGTGCCTTGTCCCACCCTCGCTATCCTCGCAGGACCCTGAGCGCCATTAAGGTGCTTCAAGCAAGCCTGCACTACGCAATAGGAGCATCGGCTACTGTGTGCAGGTTATTCGCCGATAAACAGGCCACCATTGCGCTTATTCAAGAGCTATGGGTGGCCCGTGGCCGAATTTATGGTCTAAATACGACAACTGGTAAGTTGATATATGACAGGTTAGCGGGTTGTGCGCGTGCGGCACTTCTAATCGACAAATGCGTCAACTGTTTACCACTAACTAATTTAATTTCTAGAGATCTAGCTGCAGCATTGGTGGAAGTATCCACGCTCAACGGTCGTCAGAAAGTGGTAGTTGCGTCTGTCTACTTCCCATCTGACAATGTTGAGATTGCACCATTCGAGGTCCAGCAGCTCGTTGACTTCTGTCGACGTACTAACCGCGGGTACTATGTAATCGGTTGCGATGCGA
The DNA here is from genome assembly GCA_964017055.1 of Chloromyia formosa. Classification (NCBI taxonomy): domain Eukaryota; kingdom Metazoa; phylum Arthropoda; class Insecta; order Diptera; family Stratiomyidae; genus Chloromyia; species Chloromyia formosa. The sequence goes on along the minus strand of OZ024818.1, from coordinate 44,979,770 downwards.
ACGCACACCACACGGTGTGGGGTAGCAGCGACATCAACGATAGAGGTAAGCGCCTTCTTGACTATTGTAATGAACCACCTGCAATGGATCATATGGTAATGCTGGTTCCACCAGCAGATCGATGCAGCACCTGATGAGTAGTGATCTGTTGGTGGTACGAAACCAGAGGCGAGGGTCCCATTACACCCGGACCAAGGTGCGACCGCGTGAGCATCTGATACGTCCGCCAACCATTACATCCTTATCGACTATTTCTTTTATTCCCCATTTTTACCTTCCCTGTTTGTGTTGTCTTCCGCAGGCCTATGAATTTTTGTTAATACGTAAAGGACAGGGGCAACGAGCGGCGAAAACCCCGCCCACATCTCCCAAACTGAGCTACAGCAAGCATAGGCCGTTGCTTAGCTCGTTGAGGGGCCTTTTTCTTCACCAGATGGCACGGCCCGACCATCACGATCACTATGCTACCTAGGCTTCGTCCCCACGGGCATCTTCGGATGCCCACCAAACCGTCCGTTACACTATCTTATGTGTAAACATATGAATGTCCTGAACAGGGGGTGCAAACCTACCTTTGTCACGGCGTGAAGGGCAGAGGTACTCGACATTACCCTTGCTAGTGGTTTCTTCACCAGGTTCATTGCGCACTGGCATGTGCCGGACGAGGTATCTATTCCAGATCATAGACATATCAGCTTCGATACACTAGGACAATCCGACATTCGCTCGGATACTTTTTGTCCAAGGAAAGCTAACTGGATTCAATTCCGTGAACTGGTCAGCTCCAAAACGGAACTACGGGTCAGTCCCATCAGCACTACAAGGGAAATTGAGCTGGGAGCTGATGAGCTCAATGAAATTTTAGCTTCCTCCTACAGCGATAGTACCGTTTCACGTACGGTAGAGTCGGGGCGTAAAGTCAACTGGTGGAACGAGGAATTTGTCTGCAAGCGAGTCAAGGTTAGGAAGTTGTTCAACAAAGCCAAGCGCTTCAATAGGTGGGAAGAACTGAACAGAACTGCTCTCACAGAGTACAACAAACTTATTAGACGTTAAACCAGAATATTGGAAAATATATTGTGAAAGCATTCAGTCGCTACTGGAGGCGGCGCGCCTTTACAAAGCTCTATCTAAAGACTCAGCGAACGGAGTGGGCTTTCTACTGTGACCAGACCGAAGGTCCAGAAGAAACACTAAAACTGCTACTTGAGAACTATTTCCACGGTCCGTACTGTTTAAGGTTATTCCTCCCCAAACTACGAGGCCAAAATGGGTTCCCCAAAGTCGGGCACACATTTTAAGGGGGTCAACTTTAACTTGGAGAAAAGGTGATAGAGTCCTTTGAGCCATTTAAAGCTCCCGGAGTGGGCGGCATATTCCCCGCTCTGTTGCAAAATAGCTTGAAGATCATAATAACTCCATTAATCGAGCTTTTTAGGGCAAATTGGACGAAAGAATGTGGTCTTCATACCCAAGGAGGGGGGGGGGGGGGGAGTAAGCCGGAATATATGCCCAAATCATATAGACGAATTAGCCTTACTTCTTTCTTCCTTAAAACCATGGAAAAGGTGCTCGATTTGCATATCAGGCATAAGATGGAACTGTCAAGCCCCCAACATCGTATATAATTTGCCTACTTGAAAAGCAAATCAACAGTGACCGCCTTGCATAATCTTGTCGAAACAGTCGAAAAGTCCCTACTGGGGCAGGAATTACAGACCCCTCTACAGGACTATCCTGGGAAAAGCATCCGACGGTCTTCCAAGCCGAAATGCATGTGATTCGGATCTGTGCTAGTGCGTGTATGGAAGCCTGCTACCGTGGAATAAGCACTGCAATAATTACGGATAGCCAAGCTGCTGTCAAGCTCTCAATAAGCCCGTACCGATATCTAAATCAGTAGTACTTGATTGCTATGAGTTTTTCTGGAGGCTTGGTTTCCTTAATAAAGCTACCATAAACTGAGTCCCTGGCCACGTTGTTGTCTCAGGTAATGAGATTGCCGAAGAGTTGGCTAGGAAAGCATATGCAACCCCGTTTATATTGGGCCCGCGCCCTTTTGTGGTGCCCCCTATGTAGGGCTAAAAGCGATATTAGCGTATAGATACCGGCGCATACTGGGAGGATCTCCCTGGCCTCAGACAGTCTAAGCTGTTCATTCCAGGGAACTCACGCAAGCGCACCCTAGAACTGCCTTTTCTAAGCAGGAACAGGATAAGAATCATATGCCGTCTCGACCCTGAGGCACCACATGTACAAAATAGGTATTCTCTCTGATGCCAGCTGTTGCTTTTGCGAGGGCAATGATGAGGCATCCCAGCAAGTCCTCTGTGAGTGTGATGCCCTTTTCTGTCGTCGCCTAGAATGCCCCGGTGCTCCCTTTCCTGAGGTGGACGAAAATTGCTTGACTTGAAATCAGACCCGATCAAACCCGATCGCCAATTTTAGAGCTGCACTAGACCATGTGATATATAGTTCAATAGACCTTTCCCGGTTACAGTGCTTGTGTGCCCCCTGGGCCTCCCCGAGAGGACTTGCTGTAATTGATAATTTAAATTAATGTCGCATCGAGCATGAAACATAGATCCAGATTGGATTTTCGCGGAGGAGGATATAGAATGGTTGTACAGTATGTATGATATAGTATGTGCAGCAATTGAATAATTTGGTAAGGATGAAAGAATTCAGAAAATCAAATACTAACATTTATGACATGCATGATATAGCGCCTAATTAATTTTTTTTGTGACTCCGCGAAAATTGTCCAAAATAAATATCGCAAAAAAAAACAATGGCAAATCACCCAAACTTTGGGGGATATTTCAAGTGAATTATCACTACAAAAACATTTGTAAAAATTTTACTTCATGATACGACATATAGCGAGAATCGATTTAAGAGCGGGTCTAGAGTCAATTTCCGGTTTAAGCAGTACGAACGTACCGTGAATCCATCGAAGCAATAGTGTCACTTCGAAAAACGTGAGCTCGTACTGCCTTAAGCGGGAATCATTTTAGGGAACATTATGGATTTGGCATTAATTGGAGAGTTCTTTCTATTTCATCAGAGAGAATTTTCACAAAACTCAAGAAGTTTTCGCTTTAGGGCCTATATATTTGCCTGCGTGGGTTCTTACCACCTAAAGCGGAAATGGACAACCTAAAGCGCAAATCCGCAATTAAGGATTATCTCTAAATGCAATAGAGAAAATTCTCCCATTAAAACCAAATCCATAATGTTCCATAACCTGAAAAGTGTCGGCTTATACTGCCTAAAGCCGATATTTCGTTGAGCCTTTGTTACGCTTTAGGCAGAACGAATATAACGGTTTCTTTACTATACATTGCAAGCACACGACTAACATATCAACGAAATTATTAAGAAAAAATATAAGAACATAAATTAGGCAATTTTTTAATCTTTGAGGACTCTTTTGTGATGATAATTCCAGCCAAACCAAAATTGAGTTTTTGGAGGAATTATTCGTAAGATTCGTCCATTAAATTGGGAGATATGTCTTTTGCAAAAAGCCTCCAATCCCATACAACCATTTTGGTGGTTTATGTCAACATAAAAGACGATGGGAGACGGCCGTCCGAGGAGACAGAAGGGAGCTGTTTAATAAAACTGGAGGCTTCAGTGTATACAGGCAAAAACTTGGAGCGGATAATATGGCTATTAAGTAAGGCTTTCATGGTTGTATTGAGCAACTATATTCGCGATGGCACAAAACCTACCGAGTACTTCCATCTATCTTGATCTAAATAAAAAAATAACCTCCTTGCAAACGCCAAATCTCTTCATCCCCGCTCTATTTCCAGAGAGACTTCATTGGATAATTCCGGAAAACACTTTATAATCTAATACGTTTTAGTCCCGAAGCGCGTGAACACGCGCCATTATTCCCTAAAATCAATGCTTAAATAATGAATGTTTTGCATAATTAAAAAACAATTTTGTGGACTTGTTTCCGCTATTCGTCGTTAGTCCTTGATTCAGATTATGGTAAGGCACAACAGTGTTTCAGTTTCGGAGAAGACAAAGTTGACGACCAGTTATTGATGGAAGGAAGTCTCAAGGAAGTGGCATTGATAGGAAGAATCTTAAGTTTGATTAAGTTTGAATGAGCGAAAGTTTTCAGGTGTCGTTTTCCGGGACACTTAAATAGAAAACGACACCAGGAAATGGCAAAAAATTAATTAAGACAATTTTTCATTCTCCTTGATGAATTGGGGAAAATTAAAGTTAATAATTGACAATTTTCAATAATGGTTACAGTTAATTGTGTTACAACAAAGTTTGAAGCTCATCAAAAGCATTTTTGTTTTTCATTTGAATGGGTTGAAGTCGAATACATCCAACAATGTTTCATAACAACTAACAGGCGTACCTTGTTCCAGGTTTTGAGTCTCCAAAGTTGTTTGTCGCAGGACTGCATGTTAGGTCTGTGATTGCTAGGTTAGGTAAGGTAGATGGGCTGCCATGATGACCTCAACACACATAGATTTTACTATGTCCGTTGTGATACCACCAAGATATGTACAATGTACATCCTCCCTTCCCCTACTGACCGTAAAGTTTTTACTAAATGGCGCCCAATATGGGACAGTACACAGACTTTATGATGAGTCTACGATGCAATAATACTTAAATAGCGCAATGATCTCATAAACATTTTATTTGACTTTCCAAAATCGGAAAGGTTCAACCGAATGGCGCCCAATGTGAAACAGAACACAGAATCGATAATTCTACGACGCGATAATACTTTAATTGCTCAATGTTCCCATAGAATATTAAATTTTCAGTGACTTTCCAAAGAAGCCAATATCTCTACAAAAGTGTGGGACAAAACTTATTAAAGGTACCCGCAGACACAGGCGGACGGTGCGTGTGACAACACTGAATTCACCATGGAAACTCGACTTTTGCAAATCTATCGATTGTGGCCACGATATTCGTACAACAAATTGACAACAGCCAACCGTACATAAACGAACACTGAAAGGACGCATAAGTGGAGCAAGGCTGAGAGGAAGACCGAAATCTTGTTGGGAAGATTCAGTGAATTCTGACACCGAACACATGATGGGATTCTTGAAATTGGAGGACGTGGTCATCGGACCGAGACAATTCGAAAAGGAAAACGATCCAGACGACCAAGATCCGACATCGAACTGTGGAGCCAGGATGATGACAAATTCATTATAATGGATTGTGCAAAGTCCGCATAGATAATATCGATTGTCATCTTTACTATCAATTTGCAAAATTGGTCTGGTTGGTTGGTTAGGGTCGCTGTTATCTTAGAAAAAAATAAATATAAAACAAACAAAAAGAAAGCCGAATTAGCGCGGGTATGCGACATTTTGATGCCACAAAAATTCTCGCAGGAGAAAGACCACTGAGACTTAAGTCTGATAGGGGGTTAACCTGGGAGTTACCTTAAATCCAACCTGTGAAATTGAGAAAAAAAGTATCTCCCCTATTCCATTACTGGCGATCTGCGATGCATATGTGAGGAACGTTCCGCCAAAAGCTCGATGATGCGCCCTGGCTAGTGCTGGGCAATAGCAACGGAAGTGAGTCGGAGTTTCCCTCTCCGCCCTATCCTTACAGCTATGGGAGAATTCATTTCAGAGGATGCCAAGTCTGGCCGCGTGCTCCCACACGTCGTGACCGCGACCTATTCAGAAGGGCATTGGTCTCTAATGTATTCTAAAATGGCCATATGGATGTTTCTGTGGATACTCGCCATATCGTTTAACTCCAGACGGCATTGCTTTACTATTTTAGATGACATTGAAAAATTACTCTAGTAAATTATTCGCCTCATATAATTTTCGCTTCCCTTGTCCACAAACCCAGGGTGTTTTGTGCATCAAATGAAGCCCCAGAGCTACCGGAGGGCAAACAAATTATTGAGATTAATCGCGGTTTCAATTGAATTGAATTTACTCACGTCCATTCATGATCTCATGATTTTTACCATATGCAATCGCTTTCGCTCTAAAATGGCTCGAACGACATATCGTATCAGCGAGATCATGGAGCCCTTCCAGAATGCATCGAAGACTATGGAAGAATGTCGATCCATCCTTCCTGGGGTTGGGGGAACACTCTGACATCACTCTGTGCTCGATTCCTGGGGCATAGAGACTTTGTAGGGAACTTAAAAGCAGACGAGTTGGCTAGAAGCAACTGATTTAATCCTCCAAGATCACCACAGCACTGGAATGCCCGTGGCTTCGTGTAAACTTGTACTCAAAATCGAAACGAGTAGGAGTACTAACGCTAGATGGGGAGGTGGTGACACTTGTGATACAGCCGGATCACTGCACGTACGAGCAGGCTTTTGTCGATGGGTAGACAAAACATTGGCAATTTGGTGAGTGTGTCATCATCGGCCATTGCTTTATTGGATATCATGCCAATCGGCTCCTCTAGAACGGCTTATGTCGTAGCTGCGAGGAGGGAGAGAGCTTGATTCATCAGTTGTGTGACTGTCCCGCACGGAAAAGAGGAAGGAAAGCACACCTTGGTGAATTTTTCTTTGCAAATCTGTGGATGTGGAGGTTAGCCGACTCCATAGATTCTCTTGTATTTGAAGCTACGTATTCTTACAACGGTACTTGTCTGAAAAACAAATGTTTCTTTCCCATATTACACTTCATACTGTTCGGACGTGTCTTACTACTATCAACGCGAAGTTCTATTGTGCAGTAATTCTAGCACCAGATTCATTAAAATTTCCGGGGGTTTTAAGTAGTAGATACCATGGACAAGACCCTCCCTTGTGGTAACACAATTGACCCAACTCCAAGTCTAAGGGTGTCGTGGATCACCGTGGTAGTCTATATCCCTATACCCTACCGTATGCAGTCTTACCATCATCGAGACGGCCAAGGCGGCCGCTTTAGAACCACTACGATGATGATGATGAACTTCTGATTATATACTATCATTCTATGATTATGTCTCTTAGATGTTTGGACTAAATTGAAATAGAAGAGCGAGGATTTTGTGTCGGCAACTAGTAACGCCAGTGGAGCCGATCACCGATCTTTGACGTTCTTTGATCCACTGCGATCCCGGCTAAGACTTTGAGTGAAGTTTTTAACAATATTCAAACCATCGCCGGTGAGCTTTAGCGACAGCAGTAGCTTGATTCGTACAGCGTTGATTTAGAAGCGGGTAATCGCAGGTTCGACTCCTGACATAAACATATTCAAACAGTTGATATTCACGCTGGCCTCTAGTCGACTCATCTCTGTATGGGTACCATGGTTTGATAATGGAGTAAAAGCGACATGTAATAATGATGTCGCCTTTCAGTTTCCATCTTCCAAGGGTATCAAATAAAAAATAGAAAACAACTTACGGGCATACTTTAAATTAATTCCTCACCCACTTTAGGACCTTCAAGGGGAAAAAAACAGAACCATTGTCACTTTGTCTTAATTTAGTCCACTCCACGTAAACCATCATTTAAACGTTCCAACCGAACCCTAATGAATAGATATTATCAATTAACCGCAAAATTTAAACGCACCTCACATCATAGTGCTGAGTGAAAATTGAAAAGCCTGGCCGTCAGGAAATAAAGGAAGACGAACGGAAATTAACTTTTTCTCAGACGGAGTTGATTAAAACAGGACGAAAGAAAAATAAGTAAAAAAAAAGAAAGTGCAGACCACAATCGCAAAAACTTTTTATCGAACGGGTTTCGTCAATGCCTTAAGACGTTTTTGATGCGGGATTATCTTAATTGAATAGCTGTATTCATCAGTCACTGTAAAAGATATTTTCAATTGAGATGAATGGAGCCCAGCAGACAGGTCATCGGATACCTAGGGAGTATTAGTCTTTAATTATTTTCTTTTAAGCGAAAGGTGGCGGTGAAAGTGTTCTGATCGTGGTGGAGACTATTTATCGCGACAGTATGATGGGTGATGATCATAAATTTAAACTCAGTAACTATAATTAATTGACTGTGTATTAAATGTACCAATAAAACACGCAAATATTCGAGATGATACTCGCATTTGTGACAATTGAGATGAGATGAAAATGTCGCAGTTTGTTCCTATTAGTTCGGCGAGTGCTATGATGATAGTTTGCGAATAAAATTCAATACCGATAATATACCATAATGATAAAATACTATTAAATGGCCCAAAAAAGACGAAACAAACAAAAGCGTTATTGTCAGTTCATTTCATTACTTCGAATTGCATGCAAATATGGACACTCTTGGATTGATCTTATAATATTCAATAACAGAAATCGAATGTCCCTGATGCTCCCTGATATGATAAGATACTGTAATGATGGTGTCAATTCCAGACCAAGACAGATGATAACTGCCATCACTTGACACCCGTACAAGAAGCGACCTCACGACAGTCATTTCCCCGTTCCTGCGGCAGCCGGTTCTACGCACCAGAGTGAACAGTTTTACAACGGCCAAGAGCTGTCAAGACCCTTTGATGCAAGAAGGAAAGTGTGTTTATATGTTACATGCCTCGTATCGTCTTTTTTTCTGTTCACTGGGAGCAATACTTCTCGGCGCAACTGCTCTCAGTGGTACTTCTCGGCGCCGGCATTGAGAGAAACAATGCTCCGTGGATCTGCTGCATATGCGACAGAGTGCTGCAGCCAAACGCGACTACGATGAGTTGCAACTGCTGCAACCAGTGGTGCCACCTAAGATACTGCTCTGGACCCAACCATCATAGGCACTGGAATTCCTCCGTTATTGCCAATCAATGTAGGAATAGAGGACAACTAGTAGCAACCTCGTCTAACACGCCGCAACATCCAACACCATCGAGCACTCAGACAGGTTTACAGCCATCCCCGATGAATTCTGCCAACAGTTCCAATAGGATTTCTCAACATAACAATCTTGCGCTTGCACCACCGATTGCCGTCTTCAATGGGTTGAAGAATAAAATCGCCAAACTCGTATCATTCATGGGCGGACATCACAACTAAATTGAAGCCATACAGGAGAGGAAACTGCACTCCAACTCATCCCTTAATTAACATGGCAACTACGTAATTATCAGGAAAGACAGGTTGACCAACGCTGGAGGAGGGCTTGACTTCATTATTCACCATTCCGTGCCATACCGGGAAATTGATTTCACCGGTAATGATGACACCATGGAAATGCAGGCCATCCCCATAAAATCAGGTAATGTTGATATTTAAATTTACGACATCTACATTCCATCAGTATTCAGCTGTCCATGATACCATGTAAATATTAACCATATCCTTACCGGTCCACATCGCCTCCGCACTCTTACCTTAACAACAACCCCAGAGGAATCTCAATAGCTGAACAGCTCGATGACTCCGATTTATGTACTCTGAACGATGACACCCCCACTCGCATGGCCGGTACATGTTCCAGTTCTCCAGATATCACGATTGCCGGTCCTAACACTATCTTCAGACCACCTGCCAATCGTGATAAGGCTTGACAAACCGACAAATATCATATCTGCTGAACACTGCACATTTGTCAACCTCAATAAGTCTACTCAATTACCCTAACCCCTTGTGGGGCATAGGTCAACTGTTCCATGTAGCCCAGTTGACGTTTTGTTGGCATAAACTGGTTTCGGGGAATGCAGTTACCAGCATGCACCTCCTGCACAACCATGACCACGAATGTCGTTGTGGACAGGATTCGAACCCGAAACGCCGGTAGTCAAACATGAGACTGATGCCTCAACACACTGCGCTACCGGTTGCCCCTACCACCTCCGAAAACTCGACCCAATTTTCCAACCACTGCCGCCAGATTAACAGATGAGAGAGATAGCATCAAGCGCGTAAATCCGGACAACCCCAGAATCCATGAGATGAACTGCGAGATCCTTATAGATATGTAGCCGAGCACAGGAGGTCAAAAGGGATCACCCGTCTGAATAACTGCAACCTAACTACAGGATTGAGCAAGTTATGGTCGACTGTCCATGCCCTTTCTAATCTACCAAAACAGAAAGGGAACGTCGCCATTCAGTTCGATGAAAATTCTACTAGTACTTACTGCGCAAGTCGTTTCAATAAACAATTTATTGAACACCCCACACCTGACAGACTTAAGGGCATAATTCGTATAGGAAGATCCACAACCAAACTACAGACAGCATACCTGGTTTCACGGACGACATATGTATGTGCGAGTACTGAAATCATCTTTATACACTTCACGGATGTGATAGGGTATTAGCTTTGTCATGAAGTTTGCAACGCACAGAAGGAAGCATCTCCGACCATATAAACTATATATATTCTTGGTCAGTATGATGAGACGAGTCGATTAAGCTTTGTCCGTCTGTCCGTCTGTTTCTATGCAAACTAGTCCCTCAGGTTTAAAGCTATCGAGCTGAAATGTACAAAGCCTTCTTACTATTGCACGCTGTATATACACAGTTAAAAATCCTGGTCTATTATCAATGCTAATTCGGGTTACATATATGACGACACCAAAATTGTATTAGATTTTAATAAAATGAAAGTATTACAATTGCTTCCGTAAACTTCACTGGTTTAAATATTAAACTTTTCTGGCATTAATTTTTTAATCAAATTGTTGGTTTAAAATTTAATCTACAGATATTATAATCTATGAAAAAATATTAATTTTACTGCGTTTTTTTAACTCCTCTAAGTTTTTTCTCCATTATTTTTTTTTTTTTTTCAATTTTCTAAACTTCCAAATCCTTTATTAAGCCCATCGCAGGCTAGCCAGCTAATCTTTAACTTTTTTCGTCATGACGCAGCATCGAACCTGTGAACTCCGTGTTGTAGAGTTGCGACCTAGACCACTCGGCCACGCAGCATAATATTTTGAGCTGACTGCGAGTAGTTATAGTGAGACTTGAGACTCAAAAAATATACTTTGTGGGGTTTACCTTTTAATTAAACTTAGATTAGAAAATAATGCGAGAACAAAAAGAACACAAAAAGGTTTGAATTGTATTAGAATTTATTACAAATTGTTTTAAAATAGAAGTAAACTTTGAATTGTATTAGAATTTATTACGAATTTGGTTTAAAATAGAAGTAAACTTTGGAAGGGTTTAGATTATAGAATTAAAATTATTAAAAATGGTGGTAGTCCAAGACCAGGTTTAAAAAAAATACCGAGATTTTTAACTGTGTATGTCGGAACCAACGGAATCGGTCCACTACGTCATATAGCTGCCATAGGAACGACCTGTCCAAAAATTCGTCTTTGTAAGAAAAACTTTTTTATTTCTAAAGATAGCGTTCTGAAATTTCACATTAATCAATAGTATTTTTAGCTAAATTACATAGCCAATTTGGTTGAAATCCGACTACTCTATCATATCGCTGTCATAGGAACGACCGTTCCAAAAGCAAGTTTTTATCAGAAAAACTTTTTTATTTCTGAAAATATCTTTATGAAATTGCATATTACCCAATCATATTGACTAATAAGCCACGTTCCTAAATTTGGCTGAAATCGGCCCACTATTTCATATACGTCTTATAGGAACAGTGAAATCGGAACAAGTTTTACTACTAATTTCAAAGTGGCAAATGTACCACAAAACACAACGAAGGTGAAGCGTGAAGGGTATCATACCTTCGGCAGCCTTCGGCTAGCTTGTTTTTAAGTAACGGAGGAGGCCAGATGCTGCCGTAAAGCTCACCTCGCGACGCCCGTTTACTGAGTTTGTCTGCGAGCGCACATTGCTGGCAGTTTTCTTGCAGAGGGTTTTATACGTTGTGGGGGTTTTATACGTTGTTCACTCTGGCCTTCACGGCCACTCCTCCCCTTCGCCCTCCGGCCACAATTATTACAATACCCGGCATGCCTATACTAGGCAAAAAATTAAGCTTGATTTCCTCTCTATGGAGAAAGATCCTGTCACAGGCATATGCAGCCTACTTTAGCGATTAACCTAAAATTCAATCCATCCCTAAAATTCGACATATTCCCTATACCTCCACATTCAAACAAGTCCTAATTGATTGCCCGAAGGGTTGGGTATCATCTATTTTGGGCGTCATTTTTCCAGTGTCTCTTTCGTCATATCCGACAATTCCAAAGCATCCTATCTTTTACCAGTCCTCTTTACCCGATGTCAAATTACATATTCGGGAAACCAGGCAACCGATGTAAAGCCGATGGGTGGGTGGCAGGAAAAAAAGATACGATAACTCCCTTCGCTTACACGTAAGCGAAATTGCTACCTTTGCAATTGATCAATACATAAGAGTAGATTGTCCCAGTGTGTAGGCTCTTTTGGTTGACGAGAAGTGAATTGTTAAGGACACGAGCGACGACTACGACGGAACCAGAGAGTTGACATAAACCGTGTCATTTTACGTGCTACACATGAATAATTTGACAAGACCTCGCACGTCATATGGGTAGAGTCCCGGTCGAATTTAAAGCATAACCGTTTCTCAGGATTAATGAATTTTTCCCAGGATCATCCCCCAACTGACGCGAGACGACACATAAAATTTTAAAACCTATAACTGTGTCGTGGTGAAGCGGTGGTCTCCAGCAACTATATTATCATCATTTCAGTAAAGACTGGGGGTTGAGTTGATGAAATATGAATGAAAACAGGCCGCCAATTCCACCTTATAATTTTCAACGAGATAAAGATGACGGCGATTCATTTAAAAATGTCACTTGACACGGTTGTTTTTAATTAGATTTGTAGGTTGAGGGTATGATCCCAGCAGGGAGCGCTCTATACGTATTATGAACTGTTACATATTATAGATGCTTAAGGGACTTTGGGTTATTGTTATAACGAGGGTATTAATTAAGGTAAATGTTGACGTTTTTGATGACTTAGCCAGCGTTCAATGGAAGCGTACAAAGTTAAAAGAAAAACGTGGTGTTAAATAACACCGCCCGTTCGATAGGGTAATTTTATCATCCTAACGGTTTAATTTTGCTAGTCGCCTTTGCGGAGTCGGATATAAGTTTCGGATGTAAATATTTCAAATTTAACCGTGTATTGATACCCTTTCAGTTGAGGGGAAAACAAAAAAAAAATACCTAACGGGGAACTTCGCAGATTTATTTTATAATTTCTCGGAATATTCGGAACAACACCATTAGGGGGGCTGCTAGCTTAGTGCAGTTAAGTCGCTCGTCAGCCCTTCGAAGCCCCTCGTCACTAGCATAACTTTTTCAACAAGGAATGTCTGCCACTTTAAGTTCAAATTGTTATCATAAAAAGGAATATTTAAACGGAAGTTGACTACTTCATGTTATCCGAAAGGTGTTCTTTGTCAACAATAATACCGGAGAATTCATTACACCAATTGCATATATGGCTGTCCTCCTTCGCAAGACAGGTCAGTGGAAGATATTAAACACTGGGCACTTGACAGTTCTAAACAATCGAGATATCCCTTTTAACGACGGTTTATACTACGCCTAAATATTTGATTGGTAAGAACTTTAGCTTGATACCCCCATGAGCGCAATGATGATGATCTTCCTTCATCCTCCGGATTCGATGCACTTCTACGCGAATGACAAAACTGATTCTGGCGTAGCAGATGGTGTTCATGCCAGCGGAGCTATTTTAAACCTATCGGTTGGACTTCCTTCTCACTGAAGTGTTCTCCAGGCGAAGCTCGTAGCGATTCGGCGAGTTTTCACCTGGCCCGGACGACATGTCATAAAAACGAGAGACATTACTATTATCATGGATAGCCACTATTATCCGGTTAGATCCCTTGAATCCATACTTACCACTTTAACAGCGATGATAGATTGTCGCGCCTCTCTTTTGGAAACTCTTCAATATTACCCTGCGATGGATTCCGGGCCATAGTCACTTTGTCGAAAATTGTAGAGCGGGGGATAACGGAAATTGTACCAGAGAATCAATTTAATATTGGTATAACCATAAACTCAAGCAAGCATGCCATTAGGCTGGCTGGCAGTACAGATGATGTGGCCAAGGATCTGGATCTCCGCCGCTCCACTAGGTTTAAAACGTTGAAAAGGAAAATTATTGGTGCTGGCGTGGGCATTGCCATGGGGCACTGCCCAATTGGGGAGCACGACAGAAGGCTTTGGCTTCCGGATAAAAATTCCTGTAGAAGCTGTGGGAACGAGGAGGAGAGTACATTTCATATTCTCTGTGGATGTCCGGGCTATGTGGGTATGAGGAAGTAAGTTTTTGGAGCATACTACTTTGCCAAGCTGGGAGACTTGGAAAAAAGTTGACATTGGCCAGCTTCCATATTTTATCGTATGCTCAGGCTTTTTCGGGGCATAGGATGGCCGGGATAATTTATAATTTCTCACAAAGGAACCAGGCATGGCCTATGTGTCGCGGTTATCAAGGCAACCCTTTTACCTAACCTAGCCTGTTTGATTTGATGTTTAGTCTACAGCAGTTTTTTTTAGCAAATATGAATCCTGTCCGGATGGCGCAACGGTTAGCACGTTCGCCTTCAACGCACTTAGCCCCGGTTCGATTCCGGAGATTTACGTGTCGGACTATGAGCCCACTCAGCTGTTAAATGAGTACCCATTATGGGGTGAATAACTCGGTTGAGCGTGTTGCTGATCACATACCTCTGCACAAAAACCGTCACGATCTAGAAAATGAGATGATGCTAACTCATCTCGAGGCCGTGGTTCCAATTGGACTGTTGCGCCAGTTATTTATTTATTTATCAATCCTGCCGCCATGTCCGCCAACAAGCCTGCAGTAAAATTTGCCCAGCATGCTGCAATCAGAGCAGCTATTCGTTTCCGTAAGTTTTACTCGTAGTGCCTAATGAAAGGTTGGATAAGGAGGTTTTGTGTCAGGATTGACAGTGGGCCTAGCGGCTGGTTCGACAGCAGGACATTATGTCAGGATTGACGGCGAACAGATATACTGGACTGACATGATGACGTCTAAAAAGCCCAATAGACTGACTTATAAGATAACCAAAGAGAGCCGCAAAAAAATCTTCTCAGCTGATAGTTAATGCAGCAACTATAGAGATCGCCACAAACTAACCATTTTGATCGCGAGTGTACATAGAATCACTTCAAACTCAATAGAATAAAATCCCCTCATTCCCACCGTTCTGTGATATTTGATGGTTCGATGGAATTTCGTTCGTGGTCTGCGCGATCGTCTGTGGCTACCTTTAGGCAACCATCCTAGATCAGCAATTCATTACTATTATTGATTCAAATAGACTTTCGATGAAAATACAAAATATTAAGAGCCTTTAATTTTTACGTTAAGTGATACCCACATTGGACGCCATTTATGTGCAACCCACTATGCGTATATGGAATTTCAGATAAAGGAGGTAGGCCGTGGGTCGTATTGGAACCATAAGCACTGCGACCTTGAAGTCTACTGTGCTATTGCCCTTTCTATCGAGAAACAGGCTAAATCAAAAGATTCAGCCGACTCTTCTCGTTAAATTGACTGTTTATAGAAGAGATGTCCTCAGCCAAGGGAAATGCTATGCCGAAGCATTGGGTACGTCTTTGAGCAAGTTGTTCGCACTCGCAAAGGATGTGCTATGAGGTCTCATCATCGGCCTCGTAAAAGCGGCAGCTAGCGTGTGATACAATATGCATGGTTTTAAGATGACCCCTGAGACGCAAGTGTCCCGTTAAAGTTCCACAAATTATTCTGACCCTGTTGTTATTCAACCGCAGAAATTCCAAGGTGCGAACGCATGAGTGGCCGGAAACTAACAGTTTGGCCCGCCTTAGGAATGGGAGAGCCTCACATTAGTGTCACCATACACTGTCGATCTCGAAATCGAACTCGAGCATGAACCTGGTACAAATGTCCTCTGACACACACATACACTTCACATAGGTGTGAAGAATACCGGTCCACTTATACTAGGTTCGTGCTCAAGTTCGAGTTCGACAGTGTATGGTGACACTTAGGATGAAGCACATGTGCTTTCCCAGTCTCTTATGTGGTTTCTGCAGTAGCACAGTGGTATCCCGAAAAACGGTTCTGGGCCATAGATGGGGACGGTGGAGGTTAGGTTTGCTATTTGAAAGCTCATTGCCCTCGATGTCCGAATGACCAGGGACCCAGTGAAGTGTGAGTTTTTTTCGTTGAACCCACATTATGGAGGACTTCCCGACAAGCCAGTACTAGCTTAGCTTGATAGTGAAATTAGTAAGCGCTTTGATAGCTGCCTGACTGTCGGTGAATATTGCCATGTCCCTGTTGAAATAGCCGGCGGTTCGGCATAGTCTAGCACAAACTTCGATGGCGTATATTTCCGCTTAGAACACGGATGGCATTTTACGCCAAGGGAATGCCGATTCTGTGCTCAGGGCCGACAATGCTTGCGCCGGAACCCTCTTCCGTTTTGGGCCGTCTGTGAACCAGTTGATTGTGCTGGGGCGGAGAGAGTTGTAGCCATCCGCCCACCTTTCTCTGTTCCAAATAAGTGATTTAAAGGAATGGTTGAAGAGAAGGGTTTTCACAAGGTAATCAGTTGGTATGCTAAGTACCTTGTCCCTTTTCATCCAGCTTAGTTGGCTTAGGGTCAACTTGATCCCTATGTCGCAGGCCTTGAGTGTGACGATTGCCATTCTAGCTTCCGCTTCAATGTGTACATCCATAGGCGGGAGGTCGAGTAAAACTTCTAAAGCACCTGTTGGACAAGAGTCCATGGCATTGCAGGTAAGTCTCTAAATTTTATTCAGAGCTGTTCTGCCGACTGAGATAATGGGTCTTTTCCACCAGACCACCGCACCGTAATATACTATAGGTCTGACGATCGCTTTGTAGATCCACAAAACTATGTGGGGCTTAGTCCCTCATGTCTTGTCGACATATTGTCTGCAGATCCAAAGCTTTAATTACCTTATCGCAAGTCACTTTAAGGTGAGACAACTCCTTAGTTTCGTCAGCGATTCCAGATTGTTCTAATACTATGGACTGGTGCTGTTTGATCTTCCTGGGGTATCACAATGGGACTATATGTAAAGGTTTAAGTGTGCTGTTACAGCAACCCTGCTACTTAGCCCAACCTATAGGCTGCTTTCACGCCGAACAGGCCGATCTAATCGAGTGAAAAAAAAATCAATAGATATTTTTCAATGTTCTGGACAGGCTGAAGTTATTGTACTTCTAAAACAAAAATTATTTTTCCAAGCTATTTTCTCTCTAAATAAAAAGGTTTAGATGGTTCGAGGAGAAGCCTTTGATTCCAATAAACTTGGATGGATCTTGGCATGCTTCAGCTCTTGTCTGGGAATATGCTCCCATCCCATGAACAATCACCGGTTTCGTCAACTATTGACAATAATAGGAGCGATCGCTACCCGATACCTTTTGCCACCGGGAGCGGCGCAACCAAGATAACTGATCAGGTCAGCTGCATCGGCTTATATACAACAACAAAATATTTTTGTCTTGGGAACGAATCATAAAAGCAAGTCATCTAAATTGGTTGGAATCGATGGATTCTCTTTGAAACCTCTCAACTTTTTTTCTTTGGAGAAACGTTAAAAAATTCCGATCTATTCATTCGGCTTTAAGCGGACTAAATTTAATGGTGGTATTATGGTGGTGATCACACCCAATAGACTGCGATCTTAGAATCGATCAGACAGAATTTCAGTTTATGGTTGAATTTCTGTCTATTAGACTGCTATCGGTTTTTAAAGCTCCAGAGCCTACTGTCTGCTTTAAACCTTTCGATTATATCGGCAGGTTCGATATTAGTGCAGTCATACAGTGACTACTTTTTTTTCAACCCTATGTCTACCTATACATACCGGACATGAAGTTTTCCTCGTTTTATATAATGCCCCATTTTTCAGAAAAGCACTTGCCTTTCGGGTATCATCCCGTCATCTTCAAATCTTTTGCAGGAGTGTATTCACAACTATCCAATCAAAACGTCCATCAACATGTTGCAAGATATGATACATCCTCGCATTCATTCGACATTAAAATTTATTCCAGGATACGACCACAGCCATAAGCTGCTTAACGATTCGAAATACTTGTTGCATGGCAACTTCTACAGGATATTTGCATCCTGTGTGCATAAGTCAAGTACACGACCAACAGAAGCAACGACGACGCACTATCCTCGTATCCAGGAAATGATGATGAATTGAAATTCCGGCCATTCAAGATGCACTGAATGCTGCCCGCTCGCTGTCTGATGACTTTTAATGACTTTTCATGGATGCAAGCTATTTTCTAATTCCGAGAATGATGCGGGATGAAAAGTGCCCGCCTCCGGATATATGGATATATGGGCAATGTCTTCTTCCTTTTCAGTCAAAAAGAACCAACAAGCTTTAAACATGCTCTCGGTTTAAATTTATTTTCTACGTTCAAGCGCAGACATAATATCCTACAAGAGCCTTTTGGAGTTTATGTTCCTCCAGAAGGCTCTGCATTCGTCCAGTGGGATTTGTTTTTTTTTTTCTATTTTTCACCAGACTCGCCTGCGGGAGTATTGATCTTCTAAATTGTTTTCCAAATTTATTGACTTCGCATGTTGGCCCATTGACTGCCGCGGGAGCACATTCAGCCACAGAAGAGCTTGCTTAGAAGACGACGATGACGATGGCTCTGTGTTGAAGCCTGCGGACAAACAGAAATGATTCAGCTGCCTGTCGCCCTTTTGGCGGTTTCAAGGACAATCATAGGAAGTAGATGTTAAAAATTTGCACCCCAATTTATTATCAATATTTGGCCAATATTATCAGTTGGTTTGTCATTTTTGCGGAGCTAGCAGAGAATAGGTGGGTTCAGGAAAACATTTCTCTTTCTATGAGATAGACACCGCCGGTCTTATTGTATCAGGAGAAGGAAAAATAGACAATTTGGTTTCAATTCCGACTTGTTTCTTTTATTTTTCTTCGTTAATGCAAAAAGTCAGTGTTGCGGCATGAAGGACTGTTATTTTGCCTCCAGTAAAGTGTGTGTTCAAAAGGAGCTCCAGGGATTCAGCTGTGGATTTCGTCCAAGTGCTATCCGGTCGCTTCACTAAGGATGGATTAGAATGCTCTTTGAACAGAATCTTGCTAATCCCTGCTGAGTCCTTAATATTATCCAGAGACTGGCAGAAGTCCTCCAGGGTTTGGTCTTTCGCCGCCCTTTTCGTATATTTTTAGCCGGTGTTTATATGGCTGCCAGAACTTAAGTTTGTTACAGTTGTTCAGGATTTCTCTAGTCAGTTTCCTTAGCATAGAGAGGTCCTCATTCCAACATGGGGGGGGGGGGGGGGTTAACTAAGTGCCATCGGACACGAAGCTTTGAAAGCTATTTCCATGTCTTTCTCGAAGAACTCAATCTCCTGGTCCAGCTCCTCCTCGGAGCTTTTTGAGAGGATGAGTATACCAGAGAGTTTCGCTCTAAAGATCTGTCTGAACTTCTCCCAGTCTCCCTGAAGGCATTAAAATTAAAAAGTATCCGATTGTGTTCCGAGAAAGATTTCAGATCGGATACTCTCCAATGTTCAACCTAAAATTATTGTTGTCTGTCAGTAGTGTTACGTCTAGGACTTCCTCCCTCCACCCTACATTATTTCCGAACTTGGAAAGACAAAGGTTGGGGAGTTCCCTCTATTGTACACAACGAAGTTAGTATTAAGGATAAAATCAAACAGGGCCTCACTTCTATCACTGATTTCGGTACTCCCCCACATTGTGTGTCGTGCGTTGGCATGGCACCCTACCAAAAGTTTGGCCTTCCTAGATGTGATGAATGTTACAAACTGCTCCAGCTCCTCCGGCGGTGCTGGTTTTCCATGGGCCATATATGCAGAGGAGATGTGCAGCTCATCGTTCTCTAGAACCTCCATTTTAACTACTGTTAGATGAAATGAGCTGAAATTAGGGCGGAGGATGCATTTTTTTGGCTAAAATGTTCGTTTACCTTGATCCAGGTTGCTATTATTGTAGAAAAGATTGTATTGCTTGTCCATGAGCCCCTTGAGAAACTCACTTAGGAAGACTAGATTATCCGAGACATATACACATAAAGTGCTTCACGTTAATCTGTGTTACTTTCAACATCGTCTTGAGGATGACCTGTTCCAATATACATCTGAAACAAGACGTTGGCTCCGTTCACTGAATGCCTTTCGTCTTCGAGTTCACCAGTCGTATGCCAAATCGGTGTTTAAAATCCGCCACCTCAAGTGCCGACACTCCTCGTTGATGAGGAGCAGGAAAGACAGACTTTGTCTCTAGGTTGGAAGTGGATTGGAACTCCTATATTTGCGCAGTTTTAAGAGTGAACAAAGCGCAGTTAATGGCGTGACTTTTGCGAGCGCATTGAGGTTTGTGGTGAAGCCTCTAGGTTTCGTAAAATACTCTCCACAAACCCATCTATGCCTGGCTCTCTTCTACGACAGGATGGATCCTGGACCACTTCGAGTAAAGATACTATCAAGCTGTTATGCGATACGCATTTTTCAGTTAGTGTGTCTAAATGCTTGCCCGTCAGCCTCAATGGAGGCAAAGAAATCACAGATCCCTGTGACTTCACATCTATTCCTTCGAAAGAAAAAATTCGGTGGGCTTTGTCTAGTTTCAAACCATTCAAGGCAGCCGACTTGCAGCACGCTCTGGATAGTGTTTATCCGTGGTTGCAGACCATTCTAAGGGCATGCCTGGAATTAGTCTGCATTCTACGTGCATGGTCGGGGACAGATGCTACGAGTATCTTTATTCCCAAGACGGGGCGACCGGTAGCGCAGTGTGTTGAGGCATCAGTCCCATGTTTGACTACCGGGGTTTTGGGTTCCAATCCCGTCCACGACGACGTTCGTGGCCATGGATGTGCATGCTGGCAACTGCATTCTCCAGAACTAGTTTACGCCGTCGAAACGTCAACTGGGCCACATGGAACAGCTGACGCGCTATGCCCCAAAAGGGGTTAGGGCAATTGAGTAGTAGTAGTATATGATGAAATTAGCAAGTAACTGGGATGCAGTGAGTCGCACTCTTTGTGATATTCATAAGAAACAAGGGGAAGAGTGGCGAAAGTCGGCACGTCCAAATGACGGCTCATTAGTCAAAAGCAGCCTTGCGAAGTAATTATACCCTTCACGGATGTGATAGGGTATATTAACTTTGTCCTGAAGTTTGCAACGCACAGAAGGAAGCATCTCCGACCATATAAACTATATATATTCTTGGTCAGTATGATGAGACGAGCCGATTAAGCTTTGTCCGTCTGTCCGTCTGTCCGTCTGTCTGTCCGGTTCTATGTAAACTAGTCCCTCAGTTTTAAAGCTATCGAGCTGAAATTTTGTACGAAGCCTTCTTTCTATTGCACGCTAAAAATATGTCGGAACCAACGGAATTGGACCACTACGTCATATAGCTATCATAGGAACGACCGGTCCAAAAATTAGTCTTTGTGAGAAAAACTTTTTTATTTCCACAGCTATCTTTTTCAAATTTCGCACTAATCAATAAACTCTCCAGCTAAACCATATTTCTTTTGGTTGAAATTGGGACTACTCTATCATATAGCTGTCATAGGAACGACCGTTCTAAAAGCCGGTTTTTGTTAGCAAAACTTTTTTATTTCTGAAGATATCTTTACCAAATTTCTTCGCTCCAAAGATCATTTTATGCATCGCATTGACTGCCAAATCACGTTCCTAAATTTGGTTGAAATCGGCTCACTATTTCATATACCTCTCATAGGAACAGTGAAATCGGAACAAGTTTTACTACTAATTTCAAAGTGGCAAATGCACCATAGGTCACAACGACGGTATGATACCTTCGGCAAGCTAGCCGAAGGCTAGCTTGTCATTTTTTTTGTGAAGTAATGCTGAGAGGTGGTTCCGCAGCGCTGGTGGGACGACAGCAAGTGTTCAGGTTTAGCCAGCAAGAATCTGACTTCACCGGCTTTAGCCGTCATTTTATGCAAGATTCCCCGCCTGCTCTAACAAAAAAAAACCGCTTTTTTACACTGCTGTCGCTAAACAGGGAGCACTTTGGTAGGGTAGTGGGGTTTATCACAGGACAGTGCCCAATCGGAAAGCTCGCCTGGAGGTTCCGTCTTCCACATCATGACTTCTGCAGGAGTTGTGAGAATTTGGAAGAGGAAGAGAGCATTCTCCTCCTTCTCCGTCATTGTCCGACCCTTACTGGCAGAAGAAGGAAACTTCTGGGTTCTCGGTCTATTGGGATCACTAACTTTTCCTAATTGCACCGGACTGAGGGAATGACAAAATGTTTAACAAGTTGCAATATTATTATCCCGTCCACGACGAGGTTCGTGGCCGTGGATGGGCAGGAGGTGCATGCTGGCAACTGCATTCTCTGAAACCAATTTATGCCAACGAATCGTCAACTGGGCCACATGGAACAGTTGACGCGCTATGCCCCACAAGGGGTTAGGGCAATGAAGTAGTAATATTATTAAATTTCAGATACATCTTTCGTAGGTGCAACATTTGATCCTAAATTTTGAATAAATCATTCTCCGCTCAATATATTGGATAAGTTTCTAAACGAAACCCTCACAAAGCCATATGGGCTCGCATATCCTTCAGGATGACATAAAACAATTGGCTGACTTCCCATGTCAACTTGACCATTGATTTGTATCTCGCATGTCTTCTTCAATCATCCCCCACAATTTAATTTTTATAGATACTTATGGCTTTTATTAAACCGCATTGCAACATCCAAAATTACGCAGGACAACGAATATCTGACAGCTATGCACAATTGGGACATGTTAATCCAACCGCTTCACTGCGGACTCCATACACAGCCTCAATGACGGCACGATATAAGTAAATGTTGTTGTTGAATAATTAAATGAACCACACCAGGGCACAAAGTGAACTAATTTTGACCCGCAAATAGGTTCACTTATAATACTTTAATGAGTCCACGGATACCCTTGGAGGTTATAATGCGGCATAATCAAACAAAAACCATTATAGCATGTAACCACCGCTTGAATTACGTGCAGCCAAACGTACAAGTTCGGAAACACTCAAAAGGAGTTTTAACTCTGATTTACGGCAAAAGGAAACGGTCATACCTTCAAGTATGAGTACCTCTCTTCGCTCTGGTTCGTCCCCATTTTATGTGTTTTCATCGTCCTTTCGTACGTAGTACACACTTGGCCCGCTTGACGATTTGCATAAACAGACAAAGTCAGGCACAAAACTAAGGTACTAGCGTCTGACCAAAGTCGAATCTCATTTGCATAGGACTTTCATTGTCGCGCGGTGGCCCACATAGTCCTGGACGAGGCGAAACCGTGGCTGATGCACTTTTGGCTCAGCACCGAAATGCAGTGGTAAGAAGTTTTGGTCGCAGGCTAATCCTTTCCTGCAGCGAGGCTAAGTGTTCCTTTTACCCTACATCACCCACCACCACCCCTCCGGCACACTTTGCATCCACAACTAATGCATAATATTCGTTGACATGAATAACACCTGTTTCTTGTCTTCGCCCAACAATCTCATAGCCACCTGATGATAGTACACAGTCGTGGCATTTCAGCATACTCTTCACGTGTTTCTCGAAGGGTTTCCTAAACAGGTTAGCTCTTAGAGCGAAAGAAATTATCCGTTCTTTTGTAGCAATTCGAATTCCTTCCAAGTTATAATGCACCGTTGCATAGAGCGCACACCACACCGTATCAAAAAGGACCCAACATAAGTTCCCGGCGTTCAGAAGAAATGATACGAAAAGGAATCCTGGAACTGTTACCAAGTGAAAATGAGAATTTCCACTGGAGCCAAGAGGAAAGTGAGCGAAAGAAAGTCTAACAAAGCAAAAATGCTAAAATGGAATCTTTATTGTCGTAATAAAAGTACGTAAGACGCCTGACTGCAGCTGAAAAGACGACACACCACCCGATGGGAAGTGAAGCGCAAAATTTGATATGGTTGACTCAATCTAGCAGCAAGAGCTCGCTGGATGAAGGTCCCATTATGGTTGAAAGGAACGATCACGTAGAGTGTAGTAAAGAACCGACATACGATAGTGTCTCAAACGTCAATTTTAATTTGCGTACAAGAAGTTACTTGAAGTGAATATTTCAGAGTTCGCTCGGTTGGAAAGTGGTTTCCGGGGAGGGGTGATGAACAACGAAACGAAATGAAGAAGTCGTGAGAGTTTAGGGTAAAAGAGTATCCCTTCCATCTGAATCGGTTATTAAGTGACCATTGATTAGGTTAGGTACAAGGGCTACCATCCTTGCCCTAACCACGCATAGCGTATCAACTATTCTCATTCGGCTTAGTCGACGTTTCATTAGCATAAACAGGTTTCGGAAGATGCATAATGCTAGCATACACCTATTGCCCACTTGACCGCATACCTGCAACGAGTCGGAACTACAGAGGAAAGACAAGACGAATTCGAACGCGGCGCACAATCATATGACATACGAAAACTATATATGTCATTGAGAATCGTGTTGAATGGTGTAGGTATAGTAAATGCTAATCCATGCTTCACGGTATGGAAAAACCCATTACCACAATTTTTATTCGGCACTAAAGGCCATCCCACCCATAGTGGTACTGGTTTCGTCACACAATGGATCACTCCGCAGGTGCTGCCTTTGATCCATTGGGGAAGCAGCACGACCAGGCACTCTAGCATTCCGATTCGAGTGATGACCAAAATCGGAATGGGTCCCTGGGGTAAAAACCACTCAACTCGATTCTCAATGACGAACATGGATACAAAATTAGTATCAGCAATTTTTCGATGGATATATGTATATGTATATGAAAAACCGTACTGCCTAAAGCGGAAGTTTTCTCTGAGCCAATATTCAAGTAGATTGTTCGCTTTAGATATCAAGAATAAGAATATTTTAGCTAGTATTTTATCATATCAGCTTGAAATTCAGCCATTCATTCTCCATCATCACCGTCAGTTTTCTATGCGTTTCGCATAGGATCACTATCTATTTTCTGTCAGTTCTCCATCCGTTTTTCATCAGTTTCACTATCTGTTATCAATCAGTTTTGCTATCAGTTTGCTAGGAGGGTAAGGTGAAAAGTTCTCGGACTGACAAAGAAATACCGTTACAATCAGCCACAATTTATGTTTCCTGCCAGGGTGCACGTGTCATTAGTTCGTAAGACAAGTTTCACCGTGTATTCTCAAGTAGTTTGTTTACACGAATTTTTGCAAAAGACGTCTTACGTGTTTTTCGTTAAAATGGAGAAACTTGAATATCGTGCGGTCATAAAATTCTTCGTTTTGGATGGATTAACCCCTAAGGAAATTCATCCGAAGTTAACAAAAGTTTACGGGGACTCTGCTCCTTCGATGTCAACTGTTAAAAAATGGGCAGCTGAATTTAAACGTGGTCGCACGTGCCTCGAAGATGACCCACGTGAAGGACGGCCAAAAACCGCAACCACACCGGAAACCATCGAAAAAGTGCATGATATCGTGTTGGGTGATAGGCGAATGAAAGTGAGTGATATTACTGAGGCTGTGGGGATATCGGAAGAAAGGGTGCGAAACATCTTGCACAAAGAATTAGAGATGCGAAAGCTCTTATCAAGATGGGTGACGCATTTGCTGAATGCCCATCAAAAGCAAATACGAAAACGATTTTCACAGCAATCTCTGCACCGATTCAATCGGGAACCGACCGATTTTGTGCGGCGATTTGTCACCATGGATGAGACTTGGGTCCACCACTACACGCCAGAAACGAAATAGCAGTCAGAGCAGTGGGTGGAAGCCGGTGGTTCATCGCCAAAGAAAGGTCATGCCCAGCGTGTTTTGGGATGCGAAAGGGATCCTGTTAATTGATTACCTTGAAAAAGGCAGAACAATAACAGCCGAATATTACTCCAAACTTCTGGATTCCAGCTGGATACCAAAATTCGCGAGAAGAGGCCAGGCTTGAAGAAGAAAAAAATCATATTTCACCAGGACAGCGCACCTGTACACAAGCATGCGTTGGCCATGGGAACACTGCGGGCTTTGGAGTACGATGTGCTCGACCATCCCCCCTGTTCTCCTGGTTTGGCACCACCATACTTCCATCTGCTCCCAAACTTGAAGAAATTTGTTTGTGGGAAGCGCTTCGCATCCAATGAAGAAGTTGAGATGAATATTTTACACAGCATTCCAGACTCTCACTTCCGAAAAGGAATACTGATGTTGCAGAAACGCTGAACCAAGTGTGTTGAAGTCAAGGGAGATTATGTAGAAAAATAAAATCATTTTTTTGACTGAAAATCGCAGTCATTCATTGTCAGCCCGCAAACTTTTCACCTTGCGTTCGTAAGTATAGGTACAATCAGGAATGCCACGCTGTTCTGTTACACGGAGAGGCCAGAGCAAGATTCAAACGAAAGAATTACTAAACTTTTACTTGGATATCAAAGCCGCTCAAATGCTGCGAGCATGCTACGAAAGCGAGGAGGCGCCCAACGTGGGACAACTTAGTTCATCTTAGGATTTTACTCCACTCAAAGCTCGGATTTGTAACAGCTCAATGCAGACATTGGTGTTAGAATGTATCATAACTGATGATGGTAAAAATATGTGTTCAACAGAGAAAGTATCCCAGTAAATATTTTTGGTGAAAATCTTATTGAAGATATCGTAAAACTATAGCACTGTAAAATTGGCACCGTCACATTCGATTTTTCAAATTAAAATTGTGCAGTTCGTTTGCCCATCGTAGGCCCACGTTTGCCCAGGAAAAATGTTCTTTTATCCACTTACAAAAAAACTTTTTCTGCAAGGGTGGGCAAACGAAAATTTTTACTGGGCAAACGAGACTAATAATGGGCTAATGGGCTGGGCAATTTAAATTAAATATTATCGTTGTGAGGGTGTATAATGTGGCGCCCAATGTGGGATAAATAATTTTATTTTTTTAATAAAAAAAATTTAAGGGGTGAGCTAACGAAAATTTTGGGTGGACAACCCTGGGCTAAGGTTGGGCAAACGAAATAGCAAAAAAACATCTCAATTTTGGAAAAAAAAATTCGTGGATTTTTGTAATTCGAAAAAAAAAGTATTTTGCTTATAACTTTTTTTGTAGGGGTGGGCAAACGTAAATTTTTCCTGAGGAAACGTGGGCCTACGATGGGGAGACGAACTGCACAGTTTAAATTTGAAAAATCGAAAGTGACGGTGCAAACTTCACAGAGCTTAAAACTATCACCAACTATATCCATATATAGGTATTTCATACAAGTTGAACTAAAGAGATAGTTTTAAGGATGCTATAATGAACCACCTGCAATGGACCATACCCTGGTCATGTTGCTTCCATCGGCAGATCTATGGCAGCGCCTGATGAGTAAGGATCTGTCGGTGGTACGAAACTAGAGGCCGAGGGTCCCATTACACCTGGACACAGAGGCGAGCGCGAGGGAATCTGCGCCGTCCGCCAACCATTCCATTCTTATCGCCCTATTTTTTTATCATTAGCCATTTTTGCCTCCTATGTTTGTATTGTCTTCCCCAGGCCTACAATTTGAAAAGCCCGCCTACATCTCCCAAACTGAGCTACAGCAAGCATAAGCCGCTGCTTAGCTCGTTGAGGGCCTTTTTCTTCGCCAGATGGCACGGTCCGACCTTCACGGTCATATGCTACCTTAGTCTCCGTCCCCAAAAGCAGTTTCGGATGCCCACCATACCATCCGTTACAATGCCTTGAGAATATCTTTCCAAATAAAATAACTAGATATCTTCATTGTGAAAGAAATGCAATATAAATGCAGGTGCAATTAGTCGAAAAATTAATACTAACGAAAACGCTATTCCTAAACATATAGCAATTTTCGGATCCTGATAGAACAATAAAAATAATTTCCATATTTAGAAATTAATTTGAGCGCATCATAAGAAGATGCTTCTATTAGACCTAAATACAAATGGTTAACCACCCCATTAAGCAGTTAGTTACATTTCGAGTTTGGTGGCCAGCAAAACCCCAAAAAATTTAATACTCGTAATCTGGTCCTTTCCAGAAAAAGGTTGCCAACTTCTGATCTAGAGTATAATGTACCATTTTATGGTCTAGCATCGAATATATCATTTTGTAGGAAATTTTGATTCTCCCCTTGAATATGGCCTATTTTAATGCGTCGCTTTTTCCAGCGAATTATAACATGTCTACACATTCCCACCAAATTGCATACATGCTTCAGCCGTTCGTGAGATACGAGTATTGTATCGACAGACAGACACTTGACGGAGTTTTGTTTTTCCTAGAAAACCCTAAAAAGGACACGACTCTTTGTGAAATTCACTGATTTTGAGCCTATGTTCTTCGAACTAAAAAATAAATAAGTTGCTACATATATTGTTACTTACTCCATAAAACCAAAAAAAAAACTGACAATGTGCACGATCACTTAATAAATTGGAAAATCTAAGTTAAAATGACAAAAATGTATCTTGGGCAGAGTACAAAATAAAATTTCATTAACGATTGACACGTAAAACTTCACAGAAATCAAACTTTTTTTAAGGGAGATTTTAAAATTATAAAATATTAGGCTTGATTTTTTTATACGAAGACTAATCCATCGATCAACGCCTTGTACACTTGATTACCGAAACACTACTGAACAATTGATTTTTTTTACAGCATTAACAATAAAGTCTTGGTTGAAACTATTGCCCATTCCCAGCATTCTTCGAAGTATCTAAATACCTAATAAAATATATAAGACAGATACTGTTCCCTGACTTTTAAAAACTTTCATTACATCATCGTCAATCCTTCCTCTAATAGGCACCTCAGACTAGCAAATTATTGTTCAAAATTTTCAAGAAAAATTTTAAGATTTCGTGTTTGTACCTATATACTGTGTGCGAAAAAGATATTGTGTCATTTCACATATACACCATATCTTAAAATTTTTCTTCAAAAATTCCAAAAAAATTTTCCCAGTGTGAAGTTTACTTAACTGAATGCAAATTGCAAAATTCCCATACATCTAATATCTCAAATCTTTTTTTTAGATGGTAAAAAAATTCATCAGCTTCAACTCAATTTATATTTACAATCTATTATCAAAACTGTAATAAAGATATTTGACCGCTTAACATCAAACAAAAAACTGCCAAAAGTTGCCCATCAATCGACAATAACTTTTCGGTGAAGAAAAAGATAATATATAGAAATTACATGAGTGTTGAAAATAAATGCCACAAAAATAATGTTAATGAGTGTGTAAACACACTATGTTGCGGTCTCTGTACCTTTGTAGTTTTTCTTTTATCTATGGCTCGGCTTTGGCTGTGGAGTTCGTACGAATAATATTGTTGACAGAATATATTATGCAGTGCGGAGATTTTATGGGACCACAACAATAGCAAAAATAAAATAGAATAGAAAAAATGTTGTTATTGTTATCGGTTAAGTGGAAATTTATTGTTGTTAAAATTAGTTTTGACAACATTGGGTCGTCGGGATTTAGTTTTTTTTTAGAAACGATAAGACTTCTGGCGAGCCCATTCAGTTTTTGTATGTGCGGAATTGACTGTAGTTGACTCTGAGAAATAATTTTAATATTTTCCTTAAAAAAAAATCCATTTAGCGGGAGTGATACAAAAGGCTGAATTTTAAAATCTCAATAACCAGAGTCCAGATTACTTTTTTATCAAAAAATATTTCAAAATCTCGATTTGAGAAAATCTCGACCACAAAATAATCTCCACTGATGAAAATATCCACAGGAAATTTTTTTGATAATCTCTTCTAATTTCGACTAAATTAAAATTAATTCAATTGTGAGGTATCTCAGAAGCGAGATTGTCAATCGACTTTATTTCCCTTTGGAAAAATTAATAAAGTCAATTGACATTATATCGCTTTTCCCTGCTTCAGTGGTGCTGCCCCATTGAAGTATGAAGTAAATTTCCGCTTTAGTAATGTGGACTAATTCGATTTTTTGGAATATTTCTAGTTGACCGGGCGACGCATAGTGGTTCGCATCTTTGACCAATAGGGGTTTTAGATTGAGATGATTTCGCACTCCCCTAGCGTGGGCTCCGCGGCTCAATGGGTTACGATCCTCAGTATACCGTTCTAGAACGCTCGCTTCGCTTGCTCTATATGCTGGCAGCGGTAAGACCACTATTAGCCAAGACGAGAACCATGATGCGTCGCCCGATGAAATAGAAATATACCGATTATTTATTGAAGAACGACCGTGCGAAGTTTATTTCCCGTAAGTATCCCTTAATGCCTTTGATATGTAGCCGTTATTACGACTTTTCACTCTTTCTTCTGTTCGATACTTCGTTTCTCTCCCTGGTCCACTCAAATCTAGGCCAATTATTTTTTTCCCCGCTTTTCTGTTATCCCTCTACTAAACCCATCCCCCTCCACCCCTCACGCCCGTCACTGCCCCACTAAACCCCCAACAAACTCACCACGACATGCTACTTTTTGCTGGTTTAGTCTCATGCAGATCTGGTCCCGCTAGATTTTTTATTTTACTCTCCGATATACTAAACCACCCCATAAAACATATATTGATGTTAAGATAACAATGAATCCGGAATATAGAGGGCCACGCCCGCCATCTAAGGGTTTTGTAGCAAGCACATATTTTGGTATGTAGATATTGGCTCCCTGCTCGTCTGGGTTCCACTCAGATGGATAAAAACACCATAATTAAAATGCCTTACCCATGATATAGTGTCTTAGTGTCACCACACACTGTCGAACTCGAACACGAACCTGGAACAAATGTCCTCTGACACACACACATAATTCACATAAATGTGAAGAAAACCGGTCCCTTTGTACCAGGTTCGTGTTTGAATTCGAGTTCGACAGTCTGTGGTGAGACTTACATGCCAATTCACAAAAAAAAAGACTCCATCTGTCACCTCTCAAAGTTATAGTTTTAATACGAGATGCTTAACCATTCGTGTTAAAACGACATTGCAAATTGCAAACTTATATAAAAGAATTAAAATAAGAGAGTCAGTGACCAGCCTAAGCCTCTCCCCCCAATCTATACCCTTACAGAAATGGTTAAACTACAATTCGCTCTACGAAAAATGACCTCGTACGTCTTTTAAGCGATGCAGGGGTGTGCTAACTGTAACTATAACTAGGCCGAAGCGAAGCTTCGGCCCGGAGTCCAAAGCGTATATACCCTAGACTTGTACAGACCTAGTGGTGACACCAAAAGTAATAATTGGCAACGACCATGCATTAAAAGTGAGTTTCCTATATAGCCAGTTTATAGGGGAGGTTGGCACTCATTCAGGGAGATCTTGACCATTCTCAAAATGAATTAACTAACCCATTCTACAAATATTTGTTGAATTTTTCATGTCGCTAGCTTCATTCCATCGAAAGTTATTGCTTATTTGAAGTCTCACTTGTAGGGGAGGTAGGGGTTCCTTGGGTCGGATCTTGCCCATCATTGCCACCAACCTATTAGGTCACCCTACAAACATACAAACAAAATTTTAAGTCTCTAGCTTCACTCTATCGACAGATATCGCTTATTTGAAGTTTCGTTTGTAGGGGAAGTAGGGGTTTCGTTGGTCGGATTTTACGCATTTTCAATATTAGCCGACTGGATCCTACTACATACATTTGGGCAAAATTTCAAGTCGCTAGCTTTATTTTGTCGTAAGCTATCGCTTGTTTTAAGTGTCATCTCTAAGGGAGGTAGGGGTTCCTTAGGTGGGATCTTACCCGTCTTTAATGCCAACTAACTCAATCTCACTTCAAACATTTGACAAAAATTTCAAGCTGCTGGCTTCATTGTATCAAAAGTAATCGCTTATTCGAAGTTTCATTTGAAGGGGAGGTAGGGGTTCCTTGGGTCAGATCTTGCCCATTTTCAGTGCTAACTAAGAAGACCTTATTACCAACATTCTGCCAAATTTTCAACTTGCTAGTGTCATTCTATCCAAAGTTATCGTAATTAAAATAATATTTAATTTTTGGAATTTTGTAGGGGAGGTAGGCGTTCCTTTGATCTGATTATGCCCAACTTCCCAAAACCTAAGCAGCTTCTCACCCCAGGGTTACATGCCAAAAATCAGATGTCTACGTCAATTGGTTCAAGAGTTATGGACAAAAAACCTGAAAAGTAGGGTATTACGGGGCTCTTTGTAAGAAAATTACCGTTAGTTTTCAACTGATCGATTTTATTTTTCCAGGGGAGTATAAGATTACCATCACGAGCAATCTACCAAAGCTAGAGGCTTTCATGTTTATTTAATCAGGAGTTATAAATACATTTAATTATTTTACATATGTAGGGGAGGTAGGCGTTCTCTTGGTCTGATCATGCCCATTTTCAATACCAACCAACTAGATCATACTTCCAACATCTAGTCAAAATTTCAAGGCTCTAGCTTCATTCTATCGAAAGTTATCGTGCGAACGGACAGACAGACGGACAGACGGACAGACGACAGACAGACAGACAGACAGACAGACAGACAGACATGGCTTAATCGAATCAGGAGGTGACCCTGATCATTTATATATATACATTGCTATACCTCCGGAGCCTCCTTTAAGGTGTTACATATTTCCGTCGTGACAAAAACAATATACCCTATACTAAAAGTCTAGGGTATAAAAATAAACTATTATTACCCCAATATCTTCCATTTTCTATGCTGTTTGGAGTCTACCTTCCAGTAAGTTTTCATATTTCTGAGTGTAACGGCCTCGAAATGCAGGGAGGGGGGCTGGGTCAAATTACGATCTAATATTTTCTCCTCCCCCAATGTTCCCCTTTCTACAAATTTCAAGAAAATGCCAAACATGGAATGTACTCAAGATTACTTTTCTTTTTCGCGACACCCCACTTGCCTATACCAGTGGATAAAAAAAAAAAAATTTGACCTTAATTTCGCCTCTATGTGGACCCAGGCGCGAATTCGTCTACGAGCGGATGTACAGCCGATCTGAAGGCCGTGAAAGCGCGACGTTTGCCTTTTACATTACGCGACGCAGTCGAAAAAGAGCTGGAGGATTTGGAGCGAAACGGTATCATCAAAAAGGTCGATGCAGCGAGCTGGGCTACACCCATTGTACCTGTCAAGAAGCATGGCAATAAAGTTCGTATATGCGGCGATTACAAGATCACGGTGAATCCGCGCATAGTCGTAGAAGAGCTTCCACTCCTACAATTGAAGAACTCTTCGCATCGATGGCCGGTGGTAAAAAATTTACGAAAATCGACCTCACTAAGGCATATTTACAATTGGAAGTCCACCCAGACGATCGAGAAATCTTGACGCTGAGTACACATCGCGGTTTATATCAGCCTACGAGATTGATGTATGGAGTTGCATCAGGACCAGCGAAATGGCAACGCGAAATCGAATAAATTTTAAAGGACATCGAAGGCGTATGTGTATTCCTGGGTGATATTAAAATAACTGCGCCGAATGATGAAATATACATACATATACAGCACCTCGAACTCGTATTATCAAGATTGGAGAAGTACAATATGCGAGTGAATTTCGATAAATGTGTATTCATGGCAAACGGGATCCAGTACTGTGGTTACATAATTGACAGTTCGGGAATACACAAAGTGCAAGGGAAGATTGACGCAATCACACAAATGCCGGAATCGACTAACAAGGATGAAGTTCGCGCATTTCCCGGTCTAGTGAACTACTATGGCCGGTTTTTCGTAAACTTGAGTATAACTCTGCATCCTCTGAATAATTTACTCAAGGAGAACGTAAATTTTGTCTGGAGCGGCGAATGTGAAAAAGGCATTCACAACGATCAAGGAGCAGATTCAGACGAAGGTACATCTTGTGCATTACGATCCGAAGCTACCGCTAGTGTTGGCAACAAAGGGAAGTAATCGAGGTGAGTGCGATCAAAACACTGCCATTAACGGTGGAGCAATTGCGAAACGCGACAATGGAGGACAACATCGTTCGAGAACTCATGAACGGACTGCGCACTGGGCGTACGGTGAAGCCTGAGGAACGCTTTAACATCGATCAAACGGAGTTTACATTACATGAAGGCTGTCTGCTACGAGGATTGCGCGTGTATGTGCCGAAGGAATTACGCTGGCAAGTGCTAGATGAATTGCATACAGCACACTTTGGCATTACGCGAATGAAGGCGTTGGCACGGAGCTACTGCTGGTGGCCACGATTGGACGCCGACATTGAAGACATGGTCAGTTGTTGTGCGCAGTGCCAGCATAACCGGAAGAATCCACGGAAAATCACGACGCACGTCTGGGAAGCAGCTAAAGGTGAAAGTTCCAAGGCAACGACTGAGCGACTTGCGACTGCGACTATGAAAAAACTATCATAACGGAACACTATTCGTGTGTATTTTATGTGAAAGTAGAGTAGTACAACTACAGCCTGCATTCGACGATACCCTAAACTTTAAAATTCTCAAGAATAGTGCTTCGTTATGATAGTTTTTTTCACAATCGCAGACGCAAATCGCACAGTCGCAGCCTTGGAACTCACACCTTAAAGCTCCATTTCAACGCGTACACGTTGACTACGCCGCCCCATTTATGGGAAAATATTTCTTCATTCTTATTGACGCAAACACAAAGTGGCCGGAAATTTACGTTGTTTCAAACATCACGACGACGACGACAATTGAAAAGTGTCGTAAAATATTTTCGAGGTTCGGAGTTCCTGAAGTGTTGGTGAGCGATAATGGACCACAGTTCAAATCTCAAGAATTTCGCTTGTTCGTGGAAATGAACGGAATTATTCACACACGAAATGCCCCGTATCTTCCAGCTACCAACGGGCAGGCAGAACGGAATGTGCAAACATTCAAAAACAAATTGAACGCGATCAATTGCAATCGGGCCGGCATTGGAAAGGAGCTGTGCAATATATTATTGAACTATCGTCGAACGGCACACGCTTCTACGGGCAAATCACCGGCATCGTTCATGTTTCATCGACAAATACGTTCGCGTTTCGACATTATGAGCATCGAACATCGAAAATGAGGTGAAGTATGAATCGAAACCCGAAGCACGTACTCTACAGCTCAACGATCGTGTGTCAGTTCGCGACTACATGAGTGCTGAAAAATATCAATTTGGTACTGTCATCGAGGTGTTGGGCAAACTACATTACAACATTAAATTGGACGTAGGTCACATTTGGAAGCGACACATTGATCAAATGCATCGCATTGGATCCATCGAATCATCCTGGGCAGACAAAGTAAAATTCGATAACGGCGAACGCAGTAACCCGACTAACATAGCTCCACATCAAGAAATTGATCCAAGGGCGCCATGTAACGCAGCCACGAACTTGGCGCCAATTGGAGAGAATAACAATTCATCGAGCATCGCTACGCCGCCGATTGTCACTGGAACTGAATACGTGAGCTTTCGTACACCTAGCTCGCACCTAGGAAATTTTCGTACAAAGCCTAAGCTTTTTGTTACGAAAATCGCTTGGGTGCGAGCTTAGTGTAAGAAAGCCCACTTACGCAAGACACAGGCGATGAAATTCCCACATCAGATTTTCGACATGTTCACTACAGCATTAACATCCACAACAGAATAATTATTTTATGGTTTACGTCTGACAAAATTTGTCTTATTTTTAAAGTGGGAAGTAGTCTGGATGGCGCAACGGTTAGCACGTTCGCCTTCTACGCACTGGGTCCCGGTTCGATTCCTACTGAATGCGATAGTTTTCGATAACGAAGGGGATTTACGTGTCGGACTATGAGCCCACTCAACTGTTAAATGAGTACCCATTTACGGGGTAAATAACTCAGTTGAGCGTGTTGCTGATCACACACATCTGCACAAGACATACCGTCACGATCTAGAAAATGAGATGAAGCTAACTCATCTCGAGGTCAAAACTGGACTGTTGCGCCAGTTATTTTTATTTTTATTGGAGTGGGAAAACTCTTGACGGTAGCCGTGTTCATTCCGTCACCGCTAAAGAATGGAGGTTCGATCCTCAGCGCGAACAAAAACTGCCTTTGGGTACTAATATTATACTAATACACTGCGCTCCCAGCTCGTCAGTATAAAGACGGTGCGGATAGGAGACTCATGCTAGCAACTGCACGTCCGAAAAGTAGATATGCTACCGAAACATCAACAAGGCATAGAACTTGAAGAGATGTTGACGCGCACATACCCTTGGAGGGGTCATCATCATCATCGTAGCGCGACAGCCCGACGTCGGGCCTTGGCCGCCTGGATCATTGTCCTCCAATTATCTCGGTCACGTGACCGCGTCCTCCAATTTTGGGAGCCCAGCAGCTGCGCGGCGTCCACACCTACTGAGCTCTCCCAACGAGATCTCGGTCGTCCTCGCAGTCTCGCTCCGTCGACTCGTTCTGCATTCATTACTCTCTTAGGCATGCGATCATCGTCCATTCTTTGTACATGCCCTGCCCATTGAAGTCGTTGTAGTTTGACGATTTTCGAGACTTGCAGCTCATCGTACATTTCATACAACTCATGGTTGTACCGGATGCGCCATCCATCTCGATCGCAAACAGCCCCGAAAATTCGCCGTAGAACCTTACGTTCAAAAGTGTCTAGCATGTTTTCGGAGGCTTGAGATAGGGTCCATGCTTCGCAGCCATAGCATAGCACTGGTCGTATAATGGTTTTGTACACGCGGAGCTTCGTGTTTCTGTGCACATGCTTCGATTTCATTATGGGGAGAACCGAGAAAAAAGTCTTATTAGCTAACTGTATCCGTCGCTTGATTTCGTCAGTTTCGTTGGCGTCCCTTGACAGGTTGCAACCCAGGTAAATGAAGTTGCTCAAGAACTCGATGTTGAGGTCCCCCACGATGCTTGGTTGTGCAGGTGTCCTTGTCACCGATTGCATCATTATTTCAGTTTTACCCTCGTTAATACGTAATCCAACTTCCTTTGCAGCGGTATCGAGCGTATGTAGAAGTTCTTCTGCGTCAGCCAATCTTCGGGACATGATGTTGATGTCGTCGGCGTACGCTGCTAATTGTGTCGACTTGATGAGTAGCGTCTTGCTGTTGTCCATATTCATGGCCCGAATAACGTATTCCAGTGCTAGGTTGAAGAGCGTCGGTGCCAGTCCATCGCCCTGTTTCAAACCAGTGCGTGTTTCAAATAGATCAGTAAGTCTATTCTGGATCCTGACTTGTGAGACGGAGTTGGTCATCGTCATCTTTGTCAGTTGCACTAATTTTGCTGGTATACCAAATTGCAGCATGATTTTGTACAGTACTCTACGATCGATACTGTCGTATGCCTGCTTGAAGTCGACAAAGATTTGGTATACGTTTACGTTGTATTCCCAGTACCTCTGGAGTATCAGTTTGACTGAGAAGAGCTGATCGGTTGTGGAGTGCCCAGGTCTGAAACCGCTTTGATATTCGCCAATGACTCGTTCTGCGTACGGTTTTATTCTATTTTCCAGAATATTCGTCAAAATTTTATAGAACGTACAAACTAGTGAGATGCCCCTGTAGTTCTCACACCGCAGTTTATCTCCCTTTTTATGAATTGGACAGATGATGCTTCTGCGCCAATCGTCTGGAATCTCCTCGTTCTCCCATACTCGCAGGAGTAATTGATGTATGGCATCAACTAGACTCGTTCCACCGAATTTTAGCAGTTCAGCTGGAATCTCGTCAGCGCCCGGCGCTTTATTTCGTTTTAGTGACCGCAAGGCGAGATCAACTTCCTCTACTGTCGGGGGTTGAATGGGTGGGCCTAGATCAACAATATCGTCGAGAGCTTCCTGTGTGGGGATGTTAGATGGTCGGTTTAGAAGCTCTTCAAAATAAGAGGCCCATCGCTTGTTAATACCATCGGTGTCGCTGATGATGTTTCGATCCTTGTCCTTACAAAGGCTAGTTCTGGGTAAGTAGCCGTTCTTAATTGTATTTACTAGTTTGTACGCTTGTCTGGTGTTCCGATTAGCTAAGTTTTCGTTTATGTTCAGCAACTGCTCGTCAAAGTATTTACGTTTCTTACGTCTAATTATTCTATTCGATATTCGCCATAGCCCGTCATATTTTTCTCTTCTGGCTCTGGTTCCTCGTTGAATCCATTGTCTGTGGGCCTCGTTTTTCGCGTCAAGTGAGTCTTTGCATTCTTCGTCGAACCAGTCATTTCGCGCTCGCCGGGCTTTATATCCCACGACCTTCTCTGCGACATCCTTGATGGTACCCTTGAGTTCTTCCCAGAACCCATGGACGCCTGTGTTGCTGATGTTGTGTAGCATAGGTGATAGTTTTTCCTCAAGGGCGGTAGTATACGCCACCGCTGTAGCATCACTCAAAAGCTTATCAACCGCAAAGATTTTGGGAGGGCTGATTCTTGCTTGGTGCACTGAGGAAATTCTACATCTGTAGATCGTCTTCACCAAGTGATGATCTGAATCGAAGTTTGCTCCTCGATAGGAGCGGACATCCATGACACTAGACGCCCATCTCCTGCAAATGAGGACGTGGTCAATTTGGTTGACGGTATGTGCGTCTGGAGACTTCCAGGTCTGCTTGTGAATGCGTCGATGCGGGAAGCACGTAGAGCTTACGACTAGATTCCTGCTGCAGGCAAAGTCGATAAGTCGCTGGCCGTTATCGTTACATTCTTCATAAAGGCTGTGGCCTCGAGTGGTCCCCCGGTGCCAACTTTCATTTCCGACTTTCGCGTTAAAGTCTCCCAGCAGCAATTTGACGTCGTTTGTTGGAAGTGAGTCGAAGAGAGTTTCAAGGCGGGCGTAGAACTCGTCTTTTACTGCGTCTTCTTTAACTTCAGTGGGGGCGTGCACATTGATGAGCCAGAGATTGAAGAATCGAGTCTTGATGCGAATCGCACACAGCCGTTCATTTATGGGTTTGAAGTCAACAATATGCGGTTTGAGGCGATTGTTCACTATAAATGCTACTCCAAACTCCTTGCGGCCCGATGGTTTGCCACTTGTAAAAATTGTGTGCGATTTCTTGTCATTAATCTCGCTGCCGAGCCAATTTGTTTCCTGGACTGCAGTAATGCTCAGTTTGTACTTTTCGACCTGTTGAAGGAGGGCCTTCTCGGCCCCCGGTTTGTTCAGGGAGCGTACATTCCAGGATCCGAAAGAATAATCCTTTATTCGTTTGCGTGGTCGTCGTTGTTGATCCGTCCAATCCGAGGCTTTTGTTCCAGGTTTCATGACATGGAGTGGTTTTTACAAGGACGAGTTGTCAGCACGTCGCTTAACCCCATTCAGGGGATGGCCTCGGAGATAGCTGCTTCATACAGGCTTGCCAGATTTCGAGAAAATAAAATCGCAGATTTGAGCTACAAAAGTAGCCCAAAATCGCACAAGATGCAAATATTGTAAATACGGGTAAAAAACAATTCGCATGTGTGGAACTGGATATGTTCATATATAAATTCCAATAAGCAAAAGAACACAAGCATAAGACTTGAACATTGTTCATGTTCCATTCAACAATTGACCAAAATGCATGATATTGAAGTGAATTGAAATAAAAACGGAAAGAGTCGATTAAGTCGTCCTTTTATTATATTTTTAAAAAATTTATAATTTTTATACTGAAGAAGGGCCTGTTTTGCGTCGAAAGAAAATATCTACAGTAGCAGAAACTTAAAAATTAGCAGTTTTTCGGACGGTAACATAGGAACTTGTTTTATATTACGTTTACACTATCTCCAGATTACTTCATCTGCGCCGGCTGATTTAATCTGGAACTATCAAATACATACAATTTTAAACTCACCACACCCAGATTAAGTAGCAGATGAAGTAATCTGGGGATAGTGTAAACGTAATATTAGCTTAACTATTTTCTTGTAAATAAAGCATTTTCCATATTAACGAAATAAAAAAAAATGTTTCCTTTCAGACAATGATAATATTTATTTTCGAAAAGTGTACATAATTCGGAAGCTACTTACTGCCTCGGTGGAGTGTACATAATGTTTTTAGGATTGCTAAATTTATACTTTTTACCTAATATTGCTGATGGTATAAAAAAAGACAGGTAACTTATGCGCTCTGTAACATTAAATAGTCTTTACTCTTTATTACCTCTCACCTGAATTAATCATACACGTGTATTACAGACCTAGGCGATTCCCATTCGCATCTTTTCAGATTTATTTCAGGTACGAGTAAGGACTATTTTATGTTAGGTAGGGTAGGTAAGCTATTCAATTCCGTTATCAGCACTATAAGGTTATAAGTATAAATTAAGCAATTCTGTAGACATTGTTTCTTTGAACAGAGCAGGTCAAGAATAAATTAGCAATCACACGCATTGCACTAACAATGTACTCTATCTAGAGTAACAGTAATAGTGTTTCCCGTGCGATTGTTACGCTAGATCTGCTAAGTACAAAGAAACGCTCCTGTTCTATATATGTATGCAGTCCACTGAAGAAGATAGCAAGTAATTGCCGAAATACGTATTTAAAAAATAAATATTATAAGTTATTATAATAATATAATATTAAATATTATATATATAAATCCTGATTCTTAGTATGGCGTTTAGCATTTTGGATTGCATTTTACTGCGACATTTAGATTTTCCAGCATTCATAACAGAAAACGCACGTTCTACTGTAGCGTTGCTGGAAGGCAAAGACAAACACGTCAATGCATACAAATTGCAATATTATCATTTTTGAAAATCGCAATAATCGCAATTCCGGCAAGCCTGGCTTCATATGGTTTAATAAACGTGCTGGAGCCCACACAACTACTACTACTACAACTTGGAGGGGTCAAGGCAATTAAAAATAAGAACAAAGCTCTAGGTGACTTGCCTTTAATGGTATTGCTCAACTTGGAAGTAGGAAAATGTAACATATGGGAGAAGGCAACGGAGCGCTAGTTTTGTATCTAGTCGCCGGGTACAAAAATATTTACATTTAACTGATGCCTTAAAGCACTTAAGCTATATTATTTGACACATTTTAGCAACCCGGTCACTATAGTGAAAGTTGCGCCCAATGTGGGATAAACACAGAATCAAGTAAAAGGCCTTTATTCAGAACATTTGTTTCGACTGACCAGTAAGATTTCGAAGTCAAGCAGGCTTACGACGTCAAGATCATCATAATTGCGAGCAAAAGTTTTTTTTTTTTCGAGAAACAACTGCGCATAGGATATTGCAATAAAGACTGGAGCACAGATAATACATTGTCCAAAAATAAGAAAGGAAGCACAACATTTAAAATTTCTGTCACTGAATGGATCCATACCAGAATCAGTCATTTGTTCGTGAGAACGCAGTCGATGTAAATTGAAAACTTTTACAAGGATACAGATGAGGTGCAAGGGTCCGTGATGCAAAAAAAAACGCATCAAAAGAAAGAAAGAGCAACAGACAGGATGCATCCAGCGGAGAATAAATTACATTTCACTCGACTCTTGTTCCAGACCATTTACAAGTCCCGCACCACAGCAATGTGCAAGCGATTAAAAACGTTTCAGCACAAAAAGGGCTGGGACCACGATGACGTTGGAGTGGAGCAACAAGAGCTTTCCATCCGATGCCATTTTTTTTCTGGTTCTGGGCACCACCACGGTCTACGTTGTGTGTATCTTGTATCTTTTCCTTTTCGTTTGTTTGTTAAACGGTCGATACGCTCGGTTTCCAGTGAAAATTATGTTTGAACAACAGCGAACTGTATCCGTGATTCAAACGAAGGCAGCCAAAAGGAGGTCTCGCGAACTTGCTTTTGAACGTTGATAAAATTGATTTAAATTAGAGGGAGAGTCTAGCGTTTTGCTACAGTAGAGCGTATAGCCAATTACAACATTCTTCCTGATGGTTTTCTGGGAATATCGAATTAAATTAAATAGTTTTATCTGGTCAAAGAATTGTGGGCATTGAAAACATTTTCCCAGGGGCTTTTGCGGCTGGGCAAATTTTGTGGAAAAGGAGCGATAGTGTATCAGTGTTGAGATGGGATGGATCAAGTCTGTGATTGCCTGGCAGCAGGACAAGCACTGTCGAGCGAAGAAAATTAAAATAACGAAAAACACTGGGAAATCAACGGTAAGAAATTTAGGCCAATGAAAGGCATAAATATAAAAAGGAAAGAGAAAGAGAACTGCCACAGCGCTCCAAGCGCGTCAGTAAAATACAGTTCGGATAGGAAGTGCATGCTAGCAACTGCCCCGTCCGTAATCTATGTATATGCTGTTGAAACGTCAACAAGTCATGGTAATTCAAGAGACGTTGACGATCCCATGCCACTGGAGGTGTCAAGGCAATTAACATATAATCGACAGAGCGGGAAATGTAACGTGTAACGTAATAGAAGCCAGAGGACGAGACAAAAATAGTCACTTATTCTGCGAATAGCATGGAGCTGCAAAACTATCTACTTAGGGCAAAGAAAAAATGAAACCGGAATATAGAGGGCTACGCCCGCAATCCGAGGGTTTTGTAGCAAGTGCTTATTTTGGTATATAAATATCGGCTTCTTGCTCTTCTGTATACCCCTCAGATGGACAAAAAAAAACATAATTAAAATGTCTTAACCACTTACATTTTACATGCCAATTCATATTACGGGATTGTAACGAAATTTAGACCATATTTTTGCCTAAGGTGTTGGTTATCGTTGGCCATCAGTACTTTTGACCTCGAAAGTGTTTAAGGCATGCAGGGGTGTGCTAACTGTAACTACAGAAATAAACTATTCTATTCTGAGAAGATATACAGATTCCATTATTTTCCATTTTATATGCTATTCGGAACCCACCTCCCTGTAAGTTTTCATAATTCTAACAGTCTCGAAATGCCTTTACCCTTTCAAAAATGATTAATTAAATAACTGCAATTCGCACTACGAAAAACAACATGAAAGTAGTACTCAACTCACACCTATGAGGCCGGTAGGTGTAATTTTTGTGTGGATAGTGTCAAAATGCCTAACTTTAAATGAATGTGCTATTATTAAATATTATGTGATTGTAATAAAACTTAAAGATATTATTGCCAATGATGTTGGTTATCATTGGGCATCAATATTTTTGACCTCGGGTGTGCTTAAGGCGTGCAGGAGTATGCTAACTGCAACTATAGAAATGTACTATTATAAACTTTTTTGATGAGATATCGAAATTCTACGATTTTCGGTTTTCTATACTAGTGAAATGCCGCTTTTCTGCAAATTTTCATATTTCTAAGTATAACGGTATCGAAATGCAAGGGGGAGGGGACAAACTTGGATCACATATTTTCCCCTCTATCTCTTTTCCCCTTTTTTCAAATTTGAGGAAAATACCGGAAATGAAATGTACTCGGTGCTACCTTTCTCATGATACCCCACTTGCCTATACCAGATGAAAAAAAAATTTTGACCTTCATTTCCCCTCTATGGGGACATCCCCTTAAAGTCAGCCTATTACAACGAATCGCTTTCTCCGGCGAATTATAATAATTTTACATACTCCCACAAAATTTCATGTATATAGCTTCAGCCGTTCGTGAGATATTTCATGGACAGACGGACAGACATTTGACCGATTTCATAAGGGTTTTGTTTTTAATACAAAACCCTAAAAAGAGTGTCCGGGCAGATCCTTTTCCCTTTTCAGATCAACTGAGTCTTCGGCGACGATACGCTCATTGGCTTAGATGGCATAGTCTTTAATGCCGCGGTTTAAAAATCTGTTCTGTAATTTAAAAGCAAAGAGTTGATCCTTTCGTCAATTAGGGCCGTTGTTTGCTCAGGACTTCTTTAATTAAGGCTCCGTTGACTAGTAGCCTCGGGCGTGAATTGGAGCTCCGTTGATTTGGAGTTCCGTTTATGGGGGCTACATCTACTGAGGAGGTGTTCGGTGGACTCAATCTCTTTCAGGCAT
Organism: Chloromyia formosa; assembly: GCA_964017055.1. Classification (NCBI taxonomy): domain Eukaryota; kingdom Metazoa; phylum Arthropoda; class Insecta; order Diptera; family Stratiomyidae; genus Chloromyia; species Chloromyia formosa. The sequence continues at coordinate 44,935,952 of OZ024818.1, read as the reverse complement.
AACCGCCATTCCATCTTGATGAACAGACCCATTTTTTGAGATGGCGGTGTCCTGTAAGGTTACCCACGATCAGCCTACCTATCAGTCCGCTCTACCCAAGCGGCCAGCTTATTCCAGGCTCTAGGAGTGAATCCGATTTTTGGATCTCGTTTAATCCTGTTCAGCGAGTTCTCCGCAGCTTCGTTCCAAAACAGAGTGAACTCATTGGTGGCATTGGGTTTCAAAACACAGCATCACTAGTTTCGGTAAGAACTTTTGAACTCCAGCTCATTAAAGCCGAGTCTGCATGCGCCCCATCGGGGCAACTCAGGGTCTGACGACCTTTCCCATTCATACCGAGGATCAATGTGAATTCCTGTTAATATGTACGGACATTGGAAACGAGCCGCGGTTACCTCGCCTACGTCTCCCGAACTGAGCTACAGCAACCATAGGCTACTGGTTAGCTTGAGGTGCTGATTTCTTTGCCAGATGGCATTGTCCGACCTTCACGGTCATAATGGCAACCTTAGGTTTTATTTCCGCGGGCATCTTTGGATGTCTCTTAACCCGTCCATTGCAAACAGGTTGTGATCGCTTACAGTAGCCCGAACAGTTTCCGAGTTGTAAGAGTCGATATGGGGAACACATCCACAAACCACGTGTGTCCAATCAAAATATGCCTTCCCAGCCAGTGAATCAGTGTATCAGAGAAACACTTGAACCTAATATGTCCTATATTCCTGCGAACCCATTCTGCAGTGGCAGAGTCAAGGCACACTAACAATAGCCAGACATGAAGAATAACAATCGTGTAACTCCTGGTCGGTGCTTCGATACGACTTCTGACCCTAAGCATAAAAGGGCGTCCCTACCGATATGTCTGCAAAGCAGAAGCACTATATTATGGTAGTCACCGTCAGGAGGGAGGCTGCTGGGATGTGTTCCGAGAAGGCGATTGCTCTTCGCAGCGGCTTCTCTTCATTGCATGAAAGAAATACAATATCAAGAGCCTCTTCTATTGAAGGACCTTCTGCCTTTGTTTTCTTGAAACGACACGCGTCTCTCAATAACTCTCAATTGTCTGACAGCGTCCCCGTAAAAGAAAGGCGCCCTGGATTTCACTGTAGAGCCTCCATTTGTGTCCACGTCCGTGTACGAGATCGAAGTTTCAGTGTCAGTCGGACTAAGGTAGTCCGATGAGGGTGATATCGGTCAACTTTGCCGTGAAGGAGCTAGCTCACCAAGAGCTTCACGATACGTGCCTAAAGTGCATTTACACGAGGAACGAAGGTGGCTGCTTATATCGATAAATCAAGAGCTGGATTTGCCTTTAATTTTCATTAGTAAATGAATGCGTGTGATATCCTCAAGTATTCGTGATTCAACGGCCACCGACGACGACACCCGGTCTGCCGTCAGAAGTCTGAATTAAAACAGGAGATCGACTGGTATCTAGAGTTGAACCCTTAATATATTCTATGTTTGCCTTGACCCCTCCAGGGGCATGGGCGCGTGAACATATCTAGCATTTCTATGCCTTGTCGACGTTTCAATAGCACTTTTCGGAAGTGCAGTTGCCAGCATTCACCTCCTATCCGTGCCGTCTTTACACTGACAAGCTCAGAGCACTGTGAGAGTTCTATTAGTACTCACAGGCAGTTTTTGATCGCGATCGAGATTTGATCTCCGAGCTCTAGATTAGTATCGTAGAGCGGTGACCGAACGATCACGGCCACCCAGCGCGACCCTTAATGACGATAATTTAAGTCATTGGTTACCTTCCCCCGATGAACACGGTTGGATGAGAGCACCCCGAAGGTAGGACGAGTCGACCATCCGTATGATATTGTCAAAATCTTAAAGAACCCTAATCGACTAGACGGATCGAATGAGCAACTATTCTCGAACCATTGCTCGCCAGTACGTGCTCTAAGACTTGACCAGGATAGTCATAGAACGAATCAGGTTCTAAGCAACCACGGCAAAACCAAAATCGTTTTTGTTTTTGGGAATCTTACGAATTCAAAAACTCCCAAATTTGAGATATGTCATTTACATAAAGCCCGCAATCCTGTACACAATTTGGCGAGGGGAGGGGAGCTGTTTTGAATTAGTGATTGAATAGGATGCATACACAAAAATACTAATTCTAAATAAGTTACCAACCTCCTACGGTATAGGTAGGAGACGAGACATTCGTCGCTCCCTCCGAATACGGTCAGGTAACTTACAGATGGCTTCGAAACTGATGAGGGTTTGTGACTGGAGTTGTAGGCCCTCTACAAGATTATCTGTTCCCATGTAGAAGCACACAAAATGTATTCGAAGCCGAAATTCATGCAATTCTGACTTGTGCCAATACATGTATTGAAGCCTCCTTGATTAGAACAAACATTGCAATCTTTACAGACAGGCAAGTTGCGGTCAAAGATCTCAATAAGCCCTTACTGATATTCACTGCTACTGACGCGGTCCATAGCCATGTGCGTATCTTGAGAAACGTGATTGCCTACAACTTGCTTATGAAAACATCTGCAACCCCGTTTATTGGCGCAGAACTGCAGAATCTGAGTAGGAACAGGGTTAGAATTATTTGCGGCATTCTTACAGGGCATTCGACCCTGAGGCACAACCTGCAAAAAATGGGCATTACCTCAGAAGCCAGCTGTCGCTTCTGCGAAGCTGATGATGAGACCTTCCAGCACTTAGAACACCACGGTGATCCCCCTCCTGATATGGACAAGATCGCTTCACTTGACCTCAGACAGTTGAGCAGTTTTGTTGACCAGATGAAACTTGATCGCCAGCCTTAAAGTCGCGCTCGGTGGCCGTGATCGTTCGGTCACTGCTCTACGATACTAATCTAGAGCTCGGAGATCAAATCTCGGCGCGATCAAAGACTGCCTGTGAGTACTAATAGAACTCTCACAGTGCTCCGAGCTTGTCAGGCTAAAGACGGCGCAGATAGGAGGTGCATGTTAGCAACTGCACTTCCCAAAAGTTGGCATAGAAATGCTAGAGATGTTGACGCGTTCATGCCCCTGGAGGGGTCAAGGAAATTAGAGAGAGAGAGAGCCTTAAAGTTGCACAAGACTTGTGGGCTGTATCACAATAGACTTCGCCCTCCCTCTTGATCGAAGTGCTTGTAGGCCCTTCAAGTACACCGCCCCTTCCTTATCTTATTTTTAAAAAAAAGCGTTGTAGCATTCAGAGGCTTTCCGCACAGTTTCAGTAGACTACTTTAGGCTTGGTTCTAAAAGAGGCTCTGAAAATACCTGAGGGGATTGCAGGTGGCTTCGCCACATCGGTGTTGAGTCCGGATGCCGTCTCGTCGGGGCGCTTTATGTTTGAAATAATTTCCTCTCAGATTTAGGGTCACAGTATTGAAGTGGTACCCAACTTCTGCATTCCACTCCCTCACCAATGCAACAGAGGAAAGGTTAAGATAGTGGCCACTGGTGAAGGGCAATAGGTCCTTTTCAGGAGCACTCTTAATAACACAGGAGCTCGCTATTGAACCTCCAAGAAACGTAAACCTAGAGCGAGCGATCGCCGGGCATTCGCAGAGAAGCTGTTTGATGTACTCAATTTATACTTTGTTAGCCATATTTGTTTAGCCTCGGTTATTTCGTTGTTGGTAGTTGGAAACTTTATCCATTCATTTGACTCGGAAATAATGTTGTCAACTACTTCATTTACAGTCCGCGATACCGTAGGTTGACTAACACCAAGTTCTTCGCCGATCCCTTTTTGATAGCCCGGAGCCCTGAGATAACGTAAACACACCTTCATTTTTTGAACAGATGATAATGCACCTCCGCGAGTTTCTTCATTCGAACCTAAAAATCTGTCCGCAAGCCAGTGTACATTTTCTTCTTCAAAACGGTATAATGCCTTAAAATCACTTTCAAGTGTTGGTAAGCGGGGCTTATATTGTTTAACACCTCTTAGATCCACAAATTCTGCCATCACACCGATTTATTATAGAAAAACGAACCTTTTACTTCAGAGATGAGTCTGCTACTGACCACACTCGCAATTTTTAGAGGATATGCTTTTTGTGTCGAGTAAAAGGTCAAGATTATGAATACGGAATACCCATTTACTTTTATATGAGTAGAAGGATATCCTTTTACTCTAAAAGTATAAGGTTCTGCTTGAAATTTTTATGAATACATACGGCAGGATTTCCTTCATATTTTGCAAGTATAAGCATATCCTCTTTTTTATGAATACGGCCCAATGTCCTCCAGACGAAGCCAGCATTCCGTCTCAATGGACAGACCAATTTTGTTTAGGTGATATCTCACCCAGTGGTGAGGTAACTAGCGACTAACCTCAGGTCCCCTCTTCCCAAGCGTCTAGCTTCTTGGCAACTGTAGGGATCAAAAGTATCTTTGGATTGCCGCAGCCGTGGAAAATTATTCTAGTACTGCAACCTTTCGTTTGACCAGACATTCCCTTTCCATCGCCCTGGCTGCGGTCCAGCTCAGATCGCAGTAGGGTCCAGGCCCGAAACAGTTTTCTGATGGGCTTTGTCTGGCAAATTCATCTGCAGTTTTTTGTCAGGGATGCCCAAGTACCCAACATATATTAGTGTGACCCGCCTTGCTTTTGCGAGACACTGTAGGGTATCAAAACACTGCTTCACTAGTTTCGATGAGAACTTATGTGAACAAAGAGCCTTAGTAGTTGCCTGATCAGATAGCGAGTAGCTTCATCAGTGCAACCAAGCTTGATCGGCAGGCTGAGTCCTAATATTAGATTTCGGCCCATAGCACAATAAACCTTTAGGTTTCTATGCTTATGAACGTATTTGGTACAAAGCCTTTCGTTCTACTTATCTATCTAGCAATACCAGCATAATCGAAGTATACAGGATTGAAAAAAACCTTTTAAAACAATTTAGTCAATGCCCTCAGGAATGATCTTAAGCAGCAGGCCTAATTTTTCTGCAGTTAGGGAGTTTCTACCGACGGCATCCAGAAAGCAGAATCGCAATCTTATGGTGCTCACTGCCTAACTGCATGAGGCTGCTTGGACTTACGTTCGGATAATACTCGTATTCCAGTAAGCGGCCTCTGTTCATTGCAGGAATGAAAGGTAGTTCCGAGAGTGCGATGTTAATGCCTGCAAGCTCCATTTGGGTCTGCGTTCGTGTCCGAGATCAAAGTCTCAGCGTAAGTAGAACTAAAATAGTTCGAGGAGAACGATTTTGTCGAGAGGCAACAAGCTTACCAAGAGCAAGCGGGAAGGAGTAGGTAGTTCGATAGCTCGTGATGTCGATTCAATGGGGTGGGAGGAGATAGTTCCCAGAGCAGTTTTGAATTATAAATGAAATGAAACCGGAATATAGAGGGCTACGCCCGCAATCCGAGGGTTTTGTAGTGTCCCATGCCAATAGGAGATGAACTGTCCTACTTTTGGAGATGCTTAACCATTCATGTTAAGACAATATTGCAAATTGTAAGTTTGCATAAAAAATATTGAAAATAAATTGTTTGAATAATTATAGAGAATAGAGTCAGCGACGAGCATACCCCCCTCCCCCCTTCCCCCTCCTCCACCTCTCCTACCAATCATTACCCTTTTGAAAATGGTTAACTCCAATTCGCTCTACGGAAAACAATATGCAATTATGTTGTACTCGTAGTACTAGTATGTATGAAATACAAGAGACCTGTTATGTGCATTTTTTGTATGGATGATATCAAAATGACCAAATCTAAATGAATGTACTACTATTAAATATTACGTGATTATTACGAAATTTGGAGATATTATTGCACATGGTGTTGATTATCGTCGGCCATCAATATTTTCGACCTCAGATAAGTTTGAGAAATGCAGGGGTGTGCTAACTGTAACTATAGATATATACTATTATTAACCTATTTTGAGAAGATATCAAAATTCCATAATTTTTTTGTTTTCTGTGCTGGTTAAAAGCCTCCTTCCTGTATGTTTTCATATTTCTAAGTGTAACGGTCTCGAAATGGTAAGGGGGGTGGGACAAATTACAATATGATCTCATATTTTCACCTCTGCCTCTTTTCCCCTTTCTTCGAATTTGATGAAGTCGCCAAAAATGGAATGTACTCTGTAGTTCCTTTCTCATGATACCCCACTTGCCTATATCAGATGAAAACAATATACCCTATACTATAAGTCTAGGGTATAAAAATGTTGACCTTAATTTCGCCTCTATGGGAACCTCCCTTAACGCAGCAACCCACCTACCTCCCCCCTTAAACTTCTCTCCCCTACCACTCCTATACCACCAATCTCCACCCTTTCAGAAGTGGTTAACTCCAATTCACTTTACGAAAAACAATAAACAATATTCAAGTGTGCAGTACTAGTATGTAACCGGTTATGTGCATTTTTTGTATGAATGGCATCAAAATCTCAAAATTTAAATGAATGTACTATTATTAAATATTATGTGATTGTTATGAAACTTGGAGGTACTATTGCCTATGATGTTGGTTATCATTAGCCATCAATACTTTTGACCTCGGGTGTGCGTTAGGAGTGCAGGGGTGTGCTAACTGAAACTATGGAAATGTACTATTATTAACCTTTTCTGATAAAATTTCAAAATTTTAGAAATCTAGGTTTTCTACGCTAGTAAAATGGCGCTTTTCTGCAAATTTTCATATTTCTAAGTATAACGGTCTCGAAATGCAAGGGGGGGGGGGACAAACTCGGATGACATATTTTCCCCTCTCCCTCTTTTCCCGTTTCTTCAAATTTGAAAAAAATTCCAGAAATGGAATGTACTCAACGGTACCTTTCTTATGACACCCCACTTGCCTGTACCAAACGAAAAAAAAATTTCGACCTTCATTTCCCCTCTATGGGGACCTCCCCTTAAAGTTGACCTAGTACGACGATTCGCTTTCTCCGGCGAATTATAGTAATTCTACACATTCCTACAAAATTTCATGTATGTAGCTTCAGCCGTTCGTGAGATATTCCATGGACAGACGGACAGACGGACAGACGGACAGACGGACAGACAGACATTTGACCGATTTCATAAGGGTTTTGTATTTACTACAAAACCCTAAAAAAAGGATGTATCCACAAAATACTAACTATAAATGTGTTGCCGACCCACTAGGGTAGGTTAAAAGAAAATGTGACCAGGCAAGTTTTTAGGCTGCCTACTCTGACTTATTTTCTGCGAAAATCGCTCCGAATTACTTGGAAAAAGTCATCAATCAGCACCACCACTCCAGCAGCTTATTTCCTTGAATCTTAAACTAATTGATAAGGCATATTAGTCTTGCCTGTCGTGAGTGCATTTTATTGGAAAACTTCCTCGTACGCTGTATCGTATCGTTCCGCCAATCTACGCGGCTGATAGTTTTAAATTGCTTTCGAGGCAACGAGGCGTATCTTATATCCACCTCTCCTTGCCCACATCCTTCCCAAAGATGTGTGTCCCGAAATTCAGGCAAAACTTTAAAATTTATTGAAAACTACACTTTACCCAACGAACAGCGAATAGAAAAGTTTATCTGATCGTTTGTCACGTACAAAACGTTTTCTGTTCGGGAGTTTATAAAGCATGAGATTGTAAAGCGTATCGGGACTAGAGTAGTTGTCCCTCGGAACGGAACTATGGTGTTGATATCTTAGGCTACAGGGATACGCTGGGATTCATGTCCGCCGGGAGAAGCTGAACGGCAACGAGTCTGTTTCGTTTCTTGTTTTTTTGCTCTCCACGACCACTTAAGGGAATTTGTGAAATGACTTCAAAAATTGGACTGAAGTTAGAGAGAGAGAGAGAAAGAGCAGTGAGCTACAAGTGGTTTCTAGGTGATGATGAAATGAAATGAAAGAGTCGGCATGCAATTGTGGGAGGATAAATGGCGAAATTTTTGCAATCATGGATAAAAGTGACTGTAGTAATACTTTTAGACCTCTTAACGAATGGAAAGAAGTTGCCCAACTATATGATGAGATAGCACAGCCTTGTCGGTTAGGAAATTTCAATAGCCTAGGAGAGGAAGCGATGGGTTGCGTTTGTACGAAATTACGCAGGGCATACCCATCAATATCATGCCGAGGTCGGTCGACCAAACCGAATCAGGAGGAAGGGCGTTCGGAGCCGATAGCAGAGCGATCAGATCCTTTCAAGAAGAGCTTCATGCTTCAGAGGTCTCCCCGAAAACGACCTTTGCCATTGGTAACAATGGCGACTACTAAGGAGGGTAGAAAGCTAATGGAGGAAACCGACATGTTCGGGAAGCTTGGAGTACTAATTGTTGACTTGATGGATTTCATTGAAACCAAGTCCAACATCCACGGCGGCGTCAAAAAAAATTAAAAACATAAGGATTATGTACAATGGAGCGAAGGAACAAATCCATGCCAAGCAAAAACGTGAACCTCTGCTTGTTCCAAGTAATAAGATGATCAACGTGAACAAGATCACTCAAACGTCACCAAAGGTCATACAAGCGGACAGGCTTAAGCGTAGCAGAGAAATGGAGGAACAAATTGTACTGCAAACCCCAAAGAGGATAAAAACAACTGCATTCGCCAAAAAAGAAAGCAGCCAACACCACTGAGAACGAGTCCCCGATCAGAGACTCTACAACAGAAGAAGATCCAAACGCCTGGACGAAAAAAAAACGGAAAGCAAAGCGAAGCCCGCGAAAAGAAAGAAGAAGAGCAGACCCGATGCAATGGTCATCTCGCAGAAGGGAGATATAACGTATGCCGACATTCTCCGAAGAGTGAAGTCTGAGCCAGCCTTAAAAGAGCTGGGAAATAATATCAGCCAAATAAGACGGACTCTAAAGGGTGATCTCCTCTTCAAAATGAAGGCCAATTGCGATTTTTCGGCAGAAACATACCAGAGCGTAGCTGAAGTCCTGGGAAATGCTGCTGAAGTGAAAATGCTGCGCCAGAAAATACGAATTGAGTACCATGATCTTGACGAGATCACAATGAAAGAGAACATTTGCGTAGCGTTCTTCGAACGGCTAGAAGTGGATTTACAGCCAGAAGCTGTAAAATCGATCAGAAAGGCATACTAAATGGCGGCACCCAAATAGCTACCAACGGAGGTCGCAAATAAAATATGTACTTGAAAGAGGAAAAATTAAAGTTGGATGGGCAATTTGTCAAGTAAGAGAACAAATGTCTATTGTTAGGTGCTTCAGGTGCTTTGCTTTTGGCCACTTCGCGAAAGAGTGCAATATAAACAAGACAGATCGAATATGTGTCGCAAATGTGGCGAAGAAGGGCGTAAATCGAAAACATGCGACAAGGAGCCCAAATGCATGCTATGCTGCGAGAATAGTCGAACGGACTACAAGCATTCGACTGGATATTTTAAGTGCCCTGTATATAAGAAGGCTCTTCAACAAACTCATAAATGAAGCTGGTTCAGATCAACTTAAATCACTGTCAGGCGGCCCAAGATCTGCTGCCGCAGTCAATAAGAGAAAAGGACGTTGAAGTGGCGATTGTCTGTGACCAATATAAAAATTTGAACAGCTGAATTTGGGTGGCGGATGAACACAATAGGCAGCCATTTGGTCATGTGGAAGACATGCCTTCCAAAATGTATTCGATCCAATCAACGGATTCGTGAGAGCGCAAATTAACTCAACTAGTTCGCGATGCCAGCACGCACAGTCCCGTAATAATCGCGGGGGATTTCAATTCGTGAGCCACTGAATGGGGAAGTCGAGCTACAAACGCTAGGGGACGAGTACTCCTTGAAGCTTTCTCACAACTGGACGTCGTCCTAATAAATACAGGCGGTAGTAATACCTTTAGAAGAGGAAGTACAGGCTCCATTAACGACTTTACATTTGACAGTAGCTCCTTTGCATCGACAGTGGAATGAGGCCGTGAGCGAGGACTATACCCACAGCGACTTCGCCATTGCCAGCAGAACACCACAAAGGCTACCACCAATAAACCGGAGATAAAAACTTCGACGGGGATGCGTTCATCGAAACCTTGCATCAGAAGGGAGCTATTGAAGTAAATGCAGAGGGAAAAGCGTCGCAGTTTATAAAGCAGATAGTAGAAGCATGTGATGCCTCTATGCCAAGGACAAAGTCTACCAACCGAAAGAAAGAAGAAAAAAAGAAAGCAAACTACTGGTGGAATGATATGTACGATTCGCCCTAAGACCTGACCATATTTCCAAAAATCTATCTTCAGATTTTCCATCCAAGGACAATACAAACAGCAGTGATTCTAAGGACGCAAAAGTGACGTATAAAAAATATCCCAGCAACTGTCAGGCTAAAGTTTACACTATCAATCCAGCTCTGTATCTCCTAGAGCTTGTGAGTATGTCATCGGATCTGCGATAATAATGATTAATATTTGGGTTCACGTGTCACATGTCCTCTCGACTTTATCCGCTACTACTAAGTCTTAGCGCAAAAAAAAAAGGAAAAAAATCGCAGAACCACAAGCAGTCAGTGAGATTGGTCGCAGGAAATGAACAAGACTTGTTGGTTATGGATTGTTGACCATGCCATTAGCCCAAAAATGGCCAGTGATACGTAATGACATGAGAACGTCAATCAACCCTAGTTTTTGCTAGTCTATCATCCACACGGAGGCGAACGTAAAAAAAAATCACCCCAGTATAGTGCTTAGGGTTTTTGCTCATGCAATTTCTTTACGCAAGGACTCTCCGACCCCGGGTAAGTGAATATTGACATTATCTCGTGTCCTTGTGTTTTTTTATTCCCTCTATCACTAGAGTTGTCACAAGTATCCTGGGGGATACCCAGCCAAGACGAAAAGTGACACTATGGTCGTTCGTCTATATAAGCCACAAGACGCAGATCCCGCTCACATATGACGGAGTCATTGAATGTCCGGAGGCCACATGGTTAGTGGATTCCTAGTGCGTTGTTGTTATACTCATATACTCATATATGAAAATTTGCTGCGTACGAGCAATATTTATAGAAATGGTGTCGCCGTTGAATAAACTGTTTTTCTTGTCGCCATTTGATTTAATTTCAAACAACCGGATGGGGATTGTGGCGGAGGATTAGACAGGATGTCAGTGTCCTGACTATTATTTGCGGGTTTGACTTTGGGGTCGACCGTACACTCGGTTGTGTATGGTGAATTATGTGGTCGAGGTTTGAGTGAAATTCGCATAGTAGACATGGTACTAGTCGTAACCTTGTGAATGTTGCGGTAGGTTGCAGTAATTAAAATTAAATTAAATTAAATTCGAGAATTGTTTAATTTAATTTGAAGACCGACGGAAAGAAAGAATCTAAGTCGGTCCTTGATTCGCCATTTTGACTGGACACTAATTAATTGATAATCATTGTAAGGAACGGCGCAATTGTTCGGCCCTTTCCCAAAAATGAAAGGTTCACAGTTGACTCAGCATTGTAGAATTAGCTCTTTGGGGCAAGTTCAGAGTAGAAGCTGAAGCTAAATTTGTTTATCGACGCCTTAGCTTTACCAAGCGATTGTTCGGATTGATGTGAGAATGCTGTGACACTAGTCCCAAGGATGTAGTGGGGCCAAACTTGAAGCTGAGATTTCTCGCTTGGTCTGGGTTTATGCTGCGGCATCAGCTTCCAGCTCAATTCGGCTTTGCTTGGAAAAGCTTATCACGGCCATATTTCCCTCCTTCTTTACTAGAGAAAGCTTGTCACGACGACGTTTCTCGTTTTACGCTTCGGAAGCAACTTCCACCTCGGTCCGACTTTGATTGGCGAAGTTTCTCACGGCCGAGTTTCTCGCTTTATACTTCTGAATCATCCGAATCCAGCTCGACCCGGCTTTACTTGAGTAAGCTTACCACGGCCACCTATCTCGCTTAACGCTTCGAAATCGGTTTCCGACTCGGTCCGGCTTGGCTTGAAAAACCATGTCACGACAATCTTTTTCGTTTTACCCTTCGGATCAACAACCAGGTCGGTCCTTCTTTATTCCAAAAAGCATGTCACTTACTAAATTTCCGATTGACGCTTCGGCACCAGCTCCCACCTCAATCCGGCTTGGATTGTGCGAGCTTATCAAAGCCAGATTTCCGCTTGATACTTCCGAAGCAGCTTTCAGCCCGGTGTGGTTTATCATGAGAAGATTTTTTATACGGCCACAGTTTTTCGCTTTACGCTCTGAATAAGCTTCCAGTTCGATGTTTGAGAAAGATGACGATGGCCTCTACGCCTGAGAAAGCCTGTCACGGGTCACCTTTTAACACTTCGGTATCAGTATGCAGGTCAAACCAGCTATGCTTTCATTCTGACATGCTCGCGCGTTTTTCGGTGAGAATGTATGAAGGCAATTTCTCGCATTCATCATCTTCAAAGCACAGCTTCTTGCTTGAGTTCCAAAATTTTTAGTAATGATGAATTATTCTTACACTTCTCTTCTTTTTTAAATTCGAAAATGCAAGTTGTCGCTGCGTTCGAGAGCACTGATCGTTGAGAACGGAGTTCGGTCGCAGTCGAGGAAGGAACGCATCACTCCGTGATAATATGATATCCATTTGTCTTACGATCGCTAGTTTCTTTTTAAAGTTTTTTTTTTGCTGTAACGATCTTCGCTACAGTTTTCTTTTATTCGCGGGTATGTGGTTCATGGTATCCATTTCTTCGTTTGGAAGACTGAAAATGCGCGAACCCACACCATCTGGGGTCCATTATGTGAGCCGAATGAAAACTGGGATACTATAAAAAAAATGCGAACATTGATAGCGCAGATACCATCCTTGTCACAAAGCCGGATTGCTGGAATAAGCCCTGGATGTCCGACGCTTCATGGCAGCGGATTGTTGAAAAACAAAAACTGAGGGTTTGTCTGGCTGCAGCATCAGACGACAATCGAAGCAGCATCGAACTCCTGTGCGACGCGATAAAAGAGTTTAAGCGAATTCTCTATGTCGTTACAAAAAAAAAAAACTATCTCTCGCGTGCCCGATTGCGGGAAGCGAACGAGCCATTTCTCGAATCAAGGATACACTGAAAAAATAAGACACCAAGAATCAGATCCTCAAAGCTGCAATCTATCAAACGGGCTCCCGGATGTTCATGGAGCACGACGCCACATCCGCCACTCCGCTTTACCAGACGATTTATTTCTTTTTTTTTCAGCACAAGAGGTTAATAAAATAATCCAGTTACCCGGTTATCTACGCTCCGGGAGTCCGATTGATAGGTTGCACCGTTGAGAATCGTATCCTCGGTGTTTTATTTTTGCAGCGTATCCTTGACTAGGGAAATGGCTGGTTCGCTTTTCGTAATCAGACACGCGAGGGATAGGTTTTTTTTTGTTGTAGCGAGACAGAGGCAGCCGTGACTATTCAGGGCCCCTTCCATTGCTACCGATAGCCGAGCTAGCTATCCGGTTCTCGTTCATAAACTGTCACTAGCTGAGGAAGTTTTGACACTTAAGTGTCCGGCGTGGGCTGAACGACCAAAGCCTCTGCCTCCGTCCACTCTTAAGACTGTTATAAGTCAGAAAATCCGTGACAGAGTGAATAGTGGAAGATCTAGAACAGGTGACGTCTTAAGATATATATATTTCGAAAAAAAATCATATAACTTCAGTCGTTAGAATTTAGTGTATGGCATCTGCATTTGACTGGTAATAAGGGATCGTAGACTCAAAATTACTGCAGAGGAATGTCCCCAAGGTCTTCAGTTGACGATTAGACACTTGAACAGGCAAATCAGATCTAAGTCTTTTCTCTTGCATTTTGTTTTTGGCATTTTCAAATCCCCTTGTCTGACGTATTACCCAGAAAGGTCCTCAATACCTGTTCAGTTTATCTACCTCTTATTCTAATAAACTATCTCACCTTTCATCAAATTTCATCCAATTCAAATCAACCCTTAAAACATCAAGACAAGAAATTATCGCCCCAACTGTAACCTATAAATTGGTTCAAATTTATGTTTTGTACGTTCGTTATCTAGGGCGAAAAGCCATGTGTGAAAAGGTTACATTGGCTTGGGTTACATTGCCACCCCCTAAACATATGTTTCGGGATACATTCATTTATCACCTGCCCGTATTCAGTAAATCTTTCTCTAGCACATGACTATGGAAATTCCGGCGACATTTTTATTAGCGCCTTGTAAAATACAATCGGAAACACCAAAATAAATGGTTTGCTTTCGGCGTAGAGAATTTATAAATTTGCACAGTGATTGTTTTATCGGGTAGACTCTATCTTTTATCAGCATTTCGTATTGATTGTTTCCATGTCTGTTTTTTTTTTCGAGGGGAAGTCGAATGCTCGGAATACAAACAGGCTGGAACTGCGGCTCCTAGCACCATATTTGTATTCCGACTCATTCCGTTGGTTGAGACCTGGATTTTGAGCTCGGTATACAACATATCGGTTAAGTAAGTAAGCAGAAAGGAATAATGAAAAATCTTTGAAGTACTTTATTGCACAACGAAGAATTCTTATGCGACGGCTAGAGACGCAAATCTGTAGACGTACGACTCTATACGAACGGCCTAAAATTCCATACAATTTGACACTAGATTCCAGTCATAGGTCTCTAGACGTACGTCTCTAGTCGTCGCATAGGAATTCCCCCTTAAGGTCTGTGTTCCTCGGGGCGACCAATGCAATGGTAGCTCACCAAAGATAGCCATGTGACGAAAGCTTATCGACGATCGTGCACGGGATGTGTTCCTCGAAGCGATGATCAAGCACAGCTACCGCGACTTTTACAACGCAAGTGTCCTCCAAGAAGCCGATCCCGAGCATGCACAGGCCATCGGCAAACCAATCTTTCCATGCCCAACGTCCATCTCAGCTAGCCGAAATACACAACAGCGACTGGGACGCCCAAATACAATGGCGACCTCCTGCGATTCGACTCACCAAGCCATGCGATCCTCGTTGGCAAGCGTAGTCACAGTCGTTTGAAGAAAATAGTGCTCAGCGCTGATCACTGAGCTGGGATCGGTGCACTGTCGTCGCATGGACTACCCCGAGGAACACAGACCTTTAACTCGTTCGTTGGCAATCGTCTGTAGCCGTAAATAACTGCTCTACTGAATTATCAATAGAGTGAAAGACAATAGCTAAATTCTTGAAAGAAATTTTACGAATAAAATTTAGGAATTTTCCAATTTTGTTAGAATGGGGGAATTCGTTGATTTGATTCGTAAAATTCTCAGATTCATTGGAAAATGAAGCAATTTGGATCGTAAATTTGTTAGCTTGAAGTACAAACGGTATAAGACATTTTTACTCCGAGGTATGATGCCTGACTCTTGCTCCTTTTTACTCACATCAAACACTCGAACTTCTTATGACGATACTGTTACCAAGCAGTGATGACCACTGCTATGATACGGGCATAACAAGTGAGCAGGCAGTATCAACGGACGAAATTGCGTCTGAAATCAAATCAATCCCAGAGAACGGCATCGGCTAATTAATAGCTTCCACCATAGAAGTCCCCAAGCCTAGAGGACATACTCTCGATTATGCTCTGCCAGCAGGATGAGCATACAGTGACGCCTTCGCTATTAGCTATTTTCAGGAGCTGCTGTAAAGGACAATGGAATACCCGAAGGTGTCCACTGAGACGGAGATCATTTGACCGTTAAGGTTCGGCAGTGACAGCTGTCAAAATGGAACCTCCTCAGCGAGTTAAGTGGCGACATGAGCTGGTTGCTGCAGCTCAGGCTGGGAGATTGGGCGGGGTTTTTGCCGCCCACTGCCCCTTTCCATCCTCATATTAAAAGGGATAGGCCAGTTCCAACAACAAACGATATCCAACCGACCATAATGATAAGCTCGGCGTCGAATAGCATGCAGCTTCCCAAAAACCGACATTCGGCCTAGACTTTACAAGCGACGCATTCGACACTGCCGTCCATATACACTTAATTTCTTTTTCCCAAAATAGAGCTGGGAAGATAGCGTCACAATCGTTACGTTCCGACGACTTAAATGACCGATTCGTCGAACCAGGTCGCGTCGGCAAGCCGTCCTGAGCAGAACAAAAAAAAACGATCTTCCTTCACAGGGGCTGGGGATACGTCACTCGGCAAACGAAAAACCGTCACGCTGGATATCTCGCGATTCAATTCCATTAAATTTCTCAATCCGGTCGGAGAGGTGCGAACAATGTCCTTTCTTCAACGCACGGGATGGTTTTTCTTTAGTTTTTTTTTTTCGCGCCGCATTGATCACGAATCAAACCCAGCCGATTTTCTTGACGCGTGAATTGCAACTTCCAATTTGAAGGCTGTCAACGCGCGTCACTCATCCCTGAGACAACATGAAGTTGACGCCAAGTGATGGGTGCGCGCGAAGATTAAAAAAAACAAAAGGTGTTCATTACACATGGCAATGATACGGCAATTCTATTAGATTTCAACGTTTACCAAGTGACGATTATATCCACGCAGATCCACTGTTCTTCGAAAATTGCATTCGAAAATGAAATACAACTCAACATCCCATAGATAGGATGAAACTTAAAATAAACTATTCCCCTTTCCGTTCCGAATCGGAATATAAAGTACTGGGAAGTGGACGCTAGCAACACGTCCGAAAAGTAGAAATGCTATCCTAACGCCAGCAGGGCATAGAAATGCAGGAGATGCGCCCATGCCCCTGAAAGAGTCACGACTATTAACAAGTGTGGTAGAGCAATTTATTCCCGAGACCTTCATACGGAGAAACAGTTACTGGAATGTGACATGGTCAATTCAATGCTGAAATGAACCATATTCTGGTCGAGCTACTCCCACCGGCGGATCAAAAGCAGGACCTGATGAGTAGTGTATGTCCGTGGTACGAAACGAGAAGTCGAGGATTGCACTACACATGGACCCCGACGAGAGCGGGAAGAAATCTGAGCCGTCCGCTAAGCCATTCCATACTTCGCTTTTTTCGATCCCCCGTTTCCTTTTTGCTCTTTACTTGTTTTGTTTCCCCAGGGCTATGAGTTTACGTGTTGCGCTCGGTGGCCGTGGTCGTTCGGTCACCGCTCTAAAGTAGATATACTATCGAAACGTCAACAAGGCATCGAAATGCTAGAGAAGTTGACGCGCCCACACCGCTGAAGGGGTCAAGGCAATTAACAACGAACGGCGAAGTCCCCGTCCAGGTCTGCTGAACTTAGCTACAGCGAGCAAGGGCCGCTGCTTAGCTTGTTGGGGGCCTTTTCTTCGCCAGATAGCACGGCCTGACCTTCACAGTCACTATGCTACCCTAAACTCAGCCCCCACAGGCATCTTCGGACGCCCACCAACCGATCCATTACAACGCCTCCACTACTTTAATTTTTATCACATCAATGTACTTATTCAAAGTTGAGTCGATTGCAGGCCGGCGAGAAAAGCGACTGTTTGAATATGCTCCTGGCATGTGTCGGCAATTGTTTAGTTTCCGTGGCCACGGAAACTAAACACTTGCCCGATGCGATGTCGAAATTCCTTCCGATTCTAACTTTGAAGCAGTTGTTTTAACTCGTACGAAACCCAAATCCCTTGTTTATGAATCATGCCCATGGCCTTGAGGGGTTTCGGGATGGCTTGCTGAGTCACTCCCAGTGATTCAGCAAATTCTTCGTGCGTTTGGCACGCATCTTCATCGAGCAGTGCTTCCAATTCGTCGTCTTTGAAATTTTTTTCTCTCCCACCAACATGCTTTTAAAACCTTGAAACCACTCACGACATGTTCTGTCACTCAGAGCAACGTCACCGTAAGAATCTGAGAGCATCCGATGAGCCTCAGCTGCAGTTTTTTTTTCAAATGGAAGCAGAAGATCAAAACTTCCCGCAAATGACAAGAACTTGGCTCGAAAACAGACATTTTGAATCGCGAATCTTATTAAAAATGCGAACAACTTTTACTAATGCGGGGGTGTCGATACGTTCACAGACGTCGAAACTCATTTTGTGACATATTTGAACTACGCATTTTGACCACCCCTCACCGATGCAGCCGTCTGTCGGAAAACGGCGGAAGGAAAGTTGTATTTTTTAATAATATTGATAAATAAAACAAAATCGTTAGTACAATTTCTCTCTTCTTCTCTGTCTCTGCAATACTTTTGAGCACACTTGACAATACCGTGCCGCACTGCCAACAATGCAATGCAATGCCCAACAATGCTTAATTAAAAAAAAAAAATAAGACGCCATAAAACTATGACAGCTCGAATTACACGCCATCCATAATAACACGCCATCCTAGAAAGTAGCCCTCTTGAGCTTTTCTTTGCTGTTTCTTTTTCTAAAGTATCCCAAGAGATATGGCGTTATGACACAACATATAACTTATATAACGATAAAACAGCAAACAGCGAAAAATCATGGATAGACTAGAAAAAACATGAAAATACAGTCTACCTCACACCCATTACGAGTATTATCATCGTAAAAATAGAATGATAAGTCGACGTCATCGCACGCTATCCACTATCATCCTATTCATCCACGCTCCCAGGAGGTGTCTTTTGCTTGAAGTCCAGTTAGCAATTGAAAAGCGACAAAGTCGACGAAAAATTTGCAGCCAACAGGGAGTGGTGAGTCATGTTCTAGCCTTCGTCCTTGTCGTCGTCTTTGACGCAAAACGAAGTTTGGGATTTTTTATGATTATGCCTATATGCGAAAGTGCTGTCCTTTCTCTATGTTTTTGCTATTGTAACCATTTTTATTGTTGAATTCGACAAGTTTTTGCCCGAGTGGATGTGGTGAATATAAAGATATCAAAAAGGATCTAGAAGTCTGTTACAAGGAGGTGAGGTAATGAGAGCGTCGACAGTCGCAAATCATAAGAAATCAGGCTAATAGGATTTTGGAAACAAAAACAAGTGATTTTTGTGTGACGTTTCATGACTTTTAGAGGATTAGGATTTTGACGCAGCGAAAAAGGTCAAAGAATGCGGAGGAGAAGGAGATATTGTGCCCAACTCGCGATGTTTAGAAATATTGGTCAGGATCGTTATGAAAAGTATTTTAAATTATATGGTTAAATTTCCATGATATTTCGGCTCTTTAGGTTTTGAGTTCTTACCCAGGACAGATATTTCTGAAAGGACATTTGTGATGTATTCTTCTGACGGTTAGGTTAGGTTAAAAGGCTGGCGCAGATGACGCAATACACATAGGCCACCAAAGGGCCCGCTGTGATACCTACCGGGATAAACACCTATCCCATTGAAATGACTATTCATGGAACCAGCCAGAGCTGACAATGAACCGATAAAGCCTGAGCGGGCTCATGTCCCTTAACTCATCCCAATGAATTAAGAAAGAGTCCCCCAGCCTCCTCGCAGCCAAGGCAAGATAGGTGCATGGAAAATGGAGGGTACTCTCCTCCTCGTCAGCATCCTCGCAGCTTCTACAGAAGTCATTGTAAGGTCAAAGCGAAGTCTTCTTGCGTGCTCCCCAATGGGACAGTGCCCAGTGATAACATTCACCACCACAACAATTTGATTCTTGTTCAATGATAATATAGCAGCAGAACGGCCGGAGTCCGCTGCGGGCCATAACCTCTTCATGGTTTGACACGCACCGTCCTCAGTCCATCCAGCGCTCGCTGTGGTAACACTCTGCTGGAAGACTATTTGAAAAACGGATCTAAGAACGCTATGTACCTATATACTAGTCCAAAAATTTAGAATGTTATAATTAATGCCACTTTCTCGGTAATTACTGTTAAGATAGTTGCTAAGGTTAACAAGGCAGAAGCCTTTACAGTTCTTGGAGATGAGACCACTGGCAGAGGTGGTGTGGAACATCTTGCCCTATGTATTGGGTACGTCTTTGAGAAAGTTTTGCATGAAGAATTTTTAACTTTCATTAATGTTATCATACATATACCATATGTCTTGAGAGGACCTTGGTACTGCAGTTGTTTTGGGTATTAGTGATGCTGGCATAGAAACGCAGAATATGACGGTGGGGGCAATATGAAAGGAAAGTTCAGGGATGCTTAATCATCACAATGTCAAGCAGCTTGCAAAAGACCCTCCAGCTTTATACTTGCACTGTGAGTCCCACAGTTTTAATCCAGGAAAGGAAAATCGGCCATTATTTAGCAATTGTGAATTCAATTTAAGTCTTCCTAAAGACTTCAAAACGAAAGGAAGTGCACGAAAAGGCTATCGGCAGAGCTTCTGGGGGTGAATTTCGAGTTCGAGGACTGACTCCATACAATTCCATACGATTTATTGAAAGACACACGTTAATCACGCGCTTTTGAAACCAGCTTAACTTCATCCAGGCCTGGCTGTCGATAATAATGAGTTGGATAATGCGGAAACTTCTGCTGACGTCAAATCTAAGCATGATTTTTGCCAACAACCCCCCCCCCCCCCCCCTTCCTTACCTTGTTGCACTGCGGTGCATCGCTTCAGTTTACGATGAATGTCAACCTATCACTCGGTTCCCACCATGTCACTCAGCTTCTAAAATTTCGGAGGAAGTAATTCTGTGGGCCATTTCCAGTTTTGGTCCGTATAAATCCGAGGGGCCAAACGGAACTATTCCCGCAGATCTTCAGCATACGGTGGATTCGGTAGCCCCATGGACCGCTACCATTTTCAAATCCTATCTGGATCTAGTGTACATCGCACGTTTGCGATGGGAGGTGAAGGTGATCTTCATTCCCAAAATTAATAAAAGCTCATATGCGCAACCAAGTCACCTAAGACTCGTAAATCCCTCCTCAACTATGTTAAAAAAAATTTAAAAGATGACAGATTGCTACCTTCGCGACTGCACTCCGCCTCGAATCTTATCTGGATCCCAAGGTGCCTATTGGAAGGGCTGATCAGCAGCGCTGCTCTCGATAGTGGGCTACATTGTCTACAAGTTTTTAAGCCACAAGGAGTACGTTTTGGTGGCATTCTTGAATGTCGAGGGTGCCGTCAATAACGTCAGACCTGAGGTAATACCAAGTGTAATAGTCAAGCTGGGAATTGATGAGTCAATCATTGCGCTTATCAGTCAATTGCTGACCTTTAGGGTAATAGGTAAAAGGCTTGGTGATTCCCTAGAACACAGACGCGTGTGCAGTGGTACTCTACAAGGCGCTGTCCTTTTCCCACTTCTATGGATCAATATGGTCAATACACTTCTTCTGGATCTAGAAGCGCTGGACCATAAGATGACTGCCTATGCCGATGATGTGGCCAGCGCTATCTCCGAGAAATTTCCGAACATACTCAGCGATATCATGCTAAACGCCCTCTCTAGACTTCTCAACTGGACAGAAAGCTGCAGAGTCAATGTGAGTCGAAATGAAACGGAACTGGTTGTTTTCACGAGGACTCCTATGTTGGGCGGAAGGAGGCTGTTGCTGGTAGAGCAAGCAAAATTCTTGGGGTTAATCCCATACACGAAGCTTAACTGGAAACTTAGTATCCAAGAAAGAATAAACAAAGCAACTATAGCGCCCTAATTCAGGAAGAGAGCCATTGGGAAAAGATGGGGTGTACAGCCAAAGATCGTATACTGGATATTTGTGACCGTAATACCACCAATACTGATGTATGGTCCACCAGACTACCACGGTGGGCCGCACTAAGCACGGTTGCCAACCGGATGCTGCTAGGGAGCGTTCAGATGGCAGCTAGCATCGCCATATGTGGAGTTATAAGATCAACTCCGTCAGCTGCCCTGAAAAAAATACTCAATTTGCCACCCCTGGATATATATGGCGAGCAGTTAGCTTTATGCACGGCTGTCCGGCTTCGGGATAGCAAGCTATGGACTGGTTCAAACATGGGTCACTCAAGAATCCTGAACAAGCCAGGTGTTCTGAGTGTCACTGATTACACTCCATCGAATTACAACTTTGCTATTATAAAAACCATGTTAGTCTGATTCTTTCACGAACTCATTGGGAGCAAAATGGGATACTACGACCGGAGTCCATAGGAACATATACGATGGCGCCAAAGTTGCCAGAGGGGAATTATTCTATATAGTAAATTTTCGGACAAGCCAAATATGTGCCACTCCCCACGCCTTTCAGATCACTGTAGTGTTCTCCAAGAGGGGGTCACGGCAATCCCCACCGCTCTAAAATGGCTCGTCAGCCAAGGATATTATTATATTTACGGACAGTATCTCTGCTATAAGGTCCCTAGAGGTCCCTAGAGGCTTTCCAGAATACATCGAAGACTGTGGAGGAATATCGATCCGCCCTTCTGGGGTTGGGGGATCACTTTTTCATCTGTGCTGGATTCCGGGGCATAGAGACTTTGAAAGGAACTTGGAAGCAGACGAGTTGGCTCGAAGGGGAGCAACTGGTGTAATGCTCCAGGATCACCTTAGCATTGGAATGCCCATGGCTGCATGTAAGCTTGTACTCAAGATCGAGACAAGTAGAAGGACTAACGCTAGATGGGAAGGTGGTGACAC
The DNA here is from genome assembly GCA_964017055.1 of Chloromyia formosa. Classification (NCBI taxonomy): domain Eukaryota; kingdom Metazoa; phylum Arthropoda; class Insecta; order Diptera; family Stratiomyidae; genus Chloromyia; species Chloromyia formosa. The sequence goes on along the minus strand of OZ024818.1, from coordinate 44,913,596 downwards.
TTGTGGTGTAGCTAGATCACTGTGGCCCAGTTTGAACCCTGTACGTATGACCAAGCTTTTGTCTTTGTATACACGAAATATTTGCAATTTGGTAGGAGTTATCACTGGTCAATGCCTTATTGGAGATCATGCCAAGAGGCTGCGGCTCCCCTACAACGACTTATGTATGTCGTGGCTGCGAAGACGAGAAGGAGGAAAAAAGCATTTCGCACACCTTAAGTAGTAGGGACAAGCGGATGCCAATGCTTCTGCGGATATCCTTCTCCCCCTTATCCAAGAGTATTGAGAAACAGAAACTCTCCCTAAAGAGTGGAAGAAGGGCGTCACTATTAAAGGACGACCTGAAGGATTGTAATAATTGGCGTGGGATCTGTCTTCCCCTAGCAGTCTCCAAACTGATGGCAAAAATAATCTTGAACCGGATCAAACAGACAGTTGACCGCACATTGAATGATGAACAGGCCGGCTTTCGTGAGGGCTTCTCATGTAGCGGTCACATCAACACCCTCCAAATTATTATTGAACAATCCGCAGAGTGGAGATCCCCATTACATTTCATGTTCATCGATTTCGAGAACGCGTTTGACCGGGAATACATCTGGAGAGATTTACGTAGGACAGGCATACCAGATAAAATAATTTCCATCATTAAATAGTCCTACCAGGGAGCCTAATGTTATGTCTTACACAAGGGTAAGCTATCAGATCTTTTCGAGGTGGTAACACAATGAACCCAACTCCGGGTCTAAGTGTGCCGTGGATCTCTCGGTGGCAGCCCATATAACCTTCCTAGCTACCGTTTCATTTACGTGGCTCTTGGTAGATAAGGTATTTTAGGGACACATAATTTGAATTGAAGCATTGCAATCCTTTTCAGGTCAAGTTTGTTACTCAGTGTCCAACTTGTAGCATGTGGAAACGTTGAGTTGCCTGTGCAAAAAAAAATTATTTGAAAAAAATCATCCACAAGGACCCTGCAAGACAAGCAGATAAATATGGGAATGGTTACACCAAGAAATTCGACGAATTTTGGTTTTCATGACGAATTTTGTGGTGAAGACCGTGTCCGGTGATTGCAAGTTTTTGTACACTAGCAACCATTGGACATACTCTAATTGTTTTTCAAGTACTTTGGGAACACTTAATTTGAATTGGAGTGCTCAATCTCATTATTAAATATCCAACTTGTAGAACACGTGGTGTGCTTAAAGTGACCGGTGCAAACACAAACCTTTCAAAAATACAATTTCTAGCCTTACCACTATCGAGGGTGGGAAAAAATCATCCGCAAATTTATGTAAGGCAAGCCAATGTGTGGGAGTGGTTACAACAAGAAATTCAAAAGTTTGAAAACATATGACGTATTTTATAGTGAATAGCAAATTGTTTTTACACAAATGCGAAAAACCCTAAAAGATGGTGAATTAATTCTAATCTAATAGTTTTCTTTTTTTTTGTCGAAGGGAATATTCTGTTTTTAATCCCAAAAATCGCTTAGATGATTTCCGTGATGATTTGACATAATAACTACCACGTCTACATCACATAAATCTAAGACAAATTCAAAGACTGTAAAGAAATACAACTGTCTTGAAAATATTTTTGAAGTAAGCTGAACATTTCTGAACTTTCAAAATTCAAAACCAGGCAAAGTATTTCGATTACTACGCATCTCACCTACCATATCCGTAAAGTTTCCTCTGTCGCAATTCCCGGATTCAAATGTCATAAACATTCAAAGTTCATGAAATTAGAACCAACTTGCCGAACCTTTCGAACGCATTCTAAACTTTCATAAATTTCGGCTACATTTTGCAGCCCGAAAATATTTAGGGTATGTTCAATTCGGTCCCATTTGCCGCACGTCATCGACATATACAATGTCAAAACTTTGCTTGCAAAATTCGAATACGAGCACAGAAGAAACAAACTCTGTCAATGTTCTTTATGAATTCGACAACTTTCTCCAGAAAAATTTGTGAAACTTGAAAATACCCACATCGAAAAGGTTCTCATTATTATAATCTGTAAAACTGGAAGAAAGTTCAAAGCTATACGAATGCGTCACGGTTTGAGAATTTTCTTTGGACAAACTTCCCAGTTTCCTCCGATACGATAAATAATTGAAAAGGAGGAAATAGGATCTCCACCTTCCATGTCTTACACAATATTGTGCCAAACCTCTGAGAAGAGTTAGTCGGCCGCCTAGTTGAGCCTTTGATTTGAAGGGATGCGGTACCAATAGAAAACTTTCAGACTTAGAATGGACAATATATCGCTAGTGAAGACGAAGAATGTACAATACAATCCAATTAGTAGATGAAACTTTTACCGAAAATAGACTAAAGAAGGTCCAAGAGTATGCGTTTGATGCTACGTCGTAGTCGCCAGTCGAACGAAGCCCGAGAGGCCCCTTCTATAAATAAATGAATCCGAAAATTTCTTTTCACTGTCTTTCCTAGTTATAGATATTTGGTAACTGAAGGCGAAGGAGGGGGCAACAATCTCCCAAGCAACATATTAGTCGGATGAACAAAGATCCTGAAAGAAAACATCTGATATACATATAAATATAGGACAGAATGAAAAATTCTCGGAAAATTTTCTCTATCAAATTTCGTTTCCGTGAGAATCCACTCGAGGAGGAGCTATTTGTGTGTGCAAACATAAGATATGTATGTGTATCTCGAGGACAGTCGGGACGGACAATGACAAGACTATCAGCGTTCCAACAAATTTCCTGATGACAACACAACACAAACACGGATTGCAAAGAAAAAAGATGAAAAGATTCATTATGTTGGCACTCGGGTTTTATTGTGAGACGACTCCCCTCGTTTTCTAGTCGAGGCGATATCAAATGGTTTGCTCAGCTCACTCCCGATACTATCTTCGAATGTTTTCTTATTTTCCGGATTTCGTTATTTTTTTCTCTCCTTCTTTCCCTTTTACTTCCTGGGGGTTGAAAATCTTGAAAGGATCTTACGAGAAAGGGCAAAAAACAGACGATTTTGATTTTAACAAACGCATGTGAAAAAGGTACTGCGATTTGTATCCTATGAAAAGCGGCACATATGTCAACAAATAGGATGAAATCAAACATTTTCCTTTTCTTGACAGAGTCGGCACAAAAGAGATTTCTTTTAAGTGGGCTTGGAGGAAAACGGTGAAAGGCAAATTGGATTGAAATGGATATATGTTTGGAAATATGATAGTTTGGAAAATTTGAGTTTATCATTCGCGATGGAAATGTATATTTGCGAAAAGCATACTCCCAGGAACCCAACGAAAATGAATTTAAAAAATGGCCTTTAGGATGTTGATCACAGCAAATTAAAAAAAAAAACGATATATCTGATTTTATCCTTTATATCTAATAAATAATAACGACTATTGTTTTTTTTCGGCATAATCTGACACTGACACCAACGATACGAGTATATAGTGGACCTAACAATCCCCAACAGATTGATTAAATAGATCCCCAGCGCACACAACACACCAAACATTTGCCTGCACTCACCTTAATGTAATCTTCAAGCTTCCGAATTCCGGAGAGCTTAAAGATCTTCGGAGCTTGGACAATATTCGAGACAGTAGCTTCCTGAACATAGTGAACGTAATTCAAGTGTAAGACGTTATCACGTTAAAATATAAAGAGTTTGTCTTCAAAGCGTTCCCACAAAGTGTTCGGATTTTCATTCTTGTCACTTGCAACTTGCCCTGAGTTTTTTACCAACGTTTTCTTACTATATAACGCGATAAGAGAACTACTTCCCACACTCTTTAATCCTTGATTCTGATTTTTTCAAAGTGTTTCCAAAAAAGCATCCTTCTTGCCTCCTACAACATGTTCTACTCTTCAGGCGAGACACTTTTCCGCGTGAAATGATGTGATATGGTCAGAGTCATGAGTCATCTTGTCGCCGTCGAACTACTAAAGTTTTTTCTAAGATAAGTCGGATTCCCGACTCTATCTGTGTTGACCTAAACTAGGTCCCAGCCGCTCGTTAATATCGTAATATAGGAGTAATATTGTATCCAGGACCATACGAAGGCAGTGCAATCACCACTCGCGATGGTGGACCTAGTCCGTAACCTCAGCAACTTGGTTAGTATAAGAAGTGGCTGAACCACAACTTGGCAGAGCCCAATTAGCACATGTGGCGCCATTTTGAAGCCACAAACCTCGTGAAAATTTATGATTTGCTGATGATTGGAATTTCAGGGGATGCTAGGATGCCTAGATCCAACCGAAGGAGCTCAGAAAGTAAAGCCCCAAGCCTCACCACGTACGGGATACCTAACCTGATTGCGTGATCCCCGATAGGTAATTACTGCCGCGCGCGCCGTGAGCCTGGCGTGATTTCGTCATTAGCTCAGATATCTTCCTCCTTTCATAGGAGAGCCAGATATTCCTAGTTATGGCGCGAGTGGACAGATTCCGCCATTTGGTTTCTACGGGTAGTGAAAGGAAATACTGGCTTTAACAACACTCAGAGGAATGCAAACGGGTTTCGCATGAGAACTTTCTAGGGCGGCGCCCTTCTTGTTCAGCTCATCGTCATTTTCGTTGCTCCCAATGTTCATGTGACCAGAAGCCCAGAGCATGGTAATATTGAGCCTTTTTCGAAGGCAAGTTGACTACTCCCCGCATAGCTCGATAAGCTTGGAGGAAGTACTTACCGAGTTAAGTGCCTTGACAGCGGATTGGTTGCCTGAGCAGGAGGTGATGTCATGGTTATCTGGTATATCTCTGAAAGTGTAACAAGCCTCCATAATTGCGAACGAGGTGGGAGGCGAAAAGAAAAGATCCCTGCACCGACTCAACGCCGCAGTCTATTTTGGATCCGTGGGTGAAAATCGTGATGTCAAAATTATTCACCTCCTCGCCTTCCCTCCATTCAGCCCTAGTGGGGAATTTGCCAGTGAAGCTTCTCCCAAATCTCCATTTCGTATATGGTGAAATCGGTTTTTACCTTAGACACATCTCGTGGCAACTGGTTTAGAATGTGGCTATGGCCGTACGGTTTGGCAGTCCAGCCACTGACCTTGAATGTACTTTCCGCCGCCAGTTGCTTGACAAAAAGGTCCCGTAGCACCAAAACATGCCGTTCTTTGCACCCTGCAAAGTTTAGTTACGTTGTATCCTTTAGCAAGCGCCGGCCATCAAACTAATGACATATATGAAAGAATGATGCGCTATACCCTAGGATTAAGGCAAAGTAGGGTATGAAAAAATCGAATGGACTACTGCTGTATACATCCAGATGATCATATTTGGCTTAAGGCCCCACCTTCCTCCGCAGGTTTTCTTACAGGCGTTTAGAGTGATGCCGGCTTTCTTCATCCGTTCTTCAATATTTAACTTCCTGGTGAGCTTTGTGTCTAAGCGTCACCATACACTGTCAATCTCCAACTCGTACATGGTACAAGTGGACCGGTTTTCTTCAAGTTTATGTGTGTATGTCTTGAGCTATTCAGAGGACATTTGTACCAGGTTCGTGTTCGAGTTGGAGTTCGACTGTGTGTTCGACTATGTATGTATCGCTGGGCGATAATTGCTTCTGGCCTAAGCGCTCACAATGCCCAGGATCCTTTCTACGATCTGACTTATCACGGAGAGGCACACCCCTGACACCACGACAGCCACGCATTTGCGTACGCGACCACTAGGATATTATTGATAACAATTAGCCAGGGAGATGTACCTCCGCATACAGAACTAGTTATGTGACTTTTCTAAATCTGCATGAAATATTCCAGATGTTAGCTACTCTCTGCCGATCTCTGTCGCGACTTCTAAGTTTCATAGGGCGTCGTGAATAGATTCAATGTTGACGTTCTTGAATGCACTGTCTATGTTGAAGAAAGCGGATAATACGTATGTTACTTGGACTGAAGACTCTGCTCGATAGTGCGCACCACCTCGGTGCGGATCTACCCTTGAGGTAAGCGAGCCGGTCACGACGACTGCAGCACGTGATTGAAGAAGTGACAGCTTCTGAAGAACACCAGCAGCCTGGGAACTACTAAATTGAGCAATTTTTGAAACATAATGAGCACAGATGGATCATTATACAGTTTCATCTCTAATCTGTATTATGAACCAACTGTAATGAACCATATTATGGTCTGGTAGTGCTGCTTCCACCGGCAGATCGATGGCAGCAACTGATGAGTAATGATCTGTCGGTGGTACGAAACCAGAGGCCGAGGGCCCCATTACACCCGAACCCAGATGCGAGCGAGAGGACAAGTGAGCCGTCCCCCAACCATCCCATCCTTATCACCTTATTTTTTTTATTCTCCTACCTCCCCTGTTTGTGTTATTTTCCCCGGGCCTAGGAATTTGTCTTAATAGGTAAAGGACAGGGGCAACGAGCGGCGAAAACTCCGCCCACGTCTCCCGAACTGAGCTACAGCAAGCATAGGCCGCTGCTTAGCTCGTTGAGTGGCCTTTTTCTTTGCCAGATAAGACGACCCAACCTTCATGGTCATGATGCTACCTTAGGCTCCGTCCTCACGACCATCTTCGAATGTCCACCAAACCGTCCATCACAGCTGTTGATTCCAGGATATTGTTTCCTCTGTGATGACAGTTTGCACACAAGTTCACACTGTGCCCACTCCGGGTCACGCGGTTCCGGGCTTTCCGTACAAGTTTCCTTGCAACCAGAAAAATATGTGTTCAAAAGGAGCTCCAGGCATTCGACAGTGGATTCCGTCCAAGTGTCATCCGTTCTCTTCACTACGGACGGATTGGAGTGCTCCTAGGACAGAATTTTTCTAAGCATTGTGTCCTTGTCCAAAGATTGGCAGAAGTCCGCCCACGATTGGGCGCCCTAATGGTTTTTTGTGTATTTTTAGACAGTCTCAATATGGCTGTCAGAACTTTTGTTGTTGCAGATATTGAAAATTACCCTAGCAGGTTTTCTTAGCATGGAGAAGTCTTCGTTCCACCATGGGAAGAGTTTCCCGACTTCTTTTGAAAGCTACTTCCATGGCTTTTTCAAATGACTCAATCTCATTGCCCAGCTCTTCTACGGAGTTTAGTGAGGGGGCATACCAGTAAGTTTTGCTCTGAATATAACTTTCCACTGATATATCTGTCAAACCAGCTGTCATTCTGGGCATATCTCACACATTTTATTCAGTATACTTTGGCAAATTACAATGGAAAGACTAACACCTGAACAACGTCTGCAAATGGTGGAAATTTATTTCCAAAATTCGCGTTCTGTCCGCCAAACTTATAGAGCACTTCGCCTAATTTACGGTGCGCATAATCGTCCATCGGAGCAGGTTATAAGCAATACTATGGATTGATTTATGTCTACGTACACTCTCATGAATAATATTCATCCAACACAAGCTCATACGGTGCGTACCGAAAAAGTCATTGCAGCTGTAGAGGCTAGTGTGGAAGAAAACACAAACGTATCGATTCGACGCCGTTCTCAACAACTTGGTCTTTGCGCGTTCACTACGCGGAAGATTTTGAGGAAATATCTTGGCCTGAACCCCTATAAGATTCAACTGGTCCAGGAGTTGAAACCATTAAACTATGGTATGCGTCGTATGTTCGGGAAATGGGCGGAAAATCAATTGGAAGTTCAACCGGATTTTTACCGTCAAATCATCTTCAGCGATAAGGCTTACGTCTGGCTTAGTGGGTACGTAAACAAGCAGAATTGTCGTTTTTGGAGTCAGCACAATCCTCACGAGATTCTTGAGACATAATTGCATCCTGAAAAAGTTACGGTTTGGTGCGGCTTGTATGCCAGAGGCTTAATTGGCCCATATTTTTTTTCAAACCAAAGACGGAGCCTACGTAACCGTCAATGGCAAGCGCTACGGACAAATGATTCGCGATTTTTTGGTTCCTTACGTCAATACCAATAATGTCGAGGCAAATGGTTTCAGCAGGTTGGTGCGACATGCCATACTTCGACTCAAACCATCAGTTTATCGAGACAAACTTTTGCCGACCGAATCATCTCACGGAATGGACCGGTCAATTCGCCAAGTCATGTGATTTGAGTCCTTTGAATTGTTTTTTATGGGGATATCTCAAGTCAGTAGTCTATACTGATAAACCAGCTACAGTTCGCGACTTGGAAACCAACATTCGGCGCACTATTCGCGAAATTAGGCCGGCCATGCTGAAAAAGGTGGTGTAAAATTGAACTGACAGGATGATGCTCCTAAGACGCAGTTGCGGTAGTCATATGCCCAAAATTGTTTTTAAACACTAAATGCCATGAAATTTCCGAGCAAATAAAGCCTAAACATTTGTCATTTTATTGATTTTTCTCTGTTTTATTTAAAAAAAAACTTTCTATACCTCTAAGAAAACACCCTATATTTCCTCAGTGATTCGCCAGATTCGACATATTCATCCAATTATCGAAATCTAAAAATCTAAATCTAAGATGTCTGCTAAAAAATTATTTTGAGTCCGGGCCATACTGAGTAAATCCAACCCAAATCGAAATTCTTAATACTCGGCAGCGTCTAAGCTCATCAATTTGTATCTTCAGGATTTATCTCTTATCTTTAATAGAAATTATGCAAATACTTACAAAATTCCTCTAAGAAATTCGTTCAAAAATAACTTACCTGAAAAGGAAAGAGAAAAAGAAAAGATTTTAATTGGTTTCGTTATATTTTTTTTTTAACTTGAAACTAGTGTACAAAAAAACGCGCAAAACAGAAAAAATGATATCAAGACCGGTGTTACCATTGTACGAGTCAAATAACAGAGTGTACAAGTTTCGGTTCATCTTTCGACAGTCTTCTCTTTTGTGAAACAGTCGAATATATTGTCATTCAGAGGAGCACAATAAAAGAATTTACTGTTTAAGGAAGTTTGGGGGACAAAAGTACTTAAAATGTCGGGGCGATAGTTTCCAGTTCGAAAAACGACCCTTTTTTTTATATCAAAAATTCACTCCAAATGTTGATACTGCCTTAAGCGTAAAAGCTGTCTGCAGATTTCCCAGAGTAGATTTTCGTGATTTACATATACAGCCCAAAGTATATTGAATATATTTTCATACTGCCAAAAGCGGCAATGCACTTGCAATGCAATTTCTCACAATAAATTTTCGTCAATTCCTCCTGCCTTAAGCGGAAATCAACTTTGAAATTTGCCAAAATGGATTAAAAATAATAGAATAATAATACCACTACTTTAAGCAGAAATCTATACTGGAAAATTCCACTCTGATCCACTCCTGGTTGGATTTGGGCGAGAGTGGTCCTAGTAGCCCTAGGGACAATAAGACTGGTGGTTTAACCGAGAGTTCCGGATTTTATTTTAATCCCGATATCGATGTTTGTCTCCTCTTCATTATGCAGCATTGCAATGGCAGATTTGAAGGTGCTGTTGTCGTAGGGAACTCTTTTGAATCTTTTGATTTTCCGCTTGAGGTCTCTCGAGTTGCACCTGACGTATCTTGTCGGCGGAGTTTTGTCCATAAAACAAAGAATTGGGAGTTTACTCCGGTAACAGAATATCAGGTACTGCTAGGAGGCTGATATGATCCCGTCCTGGGATGACATCAGTAGGCAGCCACTGACAGTAGACAGAGTGGTGTTTTGGCATACTGGATGTTTTTCCGCTGTGTGTAAAATCGGTTCTGAGACACACTAAGCTGCATAATTGAGCGATGTCACTTGGTCTATCAGGACAAATTTTCCTCAGATTTCAGGAAAGTTTTTTAAGCCATTCGCTGGAAGATCACTTTTCCTCAATCGATGCTTTGAGATTTCCTGTTTATGGCTCAAGATACATACTTTACATAAAATTCGGGCTCGTGTTCGGCAATGTGTGACCCGGCTTATATAGTACATACTGGTGCTGCGTCCCATCAAATCATGTGCTCAGTGCACAACATCGATAGGTATCACAGATGGAGGAGCGAAAGTGACGCGGCGTCCGGCGTCAGTTGGAAGTTTATCAGCACCGGCAATGGCGATAGGCGGTGCAGGGGTAAGATTGCGCTGCAACGGAATTAATTGGGAGTCGTCCGAGTACTCGCTGGTGGCAGAGAGTTGAGCATGTTAGACAAGTTCGAGCTTTGTTGCCCTCTATTCTGACACTGGTTAACAGTGAAGGAGGAGTTCCAATACTTCTGATGATTTAGATCGAAGCAGTTCTTTAGGTACGAAACACGGCCACCAACCGCGTCAAACAAACAAGTTCTTTAGGTGGCACCACTAATCGCAGCAGTTACCCATGACAGAGGTAGCATTAGCGTGTAGCACTTTGTTGCAAAAGCAGCAGATCCAAGGACCTGGGTCCATTTCAATGCCGGCGCGGCAGAGTATTATTGAGAGCAGTTACGACGAGATGTGTTGCACCTTATTCTCATGAAAAACGGAGTCGTGAATCACTGATATTACGTGTTAGACGCTTCGGATCGAAACTAACATAGCCAGTTTAAAAATAAAATAGACAAATGTCTTTAGAAATCCAATGGTCTGTGTCTTACCTTTTTTAATTTAATCATTTCTGGGTCATGTGCCTGGAATAAATGAAAGCTATTCAGATTACAATTTTAACTGAGATGCGTTAAACGCGTGCCCTATCTCAGCATAGAGTCTTTGTCCTCATCATCTTGTTGAATCCATTGTATAGGACTCTTCAAATACGCCTGGGGTCAGAAGCAAAGTATAAAAAAAAATAGGAAACTCTGCATCCGTAACATAACACATTCTGTATAACAACACGCAACAGTGGAACAGACCACTTAAGCTACTTACGAACAATTTCCAATAGATGTACTAAGCTTACGACCAAATGCAGTTGTGCAGATTAAGAAAGATACGAACCTATTTTTCATAATACCTAAATACATATGATTTATTTCAGCTAGTTTAGTTATGCAGAAAATCTTCACAGTATTCTTTTTTTTTTCTCAATGTACGAATAACTACCCTAGGTATGGCTTGAACTATTGTATATTTAAAATGACTTCATTTCCGACGCTACGTTGAATTATGTATCGTATCCTATCGTTCGTATGACAATGCATAATGTATGTAGATTACACATCGCTTGAGGCAAGTTTAAAGGTTGAGGAGCTGGTATACCTATATGGAGGTAGGGCGTGCAGCTTGTATCGATTTTGCATCTAATAACAAGGCATTTTATATATTCACAATCGATGTTGGCGGTCCTATATGCATATGAACTGAATCCTTCTTGCTAAAATTCAATCGGGGACTACTATGAAATTCAGGCAGGATGTTTGTTTAGACTAAAATGCATAAATTCAAGCTTTTTTTTGCTGTACAATGTTAAGTTCGTCACACAAGGCAACCATTTTGATCACGATCCACCATTGAACTACAATACTTCAAAATCAATAGAACAGTGGAAATGAGTTTCCGCACATTCCATTGATTTTAACGTGGTTCGACGGTGGCTCGTGACCAAAATGGTTGCCGTGTGTGTCGAGCTTTCGAGAAAGAACGGGTCTGACAATTTGGACCCTTTAATACGCATTTATAATTTATTAACAATAAATCAATGAATGAATGAAAATGAATAACAATGAATCATAATTAGCAACCCTTTATGAAATGAAATTGTTTTTGGCTTAAGAATTGACGAGGATCCATGAATGAACGCCCAGGAACCAACAAGGAAAATGAACTATCGGATGATACTTCATTTGGAATTTACGCCCCAATAACGGACGAATAATTGTCCCATAATTTGGAAACTATTGCCAAATCCTTTTTTTTTTTTTGTAAAGATGACACAATTTGGGAACTGCTTAAAGCGAAAATTTTGTCTGAAATTTCACAGAGTGAGATCGTCGGCTAACCCAAGATAATACACTCTAAAAAGCAGCAAAGGCAACTTCCGCTCTAGGCAGTGTACGAGCATACAACCCAAAGTAGATTTCCGCTAGGCAGTTCGAATCCACTCTGGAAAATCTCAGAAAGAATTTCCGCTTTAGACTGGGCCAAGGTTAGGTTAGGTTGGGTGGCAGCTTTACGGCTTCGCATAGACAGCTTGGGTTAATAGCGATACGACGTGATTCCGATACCCATCACATTCCGATTTTAGTCGCTACCAAAAGATTTTTGTTAAGCTCGAAGGATCCTGACTTGTTCGCAAAGCTCCAAAGACTTGTCAAGCTAAGACAAGCAACTCCTTCTAGGTCTTGGAAAAAGTAGCCCCCAGGCATTTTAACCTTCTCCTAGCGAGCGCTGGGCAGTCGCACAGAAGGTCCTTTAGAGTTTTAGACTAAGCCAAAATTTGATCCGGGGGCAAAGACCTTTTCCATAGTCCTCCACGTGGGCACCCCCTGGTAACGGCAGTATATCAATTCGCTGACGGCCAATGTCTTAGCGATAAGACAGTTTGGAAAAGGCAGATAGCTGTAGCCTGAATGGCTGAAGAACACCTAAGCGTCTCAGGTCTAGTAGGATGGAATGACTTGCGTAGTTGGACCTGCTACATAGTTGTGTGGGCTCCAGCACGTTTATTAAACCATCTGAAGCAGCTATCTCCGAGGCCATCCCCTGAATGGGGTTAAGCGACGTGCTGACAACTCGTCCTTGTAAAAACCACTCCATGTCAAGAAACCTGAAATAAAAGCCTCGGATTGGACGGATCAACAACGACGACCACGCAAACGAATAAAGGATTATTCTTTCGGATCCTGGAATGTACGCTCCCTGAACAAACCGGGGGCCGAGAAGGCCCTCCTTCAACAGGTCGAAAAGTACAAACTGAGCATTACTGCAGTCCAGGAAACAAATTGGCTCGGCAGCGAGATTAATGACAAGAATTCGCACACAATTTTTACAAGTGGCAAACCATCGGGCCGCAAGGAGTTTGGAGTAGCATTTATAGTGAACAATCACCTCAAACCGCATATTACTGACTTCAAACCCATAAATGAACGGCTGTGTGCGATTCGCATCAAGACTCGATCCTTCAATCTCTGGCTCATCAATGTGCATGCCCCCACTGAAGTTAAAGAAGACGCAGTAAAAGACGAGTTCTACGCCCGCCTTGAAACTCTCTTCGACTCACTTCCAACAAACGACGTCAAATTGCTGCTGGGAGACTTAAACGCGAAAGTCGGAAATGAAAGTTGGCATCGGGGGACCACTGGAGGCCACAGCCTCCATGAAGAATGTAACGATAACGGCCAGCGACTTATCGACTTCGCCTGCAGCAGGAATCTAGTCGTAAGCTCTACGTGTTTCCCGCATCGACGCATTCACAAGCAGACCTGGAAGTCTCCAGACGCACATACCGTCAACCAAATTGACCACGTCCTCATTTGCAGGAGATGGGCGTCTAGTGTCATGGATGTCCGCTCCTATCGAGGAGCAAACTGCGACTCAGATCATCACTTGGTGAAGACGACCTACAGATGTAGAATTTCCTCAGTGCACCAGTCAAGAATCAGCCCTCCCAAAATCTTTGCGGTTGATAAGCTCTTGAGTGATGCTACAGCGGTGGCGTATACTACCGCCCTTGAGGAAAAACTATCACCTATGCTACACAACATCAGCAACACAGGCGTCCATGGGTTCTGGGAAGAACTCAAGGGTACCATCAAGGATGTCGCAGAGAAGGTCGTGGGATATAAAGCCCGGCGAGCGCGAAATGACTGGTTCGACGAAGAATGCAAAGACTCACTTGACGCGAAAAACGAGGCCTACAGACAATGGATTCAACGAGGAACCAGAGCCAGAAGAGAAAAATATGACGAGCTACGGCGAATATCGAATAGAATAATTAGACGTAAGAAACGTAAATACTTTGACGAGCAGTTGCTGAACATAAACGAAAACTTAGCTAATAGGAACATCAGACAAGCGTACAAACTAGTAAATACAATTAAGAACGGCTACCAACCCAGGACTAGCCTTTGTAAGGACAAGGATGGAAACATCATCAGCGACACCGATGGTATTAACAAACGAAGGGCCTCTTATTTTGAAGAGCTTCTAAACCGACCATCTAACATCCCCACACAGGAAGCTCTCGACGATATTGTTGATCTAGGCCCACCCATTCAACCCCCGACAGTAGAGGAAGTTGATCTCGCCTTGCGGTCACTAAAACGAAATAAAGCGCCGGGCGCTGACGAGATTCCAGCTGAACTGCTAAAATTCGGTGGAACGAGTCTAGTTGATGCCATACATCAATTACTCCTGCGAGTATGGGAGAACGAGGAAATTCCAGACGATTGGCGCCGAAGCATCATCTGTCCAATTTATATAAAGGGAGATAAACGGCGGTGTGAGGATTACAGGGGCATCTCACTAGTTTGTACGTCCTATAAAATTTTGACGAAATTTCTGGAAAATAGAATAAAACCGTACGCAGAACGAGTCATTGGCGAATATCAAAGCGGTTTCAGACCGGGTCACTCCACAACCGATCAGCTCTTCTCGGTCAAACTGATACTCCAGAGGTGCTGGGAATACAACGTAAACGTATACCAAATCTTTGTCGACTTCAAGCAGGCATACGACAGTATCGATCGTGGAGTACTGTACAACATTATGGTGCAATTTGGTATACCGGCAAAATTAGTGCGACTGACAAAGATGACGATGACCAACTCCGTATCACAAGTCAGGATCCAGAATAGACTTACTGATCTACAATATTTGAAATACGCACTGGTTTGAAACAGGGCGATGGACTGGCACCGACGCTCTTCAACCTAGCACTGGAATACGTTATTCGGGCCATGAATATGGACAACAACAAGACGCTACTCATCAAGTCGACACAATTAGCAGCGTACGCCGACGACATCAACATCATGTCCCGAAGATTGGCTGCCGCAGAAGAACTTCTGCATACGCTCGATACCGCTGCAAAGGAAGTTGGATTACGTATTAACGAGGGTAAAACTAAAATAATGATGCAATCGGTGACAAGGACACCTGCACAACCAAGCATCAATGTGGGGGACCTCAACATCGAGTTCGTGAACAACTTCATTTACCTGGGTTGCAACCTGTCAAGGGACGCCAACGAAACTGACGAAATCAAGCGACGGATACAGTTAGCTAATAAGACTTTTTTTCTCGGTTCTCCCCATAATGAAATCGAAACATGTGCACAGAAACACGAAGCTCCGCGTGTACAAAACCATTATACGACCAGTGCTATGCTATGGCTGCGAAGCATGGACCCTAACTCAAGCCTCCGAAAACATGCTAGACACTTTCGAACGTAAGGTTCTACGGCGAATTTTCGGGGCTGTTTGCGATCGAGATGGATGGCGCATCCGGTACAACCATGAGTTGTATGAAATGTACGATGAGCTGCAAGTCTCGAAAATCGTCAAACTACAACGACTTCAATGGGCAGGGCATGTACAAAGAATGGACGATGATCGCATGCCTAAGAGAGTAATGAATGCAGAACGAGTCGACGGAGCGAGACTGCGAGGACGACTGAGATCTCGTTGGGAGAGCTCAGTAGGTGTGGACGCCGCGCAGCTGCTGGGCTCCCAAAATTGGAGGACGCGGTCACGTGACCGAGATAATTGGAGGACAATGATCCAGGCGGCCAAGGCCCGACGTCGGGCTGTCGCGCCACGATGATGATGATGAAAATTTGATCCGAGCTCCGTCGTAAAAAAAGGGTTTTGGCGGAAATTTATTTGGAGCAATTGCCCCCAGTTTTAAAAATTTTCCGTGAATTGAAATTTTTGGCTTACGGGTTGACATGGTTCCGTGAACTGTCGTGTCGAATAGTGAACAATCGCCTGGGGTGACACTGCATATTTAACTTTTGCCCTAAAAAAAGAATGATTTAAGAAGCATCGCCTCAAAATCCATTTTTCTTAGAAAGACGAAAAATTGCCCACAATGTGCTGAAGCGTAAATTCTACCTCAAATAGGATTTCCACGATATACAAGCTCTGGGAGATCGATTGTGTGGATGTCAGGCTGTTATGGTGATCATCAACTTGACTGAAATTACATTATTGATATAACTTTTATTTATCATCGTATATAAATTGACGAAAATAAAACAATTTCTGTATTCTACGATACATTGCACATCGCTACATGGTATATTCCTGGTTTACTGGGCAAAGCATCGTGGTTTGCTTCTAACAGTGGCTAACAGTGGCTTTATCTCTGTAGCGTATAGAGTACTCGTAGCGAGCTTTCTAGGGCGGTATATTGCGGGTTGCAGCCCCATAAGCCGAGAAGCCCACGCAAAAAGAGTGCGGAATCAAGTAAATTTAAAACCTACTATTATTCAAAGCACTATCCGTCGCCCGATGAACTAGGAACGTTCCCTACTTATTTGCCGACTAAATATTTATCAAATTAAATAATAAAAACAAATGACAACATTGACACAAGTGTTTTCTTCAAGTACATGAATTATAAATGCAAACAGCTTGTACGAAATTTGCGAGAAACAATATTTGTATCTTTTTACTTACTTTATATTTACTGTTTAGTTTTTCGTTAATTTTTTTTTTTTGTAAAGAAAAAATCAACTTGCAGATTTTATTTCTTAAGCTGCCTCTTTAATTCTTCTTCACGTCGTGACGCACTTAAAAGTATTCATGAAAATACAACTAACTGAAAGAAAGCACACCAAATGCTGGAGAATAATTACGGCCAATTAGCTAAAGGTGTGTTTTGCTAGGCACCCCTCTGCGTCGATCACAGGAGACGATCAGAAAGATACATGCAAATAGTGCTCCGTGCCTTATGGCATGATCGCCAGTTACGAATAATATGCGACGATCGTGTGTTAACGGACTTTAATCAGGTGTGAAGCTGACGTGTTTTCTTCTACTTGACGGAATATAAGGGGTAGAGATTTTTTTTTGCAAATCATTTCCGACAGATTCATATAGAATTATTAACGTAACAGACTGACACCCAACGTGGGGTCGAGTTTGATAGCGTAAACGAAGACTAATATTTCAACCCTTGTAACTATAACGATGAGGGGAGGGACAAAGGGGGTAAGACAGATTAGATGATCAGCCGGTATGAAGCAACATCCTTTTTCATTGGTATACAGTATCGACATCCAATAGTTGTCAGACTAACTAAGTTCTTGGCGATAAAAGGACTGTTTGCTCAGAGCCCCTCAAGTTCATTGGTTTTTTCGGTGGCCTGGTAGAAGAGACCGAAAATTGCACTGCCTGATTACATCCACCTAGCGTATGGATTATAGTACTCTACATTACTTCTTTAATGATCAGTCCCGTCGTTAGGTTACAAAGGGCCATTTTGTCTGCCCAGACAAAAATCGGTCAGTTTTGTAAACAAAAAACACAAAAAGTTCTTCCGAACACATATAGTACATAAAACCGACAGCTTCAAGAGGGGCGCGTAATATCGGCGTTGCGTCACAATCTTCGTAGAAATCACAGCTACTGTCCTATATCTTGCCCACAGATGGTGTCTCACACAAGAGTGCTCGGTAAGCAATCTGCTGATCATTCTAACTTTACTTCGGTTTAGCTGTAAGTGTCACCATAAAAACAAATAACTGGCGCAACAGTTCAATTTTAGACCAAGGCCTCGAGATGAGTTAGCATCATCTCATTTACTAGATCGTGACGGTTTGTTTGTGTAGAGGTGTGTGATCGGCAACACGCTCAACCGAGTAACCCCAAATGGGTACTCATTTAACAGCTGAGCGGGCTCATAGTCCAAAACGTAAATCCCCTTTTTTATCGAAAGCCACCGCATTCAGTAGGAATCGAACCGGGGCCCTGTGCATAAAAAACGAACGTGCTAACCTATGCGCCATCTGGACTACAATGGTATTTGATGCCATCAGCTTTTTCACTGACAGCTCTAAGACTGATAAAGGGGTAGTGGCTAGGATATACACGGAGAAGTTGGATATTGGTTTGTTCAGCCTTCCGAAATACAGTAGCGCCTTCCAGGCGGAGGTTACAACAATTTCCGATGCGCTAACCTGGCTTGCGCACAGGACAATCGATCGTCGCCTGGCATCGACGAAGACGAATCTTAAGTCCGGACGCAGAATAATGGATAAATATTGGAATGGCTGAGAAACAGTTTTCAATGTTGTTCCAGGACTGTTCAGAAACAGTGTTCAGTATTGTTGCGGAACATTTGTTTACAATCTGGACTGTGACACTTCTGTTGACTATATTTTCTCAAAGCCTATCTTATGATTCAGCTTGTCATATAAGGCGTCCTAATGTCTACTTCCAGAAACTACGGAGGAGGAGGAGGAGGAGTTTAAAAAAATTTACTTTCTGCTTACACATTATCAAGAAGTTTACTAGCTGAAATCCCAGGTCCATGTATGAGCTCTAAGAATGTAGATTGGGTTGTCTTTACCCAAACTAAACTAAACAGAATACAACCACCCGTATTTAACCAATGATCTAGAAGCAGTAGAGACTGCCAAAGCGTCGTACATATGTATGACTAAGCTACCTGTGGTAGATCAGATGTGGTTGACAGAGTTAGCCATCTACTGGTTTCTTTTTAAATCATAGGTTATTTTGACGGTGAAAGCTGTTTCCCGCTCGAAATCTTGACAGAAAGTCAGTATCATACCTCCACAGAACGAAATGAGTCGCTTTACACTTGAACAACGTTGGGAAATAATTGAAAACTTATTTCCAAAGTGAGTGCTGTGTAGCCCAAACAGTGCGTTTTTTGAAAAGAAGTTTTGGCCGAAATGAAGCACCCACCGCGCCTGCGCTGTACGCAAGTTTGTGAAAAAAGTTCGTGAGACTGGCATGCTAGTGGACAACACTCATGGTCCCCGTCGTCGTACGGTGCGCACAGACGAGAATATGGCTGCTGTAGCCGAGAGTGTGAGACTCCCTCCACGAACATCAACTCGCCATCGATCTCAACTGCTCAACATTTCACGCACTAGCCTGAGGAGAATTCTGCACAAAGATCTCGGATTATTCGCTAACAAGGTCCAATT
This sequence comes from Chloromyia formosa, assembly GCA_964017055.1. Classification (NCBI taxonomy): domain Eukaryota; kingdom Metazoa; phylum Arthropoda; class Insecta; order Diptera; family Stratiomyidae; genus Chloromyia; species Chloromyia formosa. The sequence continues at coordinate 44,894,638 of OZ024818.1, read as the reverse complement.
GACTCAGCAATTGAAGGCGCTCGACCATCCGCTTCGTTATCGCTTCGCAGTTTGGGCCTTAGAGCAGCTTGAATTGGACAACGATTTTGGGCGAAAAATGATATTTTCGGACGAGGCGCATTTTCATCTCGGTGGCTACGTTAACAAACAAAATTGCCGCATCTGGGGCTCGGAAAACCCGCACGTTATTGTCGAAAAGCCAATGCATCCACAGAGAGTGACGGTTTGGTGCGGATTGTGGAGTGGTGGCATCATTGGACCATTTTTCCTCGAAAATGAGGCTGGGAACAACGTTTCGGTCAACGGTGAACGTTACAGAGCCATGTTATCCGACTTTTTTTACTGAAATTGAAGAAATGGATTTGGACGACCTCTGGTTCATACAGGATGGCGCGCCATGCCACAATCGATCTTTTGCGCGAAAAATTCTCAAATCGTGTTATTAACCGTCTTGGCAATTGGCCGCTGGCCGGAGCTGCGATTTGACCCCTTTGGACTTTTTTTTCCTGGGGAACCGTGAAGGACCGATGTTATGCCAACAATCCAGAAACGATTCAAGCACATAAGGCCAATATTATCCAAGCAATCCAAGGCCTGCATAGCCTTCTACGCCTGTAAGAAAACCTTCGGAAGGAGGTGGGGCCTTAAGCCAAATATGGTCCTTTGGATGTACACAGCAGTAATCCGTCCAATTCTTACATATGGATCGTTGGTCTGGTGGCCAGCGCTTGCTAAAAAATATAACATCACAAAACTTGGCAGGGTGCAAAGAACGGCATGTCTTGGTACCACAAGTGCCATGCGAACATGCTCAAGGAAAGCACTAAACGTGATCCTGCACCTTAAACCTATCGACTTCTTTATCAAACAATTGGCGGCGGGCAGTGCAGTCAGGCTCAAAGAGTCGGGAGGCTGGACTACTAAACCATACGGCCATAGCGACATTCTAAGCCAGTTGCCACAGGATATGGCCAAGGTGAATACCGACTTCACCCTGCCCAAACTAAGGTTTGGAAGAAACTTCTCTGCCAAATTCCCAACCAGATCTGAATGGGGAGAAGGCGAGGTGGTGAAGGATTTTGACATCACGATTTTCACCGACGGGTCCAAAATGGACTGCGGCGTCGTTGCAGGGATATTTTCTGATGCACTAAATATTTCGGAGTGTTACCGCCTCCCAGATCATGCCAGCATCTTTCAGGCGGAAACCTTCACAATCATGAAAGCTTGTCACGCTCTCAGAGACATACCAGATAACCACAGCGTCGCCATTTTCTCGGACAGGCAGGCCGCTATCAAGGCACTGAACTCGGTAAGTGCATCCTCCAAGCTTGTCGAGCGATGTGGCGCGGAGTTAGCTTGCCTTAGCAGACGATCAATATTACCCTGCTCTGAGTTCCTCGTCACAGGAACATAGAGGGTAATGAGAGGGCTGACGATCTGGAGAGAAGGGGCGCCGCCCTAGACAGATCTCAAGCGGAGCCTGTTTGCATTCCGCTGTTGACTGTTAAGCGCAATATATCCAACCACTACCTCAAGGTTGCGGATTCCAAATGGGGGAATCTGCACACCTGCGCCGTATCAAGAAAGATATGGCCCTCTTATAACTGTAAGAGAACATCGGAGCTTATGACCAAATCGCGCAGAGATGTCGCCAGGCTCGCAGCAGTCATCACGAGGCATTGGCCTATAGGGGATCACGCAGTCAGGCTCGGTATCCCCTACAACACGCATTGCCGAAGTTCCGGTAATTAAGAGGAGAAAGAAACCCTCACTCACTTCCTATGCGAATGCCCAGGCTTTGCTAGGACCAGACATTGTACATTGGGCAAGGCCTTTCTTGACAACCTAGAGTATGTGTCGGGGTGAGGATTGGGGAGTTGCTTTACTTCCTTAACTCCTCCGGTTGGATCTAGGCAGCATCCCCTGTATTTTCCGGCTATCAGCTAACAACAAATTTTCACGAGGCTTGTGGCTTCCAAACGGCGCTTGTTGCGCTAATTGGGCTATGGTAAGGTTTTGCCTAAGCCACCTCTTATACCAACCAACCATGATTTGCTTTGAAAAATATCCTTATCGCCCCGATTCAGGAGATACCCATACATACCAAGCGAATACAGGAATGTACTCATTTTCTTTTCCAAGGACTCAGAGTTCCACCAAGCGTAGTACATTCGCATCAGCATCGCCGGTCATATGATACCCACGTTGTCTTTATATCACTTCGTTGCTAAGAATGTCGTTTTATGCACTCTGAACTACTCAAAACGCCTTCAACAGTAGTCTATTCCATTCTCCTCAACACCCTCAGTCATATGATGCCCACTTTGCCTATATATTACTTCATTGCAAAGAATGTCCTTTCCTGCACACCAAACCACTCAAAATACCTTCAACACTAGTCTAGTGCATTCGCCTCATGACCCCGCGTCAAATGATATCCATCTTGACTAGCTATCGCTTCACTGCTAATAATGTCCTTTTTTACCAGGAATGTCCCTTTTCCACCCACACCAAAGGACTCAAAATGCATTCAACAGTACTCGAGTGCATTGGCCTCATCAGCCAATTCAGGAGATATGAATTTCAACCATTCCATTTCCGTTTATTGATATTATCCGTTCACGAGAAAGAGAGTCGTTTTTTTTCTGAAGCACACGTGCAGGAGGATCAAAAGTCACCGTATGATACTTATAATAACCCAAGGAAGCAACGTATAAAATTTGGTTGAAATATGACCACGGCAAATACCTATACAAAAAAATCTTTAAAAAGACTTAGGTGAGTAATTATATCTAAAAAAAAAAAAACAGAATCTACCGTTAGTCCAGTCGATGATCAAAATTGCGGTCCACGATTTGGGCTCTGGGGGACACAAGAACCTACATACCGAATTTGGTTAAGATCAGAACACGGAATGTGCCCGGACAAACGCACAAGCCAACAAACTTACATGTGTAAAGCCTTCATCGCGACTATATGTCCGTCCATAGTCATATATTTTTATATGGGACGGGCCAAACATAATTTCTTAAAAACTGTTATAAATATTTGAAATCGTCAACAGGTATGGGATATTCTGTATATGGGCCAACAGCTGAGCCCCGGACCTGGGTTTTCTTTCGACGGCCCTGCATCAATCTTGAAATGGAATGACGTGTCATAATGCCATATCGGGTTAGGATGCACTAGAAAGCTCATTATGCTATATACGAGTATATTCGGTTACTTTGTAATTTAATAAATTTAATGCCGCTTCGTATGATGATAATAAAAAAAACAGAATCAGCTTTCATTTGCTCGCCCTATCTAATTGATATGCAGCCTATTACAAATGACTCAATTCACTAATCTTCGTGTGACTTTGAAAATTTTTCCCGTGCAATAAAACAGCAACCACCATCATACTCCAAAAATCCATTTACAAAGGTTTTATCCCAACGTTCTACTGACCAAACAATAGATTAAAGCTTATGTCTGGCCTACTCCGGATATGTGTGTAAAATGGTGGATGAGGGTGCACATGTTGCCTCACTTTAAAGGATTTAAAACCTCCAGGTCGATGCATCCATCTTTTGTAGCTATTGTCAAGCATACATACAAATGCTCATGCTAACTATTGTGTAATGTAAAAAATACAGAAGTATGTTTTTTTCATGCACTTCACCTCCATCTACGGCGAAATCTAGTTATGTACCTTTTCCGCCCATTTTCGCATTGGGAGCTATTATTTAACAAAAAAAAACGGTTAATCCTATTTTATGATACCCGTTAAAGGGCACTCAGTGAGATTTGTGTAGTCCAGCCCAGTAGGAAATGAGAATCATCGTACGATTTCATTTACCATTTGTGAGGTATAGCATTTCCCAAAACCATTTAGACTTTTTCCCAAATGCTTTGTACTTTTTCCCAAATGATTTAGACTTTTTCCTAAATTCTTTAGACTTGACTTGTTTGTTTTTTATGTTTTTATTACTAACTATTAGTTATATTGTTAATGTTAAAATAATACTTATGCTGCTATACCGTCAAACCTAATGGATAGACAAATGTGCAGTCGGTAGAAGTTATCGTTGCGATTCTGTTAAATATTAAATTCGCTTCAGCCTTTGTTTCACCCAATTTTTAATTTTCGGGAATTTTTCTGCGGAATTTCGAGGACTTTCGTATGGTTATTTTAAATTCTAACGATGCATTTCATTGTGGTTTCTTTCAGCTTAAATTATTTGGTCAAATTAGATAAGCTAAATAGAATAAAGTCTAAAGCATTTGGGAAAAGTGTAAGCATTCGGGAAAAGGCCGAAAACATTTGGGAAAAGGTCGTAATGATTTGGGAAAACGTCTAGTGCATTTGGGAAAAAGTCTTAACAGTCTGGGAAATGCTATACAGACACAATTATTGACTTTTACCAACGATTTTTTCATCATTTGTTGTTAGTTCAGTTTTTGGTTTGGCTTCAGTTTTGTGGAGAATATGTCTGTTTTTCTGGGAACGGGTCGTTCCTACGATCCTACGATAGTTTGTAGGTTTTGTTCTTGTATTTAATTACGAAGCAATAATCATCTCCATGTTCATCTCAAATGTGATTAAGCTATTAATAATTTGCGAAAAGGATCAAGACTTTTAAGGAGATATTCCATTCATATTACTCCAAAAATGAGTTTTATTATTATTTGATATTTTCGAGACATGTTAATGCATTGTCAAACCAAATTAACGCTTATTCAAGTCAAATGCACGCCTTTTCAAAACCATTTACACCGTTCTTAAATCAAATTAACGATTTATCAAAACAGCTTGTGTGATAAATTGTTAATTTGATTTAGAAACGTGTTAAATTGTTTGGGAGAGTGTTGGCTTGACTTGAAAATCATTAACTTGTCTTAAAAGCGCTACTGATAAAAAATCTTATTTATGGATACATATGGCAATTTAGTGACAAGTTAACTGTTTCTCACGTCTAATTAACGCTTCTTCAGTCCAAATTGAGCAACAAAGCCATTTATCACTTTTTCAAATCATATTAACGATTTCTCAAACCAAGGGGTGCCATGTCATGAATGGTCACAGCTCACTTAGACCAAAAATGGGTCCGTTGTAATACCCACGGTATCTGCCATATACAGAGATTAATCATTGAACCTGCCGGAACTGACAATGAAACTGAATAGCTTGTTGACATTTATGTTTCAGGTCATCCAAATCTTTGCAGAAGAAAGACCCAAGAATTTTATTCCTTCTTATGGCTAAAACACAATGAAGGTGGGAAGTACTTTCCTCTTCATTCTCGTCATTGCAACTCCTACAAAAGTCAATGCAAAGAAGTTGGAGTCTTCTGGCGTTTTCGCCGATCAGACCATCACACTAATATACCTACTATGCATTGTTCGAAGTTTGGAAGACCGGTTCTAGGCCATATCATTTTGTCACTTGGTAGGTTATGCCGATACTCCATATTGTACTAGCCCTGCCAACCGCATCTGCCACTAGTTTCACTTTGCAAGCAGCTATGGCCATTCCAATTTCGTGAGGATCCATCACGATCTTCCGTCATCGTCTCATCCGGATAGAAATTAATAGAAACCTGTTCTGAGCGGACAGCATCTACCCAGTTACCCTGTGAAGGCTTACGAGGCTCTTTCCGAATGCAAGCTTAAGAGACGTGTAGTCGGTCGTTGTAGGAATATCCATATTATTGAGAATGGTAGAGAGACCGGTACTTGACCTTACCCACTGACCAGTTTCACGAAAGCAAACGGCCGTATTTGCAGCCACAACTTAAGCATAAATATCAATCGGTAGTATGTTAAGCAGTATATCCAGAACAGTGGATGATGTTGCTTTAAGAGTTCCAGTCATTGCTATGCATATTACGATAAGCCGCTATACGCGGTGCCGCTCACCAAACAACAATGACATGCAAAAGTATGGGACGCAAGACTAGCATGAACAGCCAGTAAACTACTTTTGGTTGCAGGTCCCCGTTTTTGCTTATAGTAGCCCTGTTCACCTGCTCCTGTATGTTGAGCTTCCAAGCCAGTTTTCTGACTAAGACTAGACCCAGGCAAACTCGTCGCCTCCAAAAGTGAAGGTATGAGATCGGCAAATATTCTCTGCCTTGTAAAGAGGATAAGTTCCGTTTCGTCCCGATTTATCCTAACGCCAGCATAAGATAAGACCAAATTGCCAGAGCTGAGAGTCTATTTTCAATTATTTCAGAGAGAGCATTTGGGAATGCTCGAGATGGCAAGGGCAATGTCGTCCGCATAGGCAATCACCTAACACCAGGTCCAAAAGCAGTTCGTTCACCGCCAGATTCCAGAGAAGAGGAAAGAGAACCCTCCTTGGAGGTGCCTCTACCTACACGCTTTCGTTCCACCGACACACCCAGACTCGCATCTAACCGATCATTGCGTTAGGTTAGGTTGGGCGGTAGCCTAACGGCTCCGCATAGATCAATTGGATCCATGGCGATACCACGTGATTCCGATACCCATTACGTTCCGGTGATAGTCGGTGCCAAAAAGTCTTTGTTAAGCTTTAAGAATCTTGACACATTACGAAGGTCCCAAAACTTTTCCAGCTTAGACGAGCAACTCGTTCTATTTCTTTGAGAAAGGAGGACTCCAGGCATTTTAATCTTCTCCTAGGGAGCGATGGACAATCAAACAGAAAGTGCCTTAGAATTTAATCTGTATTTGTAGCTTGCAATTCCTGCGTCCACTTACCAGTGATCAGCTTTAATCTGTATGCGTGTTCCCCTAACAAGCAGTGCCCCATTAGTACGCCCATTAGAAGTACGCACTGTCGTCTAGCTAGTTCCAAGAGGCTTTTAGTCTTCTTCCTGTCATAGAAGTTCCAGAATATTTTAGTAATTCTAGAGTCGGTGGAATGTTGGCCAACTCATACATCCTCGTCCAGTTACTTCTTGCATGTTTGCATTGGCATCGGGCGCTCTTCAGCTGTCGAGACTAGCCGCTTGTTTAGCTAGTTCATCCGCGATTTTGTTACCTGGAACCCCGTTATTAGCCGGAACCCACCGGAGCTCCACTGTCCTAGCGGTCCCCAACATTTGGATGGTGCAACCCCAACATTTAGAGGGCTGGTAACACGTAAGGGATATCAGAACTATCCCATTCCCATACATCATCAGTCCATTCATTGATTATACCTCAAAACTAAGCTGTTTTCGCTCAGACTTCTGCTTCCAATCCAATTTTCACATTTTACAATAAATTACTTCAGGGCATAAGTCCACCGTCATGACATTCATCGATGAAATCATGCATCCCAAATTTTATCATTTCATAAATTCCAGTAGGAACTCACAGTATACTCATAGATTCCATCTAGATATTTTCGTATCCTGCCGTCTACATGGTATACAATAACTATGTATAGTTTCGATGCAATGGATTTTGTAAGGGCGCGGACGCAACGCCCCAAAATAGACACGTTCTATGACTCGAGGCATCTTCTCGTGTAAATGTTTTGGATTAATGGCTGAAATAGGGGCTCTGGCCAACCGAAAAGTAAAAGGATAAAAAAAGAGCACAGATTGGGTTAGTCTAGAGCTACGACGCACGATACCCTTTCACCTGAGGATAAGAGAAAATAGAAAAATGAGCTTTTGTGCACAATGTTTATTGCAATCGTTTTCTGAGAGAGGTACTTTTCCTTTTAATGGGGAAATTTTATAGTTCCGAGTAATGGAGTACAATTTTATGAAGGCAGTCCTTCAGGGTTTTTTGGTAGAGTAACTAATGTGATTTTACGTGATCTTTTTGCGATGGCTTTGATCACAAAGTCGATTCATCGTTTTTCAAGTCTGCAAAGGTCTTTTGTGATTTGAAACTGCAAGGCTTAGTATTTATTTGTGTTTGTTTGCTCTAATTTGTTGTTTGTGTATTCCCTTGATGTGTTGGGACTAGGCTACACAAAGTGTGAAGAAAAAAAATTACGTCAAAAATCCGCCCCAATTTTGGTACTGTCTAAAGCGATTTCCCATGCTGCATTTCCATAGGCTAGCTGGAATCCACTCTGGGATGTGTGTTCGTACTGTATAAAGTGAAAATGACGTTTGCGATTGCCCAGCGTGAATTTCTTGCAGTGAGTACTGTCTAAACTGGTTGAAATTTACAGAGACGATTTCCCTGGTATGTATCTTCACCTAGCGAGTGGAAATCCCCTCTCGGAAATTCCAGAGTGGATTTCCGCCTTAGGCAGTACTTATCGACGTAAATCCATGGGTTAGCGGGAATATATTCTGGGATGTCTGCACGTACACTGCCTAAAGTAGAAATGCCGTTTATGATTTCCCAGCAAGGATTTCCTTCGGATCAGTAACGTAGGTAAGGGGCGAATTAAGGGGATCAACCCCCCCCCCCCCTCCCTTCCATCTAATTATAAGCGAATTGATTAGTCAATAAAAATGCGTATTAGACATGTGCAGGATATTCTGCTTCGAAATGTCTGCACTTCTTAAGTTCGACGCTTAGTTCACTCTTTATTTGTGGAAAGTCCACCAAAATTAACATTTATCTTAATATAACTGACACAGATCTTGTTTCAAATTGATGCCTCATCCCGCGACACCGGATAACAAAGAAAAGGGACCACACAGGACCATGCCATCCACAACACCAAAAAGGGACCACACGAGAGTCACGACTAGTCTATTTATAGATTCGAGGCCACTTGACGTCGATCCTTCATGTAGCAGAAGAGAACTTGTTGCTTAGCGTCGTCCGGTACAGTCAGCATCACGAGCGTTTTACATGCACCGCTTATTCGTTAATCAATTTAAATCATAATTATTGCCGTTTTCTCGTTGTACTATAGTATACTAGCTTACCCTTATACCAAAAATTTTTTACTGTACAGACACAGTAAAAAATATTTGGATTCTTTTGACACCAATTCCTGGGTAATGCACTTGGCGAATCTTAAATACTATTTTTTAAATAAAATCTAAAAGCTTAACTAGAAGTAATGTCTTCAGTCACAAGACAAAAATCGAAGTCTTTTTACACTTTACCTTAAGGCTACCTTAAGACTGTTTTCAACTCTACAAGAATGGAATTTTACAGTAGAAAATGGTCGATAAACCCTCAAATAGTTGACGCCCAATGTAGGATGGGTGTGATTTTATCAAGTCAACGAAAGTAAAATGGGCCATCAAAATATAGGCGCATGGTGCTATTAGTCGACACAAATATTGAAACCTTTTTGAACTTTAACATCAGGCTACCTTAAAGTTACTTCGACGTGTTTTTATCCGTAAAATTTGCAGTGGAAAATAGTCGAAAATTGGTCGAAAGGATTTGAACCCATTCAACACCCAACGTGGGATCAGTGTGATTCTATCTAATCAATGAAATTGAAATGAACAATCGAATAGGCGCGTGGTACCGTTAGTCGCGAGACACAAAAACCGGAAGATTTTTAAAATGTGGCGTATTGTTCCATTAGGTTAGGAAAGAGATTTTGTGCCTCTTCATGAAGCCACACTTTTGAAATGAACGGTCTGCGTATACATATTATAGCCAGGTCTGTGGCTAAGTGCTATACATGTAGTGATGATATTATTAATGACTTGATAAGCACCTAAATGAATGTCTCTGCTTTCGCAATGGATCAAGGCAGCACCTGAGGAGTTAATCCATCGTGTGGACGAAGGTCCTATGGCGCTTATGCCGAATAAAACGCTAATAGAGGCCTCATCCATAGTAAACCGCTTGGATTAGCAGTGGCCCACCACACTCAATTTAAGATTCTCAATATTCAAACATAGATACAAGGTTAATATCAGTAAGTATTGCGTAGGAATAGACTGTCACCTAAATACTTTCGAATTATACAATGGCAACGTAGTATTCCCATATTCGCTACTCATCCACAGCAAAAATCTATCAAGACAAGTCCAGACCTAACGTGCTGCAGGTTAGTCGTTTTTTTAAGCTTTAATCAAGAATATCATCACAAACATTCTGGTGACATTGTTGATGACATCGAATATTTCATCAGCTACTCGCTCTCAATGAATGCAACTAAGATTAACATATATAATGAACCATATTCTGGTCTGGTAGTGCTGCTCCCACCGGCAGATCTTATGGCAGCACCTGATGAGTTAGGATCTGTCGGTGGTACGAAACCAGAGGCCGGGGGTTCCATTACGCTTGGACCCTGACGCGAGGAAATCTGCACCGTCCGCCAACCATTCCATCCTTATCGCCTCATTTTTTATCATTCTTCATTTTTACCTCCCCTGTTTGTGTTGTTTTCCCCAGGCCTATGAATTTTTGTTAATACGTAAAGGACAGGGGCAACGAACGGCGAAAACCCCGCCCACGTCTCCCAAATTGAGCTACAGCAAGCATAGGCCGCTGCTTAGCTCGTTGAGGAGCCTTTTTCTTCGCCAGATGGCACAGCCCGACCTTCACGGTCAATTATGCTACCTTAGGCTCCGTCCCCACGGGCATCTTCAGATGCCAACCAAACCGTCCGTTACACATATTATCAGCTACCTCATTAATGGATGGTCCGGTAGCTTTCATGTCATTTCCACCGACCTCTTTCACTGGGAAATGGGGTACAAATGGTCATTAGCGCAACTCGGTATCAACCGCATCCGAATTCGAACTTCCAATGACTGCCCTTTTCTCCACGCTTTTAATGAGATTTATCTCTCACATGGTCCAATAAGTCAGTAGGAAAAGTAAGAAACATTTTTTTTTTAGCAAATTCGTATTTATTCATCGATATAGTTTCCTTGAAGAGCAATAACATTCATTCCACCGCTTTTGTAACTTTTCGATACCGTTTTTGAAGAACGATTTGTCCTTCGCCTCAAAATACGCTTCAGTTTCAGCCATCACCTCTTCATTGGAGCCAAATCTTTTGCCGGCAAGTGTTTTTTTGAGGTCAGCAAAGAGCCAGTAGTCGCTGAGGGCCAAATCTGGAGAATAAGGTGGATGGGGAAGCAATTCGAAGCCCAATTCGTGCATTGTTGCCATCGTTTTCATCGATTTGTGACACGGTGCATTGTCTTGGTGAAAGAGCACGTTTGTCTTCGCCATATGGGGCCATGTTCGTCCTTAAAACGCTCCAACAATGCTATATAATAATCGCTGTTGATTGTTTTACCCTTTTCGAGATAGTCGATAAACAATATCCCATGCGCATCCCAAAATACAGATGCCATAACCTTCCCAGCCGATTGTTGCGTTTTTGGGCGCTTCGCACGGCTTTCTCCGGGCTCACGCCATTCAGATGACGACCGTTTGGATTCGGGAGTGTAATGGTGGATCCAAGTTTCGTCCATTGTCACATACCGACGCAAAAATTTCCGGTGCCAAACAGCTCTCCGAGTCATCGACACGTTGTTGTTTTTGGTCCGGTGTTAGAAAACTCGGCACCCATTTCGAAAACAGTTTTCTCATTGACAAATGTTCGTGTAATATTGTACCTACACTGCCTTTCGACATCTTCAGATCCTCAGCTAGCTCGCGCACCTTCACTTTACGGTCGGCCAATACCATTTTGTGTACTTTTTTAATATTTTCTGCTATAACCACCTCAGTTGGGCGTCCGGAGCGTGGTGCATCATCGGTGTCGGTACGGCCACGTTTGAAGTCCGCAAACGACTTCTCAACCATTTGTCTCGATGGAGCAGATTCTTTATAACACTTAACAAGCCACTCCTTCGCTTTTACCGTATTTTTCCCCATGAAATAGCAATGATAAATTAACACACGAAATTGCTTTCAATCCATTATTTGTGAATTTTCAAAAGTTGCGTCACTTAAAGCGTGGTATCTTCTCAACAAACAAACCAAATATCATGAAATTTTTACAGTATGCGTAAAAAAGTTGGTACTCTTACAAAATGATGTGGATTTTGTGTTCGTGCCGCGCTCTATATGCCATCCTACTGTCTTATTTGATCATGTGTTTTAAAAAAAAATTTATGTTTTTACTCACAGACTGGACATCAGTCGTTTCGGTATTTCGACATAACACTACTTATACGCTTTCAATCCCATTCTCAAAGTAGGAGAAAAGACGATTTAAAGCTTATAAATAGCGTTTATCGCAACCTTCTATTCACAAAAATAAATTAAGAAATACTCTTGTACGACTTTCTAGGGGTGCTCATTGACCACATTCACCTTCAGGCCAAGTAAGCCCTCCTCATCCTTCGGCTCGAAATGACTAGAAACCTTTTCAAAAGACTCGTCTCGTCACCCCGATTCCGAAAATAATTGAATTTGGTAGCAGTAGCTGCATTCCTTCCTTGTGCACAGACGATAAACAACAAATAAAATGCAAATGAATGTCCTTCCTATTCTGTGAAAGGCACGAGACACAAATGGGGCTCCTGGCCAAAATATAGGTCGAACCTAGTTGGGCTTGGATTCCTTCAACTTGCCATGGCCCAAATATGCGGAAAAGATACCTCGTTTGGGACTTTTAAACTATTTCAGTTTTTCGAAATTTGGCGACCATCTTGCAAAAAAAAATGGGGCTTTTCGTCAAAATATGGGTCGGATCGAGATGGGGTGGTTTCTTTCGGCTCACCATGGCCGAAATATGAAAAACGAAAAGATACCTCGTTCGCCACTTTAGGATCAATTTATATTTTTCAAAATTTGGAAGCCATTTTGAAAAAAGGGCCTAATACCCAACTACCATCGAAAAATAAAAATCTGTCACATCATGCAAAATTGTTTCCTATAGTCCCTAGAAATGAAGTTCCAAGTTTCAGACCGCTACCCAAAAGAGCAGCATGAAAATGTGTACCGACAATACTAGTTCCTTTTCACCGACTGGCCATCAATCTACATTCGTTAAATTTTGAACAGTTTTCGACGAACAAACAGAAAATTTTAGAGAGGGGGCGGCACTTATTATACAAATCCGGTTCAGCACGCTCCTTGCTCTCCCGGTCGTGGTGCTTGTGGGTCTTTCGGACTCACTGCCCTCTCCCTCTAATTTAATCTAATATCACAATTGTCTTCGTGTCAAAAATATTCAGATAAATATAGGCCTGACACGTGTGTCGACCTTATTTGATTAAAAATTAAGGGGAAATCAGAATCGAGTACGGAATTACATTACGAAAACTTTGATAATTTATTTTTTTACACCACACGGGCAAACATTTCCCTGTGTTATACTCTTAAAGCCTTTGTCACCTGAAACGATCTTATGTCAATCCTTTCCGCCCAAAGTCAACACACACACCTGTAATATTCGCTCTGAAGGATCCCAGCAAGATAAACTAAGAAAATCTGACGATTATTCGAAAAATAGCAAACGATTTTGTTTGTTTCCCAACACCGTTCGCAATGTGACATAGTAAAAGTCACGTCAAAAATGATCCATCACACTGTTATCATATTATCCATATGCATGGGTACGTTTATATTATAAAATTCCATTCAGGAACGAAGTCAAGTGTCAATCCACCAACACACCGTCATCCTTTATTATCGTCTCCACCACAATCTCCATCATCATAAAGGCGGGGGTTAACTTTCCGTCATTGTTGATTTAGCCGGGGTGAAAAGTGATTCCTTCCCTTTCAGCCCTATAAATTGAGTCGCACAATGTTGTTGGAGAATGAAACGACACGCCTCAACAATATCCTGGATCTGAAATGAACTGTGACCTTCCGGAAAAAAAAAAGATACAAGTTGTAGTATTCTGTTTTTTTTTTCGATGATGGGGCTGATAGCACCGAAACAATATTTTCTTAAAGGCGCATACAAGGACAAAAAATTTAACAGTCACTATGTCAGCCAGCTTCTCCCAGCCGCAGCCGATTGCGAACTACCTACTCGTATATCAGGTAAAATGCTCCTGCTGGAAGATTTCCTTATGAAATTAATTTTCAACCTTTCGTTGTTATGTTGCGCTTTTGTTGGAGGTGGTGTGCCTGTGTATGTTATGTTACCTTCCCTTATGTACATCATTCAGGTGTCGTCTGCCACACGAAATATTGGGTTACTTAGAACTTGATTCCGAAGAAATCAAAAAACCGTCATTAGTGCACATCGACCTACATGTGGATGGATATGGATATCAGTTGATAGAGGGACGAATTTAGAAGAAAATATTGGTATAGATAAATTTCTGATGATTTTAAGATACTCCCAAAAGAAGAAAAAAATCTGTGCACACAAAAACATTAAGTCATGGATACGTCTTTAGGTTGAATCAGTGTTTGTGGTTTGGTTTTCCACAGCGTGAACAGAGGTCCGTAAAAAAAATCTTATTACACATTTAAATCGGGTTGAATGTTATTGTTAAAAGCCTTGACCCCTCCAGGGCCATGGGCGCGTCAATATCACTCGGATTTCTATGCCTTGCCAACGTTTCGATAACATACCTACTTTTCGGACGTGCAGTTGTTTTATTTTTTATTTTCTGACAAACCCTGAGCGAAGTGCGAGTTATATTAGCATTCACAGGCAGTTTTGATTCGCGCCGAGGATCTAACCCCATTCTGCATGGCAATAATCATCATGCAATATGGGGCAGTTCTGAACGCGAACACACGAGGAGAATTACTCTTTGAATGTATAATCGAATCTAACCTCTATCTTTGCGACGTTGCTAATGAACCTACTAAATATCTCTACTAAATATCTGTCTCGTTTCTGAAGAAATTCATCATTTGATGAGGAACTGAAGGGTGTCGAGTGATCACCCTCTTTCCGAACCCGGTATTTACAATTTACCCTCGATGACACTCCAGAAAGAAAACCTGTCATCCTAAAACGTAAAGGGACAAACACGATTAAACACCGGGAAACTCTTCATGAAGTTTCACCTTCCCTTCCAGACCGGCCGCATGTCAGGCTGCAGGTAGATGCCTTAGTGCGTACACTAAGGCTGAAACACACCGCATAAGACAAAACGTTTGTTTTTGTCTCAAGAAACAACCGAACATTGCTTCTTATCAGGCAGCACACCGAAAAGAAACAAAACAAAACAAACGTTTTTGTCTCGATGCGTTTTGTGACTGGTCGATAAAGCATGGCTTTGGATATTATCAACACACACCCAATGAAACAAATTTGACAAATGTCGTTGTCGATAATTGCATACATCGCAATAGGCGCAACACACACCGCATGAAACGAAACAAAAAGACAATACAAAACAGAAAGACATGTTTCGTTGCTACTAGGCGACCAGTTGTCTTTCAGAAACAAATATTTGTTTCCGCTTAATAGCTGGTCCTTTTATGTAAAATTTTGCAGTTTATGGAATTCGTCGTTGCAAATTCAATTTACTCTTATCTTAACACACACCAAACGAAACAAGACAAAAAAACGTTTTGTTTCGTTTCACTGTGTTTCGCTTGGTGTGTGCTGCAATGAAAAACGTTTTCCTGTCTTATGAGACAAAAACGTTTTGTCTGATGCGGTGTGTTTTCACACGAACGGACGCACTTAACAAAGCATCGACTAGATCGTGTCCTGTAATAAGACAAAAAGGTAAAGGTGGAATCCTTTCATAGAAGAACTTAGCGTCTCATGTCTCATGCGTCTCATCTTATATATCGAATGTGTAGCCACCGACTACTGGCAATACTTCATGCGACGCTAGTAAACTTATATCTGGTCTTTATCTACCTTTGAAGTCCACTGGCCCGGATGAGATAATCCCGGCTGATCTGCAACATGCATCGGCATTTCTGGCTCCATAAATTGAGACTATTTTCGGTGCCTACTTAGAGCTGGTGTATATGGACTGAGGTGAGAGTGATATTCATCCCAAAAGCGAGAAGGACCACACACGTATGTCCAAATGATTTAAGACCAATCAGCCTATTGAAAGTTTTCTTAAAGCTAATGGAAAGGCTCATAGTCATTTACCTGCGTGGAAGCATTTCATCGAACCTCCTGTCTGCATCCCAACATGCCTACCTCAAGGGCAAGTCAGCAGATTCAGCTCTACATTCTATTGTAAGCGATAATGAAAACTCTTCGCTCAATAAAGAATACACCATGGTTATTTTATTTGATATCGAGGAAGCCTTCAACAATGTTAAACACAGAGCTATCACGGATGCACTCTATGGTCTGTGAACTGGCGATTCCATTTGCAGGCTCACTAGCCTGATAACATCCATTTCCAATTCTTTACAGTCTTACACTGTCAATGATCAAGTCGAAATTGAATACTAATATTACAATACTACTTTGCCTTAACCCCTAGTGGGGCATAGCGCGTCAACTACTTCTGCGCGCCATCTCTCTGGGCAATGGGGCGCAACTCCCCAAAAGACTTACCCAGCACCCTACACTCCTTTGCCACAGATCGACGCCATGTGATTCTAGGAGCCCCTCTTGGTCGGCCTTGGTTGGAAATGGGGTTCCATTTCATGGAATGCAAAGCAATGCATTTATTACTCTTCCTCTTGTGTGACCTATCCACTGCCATTTTCGCTGCGTATCAATTCGTCGATTCGCATCTGACCCGTACGCCGACTTAGCTCTTCATTTGATATTGTGTCGGGCCAGAAAATTCTTAAAATTCGACGAAGACATGAGTTGACGAATACTTGCAGCTTTCTGGAAACACTAACGGAAACTTTCCATGTACTGTTCCCATACAAAAGCACAGATAGTACCAGTGAGATAAACTGGCCCAGCATGGTCTTGATGCTGAGATAACTGCTTTGCCAGATTTTGGACAACATACCGTAGGCCATTTAGCCTTTCTCCACAGGCTGCCCATTAATATTGATGGCAATAGGTGTCGGATTTCTTTTTCGCAATGGCGGGCTCAGAACCTTGATCTTATTAGTTTTAATCTTTAGCCCAACCTTGCTTGCCTCCATCTCGAGATCTAAATGATTTTGTGGGAGAGTAGGCAAATGTCGTCAGCGTAGTCAAGATGTTGTAGATAAGATATCAAAGTCAATTGAATGCCTCTGACTAGTCCGGATAGGGCTGCATGCAGCACATCGCCGATCACAATGAGGCATAGGATCGGTGAGAGGATGCACCCCTGCCGAACTCCACTGCGAATCTCAAAGTCCCCCGACACCGTACCTTTATGCAGAACGAGACTTTTCGCGTCGTCATAGGTTGCCTTAATAATATCCACCAGCTTCTCAAGGATGTCTCTCCTGCGCAAGGCCGCGCCCATATAGAATTCCGGTTCACATTATCGAAAACCTTCCCGAAATCGATGAAAAGCAAATGAAGCGAAGAATCGTACTCAGCGCATTGCTCGATGATGATTCGCAAGGTGTTAATGTAATCGACACAGGAGAATCCGAATCGAGAACCAGCCTGCTCTTCATCAGTTGTGCTATCTAAGTGGTGCTTTAGTCTTTCCAGGACGATTTTAGCTATTACCTCTCCAATGGAAGGAAGCACACAAATGCCTCTCCAATTATTACAGTCTGTGAGTCTAACCTTCTTCGGACGTTTGATGATCACCTTCCTTCCACTCAGTGGGAAAGGTCTCTGTATTCTACGCTTTATCAACATGTGGGTGCAACAAATCAGCAGTTACGCTTGGCGCTGCTTGAGAAAGTTCTGCAGGGATACCGTCGAGTTCGGCGGCCTTTCCTCGTTTAAGTGCAATAATTGCAGTGACTATTTCGTCTTTAGTCGGGGCAGTGGACCGTATACGCGCATTTTGATGGTTAGCTAAATTATCTATATGAGGGGGAACTTCATCAGAGGTTACACGGTTCAGGACCGTGGCGAAGTGTTCTTTGCACCGCCTCATTTGATCTACTTCCATGATAAGTAGCTTTCCAAAATAAACCTTCACCGGACGTTGGCAAGAGTTAGACCACCTGTAAACTCATTGATGACACATGACAGTTGTTACTTCTTGCGGCTTCTTCTGCTGAGGCGAAAAGAGAAATCGCATAAACTCTTGTTTCGCATCGCACACTACGCTGAACTTCTCGAGCTTTCTGACGGTAAAGGAGTTCGATGCTGCTTCGATTGTCGTCTGATGCTGCAGCCAAATGAACTTTCAGCTCCTTTCTTTCAACAATCCGCTGCCATGAAGCGTCGGACACCCAGGGCTTACTTCGGCAATCCGTGTTTGTTCCAAGGATGGTATTTGCGCTATCAATGTACACATATTTTATGGCATCCCAGTTTTCATTTATGTCACTATCTGGGTGACTAGTTATCTCAGCTGCTTTTTGCGCAAGATAATCGTTATATTGTTGTAAGACAGCTGGATTTTTTAATCGAGCTGTGTTGAATTTGCGGCAACTGGGTCTTTCGTCAGTAGGACGGCGCACAGCTGCAATACCTAATCGAACATTAGCGATCATAAGATAATGGTCTCTTCCCATCCTAATTTCGGCTCCCTTCTTGTTTCGCACTTCCAGGAGGCAACTCTTGATTCTTTTACTAATGGCGAAGTGGTCGATCTGATTTTGTATTCTGCGCCGATAAACAGAGGACCAACTGATTTTTTGGTGGTCCTTATAACATAGTACCACCGATGAAGAGACTGCGAAAGCTGCAGAACTCTACAAATCTTTCACCGTTGTCGTTACGATCACCAAGACCGTATCTTCCCATTACATGTCTGAGCCCATAGTTATCAGTGCCAACTTTTGCACTCAAATCTCTCATAACTACAATATTATTATGTCACCTTTAGGTGTTCTGCTCTCAACGGCATTTAGTTCTTCGTAGAAGGAGTCTTTCGCCAAGACACTGTCGGGTTCAGTACCATACCATTTTATTATTGAGATGTTCCTCATTTTGGTCCGGAGCCTGGCGGTCATGTTTCGGTCGGAGGCCGGATCCCAGGATAATAAACGGTTACGTGCGGCTCTGATTAAAAGGAGATCCACACCTGACTCACGACGACTACCGGTAGCTTTACCGGACTACAACATTACAGTGCAGCCCGTTGGAGAGATAAATTCTCCGTTGTTCCACCATCTTATCTCACTAACTCCTAAGATGTTTAAGTTATACCTCCGAAATTCACTCTCTAATTGAAGAAATCGTGCGTTCTGGGGACCTTCTGATCCATTGTCCAGGAGAGTACGCACATTCCAGAATCCAATCTTTGTCATTGTACGATAGCCAAAAATCGTAATCGTTGAGTCAGTCCTTATCCGAGGCATAGTTGACGTTTCGTTAGCATATAGAAGATTTCGAATAGTGCAAGTTGCTGGCATACACATCCTGTCCTTTGTTTGTCGGTTTTAACGACAGGCCGTCAAAGGGAAGGGCCGTGGTATTATTTTACGCCACAGGGGGAAGATTTACCTCAACCAAATCGTCGCATCGCCATCACTGGCGGCTTGACATTGGTTAACAATGGTCAGTGACCACTGCCCCCACTGCCGTTCTAAGGGGCGCCCACGCGGAGGACTATGGAAGAGGAATTTTTGGAAGATGGGGACAATAAAAATTACAATAAGTGAAAAAACTAGCTACATATTTATAGCTCATGAGTACCCGGGTACTCAAGT
Source organism: Chloromyia formosa (assembly GCA_964017055.1). Taxonomy (NCBI): domain Eukaryota; kingdom Metazoa; phylum Arthropoda; class Insecta; order Diptera; family Stratiomyidae; genus Chloromyia; species Chloromyia formosa. The sequence continues at coordinate 44,875,151 of OZ024818.1, read as the reverse complement.
ATGGTACGTACTATGTATATATGCGAGTGTTAAAATCGTTGCCGATAACATGTGTTTGGGGATTATGTATATTATTTGAGGATTATGTATAGTATTTGGGGGTTTTGTGTTTGGGGATCATGTATTAGAGGATTTCGTTTTTAGGGATTCTGTTTTTAAGAATTTTCTTTTGAGGATTTTGGTTTGGAGATTTTGTGACTGGGGATTTCGTATCCAACCCAGCTTTTTGCATACCACCCTACCCTGATGAACATCGGAATTCCACTACCGGTTTCTTACTAGCCCTGGGCCTTCTGACCGGACACGATAGAGGTCTCCTTTAGAGTATTCGTGCATGTATACACCATGCCATCCAGTTCTTGTCTGTTCTGAGGTTGTTTTGTACCGGGATAAGCGAAAAAGGTTCATGAAATTAGATCCAGTCCGTCATTTTCCGATTCCAGAAAACTGCTATAGCCTCTAATGGCACACTGAGGGTAAACTGAATGTACCGGTGATCGGAAAATGAGATTTCACCGAATACCCTCCAGTCGTTAACCAGTTTTTGAAGATAGTTTCACCCTAGAGATATGTCCAGGACCTCCTGTCTGTGTTTCGTGTTAAAGGTCGGAGCAAAGCGTACATTACACAAAAGTACAATAAATCATAGTATTAATGATGTATCTGAGGAGCGCCACGCCACGCTGATTTGTGTCAGAATTCAGAAATTAATAAATGCAAGAAAAAGTTTCATAAAATTGTTTGAAGGGCAGTGCATCAAGTCGACTACGTTGACGCCCCAAGTGGGGTCAATGAATTTTCAGAAATTATGAATTTGGCTAGAGACAAGTCTCTTGCCTTCTAACCACCGTCAGTGGACAAATATTTAGGCCATGAATTTCTGTCCCCGACACGAGCGTCATTCTAATGACAAACCCGCTCTCCAAACTGACAACCATAATTGAAATTAAAAATACATCATTCACTAACTTTACATAAAAAAAAAATACGGACAAAAAATGCAACCCAAATCCAACGCTACCCGTCCATTCATTATTTCCAAGATTTTCGAGCCATTTTACATAGTAATCCTGGCAAAATGTTCACAATTTTTAATGGAATAAATAATAAGACGACTGGCAGTCGGATGAAAAGGAAAAGGAGAGAGCATGTAATTATGACTAGGACCCGCCGTAAGCCTTCAATATTGAGCTAGTCGGAAGGACTTGTCAGTCTCCGATTTGGTACCTATTTATAGCGTTGTGCCTCAATCCAAACTCGTCGCTATGAAATAATGAAAAAAAGGATTTCATGAGCGACCAAACAAATTACTAACCATAACAACTTTTTTTTCTGCAAGCAGCTCCGCTATTGAAGAACGAATAGCTCCCGGTCCCGACGAAACGAGACATTAGGGACTCGAAACTAATTTCACTTAATTGCTGACTATTTTAATAATGAAAGTGATTTGTAACTGACTTGAGGGTGGTGGACGCAATGGCCATATGAAATATTGCCAGGAATTAAGCATTTGCGATTCGTGGCTATCAGAGGTAATTTTAATTTTAAAATAATTGAAGAAATGAATTGCCGTCATGGGAATCAATAATTAAATTGCAATAGCCGGTGTGAATTGAAAGAATCGCGAAATAAATTTGGAAACTCAAGTTTGAGTACCGGGCCCAATCCTGCTTGTCCGGTGTCAGGCAGTAGCGGTAAAGACCTACAGGGAACAGTGTACCAGACCACGGTTTCGGGGGTTCCTGGTCATTTACGCTGCTGCACGCTGCTGCCATACACCGGAGAAGGAGGCACTGAAAATAAGCTATCTAAAAACCCAAATTTTATCAGGGCGACTTCCTGTCAAAAAAGTTTCGATTTAGTATAGAGAACTAATCACGCGCTTCATCTTCACTTCGTTTAGGTTGAAGCCGACTACATATTAGGTGCATTATTTTTGTTGACTGGGATAGCGCATAAAGTTTCTGAAAAATCTCAAAATGGTTTATTGATCATTGTGGCTCTTTTTTTTTATATCAACGACTTCTGAAGGTCTTCACATCCATAGGTTAGGTTAGGTTAGGTGGCGGCCTCACAGCCCCGCATAGACCACTTGGGTCCATAGCGATACAACAAAGAAAAACAACATAGATCGTTAGGTGTTGTTATCAGTCGTAATCAACAAGTCCTTGTTGAGACCGAAGGTTTTCGTCGCGCTTGCGAATCTCAGAAGATTCATTATGTTAAGGTTTGCAATTGCTTTAAGGTTGTGGGGAAAGTAGTCTATAGTAGTATGTATGTCTTCTCCTTGCGAGTGCCGGGCATTCGCACAGGAGTTGCTCCAAAGTTTCTTTGGTATTTGGCAGCTTGCAGTTCCTGCAGCAGCTGTCTGTGATCAGTCCCAGTCTGTGTGCGTGCTCACCTATTAGGCAGTAACCCGTTAATAAGCCCACTAGCATTGCACAATTACCCCTAGAGAGGCCTAAAAGTATATCGGTTTTCTTAGTGTTGTACGAGCTCCAGAGTTCTCTCGTCCATTTTTGTTCTTAGTGTTTGTATTGGAATAGGAGTTGCTATCGCCATTGAGGCGTCCAATGCAGCTCCCTGCTTTGCGAGTCCATCCGCAATATCGTTGCCAAGGCAACCGCTGGTATCCATCGGAGTTCCAGTTTCCTTAAGGTGCCCAGTCTCTGAAGAACTGAGAGACTGTTAAGCACTGTCTCTGATCTGATAGTGTCTGACTGCTGCGCTTTCAGCGCAGCCTGACTGTCTGAGTGAATGTAGATGTTGCCCATCCTGCGTGTTGTTGAGACTAGCTCCGCAGCTTTTTGTATTGCTACCACCTCCGCTGCACTCGTTCGACAGTCGGAGCGATAGATTGTGTAGGAGCTCCGGCGAATTAACCGCGGCTCCAACACCTGTTTCGGTCTTAGAGCCATCCGTATAGAGGTTTAGGGAATTCTTAGGTCTGTTCTCGCCTGTGGAGTAGAAATTCCTTTCTAGTATGGTTACACGGAATATTCTTTTGGAGTCAATTACCGATTTAATGAGGTCTGTATTCTCGAGAGGCAGTTTGATGTTACGATGACCATAGGGCCTCGTGCTAAATTGCCCCGTTTCCCTAAGTTTTAATGCACATTTGGACGCTGCGTTCACTAGAAACAGGTCCAGTGGGGGTAGGTTCGTAAGGGTGTTTAGGGAGTTTGTGGACGTGGTTCTCATCGCTCCTGTGATTCCCAAACATCCCAGTCTTTGGATTCTTTCCATTTTCAGTTTATTACACCTGGTTTTGAGTGCTGTCCACCAGACCAGAATTCCGTATAATAGAATTGGTCTAACAACAGCTGTATACATTCAGTGCATAATTCGAGTATTGAGCCCCCATGCCTTACCAAGCAAACTTTTGCAGGTACACAGAGCAATGGTTGCTTTCTTGGTGCATTCTACGATGTTACGATTCCAAGTAAGCTTGCTGTCTAGGATCAACCCTAACTACTCTGCGTGAGTCATCAAAGTTAACTCGGTGATGCCCATCCTTGGGAGGTGGAAGTCCTGAATTTTGATTCTTCTTGTGTAGAGAACCAGTTCAGTCTTTTGCGGGTTCACACTTAGCCCCACTTTACCTGCCCAATTTAGTAGCCTACTTAGAGCCATCGTTGTGAGATCTGACAGAACGCCAGTGTCCTTTTCAGATACAAGTATAACAACATCATCTGCGTAAGCCACCGCGCGTATGCCTATCGCTTCGAAGGTTTTTAGTAAAGTGTTCAACACTAGTATCCATAGAAGCGGTGATAGCTCCCCTCCTTGTGGCGTTCCGCTTCTGGCCGCTTTAGTGACCGTGGCATTGCCCCATGCGGACGATATAAGTCTGTTAGATGGCAATGCTGCGATCCAGTTTCTTATGCTTACGTTGACGCTTGCATCGTAGAGGGCATACATTATCGCTTGTGTTGTAACATTATTAAAGGCTCCAGCTATGTCTAGGAACGTGCCGAGCGTGTATTCTTTGTACTGTAGAGAGTTTTCGACAGTAGAGACCAACTCATGCAGGGCCGTTTCCACGGATTTCCCCTTTAGATACGCGTGTTGTGTGTTTGATAGATAGCCTGGTACAGGCTATACAGGTCGATTAAATAGACTTGTCATTAGAGTTTTCTTCCTATATATTGTCTCAAAACTATGTTCTGAAAGGGGCTGCGATTTCTTTTTTATTGTGTAATCTCCAAAGATTGTTGCAATGTAACGCTAATCTGTTTCTGCCAAAATTCTGATTTTTAAAGAAAGTGATTCTCATCTCAATCCACTTAAATTGAAATGGGAAACTCTTGAGTGTCATAACAATATATCTAAGGTATGTAGACATTTCCAGTTTTATATTTTTGAAGTAATATGAGAGGAGCTCAACCTTTCCTATTCTTATACCCTAGTTCCAGTCTTATCCTAGCAAGCCCAATACAAAGAATACCCCTCCCCTTGTCATTCATTGTATACAAATGAAATGGTTCCAGAACATCTCGTCCTTTTTTATTTTTTCAAGGATCGTACCCAAATAAACATCATCATCGTCGTCCCGAGCCTTCCGTGCGTATAGAAATGTTAACATGAATTTATTGGGACAAGTCAAGCTCAGAAGTTAAACAACGAAACCATCCTTCCTGAAATCTGTATGCGAAAATCCAAAAGAAATCTTTTCTTTCTTCCGTCTGCCTCTTTAAATATGACTAAGAAAACTGTCTGTTTTTCGTTTATCCGTATGCCGAACCCCCGTAGAACGTAGAAATTGTTCCGGCACGTAGAAAATTATTTTCCCATCAGAGAATTGAACGTGAACGTGGTGAAAATGGCAATTTATTGAGAACAATGGGCATGCCTCATAATTTTGAGAACTAAATCTTCTTCCGCAATTTTTTTTTCAATTTTTTTTTGCACATGGACTCAATCATGAAAAGAAAGTTCGGTATACGAGTATTCGAGTAGTGTGCAATCATGTTTCACGATGGATTAAATAGTTACATATATAGCTAAATAAGATAGTAGTGACGATAAGAGCCATAGTGGAGGGCAAATGGGGGGAGGGTGAGGATGGTTCTTAGAAAGATAGACAGGATACCATGACTACCTCATAAATCTAACATTGAAAACTCCGGCCCTCCTAGTTGTTGATTTATCCTAACAAATAGGCAATCGTTCTCCAATGACATTCCGTCCAACAATGGAGCAGGATAGTACCCAAAGCTTTTGCCGATTTTCGTTCGACGGGTTTTAAACGTCAATTTGTTGTTGCTTGTCAACAGTGTCAAACGTCAAGTAGTGATTCTGAGAAGGTACACTTATGAAGTTGTATAGTAGAACATTTTGAGCGGCGTTTGTTTTTTCTTCTACAATAGTTTTTTGGAACGTTTATCATGAGCAACCAAAAAAAAAATAATTCGTTGCTGTTTGCTTTATGAGTACAAACTTGGAAGCAATGCGACGGAAGCTTGTAGAAAAATTTGTATGGCTTTCGGCGCCGACGCTGTAAAAGAAAGAAAAGCGGGTAATTGGTTTCAAAGTTCGGGTCGGGTGACGAGAGTCTTAGGCGATATTCAGATTAGCTACATTTTCAGCTCCGACGCAGCCACGCACAATAGCCAAGCATAGTCGATCGTATCGCATGCTGAGCGATGAGTGTAAATCCGCCCATTTGATGCTGTGTATCTCGACTGAAATTTCAAGCAGTTGTGCAGCGCGGTGTCGTGTGTGTGAATTTCGCCTTAAAGATGCCCCTGGATCTGGCAGACCACAAGCTTTTGATGCCGACGATTTGAGGAAAGCAATTGGAACAAACTCAGAATTAACTTCCAGAGAACTTTCTACCACGTTCGGCGTCAGCGAAGAAACCATAAGATCTCATCTGCATATCTTGGAAGCTGGAGCAAATGTGTTCCACATAATCTTTCGGTAGAGAATAAGTTACAGCTGCTGACCATTTGCACATCTCATCTGACTCGACTTCAAAATGAATCGTTTCTTGGGCGGATAGTTACTTGTGATGAGAAGTGGATTATGTACTGTAACTACAAGAGATCTCATCATTGGTTATCTGCAAATGATCCATTGCCACACACTCCAAAGCGAAGCTTGACGCCGAAGAAAATTCTGCTGCGTGTTTGGTGGACATTAAAAGCAATCGTCAATTTTGAATTCCTGTTATCAGGTCAAACGATTACAGCGGATATCTACTGTCAACAGCTATCTCGAGTTCAGGAAGAACTGCGAAAAACAGCCTGTTTTGATTAAAAGAAAAAAAGCCCTCTTCCTCCAGGACAACGCACGACCACATACGGCAAGGATAACTCGTGAAAAAATCCAGAAGCTAGGATGGGAGACTATGGCACATCCGCCGTATTCTCCTGACCTTTCACCTTCAGACTACCATCTTTTTTTAAGTGTGGACAATCATATGCGCGGTAGACAATTCAGGAATGAAGAGGACCTCAAAATGGAAGTGGCAACTTTTTTCTCGGGCAAATGCAAGGATTTTTACAAAAATGACATTTATAAGTTACTAGAACGTTGGAGAAAGACTGCAGAATGTGATGGAAACTATTTCGACGAATAAAGTGTTACTAAAAAAAAAAAATATCGAATTTTGAACCCTATAGGAATCGGCAAAAACTTTTCTGGGCACCTGGCGTTTAAAACACAAAAGACTCAATTAGTATTTTATTATTATTTAACCAAATGTATTCCGAAAAGCTCTTTGGAAAAGCTGTAATGAACCATGTTATGGTCTGGTAGTGCTACTCCCACCGGCAGATCGAAGCAGCACCTGATGAGTAGTGATCTGTTGGTGGTACGAAACCAGAGGCCGAGGATCCCATTACACTCGGACCCAGGTGCGACCGCGTGGGCGTCTGATCAGTCCGCCAACCATTCCATCCTTATTGACAACTTTTTTTATTCCCCATTTTTACCTCCCCTGTTTGTGTTGTCTTCCCTAGGCCTATGCATTTTTGTTAATACGTAAAGGACAGGGGCAACGAGCGGCGAAGACCCAGCCCACATCTCCCGAACTGAGCTACAGCAAGCATAGGCCGCTGCTTAGCTCGTTGAGGGGCCTTTTTCTTCGCCAGATGGCACAGCCCGACCTTCACGGTCATTATGCTATCTCGTCCCCACAGGCATCTTTGGATGCCTACCAAACCGTCCGTTACAAAGTAGGCCACAAAAAACAAAGAAGTGCAAAAAAAAAGGGCTTCGAAAAAACAGCTGCGAAAAAAACCTGTTTCGAAACACTGCTACGAAAAAACGGCTATTAAAACAGTGCTACTAGAAACGGAGTACAAATAAAAACGGCTGCGATAAAAAGAAACACGGTAGTGCAGTAAGGATAGTAAACTGGCTACGAAACAAACAGCTTCGGAAAAACCAACACGAAAAAATGGCTACCAAAAAAGTCTTCGAAAAAACTGCGAAGAAACAACTTCAATTAAACTGGGGGTTATTGACCGAAATAGAGCCGATGGGCATATTTCGCTACAACTAGAAGCTGGTTGAGAGAAAACTGACCCTCAGTTTCCGTGGTGGTATAGAGGCCAATCCAGGACCCGTTATGCACGAACGGGGGTTGATTACAGGGCCGTGTGAAATTGATGAAATTTGCTGACTAGAGGTCAGCAAATCTCTCCAGGTACGCCCTAAACAGTGTGAAGGAGCCTGAACTTCATCAGAACATGTAATGCAGACCTTCCGATCCACGATTGGGGGATCCTAAAGAGGGAGGAACCCGTAGAGAACTGCTGTTGTGCGGTTTTAGTGATAAATGCAAAAACATTTGCTCCTCTAACCAGAACCAACGGCATTATAAATCTGTAGTCTATAAAAGTGACCTGAAAAAGGCAAGTAGGCCTACATCCAGTCGGATTTTACCAATGGGCACTTTGGGCAACTGCCCGGGGCGGCTTGAGGGGCGCAAATTTTTATATTTTTCAATGTTTAATGAATGGAAACTGTTCTACAGTAGATTCTTGGAAGCAGTGCACATTCTATTAAAAATGCAGAGCAGAGTGCAGAGTATTCACTTGGTGAGATATGTATTTATTTTAATGCAAGGTGTCGCTAGTGAATTATTCGCGAAATAGAGTGCGTGATAAAAGATTGCCGGAACAGGCGGATTTCCCGGTACAATGACGTATTGTTTCACAAGTAAATGCCCTTATTACGGTCATTACTAAGTGCATCTTTGGTCTTTGTGGTTGTATTACGTATAACACAAAAGTATTTTCGGGAAACTAAGTGTTTTGTTCGCGGTCGCAAAATTTTTGATATGACTGGCCATATATGCAGAGTAAAATTAAGCCAATTTGGGGGCTTTTTAATAAAAATTAGGGAAAAATCTGGAAATAATTTTAATCCCTTCTATAGATACTGTATACATGGAAACTGAGTTTGCACAGTCGTGGAAGGTGAGCTAAACTTTTGGTGGGTGAAATTCGAGAAATTTGAGCCCTTTTTTTAATTATCTTTATAACTCCTAAACAGTGCCTCGGATCGAAAAAACTTGCATGTACAATAAATTGTAAATTAAAGAGCGTTGAATTCTGCGTTCAATGCACTGCTCAAAGTTGAAATTCAGTTCAGTAGCGTAATCAAAATCTATAGTCAAAAAACGAAAATTTTCGTGGCATCGGAGAAAAATCACACTTTGTCACTTTTCAAGCTCACAGATCTTTGCAACGGATGCTCCTAATGGGAAAGCTAGTTTGCAAAAGTTGAGGATAATTTGATTGAAAGTCTAATGTGGCCAATATTTTTCAATTCGGCCCATTTTCAGAGTAGCTATGAGCAGAAATTCCAAAATGCCTGCTCATCGATTTATGCCTTAATAATCTACCTGGGTAAGTATAAAAGCTGAAAGTTTTATTTTAGTCTCAAATTGTAGATAAATTACTATAGTTTACTAAAGTTTTGCAAAGTTTCTTGTAAGACCAATTTGACCAAAATTCCAAGACACTAGCTTCATTTTATCGAAAGTTATCTCTTATTTTAAGTTTCATTTGTAGAGGAGGTAGGGGTTTCCTGGATCGGATCTGGCCCATCTTTAATACCAACCAACTAAATTTCACTCCAAACATTTGACCAAAATTTCACGTCGCTGGCTTTATTCTATCAAACGTTATCGCTTATTTGAAGCTTCATTTGTAGGGAAGGTAGGGGTTCCTTGAATCGGAGCTTGCCTATTTTCATTACCAACTAACTAGATCTTACTACTAACATTTCACCAAATTTTCGACTCGCTGGCGTCATTCTATCAAACGTTATAGTAATTAAGAGAATATTTAATTTTTTTTGAAATTCGTAGGGGAGGTAGGCGTTCCTTTGATCTGATTATGCCCAATTTATTTAAACTCAAACAGCTTCTCACCTCAGGGTCACATGCCAAAAATCAGGTCAATTGGCTCAAGAGTTATAGACAAAAAACCTGAAAAGTAGGGTAGTACGGGACTCTTTGTAAGAAAATTACCGTTAGTTTTCAACTGATCGATTTTATTTTTCCAGGACAGTATAAGATTACCCTCACAAACAATCTACCAAAGCTAGAGCTTTTCATGTTTGCTGAATCGGGAGTTATAGATATGTATATTTAATTATTTTACTTATGTAGGGGAGGTAGGTGTTCTCTTGGCCTGATCATGCCATTTCGAACCAACTAGATCATATTGCCAATATTTGACCAAAAGTTCAAAGCTCTTGCTTCATTCTGTCGAAAGTTATCGTGAGAACGGCCTGACAGACAGACGGACAGACAGACATGGCTAAATCGAAACAGGAGGTGACGCTGATCATTTATATATACATTGCTATACCTCCGGAGCCTCCTTTAAGGTGTTACATATTTTCGTCGTGACAAAAACAATATACCCTATACTAAAAGTCTAGGGTATAAAAAGTAGATTTAAAATTTTTTTTTTATTTTCTTGATTATTACGAAGACAAATTTTGGTAAAAGTCTTGCATTGTGCTATTGAGTGCTGTATTCTCTTTATTTTGATCAGTAGATGATCTTGATTGGTGGTCATCCCTCGAAGTAGACTGATAGGATAGTTTCTGAAGGAAAAGCTTGCCCATACTGGTACATTACAGTAGAACACATTGTGGCGGCACTTAGGCCAGCAAACGGTTGTTGGTTCATAACCATGTTAAGTTCATACTTTTTTACAATGGCAAATATTTCGCCTTTGGCGTAATGCCACTCTCGCGGAGGTAGGTTTCTCAAAGATGGAGCTACTCCTGATAAAAAAAAAGCGTCAAGCCATAACTGTAGCAGTGGCTGTTTTGGTGGGAATATCGTTTGATACTGATACCTTACGTTCTTTCGTGGTTTTAATTTGGATGAACTTTGACCTTCTGATTCCAGAGTGATGAGATGGTTAACTTCTGCTGTACAATCTTAAATAATTTCTTCATTTTCGGCTGATCACTTTCTTTAGCATCTGTGGAATTTCTGTTCGAAGTAATCAACACCACAATGTTCGTCGTGAAGCGCGTACCAACCCAATAAGCTTTTCGTCATTCATCATTAAAAAAAAACTTCACGGTTTGAAAACATGACCGTGAAAATCTAAAAATATTGTCTGAAAGAAATCTGAAATTTACGGTACGATTACAGTGAGTCCTGTTTACAATTCACGGTCAAGCGTCGGGCAGATGTGAATAGGCCCCTTCAAAATTCCTAGAAGAATATTTTCGACGTAGTCGGTGGAATCACGTGCCGGTCACGGCACTGTGACATGCCATCACTGTTGTGTACGAATCGACTTAAAGAGTGAATATAAATCGCTGTAAGTTCACTGCCGGTGGAACCACGAGCCGGTTACGTCACTGTTGCTTCTGAATCGTGCTTAAATTTTCATATTTCTAAGTATAACGGTCTGGAAATGCAAGGGAGTGGGACAAATTATGATCTCATATCCCCCCCCCCCCCCGCCTACTACTATGTCTGTTTTCACATTTCCACAAAATTTCATGTATTCATGTTGCTTCAGCCGTTCGCGAGATATTCTATGGACAGACGGACAGACAGACATTTTACCGATTTCATAAGGGTTTTGTTTTTACTAACGCCGATGCCAACTTTCCACCTCATCTTGTTCGCCGCCATCGCCTTCGATCGAGTTGCCTTATGACTTACCCTCGACCTCAACTGATCTTCTCCAGGTGTTTCTAGGTCGTCCAACGCGGCGACTTGCATCCGTTCTCTGTGGGTTCCAATCGAGGGCCTGTTTACTAATGTTTTCCGGCCCCTTTCGAAGTGTATGACCTATCCATTGCTATTTTCACCTTTTTATAAAGTTGTCTATCCTGTCCTGGCTAGTAATCAGCAGGAGGTCGTCGTTAAAAATGCCCTCCGGCCAGCGTATGTGTAGGATGCGCCGTAGACATTGGTTCACGAAAGTTTGCAATTTAGTTGTTATCGCCCTGGTCGCCTTCCAAGTTGAACAGCCATAAAGAAACACAGATCTTACATTGGTTTCGAAGATCCTGAGTTTGGAACTTCTGGATATGTTGTTTTTTTGCCAGAAAGGAGTTAAACTGAAAAAAGCTGCCCGAGCCTTATTGATGCGAGACTGTACATCAGCATCCGCTCCACCATCTGCTGTAACTTCACTAACTAATGAATAAATTACTTTAATTTTATTAAATTAACTTGAATTAAATTGTTAGAACGTTAACTATTTTATTTTAGGATAAAACTACAATAAATAAAAAATAATACGTTTTCTTACTTTTAAAATGTTAAAAAACATACGGTGCGACCATACGTTTCTTTACAGTCATACCACTTTATTCCAAAAGTAAATTCATTCAAATCCCGAAAAACTTTTCGAATATTACGTGTCACAAATGTTACATCCGAAATACTCCAAACTATTCGCATCTTTACTTTTTGCCCCCAAAGAACTTTATCCCCAGCAAGCAGCAAATTCATCTGAAACTACCAAACATTCAACTGGTATATAATGCGACGGCATTTGGAACGGACAAGATACTTTCGAGCCATGGAAAAACGAGAGGAATTTAATTCATGAAACCACGAAACTATACCATCAAGTTGTAGCTCTGGACCAGTGCCAACCGAATGCCACGTTGTTTTATGAATTCAGTTTAACGAAGTGCATTGTAGAACCATGTTTGGGACAAGAATCTTCCACAAGTTTGGAATATCTTCACCCCATTAGTGTCAGCCAGTAGTAAACACGATGGGAATTCGTTTCGGGGGGTGGCGAGTTTCGTTGTGAAATGGAATGGTAAGTGGGAATCAACTAGTGATAGGGAGTCGACAATAAAAGAATATATCGAGTTTGAGGAATGACCCAGACTAGATTCTAATCGTTCTACCATACTGCAATAATTGTATAAAAAGCACTTTGGTAGGATAGTAGGGGTCATTGCAGAGCACTGTCCAATCGGCGAGTTCGCGAGGAGACTTTGTCTCTCTCATCACGACTACTGTGGCACGTGGGTCATGACAAATTTACTTTTTTCAACATTTATCGTTAGTCCTGCCTTTCGGGGACACAGGGCAACTTCCTGAAGCAGCAACAAATGCTCGTCGAAAGTAGTCGAGATCAGCACCAGTCACCTTGGTAATCAAACCCAATAAAGTTCGCTTGTGTCTGGACGCTCGCAAGGTCAATGCAGCGACTTTGAAGGATGCTTATCTTTTGCCGCTCATCGATGGGATTTTAAGCCGCCTCCCCAAGGCTGAGTTCATCACGAGCTTAGACTTGAAGAATACGTTCTGGCGAATTCCCCTTGATGAAGCGTCCAAGGATAAGACAGCTTTCACTGTCCCTGGCAGGCCGTTGTATCAGTTTGTGACCATGCCTTTTGGCCTGTGCAATGCGCCACAAACGATGCAACGCCTGATGGATCGCGTGATTCCAGCACACTTGCGAAATAGGGTGTTTGTCTACCTAGATGACCTGTTGCTGATCTCGACTACTTTCAACGAGCATTTGTTGCTGCTTCAGGCAGTTGCCCTGTGTCTCCGAAAGGCAGGACTAACGATAAATGTTGAGAAAAGTAAATTTGTTATGACCCACGTTCGGTACTTGGGACATATAATCGGTAGTGGTACCATCATGAGTGATTCTAGCGAAGTGGAAGCAATAACCGACTTCCCACGACCATCGACAGCTAAACAACTCCGCCGCTTTTTGGGGATGTGCGGTTGATACCATAGGTTTGTACCAAATTAGGATGCTGTCTCTTCTCCGCTGACAGACATGCTTCGGAAAGGCCGTGGTTTCGTCTGGACTGAAGGAGGCCTCCTGGCATTTCAGGCTCTGAAAAACTGCTTGACTAGGGCCCCTGTGTTACACAGCCCTGACTTTTCGCGTCCATTTGCCGTACAGTGCGACGCCAGTCAACATGGCATCGGCGTCGTGTTAACACAGACAAGCGATGACGGTTCTGCTATGGACATAGCCTTCATGTCCAGGAAGTTTAATTCAGCCCAGTGAAACTATACGGTGAGCGAACAAGGATGTCTGGCAGCGGTGACAGCGATAAAAAAAGTTTAGGGCGTATGTGGAAGGGAAGAAATCAAAATCATTACGGATTACGCCTCCCTTAAGTGGCTGATGAGTCAGTCAGATTTGCACGGCACTTCCACTGTGCATCTTTGGCTAATAGGAGAAGGATATTTTTGGGACCCTCTTTTTTCACATCACCCAGAGGGTGTTTTTTTTTGCGATTGTGCGATTCAAATCAATCACTTCATTGCTAGAACTCACTGGTTTGGTACCTCGGGTATAGAGTAAGGAACAGCATCTTGGGGGTATCCCAGCGGACCCAAAAGTGGTCTATATATGCTGTGGTTATTCACGGCAACCCATGCACCTTCCTACCCAAGTTTGAGGAAAAAACATAACTCACAACCAAATGAAAATGAAACCGGAATATAGAGGGCTACGCCCGCAATCCGAGGGTTTTGTAGCAAGCACTTATATTTGTACGCAAGTATCGGCTCCTTGCTTTTCTTGGTACCACTTAGATGAAAAAAAAAAACATAATAAAAATGTCTGACCTATCATATAGTATCTTACATGCCCATTCATATTAGGCGATTGTAATGAAACTTAGAACATATTGATGTTGGTTATCCTTGGCCATCTGTACTTTTTATCTCGGACGTGTTTAAGGGATGCAAGGGTGCGCTAACAGTAACTATGGAAATAAACTATTATTAACCTATTTTGAGGAGATATACAAATTCCGTTATTTCCCGTTTTAATGCTATTCGGAAGTCACCTTCCTGAAAGTTTTCATTTTTCTAAGTGTAACGGTCTCGAAATGCAAGGGGGGACAAATTACGATCTAATATTTTCTCCTCCCTAACTGTTCCCCTTTCTTCAAATTTAAAGTAAATGCCAAAAATAAAATGTACTCAACATTACCTTTCTCACAACACCCGACTTGCCTATACCAGTCGATAAACAAAATTTGACCTTAATTTCGCCCCACCCCTCCCCCGCTCGTTATAGTTGGCCAATTACAACACATCGCGCCCTACCAATATTTACCCTTTCATAAATGTAATTAACCATAATATGTAACAATAACTGCAATTCGCACTACGAAGAACAACATGCAAGTAGTACTCGCACCTTCGAAGCCGGTAGGTGTATTTATACCCAAGACTTTTAGTATAGTTATACCCTAGACTTTTAGTATAGGGTATATTGTTTTTGTCACGACGGAAATATGTAACACCTTAAAGGAGGCCCCGGAGGTATAGCAATGTATATATATATAAATGATCAGGGTCACCTCCTGATTCGATTAAGCCATGTCTGTCTGTCTGTCCGTCTGTCTGTCCGTTCGCACGATAACTTTCGATAGAATGAAGCTAGAGCCATTAAATTTTGACTAGATGTTGGAAGTATGATCTAGTTGGTTGGTATTGAAAATGGGCATGATCAGGCCAAGAGAACGCCTACCTCCCCTACATATGTAAAATAATTAAATGTATTTATAACTCCCGATTAAATAAACATGAAAAGCTCTAGCTTTGGTAGATTGCTCGTGATGGTAATCTTATACTCCCCTGGAAAAATAAAATCGATCAGTTGAAAACTAACGGTAATTTTCTTACAAAGAGCCCCGTACTACCCTACTTTTCAGGTTTTTTGTCCATAACTCTTGAACCAATTGACGTAGACATCTGATTTTTGGCATGTAACCCTGGGGTGAGAAGCTGCTTAGGTTTTGGGAAGTTGGGCATAATCAGATCAAAGGAACGCCTACCTCCCCTACAAAATTCAAAAAATTAAATATTATTTTAATTACGATAACTTTCGATAGAATGACACTAGCAAGTTGAAAATTTGGTAGAATGTTGGTAGTAAGGTCTTATTAGTTAGCACCGAAAATGGGCAAGATCCGACCCAAGGAACCCCTACCTCCCCTTCAAATGAAACTTCGAATAAGCGATTACTTTTGATACAATGAAGCCAGCAGCTTGAAATTTTTGTCAAATGTTTGAAGTGAGATTGAGTTAGTTGGCATTAAAGACGGGTTAGATCCAACCTAAGGAACCCCTACCTCCCCTAGAGATGACACTTAAAACAAGCGATAGCTTACGACAAAATAAAGCTAGCGACTTGAAATTTTGCCCAAATGTTTGTAGTAGGATCCAGTCGGCTGATATTGAAAATGCGTAAAATCCGACCAACGAAACCCCTACTTCCCCTACAAACGAAATTTCATATAAGCGATATCTGTCGATAGAGTGAAGCTAGAGACTTAAAATTTTGTTTGTATGTTTGTAGGGCTGCTATAATTGGTTGGTGCCAATGATGGGCAAGATCCGACCCAGGGAACCCTTACCTCCCCTACAAGTGAGACTTCAAATAAGCAATAACTTTCGATGGAATGAAGCTAGCGACTTGAAAAATTCAACAAATATTTGTAGAATGGGTTAGTTAATTCATTTTGAGAATGGTCAAGATCTCCCTGAATGAGTGCCAACCTCCCCTATAAACTGGCTATATAGGAAACTCACTTTTAATGCATGGTCGTTGCCAATTATTACTTTTGGTGTCACCACTAGGTCTGTACAAGTCTAGGGTATATACGCTTCGGAGTCTGGTTTTTGTATGAATAGTGTAAAAATGCCTAACTTTAAGTGAATGTACTATTATTAAATATTACACGATTGTAATGAAACTTAGAGACATTATTGCCTATGGTGTTGAATATCATTGGCCATCAATATTTTTGGTCTCGGGTGTGCTTAAAGGGTGCAGGGGTGCGCTAACTGCAACAATAGAAATGTACTATTATTAACCTTTTTTGATGAGATTTTGAAATTTTATTATTTTTAGTTTTCTATGTTTGTAAAATGCCGCTTTTCTGTAAATTTTCATATTTCTAAGTGTAACGGTCTCGAAATGCAAGGGGGGGGGACAAACTCGGACCACATATTTTCCCCTCTCCCTCTTTTCCCATTTCTTCAAATTTGAAAAAAATTCCAGAAATGGAATGTACTTGACGGTACCTTTCTTACGATACCCCACTTGCCTATACCAGACGAAAAAAAAATTTCGACCTTCATTTCCCCTCTATGGGGACCCCCCCTTAAAGTTGACCTATTATGACGCATCACTTTCTCCAGAGAATTATAGTACTTCCACATATTTTCACCAAATTTCATGAATGTAGCTTCAGCGGTTCGTGAGATATTTCATGGACAGACAGACAGACGGACGCATGACCGATTTCATAAGGGTTTTGTTTTACTACAAAACCCTAAAAAGGAACTAAAAATCGCTTCCTGGATTTCCGTTTTATTTCTATTAAATTTGTTAAGTGGATATCTATCCAAAATTTCAGAGCATACCACGTCTGGAATTTCGGATAGACATACATTAAAAAAAAAAATGGAACGAAATGCAAGGCATTTTTATGATTTGTGGTTTTAATACCATTTCCATGTCTTGTGTCATATATGTATGTATATATAGCTGTCATAATACTTTTTTTTTTGTGGTAAATCAAGTGTGATTTATTCATCTGATGCGCATTGTTTCTTTTGTTTATTATATTTTTTTACGTTGTAATATTTTCAGCATAAAACTGAAAATTGGATTTATATATTTGTAAATTGATGTAATAATAGCCGCTGGGGGCAGCGGGAAATATTCAACGATATGTTTTGACTCATCGTCAAATAATGGGGAAAGTTAAATTAAAGTAGCCTTTCGATTCCCTAAAAATTTGGTGCTGCAGGGAGGGGGGGGGGGGGGGTGCAAAAAGACTTTCTCCACAGTCCTCCACGTGGGTAGCCCTAGGGACGGCAGGGGTATGATCACGGTTTTACCACTGACAACCAAGTCTGACCTCATTTCTAATAGGAAGATGATTTGAAGAGAGGCAGAAACTCGGGCGATGGGTACTTAGACAAACCCTACCATAAAACTATATCCAGAAAATTGAAGTCAAGCCACGGATAAAATCAACGGATCAACAGCAAAGAATAAGTAAACGGAATACGGATCAGACGGGAATCTTGAGAGACACAAAACACGAGAAGCCTATAAAATAGTCTAGTCCGTCAGAACCGGGTACAAAGCGAAAACCACTCTTTACAATGACGGTACCATCATCGATACGCAAGGGATCAAACCAGGCATAAAGACGTCAGTTCCATATGTCTGACTACGGTCGTCACGGGAACAACTTCCGTTCACGACGTTAGTGGATAAGGATGTTTGTCTTGTCTTCCTCCTGTGGTGCGGGGCGTAATAATAAGCCATAACATCTCCCGACTTATCGCAGGTAGGTGGCTAAATGGCAACCTGCATCGTCCGAAACTGGTATATGCCAACGAAACGTCAGCTAAGCCACTTGGAATATTTCACGCGCTATGCCCCCGCTAAGGGAGTAAGCAGTCAAAAGGAGAAGGGCGTTCTACGTCGAATACTACTCAACCCGAGTCATAGCACGCCAACGAATGATATTCCAGTCTATCAATCGACAGATGAACTCCCAATGGACCCACCAATGCTCGAAGAATTCGAATTAGCTATGCATGCACTGTAAACAACAAAGCACCTAGCACCGATGAAATACCAGCATAGCTTATCAAAACAGCCAGCGAACCAATCAAAAACGCCATACGCTTGCTGATTCGAGACATTTTACTAGAAGAATCAATGCCAATAGAATGAGACCGAAGGATAATATGTCCAATGCAAAAAAGGGGTCAAACTAGACTATAAAACCTACAGAGGCATATCATTACTCTGCACGTCCTATAAGATCTTCTCAAAAATCTTGCAGACACTGATCAAACCGTACCATGAACAGATAATCGGAGAACTGCAAGGCGCTTTCGTCCAGGAAGATTGACCACTAATCAACTTTCAACGGTTAAGGAAGTGCTTGAAAAATCCGACGAATTCAACACCGATGTACACCAAATATTGATTGACTTCAAGCAGGCATTGTAATTTGTAACGAACCATATTCTGATCTGGTCGTGCTGCTTCAACCGGCAGATTAAAGCAGCACCTGATGAGCAGTCTTTTATCGATGGTACGAAACCAGAGGCCAAGGGTTCAATTACACCTGGCCCTCGATGTGAGCGCGAGGGTATTTGAGCCGTCCGCCAATCATTCCATCCTTACCACCCCATTTTTTTATTCCCCATTTTTTTACCTCCTCTGTTTGTCTTGTTTTTCCGAGACCTATGCGTTTTTGTTAATACGTAAAGGACAGGGGCAACGAGATGCGAAAAACCCGCCCATGTCTCCTGAACTGAGCTATGGCAATAGGGATAGGCTGCTGCTTAGCTCGTTGAGGGACCTTTTTCTTCAACAGATGGCGCGGCCCGATATTCACGTCATTACCTTAGGCTCCGTCCCCATGGGCATCTTCGGATGCCCACCAATCCATCCGTAACAGCATACGACAGAATCGACCGGAGTGTACTATAGAAGATTATGTAACACTTTTGAATCCCGGCAAAATTAGTCCGGCACACCGAGACGACAATGTCCGATTCAACAGCACAGGTCCGAATTAACAAAAGTCTGACGGAAGCCACTACTCATTTGCTCTAACCCCTAGTTAGGTATAGCGCACCAACTATTTTATGTGGCTTAGCTGACGTTTCGTCTGCATAAACCAATTTCCGATGATACATTTTACCAGCACGCACCTTCAATTCCGATTTAGCCGCCTACCTGCGACAAGTTGGGAGATGTTGTGGTTTATTATTACGCCCTGCACCACAGGAGGAAGACAATATGGTTACCAGAGCCGTAGACGGAACTTGAACCCCCTTGACTAGGGGAGAAAAACAGGGAGATGGGCTGGCCCCCAGCTATTTAACATAGCACATGAGTACGTATCCGTAATTCAAAAGCTGCCAGGCAAAAAACGGTGACCCTACTGAGCACAGATGTCCGAATAGTGGGCTACTTCTGACAAAGTAACCGGTGACTGCGAAAGCAGCAAAGAAACTGGTCTACACATCAACAAGGAAAAAACTAAACTGCCCACCCAATCCCGCAAAATACGATGAAACCCCGCAGAGGTGAAGCTAGACGACCACATTATCGAAAAGGTGGACAACTTCATTTTCCTTGGGACTGCATACACAGAAAGGCTAAGCAGAAAGTCTACAAAAGAATAATGAGGCCTGTGTTGTGAAACATCGACTCTCACCCAAACCTCGAAGAAGCTGATCAGCACCATCGAAAGGAGGGTCCTCAAGCGATTCATTGAAGCTGTTCGTGATGTCAAGTAATGGCGAAGAAGATACGGCAGCGAGTTGTCCGAAATTCACAACGAAGCAGAGATCTCCAAATTCGTTAGAATTCAACAATACAACAAATACAAGGTTACAATGGGCTGTTCACGTGGTACAATTGGGTGAACAAAAGGCGTTTATGGGAGTGGGCAAAAGTGGAAGACCATCCGGTAGATAAAAAAAGCCACTTCCGACAATGACAACTTCAAGCTGCTCGGATTCAGAAACTGGAGGACGCCGCCTGTGAACCAAGAAGACTGGAGGCAATGACTGACGGAAGCCACGTCGCGCGGAGGACACATAGGCTGATAAGCAAGTTAATAAGTAAAAATTTGGGGAGTCGATGTGTAGGGTGTTTGTATGAGTTTGTGGCGATTCTCCATTATGAATTATTATCCGAAATTTGTGGAAATGATTCATACAGTTTTCGGAGAAGAGCTTATAAAGAAAACTTTTTTTTACCACGGAGAATGGCACCACATTTAAGTACTGCCTTAAGCAGGAATCCTTCATCCTAGGTTGGATTTTCCTGCGTTCGTGCTACCTAAAGCGGAGATTTGGGATATATGTTCGCACTGCTCGAACCGGCGATGATCTTTGAGATTTTGCAGAGTACTGACTAAAGTGGTTTTCCGTGGGATGGCACTACTCAAACCAGACATTTACTGCGGCAATATAATTCTGGAAAATCCCAAACAGAATTCCTACCCTAGGACCTGAAACTTGGACCGATTTTTTGTCTTTCTAAAAAAAAATTTTGGAGCTATACTTCATAAATTTTTGGAGCAATCGATCGTCTGGTTTTGCGGCGGAAGTTCCATTTGAAAATTGTTTATTTTCGTTTTGGGGGTGATAGTTCCAAAGGGGCTAATTCATAGAGCCAATCCAAACATATGCCACACACTATCATTCATTCGCCTTCAACTTTCCCACAAGCATACATGATTATCTTATACCGAAATCTTCTGAAAACAAGTCCTTGATTGCTCTATCTGACTATCTATCGAAGAAAAGAAATCTTTTCGGCACACACAAATATATCTTCCGTTCAACACTTGAACCAAAAGTCCATTTAATCGGAAAGAGGCCGTTGATTTACCTCTGGAGAGGTCTGATTAATGCGTGCGTAGTATCGAGGACTGTGTATCTCGTTTTCGTCAATTATTTACGTCCGAGCAAACATCTAAATTATCCCAAATCAATAGAACATGACCGAAGGATCAATTCTACTTCAACTATTCGGTCGAGTTCTTTCAGGGAACCTTTCAGTATTCTTTAATTCAATTTTCTGTATCATTTGGAGGGTCCACGTTGTAGACTGCCGGGTAGAGAGTTCTTGTTATTTGAAACAGTTTGTGATAGTATCCGGATACAATCACGTCTTTCCTTTTATTTCATAAATATTATCAGAATGAAAGTACACTGGTAGGTGGTTGCCTTCATTTGCTTCGGTTAAAAAATTGGATTCTAAATTTCATGTAAAGTCAAACAGTATTTGGCTGAATTTGTCGTGGGGTTCCAGCGCGGTTTTTCAAATTTTCATTTATAGTAAAATGAGAAGAATCGAAGAAACTTGTGGTTGCATTGGCACCGATAGGTCATGCCTAGAAGCGTTAGTCTCATGTCTGACTACAGTTGTTACGCGTTCAACGTCCGAAATTTGTTTATTAACACGAAACGTCAGCTAAGCCGCATGGAATAGTTGACGCGCTATGCCCCACTAGGGGTTAGAGCAAATGAGTATGGGCATAGTTCCCAGGGACTCAGCAGGTCCCTCAAATCAAACACGGAAGCTTGTCAGCTTACTTAGCAGACTACTACTACTACTAGTCGGCTGTGACCTGGGGAAGTACTGATATCAACAACTGGGGTGAGTACCTTCTTGATTCAATCACTAGTTTAGATCTCAGCGTTTATAACAAGGGGAATAGGCCCACATTTGCAACGAGTTCTAGACAGGAGGTGTTTGACATTACCTTTGGAAGCCACCTGGCAGTCAATTGGATTAAGAACTGGCATGTATCGAAGGAACCATCCCTATCCGACCATATTCACATTATGTTTGACTTGGACGTTTCAGTTTTCGAAACACGGGCGTGGCGTATCCCGCAATTAACGCACTGAACGAAGTGTGTCATATCTCTTCATGAGAGTCTCGAACCGGCAAAGCTTGGATAGGCTACTAATATTACCAACACCAACACAGCTTCTGCGAAGAGAAATGCCTTCAAAAGGTAACCAAAGACACTAGGGAAGTTACCGGGTGCAATCCACAGCTCTCACGCCTTTGGAAAACTACCAGGAAATTTATCAACAAAAAGCAAAAAGAACTAGCGGGTGGGAGGACTACCATAACTACCTCTCAGAATACAATAAAAAATCAGATCTGTCAAAAGAAGCAAGTGGAGGGGGGAGGCGCCTGGAATGTCCGTTATAAAAATATTGAAGGCCCTGAAACGAGTCTTTAGAGTACACCCGTGGAGATCTCATGAGTGGCAGATGATCTATCTATAAGTCTTCCGAAGAACGTTTCGTTTGGAAGAATCTAAACTACTCAACACTTGAAGCTGCACTTCGTCTTCATCATCATATTCTCACTCACAATGACTTTGTTCCAACGGAGTGGCCGAATCAGTCACTGGATCTAAATCCCACTTAGAACTTGGACTGTTGTCTTAAATAAGAGGTACAGAAACGGATGAACGAATAAAATTTTGTTTCTTTCGCATCAGTGTGGTGATGTCTCCTTGGATGAAGTCCGCTTCGTGATTGGTGTCCATTTCATCGTGAAGGTTGTTGCGAAGCACGGCTTTGTCGAGCCGCCGTCACTGATGGCATCGGTCTTGGACCAGGATACTTTGGCTCCAAACCACAACCTTCCGCCGGTCTAGCCGGGACCGGTGCAAGCGAGCCAAAAGCATTCTTGTCAAAAATAATTTTGTTGTAATGACGGCGGGTCGACAAAGCCGTGGTTCGCAATACATGGCGCCCAACGTGGGGCCATAATTTTGACCAGGATGCTTTTGGCTCGGTGGCGCCGATCTCGACTAGATCAGCGGAGCTTGTGGTCCTAGATCAGGCACAGTAAAAACATAAATTACGCATAGAGAAGGGTATTAGGAGGAGGAAGGGAGTGTGTCCATCCTTCGGGACACGGAACAATCCAATAGAAGTGAAAAAATTAACTAAGCTCGCATAGTAGGATATTAGGTTGTTGTTGATGTTGTAACAATGATCGGAATTCAGTGTGTTAGTTGGTTACATGCCTACGGTTCGTCGTCATCCCCGGTGGCGATGGATAGACAATTAGCTGCCTCAATTGGGTTCTCCCACAGCGATCTGGGAGTCAGGTGCGTGGGTGTAGCTAGGCAGTGAAATATGTGGTTCACGTCATGAGGGGCTCCATTACAGGCAGGACAGATGTTTGAGACGTCCTGGTCAATGCGGGATAGGTAGGAGTTCAGTCGTGAACACCAGCCTAACCAAAGTTGGGCGAGTGTCATTCTCGTTGCTCTCGGAAGTCTTTTCTCTTCCGGAGATATCGTCGGTGGTATGAACGAGACAACTGCGTTCCTGTGGCAGCTGGTTCTACGCACCGGAGCGACCCGTTTCACAACGGCCAAGAGCTGCCAAAACCCTTCAATGCAAGAAGGAGGGTGTGTTTAGGGCATTAGGTTCGTTGATGGTAGTGACCCTGGTTCAGTTGTTATTGTTGAGGCAACGACTTTGACCGCCTTTGGCCGTTACTGATGAACGGGTTGCTCCGGTGCGCAGAATCAGATGCCGTGGGAGCAATCCTGATTCAGTAGCCTGCATTGGTATCGCAAGCGTCTTCTTCTGTTTGTGGGCGATGTTTTGACTGCCTCTGCTCTCCGTTTGGCCAAAACGTCATTCAGGATGTGATTAGATGCTCTCAATAGTTCGGCTCATCTTTTCCTGAAGGTCATGAATATGTTTAAAATTAAACCTCAGTAGTCCGCGGCGATTCGTGTTGCTGGTCGACTCCTCTGAGTCGCACATATTTCTGGAACTAGTTCGCTTCGTACCAACGAATCCAAGTTGATTTCAGCTCCGTGCCAGATAAGCCTTCAGCGCTTCTTTTAAATCCCCACTCCCTTAAATGATTGATTTCGTCGAAACGGAATCAGTCGTCCACAAAAACAAATCAAATAAAATGGTATAATCATTTCAAATATCCAAGATACTGGTTTTGCAGACTCAGCCACACGCAGTCACAATGGACTGTATGCGCGGACAAGTTCGCCCGTTTGTAAATTTTTTTTGTGCAAATTCCGCGAGGGATTTCTAATACGATTGTGTTGTCAATGGATACCCGAAAGTGTACGTGGGGAAGATGTTTTTTACATATTGGGGCGACCAGTAGCGCATCAGTCTCATGTTTGAATACCGGCGTTTCGGGTTCGAATCCCGTCCACGACGACGTTCGTGGCCATGGATGTGCAGGAGGTGCATGCTGGCAACTGCATTCTCCAAAACCAGTTTATGCCGACGAAAACTCAACTGGGCCACATGGAGCAGTTGACGCGCTATACCCCACAATGGGTTAGAGCAATTGAGAGAGAAAGATTTTAACAAGTTAACGGAGTGCTCAGCTCAGTATCCCTGTTTGTCTCGGGGATTAAAAACGCTTCTAGAAGCAAACAAAGTTGAAGTCGTTGTAGTTTGACGATTTTCGAGACTTGCAGCTCATCGTACATTTCATACAACTCATGGTTGTACCGGATGCGCCATCCATCTCGATCGCAAACAGCCCCGAAAATTCGCCGTAGAACCTTACGTTCAAAAGTGTCTAGCATGTTTTCGGAGGCTTGAGTTAGGGTCCATGCTTCGCAGCCATAGCATAGCACTGGTCGTATAATGGTTTTGTACACGCCGAGCTTCGTGTTTCTGTGCATGTTTCTGTGCACATGCTTCGATCTCATTATGGGAAGAACCGAGAAAAAAGTGTTATTAGCTAATTGTATCCGTCGCTTGGTTTCGTCAGTTTCGTTGGCGTCCCTTGACAAGTTGCAACCCAGGTAAATGAAGTTGTTCACGAACTCGATGTTGAGGTTGAGGATGTTTGGTTGTGCAGGTGTCCTAGTCACCGATTGCATCATTATTTTAGTTTTACCCTCGTTAATACGTAATCCAACTTCCTTTGCAGCGGTATCGAGCGTATGCAGAAGTACTTCTGCGTCAGCCAATATTCGGGGCATGATGTTGATGTTGTCGGCGTACGCTGCTAATTGTGTCGACTTGATGAGTAGCGTCTTGCTGTTGTCCATATTCATGGCCCGAACAACGTATTCCAGTGCTAGGTTGAAGAGCGTCGGTGCCAGTCCATCGCCCTGTTTCAAACCAGTGCGTGTTTCAAATAGATCAGTAAGTCTATTCTGGATCCTGACTTGTGAGACGGAGTTGGTCATCGTCAACTTTGTCAGTCGCACTAATTTTGCCGGTATACCAAATTGCAGCAGGATGTTGTACAGTACTCCACGATCGATACTGTCGTATGCCTGCTTGAAGTCGACAAAGATTTGGTATACGTTTACGTTGTATTACCAGCACCTCTGGAGTATCAGTTTGACTGAGAAGAGCTGATCGGTTGTGGAGTCCCAGGTCTGAAACCGCTTTGATATTTGCCAATGACTCGTTCTGCGTACGGTTTTATTCTATTTTCCAGAATTTTCGCCAAAATTTTATAGGACGTACAAACTAGTGAGATGCCCCTGTAGTTCTCACACCACAGTTTATCTCCCTTTTTATGAATTGGACAGATGATGCTTCTGCACCAATCGTCTGGAATCTCCTCGTTCTCCCATACTCGCAGGAGTAATTGATGTATGGCATCAACTAGACTCGTTCCACCGAATTTTAGCAGTTCAGCTGGAATCTC
The DNA here is from genome assembly GCA_964017055.1 of Chloromyia formosa. Lineage (NCBI taxonomy): Eukaryota > Metazoa > Arthropoda > Insecta > Diptera > Stratiomyidae > Chloromyia > Chloromyia formosa. Next base: position 44,849,466 of record OZ024818.1, on the reverse strand, counting down.
GTCAGCGCCCGGCGCTTTATTTCGTTTTAGTGACCGCAAGGCGAGATCAACTTCCTCTACTGTCGGGGGTTGAATGGGTGGGCCTAGATCAACAATATCGTCGAGAGCTTCCTGTGTTGGGATGTTAGATGGTCGGTTTAGAAGCTCTTCAAAATAAGAGGCCCATCGCTTGTTAATACCATCGGTGTCGCTGATGATATTTCCATCCTTGTCCTTACAAAGGCTAGTCCTGGGTTGGTAGCCGATCTTAATTGTATTTACTAATAGTTTGTACGCTTGTCTGGTGTTCCTATTAGCTAAGTTTTCGTTTATATTCAGCAACTGCTCGTCAAAGTATTTACGTTTCTTACGTCTAATTATTCTATTCGATATTCGCCGTAGCTCGTCATATTTTTCTCTTCTGGCTCTGGTTCCTCGTTGAATCCATTGTCCACAGTTAACTACTGTCGCGTAAAAAAAAAACACAAGCAGAACGGGTAGCAACATGGGAAGTAGAAAAACGCAGTGATGGATCTTAAAATAGAATTCAATGGGATAGATAGATAAGGAGGGGTCGGTGGGCCCGGAGGGCGAAGCTCCGAAAACGGGATGACAGAGTCTTTGGGAAAGTAGACGGATGCGATAATCAGTTCGGGTCGCTGGTGGTGAATTCTGAAAGGCAAATGTAATTATTAGCCGCTTTCGATTCACCGGATCTCAGACCATTTTCATACAAAACGACAGACCGAATCTAGTGAAACAAGTTTACACCCTTTTTCGAATTAAGTATGATTTTTCTTTTTTATAGATGCCAAGTATAAGAGGTTTTTAGAACCCATGCCGGACCAGCTACCAGACTTGCCATCGAACCTACCAACAATCCTGCTATCAAACCTGCCATCAAACTTGCTAAACTTTTGGGTTTGATCTGGTCTAAAATTAGGTCTGAAGGAAGCTTTGTTAGCATGTTTGATGGCAAGTTTGATAGCAGGATATATAGCAGAATTGACGGTAGGTTTGATGGCAGGTGTGATGACAGGTCCGACTGCTGGTCGGACAGCATGTTTTGGTAGCAGGCGTTATTATATATATTATCTCGTTATCGTGTTTATAGCGGGACTCACGCCAAATTTGATGGAAAAATCCTGCTTAGTTTTTAAATTTGATCTGGCATGAAATTATGTCACATGGCAGGATTGACGGCAGGTTCGATGGCGGTTTTGATAGCTGATCTCACGGCAGATTTCATAGCAGGTTTAACGGCAGGTTTGATAGCAGGTTTAATAGTAGGTTGGTAGCAGGAATCGTGGCGGGTTTGACAGCAAGTTTGACGGCAGGCTTGATAGCAGGTTCGATAGCAGGATTGACAGCTGTATTGATAGTAGAATTGGCGGTAGGTTTATAGAACGATTGATATCAGTTTTCCGCGATGTTTATCCCCTAATATGTCCAACCACTTTTCATTTTCATTTAATGACTTAAATGAATCTCCTTTCAAACAGAATCTATTACAAACCTCTACCGATTCTCTGATTTAATAAGAATTCATTCAAGATTGAACCATTACATCCTCAGTTGACATGAATAACTACTAACTCTGGCGAATTTATTATTCAATCCCGTTTGTTAATTAAAAGTCGCTAGAAAATGCGAGTCTTTGCTACAGACTAGTTGCCTGTATTGGTCCCCACGGTGCATTCCCGACAGATTTCATATTAAATCATCATTACCGTGGAAATGGAGTTGATTTGATTCACCCGCCATCACCAACAATTACGACCGTAGCATATTTTGTACGCTAGACTTCAAGCGAAGTGCAACTTAGCTACACGTCTCCAAGATTTTATTATCCGTTTAAAATGAGTTATGTGATGGGATAAAAGGATGTGTGGTTAAGTTGTATAGGGTGCCTCGATAGAATGTGCTGTGTGTGTGTGTAAGGAGTAATTTTTACACTTATGGAAGCTCATTTCTGTACTAATCTGATATTTATGTTATGGTCGTTTTGTATAATTAATCAGGTCTTATGAAGCTTGCAAAAACTTAATGCTGACTTTCAACGCTTCGCGAATATGGCAGAGCATTTTCCAATTTAATCCAACGAGCTTTTTCATTTCCCAGAATAACACTTCATGCGATTTGCAATAGGGATTCATCATTCTCTGCAGTGATCCTGTTCGAACTTCGGGGAAATGAAGCTTCTCAATATCTGATTTGACACTTCAATAATTCATGTCGTAAGAGACTACAATTATAGGGGTACATTTTATACTCCCTCTGTCCCATCGCCTATAGGGCGACTGATTTTTCAACATTGAAAGGGACATAAGGAGACGAAATCAGCATAAAATCCTCCCTTCCTCCCTTGCGCAAAATTGCTCTATTTCTACCGCCTAATTTCATTTCTTTTTAATCTCTCGCTTCTGAGTTTTTAAATGACTCGCAAACTGATTCCCCTCAGTCTAAGGAGCATTATGGCTGGCTGTGTGCAGTGGCGGATCTAGAAATCGAGTTGGGAGAGGGTTCGATTTTGAGTGTTACCTGGAGAGCTAAGGGTATGTCCCCATATATTCAGCTTTCCGGCCTTAAGAAATACGGAGAGAAGTATGCAATGATGAACGTACCTAACCATGAAGAAAGATAGCATTAGTTACAAGAGTTGCTGTGCTTGGTTGAACTTAGGACAGGTTAGATAGGGTGGCATCCTAACGGCTCCACATAAACCGCTGGGGTCCATAGCGATACCACATATTTCCGGTACTCATCCCGTGTCGTTGCTAGCCCTTATCAGAAGATCGCTGTTGAGCTGGAAGGAACCTGACTCATTGGCGAAACTCAAGGGGCTTATGAGTCCCGCGATTCCTTCAAGGTCGTTGAAGAAGTAAGCTCCTAGGCACTTTAGTCTTCTTCTAGCGAATGCAGGACATTCGAATAGAAAGAGTTTGTTTCGTGTCTGATTTTGGCAATTAAGCTTTAGTCTGTACGCGTTTTCCCCTATCAGGCAGTGGTCCGTGAGTATGCTCACTAATAGTGCACACTGATTTCTGTGTAGTCCTAAGATGCTTTTGGTTTTCCTTTTGTCATAAGAGCTCCAAAATATTTTCGTTATTCTGAAGTCGTTTGTGTTAAGCCAGTTAGCGTTGACTTTTTCGTGCATACTGTAGTCCTGGGCTGTCCCTCGTTCGAGGCTAGCCTCCTGTTCGGGTAGTCCGTAATTTTTTTCGTTACCTAGAATTCCGCTATGGCTCGGAACCCACCGGATTTCCACGGTCCTAGCTGATGCCAGTGCTTGTAGAGCTGTTAGGTAGTTATGCACTGTCTTCGGCTTAATAGTAACGGACTGTAGCGCCTTTAGTGCCGCTTCATTGTCCGCATGCTCGTCACAGTGACATTGAAGGAAAAAGGTTGGCGTTAATTCCGTGTGTTTGTTGTTCCAAGAAAATTGGCATGAACAGTTTTGTCGGAATTTAGTTACATGAGACATTATTCCCTGAAAATTTAGCATTTAGCAAAAAAAAAATGATTTGAACGTTTTTCATGTAAAATATATTTTTGAGATTTTTAATTTAGACTCCGATGTTTCATCGATTCGATGGTAGATTCCCTGACAGGGGCACTGAAGAAGTCTACTGTTAAAGCGTTTCCTGTTAATAAGCAAAGAGGAAGGGTTAAATCAGCATGGTGGTCCCCTCAGCTCAATGAGCTTAGGGCCACATGCCCTGATTGGGCAATCTATAGGGGCCACATTGATTTATATAAAAGTGAACTGAGAAGCGCCAAACGTAGCTCGTGGAATCTTTTTTGGGATGGCATTGATAGTAACAGTGATGCCTTTAGACTTAGGAAGCTCTTATCCACGAATCCAACCAACCAACCCAATGCAGAAAGATAATGAAACATGGGCATCCACGAGCCAAGAGACCATCGAGGTCTTGCTTGACTCGCATTTTTCTGGCAGCGCTGCGGCTGAATATCTCGGAATCGCTCCCACAGTCAACGTGACACCATGCGATTTCGCGTCAATTATCTCGAAAGAAAAGATTGTATGGGCTTTAGTCAGTTTTGACTGTCTCAAGTCTTTCGGCACCTATGGTATCATCCCGGCGGACCTACAGCATATGCTAGACGTAGAGTACCCCTGGATTGAATCGATCTTCAAAGCCTGTCTAGAATAGTAAATATTGCTCGCATATGGATGGAAGTTAAAGTGACCTACGACTCATCAGCCTATCATCAACTTTGCTGAAGGTGTTGGACGTTTGATCGACACGCCCTTACGGTGCACTATAACAGAGCATCTTCTATCCGCCTCCCAGTACGCCTACTGGAAGGGCCGATCATTCGACACGGCCTTGCACACTCTGGTAGGTTTCATCCAAAGATCCCTCCACTGCAAGGAGTATTCGCTGGTTGCCTTTCTGGATATCGAGGGGGCTTTCAACAATGTTACAATTTTATCACATTAATTTAAATACATTGTTAACTCCTTTAAAATTGAGATAACTAAAGTGTATAGTACTTGAGGCTATCACTGATGCCCTCTCGACTCTGTGCGGAGGTGACTCGCTTTGGAAGTTATTAAGGCTGATGCCTATATCGCGGGTGGCTTCCACTAGTCTCTGCACATCATCTGTATGCAGGCACGTAAGTAGGGTTACCCCTCAAGGTGGAGTTCTCTCTCCCCGTCTCTGGAATCTGGCTGTCAATAGGCTAAGGCTGGAAGGGTTGGGATGCAAATATCGCTTGTATTGTCATCATGGGGACTCTGAAGACAACCGCTGCCTTAGGAACATTGTTAAATTTACTTCCTTTAGACATTTTCGCAGAGCAAATGCCGGCGGACACGAATGTTCACTTCCAGAATACCGGTCAGTGAACTGCGTCAATCGTAGGCCACTCAGCTGTATTGGGAAACACTGATCACTGACGGCTCTAAGACTGATGAAAGGGTTGTGACAAGGATATACTCGGAGAAGCTAAATATTGGTTTGTCGTTCCGCCTTCCGGAACACAGTTCCGTCTTCCAGACGGAGGTTACAGCAATTTCCGAGGCGCTGACCTGACTTGCGCACCGTGTTTTATCTACTAGGGGTACCGTAATCTATACGGACAATCACAGGCAATTAAATCGCTTACTTCTGTCCTGGTTATGTCAAAGACGGTACCGCACTGCCGCAGCCTTCTCATGCTGATGGGAGGTTTTTCAACATTCCTCTGTCCTGAATACCGAGCCACATTGGTTTTTTGGGAGCTGTAAAGCTGATGAGCCCCGCACGGGCCAGTGCGGGTACGACCAATGAGATTACGGAGTGCCTGCGTAACACAGATATTCGTCTAGCAGCTTGTAAATAGGTTAGCCAAGCTGTGCCGTACGGTAGGACCAACGCTAGATGGAGTAATGGCACTACATGTCATCCGACTAGGCAAATATGGCCCAAACTGGATTCCAACCGATCCCATTGGCTACTGATGCTGAGTAGAAAACATTTAAGAAAAGTATGTGGGGCATATCACTGGACACTGCATATTCGGGGAGCATGCTAGGAAACTTCGGCTTCCACACAATGATACTGTCGAAGCGATGGGAGGAGGAAATTGCTCTCACTTTCTATGTTCTTGCCCTGCTCTGGCAGAACGTAGGAGGGATATCCTTGGATCCTACATACTTTTTTGCCGACTTGGACGATCTACAGAATGTTGGCGTCAGTCGGCTTCATCTTTTCGTTGTCAGCTCTGACTGGTTTGATGACTGAAAGGGCTCAGGTATGCTGAATCTAGTGGGTATCACAACGGACCCAGCGGTGACCCATGTCAAGGCGCACAGTAGCCCGTCTAACCTAACCGTCATTGATTCCCGAGTAGTATTCTATTTAAAGTCGACTCACTTCAATTCTTGTCTGACTGGGGACAGTCGTTAATACCGCACTTGAAAAAAGAGAGTCTCTAGTACGCGACATCGACAGGTGTCATCAAGAAAATTGCATGACAAATAATTTTTAGAGATTATTGTTTACGGAATTATACGGAATTTCGGAGTTTCCAGTTCATACGTAATTTTAAAAGATTCCTCTTAACCCTTCTTACCCTTCGGTGAAATCTTCTTGAAATCCACCGGATTTCACATGCATTTTACTGCCGAACGAAATCTTGGTAGTTAGCAAGGACACAATGAAATATTCCTGAAATCGCGATTGAAATTCTAATGTGATACGGCAATGCCCCCACGCCAAAATAAAGGTGCAAAAATTCCCAATGCCAATATAATTAATTTTCCAATACCAATGACAGTTGTTTTTTAAAAATGTTAACAAAATGTCAAAAAAAAAACAAGCTAGCCTTCGTTGTGACTTATGGTGCATTTGCCACTTTGAAGTTAGTAGTAAAACTTGTTCCGATTTCACTGTTCCTATGAGAGGTATATGAAAAAGTGAGCCAATTTCAACCAAATTTAGGGACTTGATTTGGCAGTCAATATGATGGAATAATATGAAATTTGTTAAAGATATCTTCAAAAATAAAAAAGCTTTCCTAACAAAAACCTGCTTTTGGAAGAGTCGTTCCCATGACAGCTATATGATAGAGTAGTCCAATCTCAACCAAATTCGGAAATATATTTTGGCTGGATTCTTTTGATTATTGTGAAATTTGGAAAAGATAGCTTTAGAAATAAAAAAGTTTTTCCCACAAAAACTTATTTTTGGACCAGTCGTTCCTATGGCAGCTATATGACGTAGTATTCCGATTCCGTTGGTTCCGACATATTTATAGCGTGCAGTAGAAAGAAGGCTTTGTGCAAAATTTCAGCTCGATAGCTTTAAAAATGAGGGACTAGTTTACATAGAACCAGACAGACAGACGGACAGACGGACAAAGCTTAATCGACTCGTCTCATCATACTGATCAAGAATATATATGGTTTATATGGTCGGAGATGCTTCCTTCTGTGCGTTGCAAACTTCATGACAAAGTTAATATACCCTATCACATCCGTGTAGGGTATAAAAAAAAAATAACGGATGCTTGAAATTTTTTGTGACACTTGGTTTCCTTCTGCTTCCCAACTTAGTATGCGTCTGTAGCTTAGCACGGTACCGCACCGGGCATTTTTCCTACTCGAAACACGGTCGTCTACGGTTCAAGCCCCGCAACGGGACCAAATATTTTTTGTTCTCAAATTCCCTCTGTTTTCTCTGCACCCCCTCTAGTTTATAAAAGTGCTTCACACAATTTAAACCTCCACGGTCGAGTTTTTAAGTAAAATCACGCCTTCACGGCTTATACTAACAAAATTTTGACACTTTCGTGGTCGTCTTGCATAGGGATAGCTGCAAAGATGGAAGACCTGATGAGTGTTTCTATCCATACGAAACCCCTAAGCCTGGAGAAATTAAATAGAGGGAATTTGAGAACAAAAAATAGTTGGTCCCGTTGCGGGGCTTGAACCGTAGACGACCGTGTTTCGAGTAGCAAACAATGACCGGTGCGTTACCGAGCTAAGCTACAGACGCATACTAAGTTGGTGTGCAGAAGGAAACCAAGTGTCACAAAAAATTCCCATTTTCACGGAAATAATTCGCACTTGCTCATTGCAAGAACATTGAATACATAAAGTAACGGATGTTTGTCAGCCGTTGACGTATAATCACAATTCAATTTATTTTAATGTCAAATGAAGTCTCATTCGCGTCAGCATAAACACTTTGGCGATTTCGCAAAGGGACCCAAGGATTTCAAGTCCAACGTAAAGGTAGTATTATTCCCAATATACAGATTTACAGGGCAACGAATCGGGAAGCCGTGGCATCTCCTGGTCCCATTTGGCAGCTTAACTGTGACAAGTTAGAAGATTTTGTGGATTATTATTATACGCTCCGCACCACATGGCGGGAAGACAATATAAACTTCCATGGCCACGAACACTGTGGACGGAACTTGAACCAGTAACGACCATAGTCAGCAGACATGAAACTGACGTCTCTACGCAATGAGCTAGCGGTCGCCTACCAAAACGACACCGGGTAAGGCTTAGAATCAACCAAGGAAGCTACGTACCAAATTTGGCTGAAATCGTTCGTCGGAAAATGCCTGGAGAAACGAACTTAGAAAAGACTTAGCCAAGAAACTCTGATTTAAACACAGCACGATATACCAGTCCAGTCCGATAACCAAAATTTCTGCCGTGCCGAGCCGTGCGTGGGGTCATAAAAGGAAGCTGTGTACCAAGTTCGATTAAGATCAAGTCACGTGAAGTAACCGGACGAACCGACAAACGCTCAGAGTGCATCGACCTAATATATGGGGCGGGCCGAAAAATCTATATTTTTTTTTTTTTTTTTGATAGGTAATGAAATGTGAAATTAAGCTGAAAACTAAGTATTCATTAACGCCAACTACGACAAATAACAATTATTTCTCTATTTCGAAATCAATCTAAACATTTTGAATTTCAGTATTTGAATCTGACACTTTTCGCGATGTTTTCCGTCACACCAAACCACATGGGTCCAACAAGTCTGCCAACTTTTTCAAAGGCATTTTCTCCAAATGCATGTTTCAACCTATTTATATTTACAACAGCCCCTGGACGGGCGCCATGCCACTTACCTTCAAATAATAAAACTAAATTAAAACAGAAGCACACTGCTGTCCGCCTTGCCTAGGAACTTATTGATGGATTCGATCCAGCTCAACGGTGAGACGGTGATTTACAGCAGCTATCCTGGTCCTGGCATTGATACTATCGCATACTGCAACATTTGCCAATATCAACTTTTCCGGCATGCCTCGAAAAAACCGCAAAAAAAATGCAAACGGCTAGGCAACTACATCTTCGACAAATCCGAATGGAACACGTTGCAAAATTCACTCAATCTGACCCGTCGTCGCGCCCTGCCGTACCAAGGATCGCGCACTTTCTAAAACACTTTTATTTAAGCACACACTCGGAAAAATGGATATTTGGAAAATTAAATTAGCGAATAAGATACAGGAGTGCACCGAATCAACCGCCTGGGAATTGGCCGATTAATTGGCAATATAATTTAACCCCGGATGCCCAAAAGTATTATTCTAGATACGACCGACAATAATTTATCTTTTGCTAATTATTTATTTAGCCGCGATTAGCGAAGGAAATTCAAAACGCCCGTGGAAATAGTGAATTTGCGCGAAGTCGAAGTGTGTATGTTTTTTCTGACGGTTTACGGTTGGCGCGGCGGAATTACAGAACCGGCAGAACAGGTGCTCTTCCACTAGGAATATTTAATAGCGCACTTTTATCGGGGAAATTCCTGGATTCAGATGATAGGGGGGGAATTATTCCGTAGAGACGAAAAAGAACGGAACGCGTAAAACCACACACTCAAGGATTCGCAAGGTATCCCATCAATCATGCATACACATTTCTATGATTTGTTTAATTTTTTTCGCCCGACATTCGCCAAATCAGCAACAACAAACATTTTTTATTTCAACGCCCCCGTAATTGCGATTATTTCATTTAGCACACAATTTTTCATTAAAAAAAAATTCACCATTACTTTGCACTTTACCAAAGAGGCTTTTCTCTCCCGCACTATCTATCTTTCTCCATATGCAAAAGATGCAGAAGCACGTAAATATTTCAAAATAATTTCTGACTTCTTTTTCTTTTTTGTTTGAGACTTTTGTTTAATTTATTTTATTTTTTTCGATTTTCTGTATTCTTTATGGCTGTCGCGGTCGAGCACTTAAGCGAGCTCCGCTTCTCATAGATGAGTATTTTCACAAAATATGTGTATAGAAAACGCCCACTTGTTGTATACGAGTCAAGATCACGACATCGTCGTCGTCGCTATCGTCGTTGTAGCCGTCATATTTGCATGCCAAAGATCCATAAATATACGAGAAAAGTCCGTTTTTATTGAAAATTTCGAACCGCAAAATTTCTCACAAGGGGTCAAGATGGAAAGTCCGTATACATCTACACTTTGATGAACATATTACGGAGCGCGATTAAGCAACAAAGTTACAGTGACACTAAGTCGTCAACCCGGATGGGGGGGGGGGGCAGGCTGGACATTCACTACAGGACCTGCGAAGGACACACAACTCCGAAACGCGACGCAACACAAAAGCGGAAAAGATACTGCGAGTATTCCAAATAATTAACAACGCAAAATTCTCGATGGACTTTCTCACATCAATTTATAGCACACTTCTGATAAGCTGCCTGTACTGGAGGTTATCGTTATATGGTTCTGACCCCCAGAACAGAATTCACCATCAATAATCAGCACTCAGACCGACGATGACCATTTCGTAATATGTATGTATTATCCAATTGAATTTGCAACTTCCCTGGAAGCCCCATAGACGTTAATTTGATCGCTAAATGCCGGGAAGGTGTGCTTCATTAGCCCATACCCATCAAAAACACTATCGACAACAACCTGAGAACACACTAACTCTGAAAGCGTATGATGTATATTAATAATGATTGTGTAAACACCCAACAATGCTTGAGTGGTTCTGCTGATCGCACTATCTGTCGATTCGTGTGTAAACACACTCAATATTCACGATTTACGGGCAAATTCTCTTCCACACGTCGTTATCAAACCGGAAAGTCCTTCAGCAAACAATCTGTTTTTCAGGAATTTCGCATTTGGGTAAAATTTCAACCCTGCCCCCACACCATTCAAATTTTGACGGATATCTTTTGGGTCCTGACGACACCAAAATTCACACTTTATCGCTTATCGGAACTGTTGCCCGCACACTCGGCTCGGTACACTTTGCGATTTTCGGTTTTCCGGAAAAAACACCTCAACGTAGTATCTTTCTATCTCTCACTGTCGAAACGCGATTTAAAACAAATCGTATCAATTGTATGTACGTACACGTACTACGCGAGGAAGTATCCGAACGATTGTTGACTATCTACTAAACGTTCAACAACATCCGTTTTGGCCAACTCCGTTTTGGATCGGTGCAAAAGATTCGCCAAAAAGCTACACCTAGAATTCGGCGAAAGATTTTCACTCTCTCTCTCTCTCGCTGGCTGTTAATCCGTGGGAAAGTATAAATTCGCATGCGTCAATCAGCCGGTTGGTTGCTGGTCTGACTGCTTTCACCTTTGAGTGTGCGATTCTCAAGTCTCACAGCATCGGATTCAGCAGCCCGGTGGTGGAAAACTTTTGCACCAACCACCCCCTGTTATACGGTGACTGTATTCAGCCATTTGGTGGTAGAGCCGATGGACGACTGAAAGAAAGTCGCCTTCCTTTTGCAAACGAATTAGCTTTGGTCAGGTGAACAAATGTGGTAGCTGGAGTTCGCAAGCTTTTCAGTTCCATCTACAACACCACCCATGGGTACTTGGTAGAGCGTAGGAAATTCCGCCTGTATGTAAATAGCGAATAACAGGTATTAGATTCTCGCGAGTTCCAGATTGTCTGCCTTGGAAACTATAGAGGCAGAACAGAAGTCATAGTTTCTTTAGTCGAAAGAGAGCGACAGTCAGCTTCTGCTGGTTGCCATCCCCAATCGTCAGCAAAAAGCTACTCTGACTGTGTTTTTGCTATGTGATGGATGCAGATACGAGTAACTATGCGGTGGGAACATTTTGATAACAAACGGATAGCGACTTGTAGAATGCCTCTGAAACAGATGATAGTCGTCTAGCACGTGGTGGAGCTTTGTAAATAAAAACAGATTGTTTGGATTAGAGTACAACTAGGTGAGAGTATTGCCAGCAGGATGGTATCAATATTCTGACTGTATTTTTAGAATTTTCGGGAAAAAAAAATCGTCAAACAATACACGAGTACAATCGAGTACATATCATGTCACAAGATTGAAGGGGTTGAGCAAAATTATCAGACAATCGAAAGGGCAGACAACTTAATATATGTATCTTGGAACCAGCATTATAACAATTGCGATGAGACCATGGAATTAAATGGTGAATACCGGCCGCAAACCGATCCTCCTATGCGGTGCTCACCTGACAAAAAAAACAGCTTCATACGTCACGTGATTAAATAAAGTACGTTTTTTAACCTAACACTCGCGTCTTTTTCATTATCTTATTTTTTTTTGTATCATGGCACGTCCGCAACATAACTGGCGCAGTCGGGAAACTTGAAATTAACTTACCCGGGAAGCCGCAAAGGATAACCGATAGGAAGTTAATAATACATAATCTAATTAAACAATGAAACCGGAATATAGAGGGCTACGCTCGCAATCCGAGGGTTTTGTGTAAATATCGGCTCCTTGCTCTTCTTGTTACTAGTCATACGGATAAAATAACCATAATTAAATTATATCTTAGTAATAGTATCTTACGCCCGTTTCACATTGTCCGGTTTCCCCGGACCGGCTAATTTTCATCCGGCTGGAAACCGAAAGAAATTTTTTGTGGAACAAAGAATAGCATAGCGACCTTCACATTGTTCCGGCCCGACTAAAAACAGAGAACTCTCCGGATAGTCGCCGGACATTTCAACTAGTCTTCCGGCGGCCGGATAGCGACCGGGAGAACAGTCGTACATGTGTTTAGATGAGCACCTTTCTATTGTCCGGTCGTAAACCAGGCGATTAATTGCCATTTGCAGGAGAGTAATCGTATTCTCTTGTTGATGGTACATATTCTGTCGAGCATTCGTTCGTTATCTCAAATAAAATGGAAAAGGTAACTGTAGATGCTGAGTTTGTTCGGTCCGGTTTTAGCCGAATAATGTGAAAACATCTATCTTCTGGTTTCCAGACGGATGAAATTTAGCGGTTCCGTGTTCAAGGGATGCAGGGGTGTGCTGACTGTAACTATAGAAATAAACTATTATTAACCTATTTTGAAAAGATATACAAATTCACCCTTCCTGTAAAATTTCATATTTCTAAGTTTAACGGTTTCGAAATGCAAGGGAGATGGGACAAATTATGATCAAATATTTTCTCCTCTCCTTTTTTTCAAATTTAAAGAAAATGCCAAAAGTGGACTTACCTTTCGTACGACACAGGTCTACAACTTAATAATGAGACTTTTTTTTGGAATTTTGGGCATTTATTCATAGATTTATTCATATAACTAAATTATTCAAAATATTGGCCATCAGCAGCGATAACTTTCTCCCATCTTTCGGGAAGTCTACGAATTCCGTCGCGAAAAAAATCTTGGGGTTTCGAGGCTATCCATGAATCGAGCCAGTTCTTAGTATCCTCATATGAAGTAAAGTGCTGATCAGCCAACGCATGAGTCATCGAAGCGAACAAATAGTAATCGGATGAAGCAATGTCAGGGCTATACGGCGGGTGGGGTAGCACTTCCCATTTGGTTGTTTCCAGGTACGTTTTGACGACTTGCGCAACATGAGGGCGAGCATTGTCATGCTGAAGAATTATTTTGTCGTGCCTTTCAGCAAATTGTTGCCGTTTTTCACGCAATGCTCGACTCAAACGCATCAATTGCAGTCGATAGCGCTGCCCGTCAAGGGTTTCATTCGGTTTTAGCAGCTCATAATAAAGAACACCGATCTGGTCCCACCAAATGCAGAGCATAAGCTTGGAACCATGAATATTTGGCTTTGCGGTCGATGTTAATTGGTGCCCGGGCGGTCCCCATGATTTCTTTCGCTTTGGGTTATCATAATGAATCCACTTTTCATCGCCGGTCACAATACGATGCAAAAAACCCTTCCGTCTTTGCCTTTGCAGCAGTTGTTCGCACATGCAAAAGCGCCTCTCAACATCTCTTGGCTTCAACTCGTACGGAACCCAGTGGCCTTGCTTTTGGATCATTCCCAGTGATTTTAACCGCTTCGATATGGCTTGCTGAGTCACTTCCAACGAAATTGCCAACTCTTTTTGAGTTTGGCACGAATCTTCTTCGAGTAATTTCGTCAATTCTTCGTCTTCAAACTTTTTTGGCTGGCCAGGTCGCTCTTCGTCGGTAATGTCGAAATTATCATTTTTGAACCGATGAAACCACCGAAAACACTGTGCACGCGAAAAAGCATCGTCACCGTAAACTTCCACGAGCAATTTATGACTCTGAGCTGCAGTCTTCTTAGCAAAATAATGTCCAAGTAAAACTTCCCGCAAATGTTGTTTTTTTCGTGAATTTTCGAAACTTTCCATGGTCCGGTAAAATACGTTGTCAACAATCAACACGAAATGTTTATACTGACATTGACAGCTTATGAATACAAACTTCAAATGGTATGTATGTCAAAGATGGACTACCATTGGTTTATCGGTGTTGCCATCTCTAAAAAAAGTCTCATTATTAAGTTGTAGGCCATAACATGCCTATGCCAGTTGTAAAAAAAAAATAACCTTAATTTCGCCTCGATGTGGACGCCTCCTCTAGTCCATTAAAGTTGGCCAATTACGACACATCGCCTCAAAAATGATTAATTAGATAACTGCAATTCGCACTATGAAAAACAACATGCAAGCAGTACTCGCCTTTATGAGGCCGGTAGGTGTATTTTTTGCATAGATAGTGTCAAAATGTCTAACTTTAAATTAATGTACTATAGGTATACTCGTAATTAAATATTATCCGATTTTAAAGAAACTTAGAAATTGCCTATGGTGTTGGCTAACATTGGCGAACAATATTTTAGACTTTTACCTAAGGGGTGCAGGGGTGTGCTAACTGCAACCATAGAAACTACTACTATTATTAACCTTTTTTGATGAAACATAAAAATTATATTATTTTTGGTTTTCTATTCTACTAAAATGCCGCTTTCCTGTAAATTTTCATATGTCTCAGTAGAACGGTCTCGAAATGCAAGGGGAGGGGGACAAACTCTGACAACATTTTTTCCCCTTTCGCTCTTTCCTCCTTTCTTCAAAATTGAAGAAAATGCCAAAAATGGAATGTACTAGATTGTACCTTTCTTATGATACCTTGATACACTTGCCTATGCCAAACTAAAAAAAATTCGACCATAATTTCCTCTCTTTGGGAACCCCCCCTTAAAGTTGGTCTATTACAACGAATCGCTTTCTCCGGCGAATTATAATACTTCTACATATTGTATTTCCACCAAATTTCATTCATGTAGCTTCAGCGGTTCGTGAGATATTTCATGCACAGACAGACATACGGACGCATGACCAATTTTTCATAAGGGTTTTACTACAAAACCCTAAAAAAGGGTAGTACAAAGCCTCGTATCAGAATTTTAAGACAATTCGGTACATAAATAAAAACTATTCTTCGACAAAAGAAAGGTATGTGCTAAGAAAAGTAAATCAAGTGTTGAAGAAGGAGTAAATCAAAAAGTGATTGTGAAGAGGCGAAGAGTCGAAGGTCAGCAACGTGGAGCGATTGAGGAGGAAGCGAAGGCGATTAACAGAAAAAAACTACAGAAGACAGATAAAAAATACTATGGAGGAACAACTGCCGCATTTACAGCAGCAAATCCAGGAAAGGGATGACCAAATCCAAAAGTTGGCTACAGCACTACAGCAACTAAATATATAGCGGGAAACCCGCGAGAATCGCTACAAGGTTCTTAAAGAAATGCGATACAAGGTTACGGTGAAAAGTTCCCGGCCTGACAATGAAAGACTGCGATTTTCATTCAGAAAATGATTTTATTATTCTACTTAATCTCCGTTGACTTAAACACACTTGGCCCAGCGTTTCTGCAACATCAGTATTCCTTCACGGAAGTGAGAGTCTGGAAGGCTGTGAAAATATTCATCTACGGCCCTCTCAACTTCTGCATTGGATGCAAAGCGCTTCCCACAAACAAATTTCTTCAAGTTTGGGAACAGATGGTAGTCTAAGGGTGCCAGATCAGGAGAATAGGGGATGGTCGAGCAAATCGTACTCCAAATCCCGCAATTTGCCCATCGCCAACGCACACTTATGTACAGGTGCGTTGTCCTGGTGAAAGATGATTATTTTCTTCTTAAAGCCAGGCCTCTTCTCGCGAATTTTGGCATCCAGCCGGTCAAAAAGTTTGGAGTAATATTCGCCTGTAATTCTTCTGCCTTTTTTAAGGTAATCAATTAACAGGATCCCCTGCGCATCCCAAAACACGCTGGCAATGACTTTTCTGGCAAATGCGATCGACTTCGCTTTCTTTGGCGCTGAACCACCAGCTTTTACCCACGGCTTCGACTGCTGTTTCGTTTCTAGGATGTAGTGGTGGACCTAGGTCTGAACCATGGTGATAAATCCCGGCGCAAAATCGGTCGGATCCCGATTGAATCGGTACAAAGATTGCTGAGAAAATCGTTTGCGCATTTGCTTTTTATCGACTTTCAGTAAATGCGGCAGCCATCTTGCGCAGAGCTTTCGTATCTCTAATTCTTTGTGCAAGAAGTTTCGCACCCTTTCTTCCGATATCCCCACAGCCTCAGCAATATCACTCACTTTCTTTCGCCTATCGTTCAACACGATATCATGCACTTTTTCAATGGTTTTCGGTGTGGTTGCGGTTTTTGGCCGTCCTTCACGTGGGTTGCTTTCGAAGGATGTGCGACCACGTTTAAATTCAGCTGCCCATTTCTTAACGGTTGGCATCGAAGCATCAGAGTCCCCGTAAACTTTTGTTAACTTCGGATGAGTTTCCTTAGGGGTTAATCCATCCAAAACGAAGAATTTTGTGACCGTACGATATTCAAGTTTCTCCATTTTAACGAAAAACACGTAAGACGTCTACTGCGAAAATTCGTGTAAACAAAATACTTTAGGAAACAAGTTGAAGCTTGTCATACGAACTAATGACATGTACCCGCAGGCAGGAAACAAAATTTTTTGCTGATTGTACCGGTATTTCTGTGTCAGTCCGTGAACTTTTCACTTTACCCTCGCATATGACGAATTTTACCGATCGAGGAGAAGTAAAGATAAAAAGTTTCGTAAGTAACATCGAACACTATTTAAACAGTATCAGTAACTTGGAAACAAGGAGATTAGCTATTGGGACAATTTCTTATGAGAAGGTACAAGGGGGGGCGAAGGATCTCTTTCTCTCTCTCTCTAATTGCCTTGACCCCTTTTTTTTTTTTTTTTTTATACAGGCGGGGGAATCTTCTATAAGATACCGATATCGGTATGTCAGATTTTTACTGACTAAACCCCACAGGGTGGACAGTATATTTATATCCAACCTGCGCGAACACCTGTGTCTCCCCCCTTGCCCTGTGGAACCACCTTTCGGTATTACTTCGCAGGGAAGGGTACTGGCTGTTAGCCTACGCTAACTTGCGCAGACCTGCGCCTCTCCTCCTCCCTTCGGAGCTCGATATGAATGCTGCACACTGCACGACTCACGGCGTCCCAGTTGCTCGTGGATAAGAGCATGTGCTCAACAAGGTTCTCCGGGCTGATTGTTGCGCCCAATTCCGCTTCTAGTGTTTCGCGGTTCCTAGCGAATCTTGGGCAGTGGAACAACACTCCTCTATTCCAGGACATCTCGGGCACTCCGCCGATTCGTCAATCTTGAACCGGTGCAGATATTGTCTGTAGGAGCCGTGACCGGTTAGGAATTGTGTCAGGTAATGGTTTACCTCACCGTGTTTCCTATTCATCCAACTCTCAATTCGGGGGATGAGTGTGTAGGTCCAACGACCTGTTTGGGCTTCCTCCCAACGTACCTGCCATTTTCTTAGAGACTCGTTTCTTTCTCTTACTCTCCGTACTTCCGGAACCCCCGCTGGTTCCAAATGACGACTTTCATAGAGCCGGTTCATTTCGTCGGTTAAAATATCTATTGGAATCATTCCAGCAACTACGTAGGCAGCTTCATGGGATGTCGTTCGATAAGCGCAGCACACCCTCAACGCACTCCTTCGGTAGACTGAGCTTATCTTTCGAATGTTACTTGCGTGAACAAGCACCCCAGACCACACCGGTGAAGCATACAATAGTATTGAGGTGATGACTCTAGACAATAAAAGCCTTCTACTCGGTCTCGGGCCCCCTATGTTAGGCATCATTCTTGCCAGTGCGACAGTTGCATTAGCCGCTTTTTCACAAACGTATTTGAGATGCTCCCCGAAGGTCAGTTTTGAGTCGATCATTACTCCCAGGTACCTAATAGCTTTTTTGGAAGTGATGATGCTACTTCCGACTCTGATTTTCAAAGAGTTCCTCTTTCTGCGATTGCTAATTAGAACAGCTTCCGTTTTCTGCTCTGCCAGCTCAAGTCCCACTTTTTCAAGCCACAGCTTAATTGTAGTTATTGCCTCGCCGGCATACATTTCTGCGTAGTCCGAGTCCTTAGCTACCACAACTACCGCAATATCGTCAGCATACCCGATTATTGTCACGCCCTTAGGCATCGGGAGGTTAAGAATGTCGTTATACATTATGTTCCATAATTCGGGCCCAAGAACCGATCCTTGTGGAACTCCTGATGACACATTGTAATCCTTGGGTCCCTCACCTGTATCATACTGGAGGATACGATTTGAGAGGTAGCTCTTTATTAGCTCGGCTAGGTAGGCCGGCGCGCCCATTTTATGGAGAGACGTGTGGATGTGTTCCCAGTTGGCGGAATTGAAAGCGTTTTTCACGTCCAATGTCACCACAGCACAACATTGGTTCTCCCGCAATGCCTCCTTTGCCAAGGTAATCACCGACATAATCGCGTCAACCGTGGATCGGGCTTTGCGAAAGCCGAACTGTCGGTCTGAGAGGCCTCCTTTTTCCTCCACGGCCTGGGATAGCCTGTTGAGAATTATCCGCTCAAACATCTTTCCGGCAGTATCCAAGAGACAGATTAGGCGGTATGAGTTTGGTTCCCCTGGCGGCTTATTCGGTTTGGGTATCAAAACCAATTTCTGTTTTTTCCATATATTTGGGAAAGTTCGTTCCTCCAGGCAGGCTCCAAATGTACGAATGAACTTCTCTGGCACCGTGCGAATTGCCACCTTCAACGCTTTATTGGGAATACCATCCGGGCCTGGTGCTTTTGAATCATCAATTTTAGAGGATACGTGTAAAAGCTCAGTTACCGTTATGGCCGGAAATTCGTCTTCATTCCCAACGTTGTGCTCTCTTGGTCGCACTTCGTGACGAGGAAACAAAACTGATATTATCCTCTTCAATAGAATGGGACATTTTATTTCGGGTGGTTTTTGACTTATTTTTTTCATCACCACTCTATAGGCCGTTCCCCATGGATTTATATCCGCATCATCGCAGAGCCCTCCAGGGGCATGGGCGCGTCAACATCTCTATCATTTCTATGCCTTATTGACGTTTCAATAGCATATCTACTTTTCGGAAGTGCAGTTACTAGCAGGCACCTCCTATCCGCGCCGTCTTTATACTGTCAACCTCGGAGCACTGTGAGAGTTCTATTAGTACTCACAGACAGTTTTTGATCACGCCGAGATTTGATCTCCGAGCTCTAGATTAGTATCGTAGAGCGGTGACCGAACGATCACGGCCACCGAGCGTGACAAGAAAAAAGAACATTTAAAAATAAGATACAAGCCCGATACATAACCGGCACGAATTTACAGGAGAATTAGCAGCTTAAGAGTCAACAACGTAGCAGAATTAGCCTAATGCTAATTCTGCTACGTTATTGATACAAAAAATAAAATGTAAAACTGACGAGTTGATAATATACTATAAGGAAAACACATGAATTGATTTGACAAATGTCGAACCTTTGTTGGCTAATACAATTAAAGACATGAGCCAAGGTGTGTTGTTAGACATAATTTACGAAGAAAAACATTTGGAAAATATTTTAACTATTATGAATAAAAGGCGGTTTGAAGATGAATGTATCAAACCATAATTTAAAAGACACAGAGTTAGTAATTACCGTAAAGAACAAAAATATAGACATAGTAAATCGACAACAATATTCAGACAACAATAGACAGGGACCAGAACAATTTCAAAGACAGACAAAATACAGAGAAGACTCTAATGAAGCCAAACCGTACCAAAATGGTAATAGCGGCTATGTACCTCACAATCAAAATACTAGAAATCATGAACATAATAATTCCGATTATAACAATAATTATCAAAATTCAGGCCAGTATAACAATCATCAAAACTCAGGCCAATATCGAAACAATTATCAAAATTCAGATCAGTACAGAAATAATTACCAAAATTCAAGACAGTCGAGACAAGCATCGGGAGGTTTCAAGCAATATCGACAAGAGCCTATGGAAGTTTATAATATACAACGCAAAAAAAAAAGGTTTCCAAAAATTATCCGAAAAACAATGGCAGTACAGGTAGGCTAAACTTGAAAATATTCACCCTATCAATATCAAAAGACCCCTCAAATTTTATGAATTGGCTAAAACGAATGGAGAAAAGGAATTTCCAGAATTACAGAATGAAACAGAACCAGATAAATTTCCAGAATTACAAGAAGAAACAGTGTACAATTTTTATACTCTAGATGAAATCTGAGAGTATTATAAGTTTGCCACAAAGTTTGTAACGCTAAGAAATAAGGCTCGCAGAAAAAAATGAATGATACAGAAGTTCATATTATCACTCGAATATCTCAAAACCGGATGTCCGTCTGTCCGTCTGTCCGTCTGTCCGTCCGTCCGTCCGTGACCTCTCTAGCTCGAGAACGCGTTGAGCTATGAAGTTCAAATTTTGCACACGTTATTTTTGACAAAAAATGAAGGCTAAGTTCGTGAACGGGCTAAATCGCTCCACCCCTTCTACCCCCTCCCATACAAAATGACACATTTTTGAAAATTTACAATAATCAGATTTTCTCAGAAACTATAAAACATCTTGCTTTGAAATTTTTAATATATCACTTTTATGATAATTGTAACCTATGTTATAAAACTTATTGTAATCCTCACCCTCCTTCTACCCCCTCCCATACAAACTGCACTATTTCATGAAATACGTTAAGCCAATTTACTCAGTACGTATACAATTTATCGGGCTGAAATTTTGTACTTAACACTTAATTAACAATATCAGTTAGATTCAAAAAAATTAATCGATTACCCTTACTCCGTCTACCCCCTCCCATACAAAATGACACATTTTTGATAATTTACAATAATCAGATTTTCTCAGAAACTATAAAACATCTTGCTTTGAAATTTTGAATATGTCACTTTTATGATAATTGTAACCTACATTATAAAATCTATTGTAATCCTCACCCTCCTTCTACCCCCTCCCATACAAACTGCACTATTTCATGAAATACGTTAAGCCAATTTACTCATTACCTATACAATTTATCGGGCTGAAATTTTGTACTTAACACTTAATTAACAATATCAGTTAGATTCAAAAAAAAGTAATCGATTACCCTTACTCCGTCTACCCCCTCCCATACAAAATGACACATTTTTGATAATTTACAATAATCAGATTTTCTCAGAAACTATAAAACATCTTGCTTTGAAATTTTGAATATATCACTTTTATGATAATTGTAACCTACATTATAAAATCCATTGTAATCCTCACCCTCCTTCTACCCCCTCCCATACAAACTGCACTATTTCATGAAATACGTTAAGCCAATTTACTCATTACCTATACAATTTATCGGGCTGAAATTTTGTACTTAACACTTAGTTAACAATATCAGTTAGATTCGAAAAAAAGTAATCGATTACCCTTACTCCGTCTACCCCCTCCCATACAAAATGACACATTTTTGATAATTTACAATAATCAGATTTTCTCAGAAACTATAAAACATCTTGCTTTGAAATTTTGAATATATCACTTTTATGATAATTGTAACCTACATTATAAAATCCATTGTAATCCTCACCCTCCTTCTACCCCCTCCCATACAAACTGCACTATTTCATGAAATACGTTAAGCCAATTTACTCATTACCTATACAATTTATCGGGCTGAAATTTTGTACTTAACACTTAGTTAACAATATCAGTTAGATTCGAAAAAAAGTAATCGATTACCCTTACTCCGTCTACCCCCTCCCATACAAAATGACACATTTTTGATAATTTACAATAATCAGATTTTCTCAGAAACTATAAAACATCTTGCTTTGAAATTTTGAATATGTCACTTTTATGATAATTGTAACCTACATTATAAAATCTATTGTAATCCTCACCCTCCTTCTACCCCCTCCCATACAAACTGCACTATTTCATGAAATACGTTAAGCCAATTTACTCATTACCTATACAATTTATCGGGCTGAAATTTTGTACTTAACACTTAATTAACAATATCAGTTAGATTCAAAAAAAAGTAATCGATTACCCTTACTCCGTCTACCCCCTCCCATACAAAATGACACATTTTTGATAATTTACAATAATCAGATTTTCTCAGAAACTATAAAACATCTTGCTTTGAAATTTTGAATATATCACTTTTATGATAATTGTAACCTACATTATAAAATTTATTGTAATCCTCACCCTCCTTCTACCCCCTCCCATACAAACTGCACTATTTCATGAAATACGTAAAGCCTATTTACTCAGTACGTATACAATTTATCGGGCTGAAATTTTGTACTTAACACTTAATTAACAATATCAGTTAGATTCAAAAAAAATAGTCGATTACCCTTACTCCGTCTACCCCCTCCTATACAATATGACACATTTTACCAACGTTGCTCTCTAGCTTGATATCGCTTTGAGCTAATACAAAATGTTGTCTTTGGGCAATAAGCTGATTTTCTCGAAAAGTTTTTAGCTATTAGTCTGAAATTTGGAATATAAAGCTTTGATGAAAATATCAGTCTCCGGAAAAAGAATTTATCAGAATCCTTTAACTTAACCAGGTTCAAATTCATCTAGAGTATTGCATGATTGGGGTTTACCCCAATCGTAGTTCTTTTATGTTTTAAATTGTATTTAATAAATTAACGATATGTAAGTAGTCTCAGCCAAACAAAAACATTTGTCTGGGCAAACAAGGGCTTGTAATGGGCTGGGCAATTGAAATTAAATATTATCGTTTTGAGGGTGTATAATGTGGCGCCCAATGTCGGATAAAAAAAATTATTTTTTGAATAAAAAAAAACTTGATGGGTGGGCAAACGAAAATTTTGGATGAGAAATCCTGGGCTGACGTTGGGCAAACGAAATAGCAAAAAAATTCGTGGTTTTCTGCAATTTGAAAAAGTATTTTGTTAATAACTTTTTTTGTAAAGGTGGGCAAGCGAAAAATTTTCCTGGGCAAACTAACTGCACAATTTAAATTTGAAAAATCGAATGTGACGGTGCCAACTTCACAGAGCTAAAGCAACGTGCGTATAGAGCCACGCGATAGAGTTGAAACTTCGTGGATGATGACAAATAAATAAATAAATAACTGGCGCAACAGTCCAATTTGAACCACGGCCTCGAGATGAGTTAGCATCATCTCATTTTCTAGATCGTGACGGTTTTTGTGCAGAGGTATGTGATCAGCAAGACGCTCAACCGAGTTATTTACCCCATAATGGGTACTCATTTTAACAGTTGAGTGGGCTCATAGTCCGACACGTAAATCCCCGGAATCGAACCGGGGCCCAGTGCGTTGAAGGCGAACGTGCTAACCGTTGCGCCATCCGGACTATGATGATGACAAATGAAAGTCAAAAATTTTGATCCGTAATTATCATTTTTCATATTTTCCATTCCAAATGTTTCTCATTTTTTTTTAATGTTTTTTTTTTCTTTTTTTTAATTATAGTTTCGATATGCGCTCTCTTTTTATTTCAATTCTTCACATTTTCGATATTACGCACTTTCCATTCTCTGTATTTTCCATTCTGCATATTCTCCATTTTTTCTTATTTTCTTCATAATTAAATTTCCATATTTTCATTTTTTTATTTCGACTGACTGTGGGTACTAATATAACTCCTACTGGGCTCCGAGCTTGTAAGTATAAAGACGGCGCGGAAATGAGGTGCATGCTAGCAACTGCACGTGCGAAAAAGTAGATATTTTATGGAAACGTAAACAAGGCTTGGAAATGCAAGAGATGTTGACGCGCCCATGCCCCTGGAGAGGTCAAGGTCACACAATTTTCTTCAGACAGCTTCAAAGCATGGAAATTAAAATACATAGCCATTTTTTTTTTCAAAATAATAGGGGCTTAGGCAATTATACATTTATCTTTATCTTTATCATTTTTTTTTTGTCTAACATGAGTCATTCGATTCGAATTTCATTCACATCACACGCGTTTATCAAAACAACCATGCCAAGTAATCAAACTAATTTACGCCAAACTTTAATTTAAATGATACTACTATACCCACATCGTGGCCGCCACCCTCCTTCCAAATCAATCAACACTTACAAGTAATTTCGATTGATCCCGCAATTATTTCTCAAATTCTTAGCAACATCATGTGTGGAATCAACAACCTTCAGTTACCTATAGAGCTCAAACATTTCCATACACAAAACTAAGCATTTCCATTTCATTTTCTACATTTTTCTTTTTCCAACCACAATAAATTTATTAATTATAGCGCATATGAGAAAAAAGAATCTACACACGACACGTATTCATCTTCAGCGGCTTCTCTCAAACTAATACCCAATAACGAAGACGTCATCAAGCTAATTTGTGGATCGACGGTAATCGGGGAGATCTTTTCCAAAAATAAACGTATTTATGGCGGTGGAAGGACGCTGTGGGCGATTTGGAAAAACTGACAGCATGGTTATGACGAAATTCAGTGAAGTGTGGGGGGAGAATGTGGGAGGCGCTAAGTGGCGATCACAATGATCCATTCCGTTCCAGTCGTGTGTGTAGAGCCCGCAGCACAAAAATCAAGTCTTATACAAATATTAGGTGTGTTTTTTTTGTACAGAGCAGAGTAGAACAGGGTAGGCGCCAAAAAAAAAACCAGACCGAAGCTTCGATTCGGCCTGCAGTCCATGCATACCCTACACTTCTACAGAGCTAGTGGTGATACCAAAAGTACCTATTGGTAACGACCATAGGCATTAAAAGTGAGTTTCCTATATGGTCAGTTCATAGGGGAAGTTGGCGCGCATTCAGAAGGATCTTCACCATTCTCAAAATCAACTATCTAACTCACACTAAAAATATTTCTCGAATTTTTCAAGTCACTAGCTTCATTCTATCGAAAGTTATCGCTTATTTGGAGAGTCACTCGTATGGAAGGTAGAGGTTTATTTTGTTGGAGCTTGCACATTTTCAATAACAACTAACTAGATCCCAGTTGCTCAATTGCCCTAACCCCTTGTGGGGCATAGCGCGTCAACTGTTTCATGTGGCCCAGTTGACGTTTCGTTGGCATAAACTGGTTTCGGAGAATGCAGTTGCCAGCATGCACCTCCTGGACATCCATGGCCACAAACGTCGTCGTGGACGGGATTCGAACTCGAAACGCCGGTAGTCAACAATGAGACTGATGCCTCAACACACTGCGCTACCGGTCGCCTCAAGTAACTAGATCCCAGTGCAAACTTAGCTTCATTTTATCGAAAGTTATCGCTTATTTGAAGTTTCATTTGTAGGAGAGGTAGGGGTTCTTTGGGTCAGATGTTGCCCATCATTGCCACCAACCAATTAGATCATTCTACAAACATTTAAACAAAAATTCAAGTCTCTAGCTTCTTTCGAAAGTTATCGCTTATTTGAAGTTTCATTTGTAGAGGAAGTAGAGGTTTCGTTGGTTGGATTTTACGTATTTTCAATATCAGCTATATTAGCTGAATCCTACTACAAACATTTGACCGAAATTTCAAGTCGCTAGTTTTATTTTATCGCAAAATATCGCTTAATTTAAGTTTCATTTGTTGGGGAGGTATGTGTTTCTTGGGTTGGATCTGGTCCATCTAATACCAACTAATTAGATTTAACTACCAACATTCTACCAAATTTCAACTGGCTAGTGTCATTCTATCAAAAGTTAACGTTATTAAAGTAATATTTAATTTTTTAAATTTGCAGGGGAGGTAGGCGTTCCTTTGATCTGATTATGCCCAGCTAAAACTCAAGCAGCTTCTCACATCAAGGTTATATGCCAAAAATCAGGTGTCTACGTCAATTGGTTCAAGAGTTATAGGCAAAAATCCTAAAAAGTTGGGTAGTACGGGGCTCTTTGTAAGAAAATGACCGTTAGTTTTCAACAGATCGATTTTATTTTCCCGAGAGAGTATTAGATTACGCTTACGAGCAATCTATCAAAGCTAGTGCTTTGTATGTTTATTTAATCGGGAGTTAAATATATTTCATTATTTTACGTAGGGGAGGTAGGCGTTCTCTTGACCTGACCATGCCCATTTTCAATCCAACCAACTAGATCATACTGCCAACATTCCTCCAAAATTTCAAGACTCTAGCTTTATTCTATGGAAAGGTATCGTGTGAACGGGCAGGCAGACAGACAGACATAACCAAATCGAATCAGAAAGTGACCCTGATCATTTACTTATATATTTATGTATTGCTATACCTCCGGAGCCTCCTTGAAGGTCTTACATATTTTCGTCGCGACAAAAATAATATACTGTAAGTCTAGGGCATAAAAATGAAGTGTTTGTTTGTTCGTTTTTTTTCTGGCCAAACGGTTTGACAATTTCAGTGAAAATTGGAATTGTTTGTGACACTTGGTTTCATTCTGCACACCAACTTAGTATGCGTCTGTAGCTTAGCTCGGTAACGCACCGGGCATTTTTTGCTACTCGAAACACGGTCTCTGCGGTTCGCGCCCCGCAACGGGACCAACTATTTTTTATTCTTAAATTCCCTCTGAATTAATTTCTCCGAGCTTAGTGGTTTCGTTTGGTTTGACAATGTTTCATGAACATTACTAGTGCAGTGGCAGTCTGACGACGCCTATTTTCACGTCCACGTTCCAGTACTGCAAACTGCTATTTTATCAATGTGGGAATTATGGAAAAAAAGTACAAACATTAAATATCAATACCCCGAAAATTCGATTTTTGCACTTAACCCGCTATTCGCAAGTGACACGGGTATATACTATATTTGAGATTTTCAATTTTTCAAATTTTCTATTCTACATATAAGATGACCAATTTTAAACAATTTAGATATCGACACCCCTTAAATAGTTGTCTTTATTAAATGATGTAAACGATTTTTGAGACATGAATATTGGCCTTCAAATTTTGTCACAATCTGAAGTTAAAACAAATATTCAAAAGTGATTGCCGCAATTGAGAGCAATTAACAAGGGGTCACAAAAAAAAATCTGTAAAATTACCCCATAACTTTATAGCATCATATTGTCGGTCGATTGTGTGGATCTTATCTACATTAATTACCATAATAAAACAAAGAGACTCCTCGGGAATCTCGAGATAAATGTGGCTGAATAGCTAAAGTTCCAATTGAATAGTTGTTTCAGAGTTGAGCTGCCTAATCGCAAGCCTGTTAGCCTTGTTGTCAGTGGTGTAGATAGCTTTTGGCTTGATCGTCGTCGGCGTAATTTTTTTTTCTTCTCATAGACCAATTTCTCCCCATGCGCTCGGTGTATGGATTTGTAACGAAATTATATTTAAATCCAGATACATTCCGCTTTTAAGTGCTTTGGAATGAAGTGAGTGAGTCCCGAGCCTTAGAGTTTTTTTTCGTGTCCTTTATGTTTTTTGAGTCTTTTGAGTTTTATACGTTTTTTTTTTTAATTTTGCAAATTTTGAGTGTATTGAATCTAATGAGTTAATGAGTCTAATGGGTCTATTGAGATTATTGAGTTAATTGAGTTTATTGAGTTAATTGAGTCAATAGAGTCTAATGAGTCAATTGAGTCTAATGAGTCTATTGAGACTACTGGGTCTTATGAGTCTATTGAGTTTACTGAGTCTATTGAGTCTAATGAGTATTTTGGATCTTTTTAATATTTCGATTCTTTTGATTCTCTCGATTCTTTTGATTCGTTCGATTCTTTTGGTTCTTTCGATTCTTTCTTTCGATCCTTTCCATTCTTTTGATTATTGTGCTTCTGTAACGGTAGCAGCATCAGAAATAGTTTGACATTGTCGTGGTAGGTTAGTGAACAACTCAGACCCGCCCCGTTAAGTCACGCGTCTGCCCGAGAAAACACAGTCATGATGGAACAAGAAGAATAAAATTTATAAAAAATTAAATATTATGCTTAACTGAGTGTCACGGCAGATGAAATGAAAAAGAAAATATCAAAAGGGTTTGCGTTCATCACGGCTGGAACTTCGGGAAAACTCGGAGAGCCATGGTGTTCTGGCTCGAAGCACCACGGATTCCTTGGTCCCGAAGTTAGAAAAGAAGAGACACGGAGGATAAGCCACAAGATCGAACGATGGAGACTCGCGGAATAACTATTTATTTATTCTTTGTTATCCGGAACAAAAGAAAAGAAATAAAACAAGGAACACAAAACCAAAGCGACACAAAACCAAAACGACCCAAAACAAGAAATAAACTCACCCGCACTCACTCACCCCCACACGTAAACATTTTTCCACACAGACCCCCGAGACCATAGCACTCGATCCACAGAATTTCAAAACGTAATCCACCCGGAAATGAACGTACAGAATGGCGCTCGCGGCGCACAGTAGATCGATGCCATGGACGAGTCCGGACATGGCAATGATTCGGAAAGTGACCGATTTTGGGGGGGGGGGGGGGGGGGCAAAAGTATAATCCTCCACGTGGTGGGCGCCCTCTGGTGAAGGCAGTGTATCAAATCGCTGACGGCCAAGTCTAAGCGATAAGACAGTTCGGAAAAAGGGAGATAGCTGTAGTCTGAATGGCTGACCAACATCCAAGCGTCTCAGGTTTAGTAGGATGGAATGACTTGCGTAGTTCTACCTGCGACATAGTTGTGTGAGCTCCAGCACGTTTATTAAACCATCTGAAGCAGCTGCCTTCCGAGGCCATCCTCTGAATGGAATTTAGCGATGTGCTGACAACTCGTCCTTGTATAAACCACTCCACGTCAAGAAACCTGGAACAAAAGCCTCGGATTGTACGGATCAACAACGACGACCACACAAACAACTAAAGGATTATTCTTTCGGATCCTGGAATGTAGTCCCTGAACAAACCGGGGGCCGAGAAGGCCCTCCTTCAACAGATCGAAAAGTACAAACTGAGCATTACTGCAGTCCACAAAACAAATTGGCTTGGCAGCAAGATAAATGACAAGCAATCGCACACAATTTTTACAAGTGGCAAACCATCAGGCCGCAAGCAGTTTCGAGTAGCATTTATAGTGAACAATCACCTCAAACCGCACATTACTGACTTCAAACCCATAAATGAACGGCTATGTGCGATTCGCATTAAGACTTGACTCTTCAATCACTGGCTCATCAATGTGCATACCTCCAGTGAAGTTAAATAAGACGCAGTAAGAGACTAGTTCGACGCCCGCCATGAGACTCTCTTCGAATCACTTCCAAAAATCGACGTAAAATTGCTGCTGGGAGATTTTATCGCGAAAGTCGGACATAGAAGTTAGCACCGGGGGAGCCCTGGAGGCCACAGTCTCCATGAAAAATGCAACGGCCGGCGACTAATCGACTTCGCCTGCAGCAGGAATCTAATCGTGTTTCCCGCATCGACGCATTCACAAGCAGACCTCGAAATCTCCAGACGCACATACCGTCAACCAAATAGATCACGTCCTCATTTGCAGGATATGGGCGTCTAGTGTGTTGGATGTCCGCTCCTATCGAGGAACAAACTGCGACTCAGATCATCACTTGGTGAAGACGACCTGCAGATGCAGAATCTCCTCAGTGCACCAATCGAGAATCAGCCCTCCCAAAATCTTTGCGGTTGATAAGCTTCTGAGCGATGCTACGGCGGTGGCGTATACTACCGTCCTTGAGGAAAGACTATCGCCTATGTTACACAACATCAGCAACACAGGCATCCATGGGTTCTGGGAACAACTCAAGGGTACCATCACGGAAGTCGCAGAAAAGGTCGTGGGATATAAAACCCGGCGAGCGCGAAATGACTGGTTTGACGAAGAATGCAAAACGAGGCCTATAGACAATGGATTCAACAAGGAACCAGAGCCAGAAGAGAAAAATATGACGAGCTATGGCGAATATCGAATAGAATAATTAGACGTAAGAAACGTAAATACATTGACGAGCAGTTGCTGAATATTAACGAAAACTTAGCAAATAGGAACACCAGACAAGAGCACAAACTAGTAAATAAAATTAAGAACGACTACCAGCCCAGGACTAGCCTTGTAAGGACAAGGAAGGAATCATCATCAGCGACACCTACCATCTAACGCCCACCCATACAACCCCCGACAGTAGAGGAAGTTGATCTCGCCTTGCGGTCACTAAAACGAAATAAAGCGCCGGGCGCTGACGAGATTCCAGCTGAACTGCTAAAATTCGGTGGAACGGGTCTAGTTAGTGCCATACATCAATTACTCCTGTGAGTATGGGAGGACGAGGAGATCCCAGACGATTGGCGCAGAAGCATCATCTGTCCAATCCACAACAATGGAGATAAACTGCGGTGTGGGAACTACAGGGGCATATCACTAGTTTGTACGTCCCATAAAATTTTGACGAAAATTCTGAAGAATAGGATAAATCCGTACACAGAACGAATCATTGACGAATATTAAAGCGGTTTCAGACCTGGTCGCTTCACAACCGACCAACTCTTTACAGTCAAACTGATACTCCAGAGGTGCTGGGAATACAACGTAAACGTATACCAAATCTTTGTCGACTTCAAGTGGGCATACGACAGTATCGATCGTGGAGTACTGTACAACATCATGCTGCAATTTGGTATACCGACCAAATTAGTGCGATTGACTAAGATGACGATGACCAACTCAGGATACATAAAAGACTTACTGATCTATTTGAAACACGCACTGGTCTGAAACAGGGCGATGGACTGGCACCGACGCTCTTCAACCTAGCACTGGAATACATTATTCGTGCCATGAATATGGACAACAGCAAGACGCTACTCATCAAGTCGACACAATTAGCAGCGTACGCCGACGACATCAACATCATGTCCCGAAGATTGGCTGACGCAGAAGAACTTCTGCATACGCTCGATACCGCTGCAAAGGAAGTTGGATTACGTATTAACGAGGGTAAAACTAAAATAATGATGCAATCGGTGACAAGGACTCCTGCACAACCGAGCATCAATGTGGGGGACCTCAACATCGAGTTCGTGAACGACTTCATTTACCTGGGTTGCAACTTGTCAAGAGACGCCAACGAAACTGACGAAATCAAGCGACGGGTACAATTAGGTAATATAATAAGACTTTTTTTTCGGTCCTTCCCCTAATGAAATCCAAGCATGTGCACAGAAACACGAAGCTCCGCGTGTACAGAACCATTATACGACCAGTGCTATACTATGGCTACGAAGCATGGACCCTAACTCAAGGCTCCGGAAACATGCTAGACACAGAACGTAAGATTCTGCGGCGAATTTTCGGGGCCGTTTGCGATCGAGATGGATGGCGCATCCGGTACAACCATGAGTTGGGAGTGCTCAGTATATGTGCACGCCGAGCAGCTACTGGGCTTCCAAGATTGGAAAAATCACCAAAAATTTCGAACAATGGCTGTCCGCCAGTCCACTACTTCGCCAATCGACTAACCCCCACACCAAAAAAAAAAAAGAAAACCAAACGCTTTCTCCTGTAGTTCCCGCCAAAATAGCTCTCAAGTTCACCGCATCGGGAAAACTCAATTACCGAAGACTAGGTTCGGTTTGCGCACAAATCAGTTCAAATTTGACGCGCACCTGTCATTTTCGAATCTCACAACCGGACTGCAAGCACACTCATTAGAAACAATTCGAAATAATTAAAATGAATTAGCCTCATGAGTTTTTTGGTCCTTCAAGACATTGGAGTCTTTGAGTACTTACTTTTTTATTTGTTCGTTTCGTTTGCCGAAAATTCACAATCTAAAAAAAAAGGTCCCAAAAAAATAGATTTTTTTTTGGATTGTTTGTTTTTTTTTTTCTTTTTTCCGAGTAATATTTTAATTCTTTTAATGCGTTTCGTTTTGTGTTTTTTAGTGTGTTCAGTTATTTGATCTTTTTGAGTTCATTTTTTTTGAGTTTTCGCCTATATTAACTTTTGTGTTATTAGGGTTTTGTAGTAAAAACAAAACCGTTATGAAATCGGTCAAATGTCTGTCTGTCCGTCTTTCCGTCTGTCTGTCTCTCCGCCTGACCATAAAATATCTCACGAACGGTTGAAGCTACATACATGAAATTTTGTGGGAACGTATAGAATTACTATAATTCCCCGGAGAAAGCGATGCGTCGTTGTAGGCTAACTTTAAGGGGAGGTCCCAATAGACTGGAAATTAAGGTCGAAATTAGTTTTTCATCTAGTATAGGCAAGTGGGGTATCATGAGAAAGGTAACACCGAGTGCATTTCATTTTTGGCATTTTCATAAAATTTAAAAAAGGGGAAAAGGGGTAGAGGGGAAAATATGAGATCATAATTTGCCTTGCTGGTTGCTTTTTTAAGAGGAGGTCCCCATATAGGGGAAATGAAGGTCAACATTTTTTTTCACCTGGTATAGGCAACTGGGGTATCAGAAAGGTACTAACCAGTACGTTTTCAATAAATTTGGAAAAAAGGGGAAAAGAGGTAGAGGGGAAAATATAAGATCGTAATTTGTCCCACCCCCTTACTATTTGGAGACCGTTACACTTAGAAATATGAAAACGTACAGGAAGGTGGCTTTCAACTAGAACATAAAACAAAAAAAAAGTATGAAATTTTTATATCTTTTTAAAATAGGTTAATATAGTATTTCCCGATTGAGTTAATCCCAATTATCCCAAATGAAAAAATCCCTATCCCAAATGAGAAAACTCCTTCCCAAATGAATTAAACTTTTTCCCAATATAATTAAACTATTTCCCGACTGAATTCAAACAGAGTGAATTTATTTGTAGTTTCCGATATAATTATATAAAACTAACTTACCGATGAAATAACTTGCAGGATCACTGCAAATCTATAATTCAAAGGCCCTAACCAGATTGAACGCAAAAAACAGCAGAAAAGCAGCAGCAGCAGCAGCGGCGACCAAATGTCAAGTTAAAAAGCATTCGTTTCCCTTAAGCCACCTAGATTAGACGCAGCGGCAGCGAAAGCGGCGAAAGCAAATCTTCCTTTTGTTGTTGTTGCAATCTGCGTCAAAATTGGCAATCCAAAATTCATTTCGCACGGAATTAGGATTGATACTATAGTGTTGTATTTCCCGGTTAAGTTAATCCTTATCCCAAACGAAAAAAATCTCCATCCCAAATGAAAAAACTTCTTCCCAAATGAATTAAACTTTTTCCCAATATAATTAAACTATTTCCCGATTGAATTCAAACATAGTGAATTTATTTGTAGCTTCCGATATGATACGCTGATACCTCACACGCCTATCTACGAAAAAATATCATTTTTTAACTTTTTGGCATCCTTTCAGTGAATACTTTTTTGACGCAATTTCGGTTTTGGGCTCTTAAAGGGGGTGTCTGTGATAATTCCGTTTGTAAATTTTACCTCCTGATTCCGCATTTTTCACAAATAGGAATTCGAAAAGTATTCGGCGAGATATCCAGAGGAAAGAGAGTTGCAATCTGCGACAAAATTGGCAATCCAAAATAAACTTCGCACGGAATTAGGATTGATACTAGATCCAGTAAAACAGAGCAAGGGTACATCAGATGATGAAAATTCTGCCCCCAGATTTCTTTCAAACCCCAAAATGTCATTCGAAATCACTGGAATCGAGGAATGTTTAGATTTGCAGTGATCCTGCAAGTAATTTCATCGGTAAGTTAATTTTATATAATTATATCGGAAACTATAGTATTTCCCAGTTGAGTTAACCCGTATTCCAAATGAAAAATTCCTTATCCCGAATGAAAAAAACTCCTTCCCAAATGAATTAAACTTTTTCCCAACATAATTAAACTATTTCTTGATTGAATTCAAACAGAGAGAATTTGTTTGTACCTTCCGATATATTTATCTAACACTAACTTACCGATGAAATATCTTGAAGGATCACTGAAAATCTATAAATCAAACATTCGTGGGTTCCAGTGATTTCGGATGATATTTTAAGATTTGAAAAAAAAATCTGCGGACAGAATTTCCATCATTTGATGTACCCTTGCTCTGTTTTACTGGATCTACAATCAATCCTGATTCCGTGCGAAATTTATTTTGGCTTGCTAATTTTGACATAGATTTCAACACTCTTTCCTCTGGATATCTCGCTGTCTCCTTTTTGAATTCCTTTCTGTAAGTACTGCGGATTCAGGAGGTAAAATTTACAAACGGAATCGTCACGGACACCTCTTTAAAAAGGGAAATTCGAATTTGCGTAAAAAAATATTCACTGGAAGAATGCAAAAAAGGTAAAAAAGGGTATTTTTTTGTTCGTGGATAGGCGTGTGGGGTGTCATCATTTCATATCGGAAGCTACATATACGAGTAAATTCACTCTGTTTGAATTCAATTGGGAAATAGTTTAATTATATTCGGAAAAAGTTTAATTCATTTGGGAAGGTTTTTTTTTCATTTGGGATAAGGATTAACTCAATCGGGAAATGCAATAATAGTATATTTCTATAGTTTCAGTTAGCACGCCACTGCATTCCTCAAACTCATCTGTGGTCGAATATATTGATGGCCAACGACAATCAAGACCATGTGCTATAATATCTGGGGGGGGGGGCAAAAATTCCTCTTCCATAGTCCTCCGCGTGGGCGCCCCCTGGAACGGCAGTGGTCACTGACCATTGCCAACCAACGTCAAGCCGCCAGTGATGGCGGCGCGATGATTTGGTTGAGGTACCCCTGTGGTGTGGGGTGTGAAAAAAAAATACCGCGGCCTTTCCCTTTGAGGGTCTGTCGTTAAAACCAACAATCAAAGGACAGGATGTGTATGCCAGCAACTTGCACTATCCGAAATCTTTATATGCTAACGAAACGTCAACTATGCCTCGGATAAGGACTGACTCAAAGGTTACGACTTTTAGCTATCGTACAATGACAAAGATTGGATTCTGGAATGTGCGTACTCTCCTGGACAATGGATCAGAAGGTCCCCAGAACGCACGATTTCTTCAATTAGAGAGTGAATTTCTGAGGTACAAATTAAATATCTTAGGAGTTAGTGAGATAAGATGGTGGAACAGCGGAGAATTCATCTCTCCAACGGGCAGCACTGTAATGTTGTACTCCGGTAAAGCTACCGGTAGTCGCCGTGAGTCAGGTGTGGGGCTCCTTTTAACCAGAGCCGCGCGAAACTGTCTATTATCCTGGGAAGCGGTCTCTGACAGGGCCTTGACCGCCAGGTTCCGGACCAAAATGAGGAACATCTCACTAATACAATGTTATGCCCTACTGAACCCGACAATGTCTTGGCAAAAGACTCCTTCTACGAAGAACTAAACGCCGTTCAGAGCAGAACACCTAAAGGTGACATTATAATGGTTATGGGTGATTTGAATGCGAAAGTTGGCGCTGATAACTATGGGCTCAGACATGTGATGGGGAGACACGGTCTTGGTGATCGTAATGACAACGGTGAAAGATTTGTAGAGTTCTGCAACTTTCACAGTCTCTTCATCGGTGGTACTATGTTTGAGCATAAGGACCACCACAAAATCAGTTGGTCCTCTGTTGATCGGCGCAGAACACAAAATCAGATCGACCATTTTGCCATTAGTAAAAGATTCAAGAGTTGCCTCCTGGACGTGCGAAACAAGAAGGGTGCCGATATTGGGATGGGAAGAGACCATTATCTTATGATCGCTAATGTTCGATTGCGTATTGCAGCCGTGCGCCGCCCCAGAGACGAAAGATCCAGGCCCCGCAAATTCAACACCGCTCGTCTAAAAAATCCAGCTGTCTTACAACAATATAATGACCATCTTGCGCAAAAATCGGCTGAGATAACTAGTCACCCAGATAGTGACATAAACGAAAACTGGGATGCCATAAAAAATGCGTATATTGATAGCGCAAATACCATCCTTGGCCCAAACCCGGATTGCCGGAATAAGCCCTGGATGTCCGACGCTTCATGGCAGCGGATTGTTGAAAGAAAGGAGCTGAAAGTTCGTTTGGCTGCAGCATCAGACGACAATCGAAGCAGCATCGAACTCCTTTACCGTCAGAAAGCTCGAGAAGTTCAGCGTAGTGTGCGACGCGATAAAAGAGTTTATGCCAATTCTCTTTTAGCGTCAGCAGAAGAAGCCGCTAGAAGTAACAACTTAAACGCCGTATACGGTGTCATCAAGGAGTTTACAGGTTGTCGTAACTCCTGCCAACATCCGGTGAAAGATAGTGATGGAAAGCTACTTATCTTGGAAGAAGATCAAATGAGGCGGTGGAAAGAACACTTCGCCGCGGTCTTGAACCGTGTAACCTCTGGTGAAGTTCCCCCTCATATAGATAATTTAGCTAACCATCAAAATGTGCGTATACGGTCCACTGCCCCGACTAAAGAGGAAATAGTCACTGCAATTACTGCACTAAAACGAGGAAAGGCCGCCGGACTTGACGGCATCCCTGCCGAACTTTATCAAGCAGCGCCAAGCGTAACTGCCGATTTGCTGCATCCACTTGTTGATAAAGCGTGGAATTCAGAGACCTTTCCCACTGAGTGGAAGGAAGGTTTGATCATCAAACTTCCAAAGAAGGGTAGCCTCACAGACTGTAATAATTGGAGAGGCATTTGTGTGCTTCCTGCCGTTGCCAAGATAATAGCCAAAATCGTCCTGGAAAGACTAAAGGCCCACTTAGAAAGCACAATTGATGAAGAGCAGGCTGGCTTTCGATCCGGATTCTCCTGTGTCGATCACATTAACACCTTGCGAATCATCATCGAGCAATGCGCTGAATACGATTCTCCGCTTCACTTGCTTTTCATCGATTTCGAAAAGGCTTTCGATAGTGTGAACCGGGATTCTATATGGGCGGCCTTGCGCAGGAGAGGCATCCCTGAGAAGCTTGTGGCTATTATTAAGGCAACCTATGACGGCGCGAAATGTCGCGTTCTGCATAAAGGTAAGGTGTTGGGGGACTTTGAGATTCGCAGTGGAGTTCGGCAGGGGTGCATCCTCTCACCGATCCTATTCCTCATAGTGATCGGCGATGTGTTGCACGCCCTATCCGGACTCGACAGAGGAATTCAATGGACTTTGACATCTTATCTACAACATCTTGACTACGCTGACGACATATGCCTACTCTCCCACAAAATCATGGATCTGTCCGCAATGGCGTTAGATCTCGAGAGGGAGGCAAGCAAGGTTGGGCTAAAGATTAATACCAACAAGACCAAGGTTCTTAGCCCGCCGTTGCGAAAAAGAAATCCGACACCTATTGCCATCAATATTAATGGGCAGCCTGTGGAGAAGGTGGACAACTTCGTCTACCTGGGTAGCATTGTTGCCGAAAATGGTGGTACGGAGCAGGACATCGCTCGTCGTATCAACCAGGCTAAACGCGCAAACGGCATGCTGTCCAAAATCTGGCAAAGCAGTTATCTCAGCATCAAGACCAAGCTGGGCCTGTTTCGCTCCCTGGTACTATCAGTGCTTTTGTATGGGAGCAGTACATGGAAAGTTTCCGTAAGAGTTACCAGAAAGCTACAAGTTTTCGTCAACTCATGTCTTCGTCGAATTTTGAAAATTTTCTGGCCCGAAACAATATCAAATGAAGAGCTAAGTCGGCGTACGGGTCAGATGCCAATCGACGAATTGATACGCAGGCGAAAATGGCAGTGGATAGGTCACACATTGCGGAAGAGTGATAACTGCATTGCTTTGCATGCCATGAAATGGAACCCCATTTCCAACCAAGGCCGACCAAGAGGGGGTCCTCGTATCACATGGCGTCGATCTGTGGCAAAGGAGTGTCAGGTACTGGGTAAGTCTTTTGGGGAGTTGCGCCCCATTGCCCAGAACAGAGTACGATGGCGCGCAGGAGTAGTTGACGCGCTATGCCCCGCTAGGGGTTAAGGCAAAGTAGTAGAATAATATCTCCATGTTTCGTAATTTAATAATTTAATTGATTTAATTAATTTAATTAATTTAATTATTTAATATTAGTACATTCATATAAATTTGGACATTTTGATATCGTCCATATAAAAAATGCACATAACAGGCCGTTTGTACTACGTACTAGTACTACGAGTACAACATACAAATACTTACATATTGTTTTCGTAGAGCGAATTGGAGTTAACAATTTTTGAAAGGGTAAATATTGGTGGGAGAGGACGGAGGAGGGGAAGGGGGGGGGGGGAGGTATGCTGGTCACTGATTCTACTTTCTATAATTATTCAAACAATTTATTTTTAATACTTTTTAAGCCAGATTGCAATGACCTCTTAACATGGTCAGGAGGGCAGTTCATCTCCTATTGGCTTCGGATACTACAAATCCCTCGGATTGCGGGCGTAGCCCTCTATTCTCCGGTTTCATTTTTCTTAATTTTCTCAGAGTTTCGCTAGTTTTTCTTTGCGTCTTGGAGTCCATGAGGTTTTGAATTCATGAGCTCGAAAAGTTCTTGAGATCATGCGTTGATGAGTCCCTCCTCCCATCTTCTACGCCACTGGTTATTATATGAGGCACCTCTATAAACCAGTTCATGAGATAAGATTGTAAGAATAATTGTTGATTTTTTATCTCACTTGTACAGCTGATACGAAAATCTTGTAAATCTCTCCAATTAAATTCAGACAGTGTAACATATATTTGCCGTAGTTACACCCGTAATATAGGAACGAACATAGTGAGCAGTCATTCTGGCATCAACTTGAATGTTTTTATTTTTTCGGCGATATTAAATAAATGCCGAGTGCATGATTTGGACGCTTTTCTCGGTACCGGTTTCTTCTCTTCAAAATAGATCTCTCTTAAATTTGACACAGCTAATTCCCCAGTAAGCATATTGCTCCCATAGTGCTATTTTTGACAAGCACATGTTCATTTTGCTAAAGATACTATATTTAAAACTATGTAAATACATTTCGCCTTTAATTGCCTCGCGTTGCGTCGTCGTGATAAGTTCAGAATTTCGCGAATTCTGCATGCAATGGTTGAGTAGAGATCGGCGGTCATTTTATCGTGATAAGTTTCAATTTGTTATGAAATTGGTGATTG
The DNA here is from genome assembly GCA_964017055.1 of Chloromyia formosa. Lineage (NCBI taxonomy): Eukaryota > Metazoa > Arthropoda > Insecta > Diptera > Stratiomyidae > Chloromyia > Chloromyia formosa. Next base: position 44,810,379 of record OZ024818.1, on the reverse strand, counting down.
TGCGATTTGTATTCATAACAAATTTGTATCTTTTGTTAATTTTACAGCGAACTGAATCGTACGAGTACGTATCGTATCCATTACATTGCAATTTCATGAAAAGATAATTTCATGAACGGTGTCAATTTACGAGAAAATTTTCCACGTTTTTTTTTGTTTTTAGTATTTTGTGTGCAATATCTGTGCGGTAATAAATAGTAAATGTGTAATTGAAATCGAGAGGCTTAACTAGTCCCGTTAAGCTTATCGATTTCAACTCAAAATTCAATGGAAGATTGCTGTCGACTGAATATAAGTATCTACATACATATCTGATTTATTTCGTTGATGCGTTCGGGGTGTCCCTGTCCCTGACCAATAATGCGGAATTAATTACATACTTTTAATTGTTCGGTGGCGTAATTGGAATCAATTGCTGTTTTGTGACGGAATTGATTAGGTGCCGATAAGTTTGATACGTCGTGTCGTGTGTACGAATAATGTGTAATCAGTGTACGGTATGCGACTGATTTCTGTTGGTCTATGTGCAATATGTGGGTGATAATCCACTAGCAACAATTTAGTGAATTAAAGTGGTATAGAGGTGAGTACAGATAATAACCAGACCGGATTCCGGAGCGTATATACCCTAGACATGTATAGACCTAGTGGTGATATCAAAAGTACCAATTGGCAATGACCATATGCATTAAAGACTTTATTAAAGTTTCTCCCTCTTTAATATCTGCGTTTCAATTCACATGATGTGATAGGACGCAGCGTCACTCTGCATTAGTGTCACCATACACTGTCGAACTCGAACCTAGTACAAGTGGACCGGTTTTCTTCTCACCTATACTATGTGAAGTGTATGTGTGTGTCAGAGGACATTTGTAGCAGGTTCGTGCTCGAGTTCGACAGTGTATGGTGACACTTATATAAGGCGGGCCACATACTGTCGAACACGAACTTGAAATTTATGTGAAGTATCTTGAATCATTCGGGGGAAATTTTAAAGCATCGCTTGAGTAAAAGTGATCCTCAAGCGAATGGTTTCAGAAACATCACACATTGTGATCGTCTTCGTGTTCCCGGGTGTATGTGACCCGGCTTATTAAAAATTGATATCCGGAGACGTAAAGTGACGCAGGTAGGAGCAGAAACCAGCGGCATCCCAGATAGCTATCACGAAGGCCAAGTGACGCCGATATCTATTGGCGGCCATGTGCATCGCTCCGTTGCTGGCAATGTATTTCTTCCTATGCGATTCAAGGACGAGCTTAATTGACGCGGCATCCAGCGTCATTTGGACGCGCAGAAGCACCGGGCTTAAAAGTGAGTTTCCTATATGGTCAGCTTGAACTGTGTGTGTAGATCCAATGAGAGGTTTCATCCATTAGGATTTTTTGTATGTATATTTGAGCTCATGTTTATAGGGGAGGTTGGCGTTCATTCAGTAGGATCTTCATCATCATCGTGGCGCGACAGCCCGACGTCGGGCCTTGGCCGCCTGGATCATTGTCCTCCAATTATCTCGGTCACGTGACCGCGTCCTCCAATTTTGGGAGCCCAGCAGCTGCGCGGCGTCCACACCTACTGAGCTCTCCCAACGAGATCTCGGTCGTCCTCGCAGTCTCGCTCCGTCGACTCGTTCTGCATTCATTACTCTCTTAGGCATGCGATCTTCGTCCATTCTTTGTACATGCCCTGCCCATTGAAGTCGTTGTAGTTTGACGATTTTCGAGACTTGCAGCTCATCGTACATTTCATACAACTCATGGTTGTACCGGATGCGCCATCCATCTCGATCGCAAACAGCCCCGAAAATTCGCCATAGAACCTTACGTTCGAAAGTGTTTAGCATGTTTTCGGAGGCTTGAGCTAGGGTCCATGCTTCGCAGCCATAGCATAGCACTGGTCGTATAATGGTTTTGTACACGCGGAGCTTCGTGTTCCTGTGCACTAGTGATGGGCATATTGACTCTTTCTACTGTGCCAGCACATACACTCTAACTCTTTCCACTGAGTCGTTCAAAAAGAGTCGTTCAAAAAGAGTCGAACAAATCCATAGACTTGGGGAACATATTCAATAAAACCCGTAATTATGTGAAATGCATGTATATTACATCAACTTATTTCTAGTTTTTTATAATTAAAGTGTATATGGAAATAACGTTAAATAAAACTTATAGCTAAAGATTGGAATTCAAAAATATAATCTGTCAAACTTTATTTGATGTTATTCTGTTCCTTCTCTCCGAAATAATCTGTCCTGATTTCGAGAAAATCCTTTCACACGGCACCGATGTAGCCATGACACATAATCGTTTCTTCATAATTCTAAAAAGGCGTGGATAAAGCAATTTCCGCTCTTTTCACCACAACAATGGATCGCTGCTTCATTTGACATATGGCTCCTGCAAATATGTATCTAATTCTGCAACCCCGACAGTAATGGGGTTAGACACGGATGTGATTTTCGACATTCTTTCGTCAAAATCGCCCCAAATTTCCATTGCAGATAACTCCTCACAGAAATTTTCGGATGCGGATGTATGACTGATTTGAGAGGAAATATTTATACAACTAGCTTGTTGTGAAATTCCCAGGTTCGAACAAGGAAGCGTAGGTGACAAATAACCGAAGTTATAGAAATTAATGCTATATATTATTATTAACTTGCTTGTAGAAAATTTCCATACTCATGTAATAAACGATATTGTAGACAATAGTTAAGTTATACCAAGTTCCAAATCAATCGTTTAATATATAACGATATTAAATGTTTTGTAGTTAAATACAAGCATTTCGCCCCTCGCTGCGTCTTAGTTACAGCAAATTGAAAAAAATGCCAGAAGTGGAAAGTATTCATTATCTTTTTTGAAAAGACTCCTTACAAGCCTTATAGTCGAAAAAAACAAATCAAAATTCATATGTGCATATGCAGCCACTAACCTTTACTTCCTCAATCATGAACAACAACAACATGAACATCTCCAGCGGCTGGGCTAACATTTCTGAACTAGACTGTTGCTTTCTCAAAATTTTTCATAATGTTTTCATTTTCATAAAGCCTGTGGATATGTACAGAGAAGAGAGAGATAAGGAAGGATAATCACAATCTATGTACACTAAATTCCCTGAAGCAATTCCACCTCATTCCGTCTGCCAAACTCACATTCCCCAATTCCATCTCATTTCCCCGGAACACCCGCCTGATCCATATAGTAGAAGAACCAGGCCAAAATAATGCTGCCAAAAAATTGCTTCGTTTCTCTCTAGCAATTTCATTTCCTTACTTCTCTCTCTTCTCTGGCTGAAAAAGACTCAAATCAAATGAATGTGATGATTGGAATATGTGCTTATGAGTGAAATATCTGGGTCTATTCTGTACTGAATTACCCAAATAATCAATGTGTTTTTTACTCAAGACACAGCCCAGTATGGCTCAAAGTACAGAGCGAATGAAATACAGAAGTGTTAGCGTGTGCTGTGTGCTGAGTGTGCTGTCTTAAAACAGCACAAATTGTGCTAAAAACTCAAACTCACATTTAAGAAACTTCTCATTGCGTCTACAGTATACAGAGGAAATTGTCTGGTTGTTTGTTGGTTTGGTATCGTTTTCATCTCAAGTTGAACTTGAGGTGATGATGATGATATGATACAAGACGACTACTTTGTTTTAGAACGTTGGGTTTGTTTTCTGTATGGATTTGTGGAAAATTGGATGTGCGGTGCGACGTAAGCATATGATTTTTGATGTGCTTGCAGTCAGCATGGGTTGTTGTTTGTATATTTATAAGTGTATACACAATGCGTGCATTGCATACTGCATAGAGACGATTATGAATGGATGGGATTATTTAGATGGGTGGGATTGGTTTGGTAGATAGATAATGATGGTTTTAGTTTCAGATAGATATTAGGATGGGGTGTGAATGAATATGAATGCAATACATACATACATATATGTTATCAGAAATTTTTAATGAGCGTTGAGTTTCCATGCGTTACGTAATATTTAAATTAATTTGAGTATTCATTTTACAGTGTGTCAATCTTAAATTGAACGGCTCGGAGGCTATGTCGTTGTGCCGTATCTTTCGCTCATTCTGTTGAGGCGATCAAAAAGAGCGACTCGTTACTGTGTTACCCATCACTACTGTGCACATGTTTCGATTTCATTATGGGGAGAGTCCTTGTCCTCGATTGCATCATTATTTTTGTTTTACCCGCGTTGATACGTAGTCCCACTACTTTTGCAGCGGTATCGAGCGTCTGATGAAATTTGTAGGGCATTAACTAGACCCGTTCCACGGAATTTTAGCAGTTCATCTGGAATCTCGTCAAGGCCGGGCTTTTTATTTCGTTTTAGTAACCGCAATTCGAGATCAACTGCCTCTACTGTCGGGGGTTGTATGGGTGGACCTAGATCAACAATATCGTCAAGAGCTTCTTATGTGGGGGTGTTTGGTGGTAGGCTCAGGATCTTTTCAAAATAGGAGGCCCATCGTTTGTACATGCCATCGGTGTCGCTGACGATCTTTCCGTCCTTGTCCTTACAGAGGCTATTCCTGGGTTGATAGCCGTTCTTAATTGTATTTACTAGTTTGTACGCTTGTCTGGTATTCCTATTAGCTAATTTTTCGTTTATATTCAGCAACTGCTCCTCAAAGTATTTACGTTTCTTACGTCTAATTATTCTATTCGATATTCGCCATAGCTCGTCATATTTTTCTCTTTTGGCTCCGGTTGCTCGCTGAACCTCGTTTTTCACGTCAAGTTAATTTTTGCATTCTTTGTCGAACCAGTCATTTCGCTCTCGCCGGGCTTTATATCCTACGACCTCTTTGATGGTACCCTTGAGTTCGTCCCATTATCAATGGACGCCTGTGTTGCTGATGCTGTGTAGCATAGGTGATAGTCTTTCCTTAACGCGGTAGTATACGCCATCGCCGTAGCATCGCTCAGAAGCCTATAAACCGCAAAGATTTTGGGAGGGCTGATTCTCGATTGGTGCGCTGAGAAAATTCTACATCTGTAGCTTGTCTTCACCAAGAGTCGCAGTTTGCTACTCGATAGGAGCGGACACCTATCACACTAGACGGCCATCTCTTGCAAATGAGATCGTGATCAATTTGGTTGGCGGTGTGTGCGTCTGGAGATTCCCAGGTCTGCTTGTGAATGCGTCGATGCGGTAAACGACGTAGAGCGTATGATTAGATTCCTACTGCAGGCGAAGTCGATAAGTCGCTGACCGTTGTCGTTACACTTTTCACGGAGACTGTAGGCTCCAGTGGTCCCCGGTGCCAACTTTCATTTCCGACTTTCGCGTTAAAGTCTCCCAGGATCAGTTTGACTTCGTGTGTTTGAAGTGAGCCGAAGATAGTCTCAAGGTGGGCGTAGAGCTCGTCTTTTACTGCGTCTTCTTTAACTTCAGTGCGGGCGTGCACATTGATGAGCCAGAGATTGAAAAATCGAGTCTTAATGCGAATCGCACACAGCCGTTTATTTATGGGTCATATGAGGCTTGTGGCATCAAAGCGGCGAATTACCAGCGCTACTAGGGTTTCCCTCCTATGGAGGAGGAAATAGTTTTAGAGTCAATAATGTGCGGCTTGAGGTGACTGTTCACTATAAATGCTACTCCAAACTCCTTGCGGCCCGATAGTTTGCTACTTGTAAAAATTGTGTGCGATTTCTTGTCATTTATCTCGCTGCCAAGCCAATTTGTTTCGTGGACTGCAGTAATGCTCAGTTTATACTTTTCTTCCCGTTAAAGGAGGGCCTTCTTAACGTGGAGTGGTTTTTACAAGGACGAGTTATCAGCACATCGCTTAACCCAATTCAGGGGACGGCCTCGGAGATAGCTGCTTCGGATGGTTTAATAAACGTGTTGGATTTCACACAACTATGTTGCACGTCCAACTACACATATCATTCCATCCTACTAAACCTGAGACGCTATAGCTATCTGCCTTTTTCCAAACTGTCTTACCGCTAAGACTTAGCCGTCGATGGTTTGACGCACTGCTGTTAAAAGGGGGTGCCCACGGGGAGGCCTGCATAAAAGGTCTGTACAAAATGATGCCTTCAAATTGAAAATGAATGACCAGCCATCAAAAAGCCCTTGCCACCCCTAAACCTGAGAGGCTATAGCTATCTGCCTTTTTTTTTCAAACTGTCTTACCGCTAAGACTTGGCCGTCGATGGTTTGACGCACTGCTGTTAACAGGGGGCGCCCACGGGGAGGCCTGCATAAAAGGTCTATGAAACCTTCAAATTGAGAATGAATGACCAGCCATCAAAAACCCCTTGCCACTATTTCGTTGGACGAAGACTTTCCGCCTTATATTTCTTTTAAACTGATATTTCGCCTTCTTAATGACAGATTTGCAGGTGTTGCGCGCCGAATTGTAGAACCGCGTCTTAGAATGCCTCTTCTTTTCTCCCGATAGCCTCTCGACGTTCGTTGTTAAACCGAGAGCTAATGACCTGTAACGATTTGGTGTAACACAGCCAATCAGGCTAGAGCTATTCCTTTCACATCACTAGGTTGGGACAGACTTTGGCTGTAGTAAGACTGCTCCATATTTGTCGTTTTGATAAAGTGCTACGGGATGTTGTGCTTCTTCCCTACGAATATTTAGTTCAAAGTCGAAATTTGCCTCGATTTCTATTTGTCCGGCCCATTAAACAAGCAAGTGCCTGAAAGGCCCAAACTATCGACATAAAAACAGCCAAAGACGTTTTTATGCCAATTATGTCAGCGTGCAGATCCGAGAACGTTACAACACAGGTTCATTTACAAGGACCGATGTCTATCAAAGGCTGAGTTTAATTGAAAAATCCGAAATAGTCGTTTTTAAGCGAATGAAAGCAAAAGAATCAATTACAGCTACTTCCTCAATCGATTTTTGTGACAATCAATACCCATATTAATAAATTATGTACCATCATTCATAATCCCACATTTCAGTACAATATCTAGCAAAAATCATGACTCATTTGCACCTATTAAAGTTCACCTACATAAATGGGTCGATAATGTAATGCAAAATTACGTCATACAAAAGTCAATTCACCACTTAAATCGATATGTCCTCCTCGTCGTCGTTGTCGTCGCCTTGAATGACTGTGATTCCTGTTTTTGCACAACGCCCTACATTTTCTACATATTATAATAAAAAGACACACTGTTAGATTTCAGTTCTCAGATATATCCAAACCGATCAATTTTTGATGAATGCTTTCGTTCACGTGAAATGGATCAACATTGCAGCGTTCCTCATATACAGGCGTCCCCATATATGCGTTATCCTTACAGGACAAAATGTGTTTACATGTGCATATATATACATACATCTCACTTACATAACCATACTGTCGTATGTACGGAAGGTTGATAGAAGTCGGATAGTCATGAAAAATTCAATTCAACGTGATAGGACTAAGACTGGTGAATGTGGCTTAATGAACCCTACCTGGGATTTATTTGCTTACCTTGTAGGCCTGTAAGTAAGCGAAAAATGGATTTGGTGGGCCCCCGTTGTATAAATATGAAACTATGTGTTATTTGTAAATATTTAACAACATATTTGAATATGTTTTCTGGGAGTAGGGTGGATAATTCCTTTTTTTTTTGCGTTATGGTCAAATTAGATCTGCGATTTGTTTGGACACTATTTTTTGGTATTTTATTTGTCCTAACTCGATACGGGGGCATCGATCGTTGTAACTACTTCTAAAGGCCACAATGATGGTCTCTCGTTAGCAGGTAATTTTTTGTAATTTTTGGATGATGATACCGGAATAGGCCTCGATAACTAGACCTCTTAGTGGAGTTGATTCGCAATGCTCCACAGGGGATTAGGGCAAACAGTTTGTTACGTTCGTAATTTTTCATTATTTATTGTACTTTTCTACTGTCTAAAATGGTTACAGACGAAAAACTGTTGGCGCACAGTTTTTCGCTTGTGACCATTTTAGGCAGTAGAATGCGTTTTATCCTAATTTAATATTTTCGCTGCATAACTTTTACTGAAATTTTTTTATATATACATTATGCTCTGTGTGAAATATATATCTTTTGACTACGCGCCCAACGTGGGGTAGGCGCTAATTTAAATTGAGAGGGCATACGTATTTCTGCTTCACGCAATCGGGGCTACAAGACTTCGGCTAATATTTTTTTTATTCTTATCCATTTTCTAATTTATGTAGAGATCCGCTGCCTGTAAAGTAGTAGTTCCTATGCCGTACCCAGTGCCTACTTCGTGTTTGACTTTTGATGCTTTTCCATTGTGTGGAAACCCATTCGTTAAAGAGTCCTACCAGAATTACTGGTATCGGCTAGTTTACTTCCGATACGTTATCAAAGTCCCCACCTTTCAGTGAGACTGACCTCTCGAGTAGTTTTTTTTTCACAAGGCAGATATTATTTTGGTTGTCCCTGTGCATCATGCCTGTTTCTGAGGCTCGAGGGAGGTTGGAGAACAATGTTTTCGGAAGTTTACTCCTGTAAGGCGACTCCACCTACCCAAGAACTGAAAACTTATTACATTGGCAGCTGATAATTTTTGTCTTATCGCCCTCGAGAATATCGCACGCTACCTATGACGAGGGCTAAGTCCAAGGCTGCCCTAAATCCTCGCTCTACGGAATTTAGACCGGCAGAGGCACGGGGGGTAACTCCTCTCCTCATGATGATGGCCACAAGGATCCACCAGCTTGGGGTCAGCCTGTATCGAATTTTGGCGGCATAAGTCGCACCAGACTGAGGGCGGAATTTATGGCCTGAGGCAGAGAATGGCGCGGCAGCAATGGCACCTGTATCGTCACAACATAATCAATACCCGCCGCTACCTCAACAACCATCTAGTGGGATTTTTAGAGGACGCCACTCCACGCCCGGGGTGGTATATTAATCAGCCACCGGTAAATTTTCAGTTAAACGCGAATCTTTCCTTCTTCAAATTCGGGGTAAGTCATCAGTTTCCACCATTTCCGTGTCGGCCATCTCCACAAGCTTCATCGCGGCCAGAGCAGGGCGAAGCTGAAATATCACCTGCTGGGCCGTCTTGTGAGTCGTTGGTACTACCCTTGAATATCTCCCTCCCACCGGGACTCGAAGAATCTCTCAAAAAAATCGTTGAGGAAGGATGCACAAGGCGCATCTTCGCTATGTTTCTGGACCAGACTCTCGTTTTACTGATTCCACAAGTTAAATTAATGGAGCGTCGACACCAAACGGCTGCCCCAGCAACGACCCCACTTCCACATCATGTTTATCGAACTATCGTAAACCGGCGTCAGCAGGCGACGAATTTATTCGTCAGGTGGAAGTTATCACCGATCTCACCCTTGGGGGAAACTATAACATCCACCTCCAGTTCTCGCTACAAAATGGTCGCGTGGTTTCGACAGTTCGTTGCTAGCTCGTCCAACCAATACACATAGGGACATCATGTTAATATTATACGCCATTGAGATCTATGGATGGGTAAGGATTGGCATGGTGGCTCTCCGTCATCTTGGGGCACTGAATTAGAGAATTTCAGCAGAAAGGACTGGAACACTTTAGTATATATCCCGCATCCCGTTTTCGAATTTTAGGGTTTCACATGCTCTTCTTGTATAACATCTTCTGCAGGATGTCTTCTTCCCCTCCCCTCCAACAACTCAAGGTAGCTGAGTTGGACCTGTATGTAGCTTAGTACCTCGACCGGTCTAAACGGCCAAGCCACCATCGTCTCCACCCAATAGGGACACGTGGATGTTACAGTATCTGTGTCTACATCGTATATGCAGGGTGTCACACTTTAAGATCGCCATAGGATCAGGGCATATTGCACACTCTGTTTGTGGGAAAAATGCCGCCCAAATGATCCCTCTATCTGTCACCGTTACAGAGCTATTACATTTTTCCCAATTCTTGTCAAAAAGTCTGACGATTTAACGGCCAATGGCTAATTGAATCCATAAAACATGAGCAATTTAACGGAGTAAGTTTTTGTCTTTCCTAAGGAAATCTGTTTTGGTTTAGTTAGAATTCAAATGTCAACTAGAATTTCAAAAGAAAACTTAAATCCTTAGTACATACACAATCGGTCAAATTTTCTTTAGGCAGCAAAATTATTTTGTATGTTTACTATTTCATATAATTGCACAAAACGAACATTTTATTGGCATGAAATGATCTTTATGTGCTTCCCAAACTGTAAACTGTTCTAAAATTTCGACGTCTGCGCCGCCTGCATTTCAAATGTAGAACTATTTAACAGAGTAGAAATCCTGCACTAACGTTCTATCGAGAGCAACTCAGATCAAATTGTTAGTGTAATTGTGTGGTCTTAACCTGCTCTGCTCTATATGGACCTTGAAAAAAACGCGCCTATTGATTAAAAAACTACACAAAATACCCGTTAGAATGATACCTCAAGGTAAGAAATCGGACCATCTTTTGGAAATTTTGTAGAGCTCTTAGTGCAAAGCCTTGTTATATAATGTGGGTTCAAATTTTCCCATCAAAAGTTGATTATGATTTTTTTCTAAAATTAGAACGTTTGTATCTCGTGCGATGGAATGAATTTCGACTATATCATTCTTAACGGGTGCTTTGTGTAGTTTCTGAATCAATATTGTTTTTATGGATTCAATTAGCCATAGGCCGTTAAATCAGAGTTTTCTCTAAATGGTCAGACTTTTTGACAAGAATTGGGAAAAATGTAATAGCTCTGTAACGGTAAAAGATAGAGGGTTCATTTGGGCGGAATTTTTTCACAAACAGTGCGGAATATGCCCTAATCCTTTGGCGATCGTAAAGTGGGACACCCTATAGACGTCTCGGTAATATAAAAAAAAATTGGAAACGTTTGTTTTCAATTTCGCAACCGCTTTCTGACAAACAAACAAGAAGATTTCTCGGTAATTAAAAAAATGGAAAGACTTTTTTTTCTTATTTCGCATCCGTTTTCTGACAGTAAATCAAAAGTTTTTTAAGCATCACGTTGACACCTTTTTTAATGGAGCCAGATCAGAAAAATGCTCCCTCTACCTGTGCCTGAATCGTTGAAATAGACATTTCGGTTACTAAAAAATTTTTTTTTTCTTATTTCACAATCATTTTGCGTTTCCTTGACAACCGTTTCTCCGTTTTTCGTTGCGCTTTTCAACAACCGTTCCTCGTTGCATTTTTTTTTGGAATCAGATTTTTAAAGGTTTTTTTTTCTGCGAAGGCTATCGTTTTGCTTTGAGAAATAGTTTTGTTTTATTGCGAAAATTTTTTTCCCGTTTTCCCAGTTCTGGTTACACTGCAAGTTAGCTATCCGGGACACTAGAAACCTTAGCGTGTGCAACACTGAAAATATGATAATGCAGTAGAAAATAAGCTTGTTTTCTGGTCGGAATTCTGCAGCCTGTTGTATTCTATTTTATGTCTGTGCCGTCTCTCAGCATTAATTTGCGACTGAGTTGGTTTCAAATCCTCTTCCATCGAATAAATTTCCAGAACTCTGTTCTTTGTGGTCAGTTTAATTGTCTCATTTGAATGTGCAAACGTAAACAGTTGTAGCTGTCAAAAACTCAGCAGCGCGTTTCAGCTGTTTGGAATTTGCTTCCGATAAATTTTTAACTGAAGGATGGGTGCCGTTTAGCGTTTATCTATAGGATAAACTTTAACCAGACGTTGTGAAAACAGCCCTTAGGGCAACGAAATTTTGGGTTTTTTTTGCACAGTTTCAAGACAGTGTTGTTATGGAGAAAAGAGATAGTTTTTTAAAACGGGTTTTTCCATCTTTTATATAGTTTTCCTTTTGCGCTGTTTTACGCCCATATCTACTACATCGTAATCCTTTCAGAATAATAAAAAAATAAAAAAAAAACCAATCCTTTAACACTTACTTGCGTATTTCTTCCGAAATTTTTGCCTTCATTTCGTCACTATCGCCAAAATAGTGCGTTTCGGTCGATTCAAAGCGTACCACGTCCTTACGACCACCACTTCGTTTCCTGTTGTTCTCCGTGCCACTTTTTGCTATACAGCCTCCGCCACCACCACCAAGATCAACACCTCCACCAAGAGCACCACCTCCACTGTTCGATCCGATTATCGAAACGTTTTGATTTTCTGCGACGTCAGATGACCCCAACAAGGTCATGGCAATAGTTGAAACCGTAGTCGAGAGCCTACGATTTCGTCCTGGCGCTGAATTAACATTGCTGCTAGCCATGGTGGAGCCATTTAAATTGTCATAATGTTCGCTGCTTCCTTGTTACAATATTTCAATTGACTGTTAGATGTGCGGATACATGCATCTGAAAGGAAAACATAATATTTGAAAGATATATTGTTAATACATTGTGTATGATTAATATCGGCTGGGATTTTGTAGGTTCTGAACAGTAAGGTATTGTGACCCGAAAAGTGCGGATCGGATATTTTGTTATGAGAGATGAGGTCGGACGGTTTAATGGCGAACATTAATGATTGACTGCTTCGTTGGAATTTTTATGCAATTACTTCATGAATTTACTTGGTTAGTTTTGTGATTTATGTGCTAAGGACATTATTGACTCACCCACTTGTATGTCCTTGCTCCTGAAGTAAAGTAAATTATTTCCCTTTCCCCTTCGAATCGGAACATGAGGTACGAAGTGTAGTAGAGCAGTTTATTTTCGAGACTGTTTTTACGGGAGATGGTAAGCGTGATGATCAGTATTAAGCACGTCCCATCTACGTTATTCAATTAATAATTAAATCAAATCAGTGTACTCATTCACAGCTGAGCCGATGGGAGGGCTGGCTAAAAAAAAAGAAACTAATGTGTTTGTGTCAGGAATCGAATCTGCGACCTCTCGCTCTACGTTCTACCCACTCGAACTTTAGACGATATTTTTCAAAAGAATATATCCAATAATGTGTACAGCTCCCTCAATTTTGGATGGCTCCTCGGACTCTGATTTAAGGTCTAAACACACAAGCCTCGTACCAGGGCAGCGCCGTAGTCGCCCGTATACTGGCGATCTACGGTAGGCGAATTGTACAATATAAAACAGTCTGCTAGTTCACACTTACCGATATGGACAACAGACAGTGACCTGCATATCACAGGGCGGAACGTGCCCGTTTAGTTTAGTTTAATTTTTCTCGTTCACTGTGCGGTATGGAAAGAAATTCGAAACACACATCGCCGAACACGGACCAGCCGCCGCCGGGTGGTCGTTATGTAGGAATTATAGGTATACTGCGAAGAAAATGTACGATGTTGAACAGTCTGCTAGTCCACACGTTTGCATTGCATAGCCTGTAGAGTGTTCGATTTCACTTGAGACGAATCGTTGCCCAACCGACACACGGGAACATACGGTTGGGTCCCGGTACGGGTAGCGTGGGGTTTCGCTTGCAATATGCGGTCATGTACCCGGTATACGGGCAGCTACAGCGCTGCCCTGGTACGTGGACTGTATGTTTAGACCTTTAGACGGGGACATCGACATAAATGTGGTTGAGACGAGGAACCAAACCCAGTGACGTTGAGTCTCCTACATGTAAATCCACATCACTCTAAGGCGCCCTCTGCTGATGCTTTTCTACTCCGCCTGGCACGTAGTGCTGGGGACATCATTATGATTCAAGAACCCTGGGCCGTGAATAAGTCTTGGGTAAGGCCACAATTGTGTCTTCTAGCATTGATACAAGAAAATACAATAAGCCATTTTGCCGGTTGTACAGAAACTGAAGTATGACGAACTCGATCGTATATTGTCCCTGGGGGTAATGAAGAGAACCGTAGCGTAGTTCTCCAGTGACTCTTGTGAGAAAGCCTGGAAAAGTCCGCCTCGATGCTCGGCGGTCAAATGAGGTTTCTATCAAGGATGCGTATCCGTTACTGCTCATCGAGGGATTGCTAGCAAGGATCCAATCCACAAAATTTGTCTCGGCTGTGGATTTGAAGGACGCTTTCTGGCAGACTCCGCGGCCGGGGAATCTCGGGAGAAGACTGCGTTCACCGTACCTGGTAGGCTCTTATACCATTTTATGGTAATGCCTTTTGGTCTCTGCAATGCTCCGCAGACCATGTGCAGGCTCATGCATAAGGTCATACCACATGAGCTGCAAGAAAAGGTGTTTGTTTGTTTGGATGACTTGCTTCTCACTTGTTCCACCTTTGAGGGACATTTGGAACTCCTTTCGAGGGTTGCAAATTTGCTCAAGGAGGCCGGTCTAACCGTCAACGTGGAGAAAATCAAGTTTATCGAAACAGAAATCGGGTACCTTGGCTATGTGGTTAGTGATAGTGTCCTTATGACTGACCCTGACAAGGTCTTCGGTATCATTGCATACCCAGAGCCCAAAAGTGCAAAGGACGTGAGACGGTTTATGGGAGTGGCAGGTTGGTATCGACGTTTGATCCCGAATTCCTCGTCTGTTACTGCACCCCTGATGGATTTGCTAAAACGCAACGTTCCTTCAAATAGACAGACGCAGCCAGTGATTCTTTCAAGCGAGTGAAACAACTGTTAGTTTCCATTTCCGTGCTTGTCAGTCCTAACTTTACAAAGCACTTCTATATTCAGTGTGATGCTAGTAGCACTGGAGTTGGAAGTGTTTTGTTCCAGAAGGACGAAAATGGTGGTGAGCTTTCCATTGTTTATATAAGCTAAATGCTGCGCCAGCGTAACTATAGCGTTACCGAACTGGAGTGCTTAGCTGCGGTGCAAAGTATTAAAAGATTTCGGGAATATATCGAAGGGCTGCCGTTCACCATCATTACCGACCACGCAAGTCTAACGTGGTTAACGGGTCAACAAGACTTGAGTGCTAAACTGGCACGATGGAGGCTGAGCCTGCAGGCCTTAGATTTCATCGTTGAGCACCGAAAGGGGATCCAAAATGTGGTCCGAGACGCACTTTAGAGAGCGCATGGAGGCAATATCTGTTGCCTCCCCGAGCATGACGAGGTCATGTCTGATTCCAGGATCCTGAATATAAAAATCTTGTTATTCAAGTAGAAAGCAATCCTCAAAAATTTGAAAACCTTTATATCAAGCGAGGTGCTACCGGAGAGACAACAATCCCCGTGCTAAGTTTTACACATTACAACTACACGATTTGCCAAATGATCAAACCTCGGAATTATCGCATGAGGCCTCCGATGGGAGAGACTAATCGGCCTATACAGCGTCTTTTTGTGAACTTAATGGACCCTTACCCTTGTTCCAAGAAAGGAAATACCCACATCTTCGTAGTTCTTGATCACTACAGCAAATTTATATATGCCTTAAAGCCATATCGAAGGCCACAGCTCAAGTAATCATTAACTACCTTAGAGACGAAATCTCTCTGTCCTTTGGGGTACCGGAGTTCCTTCAACGGGAAACAGTTCGTCTCCAAAGCATTTGAAGGATTTTTGAAGAAGTATGGTGTAAGACACATAGTTACTGCTTTATACTCTCCTCAGTCGAATGCTTCAGAACGAACTAATCAATCGACGCTAGTCGCAATTCGAGACTATGTGGGATCCCGGAATTGGGATGAACATGCAGTGCATTCTAGTGATGGGCATAATGACTCTTTCTACTGTACCAGCACATACGCTCTAACTCTTTCCACAGTCGTTCTAAAAGAGTCATTCAAACCGACTCTTTTTGAACGACTCTTTTAGAACCAAAACCAAAGACTTGGGGAACAAATTCA
This sequence comes from Chloromyia formosa, assembly GCA_964017055.1. Taxonomy (NCBI): domain Eukaryota; kingdom Metazoa; phylum Arthropoda; class Insecta; order Diptera; family Stratiomyidae; genus Chloromyia; species Chloromyia formosa. Next base: position 44,794,703 of record OZ024818.1, on the reverse strand, counting down.
ATAAAACTTTTTATTTGTAATTAAATTTGCCAAAAACGATATTTTTTTTTCTTTTTGTCAAATTCTCTAATATCTATAATTTCCTTCTTCCAAATCGACTATTAACTCGGGCTGGAGATGACCTGCCAGTCCTGTCTTTATAACAGAATACAATCTGAATTTGCAAGGCAAATCTGCCATTCGTATCTTTCCTATCATTTTCATTATTCTGGAAATTTCCACGTTATTTGATTGCGAGACGAAGTGATCTGAGTGCGCTGAAAAATAAATTGCTTCCTTCAATTATTCCGCACAAAGTCCTGTCTTGATCTTGTGACTAGGATACATATCTGGATGTAGGGCTCCTTTAGTCAGAATGAGAAATCAGACAGGATATCGGAAATTGCTTTAAATTAACTTTTAGCGGTATTGAACTTAACGACATTCAAGATTCAACCGCCAGTAACAAGCTTTTGCCATTTCTACGTATAAGAAGATTAAAGGAATTCAATGTCACGTATCCATCATGTGCAGAATTTGAGCCATTAAAGCGGACAGGAGACATCCGCTAAAGGCTTGGGTAAAAATGAAGAGAAATTTAAATGCAAATTACAACGTCCTCGTCGTTATTAATATTTTGAGAATCAATTTTTTTTTGTGTCAAGTTATTGGTTTCAGTCGGAAATTTGAAATAAATTTGCATAACAATGGAAGGATAAAGAGAGGAAAAAAACTTGTTGTTGTAGCGTCGCTTCGAGCTCTGACAAATGTGTATGTCAAAAATTCTTACTATCCATGTTGGTATCTTCTATGTCTAGGGGGAGAAAAGCAGCTACCTCAATGGGGTTCTCCCACGACGCAATACGAGCTAAGCGCGTGGGGGCTGCTGGACATTTAAAGATACGCTCAACATTGTGTGGAGTGAGGATACATACTGGGCAGGAGTTTTGGATGTTACTGTCGATGCGGGATATGTATGAATTCAGTCCTTTAGCCCTCCAGACGTTTCAGCACCATATTCAAATTTCATATGGTGCTGCTGCTAGCGTGCACTTATCATAGGTAGACAGACTACTTAGATGTCTATTCTGGAACAAAATACCGAGTCTATGAAATGGTATCTACGAAAATTTCGAGTTAACCACTCAGACATGTGTGTGTGAGAGCGAATGAAGCGTGAGCGCCATTAGTTGCAATTGAAGAGCAATGGCACGTACGTGGCTAGACTCTTTGGGTCGTCAATTTGCATCTTGTCTGAATCTCGTGTTTGCTGCGGTTCGCATCTCTCCTGCGGTGTACCGATCTTAGGCCGGCCGCATCTAACAATTGTCAAAATCTGATTTTACAGCAACAATGACATGTGCGCGCTGCGCTGTGCTGCCCTGCCTACGTCCAAGATGCGGCCGGCCTTAGGAACAGACCGAGGAGTGTCAAGTTTATGTCCTATTTACAGACTCATAAAATTTCAACAATTAGTGTTCGCGTGGATTCCCGAGCGAGATATTCAAAATCAACATAGGATTATTTTGATGGGCTTTCTTGTTTCTTTCATTGATCATGCACGGAGGATCAACATAATGATTTAAAAAGGAATTTGATTTGTCATAAAATAAATTTACGAAATCATCATCACCATCGTGGCGGGACAGCCCGACGTCGGGCCTTGGCCGCCTGGATTGTTGCCCTCCATTTATCTCGGTGACGTGCCCGCGTCCTTCAATCTTGGAAGCCCAGTAGTTGCGCGCCGTCCACATAAACTGAGCTCTCCCAACGGTCTCGGTCGTCCTCGCAGTCTCGCTCCGTCTACTCGTTTTGCGTTCATTACTCTCTTTAGCATGCGATCATCGTCAATTCGTTGTACATGCCCTGCCCATTGAAGTCGTTGTAGTTTGACGAATTTGGAAACTTCCAGCTCAACGTACAGTTCATACAACTCATGGTTGTACCGGATGCGCCATCCATCTCGATCGCAACCGGCCCCGAAAATTCGACGCAGAACCTTACGTTCAAATGTGTCTAGCATGTTTCCGGAGGCTTGAGTTAGGGTCCCTGAGTCGCAGCAATAGCATAGCACTGGTTGTATAATAGTTCTGTACACGCGGGGATACGTGTTTCTGTGCACATTCTTCGACTTCATTATGGGGAGGACTGAGAAAGTCTTATTAGCTAAGTGTGTCCGTCGCTTGATTTCGTCAGTTTCGCGTCCCTTGACAAGTTACAGCCCAGGTAAATGAAGTCGTTCACGAACTCGATGTTGAGGTCCCCCACATTGATGCTCGGTTGTGCAGGTGTCCTTGTCACCGATTGCATCATTATTTTAGTTTTACCCTTGATAAGTAGTCCAACTTCTATTGCAGCGGTATCGAGCGTATGCAGAAGTTCTTCTGCGTCGGCCAATCTTCGGGACATGATGTTGATGTCGTCGGCGTACGCTAATTGTGTCGACTTGATGAGTAGCGTATTGCTGTTGTCCATATTCATAGTCCGAATAGCAGTATTCCAGTGCTAGGTTGAAGAGCGTCGGTGCCAATCCGTCGCCCTGTTTCAGACCAGAGCGTGTTTCAAATAGATCAGTAAGTCTATTCTGGAACGTAACTTGTGAGACGGAGTTGGTTATCGCCATCTTTGTCAGTCGCACTAATTGCAGCATGATGTTATAAGTTAACACCCCACACAACCCTAAAGCAACCACTTAAAATCTGACGGAACCCCAATGCCAACTTCAACACACGCCTCATGTTACACGCGAGACGTTCACACCAAATTCACAATTCTGGAATTTCGTACCCGACATCGCGTCAGCAATTTTCAACGACATTTCCAACAAGTAAAGTAAAAGTAACCCGACCTAATCGCAACGTTCCCAGGAAAGTCACGTTGCGATCCATCAACACCGAAGTTTCCTGTATCCAGACAACGTAACATCAGTCAGAGTTCGAGATACGTTCAGTCCATTAACACTCTCTTGTTAAGATCAAACAAATTGTAAAACTTAGAAGATCAATAAAAATTATATTTTTTTGATAAAATCTTCGAGTCGATTCTTAACTGGCGCCCGAGCAGGGACCCGCGAATTTTACCTTATCCGAAAGTAAATCGCGCCCGATAACGAAAGGTCGTACCGAAAGTTGAAGTAGAACGAAAGGTCGAACCGAAAGTGTGCCGGTCGCGAAAACGAAAGGAAAGGATATCGCCGCGGGTTAGAACGCGAAGAAAAGACGCGCCCTAGTAGCCGAAATATCGGAGGAACGGGAACCAGCAAGTACCGGTAGCAGCTTCGCGATGCTCTTAGGAGCGATAATCTTAGTGTAAGAATATAATTAAGTGATTGTGAGCGATAACTTTAGCATAAGAATCTAATTAAGTGATTATATCAATGCATGATAAAAAGTGAGTGAAGAATTAGTGAAGTTCATACTCGTAGAAAATTGTGATAGGAGATCGTAAGTACTCGTGATCCGGATAACCGTGTTAATACCGAGGTCATCCTTAATCCCCTATCCCAATGGCTAGGTACGAGAACCTGATAAGGCCCCCCATTCTTCGCCTCGACCAAGAAGTCGCAGGTCAACCTGTTCTCGCAAATGTGCCCGAGAACCCAGTAGAAGGTGGCGGAGAGGGCGACGCTCGAGATCAAGTCGAAGCCATGGTGGCAGATATACTGAGCCGAGAATGTCCTCGAATTTTCCAACAAATGCTTAACCCAAGTTCTAGATTTGAACACGACGTTGATCAAAGGATTAACGATGATCAGCTGAGTAGACTATCCGATATGGACAGGATACCAGACGTTGTGAAGAGCTTGAGGGAATTCTCCGGACAACCGGGAGAGTTCAGCTCTTGGAAAAAGAGCGTTGAACGTATTCTAAGAATTTATAGCCATCTGAAGGGTCAACCCAAATATTACGGTATTCTTAACGTGATACGTAATAAAATTACGGGTCAAGCGGACACGGCCTTGGAGTCGTACAACACTCCGCTAAGCTGGCAAGCCATCGCACGTTGTTTAACGTTGCACTATGCCGACAAGAGGGACATCGGTACCCTGGAGTATCAGATGACTTGCCTCGTGCAAGGAAATGATACAATCCAAGGATTCTACCAATCAGTCTACCATCACCTCTCTCTGATCTTGAACAAGATCGCAAGCATGGAGATGAGTAATGAAGCCATGTCCATATTGGTCCACTCTTACAGAGATAAAGCCCTCGACACGTTTATCAGGGGACTCAAGGGCGACCTTCCCAGGCTTCTGAGCATGAAAGAACCCGCAGACCTGCCGCAGGCCCTCCATTTATGTCTCAAGCTCGAGAACATAAATTATCGAACGCAATGTGCCAATAGCAACTATAATATGGCACGTCGCCTAAATAATAACGGACCGCCTCCAGTACCTCCGAGGCAAAGACCCCAACCAACTCCTATTCCTGCACCGAGACATATATTTTACCCCCAATTCATGAACCAACAACAGAATCCCCGAAACTCTAATCATACACACAATCCCAACATACCAAATCTAGCACAACCAAGATCTTTCCCTTTTAACCAAACACAATCCCAACGTCCCTACTACCCACAGGTCCGAAATCCACAATTTCCACCCTACCTACCACCTAGACCTGCCCCCAGACCAGAACCCATGGAGGTTGACCAATCCATCCGGTCCCAACTAGTAAATTACCAAAATCGTCCTCCACATAGGCCAGTGTTTGCTCCAAAGAGACCGACTTCCGCGCAAGTACACCATCCTCAAAAACAACAACGCACGTACCATACTGTAGACGATAACGTGGACCAAGAACTCACTGACTACTACGAAATGACCTCCCAGGACGAACAATACGGACAGACACTCATAGACTACACAGGAACAGACGAAATGCACACCGATACCACATCGAGTACCACGTACCCAGAAACCGATACCTATTCGCAAGAAAATGAAGAAATAGACGAAAACCTTCAGGATATCCATTTTTTAGATTCATGAGCTCTTCGTTACCATTTTTCGAACACCAAACGAAGGGCGGAAAAATTCTCAGATTTCTTATCGACACAGGGTCGAACAAAAATTATATACAATCCCAATTCATAAAAACACCTATCCCCAATGAACGTCCATTCCTTGCGAGCTCAGTCGGAGGAACTATCGAAATTACACATCATGCCTATATAGACATTTTTGGACCTTCCTTTCCTAAATTAAAGTTCTTTATTTTACCAAATTTAAAATCCTTTCACGGGATTCTCGGGAATGACAGTTTGAAACAGTTAGATGCCATTATCTATACCGCAAAAAATTGTATGACCATTCAGGACCAACTATGTATCCCAATCAAACAATTCGCTTCCCATTCCGTGAATAAAATTGACGTCAGAACCAACCACTTAACTCAGGACCAAGCTGAAAAATTGCACGCAGTACTTAGAAATCACTCTAAACTCTTTGTCGACCCCGACGAGAGCCTTACTTTTACCACCGTAGTAAGAGGAGAGATCCGAACTCGTGACCATAACCCCGTATATTCAAAGGCGTACCCATATCCCATGGCACTGAAACCGGTCGTGGAAGAAGAAATCGGAAAACTATTAAGGGACGGGATAATCAGACCATCGAGATCCCCCTACAATGCACCAGTTTGGGTCGTACCCAAGAAACTGGATGCGTCAGGCGAGAGGAAGTACAGGGTAGTCATTGACTACAGAAAACTGAACTCAGTAACTATCCCTGACAGGTACCCGATGCCTGAAATCAACGGAATCCTTTCGAACCTGGGCGAAAACAAACTTTTCACAGTCATCGACCTGAAAAGCGGGTTTCACCAAATTCCCTTAAAACCATCCGATATGGAAAAGACCGCCTTTTCCATTAATAATGGAAAGTATGAATTTACTCGCCTTCCTTTCGGATTAATGAACGCTCCTGCCATCTTCCAAAGAGCTCTTGATGATATACTAAGGCAGCACATAGGTGTTAGATGCCTAGTGCATATCGACGATATAATCATCTACGGGAAAACCCTAGAAGAACATCTCCAAAACATCGATATCGTATTCAAGACTCTGGAGAAAGCAAATCTTAAGGTCCAAGTCGACAAATGTGAATTCCTGAAAAGCTCAGTCGAATTCTTAGGGTTTGTAGTAAGCGAAAATGGCATCACTACCAATTCAAAAAAGGTCGAAGCAATAGTAAAATATCCTCCCCCAACGACCATCAAAGAACTGAGGTCATTCCTAGGACTAGCGGGTTATTATCGTCGATTCATCCTCGACTACGCAAAGTTGGCGAACCCGCTAACGTCGCTCCTAAGAGGGAAGGAGGGACGAATTTCTAAAAACACATCTAGCAAAATTAAAATTGATCTGGACAAAGACGCATTAGATGCCTTTGAGAAAATAAAGAAGTCTCTAGTGTCACAAGACATCGTACTAACGTTCCCTAACTTCGACAAGGACTTTGAGCTGACTACAGACGCTTCACAGAACGCCATCGGTGCAGTACTAGCGCAAGACGGGAGACCTATAACATTCCTGTCTCGTACTTTGACTGAAACGGAAGCTAATTATGCGACCAACGAAAAGGAAATGTTGGCCATAATTTGGGCCTTAAAGTCACTACGAAACTTCCTTTACGGGTCGCGCAAGGTCAAAATATTTACGGACCACCAACCGCTCACCTACGCGTTGAGTAATAAGAACTCCAACGTGAAGATGAAGCGGTGGAAAGCCATCCTGGAGGAGTATAACCACGAGCTCCAATACAAACCAGGAAAGGCAAACGTCGTTGCGGATGCGCTATCAAGACCACCACAAATACCCAACGTAAACTCTATATCTGCCAGCTCCCACAGTGACGACAGCTCGTCTCATAATTTAATACCATCCGTCGAGACGCCCATTAACGCCTTCCGTAACCAACTCATCCTTAAAATCGGTGAAGAATCTAGCTATCAATTTTTGAGACCCTTTCCAAATTACTACAAACACGTATTCACCGAACCCAGCTACACCAGGGAAAACCTGATAGGGATATTTAAAAGGTACCTGAACCCCAGCGTGATAAACGGTATCATGACTAAGGAAGAGGTAATGGGAATCATCCAGGAGCTTTACCCACCTTTCTTCAACAACTATAAAGTTCGCTTCACACAGCGAGAAACACAGAACGTCAGTAGCGAATCAGAGCAGGAGGAAATAATACTCCAAGTCCATAGGAGAGCACATCGCAATCCTAACGAAAATAAACAACAAATTCTCGAGTCATTCTATTTCCCCAAAATGGCAAATAAAATCAAACGGATTGTCAAGCAATGCACCGTGTGTAAGCAGAGCAAGTATGAAAGGCACCCATCCAACCCGGTTCTTAAGCCCACGCCAATTCCGGAATTCCCCGGTCATACTCTGCACATTGACATATACTCCACAGAAGGCCACCTCATATTAACTGCCATAGACAAATTTAGCAAGCTCGCTCAGGCTAAGGTCCTTAGATCCAGAGCAATAGAGGACGTAAGGGGTCCGCTAAGGGATGTTCTACTTTTCGTGGGCGTACCAAAATCCGTTGTCATAGATGGAGAAAAGTCACTCAATTCCTCTTCGATTCTTTTCATGATGCAGGACCAACTCAACATCAACGTTTACAAAACGCCAGCATATAAAAGTGAAGTAAACGGCCAGGTCGAGAGATTTCACTCTACCCTCTCAGAAATCATGAGATGCCTAAAGACAGACGGAACTCACAGGTCTTTCGCAGAACTTTTAGAGAGATCCGTGTATGAGTACAATCTAACCATCCATTCTGCTACGGGCAAAAAGCCTATCGAGGTATTTTACGGAAGGATTGTCTCAACAAGTCCAGAACAGCTCGAAAAGTCTAGGCGAGATAACGTAGAAGTCCTGAAAAAGAAGCAAGAAAAAGATTTGAACTTTCACAACAAGAATAGAAATCCTTTAAAAACATTTGAGATAGGTCAGGAAATTTTCGTAAAGAATAACAAACGTTTAGGATCCAAATTAACCCCCCGATACAAAAAGGAAACAGTAAAAGAAAACAAGGAAACTTTAGTTATCACCGAAACTGGAAGAGTAATTCACAAAAGTGATATCCGAAATTAACATCATTTCAGGCTCCTCCCCGTCATCGTGAATTCTGAAATTCACATCACTAACTACAATGGCTCCGGACTCGTCGCTATAAAAACTGGCATGGCAAAAGTGCAAGAAGGCAACCTGAGGCTCATTCACGTTTTCCAAACAAAACAGATAACGCAATTCCTTACCGAAACCACATCTCTAGTCAACGAACACTTACCGAAGACCCATCCTTTCCACCCATTATTATCACATGAACTTTCTCAAATCCAAGACCTCCTAAATAACATCCAAATTACGAAACATTGACGTTCCCTCGATCTCATTGGTACCGCTTGGAAGTGGATCGCGGGCAATCCCGACCACGACGACTTCAACTTATTGCATGGAAAAATCAATGACTTGGTAGATAATAATAACAAACAATTTTTAATTAACAAAGAACATAACGAGAGACTTAACCGGATCACAAACGTAACTAACGAAATTCTGAATCTAATAAAAAGGGACAAAGCATTTGAAAACATGTTAGCTCTAAGTTGTCAATATAAAACAAGGATTGTAAAAGAAGAAGTTGAAAAAATTGTCCAGTCTATCCAGTTAGCCAAGGTAAATGTAATCAACTCAAATGTCCTATCACGAAACGAATTAAATTTAATCGTAAATAGCCTTGACTCAAGCCAAATTCCTTACCACACTATCGAAGAAGCACTAGAACTAGCCGAAATTAAAATTGCTCAAAATTCCACTCACATTTTTTATATTGTCAACATTCCGGTAACTTCTATCCAAAATTTTGAAAAATACCTAATTAAGCCAATTAAGAGAAATAACATTGTTGAAAAATTTTCCTATAAATTCATAATCAGAGAAAATGAAAATTATTTTGGAATTAAATCAAACTGTAAAATATTTAACGAACTGACACTTTGTAAAAACACAGACCTTGATAATATAAGTAAATCTTCATGTAATCCTAAATTGTTAAATGGTATGACTCCACAATGCAATCGAACAAACGGACACCACATTCCAACAGTAGAGGAGATATCCCCCGGCGTAGTCCTCCTTAACGAGTTCGACGGAAGAATAGGAATCAACGGAACGAAACAGATTCTAAAAGGGACTTATCTTATAAAATTCAGCAACATGACCGTTACAATAAATAATGACAGCTTTATGGCCAAAGAAGTTACGAAATCCCACGTATTACCACCAATACTGCATCCAGAATCAACAAAAGGCGAAATAGAAGAAATCCTCTCACTCGAAATGATGCACGAACTCCATCTAAATAACACTAAGCAAATCAGCTTCCTCCGGAAGGAAAAGGACATCAACCGTTGGATAAACTATGGCCTATTCTCGATTATAATTATTATTCTTTTTGCGATGAAGTTCCTGAAATTCATAAACAAAAGGGAAAATACCAACCTTTTCGTCAATACCGCACAACCCTCCTTAACAGCCGCGAGCCGGAAGGATCGACCACCGATCATCACGAGAGAACCAAGGGCTAGAAGCCTTTATAACATCCCATTGTTTTGATTGCACGAGGACTTGCAATTTAAGAGAGGGCGAGTTAACACCCCACACAACCCTAAAGCAACCACTTAAAATCTGACGGAACCCCAATGCCAACTTCAACACACGCCTCATGTTACACGCGAGACGTTCACACCAAATTCACAATTCTGGAATTTCGTACCCGACATCGCGTCAGCAATTTTCAACGACATTTCCAACAAGTAAAGTAAAAGTAACCCGACCTAATCGCAACGTTCCCAGGAAAGTCACGTTGCGATCCATCAACACCGAAGTTTCCTGTATCCAGACAACGTAACATCAGTCAGAGTTCGAGATACGTTCAGTCCATTAACACTCTCTTGTTAAGATCAAACAAATTGTAAAACTTAGAAGATCAATAAAAATTATATTTTTTTGATAAAATCTTCGAGTCGATTCTTAACTTATACAGTACTCCACGATCGATACTGTCGTACTCATATGCCTGCTTAAAGTCGAAAAAAATTTGGTATGCGTTTACGTTGTATTCCCAGCACCTCTGGAGTATCAGTTTGACCGTAAAGAGCTGGTCGGTTGTGGAGCGACCAGGTCTGAAACCGCTTTGATATTCGCCAAAGATTCGTTCTGCGTACGGTTTTATTCTATTTTCCAGAATTTTCGTCAAAGTTTTATGGGACGTACAAACTAGTGATATGCCCCTGTAATCCTCACACTTCAGTTTATCTCCCTTTTTGTGAATTGGACAGATGATGCTTCTTCGCCAATCGTCTGGGATCTCCTCGTCCTCCCATACTCACAGGAGTAATTGATGTATGGCATTAACTGGACCCGTTCCACCGAATTTTAGCAATTCAGCTGGAATCTCGTCAGCGCCCGGCGCTTTATTTCCTCTACTGCCAGGGTTTGTATGGGTAGGCCTAGATCAACAATATCGTCGAGAGCTTCTTGTGTGGGGATGTTAGATGGTAGGTTCAGAAGCTCTTCAAAATAAGAGGCCCATCGTTTGTTAATACCATCGGTGTCGCTGATGATGTTTCCATCCTTGTCCTTACAAAGGCTAGTCCTGGGTTGGTAACCGTTCTTAATTGTATTTACTAGTTCGTACGCTTGCTTGGTGTTCCTATTAGCTAAGTTTTCGTTTATATTCAGCAACTGCTCGTCAAAGTACGAGTCTTACGTCTAATTATTCTATTCGATATTCGCCGTAGCTCGTCATATTTATGCTATATATCTTCTGGCTCTGGTTCCTCGTTGAATTCATTATCTGTAGGCCTCGTTTTTCTCGTCAAGTGAATTTTCGCATTCTTCGTCGAACCAGTCATTTCGCGCTCGCCGGGCTTTATATCCCACGACCTTCTCTGCTACATCCTTGATTGTACCCTTGAGTTCTTCCCAGAACCCATGGACGCCTGTGTTGCTGATGTTGTGTAGCTTAGGCGATAGGTTTTTCTCAAGGGCGGTAGTATACGCCACCGCCGTAGCATCGCTCAGAAGCTTATCAACCGCAAAGATTTTGGGAGGACTGATTCTCGATTGGTGCAATGAGGACCTGTTGAAGGAGGGCCTTCTCCGCCCCCGGTTTGTTCAGGGAGCGTATATTCCAGGATCCGAATGAATAATCCTTCAGTCGTTTGGGTGGTCGTCGTTGTTGATCCGTCCAATCCGAGACTTTTCTTCCAGGTTTCTTAACGTGGAGTGTTTTTTTACAAGGACGAGTTGTCAGCACATCGCTTAACCCCATTCAGGGGAAGGCCTCGGAAGATAACTGTTGCAGATGGATTAATAAACGTACTGGTGTTCACATAACTATGTTGCAGGTCCAACTACGCAAGTCATTCCATCCTACTAAACCTGAGACGCTTAGATGTTGGGCAGCCATTCAAACTTCAGCTGTCTGCCTTTTTCCAAACTGTCTTATCGCTAAGACTTGGCCGTCAGCGATTTGATACATTGCCGTTATCAGGGGGCGCCCACGTGGAGGAATATGAAAAAGGTCTTTTGTCCTCATCGCGGATTTTATCTGCAACTGATTTTCCATGAGTGCTTTGAAGATACATAAGGCGCATTCTTTTGCATATCTATCGAGTGAAGGAACGAACGAACGAACACGCATTACATAAACAACAAGTCGCTTGTTGTTTGTGTAATGCGTGTTTGTTACCCTACACTACACCCAAAAGAACGGGCCTATTCAAAATTGACAGGGAGATGGTTTGTGGCTGATCTATGCGTAGAGAGTTGATTTACACTCAAAAGGTACCGCCAGAAAGTCACCTCCTTTGAAACCTACGTATCAAATCCCCATGTACTGGCGATGTAACGATTAAAACTTATGGCTGTCGTATTCCTAAGGTCATCCAGATCATTAAAGACCCGTGAGCTCAGAAATTTCTCCTTCCTGCCGGCTAAGACCGGAAAATGACAGAGAAGGTGGAGAACACTCTCCTCCTAACCCACGTCTACACAACTCCTGCAGATGTCGTAATGATGAATACGGAGCCTTCAGACGAGCTCCTCGATTAGGAAATGCCCCATGATAACCCCCTACTACCCTGCCAGTGTGCTTTCTGCTCAGCGACGGTATCCTGGCAGAGTGGCTGGGTTCAAATACTGGCCAAATCATCCTCGTTGTTTGGTGTGTGTTACCGCTGAGCTATCTTGTGTCAGCTCTACTCACAGCAGCGATTTTAATAGCCAGTTTACACCTGGTAAATTGCATTTTGATGTCCTTGTATCTTTCGTCAACCACCCTAGTTTTACCCTCTCGAGCCATAATACCCCATCACCCATAAAACCACTATGGCTCGTGATCCACCAGGTATTGAAAAAGCCACCCGTCTCTGAGTAGGCCGAGCGGCAGATCTCGATGATGTCGTCAAGATTTATTCAAGTGAGCAACTGTCAATATAACAAAAAAAAAATTCATTTCGTTGTGCGACATAAACTCTGTGAATGGCACAAATAAAATAAAAACGATAAAACTCAATCCTTGCAACGATTCTTCTAAACTAATCCAATTCACTCAGGTGACTTCACTGTGTGAACCCCTTCTTGTCTTGAATGAGAAAGAACACTACCATAGAAAGGCCCCGCTATTAAGGTTTTCTGTTTTTCTTTTTCAACACAATGCAATAAAACAGACCACAAAAACAAAAATCCCCATAATAAAATAGGGACGAATTTTCGTGCGAATAAATGATAAAAAGCTGCCAAAAATATTCTCTGATAGTTCCACTTTTCTCCTTTGGCAAGAAAAGAAAAAATCCAGGAAATATATAAACAAAAAAGGATTGCATGTTTGTGGCCCATAACTGGACGTAATTAACGCATTGCCGGTTTTTCTTTTAATAGCTCCGTGTGTACAGCGAGAGAGAGACGACGGTGAGGCAGACTTTCACGGGAAATAGGGAAAGCTATTAAAAATAGTCACGTACTTTAAATGGGAATTTGACACAAAAGAAATTATGAATGTCTATAATGTATGTCCCTATGTATATTAAGGACACCTTGTTCTATTTCGTAATATACTTTGTGTTGCTGGGTGATGGTCAATGTCGTTCGTGGACTTTTCGATTTTCTAGTAAGTGGAATTATGAAAGATGGTGAAATTGTTTAGGCACTGCCTATTATCACAACCCCTCCCCGGATTACATTTTCCGCCGATTGTTCATCGTGACATACTCGTATTCCCCCAAGTCACCCCAAAAAAGATGAATTCTCACCCCCAAAGAATGATGACGAATCCCCTCTAAAAGGAGATGGCAAATAAAACAGACGTTGAGCAATATTTCACATAAATTTATCCCCCCCTAACATAATTTAATACAGTTTTTAAAATCCTCCTGTACTGCCTAAAACATAAATATAGTTGTTGGTGGATTGCAAGTGGATTTCCTCTTTAAGGCTGGTACTAATCCTTTCATGTGAAAATTTTGGCCTTATCTCTCCCACGAAAAAGTGACAGTGTAAACTTGCACACAGCAGATATTCGAAGCGCTCTACACGACTCTTGAATTTCCCTTCTTAAGGAAGGTACTAACATTCTTTTTTGGTGCGAAATCTCATAAAAAAACCGGCAAAAATCCAGTCCGCTCGAAATTTTCGCTTGTCTCGGTACTCAGTTCTTCGCACGAGAATCCCATCCCATCCAATCCCACAGCCAAAAGTCTTTACACCGTTGTGGAGTGTAAACTTGCACACAGCAGATATTCGCAGCGCTCTATACGACACTTGAATTTCACTTCGTAAGAAAGGTACTAACCTCCTTTTTTCGTGTAAATTTCATACAAAAACTGTCAAAAATCCAGTTCGCACGAAAATTTTCGCTTTTCTCGGTACTCGAAAATCCCATCCACAGTCAAAAGTCTCCACACCGTTTTGGACAATTCCACGCGAGAACAATTTGCATTTTATTTCGTGTGCAAAGCGGTCATTACAGTGGGGATCGCTCTCTTTTAAGTGAGAAGGGGAAACTCAAGTGTCGTGTACAGCGCCGCGGATATGTGCTGTGTATAAGTTTCCACTGTCATTTTTGTCGTGAGAGAGATAAGTGCAACATTTTTGCACGAAAAGGTTAGTACCAGCCTTTACTAAAAAAAATGATTTTCAATCGAAGTAAAGAGCAAAATAATTGTTTTCGCGTGATCATTTCTCATAATCATGTGGAGACTTTTTCTTCGAATGAAATATGTTAGTATCGAGAGAGCGAAATTTTTTCGTGCGAACGAAACTTTTACTCATTTGCCCTAACCCCTAGTGCGACATAGCGCGCCAATTACTCCATGCGGCTTAGTTGACGTTTTGAGGGCACAACTCTGTTTCGGATGAAGCACGTTACCAGCATGCACCTCAAAGTTTTTATATGAGATTTCGCATGAAAAGTCGACCTTGTACTATGCTTTAGGTAGTACGAATGTCCTTGCTATGTCCGAATTGAATAATTATAAATCGCAAATTAGTTTAATTCTAAGAAAAAATCAAGTACGTACTGCCTAAAGAGGAAATCGACTTGTCGTCACAGTGAATTTCCGCTTTAGACAGTTCAATCCTACCTCGAATACATCATAACAATAGTTTCACTCTCAAAAGCGTAGGCTCGTACTGCCTGATGTACGAATCGACTTGACAGTGTTCCCAGAGTGAATTTCCGCTCCAGCACAAACCGCGAATGCAATACATAGTTTCATTCTGAAAATTACAGGTTGATACTGCCTAAAAATGCAATTCGCTTTGGGCAGTAAGAACATAACTGTTTCTTAGTTGTACATTTGAGATATACGACTCAAGTATCATTGAAAACATTTTTTTTTTTCGTACACCGGAAGATTACTCGTCAGGTGCCTTCGATCTGCCGGTGTAAGCAGCACGACCAGATGTTAACCCGCCATGCAACTTACTTGGGCAGGGCACCTGGTGCCAGGTGGACGTGGCTTCTAAACGCCAAACTATAAGACGAGGGTGTAATGCGGATAGCGCAACGGTTACCACGTTCGCCTCCTTTGCACTTGGCTCCGGTTTAATCCCTACTGAATACAGTAGTCTTCGATAGAAAAGGGGACTAATGTGTTCGACTATGAGCCCACTCAGCTGTTAAATGAGTACCCATATGCGATAAATAAGTCGGTTCAGCGTGTTGCTGATCGTGATCACAAACCTCTGCACAAAATACACAGTCATGATTTAGTAAATGAGATGATGCTAACTCATCTCGTGGGCTTTGTCCAAAATTGAACTGTTGGGCCAGTTATTTTTTTAAAAGAATACGAATCATGTTCAAAACGAAAACGATTATGTTACTTTCTTGAACGCTCAGATAAGGCCATTCGTTGTGAAAGAGTTTGAGAGAGGAGGCTACATGGAGATCCAGCCACTTGCTTGGATAGATCCTCCTCTGGAACTACATTTGTGGATTTTCGGCGACTCTCTCTCTCTTTTACTCTCAATGTTTTTTTTTTCCGAAAATATGAATTTATCCCCCAAATTTAAAAGACGAGACCCTTATCATCTTACTAAAATGGAGCATACGCTCATGCGAATTTGCGCTTTAGTCCTACTGCCTAAAGCTGCAATACGGTTTTCAGAGAGAGAAAAAAAATTATATTAAGGCCATGTATTTAAAATCAATAATTCGTCATTTTATCATCGTTGGCCATTACGACTTCTCCTCCCAAAACCAAAATCGAATTTTTGTGGAACTTTGCGAAATATCCTCCTAAATTTTGGGGGTTATGTGCAAAAGGCGCACAATCTCATATACAAGTTTTATGGTACGGATATATATCATCTCTGGGGGATAATTCAGTTCAGTTCGGAGAGCCTCAAATTACCCATATATATACATATCTTAGTATCTGCTAAGCCTTTTGATAAAAAATGCGTTCCAATTTTTTTTTTAGATTTTTCGACCTTCACCAATTGTGTTGAAAGTGTCTCTTTCAAACTCATTGCTCTGCCCGAATTTTCAGGACCCCAGCCTCTTTCCTTAATCGTGCTCGTAGTTCGGTCACTATAATAATCGTAACCTTTGCACGCACCTAAGGCCACCTTCACCTGACCGGCGAAAATAATGATTACACGAAATTGTGCAAGGTTATGTCTTACAAATAGTCCTTATGCCAGGTAGTGCTAGTATTGACCTTTCCTTTTGATAGTCAAATCGTAACTTTTTACGATTTCAGTTGTTTTTTATGTTCGTGGCTTGACCAGACCACAATTTTGGGTTTTGTCCAAAACGGATATGGACGGTGTTGACATGTCGCAAAGCAGTTCTATTGCAGACTATGCAGATCTTGCGGGTAAGTCGTTCGTATTGTGGACAATGTTATACGAGTGAATCGGTTATGTAAATGAGTTGTAATAGATTTTCAATTTCTAAGACAATCACGAAAACCAACTTAGTAGTGGAGTGGATTTTTTTAATTAATTTTAGTTCTGATAAATTAGTCATGATTTCACCTATGTCTCTTAGGGGTTAAGGCAAATTAGTGTACTACTACTCAATTGCTCTAACCCCTTGTGGGGCATAGTGCGTCAACTGTTCCATGTGGCCCAGTTGACGTTTCGTTGGCATAAACTAGTTTCGCAGAATGCAGTTGACAGCATGCACCTCCTTTTCTCCATTTAGCCGCCTACCTGCGACGGCTTATTATTAAACTTCGGACCATAGGGGGAAGACAACACAAACCTCCATGGCCACGAACGTCGTCGTGGACGGGACTCGAACGCGAAAACGACAGTAGTTAGACATTAGATTGATGCCTCTGTGCTATTAAGCTTTTCAGGACTAGCTTTTGTAAGGACAAGGATGGAAACATCATCTGCGATACCGATGGCATTACCAAACGATGGGCCTCTTATTTTGAAAAGCTTTTGAACCTATCATCTAACATCCCCACACAAAAAGCTCTCGACGATATTGTTGATCCAGGCCAACCCATACAACCCCCTGACAGTAGAGGAAGTTTATCTCGCGTTGCGGTCACTAAAACGAAATAAAGCGCCGGGCGCTGACGATATTCTAGCTGAACTGCTAAAATTCGGCGGAACGAGTCTAGTTAATGCCATACATCAATTACTCCTGCGAGTATGGGAGGACGAGGAGATCCCAGACGATTGGCGCAGAAGCATCATCTGTCCAATTCATAAAAAGGGAGATAAACTGCGGTGTGAGAATTACAGGGGCATATCACTAGTTTGTACGTCCTATAAAATTTTGACGAAAATTCTGGAAAATCAAATAAAACCGTACGCAGAACGAATCATTGGCGAATATCAAAGCGGCTTCAGACCTGGTCGCTCCACAACCGACCAGCTCTTTACGGTCAAACTGATACTCCAGAGGTGCTGGGAATACAACGTAAACGCATACCAAATCTTTTTCGACTTTAAGCAGGCATATGAGTACGACAGTATCGATCGTGGAGTACTGTACAACATCATGCTGCAATCTGGTATACCGGCAAAATTAGTGCGACTGACAAAGATGACGATAACCAACTCCGTCTCACAGGTCAGGACCCATAATAGATTTACTGATCTACTTGAAACACGCACTGGTCTGAAACAGGGCGATGGACTGGCACCGACGCTCTTCAACCTGGAATGCGCTATTCGGGCTATGAATATGGACAACAGCAATACGCTACTTATCAAGTCGACACAATTAGAAGCGTACGCCGATGACATCAACATCATGCCCCGAAGATTGGCCGATGCTGAAGGACTTCTGCATACGCTCGACACTGCTGCAAAAAAAGTTGGACTACGTATCAACGAGGGTAAAACTAAAATAATGATGCAATCGACGACAAGGACACCTGCACAATCGAGCATCAATGTGGGGGACCCCAACATCGAGTTCGTGAACGACTTCATATACCTGGGTTTGAACTTGTCAAGGGACGCCAACGAAATTGACGAAATCGAGCGACGGATACAGTTAGCTAATAAGACTTTTTTCTTGGTCCTCCCCATAATGAAATCGAAGCATGTGCACAGAAACACGAAGCTCCGCGTGTACAAAACCATTATACGACCAGTGCTCTGCTATGGCTGCGAAGCATGGACCCTAACTCAATCCTCCGGAGACATGCTAGACACATTTGAACGTAAGGTTCTGCGGCGAATTTTAGGGGCTTTTTGCGATCGAGATGGATGGCGCATCCGGTACAACCATGAGTTGTATGAAATGTACGATGAGCTGGAAGTTTCGAAAATCGTCAAACTACAACAACTTCAATGGGCAGGGCATTTACAACGAATGGACGATGAACGCATGCCGACGGAGCGAAACTGCGAGGACGAACGCGATCTCGTTAGGAAAGCTCAGTATATGTGGACGCCGCGCAAGTACTGGGGTTCCAAGATTGGAGGACGCGGTCACGTGACCGAGACAATTGGAGGACAACGATCCAGGCGGCCAAGGCCCGACGTCGGGCTGTCGCGCCACGATGATGATGAAGCTTTTCACTGAATGCCCGTTCCTTAGATATGGAAGTATAGAAGGGATGAGTTTCCAAGGCTAAAGCAATCGCTCTTTGTCTTTGTTTTGGTTTGGCTGCTCTCTCATTCCTCTTATAACCAAACCGACAATCCGTCTCTTGTGGTTTTTTCGATATAAAAGTACGAAGGAAAAGTGATTTATTCATACAAATAGTAGTTTGGATGGAATCCTATATCGCGCTCGGTGGCCGTGATCGTTCGGTCACCGCTCTACGATATAATCTAGAGCTCGGAGATCAAATCTCGGCGCGATCAAAAACTGCCTGTGAGTACTAATAGAACTCTCACAGTGCTCCGGGCTTGTCAGTATAAAGACGGCGCGGATAGGAGGTGCATGCTAGCAACTGCACTTCCGAAAGATAGATATGCTATTGAAACGTCAGCAAGCGATAGAAATGCTAGAGATGTTGACGCGCCCATGCCCCTGGAGGGGTCAAGGCAATTAGAAAAGTCCATCCACAGAAATATCTCTCTTTTCACCTTTATTCTAAATTTCTGTCTAAAAAGTAATGCCCCCAAACCTACTTTGCCTTTACCCATATTGGGGCATAGCGCTTCAACTAGTCCCGCTCGTCCATCGTAGTCGATTTTTAGTAACTGGACGCATCTGCCCCCACGACTTACTCATAACTCACACTTTTTCGTCAGAGGTTGGCGCCATGACTTTCTGATTTGGCCTTCCCAGAAAAGTTTCCGTTTCAGCCACTGAGCAAGGTATAAAAACTCTTCAAGCGCCTCTTCATCATCAGGCTTGGTACAAGTCGAATAGGAGGTCATCAGAAATTGCCAGCTAGATTTTTAATTGTCTTCTATATCGGATGTGGAAGCGGGGGTCGTCAAAACATTCTTTTCCATAGTCCTCCTCGTGGGCACCAAACGGAACGGCAACGGTAGTACACCGAAGTTAACGAATGTTAAGTATACGGATTTGATTTTTTTTTTAATGACCTTAACAGAAAAATTTCAGTAGTAATATGTATTAGGCTGCACTTAAAACTAATTTTTCGCTGGAAGTTCTAAAACAGTTCACTCAACCTCATCATGACACCATTGCTTCCTTAATCTACCTTAACGCTACCATACGCTACCTTATAGTTACCTCTGTAAAAATTTGCAGTGGGATATAGTTGAAAATTGGACAGAAAGGCTTGAACATGTTCAGCGCCCAACGTGGGGTCGATGTGGTTTTATGTGGTCAATGAAATCGAAGTGAAAAATTAAATAAGCGCATATGACCCTTAGTTTTTAAAATGTAGCGTTTTGGTTAATTAGGAAAGGCATTTCGCAACCATTACAATGACACCCTCTTTAAATACACACAAATGCATATTCGTTCCCAATGAGTGCTTCGACGATATATGGAAAAATGTCACCAGCTAACTCATTTGTGGTTGGTTTGATATTTACTCAATTTTCATCCAAAGGCACAGTTGTGATAGGCCTTTGTGTCCATTTTCACTCAAAATGTAAAGGATTCAAATTCTGTCCCTCGTACATATTAATAAAAAATAGTGCCGATAACATTTTAGCGCAGCGTTTTGAGGCATCAGTCTCATGTTTGACTTCTGGCGTTTCGGGTTCGAATCCCGTCCACCACGACCTTCGTGGCAATGGATGTGCAAGAAGTGCATGCTGGCAACTGCATTCTCCGAAACCAGTTTATGCCAACGAAACATCAACTGGGCCTGATGGAACAGTTGACGCGCTATGCCCCACAAGGGGTTAGGGCAATTGAGGATGATCGGTTCATTACTTTTTGAGTTAGACTTCCTGCAAATGTGAAAAAAGTGATTTTGAGAAAAACAATATAACCGAAATAATCCCTTGTGTTGATGCTTATAGTACCTTCTATACCGTTCTTTGAAAACAAAGATTCAGAAGTGCTACAAGGCTACGTAAGTACATAAAGCGACTACCTGAGGTAGTGCTTCGCCCTACCTGCTGCGCGCTCGAGCCTGTGGACTATACCCGATGAGCGCTCGGTTCTATGCTCACAAAATCTAAACGAATGCGAATTTCGCTTTGAAATGTTGGCAGCATATTTGTGGATTGTTAAGCTAACAATTTGTGCAATAAAAGAAATTGGTTTTTCTGAAGCTCCTGATGTGGTTCCCCCTTAATAAAATATCAGATCCAACCTAAATTTTCCTTGTTAAAAAATTATTTACTTTAAAATATTTTTTTTTTGGTTGAGCCAAACCGTAAGGAACGGGAAATAAATATTTCCCGTGCATCAGATTAAACACAGACACAATTAAAGGGTGCCGTTTCGGAGTGTTAAGAGTTAGACACGAGTTTTCAAAAAAGTATAGCTTCAACTTAACCTTCAAGTAGTCACGAGACAAAACATACGAGATCTGCGGTGTATGTGCTCCCGAAAAGGGAGGAAATCCATCACTAAAAATGCATTGTTAGAATTTTCAAATTCAATTCAGTTAAAATTTCAATCGACCTATGATAATATTGATAATAACTAATAAATAATAATATGCATATTATATATAATATAATAATATATTCTGACAAAATTTGTCTTATTATTAAAGTGGGAAGTAGTCCGGATGGCGCAACGGTTAGCACGTTCGCCTTCTACACACTGGGCCACGGTTCGATTCTTACTGAGCGGTAGTTTTGGATAAAAAAGGGGATTTACGTGACGGACTATGAGCCCACTCAGCTGTTAAATGAGTACACATTTATGGGGTAAATAACTCGGTTGAGCGTGTTGCCGATCACACACCTCTGCACAGGACATACCGTCACGATGTAGAAAATGAGATTATGCTAACTCACTTCGAGGCCATGGTTCAAATTGGACTGTTGCGCCACTTATTTATTTTTAAATAAGTACGAAACAAGAACATAGTCACATCAATCTGCATTGTACATACATACCTCAAATGTTCTCAAATATGCATATTCGGTAAAGAAAATATCTCCAAAGCTTCCTTGCGGCTTGAGAACTATAGCAAACAGAGCTTTAACGCTTTTGGTCCGATGAAATATTTTGTGGAGTTTGCCTTCGCTAAACTTTTAGCTTTTTTACTCTGTCACTGAATATTCCGAAAATGTATCTTTTCATCTTCCACAATGTTTTCGGAGTAAAGAAGCTTTTCATTCATTAATTGCTAGATAGATAGAACTTGTATTCATCTCATCTCCGAAAAATCTTTCGCTGCCACAGACAGTTTTGTTTACAATTCCCCCAAACATTTTTTTTCCTCATTGTCCCGACGAACTAGAGAAAACTTTGATTTGGACCAAACTTCTGTTTGTTTTTAATTCAACGAAAAGTTTATTATTATATTAGCTTTGAATACAATTATTCGCGAATTTATTTTAAAACTGTTTCGTTTAAATAAAATTGGAGATTCAGTTGTTATTTGGCAATCCATATAATCAGCTTTTGTCAGAATGATAAGCACATGGAAAACGTTTTTATTTTGCAGGATATTGTTGATGAAAAATTTAGGAAGTGGGTTGGGAAAATATCCGCAATTTTATTTAAGGATTTAATTTTTAACAGACTGGATAGACGATATTTGTACTTTGTCATAGTCCATATTAAATTCGAAATCATAAAACGGATTCTTTGTCTTATCACTTTATTATTATTTTTCCCTGAAGCGTTGCGCTTGCGAGAGATTGTTATCCCTGAAGATTTACTACTGATGCGTGCTAGCAACTGCACTTCTGAAAAGTAGATATGCTATCGAAACGTCAACAAGGCATGGAAATGCTAGAGATGTTGACGCGCCCGTGACCCTGGAGGGGTCAACGCAGTTAACATAGCTCGTCATAATTTTCTCTCTTAGCTCTACTTGGACGTTGTTTGCGTTAAGTACTTTCTGGCATTCTTCGTCGAACCAGTCATTTCGCGCTCGTCGGGCTTTATGTATGTCCCACAACATTCTCTGCGACCTCCTTCATAGAACATCTTAGTTCTTCCCAAAACCCGTGTACAGCTATCTTGTCGATTTTGTGTTGAAAAGGTGTCAGTTTTTCTTCAAGGGCGGCTTTTTATGACTGCGCCGTCGTTCAAGAGTTTGTCAACCGCAAGGATTTTGGGGGGGGGGGCTGATTTTCGATTGGTACCCTGAAGATATCCTACACCGATAGGTTGTCTTTACCAAATACATATGTAGTATAGATTCCACAAGAGTTATCACTCCATAGAAGTTTCGCCTCTGCCAGGAGATTTGTACATATGTATTGACAAATTGTGTAGACTACACAGTATAGATACACAAGAGAATCAATACATACAAGTCTACCGCCGGAGGCGGAGTCAGCTTTCTTGTGAAGTCTATACAATTTGTCAATACATACAAATCTCCTGGCAGAGGGGAAAGTTATATGGAGTGATAACTCTTGTCGAATTATCAATCCTCTTTGTCTTTACCAAGAGATGGTCGGAATCGCAATTTGCTCCTCGGCATGATCGGACATCCACTACGCTTGAAGCCCATCTCTTGTATATGAGGATGTGGTCAGTCTGGTTGACGGTACGTGTATCCGGAGAATTCCAGGTTTCTTTTTTAATAAGTCGGTGCGGAAAGCATGTTGAGCTTACAACAAGATTTCTACTGCATGCGAAGTCGATTAGTCGTTGAGCGTTGTCATTGCATTTCTTGTGATGGCTATGTCCTCCAGTGGCTCTCTATTGCCAACTATCGTTCCCAACTTTCCAATTGAAATCTCCAAATAGTGTTTGACGTCGTGTGTTGGAGGTGAGTCGAACAACATTTCCTGGCGGTCGTAAAACGCGTCTTTCACTATTTTTTCCTTTACTTCAGTGGGAGCGTGCAGGTTGAGGAGCCAGAGATTGAAAAATCAAACCTTAATTCAATTTGCACACAATCTTTCATTGATAGGTCTGAAGTTAATAACGTGCGGTTTGAGGTGATTGTTCACGCCATACGCAACTCCAAACTGCTTGTGTCCAGATGCTTGACCGCTTTTAAAAATTGTTTGCGGTTTTGTAATGGACCATATCTTGGTAGTGCTGCCTCCACCTGCAGATCGATGAGTACTGATCTCTCGGTGGTACGAAACCAGAGGCCGAGGGTCCCATTACACCCAGACCCCGATGCGAACACGAGGGTATCAGAGCTGTCCGACAAGCATTCCACCCTTATCGCCCAATTTTTTTTATTCCCTATTTTTGTTTCACCAGTTTGTGTTGTTTTCTCCTATGCCTATGCATTTTTGTTAATACGTAAAGGACAGGCAAGGGCAACGAGCGGCGAAAACGGCGCCCACGTCCTTCGAACTGAGCTACAGCAGGCATAGGCCGCTGCTTAGCTCGTTGAGGGGCCTTTTTCCTCGCCAGATGACACGGCCCGACCTTCACGGTCAATATGCTACCTTATGCTCCGGCCCCACGGGCATTTTGTGATGCCCACCAAACCGTCCATTACAATTTCTTGTCGTTGATCTCGCTGCAAAGCCAATTTGTTTCCTGGACTGCAGTAATGCTCAGTTTGTATTTTTCGACCTGTTGTAGGCCTTCTGGGTTCCCGGTCTATTCAGGGAACGTACATTTCAGGGTTCGAAAGTATAATCCGTTAAACGTTTGCTTGGCCGTCGTTGTCGGTTCGTCCAATCTGAGGTCTTTTAGTTTTTACGAGGATGGGTTGTTGACCCATCACTAATCCCTATTCAGGGGGTGGCTTCAGTGATAGCTGCTTCAGGTAGCTCATAACGTACTAGAGTTCACACAACTATGTGGCAGATCTGACTACGTGATACATGTCATGATCTGATGATCTGCGACATTTAGGTGTAAGTCAGTCAGTCCGGCTACAGCTATCATTCCCGCCTCCTCTTACAACCATGGCTTGGGACAGGCTTCAGCGGAGTTTGTACATTGTGACAAAAAAGTATCCGGAATAAATTAAAAAAAAAAACCTGCCGGACAGAATTGTCAATATTCTTTTTGTCGCTAAGTTGGCACAACTGTCCTCTATACTGTCACGGAGTTTGACAGTTATCTGTCATTTAGTTTGTTTACTGTACTCTATATTCTCAGTTCATCTCAAGTGTGTTATGCGATTTTTGCAATGGATGACATTATCGAACAAAAAAATTGTCTTAAATTTTGCGTTGCATTTCCGACCTCACATTCATAAAACGCATTGTGACTGGTGATGAGACATGGGTTTACGAGTTTGACATGCAAACCAAACGGAATCGCGCCTTCCAACTGAGCCGAAACCGGAAAAACCACGTCAAAGTCGATCAAAAGTCTAATGTTGACAGTTTTCTTTGATTACCTTGGTGTCGTGCACTCAGAATTCTTGCCCGAAGGTTAGACGGTTAATAAAGAATATTATTTGGCGATTAAGAGAGCAAATTTGTCGAAAAAGGCCAGATTTGTGGAAAGAAAAACTCTTGGATTTTGCATCACGACAACGCACCATCACATAAGGCTATCATTGTGAAGGAATTTCTGATCAAAAACTCAACAAATACCATTGAACAACCACCGTATTCACCTGACATGACTCCGTCCGACTTTTTTCTCTTCCCGAAACTGAAATTACAACTTCGAGGCACCCGCTTTCAGTCAATAGAGGACATAAAACAGAATTCGCAGAACGCACTTGAGATGAACTGACAATATCGAGTACTGTAAACAAACTAAATGACAGGTGACTATCAAACTCCGCGACAGTATAGAGGACAGTTGTGCCAACTTAGCGACAAAAAGAATATTGACAATCCCGTCGGGCAGGCTTTTTTAAAAATTTATTCCGGATACTTTTTTGTCACAATGTATAGTAAATAAATACCCATTGCGTTTTTGCTAAAATTTCAGTGCGATATACCAGAGAGTTTTGTTTTTTATAGCGATAAATAAAATATGGCGCCCAATGTGCGACTAAGGACAATAGGAAAATTCTAAAGTCAATAATAAAAGCTTTATGTAATAGCCTCGTTCGAGACAACCGGACAGAATCGAAAGGCCTGGATGAAGTGACAAGCGAATTCGAGCAGCCACCAAACAGTTAATTGCGAACTTCGTTTACATATATACTGGGTGAATTACCGAGAAAGAAGTTCATATTCAACCAATTCACTTCCAACTCTGATTCAGATGTGATCCGATACGAGACCTGGATTATAGACCGGTCAGTTATTTTGTATAGGAATGAGCTTTTGTTTGGGTGAAAGGAACGCGGCTAAAATTTCTTTGAGCTATAGAGCTTTAATTTTGATCTGTCGTAAGCGAGCGATTGCCCCAAAGTTTAGGAACTATCGTCTCAAACTCGTTTTTTTAGAAACACTAGAAACCGGCTTAAATTTTGATACTACCTAAAGTGGAAATCCTATCTGATTTTTCTCCAAAGTGGATTTACGTGGATTCGTACTGCCCGTTAAGCAGGTATCCACTCTGGGCTACATGCTCGTACTGCCTAAAGCGGTAATGCCCTTTGGGCTAGTACTATGCCTGGAGTGAACATCCTGTCTGAAATTTTCCAGAGTAGAGTTTCGTGGGTTAGGTACTGCATAAGGCGGAAATTCGCTTGAAGCACTATCGAACAGTATGCTACCAAAAATATTTGAAGTTTACTCAAATTTTAAATGTTTAAATTCTCGGACCACTATTTAAACCCTTCTCTAGCTTAAATTGCTCTGGGAATTTCGATTTATCCTCCAGCAAGCTGTTTCCTTAATTCACTTCAATTTTCTATGAAATTTTAAACTTGTACTATATACAATCCAAGTACGGATCTCTCTCCTTGTTCAACCACACATCCACCTTACTTTATGCGTCCGTTGTTGCTGGTCGCTAGCGAAGTTCCTTCAATAAAATTTCATTTTATGACCAAAAAGTGTATTTTTTCACTAGCGTATGTGTGTGTGAAAGAAAGAATCTAATGTGAGAAATAAAAGCAATTTGAGCAATTCAGCAACATTCCTCGTCAAGAATTTCTCCGATTTCTGTGAACATACTCGTAAAACTTTAGCCACCCGTCCCAAATACAATTGACTTCCAGGGAACAGTGTTAAGAGTGCACTAAAAGTGGAACATGACACACTTGGTTCGTTCACGGGTTCAAGTAGTATTTGAACTTGAATTACACAATGGAAGATGAAGCTACATTACCCGGGTGACACATAAAAACGGACCAACGGGAGGCATCCACCTTAGCAGGGGCAGAGCAAAATTATATATATGTATAGAGAAAGAACGACATTTTGTTCAGCTTCGCCACTTCTAAGTCACTGGAGAGCCGTTTCGAAACGGACGAGGCACCTGCACCTTCGAATGTCTGACTTGTTGAAATTTATTTCAACACTTCGCTCACTTTTTACTCCTGACTTTACGGATGATACTTAACTTCTTCCATTCTCCGTGGAGATTAATTGTAACCCCAAATAAAATGGGACCGATTAGGTGAGCTCATTGTATGACAATATGAATTTAATTTCTTAATAGTATGAACTGAAAAGAGCTCAATTTAAGATTCTTCAGGCATCTCTGAGTAAAAGAATTGTCTTTCGTCTATTTCTTTTTTTTCCTGGACACCTTTCCCCATTGGCACTCTATTTGATGGAATCGTAAAACTTTCCTTACAGATACTTTGCCGATTTGAAGAAATAACTTTCGTTTTACTTCAGATTCCAATTAAGCAACTCTGGAAACTTTACAATAGTACCAGCGTCATCAGAACAGCGTTCACTGTCGGAGATAGGCTCCTTCATATCTAGAGGCTCAGTTACCCTGGACTCGTTTTTTGTAGTTTTTCATTTAATTTAAAGGGGCACCAAACCGAAAAAAAGTGTACCTAAACTTTGAGCCGTCTATTTGGTAGGAATAGGACATATTGCTGGCAAATTTCAATTAGATTTCCGCTTTGCGATTTCACGAAATTGGTTTTCTGCCCGGTGGTGTTCGTGTCTCCAACTTTAATGTGCGACCTTTTTCAATTATTTTTCTATTGTATGATGCGGTAGTTCGTGGAGAGTATTTTTGGGGTCATTTAAGGAATTCTTTTAATTTTGAAAATTTCCTTTAATTGGTACTGAATCCTTTGAGGCTATTGACACTTACTTTTAATATCAAAACTGCCAATTCGATTGCCACTTTTCAAAGGCGTCTAGTTCAAGGATATCGTCTCTCATGAAGATACCGGGGGAAACCATAAAAGGGTCAAGGATCCCTAAGCGCGAAGCGGAATCAGATGACAAACGCCGAGTCCGTGAAATACTGGAGACAACGACGAACAGATGTGAATAGCGTTATGAAACTGGTCTTCAATGGCGGGGGGGGGGGATGAAGTTAACCTCACTCCAAGCTACGAGGTGGCGAAGAAACGTCTGTTTAAGATCGAAAGAAAGATCCCCGCTGATCCTTCATACGCTAGATGCTACAAGCGTGAAATCGTCAAATATATCGAGAAGAGTTACGGTATCACGTACATATTGTCTTTGACGCCGCTGCCACTGCAAACAATGTATCGGGTAAACTCCAGCTTGCTAAAGGAACCAGAGCACGTAAATCCATTGATTGATGTTCTCTACAAATTTCGTCAGGGAGCTGGAGCTGTCCTCGTCGCCGGGGAAATTCAAGAGATGTTCGCACAGATTCGCATACGTGAGGCGGATCAAAACGCTTAACGATTTCTGTGGAGAGGTAGTAACACAGATCAGCCCATGAGGGTATATGTCATACCTCAATGATATTCAGAGCCATCTGCTCTCCGTGTTGCGCCGAATTCATTAAAAACCAGTGAGTTCAAGAATCTAACGCAATCATTGAGAAAATGTCGGTGACTTTGTCAGTAATTCTCGACAAGAGGGAAGCTGGAGAAGTCACTTAAGAAGCCATTGAGATAAGTGCCCAAGCTGGTTTTAATCTTCGTAGTGTCGTATCCAACTGCAAGGAGTTGCACACGAAATTGAACGGACATCAGCCAGTCAACAACAAGATTGTCGCCATGGCTCAGACCGATAAGGTACT
Organism: Chloromyia formosa; assembly: GCA_964017055.1. Classification (NCBI taxonomy): domain Eukaryota; kingdom Metazoa; phylum Arthropoda; class Insecta; order Diptera; family Stratiomyidae; genus Chloromyia; species Chloromyia formosa. The sequence goes on along the minus strand of OZ024818.1, from coordinate 44,766,133 downwards.
CAGTCTTTTTTGGAACATCGAGGTGGATGCCTTGGAGTTTCATTTCCAATTTCACAAAATGCCACGCCAATTCCTAGTTGTCGAACGCCCACCGACCAAGAGAGAAATGTTAGGAGTCGTCAGGTCCATTTATAATTCATTTGGTCTGCACGCAAACTACCTATATACTATATTTTCGAAATTAATGGTAGAAGCCACACGGAAACTGCAGATTTAATAGGATGAACCTTTACCACACGAGCTATTCGTACAATGGAGCAATTGGTGGCGAGAATTCCAAAAAGTGGGAGAATTTTCGGTGGTCAGATGTTGTTCGCGTTTGCTGTCAGCTGCTGATAAAGTCCAATTGCATATTTTTGTGGATGTAAGTTCATATATATACCCCGCCGCCACATATATCCGAGTCAAGAAGGCTGTCATCAACGTTGCACTTGTTGCCGCTAAATCCAGATGTCGACCGCCTAAGGGAATGACGGTGCCCTGCTGCCCTACTAGGTTACCGTCTAAGCGAATCAATCCGTCAGTCCCTGGAGTGCAAGATACACGATATCACGTTTTGGAGTGATTTGAAGACAGTCGTGCCAAGTCGAGAATATAAACAATCCGTCATATGCCATATCGCCGAAATTCTGACTGTGTCAGCGATCAACCAATGGCGTAGGTTGCCAACGAGATTAAAAGTAGCTAATGAAGGAACAAGAGCCAAATTACTGAGTCAATATTCGAAGTAGATTAGTGGTCCAGCCTTCTTGCATCAAGATGAGGAGTTCTGGCCTCAAGAAACCTGTCAGATTGAATCAGAACATTGCAGTGACGAAAAGATAGCCAGACGAGTTTTAGTATTTTAGAGTAGCCATATCTTTCCATTTAAGTACAACAACTATTCATCATATCATAAGATCCTACGCTCCATCGCATGGAGCAGACGTTTCGTGACTAACTGCTGATTGTCGGATGCCCGCCGTCAGATGGGAGAACTTACTGTCATGGAAATAACTCAACCCGAAACCGTCATATGCCGTCAAATACAAATGGAAGAGTTTGCACATGACTTCGTTCATTTACTGGATGTGTCGCAAAGGGTTGCAGTTGGCGAAAATCAACGCCGTTTATTGCCGAAGGAGATGTTCTGATGGTCACTAGTCGAATCGACGCCGCCTACTGTCTGCCAGTAATAGCCCGTCAGCTTCTTCTTAAAAAAAATACATCATGTGACGCATCTTAACGTCCCAAGTCATTATCAGAAACGCCATCACCAGAATGATAACTTAGTGATCAGTGAGATACGCCAAAGTTTTTGTATACCGAATTTGTGCTCGGTACTAAAATACGTCAAACGAAAATGTCCATCACGCGTAGCCAGTAGAGGTCAGCCATCCGTGTCGTTGATGGAACAACTACCGCCCGATCACCTTATGCCCTAAGTACGCCCCTTCAGCCCCGGAGTGGGTTACTACGGGCCTTTTTTTGTCGCTATTAATCGTCGACTTGAAATGAGATGGGTCGCATTGTTCACATGTCTCACCACGCGAGGCGTGCACCTTGAAGTCACCGCGAACTTTCGATGAACGCATTCCTGTCATGCCTTCCGAATTTTATGAATCGTCTAGGAACACAATGCTACGGACTTCGTCGAAGCCCAGAAGACGCTATTGCCGGAAAATCGCGTATTTGATCCTGATGAAATTCATTGATCAGCAACTGCCCAGCTAACTCCAATGTAGAAGGATGTTAGGAACGACTCGTCCAGTCTGTAAAACGACTTTTAGCTCGAACGCCAAAAGATGAAGCACCACGCCTCGAAATATTCCGAAGTGTCATCATTGAAGCTAAAAACATGATTAACAGCCGCCCTTTAACCATTTTGTCAGTCTCGTCTGAAGATAAATAGCCATTGACGCCAAATCTTTACCTGCTCGGATGCCTGAACTCGACTCAAATGCCAACGCAAGACGAGGAGAACGTTTGTCTTAAAAAGCAGTGAAAGATAGCACAGAATCTTAAGGATCAAATTTGGAAAAGATGGATTGCGGAGTATCTGCCACAGCTTCTACGTCGGCCAAAGTGGACGGAAAGAGTGGAGGCACTAAAACCAGGACAACCAGTAGTCGTCTGCGATCCTAGCATGCCCCGAAGCTAGTGCTAAGGGAGTCGTGACGGAAGTCCACTCCGCTGATGATGGCCAAATTCGCTCAGCAGAAGTACGTACTGTTGCACGGGGTGGGCGTCTTATACGACCCACACTGTACTAATCTCGAATGATCGATGGCAAGTACAAATTGAATTGACACTAGGCGATTCTCGAGCCATCTATAGTCTAGAGCCTTCTCCTTACAACCATTGACAACGAAGGGGATTCTCGAATCTTCGTTGAGTAGTGAAACCCGAGACTCGAACATCTCGAAAAATCTAGAGTCTTCGCTAATTGACGAAAGCATGGATCTCCACCTATAAAAGGCAGATGTCACCGAACGAGGAGGCAGTCGTAAAGCAGTCGTGAAGTAGTAGTCGTCGGACTCGACACTCAGGGCGGTTGGATCGCTATAGTGCCGTCGTTATAATTAAAGCTAGTTTGACATTTTAACGTTGGTTGTTAGTACCCGTGTGTACATAGTTCGTTTTGTAAATAAAGTGTGTGTGTTTTTCAATCGAAGTGTTTCATTATTCAGCACAAGAATATCTAACGAACCTGCTTTGGTTTCGTGGTTTCGCTCAACAGAGGAAACATTACAATTGGTGTCAGAAGTGGGATATTCGCGTGCGTGTAGTGGACGTTCGTTTGAAAAGTGAAAGTCGTACGTGATATTTACGGAAGTGTAAATAAACGGAAAGTTTCGAGAAACTTTAGAGTGAAGCGCCGGGTAGTTCTGAGTGGATAGAACTTGCGCGATCGTGGATTTTGTGAAAGTCGTGCGGGATATTTACGGTGGTGTAAATAAGCACGGGAAGTTTCAAGAAACTTTGAATTGAAGCGCCGGGAAGTTGCGCTATTGTGTGTGTTTGAGAAACTTCGTAGTGAAGTGCGGGAATATTCTACGCGGGTAGAATTTGCACGACTGACTGTTGTGAACTTTTGAAGTGAAAAACGAACTAAAATGCCGGGTACTCTTTGCGAATTGACAATCGCGGAGATAAGAAACGAACTAGCACGACGGAAATTGTTAACGACGGGAAATACGTCCGCGCTGTATATTCGTTTAGCACAAGCGATAAGAGCCGAAGGACAGGATCCGTATACGTTCGAATTTCCGGATACGAGAAATCTCGACGAATCGGGAGCGGAACAGGTTTCAACTGGGGACCCTGGCATCCAGCAGCTACTGTCGATGTTCAAGCAAATTATCGAGCAATCCAAGCAACAAGCAGAGCAACAATCTGAGCGGTTTGAGAAGCGATTTCAAGAGCATTCCGTGCGGTTAGACGAGCAATTGCAGAAACAGTCGTCGGAAATATCGAGATTGCTCGACGAGAGGCAACGAGAAACTTCCAAGAAGTTCGAGAACGACCTCAAGCAGGATGACGCCAAAGTGGATGGCGGGTTCAATACGGTTGCCGAGGAAGTCGAAGGGCTGAGATGCGAACCAAAGCGCGTCGAAACATCTGGAGTCATCAAGATCGAATCGCAGACACAGCTCGAGGCCGCTGCGGTAATGAACAGCCGGACCGATAGCGAACAGTCACCGAGATTGGAGAAGTTGCCGAGTAATATGACATCGCAGATGAACGAGCGGTCGGCGAGTTTTGAGGAGTCGCTGAATGAAACTACAACGGCGTTGAACGGACCGACAACGAAGATGGCCGAACAATCGGAAAAGTTGAACGAGCGGTTGGTGAGGTTGGAGAAGTCACCACGGAGAATGACAAAACAGTTGCAACCGCAGAAGGACAACAGCTTGAAGCCACAATTGGAGAAGCGGTCTGCGGGAGTCTGGAAGCTTAATGGCGAGAAGCTTCGTAGAGACTCCATGAAGTTTAAACGGATGCGGGTGGGCGCCCAGATCGGAAATATGTGTGATGGACTCGAGAATGCTGGAAACTCGAGGAACGATCTGGAACGTGTGGAAACGTCGGGAATCGTTAGGACCGAACTGTCCGCGAAGGTTAGAAGGACACCAGCTCTCGACAACGTGGAAGCGTCCTGTGCGCAGTTTGAGGCCGCTGTGATGATGGACAGCAGGAGCGACAACGAGTGTACTGCTGCTGTCAATGGGGCATTGCGATGTCCGACTATGAAGGTGTTGCAGAACAGTTCAACCCCACAGAATGGTTCGTGTGTGGAGCAGTCAACGTCGGTCGCCGACTTCGGACGCCGGATGAATAGCGTACATGGCCTGATCGAAGGACGACCTCGGTGGAGAATTGATCGCGTGAGAAGGAGGTTCAACGCGAAAGCTCGCTCGATTGGCATCAGCGACGGTGGCTTTGCAGGATTGTGCAGCGCTCATCGGAGAAAACGAATGTGCTCGAGGGCTCGACAGACCTGGGAGGAACCAGATAAGATTGCTGCCTGGCTGGATGATGTGGTGCGTCGCGTTCCGAAGCGATGGAGGCCAACAGTGAAAATGAAGGCCGTGCATCTGGATAGGATGGCACCGCGCGAGCGTCGTCATGGTGACTTCTGTTCGGGACGAACAGGTCTAAGGAGGAGGCAGTGTTGCGTGTACGGGGTGGGCGTCTTATACGACCCACACTGTACTAATCTCGAATGATCGATGGCAAGTACAAATTGAATTGACACTAGGCGATTCTGCTGCTGTCAATGGGGCATTGCGATGTCCGACTATGAAGGTGTTGCAGAACAGTTCAACCCCACAGAATGGTTCGTGTGTGGAGCAGTCAACGTCGGTCGCCGACTTCGGACGCCGGATGAATAGCGTACATGGCCTGATCCAAGGACGACCTCGGTGGAGAATTGATCGCGTGAGAAGGAGGTTCAACGTGAAAGCTCGCTCGATTGGCATCAGCGACGGTGGCTTTGCAGGATTGTGCAGCGCTCATCGGAGAAAACGAATGTGCTCGAGGGCTCGACAGACCTGGGAGGAACCAGATAAGATTGCTGCCTGGCTGGATGATGTGGTGCGTCGCGTTCCGAAGCGATGGAGGCCAACAGTGAAAATGAAGGCCGTGCATCTGGATAGGATGGCACCGCGCGAGCGTCGTCATGGTGACTTCTGTTCGGGACGAACAGTTCTAAGGAGGAGGCAGTGTTGCGTGTACGGGGTGGGCGTCTTATACGACCCACACTGTACTAATCTCGAATGATCGATGGCAAGTACAAATTGAATTGACACTAGGCGATTCTCGAGCCATCTATAGTCTAGAGCCTTCTCCTTACAACCATTGACAACGAAGGGGATTCTCGAATCTTCGTTGAGTAGTGAAACCCGAGACTCGAACATCTCGAAAAATCTAGAGTCTTCGCTAATTGACGAAAGCATGGATCTCCACCTATAAAAGGCAGATGTCACCGAACGAGGAGGCAGTCGTAAAGCAGTCGTGAAGTAGTAGTCGTCGGACTCGACACTCAGGGCGGTTGGATCGCTATAGTGCCGTCGTTATAATTAAAGCTAGTTTGACATTTTAACGTTGGTTGTTAGTACCCGTGTGTACATAGTTCGTTTTGTAAATAAAGTGTGTGTGTTTTTCAATCGAAGTGTTTCATTATTCAGCACAAGAATATCTAACGAACCTGCTTTGGTTTCGTGGTTTCGCTCAACAGAGGAAACATTACAGTACTAACCGTAGCATACGACGTCTAGCATCAAAGCTATTCGCTTTAGTATTTGATCTGAGTCATCAGCCCAATAAGGATTAACGGGAGGCGGGATGTCAAGGGTTGAGGCCCTGCCATGCACTCGTCTACCGCCGTATCTTTTCGTATCGACCTGTCGTCATTTCACTTCAGCCAAGTCAGCGGTCGGGTTAACACCACAAAAAACACAAAGCAATGCACATAATTGGACAATTGGAATAAATAAGTCAGAATATACAGACTCGTATTATCTTTTTTCTCAATTTTACCGTGCAGCCACAATACTGTAATTTTTTTTTTTTTTTTTTTTTGAAGAAAAATTCAGAAAAGTTAAGTCCACACGAGAACGAGACAAAGAACCACTCGGAATTATTGAACTGACTACAGAGGAGATTCCGTCTGAGATTTCCCAGAGTGGATTTCCATGAAATTGGACTATTCTAAAGCGAAAATCCACTCTGGGATTTCGGAGTGGATTACCACAAAAATTCACACTGGTATCTTTAGTGAATATGACTGGGTGACAGCGTCAAACTTTTTATTGACTGAGGAGGTTTTGGCACTCGTACGGTCTTTACGATCATCCCTTGCAGTCTTCGTCCTCACTGAGGCTCGCGCTCGTTACAAATACATCCTCGCGTTGGGCGCTATTTTTAATGACCAGAAGTCTTAACCAGGTCATAGGCTGCAAGGAATAGTAGCGTAAGTGAAGACGCACAGTGGACACGAATCGTAACAACGGCAAGCGTCAATGAGTTCGGAGGCTGTAAGGAATGGTCGTGTCACCCGTTTGAAAAACCTAGGTGCCGAAACCTTTTAAGTTAGTGAGAAGTTGCGTTACCTAGCGCTTCTCAGACACCATCAGGTGCAGCCTCTGTTAATTTTTGTTCGACCATTCAACACAACCTCCGACCACAATAAAATACTATCATACATAAAATACTATATGCTATCAACCCTACCGCCTAACCTGCTTTCTAATAGCAGGTGGATAGCTACATAGTTCAAGACTTGTTCAAGGTTTGGTAGCCGACCTGATAGCAAATTGAATAGCACGAATGATGGCAGACCTGACGGGAAAATGTTTTCATGATATACGACACAATACATTCATATTTCGCTAATAAGTTGTCGTCATGTGCTTTATGCCGGAACCAGAATGAACACAGAAAACAGCAGCAGCGACAGCAACAACTACAACAACATGAAGATCTGCTGTCGCTGGGTTCAATCTAGGTCGCGTAATTTGACATTTCGCTGTCGCTGCCGCTGCTGCTGCATTCTGCGTTCATTCTGGTTCGGGCATTATGGCTGAAACACTTCAGCTACATATTGTGTAGCTTGTAATTGGAAGTTCAAACGTTCGAATTACGAATTTCAGTTTCAATTTTCTCGTACTGACGAACTTGCGCTACAAGCAGCAACTATACCTATACATTGTGTTTCAGGTTTAAATCTGAACAAGTTTCTAGGCCTTCTAAGTTCGACTCAAACTAGGCAGAGATTTTACTTTACTGGGTATTTTCGCATGGAAAGCCTATTTGTAAATTAGGATTCTTAACTTTAACTCTTTTGTTTAATCTTATATTTATCCTGTTCTCATTCGGCGACCGTATTCGTCCAGGCGTCTACTTTGGAAATAGGGTTCGCTTTTGACACATCCTTTCCGAATGATTTAGTGGTCTTTTTCTTTGGGACAACACCTTTTGCTTTTGTAAACCTCTCTGCAATGCTTGACCCTGTCACTTATATTAGCTTCAATTTTCCGGTATGCTTGCTTTCCACGTTCGTTCGTTCCGGGTTTTTTTTTTTGGGACTATTCGGACAGGCAGTAGGGCATCGAATTTCTCCCTAATATCTTCTTTTATTCGAAATTTCTAAAGCGGCATCTTAATAATATTTTCGATGTATGTTTATCCAAATAGAAGCTTTAATGCTCCCAGCTAGCTTCATACATATATCCCTTTAAATCATCGTCAAACTACATACACCCAACGTTCATACACTTTTCTGCAGATATCCCATACTTTAGGCAAAGAATATTCTCTTAAATAAATTATTAAGTTTTCATTGAGGCTGCTGTGAGTGAATGAACTCAACATCACAACTGATTGTTGCCATTAATATATGAACGTCATTTTTCTTTTTATACGCACATCCGTCACGTGTTTCGTTACAAAGCCGATTACGTGGAAAGAAAGGAAGGCAAGTTAATTCTTTTGGGAATCAGACGCGCCAGAATGAAAGTACAAATACAAAGGCGAAAATCCTTGAATCATGGATTTCCAGAGTGGCGGGCAAAATGTATTAGTATATGTTACCTTTGTGAAACTCGATGTCATCTGTATTCGCAGGCGAATTTAAGAAGAAATACCTGAAATGGAATGCACTTGATGTCACCTTTCAAATGGCATCCCATTTTGCTTGTGTCAGGCGAATTTTTTGTTTAGCTCTTATTACCCCTTTATGGGAATGCCAACCCCTGCCTCCTCTCTTACGTTGGCCTATTAGGACGCATCGCTTTCGTCTGCTTATTATATAATTTCTACACGTTCCAACTAAATTTCATGTATGTACCTTAAGTCTGTCTTTGGACAAACATTTAACCGATTTTATAAGGGATTTGTTTTTGCTACAAAAATCTAACAAAAAAAGCACCGTGGGCCTTTTTGATTGCCTGAATGAATTCATTGACTAGATCAAATCACACTGACCCCACATTGGGCGTAGAATATTTTTCGACCATTTCACGCCGTGTCGATCTGAAGAAGTTGTAAACCCACTCGAATCTATGGATGTGACACTTAACTCGAGAGTCAGAAATATCATTCCAGGCTACTCTGGTGGATGGTAGCTTAGTTCGTTGAGGCATTAGTCTGATGTCTTGCCGGCTTCGAGTGTTTGAATTCCACCACAGACATGTTAATTGCCTTGACCCTTCCAGGGGCATCGGTGCGTCAACATCTCTAGCATTTCTATGTCTTGTTAACGTTTCGATAGCATTGTAACGAGCACCGCCGGAGCTATCGTCGGCCGCGTCGGTGGTTCCCTCACTTGCTAGTGAATCGGGCGGAAATATTCGACCGGCACACTCGCTAGCGATCCGATCAATGCCGGCGTTATTCCGGCCGGAATGCCATCCGCTACAAAGAGAGAAAAAGAACTCAACCTCCAAGGCGGACGGCCGGATAAAAAACGAAAAAAGGAAATTGAAGACGGAAGGGGTGGGGGAAAGTTCCATTTTTGGGGTTTTCGACTATATCTCGGATACGGCGGACTCTAGGAAAATATGTTCTATGCAAAAATGAAAGCTTATTATTACATTTCCTATAAAATTGTTTGTATTGATATTTGCCGAGTTTCTTACGGTTTACGAGATATACCTTATTGAAAATCGATAATTTTCGAAGGAATCATTTGCTTCTACTGCATCTCACGATCGATTCTCAGAAAACTAGTCAGAGACGAAGTTGTCGAAAATTAAATTTCCTTCAATTTTTGATATAAACTTCTGCTACCTGATCTTCAACCAATAAAAAGTTATAGAGTTTCTAACATGTACAGTCATTTTCAAAATATGAAAAGTAATTAAATTTCCTATGCAATTGACTCCATACATATGTATGTCTGGAACTCCCAACGGTTTTCGAGGTATATAAGTAATGAAAATCGATAATTTTTGAAAACGTTAAGTTAGTTATTATTAAATAATTAATAATCTTCAGTTTCAGTTCATTTCAAATGTTCGCGCGTTGTAGATTTGAAAAATTAGATGCAGTTTGAATTGGCTCCCTACCCCTTGGCATTATTTAACGAATGTGGAATGAGGATGTGCGGAAAGTCAGCACTATACACATTTTTTTAAGAAATTTATAAAAACGTTGATTTGACTACCTTTGAATTTGTTGTTGATGGGGGTTTCCTAGCCCACAAAGTTGTTTGGCAAAATAGACAAGTGGATCAACCATTTGTGATGGTTACGTTAAATTTTTAGGACCCATTATAATGGGAGAGGTTGTACAGTGGATTTGGTGGGAACACTGATACATCAGAGAGCACAAAAACAGCTGAACAGAGTCGACGATATCGGCTCAGGAGATGTGTGGACATCAATATCAGTTTGGAAAGTGAAATTAAAGTCAAACTAGGGGATTTCCTTTCTAACTTCCAGTCAGATGATAAACCTGCTGATGATGCATAGATAAATATGCTCCAAGCTTCAGGTGATACTCTCTCTCTCAATTATCCTAACCCCTTGTGGGGCGTCAACTGTTCCAAGTGGCCCAGTTGACGTTTCGTTGGCATAAACTGGTTTCGGAGAATGCAGTTGCCAGCATGTATCTCCTGCACATCCATGGCCACGAACGTCGTCGTCGACGGGATTCGAACTCGAAACGCCGGTAGTCAAACATGAGACTGATGCCTCAACACACTGCGCTACCGGTGTTGATATTGTGAAGACAGCTATCAACTGATCGCAAAATTGCTCGGTCGCTGTTATTGGAGAGGACCTCTCTTGGTAGCCAAAACCCCATCAGATCGTGACATTCTGCTGATAAAACCTGCAAGAGGAAAGGTCAAGACTGCCGTATATTCCTCACAACAGCTGTAGCAGGAGTTGAAAATGAAGGACAACGCCCATTCGTTGCTCTTACATGAATTCACAGGCTGTGAATCAACATCCGCAGCATATCGCAAGAGTAAAGTGGGTTTTGTCAAATCGTATCAGAAGTCCAAAATCATTCAACGTGCAGCTGAGGTATTTGCTAGCGGTTCTTCTTCCCCATGGTATGGCGCTCCAGCCACAGAAAGAAAAATCCCTCAACGAGCTCCGTTACAAATCATTCATCAAAGCAGCTGCAAACATAAAGCCCGATCTCTCAACTCTGCCTCCAACTGAAGGAGCTGTTTAGCAACATGCATTCCGGACCTATCACCAAGTACACCAGTATTTAGGGGGGAATCTAATGGTGGGGCGTCAAATTGGGGTTGGGAGAGGAGGAATGACCAACTAGTTCCGAAACTCTCAGAGTTGAATGCTGCTCCTGATGAAATATTGAATATGATTTTTTGCCGATGCACGAAAGGATATGACAGTGGCAGGTGTGGTTGCAGAAAAGCATGGTTACATGTCAATCATCATGGTAGCGTCAACATACTCTTTTCTAGAGAAACATCTAAATTGAATGTACATTTTAGGAATTCTTTAACTTTTGATTGGTTTAAGATAAAGTAACAAAAGTGTATTTTAAATTGAAGAAATTTTATTTCTCCACAACTTCATCTCCGACAAGTTTTCTGAGAAAAGATCTTGGGAGGTACTAGAAGCAAATGATTTCTTCGAAAATTATCAATTTTCAATAAGGCATATCTCGTAAACCGTTAGAAATTCGGCAAACATGTCTACTAGCAATTTTATAGGAAATTTAATAAGCTTTCATTTTTGCATAGAACATATTTTTCTAGAGTCCACCGTTTCCGAGATATAATCGGCAAACCCAAGAATAGGACCTTCCCCCACCCCTCCCACCGTAAGCTCACCTCCCAGGGACGGGGACTTTTAGTATGTTTACCTCCTAACTACTCCTAACGAAGTCCTCAAGCCAAAAATTATCGCATATTCCATTCACTCTACAACATGTTCTTTGACTTATCTTATCTTATGTCTTATGGGAATATTTGACGCACTATGCCCCACTCCGGGCTAAGGCAAAAGGGCATACTTTGGAATTAAACGGGGAGACACGGAGAATACTTTTTTTCGTGTATACGTTTACACGAAAAAACATCTTTTAGAAGAGTTTTCGAACGAACCAATCCTCGAACAAGGAGACTCGATTACCAGCGACTGTAGTGATGTTGTCAATCCCCTTCTCTCCTCCAGGGGCATGGACTCGTGAACATTTCTTGCATAGCTATGCCTTGTTGACGTTTCGATAGCATACAAATTTCGGATGATGAACTTGATGTCATGATCCTCCTATTCGAACCGTCTTTTACTGACAAGCTTGGAACTCTGTGGGAGTTCTAATAGTACCTACAGGTAGTTTTTTAATAGCACGCTGGGTACTGAGCCCCTGCTTTCTAGATACAGCTTCGTAAAGTATCTCACGGCAATCGACGAGCGAAGAGAAAATTTGAAGAAACTCTTCCGAAAACAGTAGGTAGTACCTTGCTGTTCTTGTCATCGGTGTATTTTCACCCTCTAAAAGGCATTTGCTTCGAAAATATCTCAATCCTTTTCACTATTCCGGCACATATGTAACTAAAGTCCAATTAATTGTTCAACAAACCGAACTCGCGGCGACAGCTCCACTATGCCAATCGCTCCATCTACCATATCAATCCATTTATACACATCGTGCAACTCGTACATTTCACATGTCTTATTTCGGGAAAATTGTCACAAACATTTCCTTTTGCTTCAGTAGAAAATATCCTCGTAATAGGGGTGGAAATGGCTTGAAAGAAAATCTCCATTTTCGACGGAAATAGCATTGTCTCAGTTAGTCTACAATCTACATCCATACGAGGGTCGAACGTACTATAATATTATAGTACGTTCTCGTACGTCCGCTCGACTCTCTCATTTTATTTTGTTTCGGGTCAATTTAATTTTTCGGATAAAGTCGTCCGACAGGCATAAATCAATCGTTCATACTAGCCTTGAGAAATGTGTACGGAAAAGAAAGAAAGGAAAGCCCCGGGATTAGGCTATATAGAAATGTGGAATATATGGAGAAGAGTTACAACATTACGTTGGCGCCATGTAATGAAAATGTTATATTTGATGATTTGTTGGAAGGAAATGGGGCCAGATGAAAGGAGTAAGGACTTCCTCCCGATGGATTCTATTAACAAAAGGCACTACGTTTCAAAGCCGATTAGGCTAAGTTGAAGGATAAAATGTGCAGAGCGATGACCTAATTTAGAGTCTCGTGATCTAGGAGATTTTTGTTTTTTTCACTCAATTTTTTCTCTGAGAAAATCTCGGAAAAATGTTTCATTTGAAATTGTGTTATTATTGCAATACTGCCGTAGCCATGAACCCAATCTTATCATACTACATTTTGTTCAAATTCATCTCTACGTCGACGTGTATACTTTCACTTGCGGCATTACACGCTCATGGTAAAGAGCGCCCTCTTCCCATATTCCGAGCCCTTCGGACTGGACAAACAAATTTTCACCCACCACATTTAACACACTGCACTCACTACCGATATACTAGTATCTTTCCTGGAGCACGGATCACTAAACTTTATGCTGCCCTGAACGCCAGCACTATAAAATCAGAGGAGCGTCATGCATGCCAAAAACCACATTCTTAATGATCATGAATTAATCTTAATTAGTTGCAGATTAAGCTCGTAGCTGAAATGAAGTATTTTAGTTGATTCATTGCTTCAATTTTTCCGCACATTAGTTCGGGGAGCCCCGACAAAAAAGGAAGGACCAAAAGGCTAGAGCAATTCGACTTGGGCATCCATTTATTATCATCCTATTTAGTTGTTTGTTTTATTGTGCCAGAATGCTAATGATGGCGATACGTACTTGGATGGAACTTGAACACCGGAGGTGATTCTGCGTAAAAAGATATTTGGATCTAAATAATAAATGTCGTAGCAAGACTACTGAAGTAAGTCACCTGTGGGAATAGATTTTGTGCAAGTCATTTATTCCGAATATTATACGTGAATATTTTAGAGAGCGGCAACGAAGTATTTTTGTTCTTATTTTTTCTACCTATATAAACTGATGAATTTAAATTAGTTCAGTAAAATTAAAGATTCTCCTCCACCCAGACAGGTGGCAATAGAGCAAGTCCTTCTGACTGGTGTAATTGACGGTTTGGTGGGCATCCGAAGATGCCCGTGGGGACGGAGCCTAAGGTAGCTTAATTGACCGTGAAAGTCGGGCCACCCAGACAGGTGGCATAAAGCAAGTCCTTCTGACTGGTGTAATGGACCGTTTGGTGGGCATCCGAAGATGCCCGTGGGGTAGGAGCCTAAGGTAGCTTAATTGACCGTGAAAGTCGGGCTGTGTGCCATCTGGCGAAGAAAAAGGCTCCTCAACGAGCTAAGCAGCGGCCTATGCTTGCTGTAGCTCAGTTCGGGAGATGTGGGCGGGGTTTTCGCCGCTCGTTGCCCCTGTCCTTTACGTATTAACAAAAATTCATATGCCTGGGGTAGACAACACAAACAAGGGAGGTGAAAATGGGGAATAACAAAAATGAGGCGATAAGGATGGAATGGTTGGCAGATGGCTCGCTTACCCTCGCCCTCGTATTGGGGTCCAGGTGTAATGGGACCCTCGACCTCTGGTTTCTTACCACGGACAAATCCTTACTCATCAGGTGCTGCCATAGATCTGCCGGTGGCAGCACTACCATATGGTCCATTGCAGGTAGTTCATTACACTGGCTAGGTGCAAAAATATATGTACAACTTTGCTTCCGCCGTTTTCCGACAGACGGCTGCATCGGAGAGGGCTGGTCAAAATACGTAGTTCAAAAGTGTCACAAAGTGAATTTGGTCGTCTGTCTGTGAACGTATCGACATCCTCGCATTTGTAAAAGTTGTTCGCATTTTTAATAAGATTCGCCATTCAAAATGTCTGTTTTCGAGCCATCATCATCATCATCGTGTCGCAACAGCCCGACGTCGGGCCTTGGTCGCCTGGTTTCGAGCCAAGTTCTCGTCATTTGCGGGAAGTTTTAATCTTCTGCTTCCATTTGAAAAAAAAACTGTAGCTGAGGCTCATCGAATGCTCTCAGATACTGGCGGAATCGGAAGGGATTTCTACATCGCATCGTAATCGGCGACGAAAAATGGATCCGTTACGATAATCTCAAGCGCAGAAGGTCACGGGGAATGCCCGGACATGCCTGAAGGTCGAAAAGCCGAATATTCACGGCACCAAGGTCATGCTTTGCATTTGGTGGGACCAGCTCGGTGTGATATACTACGAGCTACTGAAACCGAATGAAACTATCACAGGAGATCGGTACCGAACGCAATTGTTGCATTTAAGTTGAGCATTAAAGGAAAACGACCACAGTACCAAGAGAGACACGACAAAGTCATCCTTCAGCATTACAATGCTCGGCCATACGTCGCAAAAGTGATCAAGACACACTTGGAAACCCTGAAATGGGAAATCTTGCCCCACCTGCCGTACTCCCCAAACATCGCTCCTTGCGACTACCATCTGTTTCGTTCCATGGCGCACGGCCTGGCTAATCAGAATTTTCGTTCGTACCAGGAAGTCGAAAAATGGATCCAATCATCGATCGCGTCGAAACACGCCTCCTTTTTCCGAGATGGAATCCGAAAATTGCCGGAGAGATGGGTGAATGTTGTCGCTAGCGATGGACAGTACTTTGAATAATACATCTGTAAGTACTTTTTCACAATTAAGCCTTTAATTCCTGGAAAAAACAGCGGAAGCAAAGTTATACACCCAACATATTTACCTTTGACAAGATAAAATGGACCATTGGAACTTTTGACCCATTTAAATAATCTAGTATCCATGATAATATTCCCCGCTCTTTTACAGCAAGAGCAGCAAGTATTGATACCCTACCACTTAGGAATATTAATTAGGCTATATTCCAGACTCCTGCAGAAAAGTAAGGGTCTTCTTCATTTCAAAAATGAAAAATCGTCCCAAAGATGATCCGAAGTCCAATAGGCATATACACTATAATGTACACCGCTCCACAGGCGGCACAGGATCTGCTATCGCAGACCATCAGGGAGAAAGAAGTCGATGTACCCATTATCTGCGACTAGTATACAAATTTGGGTAGCTCAATCTGGGTCGCAGATGAGCAGAAACAAGCAGCCATTTGGACTTGTGGAGACTATGCTTTCCAGCAAGGTATGTCAGAACCGATGGGCGACGTCGTAAGGGCGAAGATCTGTGTGTACAGCTGCTACGCTCCACCATGACTGGATCTGGCAGAATTCGAAAGATTACTAGACGGATCGGTGAATGATGCGAGTATACACAACTCGGTAATAATTGCGGGAGACTTTAACGCGTGGGCGTGGGCAGCCGAAAAACATATGCCCGAGGGCGGGCAATTCTCGACGCATTTTCACAACTAGATGTCGTCCAAATGAACTCAGGTGGTAGCAATACCTTCAGGAACGGAAGTGCAGGATCTATTATTGACCTAACGTTCATCAGTAGCTGTTTGGCACCAACCGTAGGTTGGTGCGTCAGCGAAGACTACACCCACAGTGACCACCAGGTAATCTCCTTTACAATAGCAGGTGGGACACGCCGAGTACAAGGAAGACCCCCAACACGGGGATGGTCCGTTAAGAGCTTTGACGAGGCAACCTTCAAGAAGGTCTTGCTTCAGAGCGGGCCCATCGTAGGACCGGCAGAACAGAGGACCGCACACAGATTGCAAAGCACTTAACGATAGCATGTGACGCCTCCATGCCAAGAAGAAAGTCTTCAAATTTACGGACGCAGAATTACTGGTGGACCGAAGAGATTGCGAGCCTGAGGAGTAGGTGCCTGAAAGCACGGCGTTTTAGTCAGTGATCGACAGAAACATCGGCACCTGTGGCAGTCATATAAAACTGCTCGTAGACTACTGAAGCTTGCGATAAAGAAAAGCAAACAAAATTGCTTTAAACAGCTTTGCGATGTCGCGGATATAAACCCGTGGGGAAAGGCTTATAGGGTGATGATGAAGAAAATAGGGCAGAAAATACCTTACGGTTCTATTCCCTCAGAGTCCAACATTTGCCGACGAGGACATACCTGCCATAACGGAGAATGAACTTCTCCAAGCCGCATCCAGATTTGAGGATGGTGAAGTGCCCGGACGGGGTCCCAAATAAGGCGCTGAAGATGGCAATCCGAACAGTACCAAAGAAGTTCATCGACGCATTCGGAATTTGCTTATCGGAAAAGGCAAAAATTGGTACTGCTGCCCAAACCAAACAATCCGCCTGGAGAACCAAACTCATACCGCCCAATCTGTCTGCTCGAGACTGCGGAAGTTTTTAACCGACTGTCCGAGGTGGTGGAAGAAAAAGGGGGCCTGTCAGATCGACATATGACGGTTACCAACTTGGCAAGAGATTCATTACGAGCGGTGGTGACACTCGATGTCAAGAACGCGTTTAATTCCGCAAGCTGGGGGTGCATTCATGCCGCTCTGCAAAAGATGGGAGTGCCGGACTACCTAGCTGGAATAATCATGATCTACCTCTCACATCGTGTTCTGCAGTATGATACTGGTGAGGGAACTAAGGAGTACACGGTAA
This sequence comes from Chloromyia formosa, assembly GCA_964017055.1. NCBI lineage: Eukaryota > Metazoa > Arthropoda > Insecta > Diptera > Stratiomyidae > Chloromyia > Chloromyia formosa. The sequence continues at coordinate 44,749,087 of OZ024818.1, read as the reverse complement.
CAGCGGGAGTTCCACAGGGATCCGTTCTTGGTCCTCTGCTGTGGATTATCATGTACAATACCATCTTGAACCTCCCGATGCCTAAAGAGGTCACGATAGTCGGGTTTGCAGATGACATAGCGGTTCTCGTCGTCGCAAAAGACCCGGGCTATGTGGAAATGTACGTCAGCGAGGCGATCACAGCTATTAAGTTGCTTAACAGTTTGATTGGAGCTCGCCGAGCAAAAAACGGAAGCTGTTCTTATCAGTAAGCACAGAAAAAATACCTCTCTCAGAGTCGGAAGCAGTGTCATAACCTCTAAGCCAGCCATTAGGCACCTGTGGGTTATGATCGACGCGGGGCTGAGGCTTTGCAGTCTATGTCGTCGCCGAAATGATCCCAATGGAAATTCTGGTTGACGAAACAAGCAGACTGTACCGCGGTCGACGCAGAGGCGTCAGCGAATCGGAAAGATATTGAAAGGAATGTATTTCTGAGAGAATGGCAGCAGCGATGCGAACATGCTTCAACCGGTCGCTGGACAGATACTCTCATCCCGGATATCGGGAAATGAGTGAACCGGAAACACGGTGAGGTAAACCACTACCTGACCCAATTTCTTACGGGTCATGGCGGATACAGGCAATATTTGTACAGGTTCAAGCTGGACCATTCGAAAGACTGTCCCAGGTGCAAAGGAGTTGCGGAGGACGCCAAACATGTGTTGTTCGACTGCCCCAGATTTTCTGGGAACCGTGAACAACTAGAAGCGGTTCTGGGGAGCGCAATAAACCTACAGAATCTGGTTAATTTGATGCTGCGGTCACAACAAGATTGGGATACAGTGTGCCGGAAGGTATGCACCATCCATAAAGAGCCCCAAAAAGAAGAAGCGTTACGTAAGTCGGCAAACCGTAATGGCTGATCAGCCAGAGCCATCCCTGCGAAGTAATGCCGAAAGGTAGTCCCGCAGGGGGAACGGCGGAGGTGGTGTTTTTGGGTTTAGTTGGTAAAAATGCGGCATACTTGCTCAAGCACAGCAGTATATTTTGAAGATTCCTATATCACCTCGTTAAAAAAAAATGTACACCGCTCCAGTACGTTTAGGGCAATTTCTGAAAAGGCTACTAAGGCATTGTGGCGTATAGTATGTAGAAAATTTGTAGGTAAAACTCGAAGAGCCAGTCCCGCTATTGTACTCTGGCGAATACGGTCCCTCTCCAATTATAGCTCCGATATGAATATCATTGATGTTATGGCCGGAGTGCGCTTCATGAATCCCTTCGCGGATGGATCGAATTTGACATTTATCTAATCCGAACTACACCCGAATGTCACGGCTAAAGTTTTGGGTAATCCGCAATAGACCTAGTGGTTATCGCTCCCAGAATATAACCTGAAGTCGTCCAGATACATCCAGTGGGTGAGCTCGTCCCAATATGCGTTACTTAATTGCAAAACCGGACCCTGTATTAAGATGTTGTTCTGTTCGAGGTATGCCTGAATCTTTCCACCAATTATGCAAGTTATACTTATAATTTTGTAGATATGTAGGTGGTAAACATATGATTAGCTTCAGCTTCAAATATCCACTCTCGGCGATCTTCCTTCTTCTTGTTAGTGGGCGTAAGCACGTCTGTTTGCTGCTATCGACTGCCCCTTCCATAAAGAGGAGAAGCGCTCGCCGGATTTCGCGGCTCGCTCCGACTTTAAGCGTTGGGGTTATAATTCGCTAAACCTCTTAAAACTTAAGATCGGCGATATGACAGTCTCCCGTCACACACTAGCTTGATTCTTAAACAAAACTGAACGTCTCCAGGATTTAAATCCTTCGTCATACGCACGCTGTTTAAAGCCCAAATTTCAAAAACTAACCACACCTACAAACTCCTCACAAACCATCTTAATTTTCCGCTTCCCTTCATGTGCCCACATAAATTTAACAGCTCGTTTCACTGCTAATTATTTCCCCACCACCGCCACCAATCTATCAAACAATTTCCATTTACCATTGAATAAAAACGTACATCACTATTTTCTTGTCCTTCGTAATCCTTACGCCTTCTTTGAGAAACGATAAAATTCGTTCGGAAACAAGCACTCAAACCGGCCGTATCTATACAAGTATCCGTGCGTATGAAACCCCTTTGGTATTTGTAGATACTTTGTAGAAGTTGCCATCAGTCGATGTCGATCTGCTTAATTTAACGCCCTTCCTCTCTCTCTCTCTCCCTCCCCTCGGGCAGGACCAGACAAAGTTCGATTCAGGTATTTAATCTTGACACAAGACGCTTCAATTCTGAAGCGAACAACTTCTCTCTTTCGAGTGCTTGAGTATGGGGGGAGATTGCCTGTCGCTTTGTCGGCCCAAGTTCGATGGGAAACGAAGCTCTTTGAATTTTTCGAAAAGGATAATGGCTTAGACACTGGGGAAAAAAGAAAAAAGAAAATGAGATTGTTGTGGATTTATTTTTACTTTTTAATGTTTGCTTATGCTGGATAAAATTCCGATGGGAATGGGGCATCATTTTATTTCTTTCAAATTATTGTACTTCTGTGTGCAGTTAAAGATGATTTGTGTAGGAGCAGCTTGACTTTTTAAGGCTAACGAATGCTTCTTCTTCTGCATTGGCCAGATTTTCCTGGCGTAATATAAAATGACTTAAGCGGGATACCATGGAATCCCAAAATTCACACTAAAAAAAGATTCATAGTAACAATGGACACAGAAAATATAATCACAAAATCTACAAAATTTCTATGGAAAAGTGCCAAAACGAAGTGCCTCCTGCCTGGAGCGGAAATCTATTTAAGAGTGGTCATACAGGGAATTTCAGTTTTAGCCAGAGCGGACATACTTGCAGACTTCTTCTCATACACGAAAGAAAGACTTGGTCAACTCAATCTAGTACAGCTTGTCATTGATGTAGGTGATAGTAAACCTATCAAGCAAAGACAATTCGCGGTTTTACCTGCGATGAAAAGTTGCAGAAGTCGACCGTATGTTGACTATCTCCCGTAAATGTCGTGGTAAAACCCGGAGAAGTCCGCATATGTTTGGATGCCAGAAAAGTAAACAATCTCACTATAAAAGATGCCTCCCACTTCCTCTCATCGGCGGTATATTAAGTAAAGGCCGAATACATTAGCCGTCTCGACCTAAAGGATGCCTTTTGGCAACTCCCCTTGGATGACGAGTAGAAAGAAAGAACGGCCTTCGCTGTACCATTTCTTGACAACGCCGTTTCGGTGCGAAGACTCATGGACAAGATTATTCCACCCGAAATTCACAATAAAGTCTTTGTTTATTTAGACGATTTATTCGTGGTATCTGAAACTTTTGAGGAACACTGCGACAGGTAGCCGACAACTTACGAAAGGCCGGTCTTACTTACTAAACCTCGAGAAAGGCAGTTTTTAATGACACATTTTGGCTACATAATTGGAAATGGTACTATGAAAACAAATCCTGGTAAGGTAGCCGGTTTAGTCGATTTTGCTTTACCCAAATCTGTGCGTCAATTTAGACGTTTTTTTAGGGCTATGCGGATGGTACCGTCGATTCGTCCCGAACTTTGCGACAAACCTGCTTTCTTGACGAACATGTTATGCAAGGGACGTTCTTTTTCATGGACTAACGAGGCTGTGATGGCATTTAATGCTCTAAAGGGGGCTCTTGTAATGTAACAGGATACAAGCATACATAGTCCAAACTTTGAACGTCCATTTGCAATACATTGTGACGCGAGTCAACAGTTGTACTCGTTCAAATTACCGACTCTGGCGAAGAGATTTCAAGTTTGAGTTTAAAGTAATCACCGATCATGCGTCACTAAAATGATTCATGTCACGAAACCGATCTTCATGGCGATTTGGCTCGGCGGGCTGTAAAGCTTCATGACTTAAGATTCACGATTACACAGCGGAAGAGTAACCAAAACGTAGTACCAAAAACTCTTTCTAGGATTTACTCGCAAGAAAGCATCTCTTTATTAGAAGTACTTAATTCAACGATGGAGGTACACTTGGATTCGCCTCCAGATCAGATGACTAGCTCGTGTAGCACAAGTAAGCAAACTAAGGCTCCAACAATTGTGCTCGACCGGCTGTTTATTGTATATTGCCTTTGTGGGTCCTTATCAAGAGCGGGTAATAGGTATAGGCGCGAGAGTTGTCCTTGACCACTTTTCAAAATTTCCATTTGTGCAACCAATTAAGAAGATGACGGTCGAAATTCGACTCGGTGGCTTACCGAAATATTTTGCAGTCCTACTGAGTAACACATAATTTAATAGCGTTGTACTCCCCTCAAAGCAACGCGGCTTCCGTGACGAAAGAGTGAATCGCTCTTTAATCGCTGCGATAAAAACATAGTGCATTCGAACCAAAGAGATTGGGATGTAAAATTATCATCCATTAATGCGGCATTTCGGTCTTCCCATCATTCATCAATTGGTTTTCACTTTATTTTACAGTCTCTGGACAAAATATGCTAAGTCATGGTAGCTCCTGCGACTTACTACATACCACAACGCAGCCTAAACTCAATCAATGAGCCCAATGCACACATCACCCATGGTTAAAGGACGGAATTGATAAGGCTTGCTGGCTGCCTGTTATGGACAATATAATGCAAGCGAATAAGCACTGGCTTACAATTTAAGATCTCGTGATACCGAGTTCTTTCCTGGTGAAATGGTTTTACCAAAAAATGTTGGTCAAAGCATAGCAGCGGCACGTTATAATGTCAAGCTGAATTAGAAATCAAGTGTAATTTTCGCATTATGAGTATCTACTGAGCCTCGAAACTGTTGCAGGAGTGTTACGAATTCCTCTAACTGTTGGTATCCAAAAACCAAATTTTCTTGTGTTGGGTGCCAGGTCACCAGGACATTGAGGGGAACTAGGATGCGGATGAACTTGCCAAACAAGGATCATCCAATCGTTTTCATGGCCAAGAGCCATACTGCGGCGGGGGACTGTCTTCGGCCAAATTGCGAATCAGCGACTGATCTGCACTATTACGTCAGCAGTACTGGAATAGCCTCCCAAGGCTGCGTCAATCGAAGCAGCTGATAATGCCCTTCAAATATAAGGGTACTAGTCTAATGGGTAGGGCTCATTTAAGATTTCTTTAGTGGGGTACTTATCGGGCCATCACTTGGTCAGATATCACCTAAACAACATAGGTCTGTCCAGCGAGACTGAATGCCATTTCTGCCTAAAGGAAGTGGAAACAACTAAACACACCTTGTGCGAATGTCGCGCTACCGCGCGTTATGTCATTCCTCGGACACGCTACTATCAGCCCTACAGATTTCAGGTTAATTCCTGCTAAAGATATACTGTCCTTCATTAGTAGGGTGGATTATCTTTTGACAGTTTAATGGACTACGGCACAACAGACCTCTTATCGTCGCAGTGCCTACCCGCTGGATCAGGTGTATCTTCTTTGTGTCGTCTTAAAGCCATGAGGAGGCACGACGCGTGAAACACGTTTCGGAATGAAATTTATAGAAATATATAAATTGAAATATGCATTGTCGAGGTTTTTCCATGGTGTTCGTGGGGATGCGTTCTGAGAATCATCCCGCCGCAGTAAAGAAAGCGTACTATCTCCCCGATCGTCTTCGAGGAGCTAGCGGATATGTTGGTAAACAGAGCTTCGCCAAGTTCTCAATGCCTACTCTTAGGTAGAGTCGGGCATTCACACATTAAGTGCTGATCAGAGTTTCTATTTCCACCTCATCCTTGCAGCAGTGGCAATGATCGTACGGAATACCCAATCTCGGCCTTTTGCTATGCCACTATGGTCAGTGCCACGAGGGGATAGCTGTAACCCTGGCTACATCCGCACGGGTTCTCTTCAGAAGGATATTTGTGAGGGCTATAATATCCGAGGTGTAATGCATTTAGTACGCTCGCTCCATCTATCGCACGAAGAATCTATGGGTTTCCCTCTTTACAAAACTCAGCGACGCGTGAGCCATTACCGCATAGGACCCGTGAATGGCGGAGCCCTGTCTTGCCAATTGATTCGCTTTCTCGTTACCCCCTATAATTGTATGCTATGAAACCCAAATTAGGTGATGCTGTAGAGTACGGAAAGTCCGGCCAGTTTCCATGGGCATTGTTTTACCATTTTCGATGAAATTGACCCTGACACAAGAGCCTTGCCTTGGCTGTGACTGAAATTGACGAGTTCTTTGTCTGATACACGTCCTTTATTGTCAGTACTACACCCTGAAACACGCTTGCATTATATAGGTGACGAAAGGACTTTGAGGCATCGATATCTTCCAAAAATACCCCTACACCGACTTCGTATAGTAAGTCATTTTCATTCATCAGTGAATATTTTACAGTCGTACATCCTGCTCATTTTCTCGTCTTCATATAGCACTGTTCTTGGGAAGCCAGCTGCGTTACATGGCGTGAAGTATTTTTCGGTGACGATGTAGTCCGTTGGAAACCTGTCTCGTACTTCAATTTGATTAAATCATGGATTTCCACATCGCGTTTGATCCTCAAACGCTCAAACCCGTCATGTCCGATTACATAGGTTATAGGTAAAAGATGATCCTGTTTAATGACTAGTAGGCCTGTTCGGTACTGAGATTTCAGTACCGGTACTTGATATTTTGAAATACTGGTACCACAAGTGGTATCCCTGTACTCACAGGTATTCGTTCACCAGTTTTTTTCAGTACCTAAAATACCGGTTTTTTTCAGTACCGGTACTGAGTACCGGGATCCCGGGATTTGAGTACCGGTACTCAGGACCGGGATTTGAATAGTTGTTCTTTTCTTTTCAGTACCGGGATCCCCGAATCTGAGTACCTGTTCTTTTCAGTACTTGTTTTTTGGACAAAGATTCTTCCAGTTCCATCAATGAGTGTCGATACCGCATAATTCTTTTTTGTACCGGTCTAATCTCGACGAGCACCGGTTTCAAAGTACCGGTTTTTCAGTATCGGTTTTTTAAACCGGCATATTGATTAAAAATCCGATACCGTTTTATTTGTACCAGTTTTCCCCGTTTTTTAGGTTTTTGAATACCGACTTTTTACTGTTTTTTTTAGTTCTGATTCTTTCCCGGGTTTTTGAGTACCGATTTTTCACCCGGTCTTAGACCCGATTTTTTGAGTAGGTACCGGTTTTTTCCCATTTCTTTTAGCTTTTCTTTTACCGTTTTTTTTTGTGTACCGGTTTTTTATCACATGAGAGTGGCGGGTAGTAAACGATATGTAGAGCCTGACTAACGTCACCGCTACTGCCAACTGCGTATCTGGAAATCAAATTTTGGAGGGGACCCGACTGGGTTTACTACCTGGGCCGCTAACGGTATGTCAACACTTCGTCAACTTTCGGTCTTCAAGAGGCATACGTCTATTGAAGGCGCAGTATCATTTTTTTTTGGGATAAGGATGCAATGCTGAACGTTCAAAACTTTGATTCATGGTTAGGTTAGGTATAAGGGCTGCCTGTATTTAACACACCACGCATTGACTGCAAACTGTAATAGGTTTCGGTTTGTTACCAATAGAGACTCATTAGGCGACATTTCTTATCACTGAACATAACTGCCAATAAAATATTTGAGTTTGCTTATTCAACATCAGCTACGACATTCAGTTCAGTGAAAAAGCGGGATCCAAAAAATGCCTTTCTCCTTCTTGCCAGAGCAGTACTGGTTCAGAGAAGATAAATAAGTACACTCCTTGTCCCCATCCCGTAAACTTCTACAGTAGGCATTACAATAAATGCGAAACCTCATGGCATGCTCCCCAACTATGCATACCCAGTGATGACTCCCACAGCAGTTTTACGAATTAGCGCAGCATCATTTGCTGTACCCTCTCTAGAGAATTGGTTTGCACTACAGTGATCAGAGAAACCACTGGGACCCAGAAAAAAAAAACTAAAAACAAACGCACTCATCACCGTACTCATTGACTGACAATCTGCCACGGTCATAGTCAGACGCAGTTCGAGGGATATAGGGATAATTATAGCGGTGAACAGGCCCGATCAAAGTCAAACTAAGATCGCAGGCAAGTAAATTTTGGCGTCCCCTCTCTTCTCACGTGTTTTGAAAATAGTTTAGGGGGAGGGGGGTGACCACTTGGACAAAAGAGTGTCTTTTTAAGCGCCACTTTTGTCCATGCGGTTTTGCTTCATACTAATATCGACGCCGCTTGGAGGAAATCAGTTGTCACAGTGGTTTTATCTTTCTCCGGGCGTTTTGCTTGGTATCGTCGGGAAGTCACTGTCTCACTTTAGAATGAAGCCCCAGATTCGAAATTGAATCCTTCGCACGTGTCAATTTGAAATATGAAAACCACATTCTATCTATGAATCGCAAAATATATATAACCAAATGGAATTATATTCAGCTGTAAATTGACAAAATTCACTCTCAAACCCGGCTTTCCTCTTGTCGCCCGTTCGGAGTTAGACACCCTAGGCGAACGCCTACTTTGCCTTAGCCTTTATAACCGACCCTGGCGGTGAGAATCACAATATCTCTAGCTCAAATCACGTGACACCCCAGCCAGGTCAGAGGTTCCGTTATCGTCGTAACCTTCGTCTGGAATTCTATTTTGCCTTAACCACTAGTGGGGCATAGCGCGTCAATCAATTCTGCGCGCCATCCTACTCTGTTCTGGGCAATCAAAATCACCATAAAATGCAACGCAGGTCAATGTTTGCATATATTCCAGCGAGCACCTGTTAGCCTCTGTACTCGGAGCAGTCCATTAGACAACTACCCTAAACATGAGGAAAACAGCTCCATTGAAATTTTGCCTTAACTGAAAAAACTAGTCTCGCCCCATGGTTTGACTGGACGTATCCTAAACTTATAAGAAGAACAAGCTTTGCTTTGTTCAGATTAGCTTTTACCCCATATGTAGCAGCCCAAATCGTTCGTTGTGATAGGGCATTCTGCAATACCTCCCTAATAACCTCCCGGATATTTCCCAGATTTAACAATGGCAATGTCATCCGCATAAGCACACACCTTTTAGCGCGATACTTTTAATTTTCGAAACAGTTTATTGACTGTTGTTAAGTTCCAGAGAAAGGTTAATAGCACACAAGATTTCGTTGTCGTTCCGACGATGTTCCCAAACATTTTCGGATGTTTCCTCGAATATTCCAAAACGAAGCTCTATTTGTACCAGACATTTCGGAGAGGCCCAAGCCCCTATGGCACCCCTCTGGATTTGCTACTGGCCCTACTAAAAAAATCATTTTCCTTTCGAGCTTCGAAAAAAAAATCGACGACAAAGAATCAAATGGTCACAAATTCTAGCGAATTAATTCAACTGGAGCCCATTTTCCAAAATAAATCTATCCAAGGATTCATGCATAAAAGAAATAGCCATTCATATTCAAATTATTCTCATTAATCGTCCCAAGACGACTGCTTAAATCGACAATTGCCATAAAATTTGTTAAGCAATAAATCGAACAACAAACTTATATGTAAATCGACCAATTCCCACACTATATTGACCCTTTTCCAAATCAGTGTATCCTTTATATCTTTTTCTTGAATTGCTTTATTTTCTTTTTTTTTCCTTTCAGCTCCTGGGATCCTTGGGACCGAACCCGACCTGACCTGATTTTTCGGTCGGGCACCGCTGCTCGACGGATACCCCGAGCCACAGACGATACCGATAAAACTACTACGTTACAACGTGTAAAGATTGAAATTGACATCGACTACGGAACAATACATAGTTTGGTGCCATTCCTCAGGAGAATTTTTTGTCATACAAACTTTTTGGAGATTTAGCACACACACATACCGATTGCAAAATGTGGCCAATCAAAGAATGGCTACGGATATCCGTTGTATTATGTACATTTGGATTTTTCCGGGAAATGCGACCGTCTGAGCCGTTCGTAATTGAATTTCTATCGGGCGAATGGCGTAATATAACCGCGGAACAAGTGAATCGTGACGTTTATCCGATGGGGACATATCTGTATCTTGCACAATTGGTCATTGTGTTTCTTGTGACCGATATTCTGAGGTAAGGAACATTGTAAGGGGTTATAGTGCCGGGAATAATATTGATCCTTTTCTATACTAGATACAAGCCAATTATCGTCCTGTCGGCACTGGCTGGCATCGTATTGTGGTGTCTACTGTTATGGACATATACGCTTGAAGAGCTAATAGTCGGTGACCTGCTTCATTTTTCCGAACTATTTTTAAAGACTCTATATTTGGCGTTTTCTTGCAGATTGCTCAATTTTTCTTTGGTACATTCATGGCAGCCGAAATTGCCTACTATACGTACATTTATGCGAAGGTCGATCGCGAAAAATATCAAATTGTGACGGGACACACGCGTTCGGCAATTTTGGTGGGCAAATTTCTCGCAGGCGTTCTGGCACAAATTCTGGTTTCGTTCAATTTGATGAATTTGCGTGAACTGAACTATATTTCGTTCGGATGTAAGTATGAGAAATTTTATTATTATTTTTAGAGAAAGATGCACTTTGAAGTGGCACGGATTTGTTTGATCAAAGTCGCCGCATAGTTGCATAAGTAAATCTCTGGCAATGACCAAAAAAAACATAAGAAATTCTGAGGTAGAAACCCCCTCAAACACAAAGCCCCAAAAACAAAACCTTCAAATACAAAATCCCTAAACAAATTCCCCGAAAACACTGCAAAAATTGATAATTCGGGTTCGTACTAAATCAAAATAGAGAAGGATTTAATTTTTTAAATTTTTTTTATGCCTTCCGATGAACACAAACAGAAAACTCCCAAAAATAAAAACCCCAAACATAAAAACCCCCAACACAAAATCCCGCAACATTCCTACTGGACCGAGCGAAGCATAGTGGTTCGCGTCTTTGACCAATAGTTTGTTTTAATTTGAGTGAATTTCTCACTCCCCTTGCATGGACTTAAGGGGCTGCAACCCTAAGTATACCGCTCTAGAACGCTCGCTGCTCCATATTCCACAGCGGTAAACACACTGTTAGCCAAGGCGCGAACCACGATGCGTCACCTGGTGAAATAGGAATATATCAAAATCATAAGCACAAAACTCCCAAATACAAAACCCCCCAAACGCAGAACCCGAAGCACAAAATAGCCCAGTGATTAAGTGCTTATAGGAGAATTGTTCTAAAACAAGCTGTGGTGTAGTCTGGATTTTTTTTTATTTGTAGTTTTTTTTGGGCCGCTGATTGTGATAGTTGTCCCCACTTTTTTTGTGGAATTTGAGCTAACGCCAAAATGCTACAAAAAAAAAATTTTTTTTTATATACATATTTTGAAACCCGTTAACCCTAGCGGTAAAAAATTTAGACAAAACCAAAGATCTTGAGCAGTTCAATATAAGAAAGCTTTGCGCCACTTTCTCCGTATTTTCAATAGTTTTCAAGCTAGTCTTTTCGAAAATGCATAAAAACCAAGCGTTGCCCGTTTTTAGTCTTTTTCAAGAGCGAATATCTCGAAAACTATTGAAGATACAGAAGAAGTTGCGTTAACATTTTTTGTCGAATTGATCAAGATCCTTCAGTTTTGTGTCAGAAAGTTTTTCGCTAAATTTCAAAATATTTCCAAAAACTCCCCAAAAAAAAGGTTTTCTTTTCTGGTATTTTGGCTAAAACTTGAATTCCATAACAAAAAAAAATTGGGGCAAATCTCAGATTTGTGATCAGCACTCCAAAAAACATAAATGGAAAAATAATAATAATGAAAACTACGGTATAATTTGATTTAGGTAATCTACCTGATGACTAGGCACTTCCCTAAACCCAAATACAAAACCCTCAAACAAAAAACCCCAAGGCACAAAAATCCCAAACACGAAACCCTCAATTACAAAACCTGAAGAAAAAACACAAACGCGGAATTTCAAAAAAAAAACCTTGAAACTCCAAGACAAAAAACCCCGAAACACATGTTTCACTGTGTTAGCAGTATTACGGTCGTGCGACCAGCTCCCGGTACCAACAATCCTCTTTCTTTTCTAGCGACACCACATTTAATATCGGCACCGACCGAGATAGTGGATCAAGTACGAGGTGCTACTTCCCCTTGCGATGCCCTATCTTGAATTCACCCCAAACAAGAAAGTCCGAAAAATGTTGTAAACGTACTGCCCAACGTGCAAATTTACCCATTTAATCTTTTCTATTGTACAGTCAGACTAATGAATGGTGGTCAGTAATTAGACTCAATTTAACGCCTTCGATGTACTATGGTTTCAGTATCGTTATTACCCATGTTCGTGGTGGCCAAGCATTCTTTTTCAATCTTCCAGTACTTCCTTTCCGTACGAGGCAGAGACCTGGGCCTGGGCCAATTTGAAAACCGAAGGGCATCCTTGTGAACCGAAATAGAAATTCGGTACAGGAAACACCGCAGTGTAATGTCTCAAGTCGTTAACCATCGGCACTTGCGCCAATAAGCTGATTTGATGTCAAGAGATGACATGTACCACACATCTTTTAGTTTTCCTAGCGTGGCCGACACATACGGCAGCGGGTAGGCATCGCGTTCAGGCATTCGACTCAATTTCCGAAAATCAACACAAAATCTAAAAGACTCTTCTTTTTTCTCCAGTAAAAGAATCGGAAGAACCAGGCACTCAATGGGGGCTATACTCATCTCTCTACTCTCATCAAAATGTTTTTGCACTGCTGGCGAGCCCCGACGGTATCTCTATTTTATGAGAGGTGGCGGAGCACCTCCACCATATCAGTGTTACCATTCATTTCACACAGATAACTAGAATCCTTCAGCAATAAATTGCCTAGAGCTTCTGGCTCCTTTGCACCCTATGGTGACCTCCCTTTCAAACAGGTCTGCGTTAACGATTTGTTTTTATTGGTCCTTTAAAATCCCATCTGTATCGGTCCAGGAGCAATACGATACCAAGCTTCGTTAGAAAATCGACCGCCAAAACCAATTCACCCACCAATTCCGGTATTATAATTGGTCGTTAACCTCGACTGTATGACGATTATGAACGAATTGGACTTCCTCGTTTCCCAAAATCTTTAAACTTTTCCCGTTCACCAACCGAACAACTGATTCATTCGACCAGTATAGCGTCACTCCCCCCGCTTCCCAGCAAGCTTTCGCTAATGTACGGTACCCGAATCTACCAACCCCAAGAAAGATACACCCATGATATCTACCGAATGATGCTGGCGGCTATCTCCTTCCCGGGTAGACTAGTTAGAGTATGTTGTTGTTGTAGCAACGCCTGCTGGCGCTGAAGGGGTTTGGCAGCCCTTGTCCGTTGCTGATAAGCGGGTCGTTACGGCGCGTAGAACCAGCTGTCGTGGGAGCTTGAATGGATTTCCTGAATTTTATGTTAGTATTCGCTGGTCGGCGATGGGCAATTTAATCTTCTAACTCCGAGGCTTACGACAATCTCTCGAGAAGTGTCCCATTTCATTGCAATTGTATTGTAGCACTTAACTTGTACATATTTGTTATAGACTTGTCCTTGTCTACCGGTTCCTTCCTGGCTTCGCATGTTAACCAAATTGGGTTCTTAGGACCGATTCGACTTACGTGCCGGAATGAAAGCTTCAACTGAATACTGTATGACCCATTCCCCAGTAGTATTAATGTAATTCATCACCTAAAACCAATAGTTGGCACGCTAAGCGACATAAATGGACGCCACCTTGCAAAATATGATAGAGAAATGCCGTTTGGTATTATTGTTGGTGGTCCCCATATATTCATTTTAAGAGGTGGAGCCATCTTGGACCCCGCGGCAGAGCGGCTGTGCGGGCGAAAAACCGAAAAATTTGAGCCCTTTTTTTAATATTCTCCTCATAATTTGTAAGCGGTGCCTCGGATCGAAAAACTTATTAGGATTTAAATTAAAGAGCGTCAAATTCTAAATCCAAAGCATTACTCAAAGTTGGAATTCGGTTTAGTAGCATAGTCAAAACCGATAGTCGAAAAACGTCACATTCGAGGCTTTGGAGGAAAATCACACAATTTTGCTTTTCAAGCTCACATATCTCTGAAACCGATGCTACGAATTTAAAAACTTGTTAGACTAAAGTTGAAGACATTTCTATTTCAAGTTTGGAAATATCTTCAGCTTTTGTCTAATGAGTTTTTCATTTTTAGCATCGGTTTCAGAGATATGTAGGTTTGAATAGGGAAATAGTGTGATTTTCCTCCAAAGCCTCGACTGTGACGTTCTTCGGCTATCGGTTTTGACAATACTACTAAACCGAATTCCAACTTTGAGCAATGCATTGGATGGAGAATTTGATGCTCTTGAGGCACGGTTTACAAATTATGAAGAGAATATTAAAAAGAGGGCTCAAATTTTTCGGTTTTTCGCCTGCACAGCCGCTCTGCTGCGGGGTCCCAGATAGCTCCATCTCTTAAGGCGACTACAGACCTTCAGTTTATCTGCGCAGATATCTGTGATAAAAATCTGCGAAAAAATCTGTGCAGTTATCTGAACTGAAGGTGTGTAGGCTACATTCAATTTTCCCTAAATTAGTTCCGATATTTTCTTCAGTTCTATCAGTTTTGGCGAAGTGTGCACATCGTACAAACTAACTGTGCCCTGTGCGGTACCGGTGGTTATGGTGAGATTTGATCGAAAACTGATAAAACTGAACGATTAACTGTGTAATCTGCGCAGATTATCGTTGCAAACCAGGGTCCGAATGCACAGATCTCAGATCTGCGTAAAAATTTGTCAAAACTGCGCAGTTCACACGGATTATCGTTCAGACGTGATGTCACACGTGATAAACTGAGCGATAAACTGAAGGTATGTAGTGCCTCTTAAAATGAATGTATGGGGACCACGAACAATAATACCAAACGGCATTTCTCTATCATATTTTGCGAGGTCAAATCGCTTAGCGTTCCAACTACAATGGAGTCTGATACGAAGGTGATACATTCCTCCTTAAAACCCTTAATTTCTTTTCGTCCGAACATCGAGACGTCGAAATAGGCTTCTTATCATTGCGACATAAATTCTCATAGACTTTTCCTTGCCTTGCGTCCTCCCTTTAATTTCTTCCGAAAGTTTATCATTGTAGTCTGGTGGTAGAAATTCTAATCTGGATTCCCGCATAAAGACGTCCCACCTTCTGACAATCGACCGAACCAAATAAGTACATCGCCCTCAAAAATACCCAGCGCCTTACAATCTCTTGCCACAGATCGACGCTTTATGATTTTAGTACCCCACTTGGTCGGCCTTGGTTGGAAATAGGGTTCCATTTCATGCTATGCAGTTATCATCCTTCCGCAATATGTTAAATAATTAATAAAACAAATATATGTTTATATTATTGTGTGAGTGCTGTTAGGTATAGCATCACCATGAATTTTGAGACCATTCATTTTGATTAAGAAAAAATATATATATAAAATATATATGATTATTTATCAGGTTATGTACTTAATTTGATGGTAAGTGGGCTCACACCATTTAACAAAACAGACGTACGCTAGGATTCGGACCGCATTATAGATATTTCGTTGTACTCACCTGAAAATAAGAAGAAAAAAAATTACTTAAATATCAATCGAATACTAAAACAATAAAAACAATAAAAGTCCGAAGCGTATATACCCTAGACTTGTACAGACCTAGTGCTGATACCAAAAGTACCAATTGGCAACGAACATATGCATTAAAAGTGGGTCTCCTATATGGCCAGTTCATAGGGGAGGTTGGCACTCATTCAGTGGGATCTTGACCATTCTCAAAATCAATTAACTAACTAACCCATTCTACAAATATTTGTCGATTTTTTCAAGTCGCTAGCTTCACTCTATCGAAAGTTATCGCTTATTTGAAGTTTCATTTGTAGGGAAGGTGGAGGTTCCCTGGCTCGGATCTTGCCCATTTTCAATACCAACTAAGTAGGTCTTACTAGCAGCATTCCACTAAATTTTTAACTTGCTAGTATCATTCTGTCGAAAGTTATCGTAATTAAAGTAATATTTAATTTTTTGAAATTTTTAGGGGAGGTAGGCGTTCCTTTAATCTGAATATGCCCAACTTACAGAACCTTAAGCAGCTTCTCACTTCAGGGTTACATGCCAAAAATCAGGTGTCTACGTCAATTGGTTCAAGAGTTATAGAAAAAAAAACCTGAAAAGTAGGGTAGTACGGGGTTCTTTGTAAGAAAATTACCGTTCGTTTTCAACTGATCGATTTGATTTTCCCAGGAGAGTATAAGATTACTCTCGCAAATAATATACCAAAGCTAGAGCTTTTCATATTTATTTAATCGGGAGTTATAGATACATTTAATTATTTCACATATGTAGGGGAGGTAGGCGTTCTCTTGGCCTGATAATGCCCATTTTCAATTCCAATCAACTAGATCACACTGCCAACATTTGATCAAAATTTCAAGGCTCTAGCATCATTCTATCGAAAGTTATCGTGCGAACGGGCAGACAGACAGACATGGCTTAATCGAATCAGGAGGTGGCCCTGATCATTTATATATATACATTGCTATACCTCCGGAGCCTCCTTTAAGGTGTTACATATTTTCGTCGTGACAAAAACCATATACCCTATACTAAAAGTCTAGGGTATAAAAAGAAGTAATTTTTTTATCAATGGAGTGTCTCCCTCTTCCTTTGGCTCGTCGACAGTTTTGGCATTTTTTTGTTTTTTTGTGAGCGACCTAAGCAAATTTTTGTTTTCTCAGCATAAAATACCCCCATATCCGCTGACTAGTCGGAGCGAAACTCATGGAACATATCGAGAAACGATTAAAAAACAAACCAAAAATTTTATTGCGGTTGACATGATTGATCTTTTTTTGTCAGGTAATGTTACTCGTAGCAAAGTCAGTCAGTCAAACTTAAGGTAAAGGATTCCAAGTCCGGCCGCTTGCTTTTCCACTGGCCAGTGCCCATACGTGACCGCGACAATTCTGGCCACATTTGTACGGATCCTATTCAGAGGGGCCTTTTGTGTATTGTAAAAAGGGCATTATGTTCTTAGATATCGCTCAGCTCCCGACGGCATTGCTTTAATATTTTAATTGACGCTGTCGCCGCCTCTAGAGCCTTTGTAGCAGTTTGTTTGCCCGAGAAAATGGCGATGTCTCCTGAGGTTACTGTGCAGCGCTTCAATATCCGACAAGCCTCCCTTATCGCCAGCACTTTCGCTTGAGATACACTTGCATAGTCTGGTAGGCGGAGTGACTTACAAATTCCGAGGTTTTCAGAGAAAATCCCTGCACGTACGCCGGAAGCCATTTTTGAGCCATCAATGAAAATCCTCAGGTCATATCTCAACGTCAAATCTTCCTCACACCATTTCGTTCTAGTTGGACAGCCAGTGGCGAAGTGTTTCTGGAGGTCTGATTCGGCAACGATGTAGACCGTTGGGAGCATGTTCTGCATCTCACCCGCAAGGGATGACAGGATGTTGCCGTGTCCAAATTATTTCGCTGTCCAGTTATTAGACTCCCTGAGTCCGATTGCGCTACACTATGCGTTTAAGCTAATTTGTAGGTCAAGGGGGGAGCAAGTGTAAGATATCATTTAGTTCATCTATTGGACATGATCGCATAGCACCTACACATCATTCGGCTACTTTCGGAAGACTCTTTGAAAATTTCAGAATAGGGTTTTGAGATTTTCCACTTTTTTCGACATTTTTGCTCTACACAACACCGCGCTCGAATGTCAAATTTGGGATTTGAAGTTTTAATGTTTGGGGGTTCCTGTTTTTGAGATTATTCTGTTTAAACATTTTGTGTCCAGGGGGTTTTTGGTGATTTTTTGCGGGTTTTTTTTAGAGATTTTGTTTTGGAGATTTTTTTTATGGATTTCAGTTTGGGAATCCTGAGTATTGTTGCGAACCCCTGCAATGCTGCTCCATTTCTCATATTCAAAACACAGCTGATTCGTCCCGTTGGCTATAGAAACATAAATTGCAAACTGCAGTTGTTTCTATCTCAACTGACGCGGCTATGTTGCTCGGTCAGCTGTTCGGCATTGCTGCACACAAATATGTATAAGCAAAAATTGAACACCGGTCGAGTCGCCGCTGGCAGAGCAACATCGTTGCATAGACAACGGACCGAAATGTTTGTCTCTGCATTTACGCTGCATAGATACCATCCTCTCTATGCATGAGAAATGCGATCGTCTCTAGGCGGTGTATGTGCATGGAGACAAAAATCATGTTGCGAATAAGTGAAATGAGGGGAGTTTGGGAAGGGGAAGTGGTGGATGGCGATCACCATGGAGGTTTAATTTTGAGGACGGGAAATGGCTGGGATCATTGACCCCGATTTATGAGGTTGGAGAAGGGAGCCAGTTTTTTTTGGAAGGGAGAAAAAAAAAAGATCGGGAGTTGGATTTTTGCGTTTTTTGGGGGGATGGGGAGACTGATTTGTGAGTTGGTTGATTTGAGTTGGATTTTTTTTTATGGGGTGAAGTTTTTGGACGGGGGAAAAATGAGTTTTTTGAAAATAGATTGGAGAATTTGGAAGAATTTGGATGGGAAGACTAATTGTGGTGAAAAAAAAAAGAGTGTTTTTGTGAGGAAACGTGACGGCGACGAATTGAAGAAAGAAAAAAAAACTGAAAGTGCAAAATTGTTAAAAGAATACTGTGCGGGAAAAAAGTTTGTCTGAAAGAACGAAAAACAACTAAAAGTGGAAGTTGGCTAAAGTTAAATACGTGAGAATTAATGTGGAAAAATTGAACGTATAGAAACGGCGAATTTTAACGACAGTTATTCAATTTGTGCACTTAAAATAAACTGAAAATTAAAATTAAATCAACGAAGACTTTGGCGTAATCGTGTTAAAGAATTTGGATTTTTCTTATTTGAAATTTGGCAATCCTTTCTAATTGTCTTTGAACGGTCTTGAATTGGTTTGAGGAGCTATATTTGCCGCTGCTGAAAGACGAATTTATCGACATTCGGATGGGCTTGCGTAAGGGATTGGTTGAATCTGCAACTTAGTTTTTACATTTTAGTTTTTTTTTATTTATTTTACAATCTTTCTTTTTTTTGTTCATTCGATAACCATTGGAACACCATCGAGGGCGATCGATCGTAATCGTGGGAGTCTCACAGTGAGTTTACATTGTTATTCCTTCATTTTCATTATCTATTCTCAGATATATATTTTTCTTGAGTTTTAATTCTATTTTTTTTTCTCTCTTCGTGATAAATTTAATTCACTTTTGAAATAATTCCTTAAAGTTTTTTTCTTTAATTTTTATAAATTTTTTTTTATTGAATTGTATAATTCCTTGTTTTTTTTTATTCCTAAATATACAACATATTATTTTATAATGATTAATTAATCTATTTCGTCACTTTGGGTTCTTCCGTGTCCCGAAGGATGGACACTTTCCTCCCCTCCTCCCATTCCTTCCCTCGTGATTTAATGTTCTAGGTGGCTAATCTAGGACCAGGGTGCTTTGGCTCAAATCCCACGACCTCCGCTGGTCTAGCCGGGACCGGTGCCACCGAGCCAAAAGCATCCTGGTTAAAACAAATTTTTTGTTGCAGTGACGGCGGCTCGACACAGAGCGTGGTTCGCAACATTATGGCGCCCAACCTTCGAATTTTAAGGCTTTTTAGTTCCGATGTTTTTCATCGTTTGATCGTGTTGGTCAGCTTCGAACGGAAGCGAGTGGTCCGTGAATACAAACCACGCGTCGAGAAGCCGTCATTGCAACAATGGCGTCCAACACTTTGTCTCTTACAGGAGGTGGAGCTCGTCGTAGGATGGCGTCAAATATCGAGACTGCTTCTATATCTCCCGGGTGGGATACAGCTCGTAAGTTGGCATTTGTGACTTAGAAGCAACTCGATAGTTGACCATCTGTGTTCGTGGTGGTTGCGGTCTCTCAAAAGATCTATATCCGGATCAATCCGTTTGATGAGTTTAACATCCTTGAATTAGCTCAATAGAGAGATTGCAACGCTACGACGCGACGAGAATTTTATCTCCTTCACCCCCTAGTTTTTTTTTCAAATTTCAACCCTTCCTTCTTCATCCTATTTGTGTTCATCTGGAGGTCACGGAAGGACCCATTTTTTTTATGTTCTATTTTTTTTCATTAATTCTCATCATTTTATAAAGCTCGTTTAATTTGATTTTTCTTATTGATGTTTGTCTGATTTTTTTTTCTTTTTAATAATTATTTAATTTTGAAAAAAAAAATACACTATCTAAAACCACTCAATTTCAAAAAGGGTCTCTCCTCATCATGGCTAATCCTGCTAAATCGGGGTCATCCTCACCAGAGCTGAATTTGGATACGCCGTCAGTCGCAGTTCCTTATGATATCACGCTGAGTGCCGCCTCTCAACGAGAAGTGGTCGGGATGTCGAAATGGGGTTTTTCGTTTGATTCGTCCCCCAACGGTCTCACGGCGGAATCTTTTATGTTCCGAGTGACATCCTTGGCTGCAAGCTACTCGATGACGAATGACATAGTGGCTATGGACCTTCACTTCTTGTTGAGGGGAGTCGCTGCGGACTGGTACTGGCGGCTTAGGATGCAACAACCATTGCTGACATGGTCCTTATTGAAAAGTGAGTTTCTGGAGAGGTTTGGAAGTCAAAGGTCTGATGTCGACATTAGACGTGCAATTGACGCGCGAATACAACGTCCAAACGAGTCGATTCGTGACTTTTACGACGTAATCGACGCACTCAATTGCGAGCTCAGGGTACCGCTTAGTGATACTGATATGCAATGCATTGTATTAAGAAACATTAACCGACGCATGCGGGATCACTTAGCTGGAATCACTTTCGATTCAGCTCGCCAATTGATTCGACGATGTGTCACGATTGAAGAGACCTGGAACCTCTCCAGGGCAGAATCAGTCAGGCACCCATCTACAAATCGCCTGACCGTTCATGAAATCGATGTAGAGGAATGTGGTTCCGGAGTTGACCTTCAGGCAGTAGCTTTGTCCAGACCATCGCCTGGAAGTGCGGAACCGACAGCCAACTCTCAGTACAGGCTTTGTTGGAACTGCAGAGACATAGGACATTCCTTTATGGATTGTCCCATACCCGTCCAAAAGGTTTTCTGCTTTGGCTGCGGGTCGGTGGGGACTGTGAAACCAAGGTGTTCTCACTGTAATCGGTCGGGAAACGCGAGGGGGAATGTGAGACCTACGGGGAGCTCTCACATTCCTCTTCAAAATGTCTGGAGACGTCCGACAACGACAGACTCAGCGACGAACGTGGATCCGGAGCTACGTTCCCATCAACATTAACGGGGTCCAACAACAACAATAGGTTTTCTCGCTCTTGGAGGTACTTCACCGACAGGCGTCTCCTGAAGCGGGCATGCGCTGCCTCCATTGTGTCTTCTGACTCGGATAATAGGCCATTTGCCGATATAGTTTTGCAGGGTCGGAAGATCAAAGGCTTGTTAGACAGTGGCGCCAGTGTAAGTATCCTGGGTACGGGAGCCTTGGACCTGATAAACGACCTTGGTTTGCATCTACATACGATGCAAGCTGATGTCAGAACTGCTTCAGGTCAGAAAGCTTCTGTCTTGGGATACGTACGAGCAGTGGTGCGATTTAAGGACAGGACGAAACCCCTAAAACTACTGGTCGTCCCAAGTCTCACAAATCCATTGTATTTGGGAATGGATTTCTGGGACTTGTTTAGAATCGTACCAATGCAGGTTGCTACTGTCGAACAAGGTCAGGTCGATGCTTCAGGAGATTCTCTTCAGTTATCCTCGGCTGATCAGCAACGTCTCGACTTCGTCAAACGTCAGTTTCCTTCTTTTAATGAAAAAGGCCTGGGTCGGACAACATTAGTAACTCACCATATTGACACAGGCGATTCTAAGCCTATCAAGCAAAGGCACTATGCCGTGTCACCTGTTGTTCAGAAACTGATGTATGACGAACTCGATCGTATGTTGTCCCTGGGGGTGATTGAGGAGAGTCATAGCGCCTGGAGTTCTCCAGTCACCCTAGTTAGAAAACCTGGGAAAGTGCGGCTGTGTCTCGATGCTCGACGGGTAAATGAAGCTACCGTCAAGGATGCATATCCATTGCCGCTGATTGAGGGGTTGCTGGCTCGTTTACAATCCACAAAATACATAACCAGTGTCGATTTGAAGGATGCTTTTTGGCAGATACCGTTGGACAAGGAATCTCGGGAAAAGACCGCTTTTACCGTCCCTGGCAGGCCCCTTTACCATTTTACCGTTATGCCTTTTGGTCTCTGTAATGCGCCGCAAACCATGTGCAGGCTCATGCATAAAGTTATACCTCATGAACTGCAAGACAAGGTATTTGTTTATTTGGATGACTTGCTTATCACCAGTTCCACCTTTGAGGAACATTTGGAACTGCTCTCAAGGGTTGCAAATTTCCTCAAGGAGGCGGGTCTTACCGTTAATGTGGAGAAAAGCAAGTTTGTCCAAAAGGAAATTAAGTACCTTGGCTATGTAGTTAGTGATGGTGTCCTTATGACTGATCCTGACAAGGTTTCCGGCATCATTGCGTACCCAGAGCCCAAAAGCGCAAAAGATGTGAGGCGGTTTATGGGAATGGCGGGATGGTATCGGCGTTTTATCCCGAATTTCTCGGCTGTTACAGCCCCTCTAACGGATTTGCTTAAGGGTAAGCGATCCTTCAAATGGACAACTGCAGCCAGTGATGCCTTCGAACGTGTGAAACAGCTGT
This sequence comes from Chloromyia formosa, assembly GCA_964017055.1. NCBI lineage: Eukaryota > Metazoa > Arthropoda > Insecta > Diptera > Stratiomyidae > Chloromyia > Chloromyia formosa. The sequence goes on along the minus strand of OZ024818.1, from coordinate 44,726,405 downwards.
TGGTTTCCGCTCCCGTGTTAGCTAATCCCGACTTTTCAAAACACTTTTATATTCAGTGTGACGCAAGTTGCACTGGAGTTGGAAGTGTTTTGTTTCAGAAGGACGATAATGGTGGTGAACATCCCATCGCCTATATGTCCGTGAAGCTTAACTCTGCGCAGCGTAACTATAGTGTTACCGAATTGGAATGCTTAGCTGCGGTGCAAAGTGTCAAAAGATTTCGGGCATATATCGAGGGGCTACCGTTCACCATCATTACCGACCACGCAAGTCTGAAGTGGTTAATGAGCCAACAAGACTTGTGTGGTAAGCTGGCACGATGGAGCCTGAAACTGCAGTCCTTCAATTTTACCGTCGAGCACCGAAAGGGAACCCAAAACGTTGTTCCAGATGCACTTTCCAGAGCACATGCTGGCAATGTCTGTTGCCTCCCCGAGCATTTGTATATAGACGAGATCATTCCTGACTCTGCTTTTCAGAATCCTGAATACAAGGAACTCGTCATTCAGGTACAAAGCAATCCTGACAAATTTGAGAATTTGTATGTCCGGGATGATCGAGTGTATATTGAACAAGGTGCACACGGAGAGACAACAGACATTCCCCGCGCTAAGCTGTGGGTTCCTGAAGTCTGCAGGCCTAGCTTGATCAGTCGTGCTCACGATGACCCTCGAGGGTCTCATTGTGGTATTCGAAAAACGGTGGAAGTGCTTCAGCGATATTACTATTGGCCTAAGCTTAGATCAGATGTCGCTGAGCACATTAACAATTGTGCGACTTGCAAAGCAATCAAACCGCCGAATTACCGCATGAGACCTCCGATGGGAGCATCTAGAGAGACTGACCGACCTATGCAAAGATTATTCGTGGACTTCATGGGCCCCTATCCACGTTCCAAGAAGGGAAATACTAACATTTTCGTAGTTCTTGATCACTACACTAAGTTTGTATGGCTAAAGGCGATACCTAGGGCAACTTCAGACGTGATCATTAACTACCTAAGGGACGAAGTCTTTCTGACCTACGGCGTACCGGAGTTTCTCCACTCCGACAACGGCAAACAGTTCGTCTCCGGAGCATTTGAAGGATTTCTAAAGGAGTATGGTGTTCAACACGTATTTACTCCTTTGTACTCTCCTCAGTCGAATGCTTCGGAACGAACTAACCAATCAACGCTAGCCGCAATTCGAGCTTACGTAGGATCCGACCATAGGAATTGGGATGAGCATCTGAGCGAGTCATGCAGTGCTTTTCGTAATGTGGTACATGATTCGACCGGATTTTCACCTCATTTCCTGATGTTCGGATACCATCGTATTCAAAATGGTGAAGATTATCCTCTCCTCAAATCATTGCAGGCATTTCAAGATGGAGAGGTATGTCTTCAATCTAACAGCGACAGATTGCGGTTAGCGTATGCGCGGGTAAAGGAGAAATTATCCGAAGCTTATGCCCGAGCTGCTCGCGCCTATAATCTTCGTAGCAGGCCAAAGACGTTTGTCCCCGGTCAGAAGGTCTTCGTCCTTAATCACCCACTTAGTCGGGCTGCGGACCGTTTCGCCGCTAAACTTGCCCCGAAGTTTATTGGCGCAACTGTCCGCCGTAGGATTGGTCAGGTATCCTATGAACTAGAAGACGACAAAGGAAAACTCATAGGAGTCTTTCAAGCAAACGACATTCGTCCCTGACCATATCCTGCCTCTGATATTTCTCTTGTTGGCACCAGTAATAACCCGGCTATTTGAGACTCTTCTCCTGGGTCGGAGTCGTCCCCACGAATGTTGCGAACCCCTGCAATGCTGCTCCATTTCTCATATTCAAAACACAGCTGATTCGTCCCGTTGGCTATAGAAACATAAATTGCAAACTGCAGTTGTTTCTATCTCAACTGACGCGGCTATGTTGCTCGGTCAGCTGTTCGGCATTGCTGCACACAAATATGTATAAGCAAAAATTGAACACCGGTCGAGTCGCCGCTGGCAGAGCAACATCGTTGCATAGACAACGGACCGAAATGTTTGTCTCTGCATTTACGCTGCATAGATACCATCCTCTCTATGCATGAGAAATGCGATCGTCTCTAGGCGGTGTATGTGCATGGAGACAAAAATCATGTTGCGAATAAGTGAAATGAGGGGAGTTTGGGAAGGGGAAGTGGTGGATGGCGATCACCATGGAGGTTTAATTTTGAGGACGGGAAATGGCTGGGATCATTGACCCCGATTTATGAGGTTGGAGAAGGGAGCCAGTTTTTTTTGGAAGGGAGAAAAAAAAAAGATCGGGAGTTGGATTTTTGCGTTTTTTGGGGGGATGGGGAGACTGATTTGTGAGTTGGTTGATTTGAGTTGGATTTTTTTTTATGGGGTGAAGTTTTTGGACGGGGGAAAAATGAGTTTTTTGAAAATAGATTGGAGAATTTGGAAGAATTTGGATGGGAAGACTAATTGTGGTGAAAAAAAAAAGAGTGTTTTTGTGAGGAAACGTGACGGCGACGAATTGAAGAAAGAAAAAAAAACTGAAAGTGCAAAATTGTTAAAAGAATACTGTGCGGGAAAAAAGTTTGTCTGAAAGAACGAAAAACAACTAAAAGTGGAAGTTGGCTAAAGTTAAATACGTGAGAATTAATGTGGAAAAATTGAACGTATAGAAACGGCGAATTTTAACGACAGTTATTCAATTTGTGCACTTAAAATAAACTGAAAATTAAAATTAAATCAACGAAGACTTTGGCGTAATCGTGTTAAAGAATTTGGATTTTTCTTATTTGAAATTTGGCAATCCTTTCTAATTGTCTTTGAACGGTCTTGAATTGGTTTGAGGAGCTATATTTGCCGCTGCTGAAAGACGAATTTATCGACATTCGGATGGGCTTGCGTAAGGGATTGGTTGAATCTGCAACTTAGTTTTTACATTTTAGTTTTTTTTATTTATTTTACAATCTTTCTTTTTTTTGTTCATTCGATAACCATTGGAACACCATCGAGGGCGATCGATCGTAATCGTGGGAGTCTCACAGTGAGTTTACATTGTTATTCCTTCATTTTCATTATCTATTCTCAGATATATATTTTTCTTGAGTTTTAATTCTATTTTTTTTTCTCTCTTCGTGATAAATTTAATTCACTTTTGAAATAATTCCTTAAAGTTTTTTTCTTTAATTTTTATAAATTTTTTTTTATTGAATTGTATAATTCCTTGTTTTTTTTTATTCCTAAATATACAACATATTATTTTATAATGATTAATTAATCTATTTCGTCACTTTGGGTTCTTCCGTGTCCCGAAGGATGGACACTTTCCTCCCCTCCTCCCATTCCTTCCCTCGTGATTTAATGTTCTAGGTGGCTAATCTAGGACCAGGGTGCTTTGGCTCAAATCCCACGACCTCCGCTGGTCTAGCCGGGACCGGTGCCACCGAGCCAAAAGCATCCTGGTTAAAACAAATTTTTTGTTGCAGTGACGGCGGCTCGACACAGAGCGTGGTTCGCAACAGTATGGATACATCATATCCAACCGCATGACCCCTTCTGGCATTACTACCTAGGTACATTACCTTGAAACTCCTACTAAATTAAATAAAAGCTAAGAATCGCTTAATTGAATCAAATCCATACATACGTTCACATTCTACCACCACACCCATTTATTTGTTTGTGCTTTATTTGATAAAGTTAAAGCTGTTGAACATTTCCCTAAGTGGTTTTCAACCCTACACAATTTCACTACCCACATCAATGAGCAATAGCCAAAATATCTTCTCCAACAGATAACTAAACCAACAAACATGGTACTTAACAAAGTTTCAGTTTATCCTCGCGGGCACTCAAGATTCTTTAATGTGGCATTCAGGAAATTTGTCTTTGCCAACATTTCACAATGTGCATTCCTATTCGTACTAGTTAAATATTAGCTTAGCTGGTGTTCCGTTTCAAGTCATTCGTCGTTCTCTCTCCAGTTCGGTAAACTCAAATTGCAAACAGGAAATTTCTTTGAAGTCCTTTAGCCTTTTAACTATTTACAAAAAAAAAAAGGAAAACGATAACGTCAATAAACTACTTGGCTTTTATGCGGCGGTGAAAAATGAAATCCGAACAAAGCTAAACGACGGGAACTCAAGACGACATGAATTTTGTGTGCCATCGAAAACACTCAAGAAAGAGTTAAACACTCTCCTCCGTACATCAATTGACTGCAGTTCTGAAGAGACTCGCGCCTCGCCAACTTATTGATTTTACACCTTAGAAGGGATTTATGGTCGGAAGGATTAGGTTATGGGAGCTCGAACTGATCGAGAGCATTCAGGATTGCGATGGTTGGAAAGTCCTCTTCAATGTCAGACGACTCTTCCTTGGGCTTCCAGCATGACAGCATGCCAAAAGATGGATTTTCTTGGTAGGGTAAATCGTAAGTAGTTTTCTTTTCTTTCACACATCCTTGAGAAAATATCAAGACAACTGAGTGAGTGAATATAAATTTTCAGCTGTTTACCTTGTCAATAGAATGAGAGTGAACACTTTGGATATCAGTTCACGTTCGCTCTAAGGATGAGCCTGTTGACAGTATAATGGCGTTCGGCGTGGAAATATTTGCTGACATGTTGAATGAAAAGAAAAAAATATTACACGTACAGGGATTATCTGCAGTTTTACTATTGAAGGAGTTTGTTCAAAAGGGATTATGCTAACAGATGCTCCAAAGTTTTAAGCTGAAGGCTATTCGGATATATGTGGTTTAAGTCACTTAAATTTCGATAATACGTTTTAACATTAGCACGATCAACGCATGAGAGGACCAATTTGTGATTGCGAATGATGATAAGTGTAACGACCAAAACCAACAGAATCCAAGAACGTCTCGGGGCACCTAAGCCGGGTGACACTATTTTTTTCTCTAGCACCCCATTTTTTATATTCTTTGATTGTGTTTTTTCAGTCTCTATTTCAGTTATTTGTAATATGATTTTGCTTCCCGAATTTAGTTACAGCAATTACAGGCTACTGATAGACTTGTTAGTGGGCTTTTCCTTAGCGTGATTGCGCTGTACGGCCTTCACGGTCAACATGGTAACCTTAAGCATCTTCCCTACGGGTATGGTGGGATGTCCCACCCTCCATACTATTCATAACAAGTGGTTGACCCGTCTGTCAGCTTCTTTGGTCATACTAGCGGAACCTGTCAACCTGTTATGAGCTTACTATGTTACTGGATCAGGTTGCTATGAAAGAATTGGGTTAAACTATGGTCTACTGTACCATAGTTATCTAGCGAATCCGACTGAACTTATTTCTTGACAGATGGCACGGCCCGACCTTCACGGTAATATGTTACCTTAGGCTCCTTCCGCACGGGCATCTTCGGATGCCCCACGTTGGGCGCCAAATATGTAACGGACGGTTTGGTGGGCTTCCGAAGAAGAAGACCGTGAAGGTCGGGCCGTACCATCGAGCGAAGAAAAAGGCCCCTCAACGAGCTAAGCAGCGGCCTATGCTTGCTGTAGCTCGGTTCGGGAGATGTGGGCGGGGTTTTCGCCGCTCGTTGCCCCCGTCCCTTACGTATTAACAAAAATTCATAGGCCTGGGGAAGACAACACAAACAGGGGAGGTAAAAATGGGGAATAAAAAAAAATAGTCGATCAGGATGGAATGGTTTGGCGGACGGATCAGACGCTCACGCGGTCGCACCTGGGTCCGGGTGTAATGCCACCCTAGGCCTCTGGTTTCGTACCACCAACAGATCACTACTCAGCAGGTGCTGCTTCGATCTGCCGGTGGGAGCAGCACTACCAGACCATAATATGGTTCATTACGGGTGGTTCATTACAAACTACAGCATTCAATAAGAATCGAACTGGGGCCCAGTGCATAGAAGGCGAACGTGCTAACCGTTGCGCCATCCGGACTACAATCATAGCAACCCTTTAACCTAACCTAACCTATCATTACACACTTTCCTCTCGGAAGTCCTAAGAGTGCTTTCGTTTTATTTGGATCGTAAGAATTACAGAGTTCGTTTGGTAATGGTGGAGTTTGAAGTGAAATCCATTTAATAACGTTTTCTAATTTGTTTTCTCTATGCAGTTTTAAAACATACGACACGACCATTAAAGCGTCTTTCAATCTCTCGATTATGAGTTATCATCCAACAGCACAATTAAACTTTATAGACGTCCAGGATCATCATTCTCAACCCAACATTTGAACTTCCGTAGGTCTAGGGTCAGGTGCGTGGCGTCTCTACCAAATATGCACAGTAATTGACTTAAGCCTTTTGAGTCTACGTCTGGCGTAGCTCCTGCTTCTTCGTTCCCAAAAAAAATAAAAAATGATCACCCGTTGTTCCCTAAACCTTCGGAAGACGTCGATCGACATTAATGGTAGAAAAATTTCTTGAAAAGACCTTATGTTGTTAATCCTGGGTACGATTGGCTCATTCTGACTAATGGTTAGGTTAGGTCGCGCCATAAAGTTGCTTACCTCCAAAATGAGATTCAAATTAAAGGTTGAAGTATTGTCAGCTTTTTCGGCGAAGAGTCAAAGAATTACGCTTGACCTCTCTCTTAAATTTTGGACACCCTGCGGATGTTCGGCATCTGCATTCACTGAGTCTTCTCAACGAGCTCTGTGTCTTTGTCTCAGTCTTGACCATTCTTGCAACTACCAGATCATCATGCAGTTCGTACAGGTCATGGTTCTACCGAATGCACAGTCCATTTCGGGCACTAACTTTTCCGAATATTCGCCGAAGGACCATTCGTTCAAACGTGTTTAGCTTGTTTTCGGGGGCTTGAGTTAGGATCTAATTTTGCAGCCAAAACATAGCACAGGTCATGTGATTAATTTTAGTGAGAAACTTATCAGTTGCCGAATTTCAAAACTGCACTAAATTACATGACCTCACGTTGGGCGCCAAAATTTTCAGCTTGGTTTAGGACGCCTGGACCAATTTGATTAAAGTGTTTCTTTGCTTATTATATTTGTAGATTTTGTTAACAGTTTTTGACTTTTTCTATGACATTTACAATTGAAGACCACTTTCATAGTGAATCATTGCTGGAGAGCCTTCCCAGTGGCTAGAGGTTGTAATGCCAATTTCCCAAGATCTGGTGTTCCAAATGCTATAATGTAGATCGTGCGGGCGAACCAACACGAGACACTAATCTGGCGGATGGCACTTGCTGGCATGACAGCTCAGTTCGGGAAAAGAATAGGCGTGAGTTCGAAGGAAACTGGCGATCGCGTTTTTACATCACAAAAAAGAAAATGTAAAACCCAAGTACTTTAGTCCATTAAGTTCTGCAAGACAGGCTGCAATCTGCTGGTCCTTGCAAATTGAGACTGTCACATGTTTGGGCGGAACGGCAGGAAACGCAGAATGTTTGGGTGCTAACGCATGGTGAGAATTCCACTTCCTTCTCCTGTACTCCGTTACTTGTTTATATATTGTATATCAAGGTTAAATTCCTTGATTCTAGGATCATCTGGATTAGTACTGCGAATACGATCTCTCTGATTTGCCAATTTACTGATCTGAAAAGTTCGGCCGAATTATAGGTATGCAACCTGCTGGGATGAATTAAGCAGCCGTTTTCTGTGGAATATGCCTTATTTTTCGTTCGGGTATACACACTTCGTTTGGAACCGGTAGGCATCGAAGTCCAAATTGGCATAGGCTTTGAAGACTTGCCAGTCGGCTTTATTGTGGTTATTAAATGTGCAATGATCGGCAAACTGGGTGTTGGTTGGTTTGTACAGTTTAATGATGAATGGCAGATGATCGGATGACAGCGTCAGGGCTGGTTACCATTGAGCATCGTTGATTAGTCCAGCGCTGGCAATCGAGATATTGGGCGAATTGGAACAGGTTCCAGCAGTGCGAGTGGGCGTATCGTCATTTAATGGGCAGAAATCGGATGCGGCAAGTTGCTCTGCTAAAGCAACCCCTCTAGCAACGTTGTCCAGGTAAGTGTGCCACAATTCGTGATGGGCGTTGAAGTCACCAGACGATGTTGTCCAGTGATCAGTGGGCTAATATTGACGTTGGATCCCGATGGACAACTGAATACAAGTGGAAAATAATTTTTGTGAATTTCAGTATCAGTGTTGCCCGACTGTATGGCGATGGCCTGAACCTCCAACATGTTGTCCGTGACCGTTTAATATTAAAATATTGCATGATGGATTAGAAAAGCCAATCCTCCACCAGCGTTGGACACTCTGTCCTTTCTAACGATGTTGTATCCGCCATTGAGGAACGAGTTCGGGTTGAGTTTCGTTCTTTTTATAATTTTGTAGAGTGAGCAGAAAAATAACACAACTGTTTAATTGACTCGTTCGCGTTTATTTGTTTTGTTTTATGATCTGTTTCGTTTGAATGATACAATCGGACTGACTCTATTAGCAAGCAAAAATATGTCATCTACCAACATTGGACATCAATGAATTAGAGTTACCATAATATTTTCCTTTTATTTTTTTACTTTAACATTATAAAATTCAACACTCCCACTCAATGTTACAAGGCAAAAAAAATAATCAATCTCAAAAAATATTAATGCATGTTTGTCAATTCCATTAAATTACACAAATATTTATGACGAATCTTATTCAAAGCCTTTGTAAATATGTCCGCAATTTGTTCATCGGTACAAACATACTCCAATTTGAATTTGCCTTCCTGGTATTTTTCTCGGACAAAATGGAACTGAACATCGATGTGCTTCGTTCTCTTGTGGAAAACTGGATTCTTGATTAAACGGATGGCACTCTGATTGTCCATATAGAATGTTGATTCCAAATTCGATTTAGCAAGCAAGTCAATCAGAAGACTTTTCAGCCATACCAATTCCTTTACTGCTTGGCATGCCGCAATATACTCCGATTCTGTTGACGAAGTTGAAACGGATTGCTGTCTGATAGATGCCCAACTAATGACACCCGAGCCAATATTGAAAACGTAGCCGCTTGTCGATCGTCTCGTATCGCTATCTCCCGCATAATCGGCATCACTGTAACCAACAAGATTCAATTGATTATGTCTACTGTAAAGGATACCTACTCGCATCGTGCCCTTTATATATTTAAATATGCGTTTGACAGCGCCAACATGTGCCGAACTTGGTCGTTCTAGATATCGGCTGACAACACCAACTGCATAGCTGATATCTGGTCGCGTTCCAATTGCCAGATACATCAAGCTCCCAACCGATTCTCGATATGGAAATGTTGAATCATGTTCATCGTTAACAAAATCGCCAAGATTCTGATTATTATCCATGGGAGTTGACGCAATTTTGCTCTCCATCATACCAAAACGACTCAACACTTTCTTAGCATAGGCTTCTTGATGAATATGAACCGAACCATCTGGACGTTGCTCAATTTCGAGACCCAAAAAACATTTTGCGTCGAACACCTTTACCTCGAAATTCTTTTGCAAATGTGATATTATTGAATCGGTTTCATCTCCGCTATTTGTCACCATCAATCCATCATCAACGTAAATGGCGATGATTGTCAATTTCTCCACGTTTCGACGAACAAACACACATGAATCCGATTCGCTTTGTTTGAAATCGAACTCACGGATGAAAGATGTGAACTTCTCGTTCCAACATCTGGAAGCTTGTTTCAAACCGTATAAACTTTTAACCAATTTGCATACTCGTCCGCTGTTGTCGTCGTATCCAATTGGTTGCTTCATAAAAATGTCCTCCTTCAAATCTCCGTACAGAAATGCAGTTTTAATATCGAATTGCTTTAACTGCATTCCATTCATTGCAGCCAACGATAAAATTGCACGGATCGATGAAAATTTGACGACAGGACTAAATGTTTCGTCATAGTCCACTCCATGCTGTTGTGTAAATCCACGTATTACCAAACGCGCTTTGAACCTTTCGATTGAACCGTCCGTGTTCTCCTTGACCTTGAACACCCAACGATTGTCTATAACTTTCTGGTTCTCAGGTGATTCAACCAAATCCCAAGTATGGTTTTTGATTAATGAATTAAACTCGTCGTCCATTGCACATTTCCATTGTTCCTTTTGTGCTGACTCCATTGCTTCTTCATATGTTTTCGGTTCGACGACGACCGCCGAAAAACCATTCTCGATGTAATGTTCTGGTGCTTTGGTTTTCTGGCGAAGATTGTATCGCTGGTTGTGTCTTGGACTTTCGATTTCTTCTTGTGTTTCCGCATTCGATTCACTTTTAGTCAAATTTTGATCTTTCGACACTACTCCATCGTCACTTTGACCAGTTTCCTGTTCTTCGTAAATTTCTTCCACATCACTTTCAATTTCTTCATGAATCGCAAACTTTCCGGGCTGCGGTTCATTAAAGCGAACGTCACAACCGAGAAATATTCTTCCCGTGCCAGGGTCATATAGACGAAAATTTTTTAAGGTGGGCTCGAATCCGACTAAAAACACTTTCTTCGCTTTCGGATCCCACTTCTTGCGACCTAACTGCTTTGGAATTTGTACATAACATTCGCTTCCAAAAATTTTAACATGACCCAAGTATGGCTTTCGGCCAAACCATTTTTCGTACGGTGTACTACCAACGCATTTGCTATTCGTTGAACGATTCAATAGATAAGTTGCCGTACGAACCGCTTCAGGCCATAAAGACTTTGGCAAACCACTTGCAATGAGCATTGTTCTTGCACTTTCCTGGATAGTTCGATTTTCGCGTTCGATTCGACCGTTCTGCTCTGGAGTGTACGGCGTGATATATTCGATTTGAATGCCTTCTTTCTTCAACAAACTCTTGACTTTCTCATTGACAAATTCTGTTCCGTTATCAAAACGGAAATGTTTGATTTGTGCGCCATTCATTTTCTGAACCATGCGAATAAACGAACTCAAATGCTCGTATACTTCATCTTTCGACTTCAGCAAATATGTAAAACGGAATGTTGTCGCTTCGTCTTTTATTAGCAAAAAATATCGGACACCACTGATTCCATTCTCTTCCATGGGTCCACATAAATCCGCATGCATGTACTCTCCAATAACTGATGAACGTTTAATCGCTTCTTTATGTGTTGATCTGGTCATTTTTCCAAATTGACAGTCACTGCAAAAAAAACTTTCGCTGTTCGATAAATCAACACCCGTGACAAGACCATCTTTCCACATTTTCTTGATTGAGTCGACATTGATATGACCCAATCGATGATGCCAGTGTTGAAGTGAGACAGCTGCAACATTTGCACACTGGCTTACACGTAAACGAAAATCCATTCTTATTTGTCTGTTTTCATCACGTTTACCAACCGCAATTACGTTTCCTTTCTGATCAAGTATCTTACAACCTCCTTTGTCCAGCAGTATCTCGAAACCTTTATCCGTCATGACAATTGTTGAAAATAAATTCTCTCCCAAATCTGGAACATATAGTACGTTTTCGAGGCGACGCTGCTCCCACTGATTGTTTACCCTCGCATCAATGAGCACTGTACCAATTCCACAAATTTTTACATGATGACGATCAGCCAACTTAACCTGACCACTGTGTTTTCTCAATTCCGAAAACCATTCACGATGAGCGGTCATATGGCTTGTTGCACCCGAATCAGCACACCAAAAATTCGATTTCGACACGTCCGAATTATTTGAACAGGCAACTGAACACCATGCAACTTCATCTTTGGCCCTCTTATTTTTGTCGTTGTTACCATCTTTGTCACTCTTTTTCTTATATTTTTGGCACTTCTTGTCTTTTGCCCAATGGCCAACTTGACCACATGCATTGCATTTAGTTTTCTTTTTTAATTCATCGAGACTTGATTTTGATTTAGGTTCACTCGAACGTTTGAACTTTGCCGCAAATGCAACATCTGATGAAGTAGCTTCTTCAACATTCATTCGTCTCAAGTTGTCCTCCTCTAACATCTTTAATTTGTCAGACAATTTTTCGTCCTGTTGTTCAAGTTCGGATGCCAACTGATTTGCTTTGGCTACGTATCCGGCAACCGATTCATCATCTCCCATTTTCAACGCAAAATATTCTTCATATAATGTCATAACACGTATTTCGGAGTTCTTTTCGTAGACACTGTTCAATTTGTCCATCATTTCTTTCGCCGATTTGCATATTAAGACGAAATTTGCACGCTCAGCATCCAATGACTGGAAAATAGCATTCATGGCTCTTCCTTCATTTCGTTCATATAAACTTTTCTCCACCTCTGATGTATCGTTTGCTGGTACTTTTCCTTCAATATTGTTGGTCAAACCACGTGCTTTCGTGTATGCGGTTATTTGAAACTTCCATAAACGATAGTTTGCACCATTCAATATGTGTCCACTGTAATTATTTTCAATCATTCTTTCGCCAGAAGAATCCATTTCGAATTACACTCAGAAAATGGCGACGCGCACCAAAAAAAAAAAAAACCCGGCAATGAAACTCTTTATTGTTCTTAAAATTCGATGACGACGATCGAATGTGCGGTGCGTTTTTTATGTCTGTATACCGCGTGTATCACAAAATTGATGACCGTACACTTTCGACTGAATTTCGCAATACTGTGTAACTGTTTCACCCGGTTTACCGCTTTTGTTTTACTGTTCATGCGACGATGATTTTTGCCAATTTTAAGTTTCTAGTTATTTCATGCACGCTACGACGAGACGACTTTATGAAAAACAGTGACACATGCACTCTACGCAACTCAACGATGTGACTCAATGGAAACAGATCATTGAAACTATTATCTTTCCGCGAAAAATTCCTGGGCCCATAACCTTTTATAATTTTGTAGAGTGAGCAGAAAAATAACACAACTGTTTAATTGACTCGTTCGCGTTTATTTGTTTTGTTTTATGATCTGTTTCGTTTGAATGATACAATCGGACTGACTCTATTAGCAAGCAAAAATATGTCATCTACCAACATTGGACATCAATGAATTAGAGTTACCATAATATTTTCCTTTTATTTTTTTACTTTAACATTATAAAATTCAACAGTTCTCCTGTATATATAAATACCGAAAATTCGGCGATTTTACGCTGCAGCTCATTACAATTAAGTTGCACAATCGAAACCGTGTTATAGTTGGCGACTATAGTGCAAGTGTAAAGTTATGCTGCAAAGCAATCCAAGAGCTGGAAGTGCTGTTCACTGGCACATCTGGGAATTTCTCTGCACACTAACTGGCAGTACGTTAGGTGTTTGCGATGAGCTTGTTGCCCTCTATATCTACATTGGCTCGCTGTAAACGAGGGACTCCATTGCCTATGTTGATTCTGCCCAGAGCATTTCCTTAGGTGGCACCAATTGTTGCAACGTGCTGAAGTGGCGTTAGGGTGTAGTGTGCAGCAGGTCCAGATCCTGGGTCCAGGGTTAAGCTCAATTCAGGTGCGATGGAGGGAAACTCAGAGCAGTTTCGCCGCGATGTGTTGCTCCGAATCAAAAAAAAAAAAAAAATAGTAAAAAACATGACACAAACATATATCTTCCTTCTTCCATTGAAGAAGTTTTGGTAGTTCTTGCCGGTATTGAAACGAGTTGTTCCGGTGGAAGAATCAGGTGTCATAGCAGCGACGCCCAACTGTCGTCATACTTGCCTGAACCAAACTGTCCCATCATCACCTGCGAAAATTGGTTAATAGCGGTGATTGACCACTGACTTCCAGGGCGCACCGACGAAAAACATTGACCCTATCAATCCATCAGCATGCAAAATGATATACGCAATCACATCGTCGATACCAGTAGACCTATAAGGTTAGATAAACGGGCGGCCATGGCAAGCACAACAGACATTGTGATACCACTAGAATTCATCGTCCTTTACCCATCCAAACTGTTGGAGTCAACCAGCGCAGCGCTATCCAGCTTCTCCAATCCTGTAAGGGAATTGGACCCATGAATCGACCACCTTCTATCTGCCAAGTGAGAATATTGTTACGACTCTCCTCCACAATCACGTCTCCACAGCTCCTACTGAAGATATAGTTGTTTACTGACATATTCCCCAATTAGGCAATACCCAGTGATAGCATCCACTACCGAGCCAATGTAAACAATGAAGTTTTCAACGCCCGCGCTGTCGAGCTCCTCCAAGTCACTGAAATAATAGGACCCATGAATCTACCTCCTCCTACCTGCCAAAGCAGGACAAAGCGACAGTAGATTTGAGTAGCGGGTGGAGTCAAGCCACAGCGACCCAGTCACATGGTATGTTCTGCCGTCGCCAATTGTTAATCGCCTCGGACTTAACAATTATTGTAGTATACAGGAAGCAATTGCAAACCAGTGAACCTATAAACCCGAGACATTTTGCTGTTTCGCCTCGTCTTAAAAACCTCCTCTATAAAGAAATTGGCTGGCTGCTCGAAATGGGTGTCAACCTCAATGAGGAGTCGCAAGGCTCCTGATCACACCCAACAACGATTTTGAAGTATGCTCATCTTTTGGGGCTCATTGATGAAGCCGAGGCTCCTCAAGGTTGGGTTTATGATAAGCTAAGACTTGAAGGATATGTTCTGATAGATTTCCCTCGATGACTCTCTCAATTGCCCTAACCCCTTGTGGGGCATAGCGCGTCAACTATTCCATGTGGCCCAATTGACGTTTCGTCGGCATAAACTGGTTTCGGAGAATGCAGTTGCAGCATACACCTCCTGCACATCCATGGCCACGAACGTCGTCGTGGACGGGATTCGAACCCGAAATGCCGGTAGTCAAACATGAGACTGATTGCTCAACACACTGCGCTACCGGTCGCCCCTAAAATGTATGAGTAAAATAAAAAATTAACTTACCTAAGTTCTACTAGTTGTCAGTCAGTTGCCCCGTATGACTCAGAACATCATTCTGCCTTCCCACTAAATATTTCCCTTTAACGCCCATCTCAAGTCCACCGATTAACTACCGCCAATTAATTACAAAAATTCCAGGCAATTAGATATATCGCTTGTTTACTATCCTGGCAAGCATACTGATGACACCACAAACGCTACCGCCTACTCGAAATCATCAACACAGGATGTGGCTGACATATCTGTTTCTGTTTGGTTTTTTCTCTGTCTACAAGGAAGACTTATGAAGGACCAGCCAGGGCTTTTGTCTCACCACTCCGCATCACTATACTGCATCAAGGCTTGAACTTTTTATTCCTGGCCTGCTAATAGGCAAACAAAAGTCATTACTCATTCCATTAGAGCCCAATAAGATGAAAGGACACACACCGAATTTCAAGAGGGACGTTGTCTTGTAGCCACTAATTGAAGTGCCATCTCTGACTGTATGGTGTTGTATCCAAGTCCAATCGCGCCCATGCCCATTCCGCTCTTTTGCTAATTTTCTTGAGATGTTTTTGTGCGGGATTTTTGCCACGAATGCTCAATGTTCTTTCGGACGGACGTACTATGGATACGGGGATGGTTGACGTGTCGTCGGCAGTCTCATGCCTGATTTTATCATTAAAAATATTGGCGAGAACAGCCCGAATGTCGCCAACACAAAAAAGTGTCCATTTCATGGGCATAGTATCCTTTTTGTCTGTCGTGCGGTATCTACTTTCAAGGGAAACGTCTTATTTTCTTGACTCGTTTCTACAGCTAGCTGTGAATGTTGTTTATAGCGTATTTAGTTGTTGGATCTTCCAATTGAAGAAGCATGGATGCGACTACTGGGGATTCTGTTTTTTTCTCTCGTGACAATATTTTTTGTTTGGTTTGATGTCACTCCACCCGGATCCGTATAAGTAAAGTATAACGATTTAATAGGGTTGTCAATCGAAAATGACGATGGAAGTCGCCATTTTAGTTTAGGGTAGAAAATGGTCGAATATTGATGAGGATTAAGGTATTCAGTGATGCGGTGATGCGGTGAAGTGATATCATTTGGTTCAAGGATGTCGAAGGAAGTTGAATTTTAATAAATTTGGAGGCACTTTCTTATAGAGAATAGAATCCGGTAAAGTTTTAAATCATCGCCGGTTAAAAAGTTATTATCTTTTGTCACTCTGTTAAGTTGGCTGGCTTTCATTACAACGGCATTGTTGACGCCCTTTCAGAGGCGAGACTTTATTGCAGATTTCCGTTAATCTGAAAGGAAACGCATCAGAGACAGAGAGCGCACTCAGTTCACCTCCCAATCGGAGCCTTCCGGGTTCAAGGCAGGCCGAACTCTTCATTTTGAGTTACTTCAGATCTACTTGTGCTGAGCTGAAAACTTTGGCCGATTAACTGGAAACTCTTATGTCTGTGAATCCACGTTAAAATCATGGACGTATGAGTAGTAACGAACGCGAGCTGCTTTCTCTATGAAGGTGACGTTAACCGTTATTGCGTACTCTCTATAAATGTGGGACGTTGCGCGTAATCGCTGAGTTGGGATTGGTTGGTCTTCTCTGAGGCGAAACATCGCCTTGAATTCGCCTAGCCTTTCGAGCAACATCATTGCGATCAAACTGGATCGCGGGAGGTTTAACTCTGTTTTCAGACCTCATTATTCCAAAAGCCCTTCATGAAGTTCTAGAATGGGGTGACCACAACTGACTTCGGGTAAACCCGACGAAAGCCGTCCTTGTACCATTCACCAGAAAGAGGACGCTGAGGTGCCCCCATATATAACTCCCCTTTTAATATTGCAGATCTGCTGGACATGCTATGAATTGGGACCCCATTCCGAATTAAGGCCGACCAATGGCGTGTCCTGAAATCTTATGGCGTCGATCTGTGGCGAGAGAGTGTGCCACGCTGGGTAAGTCGGGGTAGCAGATGCGGGACCCTCTATTCCTCCACTTGGGGTTAAAGCAAACTAGTAGATCTTGTACCTGAAGACTTACATTTGACAGTAAACTACCCTAGACGGAACATTTTAGTGTGACATCGGCTTTATGCAGGCAAGACCCCACATAGTCTTACGTAGGATTTACAAAGCTATTGTTAGACGAATCATTAAATACGGAGCAGTTGTCTGGTGGAAGAGAGGCAGCACATCGTCCGTCAGAAATACTCTCTGGAGGTAATGCTCGTATTACCACGTCTACATGTTCATGTTGAACAAGAGGCTAAAAAGGCCAAAGCAAGTCTCAGAACCTGCAATATTATTCTCAACCGGGACGAAACTAGATTATGCTGAGTGACATCACGCTTTGTATGCTATCCGACTAGCTGACTAGGAGGGGGGCGTACGTTTCAACCACGCCTGTTAAGCGTGGTTGAATCTATATGAGACAGAAAACAATTGGCAGAGTCTTATAACTTTCTCTATCCCAATACAATAAAACGGTTCACGAACGGTTCAAAGATGGGGTGGGTAAGGTGCAATTTTTATTAGCCTTCAACAGAGAAAGCAACTTCGATTGCTTGAATCTCTGCCTTAAATACAGTGGGCAGGCTACCAATAGGGAATATGGATAGTCTGCCAACTGTATTTTAGGCAGAGGTTCAAGCCATCAAATTTTCGGTACAATGACCTTGTCAAATCGCTGGTTATGTCAACAAATACACCGCAATTTTCTCCGATGGACAAGAGGTCGTTAAAGCGACAATCATCTCAGTTAATTCAAAGTTGGTGCGTTTCTGTCATTCTCTAAACAAACTTACACCTCACCGAGCCACTCTGCCATCGAGGTCAATGAACAAGGAGGCAAGCTTGCTAAGCGCCGGTTTTCGTAACCTCTTTCATCTGTCAGAATGTTTCTATGGTGGGCTACCCTTCTACCACGTTAGGAAACATATTCGGGATTGTGAACGGAAGACCGTTGACCCACCCCTGTCTGTGGGTGTCTCGCTCGGGTCTGAGCCAGGTTAAACTATTCCCTACGGATTACTAGCATAATCGCACCCTTGATCTGCTTAACCTAGGAATAGGGTCGGAATTATCTGTGCGCTGGTGTGTCCTGTGAGTTCACTCCCGCCTTCGGGGCACCTGTGCGAAATAAAGGAAGCAAAAAACAGCTTCTCATCTGTTTGCTTTTGTGAAGCTGAAGATGGTACTACCGACCACATACTCCAGTGTCAGGGTCAGGTTTTACTGACTGAACCCAAAAACACCTTACCATTTTGACCTGCGGCACCACCTCCCGGTATTACTTCGCAGGGATGGCATTGGCTAATTAGCCGTTACTCCGCCGTGCAGGCTTACATCTTATTCTTCGCTCCCGAGTTTCTTATGAATTTCAAGCATTTTGCGCTCACTGCCTCCCAGTTTGAAACATTCTTTAGCACATGCTTGATCACATTCGCGGGGCTAACGGCACTGCCTACGTCTTTTTCGAAATCTTCACTATTTTTATGAAACCTTGGACAGTGTTTTCAACGTGTTCTTCGCGTTTCACGCGACTCCTTTACTCATTTGCCCTAACCTCTAATGAAGCATAGTACGTCAACCATTCTGTGACTTACCTGACGTTTCGTTGGCGTAAACCTATTTCGGACGATGCATGTTGCCAACGTGCATATCCTGTTCCAATTTAGCTTGCGACAAGTCGGGAGATGTTGTGGCTTATTATTACGCGCCGCACCACAGGGTGAAGGCAACACAAACATCCATGGCCACGAACGCCATAGACGGGACTTGAACCCGTAACGACCGTAGTCAGACATGAGACTAACGTCTTTACGCAATTTGGCCGAAGACAGTCCCACGCCGCAGTTTGGCTCTGGTCCATGAAGACGATTGGATGATCCTTATCTACCAAGTTCATCCGCAGCCTCGCTCCCCTCAATGCCCTAGTGGCCTGGCACCCAACACAAGAAAACTTTGTTTTCGGTTGCCAACAGTTGGAGGAGTTC
Organism: Chloromyia formosa; assembly: GCA_964017055.1. Classification (NCBI taxonomy): domain Eukaryota; kingdom Metazoa; phylum Arthropoda; class Insecta; order Diptera; family Stratiomyidae; genus Chloromyia; species Chloromyia formosa. The sequence continues at coordinate 44,707,643 of OZ024818.1, read as the reverse complement.
GTAACACTCCTTCACCAGTTTCGAGGAGACCCTGTATGAGGAGAGCGCCCTTATGGCTGCCTGGCTGTCTGAGTAGATAGCAATGTGAGCGCCGCGAAGTCCAGTTTCCAAGATTACCCTGGCGCAGACTTCAATGGCGTGGATCTCAGGTTGAAACACGCTGAGCGAGATTCCCATTGCAATCGAAAACCTGGTGTTGGCTCCAAAGACACCTGTACCAACACTCTGTTCTGTTTTAGACCTATCTGTGAACCACTTAACACATCTAGGGTCTGGACAGGGTGTGAATCGGAAAATCCCATTCAGTGCGATCAGGGATGAGGGCTGAAAATTTTCTGCCGAAGCAAACTTCCGTGATCATGTAGTCTGATCTCAAGCAGATCTGCTTGTCAGGGATTTGATTCAGAATACTCATGTCACCGCCTTCTCCGCTACGTTTGTAGGAAGTTAGACGAATTCTAAGAGCATAAGGGCGGCGGATGTCCAATGACAGCCTCCAGGACTGGAGTTGGACAAGTGCGCAAAGCACCAGTAATATCTAGGCAAGCAAGGCGTTGTAGTTTATTGCACTTTAGTAGCCATCTGAGTAGGTTTATTGTAAGGAGCCGGCTAGATCAGATATTGACTGACTCTCCAGATTATAGGGAGAACAGAACAGATCCATGATTACATTGTTTTGTCGTTCCTAATGAGCCACGGCCCACCTCTCTAATACAATCTACTGGCCACTCCAATTTGGCGTGTTTCGCCGCCCCTTTGACCTAGGGCTATCATTTCGTGGTATAGAGGTTGGTTGACCGCAGTGCTTCTGACCTTACTAGCACACTACCCGTTCAAAAACTTTAGCTTCTGTCCAATTGAAGCACATATATTCCAGGAGGATTTCATATGCCACCTCCTACGAAACCCGGTAGGATATGTCGTCCAACTCCTATTGAGTCTTCCATGAAACCGAAACCATATTAAAGTATCCTTCATAAAATATAATAAGTAAAAATATTCGTCCGTTCAAGCTGGTCACCCCATTTTTACCGTTCATCCATATACTCCCGCATCCAGCCCAACTTCATCCCAAACAGCATCCAAGGGACACTCTCAAAGCAAACCACAATGAAAAGAAAAAAGAAATATCCTTCATTCGTATACAATGAAATTAAAGTGTTTGCAGGATGATAGCCTCAGATTAGGTCAATTGGTTTCGTAAATTGCAAAAATTCTCAAGTATTTTGCATAAATGTGAAAGAAATGAAATTTGTTACTTTGGCGCATTAAGTGGTGCGCAAAGATGAATAAGGATCACGAACCGAAAAGGGGACACACTCTTGAATACGTTGTCATGCTACGATAACTGTGATTATGATGAATATTGGAAAATCTAAGAAAAATGGGATAACGAAAGTTTGGCCACAGAGCAAATATTGACGGTGATAGTGGAGGTGACCACGGATACAAGTATCTAAGTGATTTATATGGTATCGTAATATCGAAGAAAATTTATTGGATGGATTATTGAAAATACCGTTGGCTGAGATAAATTTTAATTTATATTTTAATTAGATTGAAAATTTTGTTTTAGATTGGATGCATGTAGCAAGCTAGCTTGACAGAACGCAATATTCCTTTTCCTATTCCTTTACAAAATGGGGTCTGTCTCCAATTCTGGCAAATCTCCGAAATGGTTTCCGCTGTAGGCAATACTAATTCCTGGTAATCCAACCCGGTAAATTCCGAAATGCAGCTTTAGGCAGTACGAACTTAGGTTAGGTTAAAAGACTGTCGCGGATGACGCAGCACACATAAGCCACCAAAGATTCCGTTGTGATGCCTACCAGGCTAAAATTCGTAACCGTCTACGATGATTCAATTGATCGAATTGCAGCCTGACTGCGAGTGTAAATATGTAGTGAGTTTCCTACCAATTGTGACATTATATCCCAGCCAGACGAGAGTTTCTGAAATCGCCAAAATCACTGCCTGCATCACGCTGCAATCTTCAACGTCTCCGAAAAGATACTTCACTCCTGCATCCGTTTTGGATTCGTCAGTATATAAAACGTTGGAGTCTGGGTGAGCGGTTGCCCCAGTTTCCCACATGTCCGTTGAGGGAATCTGGCTCACAAAATTTTTACCAAACATATACTTAGGAGAGATATAATCCGTATATGCAGGGAGGTTAAGATTATTCAAAATAGCAGAGTGGCCGGAGCTTAGCGCACGCAATGCTATAATCGCTCTTTACTGCTCAGCAAAAATATAAAAGATTTAGAAGCAAATCCAGGCCAGCTGATGGAGTGGATCTGATAGCCCCGGTTGCAGCAATCGTCGCCAATCTTTGCACCGTCCCCAGTAGAGTACCCATTCTAAGCGCCGTTCACCAAACAAGATTGCTATGCAAAAGAATGGGCCGAAGAACTGATGTGTACAACCACAAAACCACCTTCGGCTGTTGTTCCCAGTTCCGACCTATCGCCTTCCTGCAGGTGTACACGTTCCTGAATATTTGTTCTTCATCCCAGCTTCCGGTCCAGAATGAGACCAAGGAACTTAGCCTTGTCAAGAAACGCCAGTTTGACACCTTCCAGTACCGGAGGTTCGATACCCGAGGGTAGATTGTGTCTCTTTGTAAAGAGTACAAGTTCCGTTTTGTCAGGATTGACTTTGACACGACTAGCCCAACTGACCAGAGTCGATATAGCATTTTGCAGAACTTTACTAAGAACGCTCGGAAACTTACCTGTAACTGCGATGGCAATATCGTCGGCATAGGAAACAACACTGCATCTTTGACTTTCAAGATCCAAAAGCAGTCTATTGATTGCTAGATTCCATAACAGCGGTGAGAGCACACCACCTTGAGGTGTGCCCCTAAAGACGAACCTACGTACAGTAGATTCTCCCAAACTAAACTGTATAACCCTGGAAGTTAACAGCAGGTTAATCAGTTCACACAATGAATCATCCACAAGCAGGCCCGAGAGTGCCTCAGTGATGGTGGTGATTGTGATGTTGTTAAAGCACCTTCAATGTCCAGAAAAATCAATCCTTGTGGCTGAAGAATTTTTCAGTGCAGCTAACCAAAGAATGCAGGGCGGTGTCCACCGATCTGTCCTTTCAGTAAGCGTGCTGCGAGGTGGGCAGCAGTCGAGATGGAATACTATCGCGTAGATGGATGTCAATTAACTTTTCAAAAGTCTTAAGAATGGTGGAGGATAGACTAATCGGTCTGAAGTCATTAGGGAGTACATGTGAGCTCTTTCTTGCCTTGGGTATAAAAGTCACTTTAACCTCCCTCCATATATGAGGAGTATATGTCTACCCCTGGCAAGCTCTAAAAATAGTCGCCAACCAAGGATACACGATGTCTGATACGTGTTGCAGGTCTGCCGGAATGATGCCATCAGGCCCAGCGGATTTTTGAGAGTCGAAACTGTTGATCGCCCATAGAATCTTTTCCTCTGTAATAATCGACCCTAGATCACATGCAGTCCCAGCAGTTGTAGACGAAACCAAGGGCATTGTAATTGTCGAACCTTCGGGAAAATACGCATCGAGCAGAACCTCAACGGCCTCTGTACTTGATGTCGTCCAAGAGCCGTCCTTTTTTGCAGGAAGCTAGACATAGATGGAAGTTTCGAAAATCGTCAAACTATAACGGCTTAAATGGACAGGGCATGTCCACCGAATGGACCAATTTTATGTAGGAGATTCCTTTTTCCAATTGTCTGATTTAAATAACTTCGCAATTTTAAATTATTACACTTTATTCGATACTTCAAATTCAAAATCGATACAATATAATAGGCGCGATACTTTCTGGACCACTGAAGACAAAAAAAAGAGTCACAAAGAACAGCTGATCCGGCTTTTATACGTGCAAAAGGTACCGCACAAGCGGTATGGATTCATTTTCATTATTCCACTTATAACAACAGTACATATAAAAGAACTTTTCAAATAATGTAGGTGTGAGTCTAGACTAACGCAGTTATGTGTCTAAGCTAAATATCGTAACAATATGATAAGAAAGCTCTGCTGTTTACATCGAAATGTCAAAGGGTATATTTGAATTAAAGTTGCAAATCCAAAGTGCGTGTTGTGCTGACATATTGTCGTTGCGGCTGTGGTCTTCAGGTAAGAAATAAATTATTCCTATTTGATAGAGATGATTCTTGGTGTCTCCTTTATCTTTCAGCGTTGCGGCATCCGAAACATTGGACGAAAACAGCAGGAGCTTCGGCAGAGCGTCTCGCCATTATCAGCGGAGTCAACCCCAGACGGATCATCGTTGGATCTGGCAAGTGGAATCCTAAACATTCTCCCCCCGCTGGGATGCACATCCCTGAACTCTAGAATAGACCAAATATAGTTAAGACATATTGTAGAATATGTACCTTTGTCTCAGTGTTAATAACGTTTGTCCAGTGTTCGCTCGCCTTCTTCTTAGTTCTGGTGTATACTTTATGTTGAACTTCATGTTGCGTTTCTTCAAATCTTGATTCATTAATAATTCAAGTTGTGTAATAGCAAGTCCTTCAGCAGGGTGAAGTTCTGACAACTATGTTGCCAGTTCACCTCTACTAAGCTCCTTGCAACTTCGATGTTAATCAATTTTGGTGATAGAAGGAATAACGTGGGTACAACTTGGAATGTGTGTTAAAGCAAGAGTTGTGGAAAATTCTTCTATAGGAACAATAAGGTTTAACTTGCACAAAGGAACAAAATATAGCAAATGAGATACGAGTGAGCCCATCCAGATCCCTCAACACTTGGAAACAGGCAATAAAGCGATTTTGGTGATATTTCGTTTGAATGAACTTCCGTTCTTTATCACCGTCACTACACGAACAAGCGAATCTTTACCCGGATGCAATTCGGTTATTCTTGCCAATGGCCATTTGTATGAAGGTAGTCTCTCGTCTTTCAATAAGCATAAATCTCCAACTTGCGGGTTCACTTCGCGAGACAACCATTTCGGACGCTGTTGTAGCCTTGTCAGATATTCATTAGACCATCTAGACCAGAACATTTGTGCAAGCCTTTGAGTGAGTTGCCACCGTGTTAGATAGTTTACGTTAACGTCCAATAAATTGGTTTCAGGAACGCTTAGCAAAGCATCGCCAATAAGGAAATGTCCCGGCGTTAATGCTGAAGCGTCGGTAGGATCGTCACTCAATGGGCACAAAGGCCTTGAATTAAGACAAGCTTCGATTTGCGCTACCGTTGTGCACAATTCTTCATATGTTAATATTACGTTACCGAGAGTTTTACGTAAATGTAATTTCATTGACTTTACACCAGCTTCCCACAAGCCGCCGAAGTGGGGAGAAGCTGGTGGATTGAAATGCCACGTTATACCGTGGTTAGCAGCATCCTCTGAAATACGTTCATTAGCATTCATGACTCTCTTGAGTTCGGCGTTAGCTCCGACAAAATTCGATCCGCAGTCACTATAGACATCGCTACACAAGCCGCGTCGCGAAACGAAACGTCTGAAAGCAGCCAAAAACGATTCGGTCGACAGATCGTTTACAACCTCAATATGTATAGCTTTGACGGCAAGACAAACGAATATGGCAAAGTATCCCTTGTGGATACGACCACCTCTCCCCTTCCTATCTTTGATGCTAACCGGACCACAATAGTCAATTCCCACATGGGTAAATGGGCGAGAAATATTGTGCAGATGTCTTGGCCTTGAGTCGATAACATATTGCGCAATTATGTATACACTTCTTTACAGAATTTCGCGAATTCAAAATCCAATATCTTTTTCTTAGAGAAGCTAATACTAATTGTACTTCGCCGTGCATAGTTGCTTTGTGCATTTGGTCTATAATGAGATCGGTCAACTTACCATTCTTGGGAAGGATTATCGGAAATTTTTCACTATAGCTCATGTTAGCATATGCTAGGCGACCACTCACACGAAGAATACCGTTTCCATCTAAGAATGGGTTGAGGTTAACCAACGTACTATCCGTGTTAATAGGCTTCTCCTGCTTTAATAAAGAGATTTCTTGCGAGAACTCAATTTTTTGAACGTAAGCTAACCAAAAATTCAAAGATGCTTTCAATTCTTCTGAGGTTAAATATCCGGGTTTCGAAATACGTTTCAAACCGATTTGAACAAAACGTCGACAATACGCAGTGGTACGAATTAAACGAGTTAGAGATGAAAATCTGTTAAGCAGAATATTGAAATCAGATTCACTAGTTAACATGCTAAGACAGTTAAGCCGAAATTTTCGATTCACTTCCTCAGATGTATCTTCGATATGTCGGTTAATGGGCCACTGACTTTCTGGAAGAAGTAACCAACCAGGGCCATTCCACCATAATTGTTGTCTTTGAAGCTGATCAGGATCCAATCCTCGAGAGGCTATATCAGCAGGATTCGATTCGGAAGGTACATGTCTCCATGGAATATTGGGTACTAGCTCCATTATCTGACAAACCCGATTAGAAATGAAAACCGTCCATTTACTGGGATGGCCACGTAACCACGACAGTACGATTTCCGAATCACACCACAATTGAATACGCCTTATGTTTAAATGTCCACGTACCGAATTTAAAAATTGTTTCATTATTTTAGCCAATAACACGGCGCCGCACAGCTCTAGACGTGGAATTGTCACAGGCTTAATGGGAGTTACCTTCGCCTTCGACATGACAAGTTGGGACCTTGCGTCAGTAGCCCCGTGTGAAACGCAATAGATGACAGCTCCATAAGCGTCTTCTGAAGCATCGCAGAACCCATGGATACACACCTCCGTAACATCCTTTATCAGATTACAACGAGGTATCCGAATTGTTTCCACCGATGCTAGATTGTTTTTAAATTCTCTCCATCGTTTTTCTATCTTCGTAGGCAATTGCTCGTCCCAATCGACACCGTCAATCCACATGTGTTGGATTAGGCACTTTGCTTGAATTATTATTGGAGATAACCAACCCAAGGGATCATACAAACGAGAAATGTCCGACAAAACCGATCGTTTTGTTGGAGGACCATCATCATTAGATAAATTGTAACGATATGCAATACTATCTGTTCTTGGATGCCACATAATTCCCAGTGATTTATGCCCTACATCAAAATTCAAATTTAGTGTGTTATCAGATTCAACATCTTCGACTGGAATGTCTTGTAAAAGCGAAACATCATTGGAAATCCATTTTCTTAAATGAAACCCACCCGATTTTAGCAATTTAATCAACTCATCGATCTTAGCTTTTGCTTCTTCCCAATTATTGCCACCAGAAAGCACATCATCAACATAAAAGTCCTCTAAAATTGCCTTGGCTGCCTTAGGATAAGTCGATTTGCCATCCTCAGCTAATTGTTTCAAGCTTCGGATTGCCAAAAATGGAGCACAAGTTACACCGAATGTAACTGTGTTCAGCCGGTAATCCCGAATATCGTCTTCAGCTCGAAATCGCCACACAACTCGTTGAAAATCCCTATCAGCTGAGTACATTTGAATTTGCAGGAACATTTTCACAATATCTGCCACAAATGCATAATTGAACAACCTCCATCTTATGATTACAGAAATCATATCATTTTGTATGGAGGGTCCAGTCAGTAAGACGTCGTTTAACGATAGCCCTGATGTCGTTTTGCGTGAAGCGTCGAACACAATTCTAGTCTTCGTAGTAGAGCTATCCTTACGAACGGCATGATGTGGGAGGTAATGCGCCTGACACATTGTCTCACCATGACTAGTTGTCAGTTCGTCCATTCTGTCAACTGGACTCAAGTATCCCTTACGAATATAATCCTCCATGCTGCTTATGTATTCTGCTCGTAAAGAAGAATCTCGTTCGAATCTTCGTTCAAGTGATTTCAAACTCAACTCAGCGGATCGTCGAGACCCTCCCAGTTGGTTCTTTACAGCTTCACTCTTGAATGGCAAACGGACTACAAATCGTCCATCGCCATCCCGAGTGGTACTTTCTTTGAATATATTTTCACATAACAGGTCCTCAGGTAGAACAGGCGTTTCCCTTACGGGCTCTTCCAATTCCCAAAATTTACGCAGCTGCTCACTTAGCGCTTCCTGCTCTGTCCTTTCCACCACAAAAGATTGGATTTCATGACACCGTTTTTGGTTTATATTACCCGACAATATCCAACCAAGTTTTGTTTGCTGGAGCAAAACTTCTTTAAAGATCAATCTTGAACCGTCCAACAACAATTTTCCGTACATGTCGGCTCCTAATACCATGTCGATACGACCCGGAATGTTGTATTTTGGATCAGCAAGCTGAATTCCGATCAAATCCGGATGTTCAAGAAGTTTTACGTGACGAGTTGGTAGACTGTTGGTTAATTTAGTCAACACAAAAGCCTCAAACGAAAGTTTTTCATTGTTCAACGTTATGATGTGAGCTGTGACGAGTCCCCTTGACCGCATTGACTTTGAATCACCAATACCAGATACGACTGCGTCACATTCCTTTTTTTTCAATCCCGAACGCTGAACCGCATCTTCACTGATGAATGATGCTTGGGACCCTTGGTCCAATAGAGCTCTCAACCTTACACCACCATTTGACCCAATTACATTGACCATCGCAGTCGCCAAAAGGACGTTTTTTAGTGTTACACTATTTAAGGAATTGACGCTGTTTGGTACGAATGGTTCAGCCGAAGTTGATGGAAATGACGACCTATTGCTAGCTGTCGAACTAATTTCTTTGTGTAGCATTGTGTGGTGTAATTTTTTGCATTTAAAACACCTAACCGAACTGTGACACTTTGACGCCAAGTGCCCTTTCGACAGACAATTCAAGCACAATTGGTTCTTTTTCACAATGTCAAAACGTTGGCTTTGGTTGGAGTTTACGAACTTCGGACAACTTTGCAATTTGTGTTGTTGCTTACAAACGCAACATTCAAGTCGCGATTCGACGTGATGCGCCTGTATTTTCCGTACCGAGCTACCAGTCGCTCTAATGGAAGTAGCTTCTAAGGTTCTAAACCGAGTGTTTAGAAAACTACGCAAATCAGCAAGCAGCAAAACCTCCTTTTTTGAGGCTTGCTCTTGTTCCCATAGAGCACGAGTTGCAGAAGGCAATCGCTGGACAGTAAGAAATACGACCACAGCGTGCCACAGATTTTTAACACCCATGTTTTCCAAGAGTTGCACCGACTCCATTGTCGTGTCTAACAACCCCTTAATGCATACGGCCGTTTCAGAAATATTCACTGGATTAATCAGTTTTCTAAACTGATTATTCAACATGGCGGACTTGTTGTCGTAACGATCGATCAAAGTTTTCCATGCAATCTCTAAATTTTGGTCAGTAATTTTGAAGGAGTTTAACAGATTGGCTGGCTCACCCTTTAAACTACACTTCAAATAGTGAAGTTTTTCTACCTTGCTTAATGATTCCTTGTTCAGAATCAAAGAACAAAATAGATCTTTAAATGATACCCAGCTACTATAGTCGCCATTAAATTGTGGTAATTCTATTCGCGGTAATTTAACCTCCACTTCACGATTCACCAAAGAATTTTCCTGAGCTGCAGGAGCTTCTAGCTGCACTATCAACTCTTCTATTTCTGCCTGGAACTCCAAACACGATTCCCGGAAGTTACTATGCTGAAAGTCTTTGAAATACGTGTGGTTCAACTCCTTCTCTTCTCCAGTCAAGGACTCTACAATTTTTGTATGAGAAGAAGCGAATTGCTCCCACATTGTATCTAAATTAGCCGTAAGGCGTTTCAAATAACTTGCCGTCTTTCGGCCTTTCGTGCTGAAATTTAATCGCAGCCGCGATAATTCGGCAATTAAAAGCTGCTGAGCTTGGAAAATTCCGTCCATTCTATTAATTTTTAAAAACCCGTAAATAACCACTAACACTTTGTTAAACACCGTTGGACGGACGTTGCTAACCAAGATACAATTTTGTACAAAGCGAATACGGAACCGTTAAAACGCGAAAAAGAACAATTTCCTTTCCAATAAGGCCACACTACCACAAATGTCCTGGTCCAAATAATTTTTTCAACTCCAATTCAAATCTGAGTTGAAAGAAAAACAGAAAGTTGTTTGTTCGAAATGCCTGCCTTCGACGAATAAGATACAGGACACTATACAACCTTCATACAAATGACCACAAGACCGAACCCAAATTGCCGATTTAAATTTGAAATTAATTTTCACTTGTACTATTTGTATAAATCGTAAATCACTGTTAAATCAATTTTCTCCCGCGATCGGAGGAAAATTTAAATTGTAACCACGATATCTGTTGCCAAGAGATAAGTTTCCCCAATGGAATCTCACCGAATTTGCACTGACTATATTTAAACAAAGGACAAAGGAATAGGACTCACCAATTACCAATACGAAAACTATCCGGATTCATCCAATAATCCAATAACTCGATGATCCGGCTCGACGGACCAATTTTATGTAGGAGATTCCTTTTTCCAATTGTCTGATTTAAATAACTTCGCAATTTTAAATTATTACACTTTATTCGATACTTCAAATTCAAAATCGATACAATATAATAGGCGCGATACTTTCTGGACCACTGAAGACAAAAAAAAGAGTCACAAAGAACAGCTGATCCGGCTTTTATACGTGCAAAAGGTACCGCACAAGCGGTATGGATTCATTTTCATTATTCCACTTATAACAACAGTACATATAAAAGAACTTTTCAAATAATGTAGGTGTGAGTCTAGACTAACGCAGTTATGTGTCTAAGCTAAATATCGTAACAATATGATAAGAAAGCTCTGCTGTTTACATCGAAATGTCAAAGGGTATATTTGAATTAAAGTTGCAAATCCAAAGTGCGTGTTGTGCTGACATATTGTCGTTGCGGCTGTGGTCTTCAGGTAAGAAATAAATTATTCCTATTTGATAGAGATGATTCTTGGTGTCTCCTTTATCTTTCAGCGTTGCGGCATCCGAAACATTGGACGAAAACAGCAGGAGCTTCGGCAGAGCGTCTCGCCATTATCAGCGGAGTCAACCCCAGACGGATCATCGTTGGATCTGGCAAGTGGAATCCTAAACAGATCGCATGCCTAAGAGAGTGATGAATGCAAAACGAGTTGACGGAGTGAGACTGCCTAGACGACCGAGATCTCATTGGGAGAGCTCAGTATATGTGGACGCCGAGCAGCTACTGGGCTTCCAGGATTAGAAGACGCGGTCACGTGACCGAGATAATTGGAGGACAACGATCCAAGCGGCCAAGGCCCGACATCGGGCTGTCGCGCCACAATGCTGATGATGGTGAGGCATAGATGGACTTATTGAGAGGATTTTGCGAAGTCTAAAGATATCACTCGACTCCTCAATATGCTCACGGAAATTCCTCCGCGAGCTCCGTTTTGCACTTCTAAGCTCCTTTTTTAAAGAAGCTCAAATGCTTCTTGTAGAATTTCCAATCATCCTCCAGCCCAATGGCCTTAGCCCTGTTAAAACTTTTCCTACACGCACGTCAATGTTTCTGAGTCTGAGAGTTCCACTAAACTGGCTTCTTCTTTCCTCGGTGACTACTTGTAGGACAAGATTTGGATATCGCCCTATTTATTGCTTCCGTAAGGTCCCGTAAAACATCGTCCAACTCTTGCTTGGTGTTGGGCTGCCCCCGTAAAGAGGCAGTGCTTCTAGTAGAGCTTCTCGGTACCGTGTCCAGTCTGTTCTCCTTCGATACAAGATACGCAGCGTGGTCACTGAACGTGCATCCAGGCTGAATTGTAGATAATGGTGATCGGAAAACGAGTTCTCGGATGACACTCTCCAGTTCCGCAGGTGATGCTGGATATTCTCAGACACCGGGGATATATCCAACACCTCCCGCCTATTGTGTGTGACGAATGCTGGTTACCTACGTTATTACTTACGTTGTATATGAGTAGGCAAGTGCTAATAATGAACTCAAACAGCAGCTCCTCTCGTGCATATGTATCAGAGCTGCCCACACAGTGTGATGCGCATTGGCATCACACCCGAGAATGAGGCCGATTCTTGTTTCTTCGGCCTTTATAATTGCCTCCCTAATATTTGTAGCAGGCAGCAATTGTTCATCGTCATATGGAAGGTAAGCCGATATGAACCAATATACCCTACCATTAATATCGAGGCAGACCACCTCAGAACCGCTGTTACTGTAGCCAGACACAAGGAAAGCCCTGAGGCTTTTCTTAACAAGAATGCAATACCGCGGCTTGTCCTGGCCTTTAACGTAAAAATAGTTATATATTATTATATTATAATAGTACGAACTTATCTACTACAATAAATTTACGCTTTAGATAGTTTAAACCTGAGTAAATCCACCTTGGGAAATGTCAGACTGGATTTTCGCTTTAGGCAGTACCTACCAGAATTTGTGACGGCTTTTCGCCAATTGTTTGATTTGTGATTGTTGATTTCAGTTTTAGAGCGATAACTCTTGGGGCGCTAATTCATGGAGATGGACTCCTTACGGACTAAAAAATAAATATAGCATCTACCGCCGAACTTTACAATTCCCAACAGCTCCTACATCTATTTAGTATATTCTAATAATAATGTACACAATGCAATTTAAACCATCATTTAGTATGCATCTCTCTGCTAACGGATTTAATTATTTCCTATAATTCACAGCACAGATAGCATCACTAGTTTTCGCCCTTATGCTACCGTCCGTCAAAGCCAGCCTCTATTTCTACACATTGCCCACAACAAATGACTCACCACCCGCCTCCACCTACCTCAGCACAATTGAATTGAATCGCTCGCAACAAACGGCAAATGTTGGGGTTAATTCAAATATCGAATCGAAAATGATGAAAAGTCAACATAACCACCCAATCACACCGAGCTCAACTCAACCAGATTCGAATCGTTTAACTGACACACCATCATCGAGCCTCGAAATGGTATAATTAATTTAAATTTTTTATATGCAATTTCGCCAATAAAATGGATTTTCCATTGACGCTTTAATTTAATTCACAATTACGTTAGTCTCGGTGAATATTTTACAGGCCGTCCGTGTGGGCGACGCAGGAGGAGGCTCAACTTGCAGTGGTGGTGGGCAATTGGACAATTTAAAACCGCAGTTCTCATGGCGACGAGCCTATCAGCTTCTCTGGAAACATTTTCTCGAAGCCTATACAAACTCGGTGGTACTACAGTGGAGCCTATGGTGGGCATTGGCAATGGCCGGGTATCTGCAGGTGAGCTAGAAGGATTTTGTATACGTATATCCTTGGAGGAAGATAATCCTGGAGTTAATCTAATTATTAATAATGTATTAATGAACACATTAAGCATGTACCCGGGGCTTAATTACTGTTTAAATATTAAGTGGGACTGTTCAAAGGTGTCTGAGGTCACATTGACATGAAAGACACTTAGGATGTTTTAATTATGACACTTGTCTTGAAATTATATCTCTACATATCCTTACTTGCAGATTGTAGCCTACGGACAACTGCTCTGGAAGGAAATCGATCCGAATAACGAGAACTTCTACAACGGCGGTGTGGAAGCAGCTATGACATTATTCAGTGCGCTGGGCGCATTCATGGCAGGATTTCTTGACAGTCAACAGTATCGCAAATGGGATCTTATGATCCTGACAGTATGCTCCGTGATTGAAAGTGTTCTGATTGTAGTCTCGGCAGCCACGACATCCGTTTGGGTTGCCTATGCAATGTATGTTGTATTCGGAATCCTTTACAACTTTATGGTGACCGTGGCAAGGTATGGTATGAAATGTTCTTCATATGTATCCTGATTTCATTTTTCTTGTCCACCTACAGTGCAACGGTAGCGAAGAAGATCCACGAAGATAGTTTTGCTTTAATTTTCGGCATAAATACGGTCGTTGCACTCATCGCTCAGACCATACTGACATTACTCATCGTTTCGGATGGGGGTTTTGCCCTCTCGCCAAGAGGACAATTCTATGCCTTCGGCGGATATTTTTTGGGGCTGTCTGTCATCTATGCTGCAACAGGAATTGTGCAATATTTGAGAGGACGGAAAGGTACAGGTAATAAAAAATAGTGGGTAACTTTGTTCTGTGAAAATAAGAGGCTCGTGTATGTTGTATGTTAAGGGAGCTTGTTTTTGGACGTATGTGTATGAATAAAGGAAGTTTGAAAATTTATATGCTAGAAAGGATCCGAAGTTTTGATAAAAATTGTGTGTTCCTGTGATTTTTTTATTAAGACGAAATTAGGCAGTCACTTTGCAAGAAAGATGGTTTTCAGATAATCATTTAATTACTTCAAATGTGCGTTAGTCACTTGTAATAATTAGCCAATCGCTTGAGTTAATCATTTGAGTCACTTGAAAAGGGTGTTTCTCACTTGTAGAAAGTACAGTACGCAGGTGATGCGTTCCACGTCATCGAAATCTACTTTTTAGGACACACGGAGCACAAGATTCTTGCGCAGGTAAAATGGAAGAAGATAGTGGTTCGCTATTGAAGGTATGTATGTGAAAATATTTTCACTACCACGCGCAATACAGAAGACAAGTCACGTTTTAAGAATCGACGTTGTAGTAGACTCTGCTGTAATCAATCTTTAGTCACTTAAATGTGCATTGCTCACTTGTAATAATCAATCAATCAATTGAATTTATCATTTGATCACTTGATATATTTGACTTACAAATGGACATTAGTCATTTATAATAATCAATCACTTGAGTTAATCATTTAATCACTTGATAGGCATTACTCACAGATGTCCGCTAGTCACTTGTTATAATGAGTTAATCATTCAATTACATGATATGTGCGCAACTCACTTACTTGCTGAAAGATGATGGAACAGGACCATCCTCGAGCCAAGAGACGATCGAGGTCTTGCTTGACACGCATTTGCCTGATAGTTCTCCTGGTATATCTCCCGAAATCACTACTATAGCCAATATAGTGTCATGTAATACTCATGTGCCCTAACCACTAGTGGGGCATAGCGCGTCAACTATTCAATGTGACTTAGCAGACGTTTCATTGGCATAAACCAGTTTTGGACGATCCAAGTTGCCAAGACCTCTTCTATAGTCCTCCACGTGGGCGCCCTCTGGAACGGCTAACCAAGCCAACCGAGTTTTGCACTGCAAAACATTAGGTAGATGCACATAACGATGATCATCCTAAATGGCCAATTACACCAGTGCGTCTCAGGAAATAGGCGGACGGTGGTGTTGCAACATAGTTGTGAGACCACCAACACGTCCCAGCTGAAAGATCATCAAAATAACGGGAAATTAAAAACATAATTGGAAAGCTACCTCTGCGCTATATAAAAAATAGCTCCCGGCGACTCTTAGGACACCTAAGGAAGCAACCCTTCCCCCAAGATTGGGTATGTGGGCTTGTAACCTGCATACCTGAAATAAATTTACACTGGAAACATTAAACGAGCCTCGGATACCACGAACTGATTCACCGGCAACGACTTTTGGCTACAAACAACGGACCACGATCGGCTTTTGGAACGTTCGAAAGATGTGAAGTGAGTGCAGTAGTGCGAGGCTCACTGAAGTCGAACGGGAAATGACCGCGTATAACATAACATCGATATAGGAGGACTGAGCGAAACAAGATGGCCTGGATCGGGAACGACTTTATCATCAAGCTCCCAAACAGTTCTGCTCTACTCTGGAAGTGAAGACGATCACCTAGAATGGCTGGCGTCGGAATCCTGTCGACTAGGGAGGCACGCCTATCTCTAATTGACTGGAAGCCCATCTCCGACCGTATCATTACAGCCAGATTTAAATCCAGGGTAAGGAAGCTCACAATAATTCAGTGCTACGGCCCGACTGAACCAGCGGATCAATCAGCTAAAGACGCATTCTATCACCGACTCGGCGACACCTTCCTAAGTGGCGAGATGTTCGTGGAGTCTTGCAACTCTCCTCAGCCCGTCATCGGCGGTACTTTGTTCAAGCACAAGCGATGCCATTTAACAAACTGGCTTTCTCCGGATGACAGAACAGAGAACCAGATTGGCCATTCCCAAGACATGGACGAACTGGCTCTTAGACGTCAGGACGAAGCGGGGTGCTGATATTGGCAGCGAACCATCGTCCTCAAAATGCAAGAATCTTGCCACGTTTTAATGTACAAAAGCTTAAAGATCCATCTATAAGACGTGCTTATTCCACCGCCTTGCACGAAACAGCTAATGCACCAGCACCTTATGAGACTCCTACAATTGATGATAGATGGAACGTCGCTAAGGACTCATTGATTTCGTGCGGTGAAACTTTTGCGGGCAGATTGGAGCGCGGTAAAAGGCCATTCATTAGTGATTCTACATGGTCTCTAAACTCGGCACGCAAGAGAATTAAAGAACAAATCAATTCAGCTACTGACGACGCAGTCAAAGATCAACTTAGAGCTGAATACCGTTCTCTTCAGAAAAGCGTCTACGACAAGCGACCACAAAAGGGGTGACAGGACGCCGCCTTGTGGACAACCCTTTACGGCGTTCACGCAAATGGATGTACTGCCTAGAGTTGATTGAATCCCGTCCACGGAGCATGGCATTGGCATATCCATGCAATGGTAGCGGGCGGGATGTCCCTGAGTTCCAGTGCTCTGGAAATGCACTCGTAGCCCCCTCAATATCAAGAAACGCAATCAACGCGATTACCTTATCACTGAGGGACTTTTCGATTGTACTGACAAGGTTGTGCAAGGCGGTCACTGGTGACTTGCCCTTCGTGTACGCGAATTGCATACGATGTAGGGGGCTCGACGGTTCCATCTTGTGCCTGATATGCAAATCAAGCAACTTTTCCATGGTTTTAAGGAAGAAGGAAGTAAGGCTAATCGGTGTATATGATTTGTTCACTTTCCTTTTATGCGTATTTTTCGACAATTTTCAAATCTAAACGTATCAAAGAAATATACCGTTGGGAAGCCAACACATTGGGGCAACTTTTGTCAAATTTAGAGATTTGTCAGTTCAAAGTACCGTTGTAAAATTAATATTTGAATTTTCGATGAAAAATCGATTTCGATAGTTTGAACGGTTGTATCTTTGAAGTAACGGTGAATTTCGAAACCAGGAAATTTTATATGTTTTACTTAAAATTTTATGTAGTTATAGAAATTGAGGTCAAATCTCAGATTAAATCATTGGGAGAGTGGCAAATTTTGATTTTGTTCTGAAAGTCTGAAAGTTCTGAAGGTTTTTGACACTATTTACAAAAAATGCTACAAACTCTAAAGCGATTAGAAACAGAGTGTCCACTTTGGTGTCAATTTTCCATAAATGAACGGTATTATCTACCATTAAAGTATTTACCATCTGAAGTGGGCCGCCCCGTATATGCTTTTTACTTTTATTTAAGTGGTTCATTTTGACTGTGAGGTGTATTTTTAAACTTTTGAAGTTTATGTCGTTTTTGTGTAAATGGCAGAAAAAAATAATTATAGAACACACTGAAATAAGAGACTTACATACATGTTGAGACAATAAATTTACATAAAAATAAATTTTAATCTCAATGGGTTTCATTCATTTTTCAAGTAATTCTTTTTGTAACATAAGGTGGTTCATTTTGACTGTGACTCAATGTATTAAATTATGCTGGATATCTGGTCACAACAGCTTTTCTGGGGGTTGCACAACTGACGAGCTAGCTTGTATGAGTGCAACCGGTGAAGCTTTACCGATCAGCGACAACATCGCCAAGCCCCTCTCCACCTGCTAAGCTATTGACGCTGAAAAGGCATCATATTGGTGCGGTCGTGGGTGTCATCACTGGATATTTTCCAATTTCCCCAATTGGACAATATCACGCCAGGAGGCTTCGGTTTTCTTATAACGACTTCTGTAGAAGCAGTGGAGATGAAGATGAGACTACTTTCTACCTTCTCTGTTAATACCCGGGCCTGGAAAGCATTGGAAGGGTAACTCTTTGAGACTATTTTCGCCGAGCTAGGGGACATGCAAGACTTCGATGTTGGCTAGCTCCAATGTTTCATTATGGGTTCAAGTTGGCTCGAGGCTAATTGTGGGTCATTACAACATATCCCGTTGGTTATCATAATGGCCCCAGATGCGGTCTACGTGTGCTGTGGGTGTTCATGACAATCCTTTAACCTAGATAGTCTGAAAACCAACTCAACATGGATCAAAGTACGAAAGGAATGTCGATTTGCCCTGAGCTGAATTTCAGTAGTTCTGCTAAATCACTATAGCTGACAAAATACGGATCAGCGCGGTGATTAGAGTAGGTACCAGTTAGTGCGTCATGCACGAGTACGTCAGGAGGCTTACCTTCGATACAATCACTATTATTGGAGCTGTGGTGATCTGGATTAAGAGGACAGCACCTTCCATCTGCTCTGTAACTACCCGGCACTGGTAATGAGGTTAACTCTTGAGAAGCCTTTTTACGAACATTTGGGGGGACTAAGAGATACTAATGTCGATCAACTTCTCCGGATTTCGGTTAGCATCAAATGGTTCGATGTTACATACAGACTGGATAAAATTTGGGTAACACAATGGACCTATCCCTGGCCTAAGTGTGCAGTAGTAATACGGCAGCCCTGAATTTAATATCTAATACCTATGAGGCAATCCAATCGTACCTGGCACCAATAAATGAAGTCATTGTCGTAGTTCGAACAAAAAAAAAGAAAAGAACAAAAAAATATGTTTGTGCCTTGTTATAAATTCTGCTGCAAAATAGAAGAGAAAATTTTAAATTAAGGTCTTCCGTGCTCCCGGCTAGGTAAACATTTCTCAAACAAAAAAGTCTTAAAGTTTTCTTCATTTCAAATCCAAAAAAAATGAAACCTTTTCACTGCGCCAACCACAGCCACCAAACACCATGCCAGTTGAATTACCCCCCAAAAAGGACAACAATCATCTGCAATAGGTGCCCCATAACCCCATAAAGAACTGCTCTTCCAGAAAATCACCATAATTCTCATTAACATTTGGGGTCGGTAATCTATGTTGATTATCTTTCAGTACCGCATAGTTAGTCCTTTCAATGAATCTTTTCGTATTCAGTTTTGATATCAGTTCAATCCCATCGATGGGTTTAATTCATCACACTCCAATGCCATACCAATGCACCGTTTTCAGTCATACCATACTTTTCGGCAAGGGCGATTTTCAGATACATCGTCCTTGCCGAAAAGTATCGCTCAAATCAGCACGTTCCAAAGCAATATTGGATGTGTCACTTTGTGAAAGATAAGGGTTGGTGGATTCACGGTGCTAGCTGGTGAAGTTGAAAAAAAAAAGGATTCGCCAACGGGTGACGACAGGAGCGAAACAAAATGAGTAGGTAGTATTTAAGTTTAAAATCCTGTCTGTTCAGGATGCCCTTTTGCGTTAACATGTGACAGTTGTCACCGGGAAGATTCGTGACCTATATTTTACTCAACGGTGGGATAACGATCTGATAGTTGAGGTGATTTTGCCGAAGTTGAAGTTGAAAGGTGGAAATTTTTTATAAAATGAGCCAATTACCAACAGAACCCTTTCAAAAGAGATTTCAGTCCATGTCTACATGGCGACGATCTGTGGCAAAGGAGTGTAGCGCGCTGGGTAAGTCTTTTGTGTAGTTTCGCCCCATTACCCAGAACAGAGTACGATGGCGCCCAGGTATAGTTGACGCGCTGTGCCCACTAGAGGTTAAGACAAATTTGTATGTGTAACCACGCAGGAATAGCGTCGTCGTCGTCGCTGTCGTACATCATCCAAATCATCCACCGTAACAAAGTAGTCGCCAAAAATTCTAACCTTAGGCGGAAATCTCATACAAAAAAATGTCAAAAGTTTCGTTTATTATTGCTATCTTGGTACTAGCATATTTCACATAAAAAAAAACTACACATCATTGTGAGCAATTTACACGCGAAAACAATTCGTTTGCACTTTAATTAAGGTAAAAGCCGGCCATCACCATTGTGATTGTTTTCTTTTGAGTGATATGGGAAAATTCAGGTGTCGTATAGAGCGCCGCGGATGTGTGCTATGCGAGAAAGTTTCTACTTTTTCGTTTGAGAAGTAAGTGCAACATTTTCGCACGAAAAAATTACTACTCGCATATAGGTATAAAATACAACTTTTCGAGTGCCCTACATGCCAACTCTCATTGCCGATCTACAATAATTTTCTACGTTCGTTCATCTTCCTTCCAAATGAGTAGACTTCTCGAAATTGCCCTATCTTACAGTGCACAAATATAGATGGCCATACAAGACAATCTCCCCCTGTGGCATTAAACGTAATAATGATGCCATGGTCTTTCCCGTCATGTCGTAGAAGGCGACTAAAAGGGACAGGATATGTATGCCAGCAACTTCCATCATCCGAAATCTTTTATATGCTGACGAAACGCCCACAATGCTTACAAGAGTAGTTGACGCGCGGTGCCACACCAGGCGTTAAGGCAAACTAGTAAAAACAAGACCAGCAAAGTGAACAATTTAGGGCTACCGTCGAAAGGTCGGATCGACGTCGATGCGAACTCGATGCACGAGATTGGAGTGTTCTCGATATCAAATCTAACCATCAATTTTGAGAAGTGTTTTTTTTTCTTGTCCATCAAATTCGCCTCAAATTCCAATTCAGATAACGCGGCTCGCTCTGTAACGGACGGATGTACAAGATTTTACACACACTGTTATTCATTTGATCGGTACCAACGGAACGCCGCTAATTTTCGCCCTGTTGTTCCAATGTATGTGTGATCGAGGCATCAATAGGGTGCCTCGTTTTAGCCGGGTAAACATTGAGTATAGCCTTTTTTGGGGCGCGTTCCAGAAGTGGTTACTACTACTGCTATTTGCCCTAGCCCCTAGTGGGGCATACTGCGCCAACTATTCCCATGTGGCCTAGTTGACATTTCGTTAGCAGGACATTTCGTTAGCAGGACATTTCGTTAGCACCTCCTGCTCCTATTCATTTAGTCGCATATCTGTGACAAGTCGGGAAATATTGTGTCTTATTATTACACCCCACACCACTGGGAGAAGGCAACACAAACACCCCTGGCCACGACGTGGACGGGACTCCAACCAGTAGCTGACCAGTAGCATGAGGCATCAGACTGACACCTCAACGCTCTGATTTACCCGCCCCGCCGCAACAAAAGAGGGGCATCAATAAAAAAAAGAAGTTTAAAGAATTTCAACATTGATGTTAGCTCATCGAGTTGCAAAATTTAAAAGATTTACAATTTCATATTTATTCCGAATTTCTTAAATAGTCTGAATACCAGAGCCACTTCACATAAATATACCCACTCTCTTTACCCTTATCTTGTGCTTCAAACCAGCTAAAAGAATGTGCAAAAATACCTTCCACTATTACGACTGCTTCTTTGAATACGCGCTGCTAAAACAAGTGCTTCTTGAACCTGTCGGCTTTCCAATATAAACAACAAGGACTTCCTTTTGTAGAGCGCTTCAAGTTTTTGGATCACCTTCGCCATCTAACATAACCAACGAAAAATTATCAGTATCCTTAAATTTGTACCGTGTCACAAAAACAAAGATCTCATCTTCTTGAATGCTATAAAGGTCCGAAAACCATCAGCTCACTTTCAAAAGATACAAGCGAATAAAAGATTAATTTCGCTCCCTCCGCGCACACAAAGGCCTAAACAAATTCTCCGGTGAAAAACAGCTGAAACTATGGCCAAAAAGATACAAACATTCAAATTATGGTCCTTAATTAAAGTCAAGCGACTGCTACAAAGCAAAGGAACAATGTTTTCCGCCTTGTTCAATTTCATCATCGCGGGAATACTCAGGACATCCATTCAAGCGTATCCTATGAATGGAATTATTGTATCTTTCGTGTTTTCATGTTAGGGAAATTGTGGAATTTACTTTTCGTCAATATGCTCGAAGTAAATTACACTTTGCATATTTATGAGTCAGTGGAGCTGGATGTCGGTTAGTCTAATTGGTCTTGTTAAAGATGAAATGTTTTTAGTAATGACGTGATAATTCTCGGTCAGTAGGTTGAGGTTCTTCTGGGACGTGTTGTTTTTTAAGTACCGATCCAAAATCATCCATGACGAAAACAAAATCCTGAAACCCAAGTCACTCCCTGGAGAGTTTACTTCCTCGACTCACAACAGTCAACCGACACATCATCCGTCTTCATTATGCGATAATATTTACAGTCACATTTTCAGTAAATCTTGTCCTTCTCTCGTTGTCATTAAAGCCGTGTTCACATCATCAGGCCACAGATTTTGACTGAATCGAACGCTATGACATCTGCCAAGAGCGAATTCAAACAGCTCACATACGGCGACAAAAATTGGGGCAAATTGGAGACTCATTTCCAAATAGATAGAGGCTAATTTTCGATAACGTCCAACCAATTAATTCACTTCCAACTTTGATTCGATGCAGCGCCGTAGGGGGCAAAAGATCACTTCCGTCTCGTGAACGCCTAACCACGCCAACCGAGTTTTGCAATGCAAAACATTTGGTAGAGGCACATAACGATGATCATCCTGAATGGCCAATAACACCAGTGCGTCTCAGGAAATAGGCGAACGGTGGTGTTGCAACATAGTTGCCAGAGCACCAACACGTCACACCCAGCTGAAAGATCATCAAAAGACCGGGCAATTAAAAACATAATTGGAAAGCTTCCTCCGCGCTATATAAAAAATAGCTCCCGGCGACTCTTAGGACACCTAAGGAAGCAGCCCTTCCCCTAAGATGGGGTAAGTGGGCTTGTCACCTGCTTACCTGAAATAAATTTACACTCGAAACATTAAACGAGCCTCGGATACCACGGACTGATTCACCGGCAACGACTTTTGGCTACAAACAACGGACCACGTTCGGTTTTTGGAACGTTCGAACGATGTGGGGTGAGTGCAATAGTGCGAGGCTGACTGAAGTCGAACGGGAAATGACCGCATATAACATCGGTATACTAGGACTAGGCGAAACAAGATGGCCTGGATCGGGAACGACTTTATCACCAAGCTCCCAAACAGTGCTGCTCTACTCTGGAAATGAAGACGATACCTCACCTCGAATGGCAGGCGTCGGAGTCCTGTTGACTAGGGAGGCACGCCTGTCTCTAATTGACTGGAAGCCAATCTCCGACCGTACCATTACAGCCAGATTTAAATCCAGGGTAAGAAACCTCACAATAATTCGGTGCTACGCCCCGACTGAACCAGCGGATCAATCAGTTAATGACGGTTTCTATCACCAACTCGGCGACACCTTCGACAAGGTGACATAAAGATTATTATGAGGGATCTCAATGCTTAAGTCGGGTCTGACAATCTTGGTTTGGAACACGAACACCTAATGGGCAATCATGGTCTAGGCAACAGGAAACAAAATGGCGAGATGTTCGTTGAGTTTTGCAACTCTCGTCAGCTCGTCATCGGCGGTACTTTGTTCAAGCCCAAACGATGCCATTTAACAACCTGGGTTTCTCCGGATGGCAGAACAGAGAACCAGATTGACCATACAGCCATTTGCAAGACATGGAGGAACTGTCTCTTAGACGTCAGGTCGAAGCGGGGTGCTGATATTGGCAGCGATCACCGACTTGTTGTCGTAAAAGTAGGCTTACGAACGGCAGCGATCCATCACCCTCAAAATGTAAGAATCTTGCCACGTTTTAATGTGCAAAAGCTTAAAGATCCATCTATAAGACGTGCTTATTCCACCGCCTTGCACGAAAGAGCTAATGCACCACCACCTTATGAGACTCCTACAATTGATGATAGATGGAACGTCGCTAAGGACTCATTTATTTCGTGCGGTGTAACTTTTGCGGGCAGATTGGAGCGCGGTAGAAGGCCATTCGTTAGTGACTCTACATGGTCTCTAATCATGGCACGCAAGAGAATTAAAGAACAAATCAACTCAGCCACTGACGACGCAGTCAAAGACCAACTTAGAGTTGAATACCGTTCTCTTCAGAAAGGCGTGCAAAGAAGCGTAAGACGGGACAAACGAAACAACTTCAATGCATTAGTGGAGAAGGCAGAGGAAGCGGCTTACCGTGGTGACATTGGAACCCTTTACAAATTTATCAAACCATTAACTGGCAAATCTTTTACAGCTGAACATCCCGTGAAAGATAAAGACGAGTCTCTACTGGTCACTGATGAAGACCAACTGCAACGGTGGAGAGAGCACTTCATTGAAGTCCTCAATAACACCTTTGAACACTTTAACTCATCTACACTAGAAGTTGAAAATATTCCATAATAGCCAGAGAGTTGATACCAGCCCACCATCTAAACAGGAATTAACTGTGGCTAATAAATCGACGGAAGCGGGTAAAGCTCCGGGGATAGATGGAATTCCGGTGGAACTCTTTAAGACGGATATCAACGCTACTGCGGATATTCTTCTCCCCCTTATCCAAGAGTGTTGTTAAACCGGAACTCTCCCTAAAGAATGGAAGAAAAGCGTCATTATCAAGATACTGAAGAAAGGTAGCCTGAAGGATTGTAATAATTGGTGTGCAATTTGCCTCATCCTCGTAGTCTCCAAACTGATGGCGAAAATAGTCAAACATACAGTACAGCACACTGAACGATGAACAGGCTGGTTTTCGCGAGAGCTTTTTATGTAGCGACCACATCAACACCCTCCGAGTTATTATTGAACAATCCGCAGAGTGGAGATCCCCAATACATCTCATGTTCATCGATTTCGAGAAGGCGTTTGACACCATTGATCGGATATACATCTGGAAGGCTTTACATAGGAGAGGTATACCAGATAAAATCATATCCATCCTCAAGGAGTCCTATAGCGGAGCCCGATTTCACGTCTTACACAAGGGTAAGCTTTCAGATCCCTTCGAGGTACATAGCGGAGTGAGGCAAGGCTGCATTTTGTCACCTATATTGTTTTTGATTGCCATTAACGACGTACTCTGCAGTGTGCTTCGCGAACGCCAGAGCAAAGGTATCAGATGGAACCTGTTTGAATACCTTCAACACTTGGACTACGCTGACGATATTTGTCTTCTTTCAAATATATCGGATCATCTAGTTCAAATAACGGATGCCCTGCACTGCGAAAGTGGCAATGCGGGGCTTAAAATCAATACTGCCAAAACTAAGTACTTGAGCTTGAATCCAGGAAGGCAGAGCGAAATTTGTGTTTCGGGGCAGACGGTGGAAAAAGTGGACAATTTTTGCTACTCGGAAGCGTAGTTGCAGCAGATGGTGGAGCGGATGCTGATGTACTGTCTCGCATCAATAAGGATCGGGCAGCTTTTTTTCAGTTTGACTCCTCTTTGGCAAAACAACAACATCTCCAGAAGTTGTAACGAAAGCCAAACTAAGCCGGATGAGGAAGCACCTGCTGGAGGGCAGCTCTGTTCGGGAGGAAAAAATGGTCGCGGGTCACAAAAAAAACAATCTCCGGCGTTGACTCCATCACGTCAAAATTCAGGTGCTAATAATCACTAGAGAATTTAAGAGAGCGAAACGCGAAAAAGGACAATAAAGTGGACACCATGCCGACAAATTCAGGCCCTCTCGGAGCTCACTGAAGGCACTTCACCAGAGGGCGATGCAAGACCCCGGACACTTCAAAGTACCAAACTCAGGATCTTCGAAACCAATGTAAGATCTGTGCTTCTTTATGGCTGTTCAACGTGGAAGGTGACCAGGGCGATAACAACTAGATTGCAAACTTTCGTGAACCAGTGTCTACGGCGCATCCTATACATACGCTGGCCGGAGGTCATTTCTAACGACGACCTCCTGTTCATTACTGGTCAGGACAAGATAGATACCTCCCTAGAAAGGCGAAAGTCGCAATGGATAGGTCTCACACTTCGAAAAGGGCCGGAAAACAATACCAAACAAGCTTTCGATTGGAGCCCACAGGGAACCATTGCAAGTCGCCGCGCCGCGTTGGACGACCTAGAAACACCTGGAGAAGATCAGTCGAGGTCGAGGGTAAGTCATTAGGCAAATCATGGAGACAGCTGAAGGCGATGGCGGCGAACAGGACGAGGTGAAAAGTCGGCGTGGCTAATGGCCAATGCTCCACAAAGGATTGACAGGATCCAGAGAGAGATCTTACCATCGAAACTAGTGTCAGTCGAACAGCAAAATTTTACGACTCTTTCGTATGTAGAACAGCTCGAATGTGGAACTCTTCACCATCGTCTGTTTCCCCTGCAGTTACAACCTGCAGAAATTTTAACAAAACGTTCACTGTCATTCGATTTCATGTAATCCAGCTCAACCCAATCCCTCATCTCTTGCCTTAATTTTCCTCACCTACTAAAACCCTGCTATTGCATTAAAGGATATCCCCTAAGCTTTGGTCTTAACATGAAATGAAATGAAAAAAAAAGAAAACAACGTAGTTCGATGGTATAACCCCCCCCCCCCCCTCCCCTTTGCCAAAAGCTATCTACGCCACTGATCCGATGAGGTACTTTATGAGAACTCGATGAAAGACTGGTGAGTCGTTTTGTGTGTGAATGGATTTGAGTCCTTCTGAAACGAGCGCACGTAATATCTCATTCCGAACACCACAAACTTCCTTAAAATCGTCAACAGAATCAGAATGGTCGTTGGGATATCTTATTCCTGTGTTAAATCTGTCCGCCATACCCTTGAAACGATGCTGAAGTCTTCAAGAGGGTTCTTTCTCTCACGTGCACATCATGGTCTTTTCCACAAGCGGAATAACCATTTCATCCTGATAAATTATCTCGGAATGCAGATTGTGAGAATCTCTGTGTGCTTTTCTATCCTCGAAAGGACATTATCCATAAAATACTTAATCCTTAAAATTGCACTGGACTGTCCTTGTTTTCAAGTATCCGTGGCTACTGGTAAACCGTAGAGTTTAAGAACTGCTCATTGCTTACGTACTACTGGATGACGGAAAGCTGCTCTTAAAAGGAGATTTTGAGAAAACAAAAACGAAAGCAATGTATTTTGTTTATTAATTTATATCAGGGGAGTTAGTCGGTTCCCAAGACTCTGTCTCCCACTGACATGAACATTGCCTGATCCAATTAATCACAAGTGACTAACTTACTGACTAGATTATTTCTTTTATGTCGTCGGCACGAGATTTTTTATTTGATTCTCGTTAATGGGTTTATACACGTATAGTACAAGAGCTCGATGGAAATTGTATGTCCCTGTCCGTTGATAAGAGGATTTATATCAAATAGTTCAGATAAAGTCTGCAATTTGTCGGTAATTAGAGAATGGAATGGGTTAGTTCTTTTGGAGTTTCCGCTATCCTGGAACCGATCATTCATAATTCCAATTCTATTGAAACTATGTGTGCGATTAATTTTGAACCGAATACTCTGTATTCTGCTCGTGGCATAAGCCGTGGGGAGTACGTGGAATATTTTACATGTCTTACGCATCATAAGGAAAAAAAATGACTATGCTCTGAATACTTCCGTTGATTTGATGTTCTATTTGGAGATAGGAGCTTATACGAGTACGTTGAACGTTGATGTTGGAATATTGTACTGTCTCCGATTCGA
Organism: Chloromyia formosa; assembly: GCA_964017055.1. Taxonomy (NCBI): domain Eukaryota; kingdom Metazoa; phylum Arthropoda; class Insecta; order Diptera; family Stratiomyidae; genus Chloromyia; species Chloromyia formosa. Next base: position 44,680,138 of record OZ024818.1, on the reverse strand, counting down.
CGGGCTCAATAAATTAGAAACCATTTCTGGGGGCTATGTATCCTTTTTATAACTTTCGCAATAGTCGTATTCAGAACATACAGTACAATTTTTATTTTTGTTGTACATATTATTTATTTATCCATTATAAGAATTATTGAACGGGAATAAATCCCATGAATACAATAATATTTATAGTATATAATAAGAAATAAAAAGAATTCAGGAAATTAAAATTAAAATCGTAACACAAAATTTAAAAGGAAGATTGTCAAGGAGAAACGAAAATTAGTGTGGTTGACTTCTGTCCTACTGGCAGGTGTCTCTAGCTAAGCATATTGGCCCTGGAAGTCTCCGAGGGGTTTTGTATGCTTTGTGCAGCGTTGGTTCAAACCATAGTAGTACTGAAAAAAGAGTTTTTAAGAATAATTTCCCCCTCGAAGGGGGGCCCAAGAAGCGTGATTCGCCGGTTTCGACCGCTGGTGCGAAGTGCGTCTCATCAGACGCCTCTGCTCCGCGCATCGCACCAGTGGGAGAGGCGTGACCGGGAATGACCCAAGACAGATGTTGTTTTGCCTTATATAGGCCGACCAACACGACATGGGTGTGAATTCATACCGAATGCAAACTGCAACGTGCAGCTTGTAGGTATAAAATTCATTTCATTGTTCTGGCTTGGCGCCAGTGGCAATTTACAAACCTCACACCCATGTCGTGTTGGTCGGCCTATATAAGGCAAAACAACATCAGTCTTGGGTCATTCCCGGTCACGCCTCTCCCACTGGTGCGATGCGCGGAGCAGAGGCGTCTGATGAGACGCGCTTCGCACCAGCGGTCGAAACCGGCGAATCACGCTTCTTGGGCCCCCCTTCGAGGGGGAAATTATTCTTAAAAACTCTTTTTTCATTACGTGTAGCCACACTAATGGCTGGTAAGGGCGACGGCATGTTAAGCATCATGCACGTTGTATGATAGTCGATGGCCGTCGCCCGGCAAAAAACTTTGTTCATAGTAGTACTACTCCATTTTATGTGTTATTCAATTCAATATCCGCCCCTAATTCGTACTCCAAGTGATGGGGTATATATGGGTCCAGACGTGGACATTTCCACAATTGGTTCGTCCCAACGCTATCGCAAAGCATGCTACTGGGTGTGCTCCATTGTCGCTTGATAATCCTAGTCGAACATGTTCAATTCGAAAATATTTTTGAGTACTTGTTAACATATTTTTTATGTTAAATTACACTCGATATGTAAACCTGCTTTAGAGTGTAAATTTGCCTTTATAATAGAAGGAAATAAAGTTTCCTCCTATTATAAGGGTACAATTTTTTAGAGTGCATATTTATGTTAAAATGATACAAAGTATCTACACTGCATGCAGATACATCGGAACATGGATATGTCTTTGGCTACCGACTGCGTGGAACCTGTTGTGTTGAAGATATCGACGTAAGTTTTATAAAGATCCCAGTATAGTTATACTAGATGAAATCATTCGACAAGATACATCCCACGCTTTCGGTAGGCATAACACATATCCATGTACCGATGTATCTGCATGCAGTGTAGATACTTTGTATCATTTTCAAGACATACCGTCCCGCATAGCGTACAGGAGAATACAAGTTAACCCAACCGTTGCCCCGTGTGTGGATCAAGCGATCATACACTCTACATATTGTATATGCGCCTGTGCTTCGTTAGTACGTAAATCCGCGGTCGATCGCGTCAAGCCGCGGTCTAGCTAAACACACTTACTATTAGATACTTAGATAGTAATAGTACTCGTCTAAGTCTAAAAACGGTAAGCGCGACAACACAATTTTATTGCATTAACGTTTACGTTATCCGCGCTGCACAAACTGCATCATTTGCACTATTCTCCTCACTAAATCAGAATTGTGCACTGTTAGTTAATATATCATCGATCGTGATAGTACGCGGTATACGCGATACAAGTACGATCGTAAGTTCCTTACATCTCACGGGAAAAACACGTTGGTGACCTTGGTGACACTGATTTCAGTCGGCTGGATGGGATTGGCCATCACAAGAAAGGGGTGGATCCGCCGCGGAAGTGTAGTCCAAGGTCCGTGGAGCAAGCATCTCTTTCGCACTGTCGCCGATGATGAAGCAACACCCATCCATTGAACTTCTTCGACTCAACCGTCTCTCCATTGGGTGCATACGTGTGTGTGTATATGTGTGTGCGTGTGAAGTTGAAGCTATTTCCCGACCTACCCCAACAATTTTCTTATTGAGTCAGGTTAGTGACGTAATTGATGAAAACAAAAAGAGAGAGTGAGGGAGACAAGTTGTCTGGATGTGGCTGGTGTTGTGAGCAGAGATTGAATCACGAGGGGATGGCAGTTAATGATCTTGACTTGCGTTATGGGTGCCTGGTTGTTTAGTCAGTTCATGACGCGATGTTTTTCGATTTTCGTGAGTTCCCTTTGATGACTGACTCGGATTGACTGAGGATCGGCCACTACATTCATATAACTCGGAAAAATGTTCAATGGGCTTGTTTCCTCTTCTGACCCCCGAGTAGAAAAACAGACATTCCGTGTGACGGACAGATTTTTAGGATGACCCCCAGCTATAAGACATATCCATGTCAAAAAACATAATCGCAGTCTCTTTGTTCTTTTCTTTTTCACCTTTTCGATTATTCCTTATGACTTAATCTAAGATGGATGACGGAAAGTTGAGTGGCTCCTGCTCTTTCGTTTATCCATAATTGGAGAAGGTAGACGCGTTTGATTCGCTTGGCTTTCGGTCTCAGACCGAAGGCGGGTGAAAAGAACTACACGGATATGCGCCGAGCGAACCTAATCAGCCGTAGTCTATATGGGCAATGGTTAGCACGTTTGCCTTCTATGCACTGGGCCCGGGTTCGATTCGTACTGAATGTAGTAGTTTTCGATAAAAAAAAGGCGATTTACGCGTCGGACTATGAGCCAACTCAGCTGTTAAATAAGTACACACGTATCTAGGGACGCGGGACCGTCCCGCCCGCCGAAGAAAAAAAGAATTAATAAAAAAAAAGCTAGCCTTTGGCTAGCTTACCGAAGGTATCATACCTTTTTTGTCACTTATGGTGATTTGCCACTTTGAAATTAGTAGTAAAACTTGTTCCGATTTCACTGTTCCTATGAGAGGTATAGGAAATAGTGGGCCGATTTCAACCAAATTTAGGAACGTGGCTTAGGATTTAATATAATTGAAGAATATGAATTTTGGTAGAGACATCTTTATAAATAAAAAAGTTTTTCTGACAAAAACTTACTTTTGGGACGGCCGTTCCTATGACAGCTATATGATAGAAAAGTCCGATTTCAACCAAATTGGGAAATATGATTTCACTAAAGATACTATTGATTATTGTGAATTTTGAAAACAATATCTTTAGAAATAAAAAAGTTTTTCTCACAAAGACGAATTTTTGGACCGGTCGTTCCTATGACAGCTATATGACGTAGTAGTCCGATTTCAACCAAATTCGGAAACGTGATTTGGCTAAAAATATTATTGATTAGTGTGAAATCTGAAAACGACATCTTTAGAAATAAAAAAGTTTTTCTCACAAAGACGAATTTTTGGACCGATCGTTCCTACGGCAGCTATATGACGTAGTGGTTCGATTCCGTTGGTTCCAACATATATACTGCGTGCGATAGAAAGAATGCTCTCTACGAAATTTCAGCTTGATAGCTTTAAAACTGAGGGACTAGTTTACATAGAACCGGACAGACAGACGGACAGACGGACAAAGCTTAATCGACTCGTCTCGTCATACCGACTAAGAATATATGTAGTTTATATGGTCGGAAATGCTTCCTTCTGTGCGTTGCAAACTTCATGACAAAGTTAATATACCCTATCACATCCGTGAAGCGTATAAAAAAAATTAGAAAAGTGACCAAGACTATGTTTACGCGACACAACAAGTACGGGTTTTCACACCTCTGTAACTCGGGCCCGGGTAATTGTTCAGGTTCAAATGTGATATGCTCATTGTTTCCGGTCGTCTTACGAAGTATTGCATATTTGATTTCGATACAAGGAAAAACAACCGAGATATGATAATTTCAAAATTGCTATTTCTCAAATTTATCTTGTTCTCGTTGTTCTTTGACAGGGCTACAGCCTCGGAGGGAGCCTATTAAGGTCTGCTTTCTTTTCTCACGGATTGACTGTGTCCCAAGGGTGTGCATAGGCTATCATTTGCTCTGATCCGTGCAATAGATAAAAAGATACATCCAACAAGCTAGCCTTGGGCTAGCTTGCCGAAATTATTTCGTTGTGACTTATGGTGCATCTGCCACTTTGAAATTCGTAGTAAATCCTGTTCCGATTTCACTGTATATACAATACATATAATAGTGGTATATGTAATAGTGGGCCGATTTTACCCAAACTTACGAACGTCAATATGATTAAATAATATGAAATTCCGTAAAAATATCTTCAGAAACAGAAAAGTTTTTCTAACAAAAACGTGCCTTTGCAACGGTCGTTCCTATGACAGCTACGCTACAGTCCGATTTCAACCAAATTGAGGAATGTGATTTGAATAAAGATACTTTTGAATGGTGAGATATTTGAATAAGATGTCTTTTGAAAAAAAAAAAGGTTTTTCTCACAAAGGCGATTTTTTGGACCGGTTGTTCCTATCGCAGCTATACGACGTAGTGGTCCGATTCTGTTGGTTCCGCCATATTCATAGCGTGCAATAGAAAGAAGGTTTTGTGCAAAATGTGAAAAAGATATCTTTAGAAATAAAAAAGTTTTTCTCACTAAGACGAATTTTTGGACCGATCGTTCCTATGGCAGCTATAGGACGTAGTGGTCCGATTCCATTGATTCCATATATCCACATATTTACAGCGTGCAATAAAAAGAAGGCTGTGTACAAAATTTCAGCTCGATAGCTTTAAAACTGAGGGACTAGGTTAGGTTAGGTAACAGGGTTGCTGAAAACAGCACACTTAGACCAGAAAACATAGGTCCATTGTGATACCAAGAGTTGACCTTCTCAATTGCGCAAAAGCAGGGCACTCGCAGAGCAGATGAGTAATACTTTCCTCTTCCTCCTCGTCCCCACAGCTTCTGCAGTAATCAAAGAAAGGAAGCCGTAGCCTCCTTGCATGTTCGCCGATAAGGCAGTGTCCAGTAACGGAGCCGACCACCAGGCTGATCTGGTATTTAGTCAACGACAGTAGTTTAGTAGTGCGGTTGATATTCTACCTCGGCCAGATTAGCTTGGCATTATAGCAGGAAGCGCCATCAGTCCACCTGAGGTGGGCTTCCCTGATCGCAGCTGATTTCATTCTGGATTTTACCAGGGCAATCGGTGTAGCGATATCGCTGCTAAGCTGCAGAGCCACATCGGTGGCACCCCTCCAGGCGAGCTCATCAGCCCTGCAATTACCAGAAAAGCCATGATGGCCAGGTATCCAGCACATGATAATATCGAAGAAATCACCCATCTCCGCTAGCCTCCCCCTGCACTCCGATTGGCTTTTCGAAGTGCAGAACCCTGATTCGAGGGATTTTATTGCGGCTTGACAATCCGTAAAGATAGTGATTTTCGTCGTGGAGATCGCGTGAAGACTCAGCCAAGTCACCGCTTGCTTAATCGCAAAAAATTTCGCCTGGAAAGCACTGCAGTATTCCGGTAGCCGGAAGGATAGGTGAAGGTTCAGCTCCTCAGAGAATACTCCAGCACCCACACCTTCGGCAGTTTTCGACCCGTCCGTGTAAATTTCCAGCGAGTGCGGTATAGATGGACCACCACTTTCCCACAGACTCCGCGATGGAATCAGGTTTATGTGATTCTTCATGAACCATCGCTTTGGTGAGATGTAATCAATCGGAATCTCTGCGTCGTTCAAGATCGTTGAGTGACCGGTTCTCAAGGTTATCCACTGGTAGGTCTCTCTAATTCTAATGGCTGAGTTCGCCGCCATGAGCTTCCCCTGACTATCCAACGGCGACAGGTTGAGCATCATATCCAAAGCAGCAGATGGGGTTGATCGTAGAGCACCACTGATCGCCAGACAAGCTGTTCTCTGCACCTTGGCTAATAATTTAAAGTTAGCTGCCTTTTGAAGGGCATTCCACCAGACTACGACTCCATACAGCAGTAAGGGGCGAAGCACTGCCACATAGAGCCAGTGCAGAACTTTGGGTTTCAAACCCCATGTTTTGCCTATAGCCCGCCTACAGCAATAAAGAGCAGCAGTAGCCTTGTCCGTGCGCTTCTGGATATTCAGTCTCCAATTTAGCTTACTATCCAAAATGAGGGACTAGTTTGCATAGAACCAGACGGACAGACGGACAAAGCTTTATCGACTCGTCTCATCATACCGACCAAGAATATATATAGTTTATATGGTCGGAGATGCTTCCTTCTGTGCGTTTCAAACTTTATGACAAAGTTAATATACCCTATCACATCCGTGAAGGGTATAAAAATGTGAAATTTTATAGAGTTTCTCGCTTAAGTCATTTTGATAATTTCAATGAGCCAACAGCAAATTACTCGCAGAGATCGCATGCCAGCGAAAAGCTGTTTGTATCTCTCTCTGGCAAATGTGCATTAGATTTGCCACAGAGGGACGCAAACAACTGATTATATGTGTAGTGACGACGACGGATGCAATACAGTGCGCTTGGCGGGTGAGGAGAACCATACGAAATTGTGCAATGATCACTACGAGTTCATGGTTGTGGTCGTGGCAAGTGGATGACTGGAAAGTGTGTGATGAAAAAATTGAAACTGATGTTTATGGCTTCATTTTAGGATGTCCGGAAAGAAAAAACATGCTGTGTGGTATATGATTTAATTTCATTTATGGCATATGAGATACGTATTATGATGTAAGATGATTTTTTCTAATGTGTGCAAGGTGCTAGGAGAGTTTTATAAAAGTCAGTGAAATTTTACAAATAAATCGTTTTAGATAGTAAACGTTTGCGAGTATGAATGCCGTTACTTTCAATTCTAGTATAATTGTGATGCAAAATGTAATCAGTAATAACATTTGGCTAGTTTGCATCCATAAAATGCAAAAAGATGTGATATCTTGTAACAGTTCTGTCTGGTAGGCCGGTCGCACCTGGGTCCGGGTGTAATGGGACCCTCGGCCTCTGGTTTCGTACCACCAACAGATCACTACTCATCAGGTGCTGCTTCGATCTGCTGTTGCGAGCAGCACTACCAGACCATAATATGGTTCGTTCGTGATTCATTACAATCTCCCAAAAACAACTCTGTTGTAAAAAAAAATCCCGTCAAAGTGCTCGTAGCTTTCCGCCTCACTCTAGGGTATGCATATTGAACCCTGATTAAATTAGTTAATTTCTTCGCTGTTTGGCGGGGAGCTTGCTTAAAATAAAACAGATAAATAGGAAGATCCGAAGACCATGGAATGATTTTATCGAATTGAAAAATGAAAACGGAAAATGGAATTGATTAAGAGAAGAACGGAGCAGAAACTATGTATTAGTTGTTTTTGTTTTCTTTTGTGCAGTGGATATCAAGTGCAAAACAATAATCATAAGCATTACACTAACAACCGGTTCAATCCAGAGCAATTTTGTAAGTGTACCGCCGCGTGTAATTCTTGTTCTGCTCTGATCTGTGCTGCGCACACAATACAGATATTGTCCATTGATCACTTCTTCCCTGAAGTGCATCTAAGGTCTTTTATGAGGCAAGGAGCTTTATAAAGGAATCCAGGCGAGAAGACAATACTTGGCATCAGAGCTTAAGCTAACAAAGCTCCCCGCTAATCAGCGTTAAAAGAAATTAACTAATTTAATCAGGGTTCAATATGCATACCCTAGAGTGAGGCGGAAAGCTACGAGCACTTTGGCGAAATTATGTTCATATGAATGAATCCTTTTTACGGCTGATGATTTTTTTTGTGGCGGGAATTTGTTTTACAACAGAGTTGTTTTTGGGAGATGGGGTAAATAACTCGGTTGAACGTGTTGTTGATCACACACCCCAGCACAAAACACACTGCCACCAAATAAAAATGAGATGATGCTAACTCATCTCGGTGCCATGGTCCAGATTGGACTGTTGCGCCAGTTATTTATTTATTTAGTTAAACTTAAACAGCCACCATACAGGCGACCGATGGCTCAGTTCGTGGAAGCGTCAGTCTCATGTCTGACTACGGTCGTTATGGGCTCATGTCCCATCCAGTGCGTCCGAGGACATGGATGTTTGTGTTGTCTTCTCCCCTGTGGTGTGGGGCGTAATAATAAGCCATAAAATCTCCCGACTTGTCGCAGGTAGTCGGATAAATGGGATTAAGAGGTGCATGCTGGCAACGTGGATCGTCCGAAATTGGTTTATGCCAACGAAACGTCACCTAAGTCACATCGAATAGTTGACGCGCCAGTTGGAGTTAGGGCAAATGAGTATACAGATATTTTGCCATCGTGTGGGCGAATTGCGAACTCAGTATAAATTTAGATAGAGGCGAAGTAAGTTGACGTTCAACCAGCTGACTTTCAACATCAATCCGATCCCTTATGAGACCCGGATTAAAACAAGTCTGTCGTTTTCGTTTTTCGAACGGAAACCGGCTAATGTCTCACTTACAAAGGACAACATATTTTTTTTTTTATCAGTGAATCAATCACTTAATCATTCAATTATTCACGAAGAAAAGAAAACCAACATCCTTCTGAAGGATGTCAGAACCATTTTATGGTTTCATTATAGAAGGGATGGAAAGCTCATGCAAGGTTATATCATTTGCCGGGAAAAGAGGCGGCTCATGTTCGTAATCAATAATATCGACATTGACATTAAATCCGTGATTCCATGCAAGGATTCTAATACAGGCATAGGGCATTTACTGTGAAACTTTTGTTCGTATTAGCAAAGAATTAGCAACATTTAAGTTAATTAATTGAAACCATAGAATGGTTATATCATGAACAGCATAGCAACGTCTCGGGAGTCTAATACGCCTCAAAGCTCATACACTAATCCTCGCCCATGATAGGGGCGAACATGTTCCACCTCAGTACAATAAATTTCAATGGCAATTCACTATTGTTGGAAAATATTGAAAACGTTTTCGTTTCCAATTTCTTTTTTGTCCCCCATGGTACAAATGTATTCCAATCATTTCAATTGAAAATCTGCAATCAAAGTTGGTACGCGGCACTGCTAGGTAGACTTATATTGAATTCCGGTTCAGTTTTCATTGTGCGATGATTGTGTGCATCCGAAATCAATAGCAATTTTAGTATCAACCATAGCGAACTCGCGTGAAACATGACATACAATAGAAAATCTAAAGGGACCACGCAACGTTTGCTCTTTTGTCGCTTCTACTTCTTTAAAAAAAATCCAATTGTCAAATTCATCGACAATGCTGACAAACTGGCGAACCTTACCTATATAAAGTCAACCATCGTCATTGTTATTCAAACGGATTCATCAGGCAAAGCGGTCGACCAGATTGTCATCCATACTTCTATATTGATAGGATATTCGCCTCACTCAACGTGGTATGTCTGAATTCAGGAACAGAAAAAAAAAACTACGAAAAATTTCGAATAATTTTCGCATGACTCAGGCAACAGGAATCCCAGGATTGGAGCTATCATGACTATATGAAATCATTTCAGAGGTCTTTTGAGGCAGGTGTGTTTTGAGTGTGAATACGGATTAAAAACATAAAAGAACTACGATTGGGGTAAACCCCAATCATGCAATACTCTAGATGAATTTGAACCTGGTTAAAGCCAATAAATAATTTTGGTTGCAATCTCGGATGCATCGTTAAGACTTTGTTGATCCCATCACCTCTCAGATTTCATCTAGAGTATAAACACAAGAGATGAAATCTGACAGCATTATAGGTTTCTCACAAAGTTTGCAACGCTAAGAAATAATGCACCGGCATCAGCACTATTCCGATGGATGTGATATTGTATAGGAGGGGGTAGACGGAGTAAGGGTAATCGACTATTTTTTTTGAATCTAACTGATATTGTTAATTAAGTGTTAAGTACAAAATTTCAGCCCGATAAATTGTATAGGTAATGAGTGAATTGGCTTAACGTATTTCATGAAATAGTGCAGTTTGTATGGGAGGGGGTAGAAGGAGGGTGAGGATTACAATAAATTTTATAATGTAGGTTACAATTATCATAAAAGTGATATATTAAAAATTTCAAAGCAAGATGTTTTATAGTTTCTGAGAAAATCTGATTATTGTAAATTATCAAAAATGTGTCATTTTGTATGGGAGGGGGTAGACGGAGTAAGGGTAATCGATTAATTTTTTTGAATCTAACTGATATTGTTAATTAAGTGTTAAGTACAAAATTTCAGCCCGATAAATTGTATACGTACTGAGTAAATTGGCTTAACGTATTTCATGAAATAGTGCAGTTTGTATGGGAGGGGGTAGAAGGAGGGTGAGGATTACAATAAGTTTTATAACATAGGTTACAATTATCATAAAAGTGATATATTAAAAATTTCAAAGCAATATGTTTTATAGTTTCTGAGAAAATCTGATTATTGTAAATTTTCAAAAATGTGTCATTTTGTATGGGAGGGGGTAGAAGGGGTGGAGCGATTTAGCCCGTTCACGAACTTAGCCTTCATTTTTTGTCAAAAATAACGTGTGCAAAATTTGAACTTCATAGCTCAACGCGTTCTCGAGCTAGAGAGGTCACGGACGGACGGACGGACAGACGGACAGACGGACAGACGGACAGACGGACATCCGGTTTTGAGATATTCGAGTGATAATATGAACTTCTGTATCATTCATTTTTTTCTGCGAGCCTTATTTCTTAGCGTTACAAACTTTGTGGCAAACTTATAATACTCTCAGATTTCATCTAGAGTATAAAAAGGGGGAAAAATCGGATAGGTTGTTCAATATAGTTTCAAGTAGTCACCTTCGAATGTTTTACATTCAAACTTTTCTTTTATTTCACAAATCAAAGTGCTGCTTTCAAAGGCTTTAGCCATAGTTCGATGGATTGAATTTTTGCGTGTATGCATATAGATAAAAAAAAATGCAGAGTAAAATAACATGACGGATATGACGATTTTATCCGCGCCCTTTTGGAGACTCCCCGAAAGTTAGCATCCCAAGTTTGGAAAAATTGAAATTTTTTAAGAGTTCCCGCCTTATAAGCAATATTTGCAGAGTTCTCGAAGGGGTGCGGCGATAGTACTAGGGTTTTAATGGCTTTTTGTTTTAATAAAATAAATAAATTTGCGGGTGCCAAATTCACGCAAAATTTTTTATCGTGCAAACATAGTTCCAATGCTTAAAATCGATGGATAATAAAGAATTCTAGAGTTTCTGACTAATTTTAGAAAAAATTCTGTAAAAATGAAAATTTTATAAAAAAAATTAAATTTAGGGGTTGCAACTTGACGATATGTACTTCAACCAATGCAGGTTAGTTCCCATTTATCAAATCAAGTTTCAATGTGCTCTATAAATGAAAAAACCTCCTGCAGGTCAAGAAATCTCAGGTTATGGTAACCTACACACCCCCACTCACTCCTTAAGTGACTTCATAGGAATGAAAATCCTCAAAAATAACATGTACCCGTTTGGCACTACCGAACTTATCGGAATTTTCAAAATCATTTAAAATTCCACAGCACTCCTTAAAGAACCTAAAGACAAACTCAGGGTGCTGGTGTCCTGCATCACCCACTCACTTGTGACGTCACAATTATTAAAATTAAAAAGAAAAATAACCCATACTCGGTTTGAAACCGCCAAACTCACCGCAATTTCAAAAATCTTCATAAAATTCTACAGCATTTGGGGTGCTGGTGTCCTTCATCCCCCACTCACCACTTATATGACGTCGCATTTCACAAATATCTTTGGGTAGGTTAGGTTAGGTTAGGTTAGAGGGGCTGCCATGAAGTGTCACAGCTCACTTAGACCACAGATGGGTCCGTTGTGATACCCGCGGTATTTAACACCTGCAAAATTAATCACTAAACCAGCCGGAACTGATAATGAAGCGAAAAATCCTACTGACATCCATATCCTTCAAGTCATCCAAATCTTCAAAGAAGAAAGACCCAAGAATCCTTTTCCTCCTTATCGCCAAGGCAGGACAGGTACAAAGGAGGTGGGAAGTACTTTCCTCCTCATCTTCGTCATCGCAACTTCTGCAAAAGTCATTGTAAGGACGCTGGAGTCTTCTGGCGTGCTCGCCGATCAGACAATGCCCAGTGATAACTCCCACCAGAACGCTAATGTGCTTCCTATCCATTGATCGAAGTTTGGAAGATCGCCCAGGATCGATTCTGAGCGATATCATTTTTGTCACTTGGCAGGTGCTACTGGTACCCCATATTGTATTGGCCTTGCCAACAGCATCCTCCAGTATCTTCTTTGTGCAAGCTGATATGGGCATTCCAATTTCGTGAGGCTCCATCATGATCTTCCTAGTCGCTGCACGAGCCAACTCATCAGCTTTACAATTGCCAGCAAAACCACTATGGCCGGGAATCCAGCACAATAGAATGTTGAAGACTTTTCCCAGCTCAATAAGGGACGAGCGGCACTCTTCCACCAGCTTAGATGAGGTGGAAACGGAATCGATGGATCTTATCGCAGCCTGGCTATCGGTGTATATAATAATGTCTCTAGAGGCTACAACGTGACGTCCTAGCCAAGTTAAAACCTCTGAAATCGCTGAGACCTCCGCCTGAAAAACGCTGCAGTGATCCGGTAAACGTAAGGAGATATTAACTCCTAGGCTTTCGGAGTATACACCCGCACCCACTCCTTCTTCAGTTTTAGAGCCATCTGTATAGAAACAATAGACACCGTTTCTAATGGGACAGTATCAGGCCAGTCACTCCGTGATGAAATCAAGCTTGCCAAGTTTTTTCCGAATACGAGCTTAGGAGACGTGTAGTCGGTCGTTGAAGGGATATCCACATTGTTGAGAATGGCAGAGTGGCCGGCGCTTGAAGTTACCCACTGACCAGTCTCACGAAGACGAATGGCCGTATTTGCAGCCACTACTTCAGCATAAATATCTATCGGTAGCAAGTTAAGCAACACATCCAGGGCAGCGGATGGTGTTGTTCTAAGAGCTCCAGTCATTGCTATGCAAGCTAGACGCTGCAGCTTCCCCAACATTTTGCGATAAGCCGCTATACGCAGTGCCGTCCACCAAACAGTGATACCATGTAGGAGTATTGGACGCAGGACTGAAACGAACAGCCAGTAGACAACTTTTGGTTGCAGGCCCCATTTTTTACCTATGGCTCTTCTACAAGAATACAGCGCCACAGTAGCCTTGTTCACCCGCTCCTGTATGTTGAGCTTCCAAGTCAGTTTCCTGTCTAGGATTAGACCCAGAAATTTTGCTATATTATTGATTACCAACCTCTTCCCATCCGTCATTGGAGGTGTGAGATCAGGAATTATGTTCTGCCTAGTAAAGAGGACCAGTTCCGTTTTATCCGGAATTGCCCTAACGCCAGCATAACAAGCCCAAATTGCTAGAATCGTGAGTGCATTCTCTATTATATCACAGAGAACATTTGGAAATTTGCCGGAGATGGCAATAGCAATGTCGTCCGCATAAGCAATCACCTTACACCCAACCCCTTCCAGGCCCAGAAGCAGTTTGTTAACTGCCAGATTCCAGAGAAGAGGAGAGAGAACCCCGCCTTGGGGGGTGCCTCTACTTACACGCCTTCGTTCTTCCGACGCACCCAGACTAGCTTGTATAACCCTGGATGTTAGCATAAGGTTAATGAAGCTGCGGAGTGAGTCGTCAATACTCAGGCTTGCGAGTGCATCGATGATTGCCACCGGGTGAACATTGTTGAAAGCCCCCTCGATATCCAAAAAGGCCACCATTGTACTATATTTTTTGCAGGCAAAAGATTTTTCAATGTGACCTACCAGAGAATGTAAGGCAGTATCTACAGACCTCCCTTTCCAATAGGCGTGCTGTGAAGTGGACAAGAGGCGAGCTGGAATGCTGGTTCAAAGGTGTATATCAATCAGTCTTTCTAGGACCTTTAGTAAGGTCGATAAAAGGCTGATAGGTCGGAGATCTGTTGGGCGCACGTGCGAGCATTTTCCTGGTTTTGGAATAAAGACAACTCTAACCTCCGTCCACAGTCGTGGAATGTGTACCAAATCCAAGCATGCCTTAAAAATGGATGCAATCCAAGGGTACACTATATCCGCCGTATGTTGCAAGTCCGCCGGGATAATGCCGTCCAGTCCAGCGGACTTAAACGATTCAAAGCTGGAAATCGCCGATAAGATCTTTTCCTCCGTAAGAATAGATGAGGAGACCCCAGAGGTTGTTGAGTACATCGGGGCGTTCGTAGACACGGTATCAGTCGAGCTATCTGGAAAGTGCGTATCTAGCAAAAGTTTAATAGTTTCCTCACTCGTTGCTGTCTGCTTAAGTAGAAAACCTGGCATAGGCGGATTTGTAGATAAGATCTTGCGAAGCCTAGAGGTCTCACTTGATTCTTCTATGCGCTCACAAAAGAGCCGCCATGAACTGCGTTTAGCTAATCTTACTTCCTTTTTGTACGCACTAAGGTCCTTTTTATATGTTAACCAATCTGAATTTAGTCTAGAAGATTTCGCCTATATCTTTGGGTAAAATGGAGGATATAGATAAATATAAATGAAATGGGGTTTGGTCGTTATTCGTCCCATGCTTTCCGCATAGCACCGAGCTCACCAAAAGTACAAAGTTTAATCAGGGCTTCCAAGTGATTAGTCCAGAGAAGAGAGAGATAAAAGGAAATGAGATTACTCAAGAGAAACAAAGGAATTGTTTGACAGCTTAGCTGCTCTATTACCTATATATAGACCGGACGGGTGTTCCGGGGAAATGAAAAGGAATTGGAGAATATGAGTTTTACAGGTTGGTTCGGGACTATATGGACCGGGTGGTGGGTGTTTCGAGGTAGAGGTCGCGTGTCTCTCTGTTGGATTTACACCACACGGAATAAGGTGCAATCGCTTCAGGGAATTTATTGTACATAGATTATAATTATTCTTCCTTATCTCTCGCTTCTGTGGATCAGTCAATCAGTTGCGTAGCGGCTGATGGGCTTTCAATTTGACCATCTTATAGGTTTAACATGTGCTCAAAGGAACATTTTCACATTTACATGATCCGCAGCTGATCGACGTACATACCAATGATAAGGGCATGGCATGGCTGACTGGCGTATGGTCAGGCGATACGTCGGGCTGAATATATTATATTTAATTTTGATCCGATAAAAATACAGAACTTACACAAAGAAAAAAATAATTCAAACAACGGCAATTGAACTTTAGGATGAGAATGTCATCAGCTGTCAGCTGTTAAATTCGTAGAAAATGTGGCAATTAGAAAACCGTGTCATTTCGTTTCGGATAGGAGGAAAAGTATAAGTACCGAAAACACGAACGCACTCATTAATAAATAATAAAAAATAAATTTATGAATTCCCCGATGTCGAAAGTGGATAAACTCCCCGCCAATTTTCGTCAACCAAACAGTGCTTCGATTTTATTTAAATTCTTTATTTTCTCATTTAGCTGGAAATTGGGAGCAAAGTTATTGCTGAGCTAATCAACCCTTATAGCTTTCATAAGAAACCCGACTCATCGGAACAATTTGCGCACACATGTGAAATAGAAAAATTTAAATGAAGCATTGTTGGTTTGACAATAATTGTTTTGAACATGAGTCCCTGAATTGCACTGAAGCCATTTACGAGTATTAGAGAAGATTAGCAAGACGTACAAACCTCTTGTTTTTTAAGTCTTTGAGTACCGGAAAGGTAATTCGCGTGCGCACAGAATCTGGTATCGTTAAAAAGAAAGAAGAAAATGTCGTAATATGACATGCTCGACTGTTTAACGCTGTCGACAAATTTGTGTTTGAAGTTGTCAAAGTTGTAGATACCTTTCCGGCACTCTAAGACGTAAACGACAAGCGGTTTTTACGTCTTGCTAAAACTCTATTTATGTGATCAGTCGAACGTAAAGGGTGACCGTTGCCATGCCAAATAGTTTTAGCATTGGTACGTTGGTCAGCCGAGGATCACGTGGAAATGTCCATTTGAACCCATGTTAAAGTCGTAAGTCGGTCAGTCCGTCAGTCGCTTACCGGCTGATGAGCTGATCATGTGACAGATAGATATGTAGATACTTTATTTGAATTTATTGATTGTGTTTACAAAATATTTTTCAGAGCTACAAACTAAATGCATACGTCTTTTCATCTTTTTTTGCTTATGACTGAGTAGATTTTATCATTTGTTTTGAATAGTTCACAAGGAAAATTCACAAAGCCTTGTTTCTAGATAACTTATAGCTATAAGTAACCTAACTTATTGTAAACTTACATTAAAAGCTACTCCTAATGCGAAAATATATTATGGAAATTTGGGGTTTAAAAATTGGCTTCAATCTGAATTATTTAAATTGGCACCAAGGGAGGTAGTTCACTATTTTATTCTGGAATTTACTAGTTACCTTGTCAATCAAGTCTCGGATAGGATGATTATGTGTAATGACACTAAAGTCAACTAAATTATGTGTCTTTCAATTGAATCTCTCAGAAATAATATACATAAAGATATATTTTTGGTAATTCCGGTGAGTTAGGCGGTTTCAAAGCCAGTTTGAAGTACTTTTTTTTTCAAATATTCATACTTGTGACGTCATTTTAGGGGTGAGTGGGGGATGAAGGTTCCGAGCTTGTTTTTAGGTCCTTTAAAGAGTGATGTAGAAACTTATGAAGATTTTGGAAATTCCGGTGAGTTTGAAGGTTTCAAACCGAGTGTGGAGCACTTTTCTCAAATTTTCATAATTGGGACGTCATTTTAGGGGTGGGTTGGGGTGGAGGACATCAGCACCCCCTAGTTCTAGGGTTGTCTTTAGATTCTTTACAGAGAGCTGTTGGAATGTATGAAGATTTTGGAAATTCCGGTGAGTTTGGCGGTTTCAAAGCGAGTGTGGGTTTTTTTTTTCTTAATTGTGATGTCACTTAAGGGGTGAGTGGGGGATGCAGGACACCATAAGTTATAAGTCAGTTACAAGGCCACTATGGCTCGGAATCCAACAGAGAGTAAAATTGAAGAAGCCACCCATTTCTGCGAGGGCTGAGCGGCAATTATCAATAGTTTTAGATGTTGTGAGAACGGATTCGAGTGAACGAATCACCGCCTGACTGTCTGTGTAAATAGTGATGTCCTTCACAGTAATGACATGACTGCCCAGCCAAGACAGGACTTCCGAGATCGCCGAAACCTCCACCTGTAAGACACTGCAATAGTCAGGAAGACGGAGTGAGAGGTTAAGCCCCAGGCCTTCCGAGTAAATGCTCAATCCGAACCCCTCGTCGGTTCTAGAGCCATCTGTATATGTACCATGGTGTCGGTAGTTAAGGGCAGATCCCCCGTTCAAAGACCCCTCGACGGAATCAGGCTGAAGAAGTTTCTGATATTTAGGAGAAATGTAGTCCGTCTCCCTGGGGAGATCCAGGTTGTTCAGTATAATAGAGTGTCCCGCACTCAGCGCACGCCACTGGCCCGTCTCGCGAAGGCGCAAAGCCGTGTTTGGGAGCTTACTTCCGGGGGGTCTATTGGAGTTTAAATTTGGATACACCTTTTCGGTGTAATTATTAAATGAAAATCTTGTACGTTGTATTGATACAGTGACGGTAAAACGTTGCTAATCAACTCATACTGTTCTCCGTATGGAAAGGGATATGGTTGAAGCAGAAACTCGGGCGATTGGCCGACAGCTCGTCACTAGAAACAATTATCCAGAAAACTGAAGTCAAGCCTCGGATACTATCGGATTTACACAACGACCACGCCAACGAAACATGGCATACTTTCTTGAAGCAAGGAATGTCCGAACGCTGAACAAGACTGGTGAAGTCAAAAATATATATATATTATTTTATATATTATATTTCGCAATCCAGGAAACGAAACGAACGTTAACGACATGAAATGGATACAATCTACAATACAAAAGCGGAAAACCAACAGGAAACGCGAATTTAAAGTTGCTTTCGTGGTGTGTAAAGTTTTTATTTTCCACGTCATTAATTTTAGACGAACAAACGAACGATTGTGCTCTATCCGCATAAAAGCGAAGTTCTTGGTGTGAAGACCGAGACGATTGGAGGTGACGACTTTGGGAAGGCATATCCCAGCAAGAACGACATGGTTAATAAGTAAGTAAGTAAATATTTTTCTGTTAACACTATTCTTGGTGGTAGGTACTGATTACATCTAAAAGCACTGGATTTGGTGTTCTATTTACATTAAGTTTACTCCAAAATGAAAAAAAAAAGAAGTCGAATTGCGAATTATTTGTATACAAATTAAAAACTGTTTTTTCTTAACACAATTTTTTGGGGGCACTGAAATTAGCCATAGCGAAATAAGGCATACGAAATAATCCATATAGAAACTTTCGTTTGGAAACGAAAGTATTCATCGATAAATAAACGAAACAAGCTATGCATGGACAATATCGGTTCCAAATCGAAATGAGGCATGCGATAAAAACGAAAATAGCCATGCAGTGTCCAGAGAGAGCGAAGCGAGCGTTCATATTTGTGCGCTACTGAGGGTTGTGATCCCTTAAGTGCGGAGCGAGCGTAGCGAGCGGAGCCCACACATGAGACTGTTGTACCCAGAGCAAGCGAAGCGAGCGTCCATGTATGTATGTGCGATACTGAGGGTTATGATCCCTTAAGCGTGGAGCGAGCGGAGCACATACAACTGACTGTTGTACCCAGAGCGAGCGAAGTGAGCGTTAATATTTGTGCAACACTGAGGGTTGTGATTCCTTAAGTGCGGAGCGAGTGTAGCGAGCGGAGCCCACACATGGGACTGTTGTACCCAGAGCGAGCGAAGCTTGCGTTCATGTTTGTGCGATACTGCGGGTTGTGATCCATTAAGCGCGGAGCGAGCGTAGCGAGCGAAGCCCATACAAGCGATTGTTAATTCACAACTCGCAGTATCGCACAAGTGTGCGTGGATAATTTCGGTTTGGAACGAGCTGGGCTAGCTCCGCTCTTAGGGCGTTGCGAACCCCCGCATGTATCCCTAGGTCGCCCGTTTCACTCTTTGTACATGAACCTGCATTCGTTTCGTCCTAGCATATCTGCATCCAGTATTCTTTTTTTGGCTATGCACAATGTCAAACCGAAATAAGGTATGCGAAGGAAAGCGAAAATAGCCATGTACATACTCACCTTCGTTTTAAACGAAACTAAGCATTGAGTGTGAAACCGATGAATCGGTTTCAACCGAAATTATCCATTAATGCCTTATTTCCAAATGGCTTATTTCATGGTGCCCATTTTTTGGAGTACTTGTAATGAACAGGGGTGATCACCAGATGGTGTTTTGAAGAAGGAGCCGGCAGTTTGCCAAAATGAGCGTGAAGGTCCGGCAGCGCTAGAAGCGAATGCTCCACAACGAGCTGAGTGGCGACACATGCTTTTTCCAGCTCAGTTTCGGGAGATTTGGGTGGTTTTTTTTTCGCCGCTCGTTGCCGCATCAATTACGCAGATAAAATGCATCATGGGAGGTTTCTGATACTGATTGCACCTACTGAGCTGGGCTCCATGGCACACCGATTCAGTGTTTTATTTACACCTTTTTTTTTATATTTTCATAATGTGTAGTATACATATTTCCTAGGAACACATTATAAATTAACACTCAGATCCTGCCAAGCATTATGCATATTCTTGCTTCCCCATTCACCCATTTAAGCGATGTTTTAATTTAAATTATTCATAAAATTAAAATTGAGGGAAAAGTTCATCCATATACAGTACAAAGAGCCATCCAATCTTCATAATTCGTTGAATTTTCATTCGTCGGAATATTGAAGGCAAACGGAGAAATTCATGATTCTCTATTCAGCCATTTTCGACATTTTACCGAGAGGGTGCATTGCGGATTTCATTTTATGTGTTATACCTTTATATCTACTTGTCATATATACGTAGGAAGATACATAGTTTCTGTAAAGGATTATCTGTGTGAGTAATTACGAGTTTCCTGGCTACACATACGAACTGCTTGTGTGGTTAATTTAGTACACGAAATTTGTGGATGAGGGTTTGGTACCGCGTTTAAAAAAATATGGAGTAAGGAAATCGTAGTAAAATTTTCAAACTTAACTCTGTATTTCATGAAATAATTCACTCTTTCAATTTAATTCATTGAATTTAGGATCTTTGAAAAACAGGCGGTTAAAAACTTGTTGCTGGAACATTACCGTGCTTGCGGATTTCATATAGATTCTACTCCGTGTGAAAACCTGGTCCACTGACTTTGCTGTACAGATGTGGGTCTGTTCGGTGTGGACACCGTAATTGCGACCTATGCAATAATATTGGCGATACACATTTTCATTGGTTACGTTTTCAGATATAAACATCCAACCCTATTCATTGAAGCCATGGAGGTTCGCAAGATAAAATCAAGATGGGCTCATTGCCAGTCTAAGGAGCTACTCCAATACCCGTAAAGAGTGGCGTCAGATGCTTTGGCTTGGGCCACTTTAACGGTCTTATCCAAAACAAAAACGCATTATCATGTCTCCGGTCGAAAATTTATCCAAAAGATAAACCCAAGATGCGTTCCACACATTTTGGTTTGGTAATTTAACGAGAGTATGAGAAAATGGAAATATTTATCGGTCAGTTTATCCCTTGAATAAGCTCATGTTCCTGTTAGTTATCACTGAGTTTAACAAGACATAGTCCTGAACTCAGGTAATTCCAATACCAATTCATTCCGGGATGGAACGCAGGCTCCATTATAATTATGGTTGATCGGCTAAGAACTTCGACGGTAAAATTTTAACAATTTTACAGCATCAATCTGAAAACGAAGGAGTAGCTGATTGCAAAGCAAGTAGTCGAAGCATGCGACGCCTCTATGCCACGAAGAAACATTTCTCTATAGCGAAAGCCAAACTCCTGGTATAACCGAGAATTCGTGCAGCTGCGAACTAAGTGCCTTCGAGCGCGACGAAAGGAAGATCTAAACTTTCAAATTTAGAATAACACGCATAAGCTTCAAACAGGCCCTTAGACAACTTTGGATGAAATGTCCTGTGTCAAATCCAGCGCCATCTACCCGGTCAAAATTTTGTTAACGACTTTATTCTTATTTAAATAATAAATGCTGTGAATTTGAGCCAAATTAACCATAAATAAGAATTTTGTGAATAACTCCACTCCAGTGCCACCTACTGGGTACAAAACAAAGTTATACACATCGGCTAACCAAATGAGCATATGATGTGAATATGAGGTGGAGAGCTCTAGTGGTTCAAGAGTTATATGTAAAAGCAGCAACATATGCACCAACGTTTTTATATCTATTAAGATAAGATAAATGACACTAAAAAAATCGAATGATGCCAATCGATTCCTGGAGTCATGAAACGTGAAGAAAACCAACTCCGGGGTCGAAACTCGTTATAGAAGGCGAGTCCAGGTTTTTCTAACAAAAACTTGTTTTTGGAACTCTCGTTCCTATGACAGCGATACGATAGAGTAGTCCAATTTCAACCAAATTCGGGAATGAGATTAAGCGGCAGATACTTTTGAACAATATGGAATTTGGAAAAAAAAAGAAAATCTTTAGAAATAAAAAAGTTTTTGTCACAATGACGGACTTTTGGACCGGTCGTTCTTATGGCAGCTATATGACGTAGTGGTCCGATTCCATTCGTTCCGATATATATACAGCGTGCAAAAGAAAGAAGGTTCGATAGCTTCATAGCTGAGAGACTAGTTTGCATAGAAACAGACAGACTGATGGTCGGAGATGATTCCCTTTATGCGTTGCAAAGTTCACGACAAAATTAATATACCCTATCACATTCATGAAGTGAATAAGAAAACAGATGGTGACTTCCCATTTGGATAAAACCAAAAGGATTCTAAAAAGACCCAGTAACGAATTTCCAACAACGTTGTCTGCCTAAAAATCAGATATTAATTGCCGTCGAAAAATATTTGAGACGTGTATAAAAATCTGCTCATAATTTTAAATTTAAATTTTTTTTATACTTATCCAAAATCTGCTTTCCAACTCAATTTGAAAACAGCAGGTCCGTTGTCCAGAGAGCATTCCTTTGTTGCCAATCTGTCCCAATATCTTCCAGCTACTCTCTTTCTATCTATCTCTGTTTCTCTCTCATGAGAAGCCGTCAGTTGACGTGGCTAGTAACACTTTCAAATCTTCAAATCACCTTGACGGCGGCCGTGTTCGTTCGGTCACCATCTAGAGAACGGAGGTTCGATCCTCAGCAAGATAGATGAAACCGCAATATAGAGGGCTACGCCCGCAATCCGAGGGTTTTGTAGCAAGCACTTACATATATTTGTACGCAAGTATCGGCTCCTTGCTTTTCTTGGTACCACTTAGATGGATAAAAAAAAACATAATAAAAATGTCTGACCCATCATATAGTATCTTACATGCCCATTCATATTAGGCGATTGTAATGAAACTTAGAACATATTGATGTTGGTTATCCTTGGCCATCTGTACTTTTTATCTCGGACGTGTTTAAGGGATGCAAGGGTGCGCTAACAGTAACTATGGAAATAAACTATTATTAACCTATTTTGAGGAGATATATTTTATAAATTCCATTATTTCCCGTTTTATATGCTATTCGGAACCCACCTTCCTGAAAGTTTTCATTTTTCTAAGTGTAACGGTCTCGAAATGCAAGGGGGGACAAATTACGATCTAATATTTTCTCCTCCCTCACTGTTCCCCTTTTTTCAAATTTAAAGTAAATGCCAAAAATAAAATGTACTCAACATTACCTTTCTCACAACACCCGACTTGCCTATACCAGTCGATAAACAAAATTTGACCTTAATTTCGCCCCACCCCCTCCCCCGCTCGTTATAGTTGGCCAATTACAACACATCGCCCTCTACCAATCTTTACCCTTTCATAAATGTAATTAACCATAATATGTAACAATAACTGCAATTCGCACTACGAAAAACAACATGCAAGTAGTACTCGCACCTTCGAAGCCGGTAGGTGTATTTTTTGTATGAATAGTGTAAAAATGCCTAACTTTAAGTGAATGTACTATTATTAAATATTACACGATTGTAATGAAACTTAAAGACGTTATTGCCTATGGTGTTGGTTATCATTGGCCATCAATATTTTTGGTCTCGGGTGTGCCTAAAGGGTGCAGGGGTGTGCTAACTGCAACCATAGAAATGTACTATTATTAACCTTTTTTGATGAGATTTTGAAATTCTATTATTTTTAGTTTCCTATGTTAGTGAAATGCCGCTTTTCTGTAAATTTTCATATTTCTAAGTGTAGCGGTCTCGAAATGCAAGGGGGGGGGGGGACAA
This sequence comes from Chloromyia formosa, assembly GCA_964017055.1. Lineage (NCBI taxonomy): Eukaryota > Metazoa > Arthropoda > Insecta > Diptera > Stratiomyidae > Chloromyia > Chloromyia formosa. Next base: position 44,656,697 of record OZ024818.1, on the reverse strand, counting down.
ACTCGAACCACATATTTTCCCCTCTCCCTCTTTTCCCGTTTCTTCAAATTTGAAAAAAATTCCAGAAATGGAATGTACTCGACGGTACCTTTCTTACGATACCCCACTTGCCTATACCAGACGAAAAAAAAATTTCTACCTTCATTTCCCCTCTATGGGGACCCCCCTTAAAGTTGACCTATTACGACGCATCACTTTCTCCAGAGAATTATAGTACTTCCACATATTTTCACCAAATTTCATGCATGTAGCTTCAGCGGTTCGTGAGATATTTCATGGACAGACAGACAGACAGACAGACAGACGGACGCATGACCGATTTCATAAGGGTTTTGTTTTACTACAAAACCCTAAAAACGGCCAGTGGGTACTAAGAGAACACCCAAGACGGCGTGGATAGAAGGTGCATGTTACGGATACCAACTGTACGTCCGAAAAGTAGATATGCTATCGAAACCTTAACAAGGCTTAGAAATGCAAGCGATATTGACGCTCCCATATCCCTGAAGGGGTCAAGGCAATTAACAACAACACTAAGTCACCTTGAACACGATTCCATAGCGCAAGAACAACTCCCGACACTTTCACCAATCAATTTGTAAAATCCGAAACTACTTCGTAATGAAGATTAAGTGGTGAAAATTCAGAAAATGGGCACTTAACAAAAAGGGACTCTTTTTCTCTCTCTACCTTCACTAATACATGGAAAGTCAATTCCCTGTTTCGTCCTCGAGCAACACTATCCAGCATCTTAATGAACTTTACAACTTGACACTCGAGGGAGAAGAGCTCACGTGAAAGGTGTATTTCATCGAAAGCGTATTGGGACTAAAGACTTACTATCAGATAATTGATGACAAGGTTGGTACACTGTACGTAGTACTCCATCGAAGTAGCCATTTCAGGCTTAGACTGCTGTGTTGTCGTCGACGTTGGGAGACATGATGACGCCAAAGTGTTATGGGAAAATATAAATCTGGTACATGATGACAGGACGGTAGATACTTTGTTCAAAGTCACTCTAATGGGAGAGCACAGGATATCTTAATTTTTGCTGCAAAATTTGCAGTCATGTTCGGAGCAAATAGGAAAAGTTTCGCATGACTATGAAACAGCAGATTTCGGGAAGGATGGAGTCAAATTTCTATAGTGGCCTCAAAAGTTTTCAGTATTGTATCTTTTTCAGCAAATCTAGATACTAGTTAAAAGTAATTGAGGGGAGTGCAAAGTGCATATGGCAGAAAAGGCCCTGGGTATAGTGAGCGCCTGGGCCAAAATCTGTGGCCTGGGCGTCAATTCAGTTAAAACTGAACTGATACTATTTACCACAAAAACAGAAGTATCACATTTTACCCTTCCTAAACCAAACGGACAGCCACTCCCATTATCACCCAGCGCAAAGTATATAGGCGTCATTTTACATAGACACGAAGCTCAGCAGGAAGAATATTGAAGAACGGGTCAAGAAGGCTTGCATAGCTTTCTACACCTGTATGAAAGCCTTCGGAAGAAGGTGGGGCTTTAAGCCAAATATGGTCCTTTGGATGTACACAGTACTAGTCCGTCCGATTTTTACGTATGGATCGTTGGGCTGGTAGCCAGCGCTTCCTAAAAAATATAACGCCACAAAATTTTGCAGGGTGCAAAGTACGTCAAGTCCTGGTATAGCAGGTGCCATGCGAACATGTCCGAGGGAAGCAGTAAACGTGATCCTGCATCTTCCACTTATCGACATTTCTATCAAACGACTGGCTGGAAGTACAGTCACGTTCAAAGAGTCAGGAGGCTGGACCGCCAAAGCGTACGGCCATAGCGACATTCTAAACCAGTTGCCACAATATGTGGCCAAGTTGAAAACCCACGGTGCGCATACTAAGGTCTGGGAGAAACTTCTCTGCCAAATTCCCCACCAGACCTGAATGGGAGGGGGGGAGGTGAGGTGGTGAAGGATTTTGACATCACGATTTTCACCGACGGACGGGTCGAAAATGGACTGCGGCTTCGGAGTAGGGATCTTTTCTGACGCACTGAATATCTCGGAGTGTTACCACCTCCCAGATCGTGCTAGCATCTTTGGTGAAACGGAAACGTTCGCAATCATGAAAGCTTGTCACACTCTCATAGACTTACCATATAACTACAGCATCGCCATTTGCTCGGACATCCAGCTATCTAGGCACTGAACTCGGTAAGTACATCCTCCAAGCTTATCGAGGGATGAGGGGTGGAGTTAGCTTGAGTTGGCAGACGGCTTAATATTAATTACCATGCTGCCCTGGGTGCATGCTTACAAAAACATAGAGGGTAATGAGAAGGCCGACGAAATGGCCAGAAGGGGCACCGCCCTGGCTAGATCTCAAGCGGGGTCTGGTTGCATTATGCTGTTGGATGTTAAGTGCAATATATCCAATCACTACTTCAAGGTTACGGATTCCAAATGGCGAAGTCTGCACACCTACGCCGTATCAAGGAAGATACGGCTCTCCTATAACTAAACGAGAATATTGGAACTTATGACCAAATCACGCAGAGATGTCACCAGGCGCACGGCGGTCATCACTGGACATTGGCCTATAGCGGATCACGCGGTCAGGCTGGGTGTCCTCTATAATCCGCATTGCCGAAGTTGCGGTAGTGAAGATGAGAAAGATCCTTCACACACTTTCTTTGCGAATGCCCAGGCCTTGCTAGGACCAAACATCGTACATTGGGCAAGGCGTTTCTTCACAACCTTGGGGCATATCTCGGGGGCGAAGATTGGGGAGTTGCTTTACTTCCTTAACTCCTCCGGTTAGATCTAGGCATCATCACCTCTATTTCCGACTATCATCCAATAACAAATTTTCACGAGGTTTGTGGCTTCAAAACGACGCTTTCTGTGCTAATTGGTCTCTGGTAAGTTTTGCCTCAGCCACCACTTATACCAACCAACCAACCAATCATGGCGCCCGATGTAAGGTTAATGAAAACCATAGATAATTAGTCTCCAGCTTGCTCATAAATGACAAACTTCCATGAATCCCACGTTGGACGCTCTATGCAGTTCTCATTTTAGTTCCGTCAATAATTATTTTTAACCAGTATCGGGATCTGCTAAAAACTGAAGGGAAGAAAGATACCTTCGGAATAATTTTTTTTTTGTTATTCTTCTGGATAAAATTTGGTGTGGAATGGTATTTCAAACGAAACCAGTTCCTGTCTTTCACGTCGCGAAATTTCCAAGCCAGAGAAGAAGAATTAGCTTAAAAGGGTGAGCGGTGCTTAAAAGGGTGAGCGGAATCGAAACAATGTCATCTGCTTCAGGGAAGGCGAAATACCCTGGTTAGGGCCCACTATTCCGGCACCTGTGCCGTTAATCGTCTTTGATCCATCCGTGAACCACTTGATGGTATCTGGAAGAAGAGTGGAATGTTCCTCCAAACAGTTTTCTCTGCTCCACATTCTAGTGTTGAAGAGCTTGTTGCTGGATGGTTCTTTCACCAGATGGTCCGATGGCATACAGGCTATGCAGCTGTCACAGAGCCAACTTTCCAGTGCCGGATTCAGCTTAGTGAGGGCATCACAAGCCTTCAATCTGAGGATCGCTAGCTTTGCTTGTGCTGTTACATGAACTTGCAATGCTGGAAGGTCTAGTAGTACCTCAAGCGCCGAATAAGGGCAGGAGTGAATGACTCCGGTAGACATGAGACAAGGAAGTCTCTGAATTTTACCTAGAGTAGATCTGCCGGTTACTGTATAGGCTCTCTTCCACCGTACAACCGCACCATATTTTAGCAAGGGTCTAACGATCGCCTTGTAAATCCATAGGATGATAGAGCGTTTGATTCCCGACGTCTTGCCTACATATTGTCTGCATATCCGCAGAGCTTTAGTGGCTTTGTCTGATACTACTTTCAGATGTTCTGACCAGAGCACTTGAACATTAGGGGGCATTTGATTCGTCTGAGGTATCTGTTCTTAGTAAAGGGGACTGCTGCAACTGCCTTGGAAGGGTTCACTCGAAGGCCATTTGCGTTGCACCTATCCTGTACTATGCATAGTGCTGACTGAAGAATGTCTGATAAGACCTCCTCGAACTTGCCCCTAACCAAGATCACCAGATCATCGGCGTGTCCACCACTATACACCACAGAAGTGGCGATAGGACACTCCTTGTGGACACCTCATTTTGGACACCCACGAGTGACACGAGCCGCTAGGGAGCAGTCTCCAATCGAAGCAATGACCCTTCTCGATGAGAGCATTTGTCCCATCCATTTCGCGGTGGTCACGTCCGCTCCCTTGGCCCTTAAAGGACTGTCGGTAGCAGTGAACAAAGTACTGTCAAATGCACCCTCAATGTCGAGGAAGGCGCATAAGGCAGTTTCTTTCGCTTCCATTGCCGATTCAATCTCACTCACCAGGTGATGTAGAGATGTCTCGGTGGACTTTCCTGATTGGTAGGCAAACTGTCTGTCTAAGACTTTTAATTGGAAAATACAAAATGCATCGCTCTTAATGAAAAACCCTATAGAACAGGTCCACAGGCTCCAGAGCTAACCAGATTAATGTGTGCAAATCTCGATCAGCGCAGGTTTCGTAGGTTATTTTATCAACTATGAGATGGGTTACGATTGCAACGGGAGCTATGTTTATGTCGTGTTCGTTAGAGTACCATCCACAAAATATTGTAGTGATCCTAATAAATTTACGGGTAAAATACTCGTATTGTTTGGTACTCGTCGTAGCCTTTTGAGCGCGGATAAGTAGCTAATCGACTATACTGCCAATAAATTCGTTGTCATCGTAAAGTATTTTGCTAAGCCTACCTTAAAATGGTTCAAAAATTAACTCCCTGGCTATACTAGAAACTCCTGTGTCTGATATCTATAATTAAATCTAAATCGGTTTAGTCATTTGTGTCCATGTGTTAAGTTAGGTTAGGTTAGGCTAAAAAGGGCTACTTTAAGAAATAAAAAGCACACATAAACCACAACTGGATCCGTTGTGATACCACTAGACTCAGCAACCTGAGGCCAACGCACTCGTGAGCGTTTCCACGTGTACGTATACCTCCTTTTTATCAAAATCGTTTCTTTGTTCGCCTTTTCATTATTCAGTTAAGCAATTCTCCCTTAAATCAAAAATTTTACCAAAACCAGCTGCACGAATTCCGAAGCGAAAATCGATGTATATTAACAATATTTTAAGACGCCTTCGATAAATTCATCCGTGGTCGTTATTTCGCCCCGATTGAAGACACTTGCGCGTACGTAACCCTAACAACAGCAGCCTTAAGCCAAAATTCATATTTTTTTCAGCATCACCTGATGGGCATTTCTCGAGGGCTGGACTTTTCTACATCGTTCCTTTGCATATATCAGTTTGGAGCAATACCTTCATATACTCGTATGTATACATATACGAACGTATTCAGCCGGAAGGGATCATTTCGTGCGATGATTACAATGAACATAATCCCATAGCTGCGAAAAAAAATTACAAGGATATGGGCTTGGAATCCTTTCCCGAGTCCTGCGTTCATACGTTCCCATGAAAATATGCAAAGTTGTCATCATTTAAAAGTCAGATTTTCCCGTACTTATGCTTTACAGTATTTTTTCTTCGGGACTGGCGGCGCATGGAATTAAACCAAGTTTGGTGCTGATTAAATAAGAGAGGGTACCCTGTGTTCCTAGAAAATGTTGAATTTGTTGCCGAGCGATGGAATGTAATTATGGATTTGATGGATGGAAAGGAGTTGAGAAAGAATGAAATCAGATTTTATGAGAGTGACGAATGGAAGATTTGATACATTTGGCTGGAGGATACATACGAAACGTCCTTTTACTGCAAATAATACCAATTTTAGTAGGATGAGAGCTGTAATTCACCGGAATGATAGGTTACGATTTAAAAAGAAGCTCGCGACTAATTGGTACATGTTATTTCTGCGAATGAAATATTTTAAAAGAAAGTCCAAAACATCGTCACATGACTTTATGTCAAGAGGCTTGAGCGACTCACTTAACCTCTCCTAACGATTTCTCCTTCACCCGCATAATTTCTGTATAATATTGTTTTCCTTGATCTGAGTTCAGTTTCATCGAAGAAGAAGAAAGGAAGAAGCAGAAATACCCATCATTGTTGTTTTGTTGCTCTTTTTTTGAATGTGGACTACGAATGTCCTAATGTCAGAACCCGCGATCGAGAAAAAAAAACGATTAAAGTGAAGTCATCCGAAACAAAACAGCTAGCTGCTAAGTCACAATATGCTCAGCATGTTATCTGGCTACCTGGATAGGGAGATATGCTTCAAGTACTCCTACTCCTTCCGGTTAATTGTTTGGGGTAGAGAACGGGGGAACTACAATCCTCTTCATCCCAACACAATAAAATGGCTCACGGATGGCTCCAAAATGGACGAGGGAAGGGTGCGAGCACTGTTCGCCCAGTTCACAGAATTCTCATTCCTATGGAAAACGTACCCACTGTCTTCCACTCGCAAGTTGTCGATATCGAAGTATGTGCGCGACTGTCCAGGGCTAAAGCCTACATTAACAGAAGCATTGGAATCTTCACTGATAGTCAAGAGGCGTCTATCATGGCGCTGACTAGTTCATCGGCTAACTAAAGACTGGTAAAGTCTTACCAATATGTACTTAACATCATTGAAGTCTCAAATAACGTCACAATCTACTGGGTCCCTGGGCACCCTGATATTTTAAGTAATGAACAAGTAGATGAGCTTGCCAGACGGTCATCTGTAGCCCCCTATATTGGGGCAAATCCTTTATGCAGCATACCAATCTGCCTTGTCAGGAATAAATACACATTACACCATTCAAATCGAAATGCAGTATGTGGCAAATATTCGAACTCAGATAAAACGAACCCATTTCGTGTTAAACGAATTTGGATAACACGTATTTATTAAACACGAACTGAGTATTTCTTTCTCCCCTCAAGTTCGTCTTAACGGGAGGTTACTGTATTAAACCATCTCCCAAAGACACGAGAGCCCACAAAGCATACAGGCGCACCTAACACTCTCTCAATAGGATCACCACAACTTCAACATACCCGACTAGCAAGCACCATAGTGGCAATGAAGTCTGTAACCTGCTTGTAACCACCATCACTTGTCCCACACACCAGAGGGAATGATGACGAAAAAGGCGTTCCTGTGGCAGCCTGTTCCACGTACCGGGACGACCCGTTGGTACTCCACCAATGGCCAAGGACGATCATACCCCCTTCAGCACCACAAGGAAACTACAATACATGTGTGTGTATATATGCTAGAATCTTATTTTTTGTGTCTACTGGGAGTAACATTCATCGGTGCAGCTACTCTCAATACTCATTTGGGCCGGTATTGAGAACAGCCCTGGTCCTGTATGGATCTACTGCGTATGTAACAAGACCTTGCATCCAAACGCCACCTCTTTAAAATGCAATTGATGCAACGAATGGTGCCACCTACATGGCTACTCGAGGCTGATTCATTATATCGTTCACAGCTACCCAGTGTAGAAATAATGGACAGCAGTCTTCAAACCCGCCCAATTCTGCAGTTGCAGCTATATCTGCGATTACGACTTCGGAGGTAAAGCTGTCCCCTACAACTCCGATTAACAACATCACTCATCAAGCAGTATCGATGCAGCACAACCTAACTCCGGCACCAGTAGTTGTAAACTATGATATATCGTCTCGCTAGTCCAACTCAACTGCAATGGAATTCAACATAAGATTGCCGAAGTGACAGCATTTATGGACAGACATCGGACTATGATTGGTACCATTCAAGAGACCAAACTGAACTCCAACCCGCCTCTCAATTACCACGGCAGCTATAACGTTGTTCGTAGCGACTGTGTCACCAACACCGGCGGTAGACTCGCAATTATACTTTATCAGTCAGTTCAATACCGCAAACTGGCCTTATCTGTGGCTGATGACGATTTTTTTGGACTGCAGGCAATAGCCGCAGTTTGAAACCTTCAACATCTACGTTCCGCTGGTGCCCAGCTATCGCTCAGGATCTAAGGTCAACATTGGTTAGAGGAATCTCTATAGCGGAACAAATTGACTCAGCCGAGTTTTGTCCTTTAAATGATGACGCTCCCACCTGTTTTGCCGGTACATGTCCCAGCTCTCCAGATATCTCGATTTCTAGTGCCGGTCTTATTAACAACATTCATTGGGAACCCATCCTTGCGCTGTGCTCCGACCATTTGCCGATCATCATCGCACTCGACAGGTCTTATAATCTACTTCCTGCAGAGCACTACACTTTTGTGAACTTTAATAAAGCTGACTGGGACAGCTTTAGAAGCTACACCAATGCAGCTTTTTCTGCGCTCCCGACTCTTTCAGAAGTGCATGTTTCTGAATAAACCATCTGGCGAGTACTGATCAAAGCAGCTGCCAGATGTATTCCTGCGGAATGGACGCCGATGCTTAGGCCTAACTACCCCACATCAGCAGCCAGATTGGCCGACGAGAGAGACCGCAATCACAGCGAAGACCCCAGCGACCCAGACATAGACCTTAATATCCAGATCAGCATGCAGTAGCTGAACACAAACGCTCAAAATGGAGTGCCCATCCGGATTGCAGCCCTTGACCCCGAAATTTCCCAACAGTCAGGGCCCTCACAAATCCATCGGATAACAAAGGGAATGTTGCCATCGAATTCGACAACAACTGTTGGTGACCCCACCAACAGGCAGTTTGTCGATCATCCTTGTACAAAGATCAACTACCTAGACTCGATGATAAATAAGGAAGCTACCTGCGTTGACGACATTAGACATCGCATCAGTGTCGGGTGGATGAAGTTGCGAGAAAATTCTGCAGTTTTTTGCGACAAGTTGTAAGTTGTACAAAACAGTCCTACGTCCGACACTCATGTATGCGTCTGGATGCTGGACTATGTACAAGACATCCGAAAGTAAAATGACTGCAACTAAGATATCCGAGGTAGCTTGTTTGTTGAGCAAACGATTATTGAAAAGCTCGAAGATCGTGGTATGGATTGGTATTGCCATGTTCTAAGGCGTCTATCATTTGTTGGACCCGAAACCCGAGGCAGAGGGAAACACTTGTGGATCGATCAGATGAAGAAGCAACAGCAACGCATTAATCTCGGCGATGATGCGATCCAAGACCAAGCTGCCTGCAGAAAGAAACTAAGATTATACCGCCAGAATGGGCGACAGGCACCACAGGCAGAGCATCGTGAAGAAACAGAGTAAATTAATTTTATAGCCTTTACGTTCTTCGACCTGTTAACGGGGCAGATCAGGATCAAACATTTGATTAACGAATCTTTCGGCGGAAACTTCTCATGTCCTTATGATATCATGCTCTTTTCTATGAAAGGATTAGGTTTCCCAATAGAACCCACATCATTGATTTCTACTTTTGGCTAGACTACACGCAGCTTTGCCCCAGCGGATTTTCATACTTCTAGAAGCTTTAACTTACGAACTCTTGCTCTTAATATTCGAAACCCTTGCGAGTATATCCTGACAAAAACTACATCTTTCAGTCCCTTTTGACAGTAACTTCAGTTCGAGATATTTCAAATTCCTAACTACCTCATAAAATCTAAAGACTCTCGGGTGGATCATTACGCAATGAACAATGTCTCGTTGACTTCGCCAGCACCCGCCAATCCGTCCATCCACTCAGTCAAAAAAGGATAATCGGATAAGTCAATATACTTTGCAGCTTCATCGCCACTCGGAGCGCTCATAACACACAGGACACTGCCATAAGAACATCCTTAATCGTAACTGAAAATCATCGGCTTGGAAATACATATGTATGTGACGAGTCCTCTTCAATAAGTGTTTATGAAGAAGACAGTGAAAGGCGACCGACTGGTGACGTAATATTATATAAGTGCCTGCCTCAGTCCAGCTCGAGCATCTTTTTAACGTTCTTCCTTGAGAGTATACAATGTCACGGGATTTTAAGTTATAAACGTAACAATCTGTGATGACGATACGAAGAACAAAGTATCCATTCCGTTCCGACGACCTGCCATATCTCTGTTGTCATTATGCAAATAATATATGTACCAATTTAGATAACTCGACGATGTCTCTGTACTCGTATCTCAGCCCAGCTATTTATGTTGTGTGCAAAATTGAGATAAATATTCAGTCACGTGGCATCATTGACGCAATATATATGTATGTTGGAGTACTTGAAACTTCGTCCTGGACCTGTATTAGATAAATCTCTGCAGAATGTGTCATTTTTAGCGGATCACATTCTCTCGACAATCGTTCACCCACCATCGTAATGTCGTTTGAATGAATCAATTTATCTGCCAATGACATTATTCTCAACATTAATCATTTTTTATATGGCAATTCGATTTTAGCGGTAGAGTGTATCCATTCGCCGGGATGTCAACTTCTTTCGATGGGAATGGGGATACTTTACCAACACTACACGGGCCTTTGGAGCGGAAGAAGCTCGCGAAAAAACGGATAGGTAGAGGTTCCTTCGCGAAACATCTTCCGCATATGACGGCGATGATGCCGAAGGCGAAAAAAAAATCGCAAGCCTCGGAAAAATGGGAAAATAATGATACGTAAACGTGCTGTGGATGAAAAATCCCCAAAAAATAGATGTTACGAACATGTGTAGGATCTCGGCGATTAATCAGGAAAAAAAGAAAATCGCACAAGGATTTATATAATATTGAAAATGGGTGCGAATATCAAAAGTTGTAACTTGACATTAAGTCGATGGTATAATAGATTTTAAGTCAAAACCGGGCTTCCATGGGTCGTTGGGTGGAATGGAGTCGACATCTGTGAGAATGCGACGTAACTCAGCGTCGGATTTAAACGTAAATTAATTTTGCTACTTGAAGTTAAATTTCAGTGAATATTTCGAAAGACTTTTCATACATCATTTTATCGATGTGCTGGAATATTAATACGAGTACACAGTGACAAATGCGAAGATTTAGAAGTGAAGTCGTTCTTGCGGCAGCCGGTTCTACGCACCGGAGCGACCCGTTTTTACAACGGCCAAGAGCTGCCAAGCCCCTTCAATGCAAGATGGATGTGTGTATGTGTGTTACATGATGTATTCGTTTTTTGTGAAAAAAAAACCTCTCGGCGCAACTGCTCTGAATACTACTTCTCCGCGTCGGCATTGAAAACAACCCAGGTCCTTGGATCTGTTGCGTATGCAATAGAGAGCTGCATCCCATTGCGACGTCAGTGAGATGCAACTGCTGCGACGAGTGGTGTCACCTGAGGAACTGCTCCGGTCTAAACCTTCACAGGCACTGGAATCTTGCATTTACTGCCAGTCCGTGCAGAAATCGAGGTCCACAAGCAGCGAGTTCGTCAAACACGCCTCCCCATCCTACACCAGTGAGCACCCATACGAGCTTTCACTCAACCCCAAAGAACCCTGCGAATAGATCCAGTAGGATTCCCCAACAAAACAACCGTCCGTCTGCTTCATCGATCGCCATTTTTGATACGCTCTCACTCGTCCAGTGAAATTGCAACGGGCTGCAAAATAAAATCACCGAACTCGTCATTCATGCACTGACACCGCATCTAAGTTGGATCCATACAGGAGAAGAAACTACATCTCAATTCGGTCCCGAACGTTCATGTAGATTAAGTCAATATCAGGAAACACAGGTTGACCAACGCTGCAGGAGGGCTTGCCTTCAGCATTCCCAATTCCGTGCAATAACCATGCTGCAGATTTCTGAACTCTGAATGGCGACACGTCCACCCGTATTGCCGGTAGCTGTTCCAGCTCTCCAGACATCATGATTGCCAGTGCTAGCCTCATAAATAAAGCTAAATGGGAGCTGGTCCTTACACTATCTTCGGACTATTTACCAATCATGATAAGACTTAACAAACCGACAGATATCGTATCTGTCGAACATCGCACTTTTGTCAACAACAACAAAGCTGACTGGAATAGCTTTACCCAATATACTAGTGCAAAATTCCTCGCCCTGCCAACTCCCACTGACGTACCTAAGGCCGAGTCCAATATTAGGAAAGTCCTTAATTAAGCGACTGTGAAATTTATTTCTGCAGGACGCATTCCGAAAATTAGGGCTAACTTTTCTACCTCAGCCGCCAGACTAGCAGACGAGACAGACAACATCAGGAGCACAAACCCAGAAGATCCCAAAATTCACGAAATTAAATGTGAAATTCAAAAACCAGTAGCCGAACACAAGAGGTTAAAATGGAGTATGCATCGAATGAATGCAACCTGGCCACACGTATAAGCAAACTATCGTCGACAGTCCGTGCCCTCTCTAATCCACCGAAATGGAAAGGGAATGTCGCCATGGTCAAGTTGGCACTGATAACTATGGGCTCAGACATTTGATGGGGAGACACGGTCTTTGGGATCGTGACGACAACTGTGAAAGATTTGTAGAGTTCTGCAACTTTCACAGTCTCTTCATCCGTGGTACTATGTTTGAGCATAAGGACCGCCCCAAAATAATTTGGTCCTCTGTTGATCGGCGCAGAACGCAAAATCTGATCAACCACTTTGCCATTAGTAAAAGATTCAAGTGTTGCCTCCTGGACGTACGAAACAAGAAGGGTGCCGACATTCGGATGGGAAGAGACCATTATCTTATGATCGCTAATGTTCGATTGCGTATTGCAGCCGTGCGCCGTCCTAGCGACGAAAAACCCAGACGCCGCAAATTCAATACCGCTCGACTAAAAATCCAGCTGTCTTACAACGATCATCTTGCGCAAAAAGCAGCTGAGATAACTAGTCACCAAGAGAGTGACATAAATGAAAACCATCCTTGTCACAAACCCGGATTGCCGAAACAGGCTCTAGATGTCCGACGCTTCATAGAAGCGCATTATTGAAAGAAAGGAGCTGAAAGTTCGTTTGGCTGCAGCATCAGACGACAATCGAAGCAGCATTGAACTCCTTTACCGTCAGAAGGCTGGAGAAGTTCAGCGTAGTGTGCCACGCGATAAAAGAAATTATGCGAATTCTCTTTTAGCCCCAGCAGAAGAAGCCGCAAGAAATAAAAACTTAAACGCCGTATACGGTGTCATCAAGGAGTTTACAGGTGATGGTGCCAACATCCGGTGAAGGATAATGATGGAAAGCTACTTATCTTTTAAGAAGATCAAATGAGGCGGTGGAAAGAACACTTCACCGCGATCGTGAACCGTGTAATCTCTGGTGAAGTTACCCTTCATACAGACAATTTAACTAACCATCAAAATGTGCGTATACAGTTTACAGCCCCAAATAAAGAGGAATTGGTCACTGCAATTATTGAACTAAAACGAGGAAAGGCCGCCGGATTCAACGGTATCCTTGCCGAACTTAATCCAGCAGCACCAAGCGGAACTGCCGCGTTGTTGCACCTACTTGTCGATAAACTGTGGAATACAGAGACTTTTCCCACTGATTGTGAGTCGAACGAAGGTTTAATCATCAAACTTACGAAGAAGGGTAGCCTCACAGACTGTAATAATTGGAGAGGCATTTGTGTGCTTCCTGCCGTTACCAAGGTAATCGCTAAAATCGTCCTGCAAAGACTAAAGGCCCACTTAGAAAGAACAATTGAGGAAGAGCAGGCTGGTTTTCGATCCGGATTCTCCTGTGTCGATCACATTAACACCTTGCGAATCATCATCGATCAATGCGCTGAGTACGATTCTCTGCTTCACTTGCTTTTCATCGATTTCGAAAAGGCTTTCGATAGTGTGAACCGGGATTCTATATGGGTGGCCTTGCGCAGGAGAGGCATCCCTGAGAAGCTTGTGACTATTATTAAGGCAGCCAATGACAGCGCGAAATGCCGCGTCCTGCATGAAGGTAAGGTGTCGGGGGACTTTGACATTCGCAGTGGAGTACGGCAGGGGTACATCCTCTCAACGATCCTATTCGTCATTTTGATGGGCGACGTGTTGCAGGCATCCCTATCCGGACTAGAAAGAGGAATTCAATGGACTTTGAAATCTTGACTACGCTGACGACACATGCCTACTCTCCCACAAAATCATGGATCTGTCCGCAATGGAGTTAGATCTCGAGAAAGAGGCAAGTAAGGTTGGGTTAAATATTAATAGCAACAAGCCCATGGTTCATAGCCCGCCATTGCGAAAAAGAAATCCGACAACTATTGCCATCAATATGAATGGGCAGCCTGGGGAGAAGGTGGACAACTTCTTCTACCTGGGTAGCATTTTTGCCGAAAATGGTGGTACGGAACAGGACATCGCTCGTCGCATCAAGCAGGCTAAATGCGCTTACGGCATGCTATCCGAAGTCTGGCAAAGTAGTTATCTCATCAGCATTAAGACCAAGCTGGGCCCGTTTCGGTCCCTGGTACTGTCAGTGCTTTTGTATGGTAGCAGTACATGAAAAGTTTCCGTAGATGTTACCAGAAAGCTGGAAGTTTTCGTCAACTCATGTCTTCGTCGAATTCTAAGATTTTTTGTGGCCAGTAAAAACATCAAATGAAAGCTTAGTCGGCGTACGAGCCCGATGCACATCGACGAATTGATATGCAAGCGAAAATTGCAGTGGATAAGTCACACATTGCGGAAAAGTGATACACTAAACGCATTGCTTCGCATGCCATGAAATGGAACCCCATTTTCAACCAAGGCCGACCAAGAGAGGGGTCTTAAAATCACATGGCGTCGATCTGTGGCAAAGGAGTGTAGGGCGCTGGGTAAGTCATTTGGGAGTTTCGCAGGAGAAGCTGCCGCGCTATGCGCCACTAGGGGTTAAGGCACAGTAGTAGTAGTAGTACAATTCGTCACAGCAGTCAACACACTATATGTCAATATCAAATGCTAACTGAGTCTGACTGTTGATATGCTGTCGACTTATTCCATAAATGTTGGAGCAGGAGATATACAGGACAAGCTCATTTCATGTACTGTATATTCTAACACTACCTGAAAATCGGCTAGTTATACAAATACAAGATTATTGGCTCTCGACGTTTATAAAAAAGACTGTCTATCGCTCGTATCTGAACGGATACACATCCTGAGTTTGGTTTTTCTTCATGCTTTGTGTCAATGATCTTGTGGCTGTTTCTGCTAAGCTTTAGCTGGTTTCATTGAAAAGTACAATACTACCATCCGTACCTTCCTAATTCAGCTTTGAAAAAGGTTTCCTATCGAGCGTATATGCTCTCCTACAAAATGTTTTACTTAAGAAAATGAGTTCCATTTTCTTTCTTTTTTTTTGTCAAATTCACCCCTTGTCATATTATTTTTCGAATAGATCCCCTAAGCATAAGGCGTTGCAGTTACCCTGTACTATATTTCAACGACCTAGAACTCAGTCCTACAGATAAACTCCTATCAACCTTAGTTTCCGTCTGAAGAAGGTCCCATTAATCTTGAAAGCTCCAGTAATTTTCATTTTCATCCAAGACAGGACATTAAACTAATGAAATAAATTACCCGCGAGATAGTTACGTGCCATCATAGTCGTGTATACACTTGACGCAAATATTCACAAATATTCACAAAATTATGCAAAATGTCATGCAAATAATAAATTCTTCGTCTTTGCATATCCCCATACGTGGACATTGTACAGTCTCGACAACGACGACGACGACAAGGTCATCCGTCTTTTAGCGTATGCATCCTTTTTCAAAACACAACATTTCGTGTGCACAACATCCTTTGAGTGGTCACCCTCCGGTTATCACCTCAGCATTGCAGCTTCTCCCAATTAGTATATATGACAGTTGCATTTGTTATTTAGCGGTGAAAATGATACACATACGATAACTATATACTATACAAACTTCGGATGACAACGATAAAGTGGTTGCATCCTATTTACTACCCTCCCGCCGATCTACTCTATGAGCTCTTCCCTAGCTCTGTATGCCAAGCCGTTGCCAGCGCACAGAATGTTTTTATCCTTTCGCGTCATCGTGTCCTTAGAACAGAAGTTTTTCTTATGAGCCTGGAGGCGGAGAGTCTTGGTGGTGTTTCTTACTGAGTATAAGTACACACAAGAAAACAAAGTGCCAGAAACTCCGGCAAGAGATTCTGTATTTCTCGGTAAGGACACCTAGAAATTAAGGTTAAGCAAATGTCTTTTGTTTTGGGCTCTTGGAGTCGGAAGAAAAAGGATTATTTTTAAACTTTTGCCTAGTAGCAACCGTAAAGCACTTTCGTCACGGTAAAATAATAGTGCTTCCAAGTTTCGTCATCCGTTGCGTTCTTTCACTTCTACCATCTGATTTAAGGCCTGAAGCGCGGTAGTTTGTCAGTCTCTTTGCTTCTAGCCGACAACAGGTAGAGGGTGAATTCCGACCATTCTAGTCCTTTCACTGAATGACTTTCTACAGCGAGAGGGAATCTTTCTGATGCCGTTGATGGCAGCAGGCAGAGAGTATCCCAAGGAACAAAGGATTGTTCCATTATCAAGGCTTCTGCACAAAGTTGTGTCATTTCTTTAAATTTCTCAAAAGCGAAAAAGAAATACGCGTAAATTGGCAAGTGTGTTTTAAGTCGTACGGTCCTACATAGACCTTGAAGGCAGGTAAGATATGCTTTGTGTTCTTTGTGCATTATTGTTATAGAATTCGCACTACTGTCAGTGTTGGACCAAGTATCTGATAAGAAAGCATAAGTAGGTGGGAAAGTGGCTTATGTGTCAAGGACAGCGCATAGACTATTATCTGGTCTATTGCGATACCACAGAGATTCATCTACCCATAACCCTGCTAATTTTTAAGCCAGCCTCAATATCGGCATTCTCATACAGATTAGGGTGGAAATTGTACCCGAGATTTCATCTCCTCTTGCATGCCAGAATCGGACAAGAGCAGAAGAAATGGAAATAACTTTTCCCCACTGAATGCAAACCACTAACTGGTCTGTGTACCGTGCAGCTCTTTCTGAAGGGCTACTGTCACTACCAGGTCAGCCCACTAATGCACAGGAGTTGGACGATTTGGTGCATTCTCTGAAGGGTTCAGTTAATGCGGCAGTATCTGTTTCGTGCCCAGTTAGCTCAGGTAAAGGAAAACCGTGTGGTGGAACGCCAGTATCTTAGAGCTGTGTGCAGGGAAAGTTTCAACAAGGCGAAGCCACGAAGTTGTTATATGTTTTAATGACTCAATACTGCTTACAGCCCAGAGGATCTTCTCCTTGAGTACAACGGCACCAGAGTCCTTTAGACTCTGAATGGGAATTATTCGCGAACAAAGGCCGATGGTTTTGGATTTCAAAAGGATCCGTTTTATTTAAAAGCGGAGTCCGTCCTGTTCGATGACTGATATAAAAACGATTACAAGGTAAAAGTCAAAGGAACGGTACATGAGTTTAAAACTACATTATCGACGGCTCAGACCATCTTCCTTGGTGTTTGTGCTCGATGGATGATAGTGATGAAAATGCAGTTCCAACAAAAGCGTAAACAGACTCTGTCAGCCGTCACTTCTAATAAAGAAATGAATCGTACCAATGAACCACTCACGTTTAAATGGCAGTGTACTCCCCCTCTAGTAGACGCTCTGTACATTTCCGAACGCACGATCAGTGGATTGGAGACCGCAGCCTATCACTTGTCGCGCTCGGTGGCCGTGATCGTTCAGTCACCGCTCTACGATACTAATCTAGAGCTCGGAGATCAAATGTCGGCGCGATCAAAAACTGCCTGTGAACTCTCACAGTGCTCCGAGCTTGTCAGTATAAAGACGGCGCAGATAGGAAGTGCATGCTAGCAACTGTGCTTCCGAAAAGTAAATATGCTATTGAAACGTCAACAAGGCATAGAAATGCTAGAGATGTTGACGCGCCCATGCCCTGGAGGAGTCAAGGCAATTAGAGAGAGAGAGAGATACTCCTTCTCCGAGAAGGCAACCTGTACCTCTTTTCAGCTGTTTGATGTTGATATCTCCGTACCTGACCATCAACTGATTAATTCTCTTCAATTTCCCCAAGTCACCCCTTCAGTGACATTTATCGAGTTCAGTACACAAAAATTGGGTTAGGTGTAATGTCGACTTGTAAAATCTCGATTAACAAAATCTAGATTAACAAAATCTCGATTTCCTAAAATCGATTGAAAATATCTCGACTGTATCATAATCGCGACTTACCAATGGCTGCGTTCAGAAGGAACTGAGTAGCTTCCGCTCAAGTGAACATGATAAAAATGGGCGGATTGAGAAGGGGCCGAGCAAATCAATCAAATCAAATGTCATTTCACCGAGCAAGAAATATTTCTCATCATCGCTCAGTTCTCCGGTTCTTCTTCTTTTTCCTCCTCACGTTCATGTTGCGATTGCGACATCCAACTTTTGGCAGTTCTCAAGTTGTGATTGCTGTGTTTTCGGCTTTGAATAATTGGATATGATATGTCTTGTAATTATATGGTTTCGCTTGATTTTTAATTTTAGTTTTTGTCGTTTCTCATATGCAACCGCCGTAAAACTATGGAGATCTCATCGCAGTGCCTAATTCACCACTTCAAAAGCCAGAAGGGCAAAATCACAGTTGGTGGCGAGTTCCTGGCACACACGGCACCAGTGCGAAGCGTTGACTTCAGTTCGGACGGCAGACATGTAAGTGCACCGCGGTGGCTTAATATCAATTTTCGGGTTATATTTGTTACATTGCTTGATTACAGCCTATCACTGTTTCTGATGACAAAACTATGAAGCTATGGAAGGTCGCACAGATGTTTCTTGAACTCTTTCACAGGACACAAGAACTGGGTGCGGTGTGCCCGTTTCAGTTCGAACGGAAAATTGGTGGCCTCCTGTGGCGACGACAAATCCTTGCGAATCTACGACACTACGAGCGGCGAAAGTGCTCACACCTTTCAAGAACACAAGGGTGCTAGCTTGTATGTAGCATCGCACCCGAATGAAAGTTTTGTCGCATTGGCGATGACTGATAATAACATCAAAATCATTGATATTGCGTTCAGAAGTTTGATTCAACTGTATCAAAAGCATTCGAGTCAGGTCACTTCGAATTCGTTCCATTCGTCCAGCAACTACTTGCTTTCGGGAAGCGATGATGGCACTATGAAAGTGCTTGACTTGCTAGAGGGTAGACCAGTCTACACATTAACCGGACATCTGAGCGAAGTGCCGAGCTTGATCTTCTCCAAGGATGGTGATAAATTTGAGTCGGGAGGAAATTACACATACAAGTAAATTACTGAATACTTCATCAATTGATTCGATTTGCAAATTTTCTTCAATTTCAGCTTATGGTATAGAAAGGCAGTTTTCACAACACCGAGTCAAAAGAAAATGGATCAGCATTAGACGTAAGCGGAATTAGTTAACTCTGCCAGTCATGGGATACATCGGCCAAATTAACTGACGAAGCCGCGGAATTCTAGTCGATCCGACGAATAGCGATGCTTATAACGAGAAGCATGACTTTCTTCTTCTTCCTCCTGTGATCCAGATAAGGCTTTGTTCCTGATGTCACCGCTGTATTACAGAAGTCGACAGGTGGAGCTCCTATCCAGGATCGATGGCTAATCCCTAAGGATTGTATTGCCAAACATGACTTTCAGGTTGACGATTAGTTTTATGGCGAGGAGAATTCATTGATCAAACATTGGATTTTCAGTGTTTTGTTTTAAGTTGCCACACCAAACAGGATTCATTATTTAAGTATTTCGAATACATACGAAAAATTGTAGGATTATCCACATAAGGCCGACAAATAACAGAGTATCGATTTTTCATATTATTTATATAAAATATATTGCTTTTAACATAATGTCGACTGTTTTTAATATAAAGGCTTACGGTTTTAAAAGGGTCGTCGAATGGGCTTGAACATTCCAAGGATTTGGGAACGCCTCTGCATCGAACTCTGCTTGGTATCGAGTCGACTTGGAATCGATGCAACTGCCACCCGACGTGGGTCTCGCATAAGCCCCCTCTCACCCCCCCACACAAATGTTAATACTATACATATTACGGACACACCGCAAGGTGTCTGTATCGCGCAACATTTTGGTTGCCAACATGTCATGTTGTCGCACTTGCGTCGAGGTCTATTGACCCATATATGGGCTCACATTTATTTACATCGGATACCGAGGGCATTCCGCTGTCGAGTCGACGTTGTTGTTGTTGTAGTAGCAACGCCTTAAGGTAAATACAAATGTGCGCAGCAACTGCTCCTCTCCCACGGTGTCGAGGCCCAGAAAGATAGCGGCATCCATTGGAGCCTCCCACAGAACTCTGGGTGCTAGCGAGGTGGGATTTGCTGATCATGTGAAACCTCCTGGAGACAATGGCCCATCTTCGGCCATTTGAAGCCATCTCCATTGTGTGGACGGGCGGATGGCGTTCTGTGGCCAACGGCGCGTAATCGTCATGCCTGCTACAGACAATGGCTATCAGTTCCTATCGTGAATCTAGCCAGATAGCGACTTGTGACGATGAAGAATACCAGGAATTGGCTCAAAATAGCTTTCGGTGCCATTTTCTACCGAACGCCATCGCCACTAACTACTATACGCGTAGATAATCGATGACAATGGCTTCCAATTGCCAATCATGGCCCGTTGTCTGTAGCAACCATCATCAAGATGCGATTAACACCATGGGGTGTAGCGTCAGCTGGTCGATTTGTCAATAATTTGTCAGTGGATGAAGTAGCGTTCAGCAGATGCAGACTCCATAATCGAGCAGTTCCGGAACTGATCGCGAGAAGTTACTGAGCTGCTCGAGAGCGGTTTCTGATTTTCGCCGCCTTCTGAACCCACCCAATATCTCGATTTTTAATATCGGCAATGGATCAAAAAATTATTTTACATATTTAAAGTGGGCCGCTGACTTTCAAAATTTAATTGTTTGTTTAATTGTACATAAAGTTACATCTTCATTTGATGTTGTTCATATATTTCTCTTAAATCTTCCAAGCTCACAGAAGAAACTTGTGTGAGTCAACAGTCTCTCAGGAAATAGAACTAGAACGCTCGTACTCTAGTCAAAATTTCTAATTAGTCCATCCAAAGCGTAGATATAACTCAATTACACTACTAAAGCGGTGGAAAATTTCAAGTGAACTTATTTCTTTTTCAAAAGGGAAATGAAGTCAGTTGATACTGTCGCTTCTGAGACGGATTATCACAACTCATCATTTAATTATTTACATAATTTTAAATTAGTCTAGTTTATCGAGATTTTTTTTCTGTCCATATTTTTATCAGTCGAGATATTTTACAATCGAGATTTTCTCAAGTTAAGATTTATGTATTTTTCCATTAAAAAATCTTGACTTGGGTAATCGAGATTTTAAAAGTCAAAGTTTCGTACCGCTCCCAAAAAAAATCGACCTGCGAAGGCATTAATTCGATCCTTTACATATCATACAGCACATTTTCTCTGTTCAGCTTAAATGCAAAGCCTTGCAAAAAAAATTTGTTAATCAAAAATATCTCACATTCAGCTTATTTTGCATTTATTTGTTATTTATTCAATAGATACAATAAATTTCCTCTAATTAGCGTTTTCCTGTTGAACCATACACAATTTCAACGAATGTTCACTATTACTCGTATACAAAGAGAGTCTAGTCTGCGAATTTCCTTTGTACTATGAAATGTTGACTGCAAATCTTTCACCAACGATTCCCAATTGGCAATTTGTTAAGATTATCGAGTTGGAAATTTTGCAATAACAGAAATTAATGAATTAATTTACTTAGAATATAGCTGATGGCTGTGTAGGCTCTCATAACGATTCTGCCGATTTTGTAATTTACATTGACGTATGAGGGAAAAATTAATCATGCTTTAATTTAATCCGTCAAAGAGTCGAATTATTTCAGTAATTTGGTTTGATGAAGATGAATGTGCGATAAATCACTCCAAGTGGTAATTCAATGAAAGCGTGCCAACTAACTGGATTCTAGATCAGTCCAAGCTTCGTGATTCTGGTGTGATAGTTCTCTCAATTCTTTAGTACACAAGGTATCTTGAATATAAAGAGCTCAAAGGAAACCAAACAAAACCCCCAGTTATAAATTTACCAAAGGAAGCATGAAGCAAATTCCCCTAAAAAAAACAGGGAACAACATCATCATAGATATCGCCCCCACAACCAGACGATATGGTGGGAAACCAGACGTTTTTCAACAATGCAGCAAACTAGTAGTACAAGAATTGGGGTAGTACAGACTAACATTCACTTAATTTACGTTCAAGCAGCTTCGAGTGTAATGGTCCCAAGGTTCACTAGACAAAATCTTGGCATAATCCTGAGCCAGAAGCCGTGGCAATAAAAAGAGGAAAACAAAGGACTCACGGCAAGCAACGGGTCCATAGACCGCGCGAGTAAACCTCGGGCGTGTATGGTCTTGAGAAGGTGACTCGCCGAATACTGCAAGAGGTGTAAGATGCATTCCTTGGGACTGTGACGCTAATGCTCACCACACCGCATGGGGAAGCATGGGCGATCGGTCAGTGCATAGATGTATCAGTCTCATATCTGACTACCGGTGTTTCCGGTTCGAGTCACGTCCACGATGACGTTGGATGTTTGTGTTGTCTTTCCCCTGTGGTGCGGTGCGTAATAAGCCACAGCATCTCCCGACTTGTCGCAGGTGGGCGGCTAAGTGGAGGAGCAGAAGGTGCATGCTGGCAACCGCATTCTATGAAACTAGTTTATGCCAATGAAACGTCAGCTGGGCCGAATGGAACCATTGGCGCGATATGCCCCTAAAGGGCTTAGGGCAATCGAGTAGTAACGGTACCGCGCACTGGTGGTGTCCTGTTGCCCATTTCAAATCAACTGAATAGATAAAAACACGCTGACCTTACATTGGGCGCCGAACACTTTCTGGCTTTAACGACCATTTTTTTCGACTATATTCAATGGTAAATTTTCACTACTCCGATGAATACAAGAAATCTCTAGGTAGTTTTAGGGCCTTAACCGTTTTTAGTTTTTGCTCCTTAATGGTACCGCAAGCGCCTAGTCGACTGCCTGTTTCGGCTTTATTAACTAGATAAAATCACTCTGACCCCACATTGGGCGCCAAATATTTTAACGGCTTTAACGACCTTAAGGTCGTCTTAAGGGAGCTTATACTACTTTGTCATGATTGACGTGATACGCTCCACAGGGGGTTAGTGGAGCGTATCACGTCAATCATGACTGATGAATTCATAA
Organism: Chloromyia formosa; assembly: GCA_964017055.1. Classification (NCBI taxonomy): domain Eukaryota; kingdom Metazoa; phylum Arthropoda; class Insecta; order Diptera; family Stratiomyidae; genus Chloromyia; species Chloromyia formosa. Next base: position 44,633,521 of record OZ024818.1, on the reverse strand, counting down.
GCACGGGTTAAATGTACAATAGATGTGTTAACTGCAGATATATTCGCCTACTCTGTTGACAACAAACTCAAGCCTTAATGAGATCTGAGGCTGAAAGTATGGTCGTGCGGACCGTCCCGGGCACCATTGCCAAGACTTCAGCAGTACCGAAGGTTTGACGCTCGCGACGGGTAGCAAGCTCGGCTATCGGTTGAGAAAGACTGGGTTGAAAGAAGGCTGGTGTCACTTCCTGACTCGCTAGTGTCGTAAAAATCGATAGCATTATTAGAACAAGATATTTCCCTTTCGGAATCGGAAGAAAAAAACTTCCAATTGAAGGACTGCTCTCGATCCCTACAACTGACACAAATGCGTCCTGATGGCGTTTGAAGCCCCTCGCACTCCCACCCCGGCTTGGGTTAGCTGTGAGTTTTTGCCTAATCCATGAAGCACAAATGTGAACCTCAGAGGTTATCAAATTTTAGCAGCAGAACTTAACTTAGGACTGCAGGGTGAAACGATACTAGGGAGCATCCTATTCTACAAGGATAGGTAGATAGATGGATAAAAAAAAATAGCCAGAGCCTTTAACGTGGTGTGTGCGCAAAGTGGCCACCCAGGGACAGAAATCAACTTTAATGATAAATTTTTGGGCCCATTCGATGACTTTTGAGGCTCAGTCCTAAAGTTTGTGCTTCGTACACGCAGCGCTTTATAGACCTCGGCCAATTTGTCACTTTTCTTTTATCAGTATCTTTAATCCTTATCGCATTCATGTACCCTTTACTTTCCCATCCCTATCCCCAATAGGCTACGCTTACGTTGCTTTGTCTTCAGATTCTTTTGCATCGAGTAGGCAGTAACAGTTTCGACCTGGACAACCCCTTGGAACTAGCGACCTTCGATCGGTCAAGGAAGAGAAATCCAGTTAAATGACTCCGACTTCCATAAACCAAGAAACAAGATAGTTGTCCTTCGACTAGAAATTAATTAACCTGTACTTAACGCCAAAAATTAAATTTTGTGAATAATTGTCTTCAGGCCTTCGGTAGGGAAGCTGGCTAGCTTAAAGAAGGACGTCACACAATAGTAAATTTAACAGGTGCAGAGTTTTCTAAGCGGGCCATCATCTTTATGCCTAATATGCATTTTTAAGGACTATGCTAAAATGTCATGAGCAATTTTAGGGCGCTAAAATATTTAAGGCCGGAGCTGACTACAGGTGAGTACCTCGATCGTATTGCAAACTTGGAAATAGCCCAACCTTCGTCACGAGATCAAGATGAGAAGTTTATGATATTACTATCGGAAGCCATCTGATGACCAACTGGATACGTAATTGGAATATGCCACCATCTTTATCTGACCGTAAACACATTAGGTTCGGTCTTTTGATGACTCGACATCAGAACGTAAAGTAAGACGAGTTTCGCCAAAAACGCCCTGGTAAATTTATGCAATATTTCTGAATAAAAGATTAGTAGCAATCGAGAGGACTGTCTCAGGATTCGGTAGTCTAGACAGCCTTGTAAATAATGTGGCAAGTGCAGTAATCTCGGCTCCTACTAAGAAAGCTATTTCCAGAAAATCGTCAAGGAGTGTAGGGGAGTTGATTGATGAAAAAGCCTTCTAGTTGTTTTTCTTAAGCGGGTTAGATTGGGAGTCTCCCGCTTAATAGAGCAAACAGAACTAGCGAGTAAGAAGAGTATCGTACCACACTCTCTGACAATAGCAATAAGGTAAAGGTCCTTGTTGAACAAGTTTTGTTGAAGCGCCGACAACACAAACAAGGCTGTGAGACTGCATCGCGTCCTGGCTAAAAAAGGCTCTGATAAGGAAAGCGCTTTCAGAGAAATGGACATAACTTCAGATGCCGAGAGTACCGAGAAATTATTTCGGAGTATGCACTTTCCAGAGTGTAAAATCCTAAGTGAATTCAATCAACCAGAACCCGACTTTGCCGGCGAGTCGGGCTGGAGATCTGCGAGAACCATTTTCACTTTCAGGCACCTTGTAAAGTACTCATCCATGTAAAGTAGGTTTTCCTGTCCTCAGCAATTGGCAATTTAATAAGGTATCGTTTTGAATATCTTATAAACAGAATTTGTTTCGAATATAGTTTCGTTGATATTACCGTTATATCTCATCGAACCTACATATCTGTAACGTATATCACTTATTTCTTTTTCGAACCTTTTTTCTTTTTATTCATTGTCTCGTCCAAATTACGTCACAACCTTCGCAGGGCAGAGGAGGTATTTCTAGAAGGGAGACGCCGATGACCCGAGCGAAATGACAGGCTGCTCTAATCCCGAGCTCTTGCGAGTTTAAAGTGGTTGGTGGAAACGGAAATTTATTCATCCCTTAATGGGGTATATAGTTCACGCCTCCGTACTTGGATGGGACCCTAACCAGGCACGAAACCCTATTGGGCAGCCCGAAAGAGGTATATTGGAATTGAAATGATAGAACTGACTGGTCGAAGAGACTAAAACAAAGCTCACCAGGGAAAACAAGAACTTCGAAGAGTGCGAGTACACTCGGTATTTTTTTCTTTTTTTTTCAGTTCCCCGTGCACAAACGGGAAAATCGATAAATCTCTTCCCACACTTACCGGATTCCCGCCTGGTGTTGTTGTTACCGTTGAATGATAAGTCGATCTATCGTGAGGAATGTTCGTGGATAATCACCAGTTTCCAGCAAAAAGATTACGAAGGACGAATGTTGACACTATTTACCCTCTTTTAGCGTACATAAAAAAAAATATAAACATACGGCGGATCCCGTTTGCGCAAACCGGACAGCACTCGAAAGGGTAGTGAAAGAATGAGTTGTTGCTCGACGTCCTCTTTTCTGTAGTCCTTTCAGTTGTGCTCTAATTGTATTATTAAGAAACCAGTGCGATAGAAAATCGTCCTGGGAGAAAGCAGAGTGGATTCCTGGGTCAAGCACTAAACTGCGCTTTACCTACGCTTCAGATCCACAGCCAGCAGCTCCCCCATGAAGCAATTCGAATTCAAAACGGCTGCATCTAAACCTGATGTTGCACTTAAACACTCAGTGACTCCACCCAACAATTTTGTTATATTTCCATTGGTGCACAACGGTTCACAGGGAAGCACTATGTCCACTTTAATTCGCTATTAGTATAGCCACAAATAGAAACTAGTACACTTCAGTTGCACCAATTTACATCACAATTTTCATTTCACAAACATTTTTCTTTTTTTTATTGTCACATTTCCGAACCGATAAATGATAGCCGCAAAAATTTCACCTAATGTTTCGTTTCCACGAGCTAAGTCGGAAATCAATTGGCTTACAGAGCAAAGACCTTACGCCCAGAGAATGTTCACCGCAATATATCACATTGGGGTTTAACATTTAAAGGGAACTAGGCACATTGTGCAGCCTAGCCCAAGGTCGAAGAGGGATGCGCCGTGCCTCAAAGACATCACCATGTTAGTTGTAGGGATAAGGATCGGTTCCTTATTGGCCGATTTTTCTTAGTATCAGTTTGTTCTTTTAAGGACTTGGCTCGTTTCGCACTCCGCAATCAGGCAGACGCGCGATTTTCTTTTTTTTTAACGTGAACGAATCAGATAGTGACGCCTTCCTTTACCCCCGTCCAACCTGTCACGTGCTGAGAATTATTGGGTGCCAGATCACCAAGGCAGTGAAGGAAACAAAGTGGCGCATGAACTTGCACGGCAAGGCTCATCATCTAATTTTCTCGGCCCGGAACCCTGTTGTAGTCTCGGCGTCAGCTAGAACAATCATAAGGGATTGTTCTAAAAGGATACGCCAGCACTACTGGCACAACCTTCCGGGGTACCACCCACATGAGCTATTTGCCCTGCCTATGAGGAAAACTCCTACAAAAGACATGCTAGCCTCCATACGAGTGGTCGCAGGTCTTTTGATTGAATATTAAAAAATAGGTAATGGCACCATAAACCTCCTTTGGTCGCACTTCCTACCTTTAAAGTAAGCAGCCGGTACCTTCACGGTTAGAAATTCTGGTGTATTATTTATAACAATTGAAACTATAAAGTTCGTGCATACATTTTTTAGTATAAATCGCAATAAATAGCAATGTATGAATCATGTTTATAAGTTTTTTGATGAAAATTAACCAAAATTCGTATTAAAATATTCAATATCCTCTGTTTGTATAAACACTGTAAGTAATTGTTTCAAAAATCATCCTAAACTATAATAAAATTAATACAATATTTCTATAAAACTTCCATAAAAATATGTTATTGACTTTAAACTTTCAACTACTAAATTCCATACCAGTCGATCATCTGTTTAATATATTAAGCTCATAGAATTTGCCGATGCCGACATGTTTTATCGCAAATAAGAATTTATACCAAAGCAATATAAAGTTTATCCAAAAAACGTATGATTGCTGGATGTATGTATGTTTCTAGAAATTTCACCTAACGGTCTGAAATTGCGTGAAATGTTTATATTGTCTCGTGTTTCGCAGTAGTGAGGTGGTAAAGTGAAATTGAAGTAAGTGAATTGAGTAATTTATAGAATTATTGAAGTGATTATTTCAAACATATTATTCTGTCTACTCGGTGTTTTTTTGCGAACAATTAATAGTCGTATTGTTTGTTAAGTGGCATCGGAATATCTTTTTGTCAATGGCGCTTTATTCGGAAATATTTATCACATTCGTCTTGGAAGGCGACAGAAAATTAGTGCAAGTGTTCTCGACTTCATCGCCTGATTTGTCATATGATGATTTTGTCGAGGCGGGTAAGTGTTACGATTTGTTTTGGTAATATGTATTTAAAATCTCATATTTACAATTTAGCCTTGAAAGGTTTCAATATTAGAAAAGAAAATTTCCTGGGTTTCTACACTATCAACGATGCGGCTATTGAAGAAAGCCAATTTCAGCAATATGTAAGCCAATTCAGCTTTCATCCGTATTTTTTCATTAAGATTCGAGTAAACTTGCCGCTACAAAAAATAGGTAGGTGTCTTTACAAAATGTTTCTGGGCAGAATGTTGTGAAAACTGTTCGAAAGTGAATGTCTCTCCATGATATAGCTAAGTTTTCGGTCCGTATGGTACAAAAACATTGTGTAAAAACCCTTAGTGTTTTAAACGGATCTAACTGTGGTTTCATTTACTAGATAATACACCGCGAAGATCGCCTGGAGCAGTGAAGAGGTGTAATGCGAGGTATGGTTTGGAACTCATCGTTTCTTCTAAAGTAAGCTTTTTTTACTACTATTTGTAAATTTTGATCGAAGAATAAGCAATATTTCTGGCGTATTCCTATAAAAAAAGGATTTGACATTTTTCTCGGCCTTATTTTAAAAGGTTTTAATTTTAAATTTAATCACTTATATTTATAGGATCTTCGCGAGTACATTCAAAAGAAAGCAGGCGGGGCTTTACTGCTGCAGGAGTATAGCACAAAGAATATACTTTCTGATAGCCATAGAAGGAAGGTAATCTGGTTTACGGCATCATTTTTAGAAGAAAATTTTGGATTTTCGCCAGACAGAACGGAGCTGCTTGCAGCGGCGTCGGCCTGTGTCAAACTGTTTCCATCTTTAAAAGCAGACGGAGAACACGAATTGGTAAGAAATAATTTATAATTTATACATAAATGCGAGCAAGAAAGAGAGCGTAAAGCAACTGATAATATATTGTATTGTAGTTAATCATAATGAGATGCTTCTTTCTATTTACGCTATTAGAAGTAAACTGTTTTTAAAATGCGTTTATCTACTTCAGGACTTGCTAGTAAACAACACCAATTCAGGATTTCTTCAGATTAAACTTAAGAATGACAGAGTAAAAAAGCGGAAGATAGAAAGGGAATTTTCAGAGTTAACTTCTGATCAAGAAGTTTGTAATATTGAGTCACTTAAAGAAATTACTCACGCGGAATACCAACAAAATTTAGAAAACCTGAAATCAGCTATACTACCAGACCAAATAGATTTGGTAAAAAATATTCTGAAAGCTACTTCAGGATACAGAGCGCGTAACGTTGCCTGCAAAACAACTCCTTTTGAATCATATCCGTGCTTTTTCTTATGTCCAGAGTTGGTAATTATACGAATTGGCTATTGCACGTTTATTTTTTTATGTATATATTTTCTTAACTTAGATTCATTACGAATTTAACTTACTGTGTGGCCCGTCTCTTGCATTTGTTGACGAATGGAAAAAAGTTCAGCCGGTCATTTTGACTGCAGTTAAGAATGCGGGGAAGCAAGTTCTTTTTACGGAACTAGATAGAGAATTGGGTGAGTAGTTGGCTTTTATTAGGTGACTATTTTGTATAGCCGAAACGTTAAATATGGGGCTTATTTTGTTTAATAAATTAGATAATTCTAGATTTGCAATATTTTATAATGAGAAAATTGTCGATTATAGCAACAGAGTAGCACTTTGAGACTACTTCCACCGCAACCTAATGGAAATAAGAAAATTAACAGAGTTACAGACGAGGAGGCCGTAAACCGAATCATTATATTGAAAAAAGTAAGATTTTTGTTATCTTTGAAAAAAAAAAGATTGAGATGACTTATATTTTTTCAGCCGGGTATGACCAACGAAGAACTTTTGGGAGGCTCCGAAAACAAAGCGCCGTATATTGTAGCTGTAGGTACGACCAAGTGTGATATTGTTGACTACTACGCCGTTGTCGACTCTCAATTGATTAAGTAAAGGAATAACATTTCATTTTTAAAGTGTCTAGATATCATTTTTAAACTTCATTTCATTTTTGATATCAGGTATGATCATAATTTAAAATCCTTTTGGAATTACATCCAGCACTTTATTTATAAGATTTCTGAAACACCCCATAAGAAATACATCTGCTCTTCATCTATAGTTAAGGAAGCTAATATTAAAATAACATTTTTAATGACTGAATTTGAAAAAAGATACAATATTGTTTGAAGATAGATACTATTATTTCATACGAATAACAATTTAGAAATTAAAATGGATTTTAATTGTTTTGTGTGTGGAGCAAAAACGTCAATTATTACGAAAATGATTCAACATTTGAAATTAATTCATGGACTATTAGACTCTAAGTTTCTTGTATTAAAATGTGTCAAAAGTAAAGAATGCAAATCTCAGTTTAATACCTATAGTGGTTTAAAAAGACATGTAATTAACTGTAAGAATCAAAACAATATCCAATCGAAACGCGGTAGTAAGCCTACAATGAAAAATTCTGTCAGAAACTATAATGAACAAGATATTGGTGAACAAAAAATTTCCATCTATGTAGATCCTAACTTGTCAGTAACCTCTTTCGCATCAGAGTTAACTATGCTAGGGTTGCCAGACAGTAAAATCGACATTATAATGAAGAAAACTCGTGATCTTGTCCAAAGTACTTTAACTAATATTTCGTTGATATTGAATGACGACATTTCTGGAAACAGTTCCTTAAGTGAAAAATTTTCGCATCTTACTATGCAAACCTTAAATCCATTTGAGACTATTGCCACTAAATATAAGAGAGATTTATTTTTGAAATCATCGGAATTCTATGTTCAACCACAAGAGATAGCCATTGGCAGTAGGTGGGACAAAAAATTTTGCACTATAACAAATTCATATAAAAGTTTTCTTGTGCAATATGCTATGCTATGCAATATGTTCCTATATTAAAATCTCTTGAGAGTTTATTCAAAACCAAAACTTTTAAAGAATTGTACTTTAAAAAAGACCATGTGTGCAATGAAACAGAATTGAGAGGTTTTTGTTGCGGTACTACTAGCAAAAATAATGCCTTTTTAAAGACGGAGAATACATTTCAGATAGTATTATTCTATGACGATTTTGAATGTACGAATCCAATAGGAAGTCGGAAAACTATTCATAAAATCGGATCTATATATTTCACTGTTCGTAATCTTCATCCATTTTACTCAACTCAGCTTGACTTTATTTATTTAGTAGCATTATTTAATATTAACGATTTGAACCAATGTTCAACATATAATGAGGTATGTACTTAAACCAATCATAAATGAATTAAAAATTTTAGAAAAGGAAGGTATTCTTATAGATTCAACTCAACTGCGGGGAACGTTAGTCGCTATTGTACATGACAATTTAGCCGCTAATTGTATGCTTGGTTTCGCAGGAAGCTTTATGGCAAATTATTTCTGCCGAATTTGTGAGACCCACAAAAAAGATATTCAAAGTCAGTTTTATGAAGATATAAGTAAACTGCGTACTCTTGAAAGCATACGAATTCAATCATTAAATGAAAATTGCGACTTAAACGAAACTAAAGGAGTCAAATTTTTTTCAGCATTTAATGAGATTAGGAATTACAATATAATTGATAACTGTACTGTAGAACCAATGCATGATTTATTGGAAGGCGTTGTACCATTTGCAATTACAATTATTTGTAAACACTTAGTCGCTAACAAAAAAATTAAATTAGGTGAATTGAACAATCGTATACATTCCTTCGACTACGGCTATCATTATAGGAAGAATTTGCCTACTGCTTCGATAACAAAAGATTCGTTTCCATATTCTGCTTCTCAGTGCTGGTGCCTGATTGTACACCTTCCATTTATAATTGGTGACTTAATAGATGATTCGTACATTACGAAATGGGAAGCAATAACAACTATATTGCAAATTCTAACAATTATATTTTCTAGGCAAATTAAAGTTGATGATATATATCGTTTAAAAAAATTAATTGCCCGCCATTTGCGCATAATAGTTGATGAATTTGATTTAACATTGATTCCGAAACATCACATTTTAACCCATTACCCCACCCTAATTTCCAAAATGGGACCTGTTTCCCATTTTAGCGCCATCAGATATGAATCGAAGCATCAAACACTGAAGTCTTTAAGTTCAACTTTGAAAAATTATATAAATCTCTGCCAGACTTTGGCCCGACGGCACCAGCAACGTTTAGCGTCAGTCTATTCTCAGATTGATTTACAGAAAGTTCCGAAAGTTGGAAAATTTGTACCAGCAGTTAAACATTTTATATTTAAGTATTCAAAATATCTCCCAGATTACTGTCAACATGATGCAATAGTGATTGTACCATGGATCCAAGAGTTAAACCACTTAAGACCTGGAGTATATTTGAAAAGTAATGTTTCTAGGACTAACGGACATTATGGCTTCCTAGAAATAAAATATATTCTCTACTACCGACAAGAATATTGGATACTATGTATAGAAGTGGGATGTGATTTATTTGATGACTTTCACAATGCATTTAAGTTAGAAGAAAAACATGAAAATAACCATATTTTAGTTAAGTACGATAAATACAAACATGCAGATATTTATTCTGCATCAATTTCAAGAAAAAATAATCAAAAATATGTTTTCTCTAAAAGAATATCTTAAAATTATTGTTATGTAAAATTGAATTTTGAATTTTTGTGTTTTACCAAATATTTGATGTATACATATACAAATATATAATAAAATAAACTGTCAAATAAATATAAAATTTGTTTCAGTAAACCTCCGTGAAAATCTTCAAACCTGGGTATAAAACTTATACATAAGCTGTATAAATTATTTATACGTGCTTATACTTTTTCTTATACGTTTGTCGGATATAAATTAATAAAGATTTTTATTAATTTTATAACAATAAAGTTTAAACTTTTAATAAGATCAATATATAGTTTTAATAATATGTTCAGATTAATACTATTTATACTGTAGTACGATTATTTTAATTACGTTAAGTTATTCGAATAGTTTATACACATTTTGTTTAAACTTTACACCTTCCGCGAATAGTTTTGATCAATAAATCAGCATTGTATTGTTTTAATACAGTAAAGTCTATGGAATTATATGTATACCAAAATATATAAAATTTGAACCATTTTTTCTAACCGTGTTATTATATATTATCGACGGTCTGGCGTAATCTCGGCCGTGCGACCGGTAGCGCAGTGCGTTGAGGCATCAGTCTCATGTTTGACTACCGGCGTTTCGGGTTCGAATCCCGTCCACGACGACGTTCGTGGCCATGGATGTGCAGGAGGTGCATGCTGGCAACTGCATTCTCCGAAACCAGTTTTGCCGTTGAAACGTCAACTGGGCCAGATGGAACGGTTGACGCGCTATACCCCACAAGGGGTTAGGGCAATTGAGTAGTAGTATCAAGTTAGCGGGTATGAATGCCTTGCGTAGGTATTATGCCGCGGCATCCTGATCCAAGTCGCCGAGCACTTTTTGCACTATTTTATTTGCATGCAAAATGACATATTTTTGGATAATGTTAATGACATATTGCGGCACGTTTAATTTGGTGAGGGAATTCAGAAGTTCTTTCGGCACTATACCAGTAGCCGACAACTATTAGTATTATACTCGAGGCAGGGATCGAACCCGCCATCTTTTGCGTGTTAATTGTCTTGACCCCTCCAGGAGTGTGGGCGCGTCAACATCTCTAACATTTCTATGCCTTGTAAACGTTTCGCTAGCATATCTACTTTTCGGGAGTACAGCTGCTAGCACGCACCTCCTATTCGCGCCGTTTTTATACTCACAAGTTCGGAGCACTGTGAGAGTTCTAGTAGTACCCACAGGCAGTTTTTGATCGCACCGAGATTGAGATTGAACTCCGAGCTCGAGATTAGTATCGTAGAGCGATGACCGAACAACCACGGCCACCGAGCGCTTGTCAGACCAACTCTCTAGAGATCGATCTACCGAACCGCGAATCAAAACGATAACAAGATCCAATAAGCTGTAAGAGGCTTTATATGTTTTCGCATTAAATGCAAGTCATTACATTGGTCCTTGGCTATATTGGCTAATTAATTGTGCGGTACGAGAACGTTTATCAACCATAACAATGGATGGATGAAACGATCAATTATCCGTCAACTGTAGTATACAATTATTTTCGGATTCTTTACGTTCAAGTGTCGCAGGCCATTTAACAACTTTTCCGCCCATTAGCTGCAGTTACAGGTAGTTATTAAAGCTAAACTCATACCTCACTATAGTCGTGACTCTGAAGAAATGGTGGTATTTCATCAGAATCACGACTACAAGTATAGTCAGGTATGCGACTTTTCTTGGGCCTCGCTACGTCTGTCTAAATCACAGTCTATGTACTATATGAACCCTGAACATGCAATCCAATCCGTTTCAGTTTCAATCATCAAGGCTCACATTGTACGTTCACTTAGCTCCTTTCATGATGTCATGTCTCATGCTTTGTATTACCGTGGATTTAATTTCGCAAATTTTATTTTCGGGGGAAAAACCTACATATCACATCAGATAACGTGTCAACTGGACGAAATTTCGGGGCCGGACATTATAATATATCCTAACATTAGTTTTGATTACTCAACTCTCTTTCTAGCTCTAATTCATGTATTCGTATTTTAGTGTTTGCCCACACTCCTTGTTTATGTGGTCAATATCCTTATAGGAAGATAACTTAACCAGCCGACGACATGATGGCATTCCTCAAACAAAGAAACTAGACGGATACAAAATGTATATAGAATGAGATTTTCAATTTCAAAAAATTAATAATTCGTCGTCCTATCACTATCAAAATGTTTGGCAAGAGAAAGGATAATGGAAAATTGAAAAGGATACATGGTGTTACGAATGCATGTTATGGATGAATTGAAATTGTTGTTCGGTCGCTCAATAAACAATCGGTCGGAAACGTTTTGTAGTGAAAAGTGGTTCGAAGAAACGAACCTTATGTATCGGGCGAAAAAAGAAACAAACACTGTAGTATTCATAAGCAATTTGAAAAGTATGCTTCACTTCCCATCGGGTTTTTTGGGTTGGATCGACGAGCGTGTTTAGTGAATTGAAAATGTGCATACATTATTGGTTGTTTGAAACCTTTTGTTGCACGTTTTTTTTATTATAGTCAGAACAATAACATTTGTGACGTATTGAAAAGAGCAAAAATTGAAGCGGAAGATAATACACATATCGATACCAAAAGTGACAAAGAAATATTGGATCATGGATATGTGGCTTCGATCTCATTTGAGTGGATTACCTAGAGAACTCGACGAAATCACCGAAAAAACATTCAGATATACTATAGAGTAATTACATATCTCCTTCTATCCTTTTCGTCCTTTCTGTGATTTATGTCCTATTGCGAACTAGGGCTTCGTCGAGCCACTGTCACCGCATCAACATTATTTTTGACTAGAGTGCGTCTGGCTTGGTGGCTTATGTCCCGACTAGAAGAATGGACTGTCGTCGATTTTGAGCCAGTATACTCGGGTTTTAGAGCAGCCATCCAAAAGAAGCATATTTAAAAACGACGAAGGATTAGGAGGAATGAAGGGAAATGTTCATCCTTCTGGATACGGAAGAAACCGAAATTATTATATTACGAACAAAAAAAATCATAGAACTCTATAATAAAATTAAAACAAAAACTTCTACTGAATTCTTTCGAAATGTATAAAATTAATCACGATAAAAAAAATTATAGAATTTAAAGATGAACAAAATTAACAGGAACTTTTTTCTGTCTTTAATGTCCTTTCTGTATTTTTTTTCCTTTTTGTCCTTTACTTTCGCTACGTGTCCTACATACTTTCTATCCTTTCAGTAATCTCCGTTCATTCTGTCCTCTTTTTATCTCTGGTTCTTCCCTCTTCTCTTCAGAATTTTATGTCCATTCTGTCTCTTAATGTCCTTTACAACCTTTATGAGATGACTTTACTTTCACTCCATTTTCAATTTCCCAGTTGCAATTTATGGACTTCCATCTATTCCTTTCCATCTATTTTCTAGGCCATGGTATTTGCTTTACCTAAACCGAGACGATCTGAACGTGCCATGACGATGGTGGAGTGAATTTTTAGTTTGACTAACCATTAAAAAAATATCCATATCAATCAAAAAGGTCCCTCCGGATGATGTGAATCAATACAAGACGGATAAAAAAAAGCAAGACCTAATTCAAATTGTCGCCCTGATACCGTGTAAATGCCGTTTGCCATACATATTTTACAATGGTGTAGTGGAATTTCCACTATTCATGTCAACCACTTTTGAAAAAAAAAAAAATCTGCGCCGAAACAGCTGCTGTCCTGCAAAAAAGAAAAAATTGCTGGACTGGAGCATATTCCCTGGTTCCGAGTAGCATATCCTTTTTGCACTTTTTTTTGTTGTTGAATGATCCTTAGTCTCTGCTATTTTTTCATCTACAACTCGCCTGTCCACCTTTGCTGACCACATATAGGTACATACGAATGAGTAAGTAACGCAAATGAAAATAAAAGACTGTGTACGTTGTCATCAAAAAAAGCACAGCTCCTGGTTGTAGCTGTCGGAATGATTTTTTTTGCATACCGACAACGACCATGGTGATGTCGAAACCAATGAATAAAAACAATTTCTGTACTGAGTTTATAGCCGTCTGTTTTCTTGTACAATGGAACAGGACAAGAACACACACATACATTACAGTGGTGACCGATCGTATACGACAGTCAGCTAGTATCGAGACGTCGAGGTGAGTTGACTCAGTTATTATTAATACCCACATTGCCAGGAGCCAGCATCTGGAATCTTCTGATCCGCAGTGCGTATAGGGTAGCGAAGAGTCATCATCATAGGGAGTTATTACCCTTGTTCGAGGCTGTGAAACCTTTTCAGTATACAAGTATGATTGAGGGGCGCCGCTGTGTTATTTTGAACAATCACGTTTTTAGTCGTATTGACAGCGTTACAAGTCTGGATTTCGAGTCCATCGCCCGTGCTGAAAAGGAAGATGAGGAACTTCAAATGCTTAGGAATACTCCTGGTCTTACTACTAGAGGTCCCGGGGGCGATATTCCTATCCACTGTGTTGTCAGCAAAGAAAATTTGCGACCGTTTATTCCATTGCAATTTCGGCGCGACGTATTTACAAAGTTGCACGAACTAAATCACCCGGAAATTCGAGGTACGTCTTTTGGTTTCACGATATTTCTGGCCCCGTAGTGACAATTATGTGCGTCAATTTGTCCTTCAATGTCTACCATGCCAGCGAACTGAAATAAAGCGCCACACGCGGAGACGACGTGTATGTATCCAAATATCCTTTGCCATTAAATTTTTTTGACCATATAAACATCGACATCATCGGTCCATTAAAACTATGTCTGGGGTATCTTTACTGCTTGGCGATGTTTGATCGTTATAGTCGCTGGTTGAAAGTTGCACCGATTGACGACATTACGGCAGCACAGTGCTGCCAGATGGTGGGAATTTTCCCACTTGGTGGGAATTTTTGTCGCAATTTTGAATAAGTGGGAAAAACGGGAGGAATTCGAGAAAGGGGAGAAAAAGTGGGAATTTTTGAGGAGTCACTTAAAATTTCAATTTCAACCGCGACGTGCATACGTACCAATACCGACAGTGTGTATTGTGTGTTGTGTTTTGTTATTGTTGTTAAGTCCCTCCCATACTCAAATGCTGACTCCGAGTGTTCCTTTTCCATTGTCACCGATGTGACAACTGCGAAGAGAAACAGCATGGGCGACAGCACCCTCGATGTCATCTGTGTTGTGCACAAAGCGATGAAGCGGCGTAGGGTTCCTTGCTACAAATTTCTGGTCCCACAAACTTATTTAAAAAAACACAACAAGGACATGTACAGCTACAACAAAGCAGTTCCTCCTGGTCAGTTACAATGATTCAAAAGAGCTGATACTATTTTTTTTTTTAATTTTTATGTTAATTTTAGTGGATTAGTTTTGTTCCTCGTATAAACGAATAGAAATTATAATAGTTTTTTTTTTGTTATTGAAATGCTATGTTGTTTTATTTTCGGGTTTCATAATGCCTAACAAGGCCTAATTTATGGGTTCCTGACTTCAAACGATTTAAATTTGCGAGCTTATAGCTGGGGTACAGTACCAAGCACTGCGCAGTGAAACTATTCTTAAATTCATTACTGTTCAGCGCCTTTCCCTCTTGAAAACTATTTGAGTGCAAAAATGTGCTCAAAAATATACTTAGTTTTACGAAATCTATCGTTTTGGCCATGAAATAAGCCATTTTCTAGTGATTGGGCGAATTTTCGTTCAAAAAAGGGAAAAATGGCAGCCTTGGGAGGGAGAAGTCGCCTGAGGCATCTGGCAGCACTGCGGCAGCAACCGTGCCTCGTAATTTATTGTGCACCTGGATTGCTAGTTTTGTTGTCCCCCGTCGTATTACCACTATCGCGGTCTATTCAGCGAACTCGCATTTTGGGAATAAGCCACCTCAGCCCCACGGCGCATCATCCCGCAGCATATAGCCTTATTGAGAGTCAACACTGCACATTGAAAACCGCCATAATGTGCCACGAAAATGACGACTGGGTTTCGATTCTTCTATAATGTTTTATTGGACATGCGCATATAACACCCCACGCCGATTTCAATTGTACGTCATCTGAATTATTATATTACGGTACAACTGTCCGTGCCCCAGTCTGCCTGGCTATGAACCATTGAGAGCGAACTTCGCTCGACGAAACAGTAGAAAGAATACGAAATCGACTGCGAAAAACTGCCTCCACAGATCCAATGCGTCATTCATACAGAAAGGTTTTCAACCATCCGGATCTACCATCGTGCAGACAACATGTGTGCGTGTCGATAGTGTGACACCACCCCTGACACCACCATATGAAGTGCAGCGAAATAAGACATTTTTCATGTCTAACCTGGATGGAAATCATATAAAAATATTTCGATCGACCTTCCTAAACCGGCTTACATCTTAGCTCAGTTGCCAGTCGTACCTATGATACGTTCGGGACGCGTTGTCAAAATTCGCGAGTGATATTAGCATCCAGCAGCGGTCACCGTAAACTTTTCTTCATCCCTCAGATACTAGAGGCGGAGTACTGTGGTAACCGATCATATGCGACAGTCAGCTAGCACAGAGATGTCGAGGTGAGTGACTCTCTTATTATTATCAATCCCCACATTGAACTAATAAGCCAGTAAAATTAAATTTTAATAGTAAAAATTAGGGAAAGATCTAGAAATAATTTTAATCCCTTCTATAGGATACTAAAGATATGGAAACTGATTTTGCACAGACGCAGAAGGTGAGCTTAACTTTTGGTGGGCGAAAATTCGAGAATTTTTTTTTTTTTTTAATACGAGTATTATCCTAATAACTTCTAAACTGTGCCTTGGATGGAAAAAAAATTGCATTTCAAAATTGAATAGCGTTGAATTCTGCATTAAATGCATTGCTCAAAGTTAAATGTCACTTCAGTAGTATAATCAAAATCGATTGTCAAAAAACGAAAGTTTTCGAGGCTTCGGAGAAAAATCACACTTTATCACTTTTCAAGCTCATAGATCTTTGAAACAGAGGCTTCAAATAGAAAAAACTTCAGTGTGAAAGTTAAAGATAATTTAATTTCAAGTCTAACGTAGCTACTTTTTTTTCAATTCAGCCATTTTTTACAGTAGTTATGAGCAAAAATTTAAAAATGCCTGCTAGCGTCTAAAAGCTAAAAGTTTCAATTTAGTCAGAAATTTTTGAGTTATTGCGTTTTTACCAAAGAAAACTCATGGATTTTGCAAAGGTAATTTAACCTTAACCTAATGCGGTTTTCGCACATAAGGGTTTTGCATTTATCCGTTCTCGACTGTATTTTACAATGTTGTATTAGAATTTCCACTATTCAAGTCAACTTTTTTTTTTAAAGAGAATCTACGCCGAAACAGCTGGTCTGGACTGGAGCATATATCCTGGTTTCGAGTAGTGTACAATTTTCGTACTTTTTTTTTGTATGATCCCTAGTCTCTGCTTTTTTCATCTACAACTCGCCTGTTCACTTTTGCTGACCACATACTTACGAATGGGTAACTAACGCAAACGCAAATAAAATCCTGTTTACGTTGTCATCGAAAAATCACACAGCCCTTGGTTATAGTGAGAGAGTGATGTTTTTGCATATCAACAGTGACCAAGGTGATATCCAATTCCATGGATGATAACAATTGATGTACCGAGGTTATAGTATATATATATATATATAGTATAGTATATAACAAATCGAAAAAGTGGTTCTCACACCGACGCGGCGAAAAAAAAAAATGTGTAGTAAATTTCTGGCGCCGTCAAAAATCTGACAACGGCGCGGCGTCTTACGGGGATGCCAACACTGACGCGAAGTTTCGCCACTTTGTGCAACAATTCTTTCCGCGTTCAGCTCGCTGCAGAAGGCGTTTTTTCACACTGTCGTCGCGTCTTCTTGTAGGATAGTCTATAGAGATCGTGGCGCCGCATATGCGCCGCACGTTTTCGCGCTGCATTTTTTGTGCGTTGAAGTATGGATTACTTCCCTCATAATTGCATTACTGCTTTATACCTTTATCATCACTTCACTGTCTACGGAGATCTGGGAAACGTTTACTCCCGATACAACAACTTCAGAAAGAACTGTAACCACCTGCAATGGACCATATCCTGGTAGTGCTGCTTCCACCGGCAGATCTATGGCAGCACCTGATGATTAAGGATCTGTCGGTGGTACGGAGAGGCCGAGGTTCCCATTACGCCTGGACCTTGATGCGAACGCGAGGGATTGTACACCGTCCGCCAACTATTCCATCCTAATTGCCTCATTTTTTTATCATTCCCAATTTTTACCTCCCCTATTTGTGTTGTCTTCCCCAGGCCTTTTAATTTTAATTAATACGTAAAGTATAGGCCGCTGCTTAGCTCGTTGAGGGGCCTTTTTCTTCGCCAGATGGCACCTTCACGGTCACTATGCTACTTAGGCTCCGTCCCCACGGGCATCTTCGGATGCCCACCAAATCGTCCGTTACATAACTACTACGAACTGCGTCATCAAGGCGGTAAAAAAACCTGGTCTACAGCGAGTTTTCGACGACGCGGAAAATATCGTTGCAGAAAGTGGCGAAACTCGCCGGTGTGAGGACCATTTTATTCTACTACCTTAATAAAATTTGCTACTTGTAGATTTGTATTTTCACTGAGGAAATCATAAGTTAGTGCGGGAATTTTATTACCGGCAGAAGCATACAGAGCAGCGGCATCAAATGTGTCTTGGGTATTGTACTTTCTTGCACCTAATTTCGTTAAACATGTTTTGAAAGCTTTGCTCATGTGCGGTAGGTTTGCGAAAGCTCATTGCCCAAAGCATAGACGATGCTGCTATGCTTCTGCCGGTAATGTGCGCGGTTCATTAGTTTTGTTTTGATTGCTGTTCTTTATAATTTTGTTTGGTATATTCCTAATTATCCCAAACGCACCGTGTTGTGAAAAGAGCGAGAAAAGTGAGCATTCTAAAGCGGTATATTGAAGGTTGCAACCCCTTAAGTGACGGATCCCACTTCGGCGGAGTACGAATAAATTATCACAATATACAATAAAACCCACTATTAGGGCCTTCGTCCACAGACGCAACGCGACTGCGATCCAACTTAAAAGCGAGTTGCATGGGCGTTGCACGGGAGTCGCATTATAGTCGGATATGTGTTATTGCGTAGAACCTCGTCCACTGGTGCGACTGCAACGCAACTCGGACGCGACCGACTCCAAAACGACTTGGCTGTCCGGTTGCATGTCGATTTTCGTGCGACTTTTATTTGGTTTCTGGTGTTTTGATATTTGAGTGAGCATAAATTTCAGCTCTAGGTGAGGGATTTTTGTATGTACGCGAGGCGAATATGATAAGTGATTGATAAGCTATAAGCGCATTTTTTGTGTTGGGACACGAGATGTCTAGAGTCGTGCATTGTATGATTGTTTCCCCACGAGAACAGGGTGACCATTCAGGGGTGGGCAGCTCCAAACTTTTTCTTATTTTTCAACTTCAGATTCGGAATCAGCGACCCAAAATTACCTTGTAGTTCGAACTATGGCAATGGGCCATTGTCTGTAGCAGACTTGATACGTGCTTTTACGCGAGTTGCACTCGCGGTCATGATTGCATATGTGTAGTTTCACTACAATGTGAACGTTGCGCGAGTATGTTTCAAGTGAAGATAATTTCGGATGGAAGCACTCGTCCGATCTGGCTGTTTTCATGGGGAAATACTTGTCCGATCGGGCTGGTTCGAGCTATAAGGCAATTTTCGGTCGCTGATTGCGAATCCGAAGTCAAAAAAAAAAAATTGGGGTTGTCCACCCCAGAATGGCCACCCTGTTCTCTAGTACATTCCCCTCTTTCATACGTTCGCCTACAAAAACTCTGCATTTCACAGCCACACATCGCAAACGCGAAAAAAAAGATACATTGCCAAAGAAATGATATACATATTTCTACACCATTGGCCGTCCGCAATCATCCTCACCCAAGAAGAAACGTTTCACATATCAGTACGAGAGCGAAATCTCTGTACAAACTAGTGGTTTCATTTTACCACAACACGAGTCGCAGGAGAGTTGCGTCAATAGACGAAGAGCATGCAACGCGACTTTCGTGCAACCGTCGCAAACACGTTGGGTTGCAGTCGCGTTGGAGTCGCGTTGCATCAGTGGACGAAGGCCCTTAGTCTAAGACGCGAACCACTATGCGTCGCCCGGTGCATTAGGATTGTTCAATTTTCTTTTTTTACGTGCTAGGTCAAACATGGCGACCGATTCGGTCACTGCTCTACGATCTAGAGAACGGAGGTTCGACCCTCGTCGCGAGCGAAAATTGCCTGTGGGTACTAACAGATCTCCTATTGAGCTCCGAGCTTGTGAGTATAAACATAAAGGCGGCGCGGAACTGCACGCCCCAAATTTAATATGCTATCGAAACGTTAACAAAGGCATATAAATGCAATAGATGTTGACGCACCCATGCCCCTGTAGTGGTCAAGACAATTAACATTATGTTCAGTTCCGCTCGGTTGTACCAAAAAAACCGGTGCATGCTAGCATAGTAAGCGTTTATCTTCGAGTTAAGGAATGGGTTTTGGGATTTTGCAGGTTTCATGACACTCGTCAATTCCCAGTATGTGCTTAATATTGCATCATATGGAAAATGTAACTGAAAAAACAACACACGTGGACATATGCACTCCCTAAATAAAAATAAAGGACATCTCCAGAGACAGGTGGATTTCGAGTTGGAATGCTATGTGTACGTTTGGCTACGAGAGCACAAGATGCAGAGATTTCGCCATGTGAGATGTGAGTATCCGTGGGGCTTAGGAGTTATTCATGTGCATATATGAACTACTGTATGAATTTCCCCATTCTGGTAAAAAAAATGCAAAAGGTGCAAAAATGTACATTTATTTCACTCAGATATAGAGTGAATCCTACGCCATATGCAACGAGCGAATTTCAAAGGCTCACATAGAGATTAGCGTAAAAATGGGGGCGAATTATTTTCGATTCATATACAAATAGATAGGGGCGAGTTGCTGTGGCTCGACGTCGATCCTTGGCCGTCAAGTTGTACAAGAGTTGCTAGTATTCTAAGTATTCCTATAGCGTACTAATCAAAGGACATGGTTTAAGTGGCTGATTCGAAGGTGAACCCAAATTTGCTACCAGAAGTCTAGTTGTTTTTTGGGTTCATGTAGGGTTCAAATCAGAGCGCATTCTCAAATGGGGGGCGACCAGTAACGCAGTGTGTTGAGGCATCAGTTTCATGTTTGACTACTGGCGTTTCGGGTTCGAATCCCGTTCACGACGACGTTCGTGGCCATGGATGAGCAGGAGGTGTACGCTGACGAAACGTCAACTGGGCCACATGGAACAGTTGACGCGCTATGCCCCACAAGGGGTTAGGGCAATTGATAGAGAGAGCAACATCAAATCCAGCCCGCAGAATTGAGAGACGTAGAATCTGTCCTATTCCCTTTTTGGGATATTTCGGATATGTCTGCCTAACGCAGCTGCACAGAAAGTGAGTTTCCTTTTCCATGTCATCCTTGCATGGACAAGGCTCCTTGTGGAGAATGCCCAATCTGGCCGTGTGTTCCCCTAACGGCCAGTGCCCTAATGCGACCGCCGTGACTCTAGTCAACTTTGGCCAGATTTTACTCAAGATCGGATGGCCATATTTTCCTCAACGTAGCGCATGTTAGCAAAGCGCCCCAATTGAGATCAGCTCGTGACATGAAGTATCTATATAATTCCTTTCTCACGTCGCACAAGAGCGTCCAAACTTCCATTGCATAAGATGCATTTAAAGCGGATCCTCACATTGTGAGCTCATCGGCCTCTTCACTGCCCTTTTTTTTCGATGTCTGACAGAGACAGATTCTGAAGCGGCTGGTCATTTCGGTTAACGCTCATGCTCATTTACTTACAGCCTCCAACGCGTTAATGGCAGATTGACTGTCAGTGAAAATTGTAACGTTCCTACCAGTTTCCGGGGTTCGTCCCAGCATTCGACTAGCTTCTTGTATAGTTATAACCCCGGAATACACAACTAACCCAAATGATGGTGATATTGAAGAAGCCTCCCATCTCTGCGTGGGCTGAACGGCAGTTATAAATGGCCTTAGATATCGTCAAGATGGATTTGAGTGAGCAAATTGCCACCTTACTGTCTGTGTAAATAGTTGTGTCCCTCACAGTAATAACATGACTTCCCGGCCAAGATAGAAATTCAGAGATCGCTGAAACCTCCTCATGTAGGACACTGCAATAGTCAGGAAGACGGAATGCAAGGCTTATCCTCGACCTCCTTCGTCGGTCCTAGAGCCATCTGTATAGATGACCATGGAATCGGTGGTTAAGGTCATATCCTCCGTCCATAGACCCCTCGAGAGAATCGGACAAGTGAAGTTTCAAAATTAAATTTTTAAGGCATATCGTTCGTATGAGGATAGCCAGGTTGTTCATTATAGTGTCTCGCACTCAGTGCCCGCCACTGGCCCTTTCGAGAAAGCTCAAAGCCCTTTTTGCTGCCAAGTTGAATATCCTACGGAAGCAAGCCGAGAATCACATCTAGTACGCCTGACGGAGTGGCTCCAAAAGCCCCCGTTACGGCCAACGCAGTAGTGCTGTCCGCCACACCTTGATACCGTACAATAATATAGGACGTACAACAGCTATGTGTACCTATATATCCAATGTACGATTTTCGACTATAAGCTCCAGTTTTTAACTATGGCCCTCCTACACGAGTAGAGTGCAATAGTAGCTATTCTCACTCGTTCTTGAATATTATGCACCCACCTTGGCTTCCTGTCAAAGATAAGACCGAGAAATTTAGCTGTATCAGAGAAGGATTCGTGTACTTTCTATCGAAAAGTACTAGCTGCGTCTTATCCGGGTTAGCCTTTGCGCCGCACCGATTCGCCCCACTCTGTTAGAATGGATAGGTCATTCTGCAGCATCGGGTATCAGGAAACCTGCCCGTGACGGCGATGGTGTCTGCGGAAGCAATGACTTTACACCCCAGGACAAGGAGGAGTGTATTTCTGCCCTTCTCTGCACTTGTCCTGCTTTGGCAAGAGGGAGGAAGACATTTCTTGGATCGCACTTTTTCACTGAACTGAATATAACGTAGTTAATGTTCATAGTGGCAAACTCTATTGTTTTATTGCAATTTATGTGTGGTTCAATGATTAGGATTCTCGGATGATACGAGTTGATGGTAAAAAACAAACGAACCCCATTTTAGTACATGTGCTCTGTGGTAACATCAGCCCTTACACCCAACCTAACCGTGGTGCATGGTACGTACAATACGTTCATCGTTGAATGCTTTTCTCCAAAAAGGAATGCGTCGACGCTTTTAATAGACGCATGACTTTTGAGGACTAAAAGTTTAAATATGGACATATCCCTAGCCCTCTAGGTAACACAGTTGGGCCCATTTAAAACTCGATTCCTGTATCCGCCACTACGTGATCATTCATTATACCTATATTTACGCACAAGAGAGCGGAATGGCTTCGTGTAATTCCTAATGTATCATTTCGAAGGAAATACGTTCTCTGGGCAATATCCAACTTTGAACCCTTCAAGACTGCTGAGCCTGATGATGGCATCATTCCGACAAACATACAGCATGGTTCGTGCCTTGTTGCCCTTGGGTTGAAACCATTTTCAAAACATGTCTTCACCTAGTCTATGTTCCCCATTTATGAACGGAGGTAAACCTGGTGTTTATTCCCAATACAGAGAGCACTCCCGTACGCTTAAAAGATTTAGGAACCATTAGTTTATCGGCTGTCCTTCTATTGACACTGGAGAGACAAATTGACTTCCACCTAAGATCAATCATGCCTACTGTAAGCGTAGATCTGTGCATACAGCGCTTTACTCTGTCATTAGTCACATCGAGAAATCCATATACAATATTTTAAAAACTTTTTAAGCAAACCACGTGTCTAACAGGAGAAGAGAATCGATGAGTATGCACTTCCAATAAAGCCGTCCACCAATTCAGGTGTCGATGATTGAAACATTGAAAAATAAAAGATGTCAAGTATGCCATTCATGTCACTGGTATAATCCTTTTGTTTACCCACAAACTTGTGTTATTCATCCACCAAACTTTTCCGACAACTTATACTGTGTTCAACAAAGCGTCCATACGAGCACATGCCCCAATACCATCCGGAACAATATTTTGCATTTCATGCGACACATAAGCTCCCATTCGATTTAGAACTTGGGTAAAATTTTACAACGAACGTATGCAAATCGCTTTGAGGAATAATTCTAAAGGATTCGTCCACATACACATATGTCATATTTCCGAGGAGGTTGTTGTTATAAATGAGCTGTCAGCCACTTTCTATTATTTCAACACACATGCAGGGCACTGCGTCAACAAGAATGACTAAACATCCCGTAAAAGAGTGGGAATTTATGTTCATATCCATCGAGGTAGTAGATCTAGGAAGAGGTGTGAATGTGACGTTCGATACATTTTCAATCCCCAGTCTTCCCCTATCAGCTTTCTGTCGTGTGGGGCGAAAAAAATTAATAAGCCATAGCTTTCCTCGACTCGCCGTAGAAGCGACTCAATGGAGAAGAACATGCCTGCCACATGCATTATCCGAAACCAATTATATACAAAAGATACGCGCACTAGGCCTCCAGTTGATGCGCTATGCCCCAAAGGCACCCTCCCCTCTTGGCTGCTTAACAAGGGGTTAAGGTAATTAGAATTTCCTTTTTCTGTCGACTGTCAATTGCAAAGGGTCACATTTGGAATCATATGAGAAGACGACAGCCGATGAGTAACATTAGACAGCCACGAACAAAATCCGTGTCGGAAGGAGAAAACGATCATTGTCCAATGGCTGGGTATTATTGGGTGGAGTGTGACAGTGTGGTTAAACGGATACCAAAAATTTTGCCTCATGTCCTCTCTTTGAAATCAGTTTTTATTTTACTCTAAGTTTGCATTTATCTTAACTTTCGTTCTGCATTGTACGTTTATTACGTAAAACACACACGCACTTCAAAGGCAAGAGTGGCCCCCACCACCTTATTATTATTATCTGTACATCCTTTCGTGTTGCTTTCAGTTCCTTGAAATAATTTGTTTCCTTTTGGTATAAAAGGCGTCAGAATGGATACAATTACAGTATGTTGAACTCTTATCTTATTGTCGTCTACACATATCAGGAAATCTCGACAAAATACGAAAAAGCTTCCAATGCGGAAGTAGTTGTTACTGGAGTAGAGTCTGTCGACCCACGGAATCAGTGAGAGAACTAAGTCAAACCTCGGCTATTAAAAGAAGACGACGGTTTTCAGCCAAGTCGTTATTATCGAATTTTGAATTCCAGCCAATTGAACTAAAACTAATAAAGACTTGGTTTAGATTGTACCTAGTTCGGCCTTGGTACGCTTCCAAAATGATGAGTTCCAATGACAAAAACTAATGGGATCTGTAATGAACCACCTGTAATGAACCATATTATGGTCTGGTAGTGCTGCTCCCACCGGCAGATCGAAGCAGCACCTGATGAGTAGTGATCTGTTGGTGGTACGAAACCAGAGGCCGAGGGTCCCATTACACCCGGACCCAGGTGCGACCGCGTGGGCGTCTAATCCGTCCGCCAACCATTCCATCCTTATCGACAAATTTTTTTTTATTCCCCATTTGTACCTCCCCTGTTTGTGTTGTCTTCCCCAGGCCTATGCATTTTTGTAAATACGTAAAGGACAGAGGCAACGAGCGGCGAAAATATCGCCCACATCTCCCGAACTGAGCTACAGCAAGCATAGGCCGCTGCTTAGCTCGTTGAGGGGCCTTTTTTTTCGCCAGATGGCACGGCCCGACCTTCACGGTCAATTATGCTACCTTAGGCTCCGTCCCCACGGGCATCTTCGGTTGCCCACCAGACCGTCCGTTACAGATCTCCCCATTCCAAGTCTGTAAATACGGAACACGTGCCAGTTAATGGCATGATAAATTTGTTAAGGGTTCCACTGTCACCACGGTAAGCCGCTTCCTCTGCCTTCTCCGCTAATGCATTGATGTTGTTGCGTTTGTCTCGTTTTACGCTTCTTTGCACGCCTTTCTGAAGAGAACCGTATTCAGCTCTAAGTTGATCTTTGACTGCGTCGTCAGTAGCTAAGTTGATTTGTTCTTTAATTTTCTTGCGTGCCGAAGATAGAGACTATGTGGAGTCACTAATGAATGGCCTTCTACCGCGCTCCAAACTGCCCGCAAAAGTTTCATCGCTCGAAATAAATGAGTCCTCAGCGACGTTCCATCTACGAGTATCATCAATTGTAGGAGTTTCATAAGGTGGTGGTGCATTAGCTCTTTCGTGCGAGGCGGTGGAATAAGCACGTCTTATAGATGGATCCTTAAGTTTTTACACATTGAAACGTGGCAAGATTTGTACATTTTGAGGGCGATGGATCGCTTCCGTTCGTAAGCGCACTTTTGCGATAACAAGTTGGTGATCTCTCCCAATACCAGCATCCCGTTTCGACCTGACGTCTAAGAGACAGTTCCTCCATGTCTTGGAAATGGCTGTATGGTCAATCTGGTTTTCAGTTCTGCCATACGGAGTAACCCAGGTTGTTAAATGGCATCGATTGTGCTTGAACAAAGTACCGACGATGACGAGCTGCAAAACTCCACAAACATCTCGCCCTTTTGGTTCCTGTTGCCTAGACTATCATTGCCCATTAGGTGTTCCAAGCCATGTTTGTCAGACCCGACTTTGGCATTGAGATCCCCCATAATAATATTTATGTCACCTTTGGGAGCCTTGTCGAAGGTGTCGCCGAGTTGGTGATAGAATGCGTCTTTAGCTGATTGATCCGCTGGTTCAGTAGGGCCGTAGCACTGAATTATTGTGAGCTTCCTTATCCTGGATTTAAATCTGGTTGTAATGATACGGTCGGAGATGGGCTTCCAGTAAATTAGAGATAGGCGTGTTCCTCTAGTCAACAGGATTCCGACGCCTGCCATTCTAGGTGAGGTATCGTCTTCACTTCCAGAGTAGAGCAGCACTGTTTGGGAACCTGGCGAAGAAATCGTTCCCGATTCAGGCCATCTTATTTCGCTCAGTCCTAGTATATCGATGTTATATGCGGTCATTTCCCGTTCGATTTCAGTGAGCCTTGCACTATTGCACTCGCCCCACATCGTTCGAACGTTCCAAAAACTGATCGTGGTCCGTTGTTTGTAGCCAAAAGTCGTTGCCGGTGAATCTGTCCATGGTATCCAAGGCTCGTTTAATGTTTCGAGTATAGATTTATTTCAGGTATGCAGGTCACAAGACCACATACCCAATCTTGGGGGAAGGGTTGCTTAGGTGTCCTAAGAGTCGCCGGGAGCTATTTTTTATATAGCGCAGAGGTAGCTCTCCAATGGTGTTTTTAATTGCGCGTTCTTTTGATCATCTTTCAGCTGGGTGTGACGTGTTGGTGCTTTCACAACTTTGATGCAACACCACCGTTCGCCAATTTCCTGAGACGCACTGGTGTTATTAGCCATTCAGGATGATCATCGTTATGTGCCTCTACCAAATGTTTTGCAGTGCAAAACTCGGTTGGCTTGGTTAGCCGTTCCAGAGGGCGCCCACGAGGAGGACTATGGAAGGAGTCTTTTGCCCCAGACAATAAATTTAGATAAAAATAATTTTAATTTGAATGTTTTTTCAGTCATTTTTTAAGTAATTTTTTTTTGTCTCTAACATAATGTGGTTCATTTTGACTTTGACTCACTGCATATTTGGCGTTCCGTCCACAAAACATCGATTTTCTGCTAAACACCGGACTACAGGTAGTTAGAATATTTTTCATGAATTTCGGGATTTACAAAAGTGCGGATTTACGTAAGTCAGCTATACATATGTCGGAGAGTGACTGTGCTTGTTGACCGTTGGTTTTTCAAGTGCAACTTTCATGGTCACACTTCGATAGGCTGAAAAAATTGAATTAAATTTGAATTTCCTGTCCTTTTCCACCGCCGTCTATGGCGTTCGTGGCCATGGATGTTTGTGTTGTCTTCCCCCTGTGGTGCGGGGCGTAATCATAAGCCACAACATTTCCCGACTGGGAGCCAGAGGTGCATGCTGGCAACGTTCATCAGCTTAAACTGGTTTATGCTAACGAAACGTCAGCTAAGCCACATAGAATAGTTGACGCGCTATGCCTCCCTAGGGGTAAGGGAAATGAGTAGTAGTAGTAAAATGGAAACTGCGTGAAACCGCCTTTTACGAAATAGTTCTTGAATTAACGGTGCGTGCCCTCATTTTGTATTCGGCAAAGACTTTCTTCCTCTTAAAACAAAAAAAAAAAACTTCTACACATATACTCAATTGCCCTAACCCCTTGTGGGGCATAGCGCGTCAATTGTTCCATGTGGACCAGTTGACGTTTCGTTGGCATAAACTGGTTTCGGAGTATGCAGTTGCCAGCATGCACCTCCTTTCTACACATATGCAAATGACAGTTTCCTTGAGATATGGCAGATTAATTTCAATGAATGGAATGTTTTAAGCAGCTCGACGTAGAGCACACAGAAAGAAAGTCTACGGAGGATTTTCAGCACTAACTCATGCGGACTTATGCAAATTTCTGAATTCGAAATATGCATATATCCCATTTGCCCTTTTAATTAAAATAAAAATCTACTCCCGGACAAAGTACATAGGCCTTGGCTAGTATTAGTAGAGCCGGCGCTGTGATTATTGAAACGCCTACACATGGTACGCGGTAAATTGGCAGTACGAGTAATATATGCTGTAATTAATCGAAAACGCTTAATGCCCTTCTCAGAATCACAGAGTGAAAATTTTGTACTGATTTCAAAGAAGAAAAAAAAGGACTTCATGTTATAGCGTTATAGCGTGATTACGAACTTGGATGGATTTGTTTGTTGGCATGTAAATGGTAAATCGTTCTCAGGATCAACAATTTAAGGGAGTTTGTAACTATTTTATTTGGGGGCTCTGAATTTTTAAACAAAAAGTGAACTGAAACCCTCCTATATGGCCAGTTTATAGGAGAGGCTGGCACTCATTCAGTAGGATCTTGACCATTCTCAAAATCAATTACAATAACTAACTAACCCATTCTACAAATATTTGTTGAATTTTTCAAGTCGCTAGCTTCATTCTTTCAAAATTTATTGCTTATTTGAAGTTTCACTTGTAGGAGAGGTAGGGGTTCCTTGGGTTGGATCTTGCCCATCATTGCCAGCAACCAATTAGATCACCCTACAAATATTTAAACAAAATTTCAAGTCTCTAGCTTCACTCTATCGAAAGTTATCGCTTATTTGAAGTTTCATAAGGAAAGTAGGGGTTTCGTTGGTGGGATTTTATGTATTTTCAATATTAGCCAAGTGGATCCTACTACAAAAATTTCACCAAAATTTCAAGTCGCTAGCTTTATTTTGTCGTAAGTTATCGCTTATTTTAAGTTTCATTTCTAGGGGAGGTAGGGGTTCCTTAAGTCGGATCTTGCCCATCTTAATGCCAACTAACTCAATCTCATTTCAAACACATTTGACCAAAATTTCAAGTCGCTGTCTTCATTCTATCAAAAGTTGTCGCTTATTTGAAGTTTCATTTGTAGGGGAGGTGGGGGTTCCTTGGGTCGGATCTTACCAATTTTCAATACCAGCCAATAAGGTCTTACTAGCAACATTCCACCAAATTTTGAACTTGCTAGTGTCATTCTATCGAAAGTTATCGTAATTAAACGAATATTTTATTTTTTGAATTTTGTAGGAGAGGTAGGCGTTCCTTTGATCTGATTATGCCCAACTTACTAAAACTCAAGCAACTTCTTATCTCAGGGCTACATGCCAAAAATCAGGTGTCTACGTCAATTGGTTCAAGAGTTATAGACAAAAAACCTGAAAAGTAGGGTAGTACGGGGCTCTTTGTAAGAAAATTACCGTTAGTTTTCAACTAATCGATTTTATTTTCCCATGAAAGTATAACATTACCCTCACAAGTAATTTACCAAAGATAGAGCTTTTCGTGTTTATTTAATCGGGAGTTATAGATACATTTAAGTATTTTACATATGTAGGGGAGGTAGGCGTTCTCTTGGTCTGATCATGCCCATTTTTAATACCAACCAACTAGATCACACTGCCAACATTTGACCAAAATTTCAAGGCACTAGCTGCATTTTATCGAAAGTTATCGTGCGAACGGACAGACAGACAGACAGGCGGACAGACAGACAGACAGACAGACAGACAGACGGACAGACAGACAGACAGACAGACAGACAGACAAACATGGCTAAATCCAATCAGGAGGTGACCCTGATCATTTATATAAAATATATACATTACTATACCTCCGGAGCCTCCTTTAAGGTGTTACATATTTCCGTCGTGACAAAAACAATATACCCTATACTAAAAGTCTAGGGTATTAAAATGCCTAGTCGTTTCAAAATACAATAATTAACATAGAGAGAGAGAGAGTTATCTGCAACAATGGGTTGGGCACCGGATCAGCTGGAAATTTTACTTACTAACTTACTTATGAGCCTTCGTGTCTTCTCTTTCGCTTCTGATGGCCGTCGCCCCTAGTCGCCTTGGTCTCGGCTTCGTGTCCGCCAATTTTGGCCCTCATCTCGGAGTCCACACATCATTTCTTCGGTCGGTTCTTGTTACTCTATGTTTCAAGTTTCGACCCTCTTGCTACTCCAGTTACTGAGATATTTGCCTTTTTGTATTTGGTAGTCGAAGGGTCACTTTGCCTTTAAATTCAAGGTTTTCTGCGGTTTTTGGTTCGGAATAAAATTTTCTATTTTTGGGGTAAGGTATCAACTGCAATTTAACGCTAAATTCAATACTCTCCAATAATGGCGTTAGAGGTAATCATTGGATTGATTTCGGTACATAATTCATACATAAAGAGGAATCTTCGGCTTTAAATTCCCTTAAAGTGCATCTAACATTTGACGCACAAGTAAAAATACGTGGTAACAGGAGCATTCTGGGTCAAATTAATATATCATTCTGATCGAAGTCAGGATACATTGTTCAGGAGCTTAAGGTTAGGTTAGGTTAAAAGGGCTGCCGTGAGACACGCAGCACATATAGACCACTCTTAACTACTTTGCCTTAACCCCTAGCGGGGCATAGCGCGTCAACTACTCCTGCGCGCCATCGTACTCTGTTCTGGGCAATGGGGCGCAACTCCCCAAAAGACTTACCCAGTACCTGACACTCCTTTGCCACAGATCGACGCCATGTGATTCGAGGACCCCCTCTTGGTCGGCCTTGGTTGGAAATGGGGTTCCATTTCATGGCATGCAAAGCAATGCAGTTATCACTCTTCCGCAATGTGTGAGCTATCCACTGCCATTTTCGCCTGCGTATCAATTCGTCGATTGGCATCTGACCCGTACGCCGACTTAGCTCTTCATTTGATATTGTTTCGGGCCAGAAAATTCTTAAAATTCGACAAAGACATGAGTTGACGAAAACTTGCAGCTTTCTGGTAACTCCTACGGAAACTTTCCATGTACTGCTCCCATACAAAAGCACTGATAGTACCAGGGAGCGAAATAGGCCCAGCTTGGTCTTGATGCTGAGATAACTGCTCTGCCAGATTTTGGACAGCATGCCGTATGCGCGTTTAGCCTGGTTGATACGACGAGCGATGTCCTGCTCCGTACCACCATTTTCGGCAACAATGCTACCTAGGTAGACGAAGTTGTCCACCTTCTCCACAGGCTGCCCATTAATATTGATGGCAATAGGTGTCGGATTTCTTTTTCGCAACGGCGGGCTAAGAACCTTGGTCCGTTATGTTACCACTATATTCTTCACAACCAGAGTCCTATCTATCCTCGCCAGAACAGTAGATAAAACGTGGCAGCTTACCGATGATAACGTTCTTAAAGTCATCTAGATCGCTTAAATAAAAGAACCCTTTTTCCTCGCAGCCAGATCATGTCATTTGCCTAATAGATGAGAGCTACTCTCCACCTCATCCTGAACCTTATCCACGCTATTGCTACAGAAGTCGTTGTATGGAGCTTGAGTCTCCAAGCATGTTAGCGGATTAGGGAATGACCTGCAATGACCTCATCAAGATTTTTAAGATCTCTTCTATTCAACGCCAGCAGCTCTGCAGAGCATTTAGGATGAAGCCTAGGCCAAAGTCATCTCATCAGACTGGAGAGATAATGAGCAGAGAGCGACATTCCCCCACAGTCCTTGACGTTATTAGGCCCCCTTTGATGGATTTGATTACAGCTTGGCTGTCTGTACAAATTGTTATATTTTTGACTCATACTGCGTGACGCCCCAACCAATTCAATACAGTAAATAGGGAGACTGAAAGAGAGGCTTAGGTTAAGCTAATCACAAAAAACTCCTACTATCTCGTCCGTTTTAAAGCCATTTGTGTAGATTTATAAAGACGAAGCGAAAGCAGGTTTTCTTCTCATTGACTGCGTGATAGTATCAGGCTGACAAAGTTCTTGTCAAGCGCATAGCCGTATAGTCAGCCGTTACCGGAATATTTGGGTTATTGTGAAGAGCAGCGTGTTCAGAATTTGAAGCAAGCCACTGATCACTATCACGTAGCAGAATGACCGTACTTGCGGTTATCTGTTCCTCAAAGATGCCAAGAGGGAGCTCTGGAAATTTCCAATCCCCATTCCAAAACCGCATAAAATGCAGAAAATAGAGATCTTTACCCAGATCCAGGGAGTGAAGTGTGATTTTCCGAGGGATCGAAAACGTTGCAAAAAAAAGATACAAAGTATCTACACTGCATGCAGATACATCGGAACATGGATATGTCTATGACTACCGACTGCGTGGAACCTGTTGTGTTGAAGATATCGACGTAAGTTTTATAAAGATCCCAGTATAGTTATACTGGATGAAATCATTCGAAAAAACACGTCCCACGCTTTCGGTAGGCATAAGACATATCCATGTACCCATGTATCTGGTGGCAGTGTGGATACTCGTCATAAATTCTGCTTTGCTTTGTTCTGTCCGCTTGGGCTCCTTTCTCTCGCGGGATCGTTTCGTTTTCGTTTGCATCGCGTGTGTGCAATATTCACCTCCTCTCGTGCACCCTGTTCCATCTACATGTTCCATCTACTCGTTCGGTACAGTTTGCAGACTGCAGCCTATCGACATTTCTCTGAGTACGTTTCTGCTAATCGCAATCACGCTTCCCACCATCTTTTCCCAATCGGACGTGTATTGTGTTTGTGTATCTATTGCAAAATCGCTCCCACACTATCCGCCTCATCCCGCCCCTTTAATCAACAGTCCGGCTCGGCACACACAATCCGTTTCTCAAGTAACGCGTGCGACTCTATGCGATTGTGTCCGGCAAACAGAAAGGGAAACTAACAAAAGTAAACAAAACATTCCAACACACGCACAAAGAGAATGCACAAGAAAAATTTTGGAATTTTCGCAGAAGGGGGGGGGGGGGGGGGGGCATTTGATCTTCTGCAGACCTCTGAATGTACATCATGTCACGATGAGCTGCCCGGAACTATAACATCCTGCGACGAATATTTCTCTATTTCGGGGCTTGGGAGATGAGCTGCCCGGAACTATAACATCCTGCGACGAATATTTCTCTATTTCGGGGCTTGGGAGATTTTAACTCGCGCAGTACGAATCCGCATTTTGTTTTATGATATGTTTATTGCATGTGTGGTGGGGGCCCACATTGTGGGCCAGTCAGACCTCAAATCGCCGCCATTGCAAATGCACAACCATTTGGATAGAATGAACTTCATCCGCGATGGCTCTCGCTCTCTATCTTCGGGGGGCGGGAACTATGTAATGTACACACTCTCTAATTGCGTCTGCGCATGTCCAAATGTTAGTCGAACTGACTACTTGCTACTTTTTCTGGGACCCTATTCATTCAGATATATAGTACAACGCGCGCTATTTTATTTGTTTGGATTCCAGCCATTTTGAACAGTTTGGAATTTTTGCGGAAGGGGGGCATTTGATCTTCTGCAGACCTCTGAATGTACATCATAACATATAACATCCTGCGACGAATATTTCTTTATTTCGGGACTTGAGAGATTCTAACTCGCCTAGTATAAATCCGCCATTTTGTTTAATATGTTTATTGCACGTGTGGTGGGGGCCCACATTGTGGACCAGTCAGACCTCAAATCGCTGCCATTGCAAATGCACAAACGCAGTCGCTGGATCATCCGATTTGGCTCGAATGAACTTCATCCCCTCTCGCTCATCTTCGGGGGGCGGGAACTATGTACACTCTCTCAAATTGCGTCTGCGCATGTCCAAATGTTAGTCGAACTGACTACTTGCTACCTTT
The DNA here is from genome assembly GCA_964017055.1 of Chloromyia formosa. Classification (NCBI taxonomy): domain Eukaryota; kingdom Metazoa; phylum Arthropoda; class Insecta; order Diptera; family Stratiomyidae; genus Chloromyia; species Chloromyia formosa. The sequence continues at coordinate 44,599,823 of OZ024818.1, read as the reverse complement.
TCTGGGACCCTACTGATTCAGATAGTACAACACGGGCTATTTTATTAAATGATGAATGGGAATTGGCGGAAATTGAAGGTCAATGAAAGTCCGCCCGTTCACCCGTACACTATGTTATTTCTTGCCGTCCACAACGTCAACCTTTATCGCTATCAAATCAACATCCCAACATGTACACACAGGATCCCCGCAAGCGCACCGCCCGCGCGGATCTACAAGCAACAGCCATGCACAATGACCACTTCACTCAAACGACATGCACAACCAGAAAAGAAAAATTTTCAATGGGCTTGTTTCCTCTTCTGACCCCCGAGTAGAAAAACAGACATTTCGTGTGACGGACAGATTTTTAGGATGACCCCCAGCTATAAGACATATCCATGTCAAAATTAGAGCTGAGGTCTTTGGATTAAACATGAGAGTTTCAGTCGCTTAGCCTATTGTCTTTCAAACCGATACTATTGAGGCCTGCGCCTGGAAAACTTAAGTTCGAAGGCTTCGTGATACCAGAATCGCTGTCTTCAGTCACTCTGCCATTAAGGCGCTTTCATCTCATCAGCTCTCATCAATGTCGGTGAAAGATAGTTTTGAGATCCTGGTTTAATGGCGTGCACAAACTGACTAACTCTTTATTGGATGCCGTATCACCATCCGAACGGGGTATTCATGGTGAGATTTCGTTGCAAATGAGGGCATCCGCTCACGATGCTGTGGGCCAGAGCTCTATTGTGATCCATGACGGGTTTCAGCTGGTTAGGGAATGATGGGCGAAAGAAAAAGTCTACAACATTCAAGCAAACTTCCAGGACCGAGACAAACCAATGACTTATCAGTTCCTGCAGCCATAACTATGTCAGCCGTTGGAGTAACGCGGTATTAATACTGATTGCGAAGTACCTTTCAGAGCAGAGTTGGGTGAGACATCATGAAAAAAGTCGACCCGTTTAATGAGACGGAGTATCGGCTTTGCTTAGAGCAGGTTGAAACCGCAAAACACCTTCTCTGTTAATATTCAGCGGTTGCACGTTCCAGGATAATGTTCCTTGGAGATGCCATCATGAGTTCCGCTGATATAAGAAGTACTTTCATGGCGGAGTTATTGGTCGTTATTGTATGTGTTAACTGCCTTGACCCCTCCAGGGGCATCGACGTATCAACGTCTTTTGCATTTCTATGTTTTGTTGACGTTTCGATAGCATATCTAACTTTCGGACGTGCATAGTTGCTAACATGCACCTCCTATCAGTGCCGTCTTTGTAGTGACAAGATCGGAGCGCAATGTGGGAGTTCTATTAGTACCCACAGGCATAACCTCCATTCTCTACATCGTAGAGCGGGGACCGAACGGACACCTCCATCGGGCGAGTCAACAGCGTTGGTCACTATTAGTCTTGAAAGTCTTTTGTTATGAAAAAAGCTGAAAAGGGGTTCGCGTTTGTATGCCAGTTTGGCCCTCAAACCTTCCATCTTCCGCCAGGCGTGCTATAAATCTTGCCAACAGTTCTGCTATCATTGGCATAAGGTCTGTCATGAGACATGGGGTGATCGTTTGGTAGAATGCCCTACGTATAGGGTCGAATTTTACTTTATTGACGAAGGTACAAAGAGCGGCTTGTTTGGCTATTAGTGGGGCCCTCCGTTCGACGCCGTCCGCAGCACTAGAGAGTTTGCTCAATCTTTTTCCCTTGGACATCATACAAACTCGGCGATCCGCATACGGGAGACAGGTCGCTGGGTAGACTCATACACCGGTCACGCATCAATCCTGAGGAACGTGGACATCCCATCATCAACAGACTATTGTATACAAAAAATCACGTTCGACAGAAACTTTACATGCTCAATTCCCTCCCGTAGCCCTTGGGAAGTGATGAACCCGACATGCACTGAATCCTTGTGCATCTATACTGATGATTCCAAGACCGATAAGGGGGTGAGGGCTGGAATCTTCTCCGATGGGCCTAGCCTCCACCTGTCGATTCGTCTCCCAGACTACTGTGGTGTCCACCAGGTGGAGATCCACGCCATTAAAGAGTCAGTGAGGGGGATTGGCCGTAACACTATAGCAGCAACAGATATCATATTTTATATTGACAGCAGAGTTGCAATAAAGTCCTTTGAATCTTGTATGCAGTCTCGTCAAAAACCGTTGCGGACTGTCGCTCTTGCCTTGCGGAGATGGTATCTATAACATTACACTATGCTGGATACCAGGCCACAGTGCTTTCGCTGGTAATTTTAGGGCTGACGATCTCGCTCGGAACGGTGCAAACGACATAACTCTTCTCGGGGTTTAGCCATGCCCATCTCCAGGTGTAAACATAAGCTAATTATGACAGCGATAGACAGGGCTAACTCGAGATGGTTAAGTGTTAAGTGGTTATTAAACAAAAACCGTACTTCTAAACTACTGTTGATGAGTAAGCAACACATCAGGATAGTGGTGGGAATTATTGTTGGTCATTGTGTTATCGGTGAATACGCGAGGAGGCTCCGACTTCCATACCATGACTCCTGCAGAAGTTGCGGAGACATAGATGAGGAGGAGAGCATCTTTCATCTACTCTGCACCTGCCCGCCATTAGCCCACAGGAGAATGTTGACTCTAGGTGAATTAGCGTATGCGGATCTGGGAGACCTAGCTAATGCAGATGTGGGTCGACTCCTGCGACTCGCTATTAGCTCCGGATGGTTCAACAATGGATGACGGATGGAATTACACAATTCCACGGCAACAAAAGGGACCTTCTTTTGGTCTAAGTGTGCTGTAAAGAGACTACGGCAGCCTCTCTTACCATACCATACCATGAGACATGCATTGAAGCCTGTCGCCATGCTGCTATCTGAAAACGGATAGCTGATCTGATAGCGAGCTTGACTGCAGGTTTAATTGCTGGTTCGGCATTACGTCTAAGAATTCTTTAACAGACTAGACGCCTTCAACTGCGTAATAAGCCAATTATTTTCCAATTATAGAGAATTTTTGAATACCTTTCCATCTGAACCCAATTTAACGTTTCCAACATTCCTAGAAAATCCTTTTTTGAATTGTATCTTACATTTCTCTTATTATCTATGGAAACTTACTCAACAATCGAATGCTGTCTGTCTTCAGATATAACTCCAACAAATGCCAACTTTTCATCTTCGCTAGCAGCAGCAGCAAACAAAAAAGAAAAGGCAGCAAAAATGCGAAGAAGCGTCGTAATCCACTTGATTGCCCTCTCTCGATCGAAACGGGGTTCGGGGGGTGAAAATCAAATTAAGGCATAAAGCCAAGGTGATTATTATTCGTAGAACTTCACTTCCTTTTCACTATCTCGTTATTTCACTTTGAAGTCGATCACTTCATGAATTCACAAAAATTTGCAATTACACAAGAAACTGCTAAAGGGGACATTTGACGAAAGACCGATATTTTAAACTATGCATCACTATATGTTTGGGGACCATCTTAGATATGATTTTCAAAATATTCGTTAGATTTACAGGTATCCATAATAGAAAACTGTGTTTCTTATCCTGGCTCACGATAGCTGAGAATCTCCGAAAAGGATTAGCTCAATCAAATACTTGTTACTGTCAGTCATCTCTGATAATCCTTTCAAGGTTTTCGAATAAAATTTCGACAAGCTCCACTCGGATGGCTTACCGCCATAGTAGCAAAGTGTTAAGCCCATATCCAACGTTGGATTACCACCCACGTTTACTGACATTTATGAAGGTATGAGTTTGATACGATTAACACACTTCAACTCCGATGGTACACAAGAAAACACACACAAAAAAATACGTGTAATTAAATTACGAAAATTTCTCGTCAATCCGCACATTGATCCTCATCCGAACTTTTGCAGTACACATTCCAATTTATCATCATCAATTTTTCACCTGTCGACAGAGTTTCCGCAAAAATTTAAGCATTAGTCGTTGGGGCCTAAATTTTCCAATTTTGTTCCTAATCATCTCACCCAACCAAATTCAAGCCAACTGTTTGTTGATTGACCATCACATTCAAAGATTTCCGCAAATTTCCACGTTTTCCTTTAACGACCACCATCAACCAAACAAAAAAAAACTGAAGGGATGCAAAAGAAAAACGAACTTTACGCGTTGTGCCACATCGCGTCGTCCCGTTTTAATTCCAAAATACACCGATTCACCGATTTTCCGGCCACGCACAAGACGTTTTCATCAGCTGCGAGGGAAAATACCAACTGATTTTCATCGACTATGCTTGGGAAAATGTATCTGAAAAGTCGAGCCATCTCGGCGATTTTCTGTTCTATGGGAGACTTTGCGCAAATACACCCATGCACAATATTCAAGCTTTTGAATTTTCCGTGCAGCCTGAGATGTATACCATAAATTTCCACAGTACAGGGAAAAGCGTTGCGCTGAAAAGCTGTTTGGGAAAATTTCCCAAAACGAAATTTTCGCGCCTGGAAAGTTTTCATAGTCGTTCGTTTTGGCGCCAATTCTGACTGGAAAATGTGTTTACAAAATTCTAGGGAGGATGGTGTTGGATCCACCTGTAGGGTGGTGGTGGTGGAAAACCATTCACTCCATTTTTCCAGGGAAATTTTTTCCATGTAATTACCGGCATGTCAACATAGGATCTTTGAGAGCCTGTTCATGGAAAATGCAAAAGAGGACTTGATACTCGTTAAACATTTGAATTGGAGTTTTCAAGAGTTACAGGCGAGATTTAAATAGGTTTCGTTAATTGTATAGCATCCTAAAAGTACTGTACACGGCCAAGTCCAATCCGATGTAAATCAGGTTGATTTTGGCATTGCTTTCCATGCGAGTGTTATGAAGGATTGAGTATCGTTTGGCGATATAAACTATACATACTTATTTCCTTGAGCTCATGAAAGCTATGGGAGTAACACGAAAGCGAATAACGTTGTTGATGGCTCGACAGAAACCCATTGAATTTGGATCTCAATTACTTCCGAGAGGAAATTGTTGCAGAACCATTTTCCAACCGAGATTGTCCTTTACACATTGGTCCGATATTTCAAGTACGAGAATGCTTCATCTGACGAGGCCTCTTCGATAAGAAAACTGACCCGTTAATTATAAAAGCATTGAGAAATGCCCAGGATAAATGACCTGAATACCCTGCAACAGATGTAACATGTTCACGAGTTCATACTAGTTGGGACGGTAAGCGACATGAATTTACTCAACCTTGCAGAATATGATAGCGAGATTCTGTTTAGCACCAATGTTGGTGGGGACTATACTTTCAATTTAAAGCCGAACATACACTATTCGGTATTCCTGTCCGAAAAAACTGATCAGGCCCGGCCTTGAGGAATTCGGGATCGTGTATGGTCGTTTCAGATTGGCCTTTCAGGCGGCCGGAAGAAAAATCGTTCTAGTGAAAATTCATCCTAGTCACGCAGCCGGACAGTTTATCTTGAGCCGGCCTGTCCGGCGGCCACTTCGAAATTCCTCAGGGAATTCCTCAAGGCCGGACAGTTCGCCTTGAGGCGGCCTGTCTGGCCGCGTGTTTCAGATACATTCGTCTATTGAAATAAACTCCAGTGAAAATTCATTCTACTCACGCGGCCGGACAGTTCGCTTTGAGGCGGGCTGTCCGGAATTCCTCAAGGCCGGACATTTCACCTTGAGGTGGCCAGTCCGGCCGCGTGACTAAAATGAATTTTTACTGGAGTAATATTTTATATATTTCAAAAGACAAATGTATCTGCAGCTTGGCTATGGAAAGTAAAATGCCGTACAATTCAATCCAACAGATAGATACTTTCATTCTATGGTGATAAGATCGATTTCCAGTTATCCATCCGGCCGGCTCAAAGGCCAGTCCGACGGCCTCAACGCGGCCTGTCCGACGGCTTCAAGGCGGCCAGTCCGGCGGCCTGAAGCAGCCTTTCACGATCCGGAACTCCTCAAGGCTGGGCCTAATGAGTTTTTCCGGCAGGAATTCCGGATGGTGTATGTTCGTCTTAAGAGATGGAGCCACCTGGGACTCAGAGCGGCTGTGCAGGCGAAAACCCGGAAAATTTGATCCCTTTTCTTAATATTCTACTCGTAACTTCTAAACGGCACTTCGGATCGAAAAAATTAGCAGTAAATAAATTAAAGAACGTCAAATTCTGCGTTGAATATACTACCAAAAGTCTAATTTCTATTCAGCAGTATAGTCAAAATTGATAGTCAAAAAACGACAATTTTTGAGGCTAACACTTTACACTTTATCACTTTTCAAGCTCCTAGATCTTTGAAACAAAAGCTCCAAATGAAAAAAATTTGATTTCCAGTCGAACGTGCTAAATACTTTTTAAATCGGCTCTTGTTTAGTGTAGTTGTGAGCGAAAATGCTGAAATGCTTGAGTAGCGATTTCAGCCTTAATAGCTCTATCTTGGTAAGGATAATATCTAAAGTTTTATCTTAGTCTTAATATAATTGTATTTCGGAGTATATCCAAAGCAGACAACTAATTGTCTGGGTCCCTTTTCGCCCCGCCCGGTCATCAGTGATTTCCAGATGTCGACTGATAATTGTCGACCTCTCTCTTCATCACTGAATCCTGTGTTATTGCTAGCATTTCTTGAAGACTGAGTTCACTCATGGCTTCCACACTTATCGTGTGCTTGCCTGTGATCTTCAACCTCATGTTAGCCAGTGCTGGACATTCGCACACAATGTGCAAACGTCATCCTCCATGATTTTCATCTTGGCCAGATGAGTCTTAAAATAGCCATATACTGTAATCAAGTCAGTTATCCAGCTTAGGGTACTCCGTTTATGACTGAGTACCTTATTCGCTTCCCTGCCTAAAGGGCTGGTTATTGCATTCCGAGCTTGTCTGCAAGTGACTAACTCCTGCCATCTTCGTTGATGCATGGAGTCCATCCACTTCCCAACTTTCACTCCAATCATGCCGTTCCCAAGCGAAACTCTGGGTTCTGGTCTAATGAAAGTCGCCGCAGATCCCTGTTTTGCTAGGGCATCCGCCAACTCATTTCCTGCTTTACCTATGTGTCCTTTTATACGTGCCCACATCAGCGTAACCTCCTTTTTTGAGGCACACGTGTTGAACTTTCGGACACATCATCGCCATCGTGGCGCGAGAGCCCGACATCAGGCCTTGGCGGCCTGAATCGTTGTCCTCCAATTATATCGGTCACGTGACCGCGTCCTCCAATCTTGGAAGCCCAGTAGCTGTTCGGTGTCCACATGTGCTGAGCTCTCCCAACGAAATCTCGGTCATCTAGGCAGTCTCACTCCGTCGACACGTTTTGCATTCATTACTCTCTTTGGCATGCGATCATCATCCATTCGTTGTACATGCCCTGCCCATTGAAGTCGTTGTAGTTTGACGATTTTCGAAATTTCAAGTTCATCGTACAGTTCCTACAACTCATGGCTGTACCGGAAGTGCCATCCATCTTGATCGCAAACAGCAACGAAAATTCGCCGTAGAACCTTTCGTTAAAATGTGTCTAGCATGTTTCCGGAGGCTTGAGTTAGGGTCCATGCTTCGCAGCCATAGCATAGCATGCTGCATGAGCAATTCCTGAGGCTAAAGGAGGATAAATAGTTCATCCAGTTCCAGCGTCTACTTAGCGTATTCTAGTGCTAGGTTCAAGGGCGTCGGTGCGAGTCCATCGACCTGTCTCTTTGTCAGTCGCACTAATTTGGCCGGTATACCAAAAAAGATTTGGTATACGTTAACGTAGTATTACCAGCACTTCTGGAGTATCAGTTTGGCCGTAAAGAGTTGGTCGGTTGTGGAGCGACCAGGTCTGAAACCGCTTTGATGTTCGCCAATGATTCGTTTTGCGTACGGTTTTATTCTATTTTCCAGAATTTTCGTCAAAATTTTATAGGAGGTACAAACTAGTGATATGCCCCTGTAATTCTCACACCGCAGTTTATCTCCCTTTTTGTGAATTGGACAGATGACGCTTCTACGCCAATCGTCTGGAATAACCTCGTCCTCCCATACTCGCTGGAGTATATTTGTATGTAGTAGTCCGGATGGCGCAATGGCTAGCAGGTTCGCCTTCTACACATTGGACCCCGGTTCGACTCCTACTGAATGCGGTAGTTTTCGATAAAAAAGGGGATTTACGTGTCGGACTATGCGCGCGCTCAGCTGTTAAATGAGTACCCATTTATGGTGTAAATAACTCTGTTGGGCGTGTTGTTGATCAGACGCCTCTGTACAAGACCTACCTCACGATCTAGAAAATGAGATGACGCTAACTCATCTCGAGGCGATGGCTCAAATTGGACTGTTGCGCCAGTTATTTATTTAATTGATGTATGGCATAAGCTTCACCCGTTCCACCGAATTTTAGCAGTTCAGCTGGAATCTCGTCAGCGCCCGGCGCTTTATTTCATTTTAGTGACCGCATCACGAGATCAACTTCCTCTACTGTCGGGGGTTGTATGGGTGGGCCTAGATCAACTATATCGTCGAGAGCGGCTTGTGTGGGGATGTTAGATGGTAGGTTCAGAAGCTCTTCAAAACAAGAGGCCCATCGTTTGTTAATGCCATCGGTGTCGCTGATGATGTTTCCATCCTTGTCCTTACAAAGGCTAGTCCTGGGTTGGTAGCCGATCTTAATTTTATTTACTAAAATAGTTTGTACGCTTGTCCGGTGTTCCTATTAGCTAAGTGTTCGTTTATATTCAGCAACTGCTCGTCAAAGTATTTACGTTTCTTACGTCTAATTATTCTAATCGATATTCGCCGTAGCTCGTCATATTTTTCTCTTCTGGCTCTGGTTCCTCGTTGAATCCATTGTATGTAGGCTTCGTTTTTCGCGTCAAGTGAATTTTAGCATTCTTCGTCAAACCAGTAATTTCGCGCTCGCCGGGCTTGAGGTCGTGGGATACGACCTTCTCTGCGACGTCCCTGATGGTACCCTTGAGTTCTTCCCAGAACCCATAGACATCTGTATTGCTGATGTTGTGTAGCATAGGTGATAGTATTTCCTCAAGGGAGGTAGTAAACGCCACCGCCGTAGCATCGTTCAGAAACTTATCAACCGCAAAGATTTTGGGAGGGCAGATTCTCGATTGGTGCACTGAGAAAATTCTACATCTGTAGGTCGTCTTCACCGACTGATGATCTGAGTCGCAGTTTGCCCCTCGATAGGAGCGGACATCCATCACACTAGACGCCCATCTCCTGCAAATGAGGACGTGGTCAATTTAGTTGACGGTATGTGCGTCTGGAGATTTCCTGGTCTGTTTGTGAATGCGTGTATGCGGGAAACACGTAGAGCTTACGACTAAATTCCTGCTGCAGGCGAAGTCGATAATTCGCTGGCCGATGTCGTTACATTCTCCATGGAGACTGCGACCTCCAGTGTTATATATAGGGTCATTCAAATAGAGCGATGCATTTTGTAGTCGTTGTGTTGAGGCGACCGGTAGCGTAGTGTTTTGAGGCATCTGTCTCATGTTTGACTACCGGCGTTTCGGGTTCGAATCCCGTCCACAACGACGTTCGTGACCATGGATGTGCAGGAGGTGCATGCTGGCAACTGCATTCTTCGAAACCAGTTTATGCCAACGAAACGTCAGCTGGGCCACATGGAACAGTTGACGCGCTATGCCCCACAAGGGGTTAGGGCAATTGAGTAATTGTCCGCTGCGGAAGCGCTGACACGAGTGAATACCCTGGACCCAATTTGCCATGACTCGAGCACACGAATCGGCTGAAATACCAGGAATGTCGCGTTGTGGAAACCACATATCGTCCAAGTCCATAGGGTCGAGCTGGTCCCAAAAATATTTCGTTATCATGGCCATGTAGCGATCGCCGTTGACCGTTGTAAGAAATATGGGCCAATGACGCCGCGCCGCCGGCATGAAAACCGTACCAAACAGTTAATTTTTTCGGATAAAGCTGTCTCTTCTGCACTACTTCAGACTGCTCACTCGACCAAATGCAGCAATTTCGCTTGATAACAAAACCATCGAACCACAAGTGAGCTTCATCCGACTTGGTGTAAGCGCGCGCAACGTAGTCGCGATAGAACATGAAGAATTTTGATAAAAAAATTGAATAATTCGCAAACCTTGTTGAAGCGTATATCTCCCCATGATTAAATGACATAGACTGACGTTTCAAAATGTCAAAGAATTGCGAAGCCAACTTCACTCCTATTCGAGAAATGTCCAAAACAAAATGCATCGTCTCTATTGAAAAACCTTATATTTAAATGACTGCAACTTTGAAAAATAATGGAAATAGGGTGAAATGTTGATCATAAAAAAAGTTGGAATCGTTTGGCGTAGCGTTTATACAGTAGTTGCGGCTGCGAGACACCCAGTATATTGATGTACATACAATGCTTCCTCACTTCTAACCCTCACGAACCGCACACTGGCTTATATTCGTTCGATACTGAGGCTTGTGATACCTGAAGCATGTAGCGAGCATAACAAGCGGAACCCCCACAAAAGACTGTTGATTCGCAAGTCTCTTGTGTGTGCACATGCTACGAAGATATAATATGAATTATACTCCGGAACAGACTCGGTTTTTGGGCTCCGCTCACTCTGCGCTTAATGCAAGCCATAGACGCACGTACCAATCCGTCGGATTGGTCGGAAGTCAACCACTGATACGCGAACCGTATTCATACAATTTTACTCAAGAAAAGTAGTCAAACAAGTTATTCTCTATCGCCGCGACGCGCTCCGCATAAGTGTACAGCGACAGCCCGCGCGACTACCTTTTCTGACCCCATATTCTAGTTGTTGTTTGGGTTGGCTCTGACTTCGTGTCGAGCTCGATGCTCAACACAACGAACCCGACTCCGAACCCAGACCCGACCCAACAACAATTTCAATATAGAGTCCGACCGGTATTTGAATAGGTGAATTGTTGTGAATGAACGAGTACGGTTTGTGTCTAAATACAGTACAGTGACGAATTTTTCAATGCAGAATTTATAGGCACGATATTATATACGTATACATGCACGTACATATGTGAGTATTATAGAAGTCTCGTTGTTATTGAGATTGGGTAGATCTCCATTGCATAACACATATCTTTTCGTCCAGGGATATTCAAACTCTTCCGCAATTTCTAGAATCCTAAACAAACATGCGGAAAGGTACTCATTATCACTCGTATATTGACATCAAGGAGACGACCCCAAAATCCGTGAATACAAAATGCCGCTTTCCCGAATTTATGATGCCCAATGCACGGTTCCTCATTCTGTATTGGTAATTATTGTTTTTTCCATCACAATTACTTTAAATGGCTATATTGCGTTCTTCACTCATAATTTGGAATGTGTCTGGCGGTAGTTGTTAACTTGTGATGTGTGAAACCCGTGAACAGACATTGACAGTAGTAGCACGGATAACAATAAAACTATAGAAAAAATTCGAGTGCAAATCGAATCATTAACAGGTATCTTTTTGTCACTTTCTGACAATTCCGGTCTTTTCGGTTTTTATCTCTCACTGTTTATTTAACTGTGGTAGTTTCAAGGGGAGAAAACATTCATCTCCCAATAACCATCATCCCGTACAAAGGTCTCGAAAATGAGGTCCGCTACTACATTCTTCATCTCATATTCCGACTTCAGACTAAAAAGAAGCTGTATATATAGATACTACACCATATAGGATCCGCTTATAAACCCCAGTCTTACCATATATGGCACGATTCGAAATATGTATAAGTTTCCAGCCAATCAACAAATTATATTCCCAGGATTATCAGTATAATTACATAATTCCCATTTACCTGCAGGCTGTAATTATTCTTGCACCTGTCCAACTTTGATTAAGGAGACGGTGAAGATCCACCCAATCTCAATGACAACGAGACTTCTATAATACTCACATATGTACGTGCATGTATAGGTATACGTATATAATATCGTACCTATAAATTCTGCATTGAAAAATTCGTCCATACTGTATTTAGACACACACCGTAATCGTTCATTCCCAACAATTCGCCTATTCAAATACCGGTCGGACTCTATATTGAAATTGTTGTTGGGTCGGGTCTGGGTTCGGAGTCGGGTTCGTTGTGTTGAGCATCGAGCTCGACACGAACTCAGAGCCAACCCAAACAACAACTACAATATGGGGTCAGAAAAGGTAGTCGCGCGGGCTGTCGCTGTACACTTATGCGGAGCGCGTCGCGGTGATAGAGAATAACTTGTTTGACTACTTCTCTTGAGTAAGATTGTATGAATACGGTTCGCGTATCATTGGCTGCGTTCCTGCGAGCGGATCAGGGTTTGACAATTCTCAAAGTCTCCTACATTTGCTTTCCCCTCCGGTAAATTTAGTACAGACAACTGTCACTTTTGGATCTGACAATTTGCCCTCTGGGTCTGAATATTTTTCCGGTCAATTTCTAAAATCAGCAATTTTGACAGTTCTCAGATGTCACCGGCGCCTCTGTCACCAAAGCAACATAGCCAGTCAGCCAGCGTGCAGGACGTGTTGCGAAGTGTTTAGTGGTAGTTTGCTGCGCCTTTAGCCTACAAACCTATTTGCACAAACTAGCCAACCGACCGTGTTTGGAGCCTCATTCGTGGACTTCTGATTTTATCAGCGGTGACATCGAGAACAAAGCCCTCATAATCACAGGAGAAAAGAAAAAAAAAAGTAACATAGTGGTACACTCAAATTCGGAGCGTGCAGCGTGGATTCCAAACAAGACTTTTTTCTGAAGGTCGGCACGGAGATTGGCATCGCTAACTATCGCATTTCCAATTACGCGCGTTAATTCCTGCAAAAATTTTCTTTTTAAATGTATGTTTTTTTTTATTTACAATTGACACTATGTTACCTCGAATCCTATTCGAGACATTCTAAAATGCTCCATGAATAGGAAGTCGTCGTATCGGGGAATTGTTTGTTCGAAATAATTTGCATTTCTGGGTCGGTTTTCGCGCTCAATCCCGTCCAACAAACTCCAATCGTTTGTCATGTTGTTATCCATGACAACGCGCACTATATTTAGTATGCTTTGCACACTATTTACAATATCACCGAAATCATCCAATAATTCCGCAATAATTAAATTTTCCATTTTGAAATTAAAAACTTGACAGATCTTTTTTGACAAGACGGCCGTGTATGCCGTCTGTGGGAATATTTCTCAGATCCAAAAATTGACAATTGTCTGTACTAAATTTACTGGAGGGGGAAGCACATAGAGGAGAAAACGGAAAAGTCAGATCCATATCAGAAGGTTTCCAGGACCGCGCCCAGTGGTTGCTTTCCGACCAATCCGACGGATTGGTACGTGCGTCTATGGCTTGTATAAGAGATGACAGCTCTCAGTATGTTGAAAACAAAAACACACACTTCAGTCACTCTGGGTGCAACAGTCTCTTTTGTGGATTCCGCTCGCTCCGCGAGAGAGAGAGAGATCTTAACCCTCAAGATCGAAATTTTTTTGACGCCCTCGGTGGGCGTGTGCTTTACTATGATATATCCAGAGAAACGGAGGTTCGATCCTCGGCGCGAACAAAAGCTGACTGTGGGTTCTACTAGAACTCCCCTCCGACCTTGTCAATATGAAAATGGCACGGATAGGAGATGCATGCTAGCAACTAATGCGAAAAAATGTGCTATCGAAACGTCAACCAGGCGTCGTTATGCAAAAGATGTTGACGCGCCAGGGGTCAAGACAGCAAATAACTATATCGCAGGGCATTGTTCACAATTGATTTAGGGATCTCTTTTCATGTGAATTATCTCCCCAAATTTGAGAGAATTTTTCCTTTTTTTAAGGACAAAATTAATCTTTTGGGCCTGCTTTTTATTTTAAATTGGGGAAATAATTCAGAATGAACAATCAGCCTAAAAATGGGACCATTTTTCATCATTTTTGGGTTGGGGGATTAGAAGAACTCAGATTTAGTAATTCAAGATCGTAATTGAAATGATAGCAAAGTATCCATATTTATTGTTTAACTATCCGCCGCCTCCATAATTTCCACAGTCAAATAGTTATAGAAATAACCAATTTCAGAGCAGAGCCTTGCTAGTCTGTTCTTTTGTTTACGTAATTTACCACAATCTATAAGTTCATCAGTCCGTCTTGTTTTTGTGGCATCTCAGAAAAGTGAGGCGTATATATAGTCGGCAATTTACCGGATTCCAAACAACACTTCTTCCTGTTTATCGCCGCACTTAAATCGACGTCAAAAAGCTTCAGATAAATGATCCCAAAAACTCCATTCTCAGAAGGTGAAAAATATATTTTAAGGACAGCAGGTGGCAATTTTCACATGATATACGAATATGTATTTTACTAAAATGTACAGAATATTGACCTCACTGGTGCGGGCGAATGCAAATCCGAGAATTTGTTTTCTATTAACAACACAAAGACACATTGACCAGGATCAGGATAAAATGGATCCTTTGAAGTCAAATTAAGTAGATAAACAGCTCTGTCATGAATAAGAAATTTTCAATTGACAATTTCCACGAAGATAGAATAGGACACCAGGATACCAGAAAAACTCACTCAGTTTTTATTGGTTTAAGGAAACAAAAATTTAAAAGGCTGAATGAAATTTCTAAAAAGGTAATAGTAGTTAGTCCTTATTCTAATTTCTGTGTTTTTTTTTTTAAAATTCGCGAAGACCTATGTAACCAACCAAGGAAAGAGTGGCGACATGCTACGAGCCATTTAAGTTAGCATTGATAGCTGTCAGCCGAACAAATATCTGCGTTGTAAAAGTGATTACCGAATCTGCGGTTTCCAGTCTTTATCTGACCATATCACCAACTTCTGAAATTTTATGAATTCGAATGCGTCTACTTCGTCTGAACTTTTAAGAAGCTATTTTTAGGGTTTTGTAGTAAAAACAAAACCCTTATGAAATTGGTCATGCGTCCGTCTGTCCGGCTGCCCGTCTGTCCGTCTGTTCGTCTGTCTGTCTGTCTGTCCATAAAATATCTCATGAAGCTGAAGCTACATATATGAAATTTTGTGGGAATATGTAGAATTATTATAATTCGCCGGAGAAAGCGATTCGTTGTAATAGGCTGACTTTAAGGGGAGGTTCCTATAGAGGGGAAATAAAGGTCATCTTTTTTTTCATCTGGTATAGGCAAGTGGGGTATCGTAAGAAAGGCAACACCGAGTACATTCCATTTTTGGTATTTTTATCAAATTTGAAAAAAAAGGGGAAAAGGGGTAGAGGGGAAAATATGTGATCCGAGTTTGCCCCCCCCCCCCCTTGCATTTCGAGACCGTTATACTTAGAAATATGAAAACTTGCAGGAAAGCGGCATTTCACTAGCATAGAAAACCGAAAATCGTAGAATTTTGATATCTCATCAAAAAAGGTAAATAATAGGACATTTCTATAGTTGCAGTTAGCTCACCTCTGCACCTTTTAAACGCATTACAGGTCAAAAATATTGATGGCCAATGATAACTAACACTATAAGCCATAACGTTTCGAAGTTTCATTACAATCACGTAATATTTAATAATAGTACATTCATTTAAAGTTAAGCATTTTGACACTATCCACACAAAAAATACACCTACCGGCCTCATACGAGTACTACAGGTGTGAGTACTACTTTCATGTTGTTTTTCGTAGTGCGAATTGCAGTTATTTAATTAATCATTTTTGAAAGAGTAAAGATTGGCTTGGGGCGCTGACTAATACAACTTTAGCGGGTGGAGGGGGTTGTCCACATAGAGGCCGAATTAATGTCAATTTTTTAATCGACTGGTATAGGTAAGTGAGGTGTCGTGAGAAATGTAATGTTTAGTACAATCCATTTTTTTTGCATTTTCTTGAAATTTGTAGAAAGGGGAACATTGGGGGAGGAGAAAATATTAGTTCGTAATTTGTCCCCTTCCCCTTGAAGTTCGAGACCGTTATACTTAGAATTATGAAAACTTACAGGAAGGTGGGTTCGGAAAAAAATGGAAAATAATGGAATCTGTATATCTTCTCAAAATTGGTCAATAATAGTTTATTTATATAGTTACAGTTAGCACACCCCTGCATGCCTTAAACACCTTCGAGGTCAAAAGTACTGATGGCCAACGATAACCAACACCTTACGCAATAATATGTTCTAAGTTTCGTTACAATCACGTAATATGAATTGGCATGTAAAATGTATAGGCCAGTAAAATTTTGGGGCTTTTTAATAATAATGAGGGAAAGATCTGGAAATAATTTTAATCCCTTCTATAGATACTGGATACATGGAAACTGAGTTTGCACGGTCGTAGAAGGTGAGCTTATCTTTTGAAGGGCAAAAATCCGAGAAATTTGAGCCGTTTTTTTAATATTATCATTATAACTCCTAAACGGTGCCTCGGGTCGAAAAAACTTGCAGAAGTAAATTAAAGACCGTTGAATTCTGCGTTCAATGCACTGCTCAAAGTTGAAATTTGGTTCAGTCGTGTAGTTAAAATCGATAGTCAAAAAATGACAATTTTCGAGGCTCCGGAGAAAAATCAACTTTATCAATTTTCATGCTCACAGAACTTTGCAACGAAAGCTCCAAATGGAAAAGCTTGTCTGTGAAAGTTGGAGATAATTTGATTGTGAGCGTAACGTGGCCAATATTTTTCAATTCGGGCCATTTTTAGAGCAGCTATGAATAAAAATTCAAAAATGAATGCTCATCGATTTATGCCTTAAAAGCTCTATCTCGGTAAGTATAACAGCTAGAAGTTTTATTTTAGTCTCAAACTGTAGATAAATTAATCTAGTTAAATAAAGTTTTACAAGATTTTTTGTAAGACAAATTTAGGAGATACTAAAAAGAAACAGGACAAGCCAAACAATTAGGCACATTTTCAACATGGTGGCGGGGTCCGTGGTGTTAGGAGGGAAATAGAAAACTCGAATTTTTAAACAATGTATCAACTTAAACAATATATCAAAAATCGAAACTACCCTAATTGAAGCAACCAGTGTTATAACATTTTGACTGACCAAAGTAGCAGAATCACCAACTTTTTTTTAATTAAAACGCAATTACTTAAAAACTATACCCGCTAGCATATTCTAGTAAAGAGTGAATCGCAGGTGTAGGATGTTACCTAAAATTACCCTAAAAACAGGAAATAGCCTATAGAAATCAGAGAAACTGTTAATTAGATATGGCCTTGGAAAATAAAATAAAAAAAGTGTGAACAAATTATTTTTTTTTAATTAAAGGTCTGTAAATGACCCGAAATTAGTATTATATAATGTTAACACAAATTGTTTACAACAAAAGAGGAAGTTTTTATTTTTGATAAAATTAGTATAAATTAGTGAAAACTCGAGAAAAATAAGATAAAACAGCAAAATGTTGATCGTGAGCTACATATCTTTCTTATTTTTTCGAGCTACATATATCTAATAAACAGTTTATCTGATTTCTGCAAGCTATTTTCTGTTTTTAGAGTGTGATATTACCAACTACTAGTACTATAGTATGGTATAGGGTATACTTTTTGAGTAATTGCGTTTTAATTTTAAAAAAAGTCGGTGATTCTGCAAAGGTTAAATTACTTTGGTCACTTCTTTGGTTCGTCGTTTTGTATGGGAGCAGTACATGGAAAGTTTCCGTAGGAGTTACCAGAAAGCTTCAAGGTTTCGTCAACTCATGTCTTCATCGAATTCTTAGAATTTTCTGGCCCGTAACAATATCAAATGAGCTAAGTCGGCTTGGTCAGATGACAACCGACGAATTGATATGCAGGCGAAAATGACAATGGATGCGGAAGAATGATAACTGCATTGTTTTACATGCCATGAAATGGAACCCCATTTCCAACCAAGGCTGACCAAGAGGGGTCCTGAAATGATATGGCGTTGATCTATGGCATAAGACTGTAAGGCTGAGTAAGTCTTTGAGGAGTTGCGCTCCATTTCTCAGAACAGAGTACGATGGCGCGTAGGAGTGGTTGACGCGCTATGCCTCACTAGGGGTTCAGGCAAAGTTGTGTTGGTTCATCGATCAAATTATCTACAAAATCTGAAACCTAAAGTCGAATTAGCCTTTTGTAGTATCGAAGCTTTATAATTCTCCGCATCCCTCAGTTGTAAAAACACCGGATCCGCTTTCCTTCTATCCAAAATTAGCTGAATATTTTTTTTTTTTCAAACATCAGCCAGCAAAAGATTCCAAAGGACCCTTATGAACATATCTCAGTACTATAAGAGTCCGCCATCATCCTAGTCTATTCATGGATCATTAAAATTCAAAAAGAACATTATCTCGTAATAGATTTAGAACTTCCCTAACAAAATTTCCATACTCATATTATTATTGCCACAAGCACAGCGTCTTTGCAAAAGAGTCCGGGACAGATAACGCCATTGTTTCAGACGTCCGGAAAATAGATTTCGTGGAAAAAGTTTTCGATTCCTCTTCAATGTAACGCAATGGCCGTATTGATGGAATCCGTAATAATATTCGCAGCATATAGCGCGTGGTCTTTTTCGGTTTTCAACTTTGTCTCTACGATGATTCGAGCAGAATATGAAAATGTTAAGAAGGCCAATTCCAGTTTATTGAAATTCCTAGAACATGGCTTGTGATTTTTA
The DNA here is from genome assembly GCA_964017055.1 of Chloromyia formosa. Classification (NCBI taxonomy): domain Eukaryota; kingdom Metazoa; phylum Arthropoda; class Insecta; order Diptera; family Stratiomyidae; genus Chloromyia; species Chloromyia formosa. Next base: position 44,581,256 of record OZ024818.1, on the reverse strand, counting down.
GGGATTTTTTATCAGAATACCGTCAATCTCAATACCAAACGACTTACATACATAGTTACAATATTTTATATGATTGTACAAATAATTGAAATTAGAGAATCCTGAAACATTTATTAATAGATCACCCAGAATTTTGATATGACAGACGAAACCTAACCGCAACCACACTGGAGATTTGGATTACATTAGAATCTATTTTTAAGAAATTATGGAAAAAAAGGCTCACGATGGCAGCGGTAGCCGCCATCCCTATTACATATCGCACATGTAATGCAGTAGGGCCACATCTTTAAATTTTATCAAAAGTGACTTATAGTATACCTATATATAAATATTTTGCAGAGATTGAGTTGATATAGTTTCAGTAACGTATCTTAAATTACATATGTTCTTATGTTGCTTGTAAAAAATCACAATCAAATTTTTTTTACAAATTCATAAGAAAATGCAATGTAATAACGTATTTAATACCTTTCTCAACTCATGCAATGCATCGAAGACATTAGATTACATATCGGTTGGTTAAGGCCTCCTCCAGGCAGTCAACGCCCCTTGGCAACTTATGTTCAAAACTGAAATGAAGAACGAAAGAGACTTCCCTTCAGAATTGATTATTATCTGAATTAGATGGCTAAAGTGACAATTTGTCCAATTACCATTGCAGAAGTTCTTTTCGAGCTGTATAGATGCATCAAAGTTGGAAATTTAATAAGCGCCCAACGTGGGATCGCAATCCATAGTGCATTGTGGACGGATGGAAAATATTGGATGTTTTTTTTTCAGTGATAGAGAACTCAATTGCAGCCACGATGTATGATTGAAACCAGGAAAATAAATAAAATAATTGATTTTTTTTTAAATATAATATAAAATAAAGGATGCGATGGCGTTGTTAACTTTATCGATTCTTCGTAGCCTCCTTCGAAATTTCATCTAAAGAGAAATGATTATGGTACTATACAGATGTTTATTTATATGTGATATTTACTAGCTGTATCCGTCGCTGATTTTGTTGGTTTCGTTGGCGTCCTTTTGAAAGGTCGCAATCAGAGGCCGTGATCGTTCGGTCACCGCTCTACGATACTAATCTAGAGCTCGGAGATCAAATCTCGGCGCGATCAAAAACTGCCTGTGAGTACTATCCGTAATAGAACTCTCACAGTGCTCCTGGCTTGTCAGTATAAAGACGGCGCAGATAGGAGGTGCATGCTAGCAACTGCACTTCCGCAAAAGTAGAAATGCTATCGGAACGTCAACAAGGTATAGAAATACTAGAAATGTTGACGCGCCCATGCCCCTGGAGGGGTCAAGGCAATTAGGAAGAGAGACCCAGGTATATGAAGTCCTCTACGAATTCGATACTGAGGTCCCCATCGTTGATACTCTATTGTGCTAGCGTCCTGTTTCTTGATTGAATCATTATTTTTGTTTTGTCGTCGTTGATGCGTAGTCCAACTTCTTTTGCAGCGGTGTCAACAGTATGCAAAAGTTCTTCTGCATCCATCAATTTTTGCGACATGATGTTGATGTCATCTGCATACGCTAGCAATTGTTTCGACTTGATGAGTAGCGCCTAGCTGTTGTCCATATTCATAGCCCGAATAGCGTATTCCAGTGCTAAGTTGAATAGCGTCGGTGCCAGTACATCGCCCTGTTTCAGACCAGTGCGTGTTTCAGAAAGATCAGTATGGATCATTATCTGTGAGACGGAGTTGGTCATCGTCATCTTTGTCAGTCGTTTTACTTTTGCTGGTATACAAAATCGCAGCATGATGTTGCACAGTACACCATGGTCGATACTGTCGTATGCTTGCTTAAAGTCGACAAAGATTAGGTACACGTACAAACTAGTGACCTGCCACTGTAATTCTCACAACGCAGTCTATCTCCCTTTTTGTGAATTTGGCAGATGATGCTCCTGCGCCAATCGTCTCGGATCATTTCGTCCTCCCATACTCGTAGGAATAGTTGATGTATGGCATTAACTAGACCCGTTCCACCGAATTTTTGCAGTTCAGCTGGAATCTCGTCAGCGCCCGACGCTTTCTTTCCGTTTTAGCGACCGCAACGCGAGATCAGCTTACTCTACTGTCAGGGGTTGTATGGGTGGGTCTAGATCAACAATATCATCAAGAGCTTCTTGTGCGGGGATGTTAAGTGGTAAGTTCAGAAGCTCTTCAAAATAAGATGCCCATCGTTTGCTGATGCCATCGTTGTCGCTGACGATGTTTTCATCCTTGTCTTTACAGAGGCTAGTGCTGGGTTGATAGCCGTTCTTAATTGTATTTACTAGTTTATACGCTTGTCTGGTGTTCCTATCAGCTTAGTTTTCGTTTATATTCAGCAAAGTCAAAGTATTTACGTTTCATACAATTAGACGTAAGATTCGATATTCGCCGAAGCTCGTCATATTTTTCTTTTTTGGCTCTAGTTGCTCGTTGAATCCATATTGTCTATAGGCCTCGTTTTTCGCGTCAAGTGAATTTTCGAATTCTTCGTCGAACCAATCATTTCACGATCGCCGGGCTTACGCGAATGGTATCTCTATAGCCACCATAAGTCAATTCCCTGAAACTCTTAAGATCGGCACACACCGTCAAAATCTTGAGAACGTGTTTAAAAAAAGAATCTCCTCTTTTCCACTGTTTTATTGATTTTGGCGTGGTTCGAGGGCTGTCGTGAGCCATTTGGTTTGCCATGTATGTCGAGCTTTAGTGAAGTAACACAGAATGCCTTCACTATTTTGGAAAACTGTGTCTCACTGTTAACCCAAACAAAGCTTAGCTCGTTCCATTCACAAAAAAACATCACCTGCTTCCGTTATCATTAACGGACAAGGCGAGATTTGTAGGCCAGTACAAAACCTAGAAAACTAGCTGGAGGCTGAATATTCAGGAACGTGCCAAAAGAAGCAGCAACCATAACACTCTTTTGTTGCAAGGAGACCATAGTCGGAAAATGAGGTCTTCAAACAAAAGTGCTCCATTCGCTTCTTGAATCGATTCTGCGCCCCATATTTCTGTATGGGTGGTTATTTGGTGGTCCAAAATATTCGTACACATGCGTAATTTAAACGGTGGAAAATACTTTTTAACGAAATGGCTACTAGAGCGACAAAGCGGTGGATGCTGGAGTCTTTTCCGATTGGCTTCGTCTTACTATGTTCGGAGTTAAACAGTGTATGGTGATGGTGACACTCACATTGCATGTATAAGGATCGACGTTCTTTTCGTGTGTGGTCACACGCTTAAGAAGATCTATTGTATATTTTAAAATGCAAGGGCTGTGTATGAGCTGTACTTGATAATGACCCCTCTGGATATCTTCTTCCTCTCAAGTGTTACCCGATTATAATAGTTACTGATTCTAATCCAAATTCTTCCCGTAAACATCGCTATTCATCTCTCTCTCCATCCAACTTCAAATTGATTCATCTGGCTACAAATTTCATCCAAATCCACCGTTTTTCACTATCCGGTCCTAGTATCTGTCGTTTAACCATTAAAATAAATATAAAAAACTGATACTCAAAAAACCCGTACTGAAAACCGAAAAAAGCCGATACTAAAAAACCGGTACTCGTCGAGATTGGTACCGGTACTAGAAAAAAACCCAGTACTAAACCAGTGTAGATAGATAGATAGATATATGTTTTATTAAAATTTAAATTTTTATAAATAAATACAATGTATATTTATAATTTAATAGAAATGAGGAACGCGAACTCCACACTATTTATGATTTTAAAAATTATTGAAAACACCATTTACTTTGAATTCGCAACTTTTTATTTCGAGTCGAAAACTTTGTATGCATTTCGGGCAGCCTTCCGCCCATCATGCAAACCCGAATTTTAGTCGTGTTGCTGATGATGGGCGGAAGGCTGTCCGAAATGCATACAAAGTTTTCGACTCGAAATAAAAAGTTGCGAATTCAAAGTAAATATTGTTTTCAATAATTTTTAAAATCATAAATACAATGTAGTTTAACTAAAACGAGGATATGGCGTGGCTTAGCCGTCTGCCCGATCTGATTGACTTCCTACTACATATTTAATTATTTTACATTTATTTGATTTCATTACATATTAAAATTATTGTCTTAATTCGCGTTTTTAGGGTTTTGTATAAAAACAAAACCCTTATGAAATCGGTCATGCGTCCGTCTGTCCGTCTGTCTGTCCGTCTGTCCATGAAATATCTCACGAACCGCTGAAGCTACATGCATGAAATTTGGTGGAAATATGTAGAAATACTATAATTCTCCGGAGAAAGCGATGCGTCGCCATAGAGGGGAAATGAAGGTCGAAATTTTTTTTTCGTTTGGTATTGGCAAGTGGGGTATCGTAAGAAAGGTACTGTTGAGTACATTCCATTTCTGGAATTTTTTTCAAATTTGAAGAAAGGGGAAAAGAGGGAGAGGGGAAAATATGTTGTCCGAGTTTGTCCCTCCCCCCTTGCATTTCGAGACCGTTATAGCTAGACATATGAAAATTTACAGAAAAGCGGCATTTTACTAGCATAGAAAACCGAAAATAATAGAATTTTTAAATCTCATCCAAAAAGGTTAATAATAGTACATTTCTATAGTTGCAGTTAGCACACCCGTGCCCCCCTCAAGCACACTTGAGGCCAAAATTATTGATAGCTAATGATAACTAACATCATAGGCAATAATACCTTTAAGTTTCATTACAATGACATGATATTTAATAATAGTACATTGACTTAAAGTTATGCATTTTGACACTATCCATACAAAAAATACACCTACCGGCCTCACGCATAGATATGCGTGTACTACTTGCATGTTGTTTTTCGTAGTGCGAATTGCAGTTATTTAATGAACCAACTTTGGAAGGGTGAAGATTGGTGATTGGTGATCCTAACAATAACTATTCACACAGTTAATTTTTTTAGGGTTTTGTATCTTAAATCTTACAAAATCGGTCAAATACCTGTCTGTCCGTCTGTTCATAGAATATCTTACGGACGGCTGAAGCTGCACACATAATTCGGCGAGAATGTGTCGAAATGCTATAATTTGCTGGAGATAGCGTTGTGTTGTAATTGGCCAACTTTAATAGGGGGGGAGGGGGTCCACATAGAGGCGAAATTAAGGTCATTTTTTTTATCCACTGGTATAGCCAAGTGGGGTGTCGTGAGAAAGGTAATGTTGAGTACATTCCATTTTTGGCATTTTCTTGAGATTTGTAGAAAGGGGAACAGTGGAGGAGGAAAAAATATTAGACCGTAATTTTTCCCAGCCGCCCTGAATTTCGAAGCCGTTACACAAGTTTGCAATTTGCAATGTCGTCTTAATATGAATGGTTAAGCATCTCGAAGAGTGGGACAGTTTATCTCGTATACATACATATCTATCTACAACTTCTCGTATTAAAACTATTACTTTGAGAGGTGACAGATGCAGTCTTTTTGTGAATTGGCATGTAAGATACTATATCATGGGTAAAAAATTTAATTATGGTGTTTTTATTCAGCTGAGGGGTACCAAGAAGAGCAGGGAGCCAGTATTTACATGCCAAAATAAGCGCTTGCTACAAAACCCTCGAATTGCGGGCGTAGCCCTCTATATTCCGGTTTCATTTATTTATGTTGATTGTTTTTATCCTTACATTTATTTTATTTCATTTATTCCATTTATTTTTAAATCAGTATTTAATGGATCGATTATGGTTTATGTTTATACTTTCCTTTCGTATCAATTAGCGCAAGGCATCGATTATTGTTGCATTTCAGGATAACGGGAGTGCTGGGCGATGAAGTTCACACAGCTCCAGTTTCTGTGTGTTCATCTACCCATCATCTCTATAACTCATTATTTACAATGGATTTTTTTATATGCTTTCATTAATTATTTTTTGTCTGTAGTTAATAAATATATTACAAAATTCAATAATTTTCCCCAATTTAAATCATTTAAAATTGTATCCACTTCCATTTTCATTCAATGCGTCTTGTCCGAAACATGATCTCCTGACCTCCTTCTATATTGGGCATATGCCTAGAAAGTGTCGTGTGTCCAAACCAGTGTACTGGTTTTAGAAACAGGCCTAGGTCTGAATACGTAGTTCATGCCACCCGACTGACCGGAGATACTTATGTAGTTGTAACTCAACCATTCAGGCTACAGCTATCCTTCCCTCCTCCTTTCACAACCATGACTTGGGTCAGGCTTCGGTGGAGTTTATTTCTGATGATTTAATTTAAATGCTATTTTGCGCCATTAGTAAAATTAGACAATAACAATAATATCCTACAATCCAAAACAAATATCATGTCCCTAACCAGTATAGCAGATCTGGAACTGTTTCTTGTACCATGACATATCCTAACCTGAACTAAAGGTACACAAAAACAAAACATTCCCCTAATCTTGTATAATCACACGAAAATTGTAATTTGTTTTCATCCAGTATGCGGTGTCACATTGATGGGGGGCGATGAGTGCATTCCATTTCGGGTTGTTTCTTTTTTTCTCAATACAAAGCGAATATAACGGATTAGCCAGGGAAAATAAAGGATTATTCGTTACATGGTAGATCATACGCTAATACTTAACGTACAACATTTATTTTCGTCCTCAAGACCCACCTACTCTGAGGCAATCAAATCTTCAGTATACTCGTAATTCAGTACACTTCACATCTTTCCGGGGACCTCCACTTGGAAAACAATTCCCAGTGTGGACCTGTACATACGACTACAAAGAAAATGATAATATTGAGTGGAAGCAAGTGCATTGGCAATTCCACTATTTACATAAATAATAGGAGATTATTCACTGAAGGTGCATTTCAGTTGAAAGATACTTGCTACTAGTAGATACAAGCATCTAAATTTGGATGCAATTCACGAGTATGTAATGTGTATTATGTGTGTTGAGTATGAGTACACCCAAATACAGCAAATTTAGTTAAAAGGAAAATGAAAAGATTCCTGCTTGTTTTTATAGTGTGCGCATGGATCACTTTGAAACGATTAGCAAATGACTGCATGGGTCCTTACTTACTGTGTGATTTTGTTTATAGAAAATTCTGTTTGATGTTATTTGGGATTTCAGGTAAAGTCGTTGTCAATCTGGTGTTGCAATTTATAAAAGATATTTGCAGATATTTAAGGCGGCTTTCACACGGAACGCACAATACACGAGACTCTAGCGGACAGTACCTGTGACGAGGGAACCTTATACATGTATACGAGTATGTGCAACGATTAATTTAAAATTGCACTCGTCTAGAAAGCTCGCTCGCCACTGGTGCTTTCTATTAGAATCTCATGAATCGCGCGGATTTGGATTGACATTTATACTTCTTTGGAAAGCTGACAAGACGCACGTGTTTTATTAATGGTTTGTATGCATTGTGTAATATATATATATTTTCCTTTTATTTAAACATTTCGAGATATAAAGAATTTTTGAAATTTTGAATGATTGAAAAATATCTGTTATAGTATTGGCTAAGAGAAAAAAAATAAGTTTCAACCCATTAACTAAGCAGTTTTTATTAATTCTTATGTTAAATGGCTAAATCCATAGTTTTAAAATTAAAGTTCAAATATCTCAGTAACAACTGAAAATCGGTAGAACATTTGCGACTTTATTGTGTTGCATTTTGACTCTATTATTACGTGTTACATTTAGTACGTCGAGTTACCAGTAATCCTGTATGTACATTATATGGGTAGTAAGTATACGGGGCTACTGGTAACTCGACGTGTTCCTTGTAACACGTTATAATATAGCCAAACTGCAACATAATAAACCCACAAATGTTCTGCCGATTTTCAGTGGTTATTGAGATATTTAAATTTTTAAGTTTAAAAAAAAACGCGTTTTTAAACCCGCTGGGTGACGGGGTTGGATTATGCACCCCTAGGTGAGTCCTACCTTGATCGTACGAGGCGACTAATAGGACCGATCACGGCAACAACAACGCATCTAGATGAACCTGCGGCATTGTTCAACATCTTTACGACCTCCCACAGGCCAGTGTGTGTGAGTGGGTTGGCGAATCTCGAGACCACCGCCGGATGTAAAATGAAAGCCCATACAAACTTATTTGCCATACACTAGTGCCAGACAACTCCACCTTTCTCCAGATAGGTGTAAAAGACCTTATGGTAAAACACGCTAAAAGCACTACCCCGCTGGGCACTAATTATGATGCGCAGTCGAGTGATCCCAGAGCGCATTGTTCGTGTAGAGAAGCTGATTGTTGCAAGTTGGAATGTCGGATCCATGACGGGAAAGAGCGAAGAACTGGAGTACGTCATGAAACGGAGATGAATATATTATGTGTGTGCAGGAGACCAAGTGGCGAAATGACCAAGTTGACCGAGCTCGTTTTTTGAAGATTCCCAAAAAGTACAAGTTCTACTACTACTTCCCATTTTTTTTATTTCCCATTTTTACCTCCCCTGTTTGTACTGTCTTCCACAGGCTTATGAATTTCTATTAATACGTATGGTTGACGGGTGGTTCACTCGCCCTCGCGTCATGCTCATACTCTATTTATTAACACCATTTCGACGAACGGACGGAAATATCCCTTTTCTTCGCGATTGACATTGTCCTGGGTAGCAAAGACATCGTTGCTTTGCAGGCTGCACTGACCAAGTGGTGTAAGATACTGGAGGCTCATGGACTAGCATACAAAAGACTGAGCATCTTTGCTGTCCTTTCTCAGATCCAGAGAGACCGATACCTGATATCAACATTAAAGGAGAGCAGCTGAAGTCATGTACAAGGTTCAACGACTTGGACTCGATAATCAACAAGAAAGCTACCTGCGATGATAACATCAAACATCACATCATTGTCGGTTGGATGAAGTGGTGAGAAAACTCTGGAGTTTTGCGACAAGAAGATGCCATGAAAGCTTAAGCGTAAGTTATACAAAACCATCGTACGCCCCGCACTCATTTATGCGTCTGAATGGTGGAATATATACAAGACATACGAAAGTGAAATGACTGCGACAGAGATTAAAATGCTACGGATGTCAGCCGGTGTGACCAAACAGGATCGTATCAAAAGTTCCCACATCCGAGGCAGCTTGTCTGTTGAGCAACTGATCACTGAACAGCTCGAAGATCGTCGTATGGATTGGTACATATGTATATTGCCATGCTCTAAGGCGTCTGCCTGAGAACCCTGACATGAAGGCACTATCAATGAATATTCCATTTGCTGGACCCAAACCCCGAGCCAGACGAAAACACACATGGATCGATCAGATGAAGAAGTAACAACAACGCATAAATCTCGGCGATGATACGATCCAAGACCGAGCTGCCTGCATAAGGAAGCTGAGATTATACCGCGAAAATGGGCGAAGTGCCAACACCACAGGCAGAGCAACGCGAAGCCGCAGAGTGGTATGAAAGGACAAGTAAGAAGAAGATAAATTATGAGCGTAAAAAAATATGTAAGATAAAAAAGGATGAAGATTAATCTAATAAAAGAAGCAATAATAACTTTTGCTTTAGTTGATTCCCATCGCCAAAATTTCTTTTACGCAAATTTTGTCAATACATCCCCATCGCGATTCATTTTCTTGTTGCCGACTCGTTTCGACAAAGTTTCTCCTGGAGGTTTCGCTTTCGGTTACTATTTTTCTCGAAGGTGGTGACTCCTGCGATAAGATGGCGATATCTCCGTCGATAAATTTATCTTCCAAGGCGAATTACATTCATAGTGCGGAAGATAGAAATTGTTTGCTGGGTTTGGACTCCTGTTTAGGGTGTTTAGGTGACTAGGAAACTGCAGGGTTCCGCCGGAAATTTTGATCGGTTTCCGGGTAGTGTAATTTTACAACTAGTGGCTGCCGATTTGCAGCGGTTTCCCACGAAACTAGTAAATATTTTGCTCATTCACCACAATCTCCACTTCGAGGACATCGCTTTTCCGGCGACTTTTGGCATTTTAAAGGGATTCGCCAACTGTTTTTAAACATTGATTTACTTTTCCGGGGACACTCACTTTTTAGTGAAATTATTTTATTAAAGGAAGACTAAAATCAACAATTTAGATCAAGCAAAGCAATCTACGATGAGTGGTTGCCGATTTACTGCCGCTTTCACCGCTCTCCACTCCCAGGTTATCGCTTTTCCAGAGCGTAGTTGGTGATGAGACTTAAAAAATGAAAGCCATCTTTTATTTGCATTTATTCAGGTATTTCAGCTATTTTGTGGCCTTTAAGAGGGTTTGGAATACAATTTTTTTAACTTCCATTGAGTTTTCCGGGGAAACTATCACTTTGATATGATACGAGGTAAAGCTTTCTACGATGAACGTTTGTCGAGTTACGATTGATTCCCTTCTCGTGTCGGGCCTCACATCCTTCTCTCATCTCCCTCCTGAACTTCCCTAGAAAGTTTTCTGACAGTCATTCAGCATTTTCCTACCTCTAGGTTTAAATCATCTCCTGAAGATGAATCAAAAGAAAATCCGCGTTTCGCATACATACTTTCAATGCATCTTTGTCTATGGGGTTGTGAGGCTATTTTAGTGTTAAAAGAAATGTTTTTAGACTAAACGTGTTATGATAAAAATGATTTTTATTTTATTTTAAATTTTTCTAAAATCCGGGCCCCAGAAAAATACGGTCCCGGGGGGATTCGCCCCTTCCACATCCCCCGGCCGGCCCTGTATCTGCCTGGTGAACCGCTGACATGTCTTCATTGCACGTTTACCGTTTCAGGTATTTGACGATAGGTACCCGCAAAGATACTTATATGGGGCAATCGAGAAAATAACGTTGATTTTCTCTTCGGGCTTCGACAACGTTGCCATCACAGAACCCGTAACAATAATTAATATCAGCGTATTCTGAATTTAGAAATGTAGCCATTTTAGTCAGATATAATACTACAAATCAGCTAGCTTCTGTTCATTCATTGGATCAGTTTTTATTAGAATCGCCTTTTACAAATGCCAACTTTTAAAAGGACTGTTGTTAATTACTTTTTGACGTTTCTTTAAACTACCTTCTTTCCATTCATTGCATCGCTTTTACCTGAAATAATTTATAAATAATAATGTTAATTACATTATGGTTACTACTGTTACTTATTATGCAGTTGTCCAAAAAAAGCAAAAAGATGCATTACTCTGAATGAAAAGAACAAACCTGACATTGGAAATTTGTATGAATTTATGCAATTGTTTTATTTGTTTCAAATCGAATGATGGTTCCGCGAACAAGTTACAGCATGCTTCTTCAATTGTTTGAAAGACATTTATAAACATTTAAACTTTTTTGGAAAGCTGTTAAGACGGACATGTTTTACTAATTTGTACGCTTTGTGTCATTTAAATTTTTCAAGTAAAACTATATTTTAAGTCAAAAATTCAAATTTCCAGATGTGAAGTATTTTTGAAATTTTGAATGATGGAGAAATATTTGTCATAGTGTTGGCTAAGAGAATAAAATAAGTTTTAGACCACCAACTTTAAATTTTTTAATTCTTATTTCAAATGGCTAGATTCGCGATTTTTATACACGAAAATTCAAATATCTCAGTCATTATCATCATCATCATCGTGGCGCGACCGCCCGACGTCGGGCCTTGGCCGCCTGGATCATTGTCCTCCAATTATCTCGGCCACGTGACCGTGTCCTCCAATTTTGGAAGCCCAGCAGCTGCGCGGCATCCACACCTACTGAGCTCTCCCAACGAGATCTCGGTCGTCCTTGCAGTCTCGCTCCGTCGACTCGTTCTGCATTCATTACTCTGTTAGGCATATCTTAGTAACCACTGAAAATTGGGAAACATTTGTGGCTTTATTTTGTTGCATTTTTGCTATATTATAACGTGTTACAAATAACACGTTCAGTTACCAGTAACTTTATATAGTATCTAATAATTAACAATCATCTCAATTTGATAACAATTCCCTATTCAAGTATATAAAAGGCTCGTAAAAATTATATTTTGCGCTTAAAAAACATGAAATAATGCTTTTAAAATAAAATCACATATCATCAATGAAAGGATCGCACGAACGAAATGGCCAGCGCCAGCCTATCTCGTACTAACCGGATTTCCTGAACTGTACGATACCGACAAACATAAAAGCGGACAAATTGAATGGATTTATATCTTTTCCTGTGAAGGAGAGACATACACACAGAAGCTTTTTCCAATCACAGAGTGAGGGTGGAAGTTGGCCTTTAACAAATAGAGAGAATTTCCACATGATATCCTTTATTTACTGTTCACGTTAGTCAGTTCGTGTTAACAATCAGCACTGTATTCTATATGGTAGAGAATGAAGTGCAAACGGAGTTTAATGCAGTGTCGGACCAGTATCAACCTGCTACTTTGTATCTGTGATCTAAATATCTTTAAATTTTCATTTTGATTCAGCTTAATTTTAATTAAATTTTTTCTATCTATAGGAAGTGTTAAGGATTACTTTTGATGACGAAGCTTGTCACAGAATAGTTGCCGATAATTTAATTGAATACCATTCGGAGTATTGGTGGGCGGAAGCTCTAATTTCGTAAAACAGCTAAAGCTGCTAATACTTATGTCAGTTAGCAGATAAAACTAGGAGGCAATACTGCTATCTGATAATTACTATTAAAAACCTAACAATAGGCCAGACAAATAAAACAAAAAAGAGCATACATGCAAAATGAAGAAAATCTGATTTTTTGTTTTGTTTTTAGGATACATGACAGTAGTGCAAGTTTTCATCTTCCGAAGACATGAGTTAGCTGAGTGGTGTGTAATGAGCCATATTCTGGTTGTGCTGCTTCCACTGGCAGATCTATGGCAGCACCTGATGAGTAAGGGTCTGCCGGTGGTACGAAACCAGAGGCCGAGGGTCCCATTACACCTGGACCCCAATGCGAGCGCGATGGCAATCGAGCCATGCGTCAACCATTCCACCCTTATCGCTTAACTTTTTATTGGTTCCCCATTTTTACCTCCCTTCATAGGCGCCAACTATGGGGGGCACGGCACTTTTTGCCCCCTCGATCCAAATATTGGGATATGGATTCGCAAGAAAAGCCATCCTCACTCGACTTCTTCGTTCAAACAACCAAACACGTATTTAGCTATGATCAATAGGGAAGGAAGAAAGGATATATATATATCAGGATTATACCATTGAATCCTGTGTTTTCAGGTGCGTTTTGCTGGGCTCTGTGTCGATCGCAGGCGACGATCAAAAAGATATATACAAATAGTGTTCCGTGCACTATGGCTTGATCGCTAATCGGGAATAATGTGCGACGATCGTAGGCCTAACATTACGCACCTTTAACAATTCTTGACAGTCGTCAATCTCCCGGGCCCCGGGTCATGAGAACCCGTGTAGTATTAGCCCGAACCATAATGACCTTATGAGGTATTAAAACTCGTCGTTCAATTTTGTTATGATTCCTCGAGATGCTATCAAAACTTAATGGATCTGTTGTGCTAACTATAATGATCTTAAAGGCTGGATTATAGTGTGCGCAACGAACACGGCTCAGCTGATCGCGGCGAAGTCTCGACTGCTATGCTGACGTCAAAAATGTGTTGCGAGTTTGTTAGAAAGTAACGCCATCTAGATAGACAGGCCTGCGCTCAGCTGATCGTTACGTCATTATTTCCTTCGTCAAGGCCATGCCAAGGCAGTAACTGCACACGACGATGTTCCCGGCACGACATATGTTTACATTTGGAATTGCGCCAGATGGCATTTTAGTCCTCTAAAAACACACTTTCTGGACACTTGCACCAATTTGGTCGAAGCCGCAGCCCCGGGGATCAGTCGCAGAGCACCGTGGAACAGTTCACACTTGACAAAATACATCTTTTGACCGCACGACGCACTTTCGTCGCGCACGTCTTTGTTTTCCCGGATCACTAGATGAAATTTTACTAACAAATAAACACTGAACGCGGAAAACGAAAACTAAACACGGAACGCACAAATACCGGGGACTCGCCGCCATCAGTCGCCGACCACTGGATTGTGGATACGATGGCGTCATCAAAGGAAATAATTGCGTCAAAACCAGCTGAGCGCAGGCCTGTCTATATAGATGCCGTTGTAGAAAGTCAGTTTTCAACAGTTCAAATGTGTCAAACGAACGCGGATAGAAGGGCTGCATTCAGGAAGCATGTAGCAGTTATGTATCAAAATATCCTCTCCACTACACATTTGAGGAGCCGCTACCTGACACAAAACTTGATTCGTGATTGAACAGCTACATATCAAATACCTTGGAAACAGCTGATACCTCAAATATTTGATTATTGAGTCGCGAAAGTATGATGGCACGGCTGCAATTATTTTTTAACACCACACTTTGCTTACTTTTGCGCGACACGAATCTAGACCCGGATTTATTTGCGTTTTTAGTTCACAGTCAAATGTCATTCATGTGACAACACACATACCACCTGTGAATTGTCAAATGTAGCGGGCTCCATGCCCAGAGATGGTGGGGGATCACTGGAGCGATTGCAATCACAAGCGGGAGGGGTCGTAGCGCTACGGAGCAGACAAGCGCTCTGAATGCACTCAAGATTTAACTGTATATAACAGGCTGAACAGCTGATTTTTTTGTTGGCTGCAGCATTTTTCGTGCACAATATAACTAAGAGGTAAGACGACGGTCAAAATATTTGAGTTCGAATTTGGTTAAAATTTAATTGATTATTCTGTGTTATGAAACAAAAAAGCATTATGGTTCCATTTAGAAATGCTTGAAAAATTAGCTTCATTCTTAAAAACAAACGCCATATCCATACAACGCTGATGATCTGCACGGTCGAGACCGTACAACTCGAGATTTGATGAAGAAATTGGTTCTAAATTGGGTGCCCTCAATCGTGAGACTATTTTGATTGGCTGTATGAGACTATACATTCGTATCGATATCAAATATTTACCCGCTTAAAGACGTCGACTTTCTTAGCTAGGGCTATTGGGTCGTCCTGTCCATGGACCCATCATCAGTAAATTTTTTTAAAGTGTAAGAGATACGTTAATTGTTATTTCAAGAATTGGTAAGATTATTGTGAGGATACAATCAGAAAAAAATCACCCAACAAGGCAACGCGACTGTCAATCAAAAATGTATGAAAATTGTTGTGCCCCCCCCCCCCCCCCTTCAATATTTTCTAACAGTCGGCGCCTCTGCCTCCCTTATTTGTTTTGTCTTCCCCAGGCCTATGAATTTTTGATCATGGGGCCGGATAATTGTCTTTCGATTGTCCTGGTCAAGTGACCGCATCCTCCAATTTCGGAAGCTCGGCAGTTGTTCGGTGTCGACATCTACTGAGTCTTCCGAAAGAGCTCCCAATTTTTGCCTTTTTAATATACACTAAGGCATACAGCTGTCGTCCACTCTTTATTTCTAACCTGTCCTTTGAATCACTGTTTCTTAATGATTTCTGAAAATTTCACCACGTCGTACAGCATGTACGGCGCATGCGGTACAACTAAGACCGCATGCGCCATCCACATTTTCTGTACAAATGTATTGAGCAAGTTGTCGGAGGATTGGGTGAAGGTCGACCCACACGGCAAGGATTTTGGTCGCGAGCATGCATCGAACCACCTCAAACTCAATAGAAAAAAAATCTCCTCGCTTCCACCGTCCTATGATATTTGATGGTTCGATGGAAGTTCGGCCGTGGTTGTGTTCATGTGTGGCGACCTTTAGGATCCATGTTTCGAAGCTATAGTATAGCATAGGTAGTATATCATGCGGAGCTTTCTTATTTCCGCTCACATGCTTCGATTTCATTATCGGAAGAATCGAGAAAGATGCCGTATGTGCTAGCTGTATACGTCCTTTCATTTTGCTGGTTTTGTTTGACTGGCGCTTATTGACAGGTTGCTTCTCATGTAATTGAAGTCATCTGCAAACCCGATGCTGAGGTCTCCGATGTAGGGAAGAGATTAGCAGTCTCTGTAGTTTTTCTCTGAAAAAATGATCGGATGATGGTTCTTCCTTTCTGTCAATTTTGATTCTCTCGGTGTAGTAAGTACTTTTAAAAAGCTCGAGCCTATGTAAAAAGACCCAAAATGGTGGACCTGCTTCTCAAAAAGTTAAGGGGTAAACTTTTCGGTGAGTATCCCTCCCCTTTTTTTGGCATTCTGGATGAGCGCATGAAAAAGTGTCAGCCCTTTTTGGGTTTTGTGATAACCTGCTAGTGCTAAAAAGAGTTAATTGCTAAAAAATAACAAATATGCTAATAGCAACCCAAATCGTTATTTAACTTAATTAGAAACCTGTAGGTAACATATGATGCTTTCGGCTTTAACGTTTTTTGGACAACACTTGTGCCCTTTTTTCGACACTCCGACTTATTTTAATTATGCAGGACTTTGCTATTGAGTTCTGCAATATCCGTGGATTAAGAACGAATTTAGTTCGGTCGTCAGCCACTTGAGTTCAAGAAAACCAGCAATTCTTGCACTAAGTGAAACCAAGATCACGCCTGATGTGGACACTAACTTGTTTAACATCACTGATTACCATCTGGTTCCTTTCTTTTCTGCTCAAAGAGGGGTTGTGCTTTACATACGGTGTGATGTGCCATTCTCCACCCTGCGTGCGTCATCATCTAATCCGGAACTGAACTATATCTGGATTAGATTGAATTTAAAAAAGCACATAATACTCCTGTGTTTCTTATATCGCAGCCTTCAAATGTCGGATGCCGCAACTGAACGTTCCCTGGATGCACTGTCGTCTAATATTGATGACCTATTAGTGAAATTTCCTTCATCAGAAATCGTTCTTGCAGGCGATTTCAATGTCCACAACGTCCAGTGGCTTAGACATTCGTCTGGTACAAGCCCGGCTGGAAAAATGGTTGAACTTTTTTGTGATTCGTTTAATTTACATCAATTAGTTGATCTTCCAACTCGTATACCTGATAGACTCGGCGAAAGTGCCAATCTTCTAGATCTATTCTTAACATCCCATCACGATAAATACTCGGTCTTAGTTGAAAGTCTATTAGGCAGTTCAGATCAGTGTTTAGTATCGGCTAGATTTCCCAACAACTTTATGTCAAGTAAAAACATACCATCAGCGAAAAGACTTTTATGGCATTATGACAAAGCCTATTGGACCTCCTTAAATAAATACATTAGGGAGCTTGACTGGTCCGACTGCTTCGCAACAAAAAACATCAATTTTATTAGCGAAAGCATTGTAAATATTATATGGTTCGGAATGTGTTCATTTATCCCTCATAGTTACAAAAACCCTAAACCGATCACTACCCCCTGGTTTAACAGCCATTACGAAGAAGCAATTAGGAACAAGGCAGCGGTTTTTCGTGCCTATCAACTATGTGGCTCCGCTGAACTCAAAAATATCTATAAATCCGCGCGTAACGCCTGTAAATCTACCATCAACATGGCCAAATACAACTTTGACAAAAGCATCAGGCAAAAAGTGTTTATTCAAAGTAAGGGTGACAAGGGCTTTTGGTCGCTCGTAAAAGCAGTAAAAACTAACTTCACGTCTTCATCCGTTCCACCTCTTTTGTATGGAGACCAAGTGTACAGCGAGTCCCAGGATAAGGCCAATCTCTTTGCGGAGATCTTTGCCGCAAGCTCGTGCCTACCATCCACAACTCAAAAACCACCATCCATTCCATTGTGTGACTCAAGGCAAGAGCCCCTACATTTTCGTACAAGACAGGTATTCAAAATTCTTTCAAGACTCGACATCTCCAAATCCGCGGGACCTGATGGTATATCACCTATAGCTCTCAAACATTGCGCATCCTCGTTAGCAAAATCTCTTCGTAAGTTATTCCATTTATCCTATTACACGGGTATGTTCCCATCTGAGTGGAAAATTGCTAATATACAACCAATACCCAAAAAGGGTGATGCCAGTGATCCCTCGAACTACCGGCCAATTGCACCCACATCGATCTTGTCAAAAGTTTTCGAAACACTTGTTAATTCTCAATTAATGAATTATTTAGATTCACACCATCTTATAAGCGATCGACAATACGGATTTCGATCTGCTCGCTCCACTGGGGACTTATTGACATTTCACACCGAGCGTTGGAATCGCTGTATCCATCAATACGATGAGGCCAAAGTCATTGCTCTAGATATCTCCAAAGCTTTTGACAGAGTTTGGCACTCAGCACTCTTGGCTAAACTTCATGCTTTTGGTCTTGACTCCAAGCTCATGAAAGTTTCCTGCATGACGGTTCGATCCAAGTCGTCCTTGACGGAGCCAAATCGAGTCAATATACCATTAATGCCGGAGTTCCGCAAGGCACTGTCCAGTGTCCAACCCTCTTTCTCCTGTTTGCGAAAAACGCAATGAAATGCCTGGGCTTCCTAAATACAATAGATGCAAAAAATATTTCACGCCATCTGATTTAGCGCTAATATACAAGAGTCACATTAGACCGAGACTCGAATATAATTGCCATTTATGGGCCGGAGCGGGTCGCACTGCACTGTCGGCATTGGACAGAGTTCAACGAAAAGCTTTCAGGCTTATTGGTGATGACGATATAACTTCCCGAATTGAACCACTTCAGCACAGACGTGACGTTGGTTGTCTATCACTTTTTTATCGATACTTCAACCGCCGTTGCTCTGCTGAAATAAGTCAGTCGAACCGCAAAATTTTACGACTCTTTCGTATGCAGAACAACTCGAATGTGGAACGCTTTACCATCATCTGTTTTCCCCTGCAATTACGACCTGAAGAAATTTAAACAAAATGTCTACCGTCGTTTAATTTCGTCTAATCCAGCTCAACCCATCCCCTTCCTCTTACCTTAATTTCCTCACCTACCAAAGCTATGCTATTGCATTAAAGGGTATTCCCTAAGCTTTGGTGTTAACATATTAGAAAAAAAACTCATCCGGAAGTGATTAGATAAGATAGTCAAGCTACTGACCCAACAAGAAGGCACTGCAACCATTAGAGGTCTTTTATGGCGTAGCCCATTAAGTCGAAATGACCGTCCACCTTTCTAATAAAGCACAGTATGTATTTAGCAGGAATCAACCAGAAGTCTGTAGTGCTGATAGTAGCCTCCCGGAGGAGTGACATACTCTAACGTGCGATGGGACGACGGCGAGACATTCGCACAAGGTGTTCGGTTGTTCCCCCGACCTCCAGACAGAAATGGAATTCAGTCTCGCTGGACAGACCCATCTTAATATGGTGATATCTGACCAGGACGGTCAGATAAGCACCACACTAGAAGTTTAGATGAGTTCTACTTATTTGAGGTGTACCTTTATGAATGAAGTGCTTTTTCAGCTCCTTTAATTGACGTAGCCCTGGAAGTTTATTCTAGTACTGATGACGCAATGGTGCCGACCAGTCTGTGATCTGCAGTTTGACCGAGGCCAGTCCAAAGCCACAGTAGGGCTCAGGTACATGAAAGTAACTGGATGATCCTTGTCTAGCATGTTCATCACCAACAAATCAAGAAGTGTCAGGAAAATTAGCCATTTTTACGAGCCAATTTCGTCCATTCAACTGATTACCTTTAAATTGTTCATCTCAGATTTATTTCGTTTTTACTTTTAATTATTTTGTTTATTTGGAATTTGGAATCTTCTAAGTGACAATTCAGATGTCTGGCAAGCGAAAAATTATCTAAAGATTTTTCAGACAAATACTCCCTTTTTGGCACATTGCAACAAAATTTCGTTCCACCACCATCACTCAGAAAAGTAATAAACCACCATCAAACACATCCAACGGCAAGTTAGTTGCATTTCAGGTGAAACTAACAATTTCAAAGCTCTCTAAACATAAACATCACCATACACTCGCAGACATCTGCTCATTATTCCGACTCTTATTATTAGTCCTCGTAAAATGCACTCATCAGGTTTACGTGTAAGTTTATGACTTTTCTAAGCACCACATAATGTACGGCATATGTGATCCATCGGTGAAATGTATGCATATTAAAATTTTATCCCAGCTATGACGTGCCATTTTGAAGTGCAGTCTGCCATTGAAGTTGAATGAGTGAATTCAACGAAAGGCGAAAATTTCGTCCGTTTAACGATCTGATTAAAATTGACAGGCGACAATTTTCACGGAAATCACTCTGGTTTTATTCGGTACAAAGAAAATCTGCATAAGAACGCCACCGTGTCCTTGGGGTATGTGCATATGTAACGACAAAAACATTGACAGCTCCAATTCACTTAGAATGTTTGGAAGATCCACAAAATTCCCGCGAGACTTAATTTTATCCATTTTCGGGCAACGTTCTTTCAATTTGGTGTTGAACTTTTTTTTCAAGGCGAAGAAAAAAAAGACAATTTCCTTGTGTTTGGATTCTATTAATTTCCATTCAGGATGATTGATTATGAGATATGTTACGGTATGGGGTATAAAATTATGGAAATGAAAAGACTTGATGTATGAATAAGAATCGATGTAGCGGGTATTTAAATTTAATAAATTGAAAGAAGGGTTTAGAAAAATAAATTAATTGCCCTGGTCGTCTGAAAGCGCTATGATATTTAGGACTAGGCCTCGTACTCGTACTTCCACTTGATGAGTGAAATAAATCTGCTTCGTTGAAAGGGCATTATCGGACCAATATTATTGACTCTGGTTCTGGAAATACATCTATCAAACAATCTGCTAGGCCAAGTTTTTTTCAGGTTCCGATGCGAAGTGAGTGCGGTCGGTGTTCAAACTTCACGCGATGTGATGCGAGAGTGTATGCGATTACCACTTGTTGACATGCCCGACCCAAAAGTGCCACTCGCAATCACAGAATATCGCAAAGGGAACAACCACTGCAATTATCACTCATTTGCTACTCGTATCAAATCAAATGAAACCGGAATAAAGAGGGCTACGCCCGCAATCGGAGGATTTGTACGGACGGTTTGGTGGACATCCGAAGATGTCCGTGGCGACGGAGCCTAGGTAGCATAGTGACCGTGAAGGTCGGGCCGTGCCATCTGGAGAAGAACAAGGCCCCTCAACGAGCTAAGCAGCGGCCTATTGCTGTAGCTCAGTTCGGGAAATGTGGGCGGGGTTTTCGCCGCTCGTTGCCCCTGTCCTTTACGTATTAAGAAAAATTCATAGGTCTGGTGAAGACAACACAAACAAGGGAGGTAAAAATGGGGAATAAAGAACGCGGTCCAATCTGGGTCCGGGTGTAATGGGAATCTCGGCCTCTGGTCTGTTACTACCAACAGATCACTACTCATCAGGTGCTGCTTCGATCTGCCGGTGGGAGCAGCACTACTAGACCATAAAATGGTTGATTACAGGTGGTTCATTACAGGTTTTGTAGCAAACGCTTATTTTAGTATGTAAATATTGGCTCCCTGCTCTTCTTGGTACCACTCAGATGGATAAAAACACCATAATTAAAGTGTCTTACCCATGATATAGTATCTTATTGGGTGTACAACTTTGCTTCCGCCGTTTTTTCCTGGAATTAAAAGCTTAATTGTCAAAAAGTACTTACAGATGTATTATTTAAAGTACTGTCCATCGCTATCGACAACTTTCGCCCATCTCTCTGGCAATTTTCGGATTCCATCTCGGAAAAGGAGGCGTCTTTCGACGCGATCCATGATTGGATCCATTTTTCGACTTCCTCGTACGAACGAAAATTCTGATCAGCCATGGAACGAAACAGACGGTAGTCGGAAGGAGCGATATCTGGGGAGTACGGCGGGTGGGGCAAAATTTCCCATTTCAGGGTTTCCAAGTATGCCTTGACCACTTTTGCGACGTGTGGCCGAGCATTGTCATTGTCAATTACAGTACTTCTACATATTTCCACCGAATTTCATGCACGTAGCTTCAGCAGTTCGATATGGACAGACAGACGGACCCATGACCGATTTCATAAGGGTTTTGTTTTTACTACACAGCCCTAAAAATGGTTTCTGTTTATTTTAGACACAGTTTCGTCAACATGGTCTTTGAAAGTTAGTTTGTTATCCAGGTGTAGACCCTGGTAATTGATACATTTAGCTCAAGGCACAGATGTTCCTAAGATGTTTGGTTGTGGGCCTGGTAAATGTCTCCTGGCGCGCCTTGTAATGAGCCATATTCTGGTCTGGTTGTGCTTCTTCCACCGGCGGAATTAAAGCAGCAACTGATGAGTAAGGATCTGTCGATGGTACGAAACCAGAGGCCGAGGGTCCCATCACCCCTGAACCTCGATGCGAGCGCGAGGGAATCTGCGCCGTCCGCCAACCATACCATACTTATCGCTAAATTTTTTTTTTATTATTTCCCATTTTTGGCGCCCATGTTTGTATTGTCTTCCCCAGGCCTATGAATATTTATTAATACGTAAAGGACAGGTGTAGTCCGGATGACGCAACGGTTAGCACGTTCGCCTTCAACGCACTGGG
This sequence comes from Chloromyia formosa, assembly GCA_964017055.1. NCBI lineage: Eukaryota > Metazoa > Arthropoda > Insecta > Diptera > Stratiomyidae > Chloromyia > Chloromyia formosa. Next base: position 44,558,867 of record OZ024818.1, on the reverse strand, counting down.
CCCCGGTTCGATTCCGGGGATTTACGTGTCGGACTATGAGCCCACTCAGCTGTTAAATGAGTACCCATTATGGGGTAAATAACTCGGTTGAGCGTGTTGCTGATCACATACCTCTGCACAAAAACCGTCACGATCTAGAAAATGAGATGATTCTAACTCATCTCGAGGCCGTGGTTCAAATTGGACTGTTGCGCCAGTTATTTATTTTTATTTTAAAGGACAGGGGCAACGAGCGGCGAAAACCCCGCTCACGGTTCCCGAACTGAGCTACAGGAAGCATAGGCCGCTGCTTAGCTCGTTGAGTGGCCTTTTTCTTCGCCAGATGACCTTCACGGTCATTATGCTATCTAAGGCTCCGTCCCCACGGGCATTTTCGGATGCACACCAAACTGTCCGTTACACCAAATAAAAATATATGTAATGGAAGGGCATACAGTCCGATGCATGCTGTACGTTTATTCATTTGTCTGGGCACTTCCCGTGTTCTGATCTTAACCAAATTTTGTATGTAGGTTCCTTGTGTCCCCCTGAGCACAAATCGGCGACCGCAATTTTGATTATCAACTGGACTAACGATAAATTTTGCAGTTTCGGATCCAGAGGGGGCGGGGCATGGGGTCCTTCCAAAATGTTTGGAAGATTGAGCTTTGTCTTCCAATTATTCGAGGAAATACTCGAAAATGATTTATAAAAACGACAGCCAATACAAAAGATACCAAGGGGGGATTACTTCGCGCTACGCGTTCCTCTTAGATTTTTTCTAGTTAGAAGCTTAGGATACTTGCAGTCGAGCCTCTTGGGATGCATGCGACGAGCCTAGTTTTTGTTTATAATGCGAAGTTTCTAAATAGCTTTGGTAAACTGCTACTTTCTAAATAGCTTTGGTACACTGCTACTTAGCCTAACCGTATCTTGCAGGGAAAAGCTCATAGATTGGTATGCTATGTTTTGTGGTGCTCATAGGACAACCACTTCTGCTACTTTGAACATGTTGTTTAAACTGCATCTTTTTGACATTTTTACTGGATGGATTCCAGCATTCGACCCCATGATACTAGTCAGTGGCTGACTTAAAGTCCTGAATACGCTGCCATTCTGAGCAACCCAAATATTCCAGTAACGAATGACTAGACTAAACCTCTACCAAATATGAATGCACTTGACAAGCATTTCGTCATTCTGAAAAAACCACACAGCTAGTGGGAAAACCAAAACGCTTCTCTTGCCTAATTAATGAGGAATCAGGGGCTACTGTTTTCTGTGATGGACTTAACTTAAACTTCTCTTTCAGTCTCCTTAAATAATGCGCTGTTTTCAGGCTAAGAGAAGATCGTCCTGGTCGTCTAAAAGCACCGCCGCTTTATGTTTTTCGAAATTGTTAGTTTTTTTTTAAATTGTTTCCTTAGACCGTTCATATTATGTACATTTCTACTGTCAACAAATCTGAAATATAGGAGAAGGATACACTACACACAGCCTAGGTATGGACCGATTAATATCGACAAATCCATCCCATTTCACAGCTATAAAAAAAAATACATTTCATTTATTCCATATCGCAACGAACTTTTCTCGAAGACTCTGCGCAATTTTCTCATCAAAAGCTTTCATCTGCTGAAAACTGTATGAATTGAAATCCGTCTTTTCATTAAAATGTATAGACAAACCACTCACTGTTATAGAAAAAAATATGAATCCCCCTTGTCACGTTCCTAGAGTGGGCTCACTTTTTGAACAGACTACCAAGTACACCTTTGAGATAAAAGTCCAACCACAAAAGTTCCCTAGACCCACAAACCACCTACTAAAGACGAATGGGTTAAGTTGAAAATGAGCTGACAACCGAGCCACAAAACCAACGTGTGTCAACAATGTAGTCCTTAAGCGTGTGACTTCATCAAAATTAGCTTGCACTATGACCTTAGAGGTGGAGATTCGCCACCACGACCACCCGGTTTCAACGTGTAATTAAAATAGAAGCGAGAGATTGAACCTGCTAGCTAGCAAAATATCTCATTCCTTTGCGTCACCATGACATTCACTCGAGCTACTTTACAAATATTTGTGGATACGCGTAACAACCGAATAGTCAACAGTACAACGTGATGTTACAGCGATTTCAATGCCCTATGTACTCGTATAATGTTGAAGCACGAGAATTGTTTTTATAAGTATCTCCATCCTCCTCCCGGGGTAGGACGAAATAAAAAAGTCAACAGCGTTGAAGAGGAGACAAGCTCAAATACTAATTAGAAACATGGATCTGAATTCATTCACGCAGTTAACCTGCTTGTTTTGGGGGCTTGCGTCCAGTAGAACCCACGAGTAAAGCCCACCACTGATTTCGGTTTATGTACGAGTACTTTTATCTGCATTTATATAGATATTCTTTTTGTCAATTTAAATTTAGACAGCCCGGACTTTTATTTAGGTCCTCTAGACCGTCCATCCGTCAGCCGCGAGCATCTCGCCCTCAAATTGTCATGTGGCCGACATTGTATCAATGTAAAGTGAAATTCTTGGAGGACATTTTAAGAAAATTGTATTCAACTAGGGCGAGCCTTGATGATGATGATGACGATGATGATAATAATTGTGCCCACAGCCATTTTTATTCATTCGGCCGAATCCAAGCCGAACTTTTGGGCTCCTTAGTAGGGTAATTTATGGTAATCATTTCGTTCTATCGCTTTTGTACGGCTATGGCTAAATTATTAGCTCTGTCTGCAGGATGCGAACGTATTCAGGGAATGGCGGTGATGTTAACGAGCGGCCGAAATTACAATGGATGCCTGAGAAGGAGTTGGACGTTGGGATCATTGTATTTAGGATTAGGCATAGTCTTAAATTATTGTCGTTAGTACTATTGAATATGTTTCAATTAATTTTAATGAATAGGGAGCTGTTTCACTATTAGGATCATGAATCCATAATCAAAGGCAAAGAGTTCCACTGAATGTTGCTTTTTTTCCCGCTAGGGACGTCTGTCAATTTATACTACTAGTGGAACACCCAAAATAAGTTCTTTGAGTCGATGTACCTAAAATCCTTGCGTAATTACTGTTGCGCAGATCGTGTCTATTGGAAGTTAGTTTGGGTTACATGCGCTGCTTTGAGAAACAAAGTATACATATATAGAACATCACTGGTTCGTTTGTGAGTTAGTTGTGAGAGTTAACCACCAGATACCAAATTAATCGTCAAATCAGCCAAAGCTGACAATAAAGCTATGAAGCCGAGTAACCTGAAAGAGGTAAATTTTCGAGTAGATAGGACTCAAGGATGTCTTCCCTACATCTCACCAGTTCGGGCCGACCGGTAGTTACGTGCGTAGAGGCGTCAGTCTCATGTCTGACTACGGTCATTACGCGATCAAGTCCCGTCTACCGCACAGTGGCCACAATACAAATATGTAGTATTTTTCTCCCCTGTGGTGCGGGATGTAATAAAAAGCCACATCTCCCGGCTTTTAGCAGGTAGGCGGCTAAATGGAAGCAGGGAACATGCACCATGCTGGCAACGTGCATCGTCCGAAACTGATTTATGCCAACGGCAAGCCAGCTAAGCCACATGGAATAACTTACGCGCTATGCCCCACTTGGGGTTAAAGCAATTAAGTAACCACACAGATCCTTCAATAATCATTGTGAGGAAGCTATAGTCTCCTATCATGCTCCCCGGTTAGAATTCTTGGAAGTTAATAACAAGCCTGCAGACCAGTCACGTTCGGCACCAATATATGACTGGCGCCCAAAGTAGGCCCCTGTAATAATGGAAGCTGAAGTCTCCTAGCATGCTTCCCGATTAAGATTATTGGAAGTTAATTGTAACCCTAGCAGAAAGCGTTGGGCGCCAGTATATGACTGGCCCCCAACGTGGGGTTCCTTAAATAAGAACGGGTGGATATTAAATTACCTTTTCGTCATGTCAATTTATTTTGTTACTTGATTTCCAGTGGGAAGTGGTTTCTGTAAGTAGTTGCATTCAAAGTTATTTCATTTTTTTTTTACATTTTATATTTTTTGTTTTCTGTATTTTCAATTGTAAATTTTTTTCCATTTATTGAATAAGCACAATCTGAGTCCTATTGGCCAGATCTTACTCGCAACGGGTGCAAGCACAGAGTTGCTGGGCTCGGCCGGTAGCTCAGTGTGTAGAGGCATCAGTCTCACGTCTGACTACCGACGTTTCAGGTTGGAATCCCGTCCACGACGACCTTCATGGCCAGGATGTGCAGGAGGTGTATGCTGGCAACAGCATTCTCCGAAACCAGTTTATGCCATAGAATTTATATACAATACATATATGGTGCAGGGCGTAATACTAAGCAACAGCATCTTCCGACTTGTCGCAAGTAGGCGGCTAGGTGGGCGAGCATGAGGTGCATGCTGGCAACTGCATTCACTGAAACTAGTTTATTCCAACGAAACGTCAACTGGGCCACATGGAACAGTTGACGCGCTATTCCCCACAAAGGGTTACGAAATTGAATATTTAATCGATAACGCTTTGCGGCAAGGCCAGTTTGTCCAAGGAAGTAAGAATCGGTTAAGGTACTTCACCGGTAGCCGACAATATTACAGGCACTATCTGGACATGGTCAAGATGCCACAGTTGTTTGATTTCTTGTACCAATGCACTATAGTTTGCAATATTCTGCTTTCTCTCGAAGTTGCTATTTTGGGGGATGGGAACATCGATTGTGTATGCCTTGGGACTCGTCTTGTGTACTAGAAGTACATAGGGTTTCTTGTGGGTGACGGTCATCGTCATTGAGGATCACGCCCCGTCCAGAATGGCGAGCAAAAACCCTTCTCTTTCAGCATCGAGATACTCCGCACAAAGCCATCTGTTCGACGGGTGAAGGTCGACAAATGGCTCCCAAAGGAAACACACATGTTCGACCGATCCGCATTTGGTACGACTTCAACAGACTTAAAGGAGCAAAATGAATGATCCTTCAAGTTGTGCGGAGTAAGAGCATCGTCTGCCTTGCAGACAGCATCATGCAAAAGACTCGATGTAGTTTTGGTGTAAAAATCGAAGTGAATCGACCTGCTTATGGTGTTGGCCGATACATCGCGGGGTAAACATATTCGCTGCAGTGCCGATTTTGGGTGTAACATTCGTAACTTCGTCATTGTGATACGAATCCGCATTTGGATTGCCTCCAGATCGGTCGCAGTCCATGGCACAATCCCGAATGAACAGGTGAGTGAACGAATGACGTAGAGGCTAATTGCGCTTACTTTGTTTCTTCCCGACAAGTTCGTTTTAAGTGCCAATTTCAACCTGCGCGTTAACTCCACCAGCAGTCCCCCTCTCAAGTCAACAATGCGACCATGCGCGCGTTACAGAACTCCTAGGTACTCATGAAAGCCTGATTTTGACATTGCACCTATGTGGATGTCGTCCAAGGTGAAGCCGCGATGCGGTTCGTAAACGATTTTAGGAATGGCACGGATTCGGCATTCGTCGAATTGGAAATCCATTCGATGTCATGACTAACATTTTCTGTGATCTGCAGCAGACTTTTAAGGCTTTTATCGCTTCCCGAGTATAGTTTGATGTCATCCAGATACCTAAAGTAGGTGAGCTGGAAATTTGACAACAACCGCGCTTGATAGACAAGCCGCACCGCTTAGCTGAATTCAAAACTGTGGAAAACGGGTTCTGCGCCATGCAAAACCGGAGAGGACTCAAACAGTCCCCTTGGAAAATACCTCTGCGAAAGTGTATTGGTTGCGAGAGCATATTGCCTTCGGTAGATGGCGCCGAAACTGTTTTTTGCCAACCACTTTTAACAAGAAATTTATTTGTGCAAGATCCACTCGACATATGCGGAAGACCTTGATTAGCTAAGTGTGGAGGGTGCTGTCAAAAGCTTTGACGTAATCGACGTAGCAGGGATACAGATTTGTCCGCTTGCGCGTAGCTTGTCCTTTTTCAACCGTGTCAGTCCCGAGTTGTTCTTTGCGTCCCCTACATCCGACTTGGCTTGAGGTGTGTGAAGACCCTGTGACTAATAATGGCTGTAATGTATTTGTGTAGGGTTGGCAAGCATGTTGTCGGTCTGGTTTCAATAGGATTTTCTACTATTTTCCATTCGCGTAATAAGTGGGTTATCCCCGCCGTGAGAAAAGATGGAAATTCCTCTGGTTGGCTTATTATAAACGGTTAATATTGTCGTGCAACCTGACCACACACTCCGGACAAGTTTACCAGAAATTCGGCACCTTATCAAGCCCAATTCCAATTTTTAGACCGCTTTATGACCCCGCGGACATCTGATGCGGTGACTTCAGCGAAAGTCATTCCAAGTAAAGCTGGCATTGCGCGTGGTTTCGGCTATGGTGATCCACTCTGCTTGTTGTGTATGCTGAGCGGGTTTGGCCGAAGTCCACCCCAGTATTGTTCAGCGTCAGTCGACGAGAAATTAATTGTGGGGCTGTCCTGTTGTTCTTCATTAATTGACTTGACGAAGTTCCGGTGGCTTTTGAGAAAAGCAGCATTCTGGACACGTCTAGAGAAGCTCAGCATGTTAATCGTAGACGATTTGCGACAACTGCGAGCTTCTGTTTTAGCGTGTCCAGTATTTCTACCAAGGGAGTTCCGAATGGAGTATAGTACTTAAGAAGGATCCTGTTTATCTTAGTCTGAATTAGGCGCTTCCGTTCAAGACGAGTCTTCCAGTTTGGGTCTTGATTTCTCTCAAGCCGAAAACGCTGTAATGAACCCTTGGACCATGTAGTGTGATCTTTCTATCAAGCTTGAGCAGTCGTATCTTTGAAGTAACGGTGATTTCGCAGCGGGGAAAACTTATGGACTTTTATGTAGTTTCAGAAAGTGTGGTCAAATCTCGGACTAAATGATTCGGAGAGTGGCTTATTTGATTTTTGTTGTGTAAGTTGAGCTTTTTGACACAATTTACAGGAAATGCTGTAACTCTGTAACGGTTAAAGACAGAGTGCCCATGTTCTGCGCCAATTTTCTACAAATGAATAGTTCTATCTACCATTAAAGTACGTACCACCTAAAGCAGAAGACTCTATATAGTACTCAGTGTAGGGATTGAGCGGCGGTTTGGTGGAGCTTTAAGAGCCAATTGACAGCTCTCTCAAGGAACATTAAGAAGTCTTTGTCCTTGTGAAAGTAATAGTAATGTCGAAGTAGGCACGAATAATGAGAACGTTGATTTGCTCGCTCAATCTCAACACTCACGCACTGCTCGATAGCTTTAGGTAAAAGGAAACTAAAAGTGATCAACCAATCTGACACTTGACTTTTGGAAAGGTTAGGAGGAATTTCAATAGGGCTAAACGTAATAATGAATGGGGCGAATATAGAGACTCGCTCACGGAATATAATTTTCTTATCAGACACTCCAAACGGGAGAGCTGGAAGAGACATTGTGAGACTATTCAGTCGCTACCTGAAGCAGCACGCATCCACAAACCCCTGTCTAAGGAGCACACTAATGGTATCAGATTACTTAGGAAACAAGACGGATCTTTCACGGAGGGCCCAGAGGAAACTCTTGAGCTCCTCTTAAACACCCACTTTCCTGGTTCTGACCAAGCTGAACCCTGCTTATTCGTTGCATCGGCTGACCATCGTGTACCTATCAGCCGATTAAATAGCCTCTCAGAGGTAATTTTCGATAAAGAAAAGTTCAATTGGAAGTGGAGTTCTTTGAACCCTTTAAGTCCCCTGATGCCGATGGTATTTTTCCTGCACTTTTACAATACAGCCTGGATTTGATTATCGCCCCCTTGACTGTTATTTTAGGGGCAGTTACTCCCTGAGCTATATTCCACGTTTATGGAGGGCGGTGAACGTGGTATTCATTCTGAAAAACGGTAACAAACCGGAGGAGCTACCGAAATCTTACAGACCGATAAGCCTTTCATCGTTTCTTTTTGAAAAAATGGAGAAGCTACTGGATCTGCACATCAGATAGCAAATGGATTGCACATTTCCTTTGCATCGTACTCAATTCGCCTACGTCAAAGGTAAGTGGACCGTGGTTGCCTTACACAATCTCATAGGATCGATTGAAAAAACCCTTATGAATAAAGAAATTGCTCTCTGCGCCTTCATTGGCATCGAGGGAGCTTTTGACAATACTGGCTATAGCTGTATATCTCTAGCACTTGAGCTCAGAGATATATCAGGGCATTCCTGGTAGCGAAGGTGACAGACAAGGCTCTTCGGATAAATTTTTCGGGGTTGATTCTTACTGTGGTCTGAGTTGGGCTTAAGCAAGATCACTGGTGAGGGAGTGGTCTGCCAATGAAAGACTGCGTCAATGGGATTGTCTTCCAGGACTGCGGCAGTCCAAAGATCTGATCAAACCCTACGGTCTTAAAGAAACCAGCCGCCTGGGTAGAGCGGACCTGAGATTAATCGTGGGTTACCTCACGGGACGCCACTGAGTGAGATATCATCTCAACAAAATGGGTCTATCCACTGATACAGAGTGCAGGCTTTGTTTGGAGGACACAGAGTTCACTAAACATCTTCTCTGCGAATGTCCGGCGGTAGCCCGTTTCAGGTTCTCGTTTCTTAAAGACTCCATCGTGAGTTCAGCGGTTGTAAGGAGCACCCCTACAAAGGATCTACTAACCTTCATGAGGCTGATTGGTTGGTCTTTTGGATTAATTAAGGCTATGGCACAATAGATCTCATGGTCGCAGTGCCCACCCTTGGGTATCTTAGCCTGTCCTTGTTATTATTATTATTTGGAAAGTTTTTCTATCGCAACGTGAAATGGGTTTAAACTTCCGAAAGCTCAAAACTTCTTGAAACTTTGAACAATTTCTTAAAAACCTAGCTTTCGGATTATTCTGGGTGAAGTTCAATTGTACTATTTCATTATGTCAAGGTTCAAAACTCTGTGCGCAAAAATGCATAGTTCCAATACTACTTATTGGAGCTCAAATGGGATAGCATCTTCCGACAGCTATTGAACTCCTCTATTTAGCAGCCTGCTTAAATTATAAATCTATGTTTTTAATTAAAACTTTAAGTGAAATCAAATATAAAATTATTCTGTCATTTCGCGGCACATTTGTTCAACTCGTCCTTGCAACATGACCATGCAACTTCATTACTCTTGGCAAATTTTCCCTGACCATTTGCGCTCGTTGCAGGCAACAGTTACATTTTTTCACTTTTTAGCCGAGATGTTCAAACTTTTCTCATTATGTAAAGTTCATTCATTTTTCTATAGACTAGCCGAGGATGCGAGTAGGTATAGGATTTCGACATGGACTCGATGGCCTTGCAATCTGATATCAGCAACAGTGCAGGCAGAATAACCAAGCGAATTACAGTCGTGTCGAGGAGATGGCCGGTAACTTCCTTACTTGCATTGCGGATGTTGTACTATTTTTTTTCTTGCAGTTTCAGACAATCCTGAATTGAATACACGAGTCCTGGGAGAGCTGAGAGTATGTAGTATGTTGGTGCGAGCATGAAAGTTTCGCGATTTAGTATGAAACTTGTTGGAGAAAGTCAATAGATCTTCCTATTCAGGGTAGAATTCGTGTTAAGGATTTAGATTAAGTTCTTCTGTGAATGAGGCTGCATACTTTTTTACTCTTTATAATGACCCGTGAAGATTTTATTCAGTATATTCGCTTCAGTGTAATTGAATGGAAACGAGTGTTCTGATGTCTATTAGAACTGATTAAGTAAAGAAGTTTATCGGTTTTATGTTCGTAATAGTTTTGTGGTTCAAAGCATTGAAAGTTGAATGTATGGTCGTTGTTAAAGTAACCTTCCTGAAGGCATCCAGTTTCTAAAGTAGTCCATGAGAAACATGTATTGGAATTCTAAAATCTATTCATTAAATTGAAATTGGCCGTGGCTCGAAATAAAAACGACCATAACTCAGATGAATACTTTTCCACATTCACTACACTGCAATACCAAGCATCCAAGCTATCTCCTGGATAGTTCCTAAATATATTTAAAAATTCTAAAAATAGTCATTAAATGTACCCAATTTGATGGCATCTAACACAGAGTATCTGTGATGGATTTATTCTTTAAAAGATTCATCTGCAGCATACATGTGGGAACAATAGCACTAAAATCGTTCTTATAAAGACCTCACAATTCTAAAGGCTGTTACAGACAATGACCCATCCTCGCCCATTTAAAGCCATCTCCATTGTGTGAATGGGCGGATGGCGTTCAGTGGCCAATTGAGCGTAACCGTCATTACTGTCAAAAGCGATGGGCCATGGGATGGCCACAAATGGCTTCGAGAGCCGTTTTCCTCCACGCGATGGCCCATCGCGTACGCAACTTTAAACAGCTGATTTAAGTTGACAGGCTACTACACAATTATCGCAATGCTACTAACATCGACCATCTGTCAGCTTTCAATTTCAATTGACCACTATGCGCTATTTCCTGATAGCCTATCGAATACCATTGTGTGAACGGACAATATTTGAATTAACATTAAGTGTGTAATGGCGGTCATCGAAGTCACCATCACGATGGGCCATTGTCTGTAGCAGGCATAACGAGTGAGCGCCATATCAAACAAATTCAAGCAAAAATCCCCGCAGTGTTGTTTTATATTTATAAATTGGGATTTTTTCTATAAAGGAGTCAACTATCTACGAAAACAATCAGAATGTCTGTTTCACGTCATAGACTTGAAAATATTGCTTGAGATCCCATTAAAACAGTCCAATAGTGTGGTTCCCGATTGAGTGATATACATATGTGGCCATTTTAATGTGCGTCGATACAATGGTAGATGGTCGCTTCTGAGTTCATAGCAAGAATTTCAAGTGGGTGAAAGTTAAAATAACAGGGTATGCCTAAGATGTTGTTGCCAAGATGTTGTTGATTGAACTCCTCTGTCTAGTCCGTATAGAGCTGCAAGCAACAAATCGCCGATTATTATGAGAAATAGGATCGGCGAGAGGCTACACACTTGCTGAACTCCACTGCGAATCTCAAAGTACCCCGACAACTTACCTTTATGCAGAACGCGACGTCTCGTGCCGTAATAAGTTGCATTAATAATAGCCACACGCTTTTCAGGAATGCGTCTCCTGAGAAAGGCCGCCCATATAGAGTCCCGGTTCACACTATTGAAAGCCTTACCGAAATCGATGAAAAGCAAGTGAAGCAGAGAATCGCACTCAGCGCATTGCTCGATGATGATTCGCAAGGTGTTCATTTGATCGTCACAGGGGAATCCGCATCGAAAGCTAGCCTGCTCTTCATCGATTGCGCTTTCTAATAATAATAATAACAAGGGCAGGCTAAGATACCCAAGGGTGGGCACTGCAACCATGAGATCTATTGTGCCATAGCCTTAATTAATCCAAAAGACCCTCAACCAGCCTAATGAAGGCTAGTAGATCCTTTGTAGTGGTGGTTCTTACGACCACTGAGCTCACGAAGGAGTCTCCAAGAAACAAGAACCTGGGACGGGCTACCGCCGGACATTCGCAGAGAAGATGTTTAGTGGACTCTGTGTCCTCCAGGCAAAGCCTGCACTCCGTATCAGTGGATAGACCCATTTTGTTGAGGTGATATCTCACCCAGTGGTGCCCCGTGAGGTAACCCACGATTAGTCTCAGGTCCGCTCTACCCAGGCGGCTGGTTTCTTTGAGACCGTAGGGTTTTATAAGATCTTTGGACTGCCGCAGTCCTGGAAGACAATCCCAGTGACGCAGTCTTTCATTGGCAGACCACTCCCTCACTAGTGATCTTGTTTTAGCCCAACTCAGACCACCGTAAGGATTATGCCCGAAAAATATATCCGAAGAGCCTTGTCTAGCAAGTTCATCGGCAGCTACGTTACCAAGGGTGCCCTGATGACCAGGTACCCAACATAAAGTAACCCGATTGGTGTTTGTGAGACACTGAAGGGTATAAAAACACTCTTTCACTAATTTCAATGAGAAACTATGTGAAGAAAGAGCCTTAATGGCTGCCTGACTATCAGTGCAGATAGCGATGTTAGCGCCTTTGAGTTTCTTGTCCAGAATGTCTCTGGCACAGGCCTCAATGGCATGGATTTCAGCTTGAAAAACGCTAGGCCAGACGCCCATAGCAATGGATATCCTGGTGTCCGGTCCATAGACTCCAGCACCAACACCCAGCTCCGTTTTAGATCCGTCGGTAAACCACATGGTGTACGTATGTGTTGCGCTTTCTAAGTGGGCCCTTAGTCTTTTCCGGACGAGAGCCTTTCCAATTATTACAGTCCGTAAAAGTACCTTTCTTCGGAAGTTTGATGATCAAACCTTCGTTCCGCTAAGCGGGAAAGGACTCTGCATTCCATGCTTCATCAAAAAGTGGGTGCAGAAAATCGACAGTTATACGCTTAGCTCTGCTTGATAAAGTTCGGTGGGGATACCGTCATGTCCAGCGGCTTTTCCTCGTTAAAGTACAATAATTGCAGTGACTATTTCCTCTTTAGTCGGGGCAGTGGACCGTATACGCACATTTTGATGGCTAGCTAAATTATCTATATGAGCGGGAGCTTCATCAGAGATTACACGGTTCAGGGCCGCGGCGAAGTGCTCTTTCCACCACTTCATTTGATCTACTTCCATGATAAGTAGCTTTCCAAAACAAACCTTCACCGGACGTTGGCAAGAGTTAGACCACCTGTAAACTCCTTGATGACACATGACAGTTGTTACTTCTTGTGGCTTCTTCTGCTGAGGCGAAAAGAGAAATCGCATAAACTCTTGTATCGCATCGCACACTACGCTGAATTTCTCGAGCTTTCTGACGGTAAAGGAGTTCGATACTGCTTCGATTGTTGTCTGATGCTGCAACGAAACGAACCCTCAGTTATTTTCTTTCAACAATCCGCTGCCATGAAGCGTCGGACACCTAAGGCTTATTCCGGCAATCCGTGTTTTTCCCAAGGATGGCATCTGCGCTATAAATGTACACATTTTTTATGGCATCCCAGTTTTCATTTATGTCGCTATCTGAGTGACTAGTTATCTCAGCTGCTTTTTGCGCAAGATGATCGTTATGATGTTGACAGACAGCTGGATTTTTTAGCAGAATGGTGTTGAATTTGCGGCAACTGGGTCTTTCGTCAGTAGGACGGCGCACGGCTGCAATACGCAATCGAACATTAGCGATCATATGATAATGGTCTCTTCCCATCCTAATATCGGCACCCTTCTTGTTTCCCACGTCCAGGAGGCAACTCTTGAATCTTTTACTAATAGTAAAGTGGTCGATCTGATTTTATGTTCTACGCCAATCAACAGAGGACCAAATTATTTTGTGGTAGTCCTTATGTTCAAACATAGTAACACTGATGAAGAGACTGTGAAAGTTTCAGATCTCTACAAATCTTTCACCGTTGCCGTTACGGTCATCAAGACCGTGTCTCCCCATCAGATGTTCCATAGTTATCAGCGCCAACTTTTGCATTCAAATCACTCATAACCATTTTAATGTCACCTTTAGGTGTTCTGCTCTGGACGGCGTTTAGTTGTTCGTTGAAGGAGTCTTTCGCCAAGACATTGTCGGGTTTTGTTGGAGGATAACATTGTATTATTGAAATGTTCATCATTTTTGTCCGAACCCTGGTGTTCATGATTCTATCTAAGACGACATCCCGGGATAAGGGAGAGTTTCGTGCGACTCTGGTTGAAAGGAGCCCCACACCTGCTCACGACTACTAACGGTAGCTCTACTGGAGTACAACATTATAGTGCCACCCGTTGAGGAGATTCATTCGCCGCTGTTCCACCATCTCTATCCCACTAACTCCTAGGATGTTTAATTATTCCTCAGAAATTCACTCTCTAATTGAAGAAATCGTACGTCCTGGTGACCTTCGTATCCATTGTCCAGAAGAGTAAGCACATTCCAGAATCCGGTCTTTGTCATTGTACGATAGTCAAAAGTCGTATCCGTTGAGTCAGTCCTTATCCGAGGTATAGTTGACATTTCGTTCGGATAGAGAAGATTTCAGATAGTGCAAGTTGCTGGCATACATATCCTGTACTTTGTTTGTCGGATTCTTTTACAGGCCGTCAAACGGAAAGACCGTAGTATTCTTACGTCCCACAACACAGCGATAATTTTTACCTCAACCAAATCATCGGACAGCCGTTACTAACGGCTTGATTTGGTTAGCAATGACCAATGATCACTGCCGTTCTAGGGGTACCCAGGTGGGGAACTATTGCAGGGCATTTTATTTTATTCAAATAAATTTAAAATATGACTACTTTTTTTTTTAAGAAAGATATTGGCCATGATTTCTGGATTAAATGAAGTCAATGCGAAACCCTTTCTTAAAGTTTGAATAAGAGAAAAAGGGAGGTAATTCTTTCAACATTAAATCTTGTTTTCGTTAATGTGGACTCAACCTTATTCCCAGTTTACTACTATAGTTTTCCGCCTTTTCATATAACTGACCTTAATGACACTTGACAGTTTAACCCGGTAATGGCCTTACACCTAGCCCCTGTAACTACTTATTAATGTGACGCGCTGGTTCAGTTTTAACCAAAAACCTAATCGCATGAACACTATAAAGACCACTTCGAAAGTATTATAAGCGAAAAAAGAGGTGTAGAATCACCACTATTAAAAGGATATTTCTCAACTGATAAAAATAATTGGGAGTAAAGTGGGTGCGGTAATTAAGACTTGATTTGATTGGCCAAATCTTTTATTCAGAAGATCTGCCTACTAATGATTTCTTTTTGGTTTAAAAGACGAGTCTTGGAGAGGGATATTTTAAAGACATGGAAGCGAACCACTATTTGGAAGGTGTAAAATTATTAATATTTTCAGGCCAAGTAACCAAGTCAAAATCGCTCAGTTCTTTCTTGGTTATGTCAAAGACAGTGTTAAATTGTCGCAGCTCTCTCAGTGATATGGCGAGATTTTTCAACATTACCCTGTGCTGGATACCAGGACTTAGTGGTTTTTCTGGTAATTGTAAAGCTGATGAACTGGTCCGGGCTGGAACTACCAATATGACAAGGGAATGCTTTCGTAGCACTGGGATGCCTTTAGCAGCCTGCAAACTGGTCAATAAGACGTTGGCATACGATAAGGCTAACACCAGATGGTGCAATGGCAGTACGTGTCATGCAACTAGGCAAATATGGCCGAAAATGGACCCCGGCTGCTCTCGCAGGCTATTCCTGTTGAGCAAAAACCATGATAAACGTGGTGGGGCTTATCACTTGGCACTGCCTTATTGGGGAGCATCCTAGGAGACTTCGGCTCCCACACAATGATTACTGCAGGAGCTGTGGGGACGAGGAGGAGGAGGAGAGTCCTCTCCACCTTATATGTGCTTGTCCTGCCCTGGCGAGAAGGAAGGATATCCTTGGGTCCTACTTCTTTACTGAGTTGGATGAATTAAAGTATGTTAAGGTCGATCGGCTTCATCGCTTGATTGTCAGCTCTGGCTGGTGTAATGACTGAGGTAGGCTCGGGTTGCTGTACTAAGGGGTATCACAACGGGCCCAGTGGGGTCTAAGTGTGATCATTGTTTGGTTGAAGCAGCCTATCTAACCTAACCTAACCTAACCAAGTTAAAAAGTAATCAGGCTGAAATATTAAACGAAAATTGAATGGTCTTTTTACAATGTTTTTGCGCGGACTTTGAATACTTTCTACCTGTCTAAATATGTAAGGCATTCCATAAAATGAAATTTTCTCAGATGGCGCTCATTTCAGTAACTTGCCTTGGGGTTTAAAATTTCGCATGCTAACAAAAGGATGCCTACTATCTATTCAAATCAAAGACCCTTGGGAAGACCGCGTATTCGATGAACAATTCCTTAAATTTCGCTAAAATCAGTACACATTTTTGCAGCCAGATATTTTCAAAAGCATTGAAGAATAAATTCACTGAAAAGAAAATGATGTAAACATTTATCAGTATCTCGGCAACCGGTAGCGCCGTGTGTTGAAGCATCAGTCTCATGTTTGACTACCGGCGTTTCTGGTTCGAACCCCGTCCACGACGACGTTCATGGCCATAGATGTGCAGGATGTGTATGCTGGCAACAGCATCTCCGAAACCAGTTTATGCCGATGAACACGCAGCCTGATAAATAAGTAAGTATCTGAAAATAAATATATAATGCCCTGTTAATCCAGTCATTAGGAGCCTATAAGGGCTTCGAGGAAACAAGCAGTGGTGTTTTGTTTTTTGGGGTTGCTGAACACGAATCCGCGGCTTCCCTTCCCAAAATTTGTTTAGGGAACATGGTCAAAAGCTCAGAAAACCTCTAAATTTCGGTACTTTCTTTGGTTTTTCGATTATAACTTAAATTCTAGCTAGGATCCTAGCTAAAAAAAAGTCTCCTCATAAATTGAAGAAAAAAAAATCTGCGTTGAATGAGCTAACTAAACATTAAATTCGGTCCAGGGGTGTAGCCGCAATCGACAGTCGAAAACCGTCGATCTTTCTCAACTTTGCGAAAAAACCCTTTATGGTCACATTTTAACGTCCGTAACTTGAAAACGGCTACCAATACGTAAAAATGCGAGAAGTAAAAGCTGTGGAGCATGAAATTTTGTTCAGAAAGTATCCAATCTTTTTAATTCGGTCAAAAGAGAATTCAGAAACTCGAAATAGCTAAAATTACTTTCTGTTACTTTTTCCCATAAAGGGACCGTTCAAGTATTACGTAAGCAAAATTTTTGTCATTTTTGACCCCCCCCCCCCTCCCCTTGTCAGCAAAAGTAAGCAAAGCTCCTAACCCCCCCCCCCCCCCCACACACACACACACATACTTACGTAAGCGAGCATTGATACAAATTATATCCATACCATGTTTTCTTTACTAAATTTTTACATTTTATTTTTTATTTTGCGTTTAGTACAAGCTCATGGAAAATGATTGATTTGGTGTTGCCGAATCAGGCGAAAGTCCGCTCTTCATGTGTATCATTTCTTTTGTAAACGTAATACGACATTGTAAAGTCGTAAACTTCTGTCATTTGATATGAGGATAACAGACGTTTTACGACTTAACTAGATAGTATTACGTTTACGACGTGAGCATAAATCCCCCCTGATAATTTTAAAGAGGATTATGTATGGTTTAAGTTGCGGTAATAATTAAAAAGGAGGGAACATCCTGTTTCGTGAATATTAAGAGAATTTTTAAAATTCTTTAATTTCCAGCATCTCCGCTTTAGGCAATCCATTTTCGCTTTACGTGTTAAGAACCTAGAACCCGATCGGGGGCTAATTTTCGCAAGGCATGTCGGTCTCCAAAAGGATGCCAACTATTTCCGAAGGAAGAAAGTGTATCATATACATCGTATGTAATTCAAAGGTTTTGCTTACGTAATCTTCGTTCGAACCCCCCACCCCCCTTGTCATCAAAAGTAATTAATAAAGGAACCCCCTCCCCCTATGATGCTTACGTAATATTTGAACGACCCCAAAACACATTTTCGGACATTTTTTTTTTTAGAAAAGCCGACAACAGAGCCATCCAAAAAAAATTGAAGCAATGCCGTCAAGAGCTGGGCGGATTAGTTAGCAGTTCACAGAATCACCTCTTTGCGGTTCCAGATCACGTGTGCTAGCTACTTGGGTTTTTCCTCAATTTACGGAGAATGGTCATATCAACCAAACAAGGATATTCTAGGCACCATGTATTGGGAGTACAAATTAGTTCGGTCCGTTTTCAAAAGGTAGCTCTGGCTGTTACGAATATTTAATAGTAACAGCTGATGTCGGTAGTTTCAGAGAGGTTAGACATCTGTCAATACTATTCAGTTCATAGCGCTTCGAGTTGCATAAAAAAAAACTTGTTTTTCACTGTGTTAAATATGTCCAATTTTGTGTTAACTAAGCAGCATTTGCGGGAGGTTTTAGTTTTTTTGTTTTAATTGGAAGAAAAGTGCAGCTGAAGCGCATCGAATGCTTGTGGAAGTTTATGCTGACAATGCTCCAACTGATAAATCATGTCGGGAATGGTTTCGACGTTTCAAGAATGGAGATTTCAGCGTTGAAAACAAGCCTCGCTTTGGACAGCCAAAAAAATTCGAAGGCAAAGACTTGGAGGCGTTACTCGATGAAGATCCGAGTCAAATGCAAGAGGAGCTAACAGAATCATTGGGGGTGACTCAACAAGCAATTTCTGTACGATTAAAATACATTGGAATGATTCAAAAGCATGGCAATTGGGTGCCTTATGAACTGAAATCGAGTGACATTGAAAGGCGATTTTTCACTTGCGAGCAGCTGATTCAAAGGCAACAGAGAAAGGGTGTTTTGCATAGAATTGTTACTGGGGATGAAAAATGGATATTCTATGACAACCCCAAGAAGAAAAAATACTACGCTATGCCCGGCCGATCGTTGCCATCGACCTCAACATCAACACCAAAGCCGAATATTCATGGTTCGAAGGTCATGTTGTGTATCTGGTGGGACCAAAAGGGTGTTGTGTACTATGAGCTGCTACAACCTGGCGATACCATAACGGGCGATCGGTATAGACTGCAATTGATTCGTTTGAGCCGTGCATTACGAGAAAATGACCGGAAAACAAGCAAAGACATCATCGTGGCGCGACAGCCCGACGTCGGGCCTTGGCCGCCTGAATCATTGTCCTCCAATTATCTGGGTCACGTGACCGCGTCCTCCAATTTTGGGAGCCCAGCAGCTGCGCGGCGTCCACACCTACTGAGCTCTCCCAACGAGAGCTCGGTCGTCCTCGCAGTCTCGCTCCGTCGACTCGTTCTGCATTCATTACTCTACTCATTCGCCGTAGAACCTTACGTTCAAAAGTGTCTAGCATGTTTTCGGAGGCTTGAGTTAGGGTCCATGCTTCGCAGCCATAGCATAGCACTGGTCGTATAATGGTTTTGTACACGCGGAGCTTCGTGTTTCTGTGCACATGCTTCGATTTCATTATGGGGAGAGCCGAGAAAAAGGTCTTATTAGCTAACTGTATCCGTCGCTTGATTTCGTCAGTTTCGTTGGCGTCCCTTGACAGGTTGCAACCCAGGTAAATGAAGTTGTTCACGAACTCGATGTTGAGGTTGAGCAAAGACATGACAAAGTTATTTTTCTGCATGACAACGCTCGGCCTCATGTCGCAAAAGTCGTGAAAAATATCTGGAAACGCTCAAGTGGGATATTTTGCCGCACCCGCCGTATTCTCCGGACATTGTTCCTTCTGCAACACGATCTGGCGGGTCATCGGTTCAATACTTTCGCAGAAATCGAAAATTGACTCCTAACTTGGATCACCTCAAAAGACGAGACATTTTTTCGAGATGGAATTCGAAAACTGCCTGAGAGGTGGGGGAAAGTAGTAGCTAGCGATGGGCGATACTATGATTAATCTTTTGATTCTTTTTATTTTGAAATAAATGTATTTTTGACCACAAAAAACGGACCGAATTAATTTGTACTCCCAATACTATATATGTATTCTGAAAATCCGTATCTAAAATTTAGTTGACTTTATTATAAATTTTAATATGAGTAGCAAAAAAAAAGAAAAATATGAAAAACATTTCCTGAATTTCGGATCATCTTCTTGTAAGGCGCATGCATCATGCCAATTCATATATCCTATCATATTTCTCTTCCTAAACATATGTATCTCTCAATCATAAATAAATAAACATAAATCGTACCCATCATATCGTCGGAATATTATGTGAGCGCATGGACAGGATACGAGGACGAGCGTAAAACTAAGCATAAGTCCTTTTACCGAAAACTCAATTCTTGTTTTATTCTCATGTAAGCAAAACTTGAGTATGGGTTGAGAGGCATTTAAGCCAATCGCTTGCCTTTTTGTTGAATTATTAAATAGGATACGATGGATTTATAGGACACCAACGGTAAAAGTTTCAAGGCTTCATCGGAAGATGATGAAGTTATCTGAAATTTTAGAGTTATGTTCGATTTGCGAAATTTTGAATTTTTGGACAGGAAAAATATTATTCATGTGATTACGGGACGACTGAATTTACTGTGTAATTCCTGTAAATAACAGTTGAAGGTGAAGTAAAATAATATACAGTGGAGATTCGTGCGAAAGGAGGGCGAACTATCTAGGACTCATCAATGTCCTGTAACATGAAAATATTTTAAGGGTAGATATTATATACTCATTTGCCCTAAACCCAACCGAGGCGCAGCGCGTCAACTATTCTATGTAGCTTAGCTGATGTTTCGTTGTCATAAACCAGGTTTGGATGATGCTCGTGGCGCGTCCTGTTTCCATTCAGCCGCCTAGCTGCGACTTGTCGGGATATGTTGTGCCTTATTATGACGCCCCGCTCCATAGAGAGAAGACAACACAAACATCCATATTCACGAACGGCACGTAGGGAATATCATTTCAAAGAAAAACAAAACTAGACCGTGAAACATGATACTTGAAACCAAACTAACTTAAAGTGACTAGTTGCGGTCAGTTTATTGGAGGAAATTTAGGGAAGGGAGGCTAGGAGAGTTGAGTGGTGGAGGGTTGCGGAAGGAGGCGAAAGGACAATGGAACGAGAAGGAAAAGGGACGCAATACCAAAGAACTAAAAGGCGAGCGTGCGAAAAGAGAGAAGAGGGTAGGAGAAAGGAAATACTGAACTGGAACGTTCAAATGGATAAGAGCAACTGATAAAGGTCGAAGGGACCAAAGGCAGAAAGGATAGAAATTAAAGAAAAACAAGCTAGCCGAAGGTATGATACCCTTCACGCGAAGCTTCGTTGTATTTTGTGGTACATTTGCCAATTTGAAATTAGTGAACGTGGCTTAGCAGTCAATATGATTGTATAAATATGCAATTTCATAAAGATATCTTCAGAAATAAAAAAGTTTTTCTGACAAAAACTTGCTTTTGGAATGGTGGTTCCTATGACAGCTATATGATGTCCGATTTCAACCAAATTCGGGAATGCGATTTCACTAAAGATACTATTGATTAGTGTGAAATTTGAAAACAATATCTATAGAAATAAAAAAGTTATTCCCACAAAGACGATTTTTTGGACCGGTCGTTCCTATGGCAGCTATATGACGTAGCGGTCCGATTCCGTTGGTTCCAACACATATACAGCGTGTAATAGAAAGAAGGCTTTGTGCAAAATTTCAGCTTGATATCTTTAAAACTGAGGGACTAGTTTGCATAGAAACAGACGGACAGACGGACAAAGCTCAATCGACTCGTCTCATCATACTGACCAAGAATATATAGTTTATATGGTCGGAGGTCCTTCCTTCTGTGCGTTGCAAACTTCACGACAAAGTTAATATACCCTATCACATCCGTGAAGGGTATAAAAACTCAGCTGGAGTGTACAAGGAATATAGGATAGGGCAAACAGTGAATAGAGAAAGAATGAAAGATCGAAATTGACAAGGGCGCAAAGGGAAAACATACTTAACTGGGGTATCAAAAGACGGAATCTAAAGAATGAAGGCTCTAATGGATTAAAAGGGCAAAAGGACAAGGAAAACGAAAGGACGATAAGATAGAGGGGCTGGAAGAGGACAAAAAAGCGACAATGGACGAAGGGATGAAAAAGGATGAACGGGCAAATAATAAAGGGTGTTTTTTTTAAGCCCGAGAGAACTTGAAATTGTAAAAAATAACACAAAAATTAAATTTTAATAAAAAAATTTTTATTATTTGTTTCAGTATACTC
Organism: Chloromyia formosa; assembly: GCA_964017055.1. NCBI lineage: Eukaryota > Metazoa > Arthropoda > Insecta > Diptera > Stratiomyidae > Chloromyia > Chloromyia formosa. The sequence continues at coordinate 44,537,204 of OZ024818.1, read as the reverse complement.
TGGCAAATCATCATGAATAGACTGACGTTTGAACAACGCTACCAAATTATCCAAATTTACTTCGAAAATCAGTCGTCGATTCGCGCAACTTATAGACGACTTCGTGATTTTTATGGCGCACATAATCGTCCATCTGAGCAAGCCATCCGTCGAACTGTGGATAGATTTCGTACCACATACTCTCTACATTATGCAGTAAGACCAACACGTCGAAGGAATGTGCGTACTCAAGAGAATATCGCCGCTGTAAACGAAAGTGTGGAAGAAGATCCAAATTTATCGCTTCGTCGTCGGTCGCAGGAATTGGGGCTCTGCCCGTCCACTACGTGGAAAATTTTGCGTAAAGATCTTGGCCTACACGCGTATAAGATCTAGCTGGTGCAGGAATTAAAGCCACGACACCATGATATGCGTCGTTCTTTCGCCGATTGGGCTCTAGAGCAGTTGGAAACTGACCCGTTGTTTTATCGCCAAATTGTGTTCAGCGATGAGGCTCATTTTTGGCTTAACGGGTTTGTTAATAAGCAAAATTGCCGCATATGGAGTGAGACCAATCCACAACAGACCCTCCAGACTCCATTACATCCAGAAAAATGCACCGTTTGGTGCGGTTTAGACGCTGGTGGAGGGGGATGGCGGAAAAATAAAATAATACTCAATTGCCCTTACCCCTTGTGGGGCATAGCGCGTCAACTGCTCCATGTGGCCCAGTTGACGTTTCGTTGGCATAAATTGATTTCAGAGAATGCAGTTACCAGCATACACCTCCTGCACATCCATGGCCATGAACGTCGTCGTGGACGGGATTCGAACCCGAAACGCCGGTAGTGAAACATGAGACTGATGCCTCAACACACTGCGCTACCGGTCGCCCCAACTGAACTCAATGCAAGGAAGAATATACAAGTGATAATGGATGAAGGCTCCAAAGGATGACAAGACGAAAGGACTAAATGACGAAAAGAGGAAAGTGTAAAAGAAACTTAGAGCAAGCGACAAAGGACGAGCGACTAAGGTCGAAGATGCAAAGGAATGGAGTGAAAATTTAGAAAAAACAAAACAATTGGAATGTACAAAGCATAAAAGGCAATTACGATGGCAATGGATGGAGGAAGTAAAAGGCGAAGAGACGAAAAGAAAACTAAGGCAAATTGGAAAAATACTAGACTGGAGTGTGCAAGAGTTGCAAGAGGGGGGTCGGGGAGTCGCAGGTTGCAGGGTCGATAAAAAAAAGTAGTAAAATGTAGAATGGAATAAGGGCCAACTGACAAGCAACAAAAAACAAAGGAACTGAAGGACGGAGGAACCAAGGGACGAAAGGACGAAAAAACAAAAAGGTGAAAAAACGATAGCACGGATAGGCGAAATTACAAAAAACACGAAAGGAAAAAATCCTCTACTGGAGAGGTCAAGAGACAAAGCACAAGCGTCAAAGGTTGAAGTATCCAAACGAAAAAAGGACTATGATGAACGGATCAAAGTGCGATGGGAGCAAAGTACAAATCAAGAAAGACGAAATGGGGGTCCCTACAAATTGAATAGATGTAACTATCGAATAAATTGAAATGAGCTTTTGTTGTCGGCGAATGAGTGTAAGGAATAAAGTATACTCATAAGGACAGAAATAGAAAAGGGTTTTCTTTTTTACAGAATCCAATATAGCAGACTAATTTTTATCTGTTCAGTTACTCAACACTCTTTACAACTTTGCCTTAACTCCTAGTAAGGCATAGCGTGTCAACCAAATAGTTGACGTTTCGTTAGCATATAGAAGATTTCGGATAGTGCAAGTTGCTGAAATACGCATCTTTTGCTTTTCGGTGTCTGCGACAGGCCGGCAAAAGGAAAGGCCGTAGTATTATTCTTACGCCCCACACAACAGGGGGAATGTTTACCTCAACCAACGTACGGCTATTACTGGCGGCCTAGCCTAGTTAGCAATGGTCAACGACCACTGCTATTCCAAGGGACGCCCACGAGAAGGACTATGGAAGAAGATTTTTGCCCCCCAAAACACCTTCTCCTCTGTATATAGTACTTTGATAAATTCCAAGAAAAATTTACAACAACTAACACTAAAACAGTATACCTCTAAAATTAACTCAAGTTACAACGAATCATGATTCAATCTGCATACCAGCACCATAAAAAGTTAATGAACTGAATAATTAGCAAATGGATAGAACACTTTTCGCACTCTATTCTCCGTCGCACGTTCTCTGCACAATTCTCGGTAATTTGCAGCTCAGGGAGCAATCCTAGAAAGTCCGTATAAAGTACAGCCTTAATCCTGCAAATGATCCGACCCCAAAGAATTTGAATAATTACTGGGAATTTTGTAACGACAAGTGTGCACGTGACAACCGTACTAGTACGTCCTGTTGCTGTTGCTCTTTCGTTTTGGATGTTCAACGTAACGAGAGCTATTCCTTCGCCCCCCGTGGGTCAGTAAATTCTGAATTTTTTAAATTTATGATAAGCCACATGGGAAATGTGGTCGCAATTGTGTACAGTGACACCCATACTATTTAAAAAAATGTAGGTCTAAATTAATCTTGTTACTGGACGTGTAAGTGTAGCATGATGGGTCACTTTTGTAATCGTTCACATGGACGGGTGATTGTGAAAAACGACAGGATCAAATGGGTGATTTTATGTGAGAATGATACATTGAGTTTTAGTCGGAACAACGGGCGAAATTTTCATTTCAAGAATTAGCTCACTGAAAAAAAAGTGAAAGAAAATACTGAAAGGGATACATTCCGATTTGAGCTATCTGTTTAAGTGCACGCAACTAGTAAACAAATTTGACACAAAAGACAATTTGCAGCCGTCAGCGAACATTATGTACAAGGGCAGTCCGATAAGTACTTAGCTCCATCGCCCGATGGCGCCACTATCGAAAGAGAAATTTACTATCGTGTAGTAGGTACATTCTCGTAGACGGCTACTGTCAATTTAATTTCAGCCGAATCAGGCTCGTAGTTTCGTTTTGACCGCGTGTGGAAGCGGGCGTACCCGCGGATTTTAGATAAATGGGAAAAGAGCAATATCGGTCGGTGATTCAATTTTTGTTTTTGGAAGGAAAACCGCGCAGCGAAATCAAAGAGCGCTTGGATGCTGTGTACGGTGACTCTTCTCCTTCGATGGCGACCGTCAAAAAATGGTTTAACGAGTTTCAACGTTTTTGATGAGCCACGCCCAGGTGCCCCGAAAACGGCTACCACGAAGGATAACGTGACAAAAATCCACGATCTCGTATAGGCAGACCGCCGATTAAAGGTGCGCGAGATAGCTGAGAGAGTAGGCATCTAAAAAAAAAGTGGAGGTCATATCTTGCATGAAATTTTGGGCATGAGAAGCTGTAGGCGCGATGGGTGCCGCGTTTGCTCACTCCGGACAACAAGCGCAACAGTGAGACCACTTCAGAGCAGTGTTTGATGCTGTTTAAGCGCAATCCGAAGGAGTTTCTGCGTCGTTTCGTAACCGAACCATTGATCCACTGGTACACGCCAGAGGCCAAGGAACAGTCGAAACAGTAGTCTTCACCCAGCGAACTTGCTCCGAAGAAGGCGAAGACTGTCCTATCGGCCGGAAAGGTGATGACCACCGTTTTCTGGGATTCACAAAGTGTGATTTACATCGACTACCTGGAGAAGGGCAAAACGGTCACAGGGCTCTACTATGCCGAATTATTGGGCCGATTCGACGCCGAATTGCAGAAAAAATGGCCCCATTTGGCGAAGAAAAAAGTGCTCTTCCACCATGACAACGCACCGGCTCACACCTCCGCTGTCGCCACGGCCAAATTGGTCGAATTGGGCTACGAACAGCTGCTCCATCCTCCGTAATCTCCAGATTTGGCCCCGTGCGACTCTTTTCGTTTCCAAACTTGAAAAAGTCACTTGCCGGGCAGAAATTTGAGTCGAATGAGGAGGTCATCGCCGCCACGGAGGCCTACTTTGCAGACCTCGAGAAAACGTATTTTTCAGACGGGTTAAAGAAGTTAGAGCACCGTTGGGTCAAGTGTATCGAGCTAAAAGGAGACTATGTTGAGAAGTAAACCTTTTCTAAAATTTTCGTTTTTCTTTTGTAGGCTAAGTACTTATCGGACCCTCGTTTTTATATGGATGACAATCGCACACACTCTAGAAGTATCTAATCATTTGCCACGATTAATGTATTCAAGAGTGGTATACTCTTACTGCAGATGTGTAATAAGGGTACCACTCTTGAAAATGGATTGAAGTTCAGCTCTCATCTCTGTTAATTTTTTTTTCAAGCAATGTAGTGATAAGAGCAAAAGAGGCAGCCACTCAGTCCCTACAACTCACATCTCCAATATTCACATTTCTCAAGGCGTTTGACTCAACAGTGGTACTCTTACTACTCACATGGTATGGATTGAAGTTCAGTTATAACTTTTATTATATTTTATTTGAAACCCTTATCAGACGCACAACAGTAGTGGGGACCAGGGATTCCATCATTGAGTTCCTACAACTCTGCTCTTTGAAGAATGGCCCTTCTTGAGAATGATTACCCTGTGGCAGCACAACAATCTCGAGCGGTAACAGTAATTCGCTTGATTACTGTACCACACATGTCGACTATGTGCTGACCACGCTGCCACATTTGGAACCAATGTAACCAAATGTAACCCGGTCGAATGATAAAAATTGCGCCGAGCATGCCCATATTCATGGGAACGAACATCGTGCCTGCGTCCTGCTGTGTCAGCACATCTAAATGTTGTAATGGACGCATTGATGGGAATCCGAAGATGCCCATGGGGACGGAGCCTAAGGCCTAAGGTAGGTCGGGCTGTGCCACCTGACGAAGAAAAAGGCACTTCAACGAGCTAAGCAGTGGCCTATGTTTGATGTAGCTCAGTTCGGGAGACGTGGGTGGGGTTTTCGCCTCTCGTTGCCCCTGTCCTTTACGTATTAATAAAAACGCATAGCCCTGGGGAAGAGAATATAAACAGGGGAGGCAAAAATGGGGAATAAAAAAAAATGGGGCGAAAAGGATGGGATTGTTGGTAATAATATATAATGTTGGTAATAATATCTACAATAATTAAGACTAAGTGCAAATGAAATTACAGTGTAAAAAATCCTGGTGAAAAGACAAAAGTGAACAAAAAGAAAATCAATGCGGAATCGACCAACGAAGTTTCATCAAGCAAGAAATTTAACCGAAGGCGAAGAAGAAATGATGGAAGCCCAAATGGAAATTTCACGAGAAGATCAATAATTTTTCAATTACACGAATTGTACGACTATGACGATGGTAAACCTGAAAATTACAGCCCTGACAATAACGACAGAAATTTAGTTGATATTTTAAAGGATCAAAGAACGAAATTTTGTTTATTTTTATGATGAAAATACATAATTTAGTTAATTGGCGTGATATCGTTGTCAACCCTCCGACGAAGCGAAAATTCAACGCGTTAAAACTCAAGTCAGTTTCGGTCCTTGGAAAATTCGCGAAAAGGATCAAGGACGAACACGTGAGTGTGAGACTGAGCGAACTCACGCCGCGCCGTCTCAACTGCTTTTGTTGTAACAGGTTGACGTGAGTTTTACAACTGGTTTCTTGGTTAAATATTAGATTGAAAGTTTGAAAATTGAATTTGAATGTTGAAAATGAATATTATAGTTCAGAACTATACCTATTAATGTTGTTTTCGTTATCATTTCAATAAGATATTTATAATTTTAATATTAATTATTATACTCGTACAACAGCTTTCGTAAATGCGATCTATCGGGACCGAGACACTAAGCGATGATAATTTAAGATTCATGCGACTCGGAAAGCTCCAATACGATTTTCGGAAGGTGTTGTTGGTTAAGCCATCAAAACTCGCCCAATTGGCCAAGGCGAACGATCAGATGTACACGGGTCCGGTATGCAGGGACGTCGGTTTCCGGGGAGTTCTCGTTAGTACGCGAATATAAAACACAAATCTGGGCGCTCACGGAACGCCTCGAAGAGCTCGAGTCTCGGCAAAAGCCGACTCACCAGCAAAGAAGTGACGACTTCCATGCTACAAGGATTGCGCCCGTTAGGCTAGATTTGCCGCAAAATAAGCCGAAATCAAGCCTCGGATTCCCGCCTCAACAAGAGATCGCCTCCGCACGGAGAGTCATGAACTGTTTTTACAAGATGTTTTAATAAAGAAATTATCCAAAATTTCCGCTTTCGTTCAACAACACCACATTAAATATCCCCATAAACCCCACCGCCAGTCAATACATTGAATAACATCTGTCACTATATCAACCGCCCTACATTCAAAAAGTTCCCATAAATATCGAATTTACCCTCTAAACGGGGTGTATTTGTGCAATGCGAAACCAAAATCATCCCCTAGAGAATCATTCAGGGGTCACATCACTATCAGCAATATTTATACTGACATCTCTACTATCACGCCACTAATTGCATTGCTGAAGGGTAGCACTTTCTGTATAGGGTCATATGTTTCCCGTCTGTATCCCGATAAAATGTTCTTGTAGTCTACCGGTTGTGGTTTTTGTACAAATGTATCCTTGCGTTATCGACCAATTGAACAAGTTGGTATCGACTTCAGCCGCAATGATGATGATGAGATGGTCGAAATCAAAACAGGAAAAACAGAAGGCAGCTTTTACAAAAAAAAAAGTAGAATTATAATATGCGAAGCACGTGTCATAAATATATTTTCATTCGAAACAATGCTGACGTGACAAAAATAGTGAGAGTACCGAAACCGCATTACCTTTTTTTTTGACATGGATATGTCTTATAGCTGGGGGTCATCCTAAAAATCTGTCCGTCACACGAAATGTCTGTTTTTCTACTCGGGGGTTAGAAGAGGAAACAAGCCCATTGAAAATTTTTCTTTTCTGGTTGTGCATGTCGTTTGAGTGAAGTGGTCATTGTGCATGGCTGTTGCTTGTACAATAGATCCGTGCGGGTGGTGCGCTTGCGGGGATCCTGTGTGTACATGTTGGGATGTTGATTTGATAGCGATAAAGTTTGACGTTGTGGACGGCAATAAATAACATAGTGTACGGGTGAACGGGCGGACTTTCAATGACCTTCAATTTCCGCCAATTCCCATTCATCATTTAATAAAATAGCCCGTGTTGTACTATCTGAATCACTAGGGTCTCAGAAAAAGTAGCAAGTAGTCAGTTCGACTAACATTTGGACATGCGCAGACGCAATTTGAGAGAGTGTACATAGTTCCCGCCCCCCGAAGATGAGCGGATGAAGTTCATTCGAGCCAAATCGGGTGATCCAGTGACTGTGTTTGTGCATTTGCAATGGCGGCGATTTGAGGTCTGACTGGTCCACAATGTGGGCCCCCACCACACGTGCAATAAACAAATAGAACAAAATGGCGGATTTATACTAGGCGAGTTAGAATCTCTCAAGCCCCGAAATAAAGAAATATTCGTCGCAGGATGTTATAGTTCCGGGCAGCTCATCGTGACATGATGTACATTCAGAGGTCTGCAGAAGATCGAATGCCCCCCCCCCCCCCTCTTCTGCAAAAATTCCAAAATTTTTCTTGTGCATTCTCTTTGTGCGTGTGTTGGAATGTTTTGTTTACTTTTGTTAGTTTCCCTTTCTGTTTGCCGGACACAATCGCATAGAGTCGCACGCGTTACTTGAGAAACGATTGTGTGTGCCGGACCCGGACTGTTGATTAAAGGGGCGGGATGAGGCGGATAGTGTGGGAGCGATTTTGCAATAGATACACAAACACAATACACGTCCGATTGGGAAAAGATGGTGGGAAGCGTGATTGCGATTAGCAGAAACGTACTCAGAGAAATGTCGATAGGCTGCAGTCTGCAAACTGTACCGAACGGGTAGATGAAACATGTAGATGAAACAGGGTGCACGAGAGGAGGTGAATATTGCACACACGCGATGCAAACGAAAACGAAACGATCCCGCGAGAGAAAGGAGCCCAAGCGGACAGGACAAAGCAAAGCAGAATTTATGACGAGTATCCACACTGCCACCAGATACATGGGTATGTCTTATGCCTACCGAAAGCGTGGGTCGTGTTTTTTCGAATGATTTCATCCAGTATAACTATACTGGGATCTTTATAAAACTTACGTCGATATCTTCAACACAACAGGTTCCACGCAGTCGGTAGTCATAGACATATCCATGTTCCGATGTATCTGCATGCAGTGTAGATACTTTGTATTTTTTTTTTTAATCGAGCGGTGTTGAATTTGCGGCCCCTGTGTCTTTTGTCGCTAGGGCGGCTCACGGCTGCAATACGCAATCGAACATTAGTGATCATAACATAACGGTCTCTTCCCATCCCAATATCGGCACCCTTCTTGTTTCGCACGTCCAGGAGGCAACTCTTGGATCATTTACTAGTGGCAAAATGGTCGATCTGATTTTGTGTTCTGCGTCGATCAATAGAGGACCAACTGATTTTGTAGTGGTCCATATGCTCAAACATACCTATAGTACCACCGATGAAGAGACTGTGAAAGTTGCAGAACTCTACAAATCTTTCACCGTTGTCATTACGATCACCAAAACCATGTCTCCCCATCACATGTCTGAGCCCATAGTTATCAGCGCCAACTTTAGCATTCAAACCACCCATAACCATTATACCTAGTCTAGCCATAAATATTGTTACAAGGTTTGGTTTGCATTTCTTAAAAATTGAGCTAATCGCTATAGTACGCTTGTTCTTGATGCATTTGTCATCATTTGAGTTTAATTTTTAGTGTAGTGAACATGGATTGGGGTGACAAAGAAAATAGAATTGCTGTGATTGCACTTCATAAAGTAGGAATGCAACCAAGTGATATTTTTAAGACTCTGCATACCCTTGGTATAAGCCGAATGTTTGTATATCGGGCTATTGAAAGATTTAATGATACGTCTGGAGTAAGTGACCGTGGAAGAAGTGGCCGTCCGCGAACTACTCGAACACCTCAAGCGGTTAAAGCCGTGCGCGAGAGAATTCTCCGTAATCCTCTTCGGAAACAAAAAATTTTATCGCGTGAGATGAAAATACCCCAAAGAACAATTTCACGTATCATCAAAAGTGACTTGGGGTTGGGTGCTTATCGTAGATCTACCGGGCATTTACTAACAGATTCGTTAAAAAAAATAGAGTGGAAAAATCAAAACGATTACTTTGCCGGTACGCAAACCAAGAACACCGTAAAATTTTGTTTACGGACGAAAAAATTTTTACTGTCGAAGAAACATTTAATAAACAAAACGATAGGGTTTATGCTCGCAGTGCCAGAGAAGCTTCTCAAGTTGCCCAAAAGGTTGAAAGAGGTCATCATCCAGCCTCAGTAGTGGTTTGGTGGGGTGTTAGCTACAACGGGGTGACAAAGTTGCATTTTTGTGAGAAGGGCGTCAAAACGTCTGCCAAAATTTACCAAGAAAGTGTCCTTGAAAGTGTAGTGAAACCTCTCAACACGTCATTATTCAAAAATCAGCCTTGGAGTTTCCAGCAAGATTCTGCACCAGGTCATAAGGCGAAGTCAACCCAAAAATGGCTTGAAGAAAATGTTCGAGATTTTATTAAAGCTGAAGATTGGCCTTCCTCTAGCCCAGACCTGAATCCGCTGGATTACGAATTATGGTCTGTCTTAGAGCAAATGACGTGCTCTAAAAGACATTCTAATATCGAATCCTTAAAGAAGTCTCTTACACATGCAGTCGCCAACTTTCCGATTGAAGTCGTGCGTGTTTCCATAGATAAGTGACCAGCTCGATTAAAGGCTTGTGTAAAGGCAAAAGGCAATCACTTCGAATAACTTGTTGCAATTTCCGTTGTTGATAATGCATTTTATAAATAAACAATGATTTCTTAACATATAACACCTCTTTTATTGAACAGTGCTTCAAAAAGTTTGTAACAGTATTTATGGCTAGACTAGGTAATGTCACCTTTAGGTGTTCTGCTCTAATCGGCGTTTAGTTCTTCGTAGAATTAGTCTTTTGCCAAGACATTGTCGGGTTCAGTAAGGGCATAACATTGTATTATTGAGATGTTCATCATTTTGGTCCGGAACCTGGCGGTCAAGATTCTGTCAGAGACCCGCTCCCAGGATAAGAGACAGTTTCGTGCGGCTCTGGTTAAAAGGAGCCCCACACTTGACTCACGACGACTACCGGGAGCTTTACCGGAGTACAACATTACAGTGCTGCCCGTTGGAGAGATAAATTCTCCGCTGTTCCACCATCTTATCTCACTAACTCCTAAGATGTTTAATTTGTACCTCAGAAATTCACTCTCTAATTGAAGAAATCGTGCGTTCTGGGCACCTTATGATCCATTGTCCAGGAGAGTAGGCACATCCCCGAATCCAATCTTTGTCATTGTACGATAGCTAAAAGTCGTAACCGTTGAGTCAGTCCTTATCCGAGGCATAGTTGACGTTTCGTTAGCATATAAAGTTTTCGGATAGTGCAAGTTGCTGCCATACACATCCTGTTCTTTGATTGTCGGTTTTAGCGACAGGCCCTCAAAGGGAAAGGCCGTGGTATTATTTTTACACCCCACACCACAGGGCGAAGATTTATCTCAACCAAATCATCGCACCGCCATCAGTGGCGGCTTGACATTGGTTAGTGACCACTGCCGTTCCAGGGGGCGCCCACGCGGAGGACTATGGAAGAGGAATTTTACGAGGCATGTAACATACAAGCACACTTTCCTTCTTGCATTGAAGGGTTTTGGCAGCCCTTGGCCATTGTAAAACTAGTCGCCCCGGTGCGAAGAACTCGCTACTGCATGAACGAACGTCACCAGTTCATTATGGTGGGTGTTAAATATAAATTAAAATCAATATGACAATACCAACTGAAAAATTGAACTTGTTTTTCAGATCCAGATCTCTGTCAATTTGCCAGGCCCTAATATCGCGCAAGGAACTATCGTCAAGATAACGTTACCATCGAAAGAATTTCGTTACAAAATCAAGAAACTTTTTGAAATTCAATTACAGAAGTACATTTTTTTTTCAATTTTTATTTTTTGAAACATTTACTTGTCAATACATATGTATATACGTTTTATACATAATTTATTTGTTAATCTTAGTATCCACATTAAGAATTTAATAATTTCCATTCTGCAGATAGCATAATATAATATTTTTCTTCGATTTATCTTTTTTTTCATACAAAAATAATAATAATAGTAAAATATTTCGTTTCTCTTTTGAATATATATATCTTTAAACATACAAGTAACTAAATGTAATTTCTAAAAATCTAATAAAAAAATACAAGTATCTTTACAAAATACAAAAATTATAATAATAAACAAAAATATTGTATCTTTAATATTTCACTTATGACTTTATACAATGGCAGTAGCATAACGAGATGAACAAAACAAATTAAAAATAGTATTTCATGAACGATTTAAAATTGAAGAGAAGTTTTACGAAGAGCCGAAAAAGAATGTGTATGTAGTATTTAACGGATATACGAACTTATATGGCAGTTGTTAGTACTATGATACAAATATATGCATCAATAGGGAAAAGAGTAAAAAAAACATATCTTAAAGGAATATCGTTCGAAAAACTTCTCTGAACACATACAGTCTAAAATATATATATTAAACAATTTCGTTGACTAAAAAAACGACATATTCCTGTGTCAGCGGACGACACATCGTGGTTAACGTCTTGGCTAATAGTGCCTTTACCGCTGTAGTGAATAGAGTGAGGGAAGCGATCGTTCTAGGACAGGTACCGGGGGTATCATGTCCTTAGGTCCACGCAAAGGGAGTTTGAAATCATTTTAATTTAAATTCCACTATTGGTCCAAGACGCAAACCACTATGCGTCGAACGATCAACTAGAAACGTTCCTCAAAAAAAAACACAATATGTAATAAGATTAAAGAATCTTTTAAAATAAAAATTATAATAAAAAAACATTTATGCTACTAAAATTAGGAGCTTGGTGTTTAACACAAATAATGAACAAACAAAAATCAATCTTGCATCATGCCATCTATATGTATGTACCTATGAACGAGTATCTTACAATCTAAAATCGTTTGGTTGTGAGAGCGAAAGAGCGCATCGTTTTTATTTATTTTTTAATATTTATCGCGCTTTTCCTTCATTCTATTGTGAGAATTGCTCATTCTTAGGGCCGACGACGATGATGGGCACGACGTGCATTACGTTTAATATGTTTTCTCGCCGGTTTTAAGTCATCGTGGATATGAGGCCATGACGCGAGTACATAGTCCTCGATAAGACATTCATTGGAGCCACGCAGGATACGGAAGTAGCCATCCTCACCCCACCAATCACCCCACGAGTTGGCGGCAATCTAAATAATACAAATAAAAATCAAATAATGCCATGAGTTCGCTAATCCGAGCAATCCGAACTGAATTAATTACAAGTTTCCAGATGGAGTTTTGCCTTTTTTTTTCAATAACCATTCCAGTTTTACCCTTAAAAACTTACCCAATATTTGATATTATTATAGCCCGGCTCCTCACCCCATCCGACTAAACGCACTGAATGGAATCCGTACTCTTCGCTACGACTGGCGGCCGAATGTCTATAGATACCGTGCGAGTATGAGAAGAAATCCCGGTAAACACGTAACGTTGCCTGAACCGGACCCGAATGCATAATGTCAACCATAATGTCGGTTTCGTTATGCAACGTGTAAGCTGGACCCATACGATAAAATTCCATACGTCCTGTATCCGGCGGCGAGCATCCAGCCTTCAGGAGATTGTTACCACGCACCTTACATTGAGTACTTTGCGGATCGTACGGATAGCAATCGTCGTCGACAACTCTACATAAAAATATCACTGTTGAGTGTGTGTCTGTTGACCTTTGAAATTTCGCGATCAACACTTACCCCTTTCGGTTTAAGAAGCGCCAAGCCACGTCCAAATGTCCACCACCGCATCCTTGTGATCGACGCGAACATCCAAGGATATGTTGTGGCGATAGTTGAACCTTTTCACGGCCCTTACTCTGAACGGCAAAACGATTGGATGCAACGGATACTGTTGAAATTGCCCACGATGAGCCGCACCATCCTACAAAAAAAATAATAGAGTAAAAAAATGGCAATCAGTTTTATTTTCATGTTTCGGAGAACAGGTTGCATCTTTGTCGCGTTTATAGGTCAAGCGGTACGATTATCGCTACCGCCATGGAAAACGCAACCATTCCAGAAAATTCAAATGGAAATCAATAGATATGGATGGTGGCGACGACCTACAGAAACTGTATCCTCTAACATACAGTAATACCCACTTTTCGTCTACATTCGATGCCTTAAGGAGTACCTAGCACGGGATGGCTTTTCTTTGACCGAAGTCAGAAGGATGACTACTTTGGAACATGCACTTTCCTCAGAACCTTACCATTATAGGCTGCGACCTAGCTTAGCCGACTTAACAATAACCACAGCCCCCACAAGTCCAACACCTTGATGGGCCAGTACCTTGGTACTATGGGCACACCCATCCCCGTGGTTCATTATTTGCTACTGACTTCTCAAAAGCCGGAATTATCTCACCGTTCAATATCTTTACGGAATATTTTGCTGATTAAGGAGAGCATTCCGGGCTCATCCCCAAAAGAGTTGAAAGTGTTTCCGTTCCTCTTGTACTAGTAAGCATTCTCCTCAGATGGGATAGTGCTTCTTTTCCCATCACAGGCCGGCGCCATGTTCAGGTACTAGTAAGCCAATCGACTGGGTCCGTGGGGTTGTCAGGCCCCAAAGTAGTATAGGAATCAGTATATCTCCCTTTCCACCAATCCACACCTATGTTAGAATCAGAGCTTGGGAAGACCCCAAAGCCCACACTGGCAGACCCCAGCAACCTTTTCGCTTCATGGCGCCTATAGGCTTGCTCCAATAGGAATCGCTCGAGAAACTTTTTAACCATTATAGCCCCTTATGCAAAATGCCCTCTCCGTATTAGTGGACTGGGCTGCGGAGTGCGGACTTCGGGTAAATCCCAGCAAGACGGAGCTTGTCTTATTTACAAGGAAACATACAATTCCACCTGTTGAGCCTCCTGTCCTGGAGGGGGCGAGATTGACGTTCACTGACAAGGCAAATTTCCTTGGTCTGATTTTAGATAGGAAGTTAAAATGGAGGCCAAATATTCAGGAACGCGTAAATAGGGCTAATATTGCACTTTACGCCTGTAGGAGGGCTATCGGTAAAAAGTGGGGCTTGCAACCGAAAGTACTACACTGGCTCTATGTGGCGGTTATACGACCCATCCTCTTGCACGGTATAGTTGTCTGGCGGAATGCACTTAGTACAACGATTAACCGTAATTTAGTGGGGAAGGTGCAAAGGACAGCTAGTGTGGCGATCAGTGGGGCTTTTAGAACGACTCCTTCTGATGCTATGAACATGATGCTCAACTTGCTCCCCTTGGATATTCTAGGTGAACAGATGGCGGCTTGTACGGCCATACTGATTCGTGAGACAGGTCAATGGTTGACTTTAAATAGCGGGCACTCGATAATTTTAAGAAATCGTGATATCCCGGCATCTACGGACTATGCTTTGGCAAAGCTGTTGTTTGACAAGAACTTCAAATGCCTTATTCCAACACGAGCTCAATGGGCTGAAGACTGGCTTACAAGATCAGACACGATATACATCTACACCGATGGCTCTAAGACCGATCGTGGAGTTGGCGCGGGCGTTCACTCCGACACACTGAATTTAAACCTATCGGTACGACTGCCGGAATACTGTAGTGTTCTTCAGGCGGAATTGGTAGGAATTTGGGAAGCTTTGGCCTGGCTGGGGCGCCATGTCCTATCTGTGAAGAACATTGTGATTCTAACAGACAGCCAAGCTGCGATTAGATCGCTAGAATCCGTACTTACTACCTCGAGGATTGTGTTGGAGTGCCGTATATCGCTAACGGAGTTGTGTAGCTTCTTCGATATTGCTGTGTGCTGGATTCCAGGTCACAATGGATTCGTTGGCAATTCTAGAGCTGACGAACTGGCTCGTCGGGGTACAACGCCTGAAGCTGAAAGTACTCGCTGCACGGTTGAAATGCCTTTCGACTCATGCAAATTCGCCATTATGCAGGCTGCGGTCAGCAGGTCTAACTCGAGATGGCTGAGCAGCGGCACATGTAATTTAACTAAACAGATGTGGCCCATGTTGAACGTGGGTCGCTCTGCTAAGTTGCTGTCGTTGAGGAGACAATATATCGGTGCTGTCATTGGAGTCATCACTGGGCATTGTCCAATCGGAGAGCACGCCAGGAGGCTTAGGCTGCCGTATAACGATATTTGTAGAAGTTGCGGTGATGAGGAGGAAGAGGAGAGTACCTTCCATTTTCTTTGTGGATGCTCAGGCTTGGCGAGTCTGAGGAGGTTAATTCTTGGCTCTTACTATTTTAACGAGTTGGCGGACTTGGTAAACATTGACGTTGGTCAGTTACAACGTTTTATTGTGTGCTCAGGTTGGTTCGAGGTATAGGATGGTCAGGGATTTCTGTATCCCATGTGGTAACACAACGGACCCAGATGTGGTCTATGTGTGCTGTGGATAATCATGGCAGCGCTTTAACCTAACCTAGCCCCCTTATGTAGTTCGTTATGCGGGGGCACCACTCCCCAGGTGTCGCATAACGGCGGAATCATCTTCTTGATTAAGTGCATGAATAGGATTAGAAATTAATCTTTTATCTTTCATTCCCCTCATAACTAATCACCAACACCGATGACATATAACGACGGAAACCAACTAGCGAGACCGGCACTCAACCACCATAACTTCATAGCTAGGGTACGTGGGGTCGTCAGTCCCCAAAGGCATCCATAAGGATCAGCGCCAAGGCCCCTTTACCCCATGCACCACCTCCTTGCGTAACATCAGGTCCGTCGGCTCGCTACACCCAAAAAACCATAAGCTTTTCGACTCATTAGATATTCCCTGCGGGGCCCCTAACATACAATTACACTAATACCGGTCTCTTGATATGATTCTAAAAAATTCAAACTGATTATTACGGAAACCCCATCAACCACTCACATTGGGCGCCACTTTGGTCTTAATGTTGTTTTGTCCTTTTTATACCCTAGACTTATAGTATAGGGTATATTGTTTTTGTCACAACGAACCTATGTAACACCTTAAAGGAAGCTCCGGAGGTATAGCAATGTCTATATATAGGTCACATCCTGATTAGATTTAGCCATGTCTGTATGTCCGTCTGTCTGTCCGTCCGTCAGTCTGTCTGTCTGTCCGTTCGCACGATAACTTTCGATTAAATAAAGCTAGAGCTTTAAAATTTTGGTCAAATGTTGGCAGTATGATCTAGTTGGATGGTATTGAAAATGGGCATGATCAGGCCAAGAGAACGCCTACCTCCCCTACATATGTCAAATACTTAAATGTATTTATAACTCCCGATTAAATAAACATGAAAAGCTCTAGCTTTGGTAGATTGCTCGCGAGGGTAATCTTATATTTTTCTGGAAAAATAAAATCGATGAGTTGAAAACTAACGGTAATTTTCTTACAAAGAGCCAAAGCAAGGTACTACCCTATTTTTCAGGTTTTTTGTTTATAACTCTTGAACGAAATGACGTAAATACTTGATTTTTGGCATGTAACTCTGAAGTGAGAAGCTGCTTGAGTTTTAGTAGGTTGGGGATAATCAGATCAAAGGAACGCCTAGCCCCCCTATAAATTTCAAAAAATTAAATATTCCTTTAATTACGATAACTTTCGATAGAATGACACTAGCAGGTTGAAAATTTATTAGTATGTTATCAATAAGATCTCTTTGGTTGGTATTGAAAATTAGCAAGATCCGACCCTACCTCCCCTACAAATGAAACTTTAAATAAGCGATAACTTTTGATAGAATGAAGCCAGCAACTTGAAATTTTGGTCAAATATTTAAAGTAAGATTGAGTTAGTTGGTATTAAAGATGGGTCACATCCAACCCAAGGAACCCCTACCTCCCCTACAAATGGAACTTAAAATAAGCGATAACTTACGATAGAATGGAGAGAGAGAGATTTGCAATTTTGCTGAAACGTTCATAGCATGATCTAATTGGTTTGTGGCAATGATGAGCAAGATCTGACCCAAGGAACCCCTACCTCCCCTACAAACGAAAATTCAAATAAGCGATAGATTTTGATAAAATGAAGCTAATGACTTGGAATTTTGGTCAACTATTTGTACTGGGATCTACTTGGTTTTTATTGAAAATGCACAAGATTCGACAAAAGAAACCTCTACCTCCCCTACAAGTGAGACTTCAAATAAGCAATAACTTTAGATAGAATGAAGCTAGCGACTTGAAAAATTCTACAATTATTGTTGAATTAGGTTAGATAATTGATTTTGAGAACGGTCAACATCCTTCTGAATGAGTGCCAACCTCCTCTATAAACAGGTCTCACTTTTAATGCAAATGGTCGTTGCCAATTAGCAATTTTGGTATCACCACTAGGTCTGTACAAGTCTAGGGTATATAGGCTTCGGACTCCAGGCCGAAGTGAAGCTTCGGCCTGGTTCAATATTGTGCTTTCTCCTGGACAAAAGCAAAACAGTGGACTGGCTCTTCAGCCTGGCACTTGAACACGCCATCCGGTTAGTGAATGCTTTGACACCAACAACATCATGCCCCGAAACCTGCCCGACGCAGAAGAACTTCCAAATAATCTTGACACGGCTGCAAGAGAATTTGGACTACGTATTAACCAGGACAGAATACAAGTAACGATGCAATCAAGAATAAGGACGCCAGAACAACCAAACGTCAACATTGGGGACCTCAGCATCGAATTCGTAGACGCCTTCATTTAGCTGGGAAGTAACTTGTCAAATGCCGCCAATGAAACTGATGAAATCAAGCGACGGATACTTACTCAATAATGAAATCGAAGCATAGAAATACTAAGCGCCGCCCGGGCGCCCGGTAGCGAAGTCTGTTGAGGCATCAGTCTCATGTTTGACTACTGGCGTTTCGGGTTCGAATCCCGTCCACGACAACATTTGGGTGCAGGAGATGTATGCTGTCAACTGCATTCTCCGAAACCAATTTATGCCGTCGAAACGTCAAATGGTCCACATGGAACAGTTGACGCACTAACTCCCACAAGGGGTTAGGGCAATTGAGAGAGATATGACCTGTGCTATGCAATATGGCTGCGAAACCTGGACCTTTACTCAAGCCTTCTGATAAACACATTTGAACGAAAGGTCCTTCGGCGAATTTTTGGAGCAGTTTGCGACCAAAATGGACGACGAGCTGTACGATGAGCTGGAAGTTTTCAGAATCCTCAAACTGCAACGTCTACAATGAGCAGGACATATAAAACGAATGGACGATGACCGCGCGCCTGAGAGAATATTCAATGCAAAACGCGTCGCAAGGCTGCGAGGAAGACCGAGAGCTAGTTGGCAAAGCTCAGTAGATAAGGACGCCGAACAACTTCTGGGCGTTCGAAATTGGGAGACGCGGTCACTTGACCGAGATAATTGGAGGACGATGATCAAGGCGGCCGGGGTCCAACGTCGGGCTCTTGCGCCACGATGATGATGATGGATCTAGTCATTGCGGCCTTGTCGGAAACTGTAGGGCTGATGAGCTCAGAGTTTAATCGATTGTCATGGGGTTTTATATGAATGTATCGTTCGAGGATCTTATTATTCACGTCGTATTAAGCCGCAACGATAAGATATCCGTTCCTTGCAGAACGATTAAAAGTTAAATTTTCGTCGGTGCATATGATCGATTAGAAGCCACGAGACTAAAAAAGAGGAGTACCTGGAACAATCATTGTAAGCCTTTCCTAGCACAGGTCCTTCTTGCAATTGACTGAATTAGACTAAACCTAAAAATGTTATACTCACCTTGATCATAAATCTCATCAATCAAATCGAAATGATTAATGGCGTTGAAGTGTCGCGGCAATGTTGTAGCTCTGTTCGTTATTTGGGACATTGATTTAACTTTGTACGATGGTTCCAGTGTGCCTGTTGGAAAATACAATAATAAAAACAAAAAATTTACAATCTATTCTTGGAAGGACTATCATGATCTTCGCGGACGTTTTACACTTACCTAAACGTAGTTTCAGGCCTTCCTTAAGTGTATGTCCCCAAAATTCCGAATAGTTACGTGCCTCCCAGCCGAGCGATGTCGAAATTAAGTTTACATTGTGAATGAGCGCGTCATCCGTAATACACACTTCATCCGTACATTCCATTTTGCCTTGCATGTTACACTTGCAGGTATTGCAGTTATCCTGTATCTTCGCCGGATAATCGTAGTATTTACCATTGTAATAGCAAACGGTCAATTCACCCGGACCGCCACGACAATAACTAATGTAGTCCGGGCAACAATCGGAATTTTTGTCGCGTTCGCAGAATGCATCACAATAGCAAAGTGTATCTGTGAACGGAAGGATGAGATTAAGGATGTGCATATATTAAATGTCGGTTCGATTGATCAGTATTGATTCTTTGGCGTATCTGAGAGAAGTGCGACATGCGACTGGTTTTTTCAAAGCTCTTGCCCAAGGGACACCTATCTTGGAAACTGTTTTGACCCCAATTGAAAAGCGGTGTCCTTGGCATTTCCTTTCCAATAATTTTTTTTTCTTTTAAGATAAATAGTCACACTTCAAAAAGATACGCCCCTTGTCATACAAAAAAGCTTAAATTTTGATAGTTTGGAAAAGCAGAAAGCCATGTTAATCAATAATCCGATTAATTTCGTGATACTTCAAAAAAAATCAAAAAAGGACGAAAACATCATGCATTGAAAATCGTAAGAAACCCAATGTTTAACATTTACCCTTAGGTCGTGTTTCAGAGTGTTCAGTGTTCGCCACTTCGGAAGAGTCTTGAGCCACTTGGGAAGAGTCTTGAGTATATTTGTATTGTGTTTTAGAGTGTATAGTGCAATAAAGGATATTTAGGCCCGTTTTCTCAATGTCCCGTTAAACTGCATGTTAGCTAACAGAGACTTATTTATCAAAGGCCTTAACCTAAATCATATAGGTATATATAACACCCAAAATACGACAAAATATGGGAATTTTCTCCTCTTATTTTTGAACTGAATTATCGTATTTTGGGCGTTGTAATATATATAATTTAGGTTAAAGAAGCCTTTAATAAATATGTAAGTCCCTGTTAGCCAGCAGGCAGTTACATTAAGAAAACGGGCATTGGACAGACATTTACAGAAGTTATTCACGGAAAGAGTAGTGTTTCGTGAACGTTGAAAGTATCTGTTTTCTTATACATGTATACATACCAGATATTCGCATTGCGCAACTATCCTGTCGATTATCACAGCATTGTTTGGAACTGGCACAATATGGTCCTGGAAAATCTGGAAATAGCGGATTGTAGGCACTGGTCGATGATATTACTATAAACGCGAGACAACATGACAGCAGTATGCGATGCGGCTTAAAATATTCAATGAGATTCATTTTGTCGGTGACAGAGTCGGGCAAGTTTCTGAAAAGACAAAGAAAAAAGAAACGTTTGCATTCGATGTTATTTTGAAGCTAAAACGAATTCCTAAGGTTTGATTTTTTTTTAAACTGACATAGTTTTCAAAATTTCCAGGGTTCGTTTTTTTAACATAATTGACACTTTTTTGATCGCCAAGTGTAAAACATGTTCTTTAAAATGTTCGTTTTAGGATAACTCTAAAAAAAAGCTTCATGAACGGAAACTCTGTTCATTTGATCCGTTTTAGTTGTTTTATTTTTGATGTAAGTAGGAATATCTATATAGAAATGTTACCACTTCTATTAGTTTACCCCCCTCATATTGTCAGTCCAAGAGCGACAACAAAATATTTAAATACAACAAGGCCAGCGGGGTGGAGAGATCAATGGTTATAAAACGAAATATATTTCCTGTAAATCGAGTTAAGTAGATTGGGTCATTGTAAGTTCAAGCTTCACGCCCACTACCAACATTTTATTCGCCATAAACAGCATCCCACCCCTGGCCTCGTTGTTTGAGATTTAGTATCAGTAATATTTAGTTGAAACAAATATCCTTTAACTTTGGAAATGGAAATAGGCATGTATTATGGACAATTTAGTACCGCCACCAAGACGGAGGAGGTTCATGCTGGCAACTGCATTCTCCGAAACTAGTTTATGCCACCAAAACGTCAACTGGGCACACATAGAATAGTCGACCCCTATGCGCCACAAGGCGTTACGGCAATTGAGTATTGTACAATAGCCCACAAGTTTAGCGCGGCGATCAAATTTCATCCGGCCAACCAAATTGCTCAACTGCCTGAGCTCAAGTGAAGCGAACTCGTCCGCACCAGAGAAGGGATCACAGAGGCATTCTAAGCGACGACGGCAAAGGACCTCAGACTCGCAGAGAATGTGGTGGGAGATCTCATCACCAGCCTAGCAGAAGCGACAGCTGGCGTCAGAGACAATGCCCACTTTGTACAGGTGGTGCTTCAGGGTCGAATGTGAGAAGGCCGCTGCTCAGATTCAGCAGTTCTAGGGTGCGTTTACGTAAGTGACCTGAACAGGTATGACCAGTTTAGACTGTCTCGCCGGTATCTGTTCGCTCCTGTTCTCTAATATGAATTTTAACCCAGCATAAGGGGATACCATAAAAGAGCTCGGGCCAATGGACGGGGCCGCAGATGCTTTCCTAGCCAATTCGTCAGCAATCTCGTTTGCCAAGATACCGATATAACCAGTATATGCTGACTTTATTGAAGAAACTGATTTTCTGCAAAACCTCGTAGCGGTCAAGCTCTGATTTAGACATCAGCAAGGGCTTAATTAGAGCCCTAACAGCAGTTTGACTATCTGTGAAGATTGTAATTGTCATTTAACGACAACAAGCATTGGCACAAGTCCGAATTGAGAAATGAGAAATCGGTTGAAGGGCAACTCCCTAGTTATGTACTCATTTGCCCTAACCTCTAATGGGTCATAGTGCGTCAATTATTACCAGTTTTCGGACGCTGTACGTTGCCAGCATGCACCTTCTGCTCCCATTTAGCCACCCGCCAAGTCGGGAGATATTGTTGACAAGTCAGGAGATAATGTGGCTTATTATTACGCCCCGCACCGCAGGGGAAGAAAACAAAATAATCCATGGCCACGAACGCTGTGGACGAGACTTGAAACCGTTACCACCGTAGCCAGACGTGAGACTGATGCCTCTACGCACTGAACTACCGGTCGCCCCGACGGATGGCATGCTCAGCTCATTGCCTTCAAGGAGCCTTCAAGGAGCCTTTTTTCCTATTCTAACTTCAATTTAGGAGAGGTCTGATTGGCTTTAAGCCTCGCTTTTGCTAGTTTAGCTTCCACGTTTAAATGAATGTGAAGCGAAGGATGAACGGATAGTGCCTTATGAGCGGCAATAGGGCAGCAACCAATAGCACTCGTTACCGTGAGGCAGATTGGCCTTTGAATTTTACCTAGTGCAACTTTACCCTCCCGGGTACACGATTTCTTTCACCAAGTAGTAGGCACGACGATGATCACCAATTATAGGTGAAAAATCAGAGTCGTAGTTGGTCAGACAGAAGCTCGACGAGGCAGTCTAGGACCTCTTTATGATGGTATGTTGGCTGGGACTACACGTGTCCTAGCAAGATGGTCCACTACACCAGGCTTAGGTATCAATGCCAGGGACATGCTTCATTGACTGACCACTTGCATGATTGTCATCGATAAGAATATTTTCAATGCAACAGAGGTTGTCCGGAAAAGCGACTCTAAGAGCCAATACACATGAACCTCGAAATGACGCCAGATGCCGCGTCACTTTCAATCGGATACAAAGAAATACATTGGGAGCAATGGAGCGACGCAAAAGGCACGCCGATAACTGTCGGCGTCTCTTGGCCTATCTCGATATCTGGGCGGTCGCTGGTTTCTTGTCGTTTTCTGCGTCGGCACATAAGTTTTGATTAAGCCGCGCCACATTCACTCGAACTAGAACACGAAGACAGTCACGGATGACAATTTTCTTCAGACTTTCTTTCGCTTAAGGATCACTTTTCCTTAATCGATGCTTTGAGATTTGTTCCCTATGGCTCAAGATACGAGTACTTTACACAAAGTTCAAGTTCGTGTTCGGAAATGTGTATACAATACATACTCACGCTGCCTCCTATCATCATCATCATCGTGGCGCGACAGCCCGACGTCGGGCCTTGGTAGGGACTAGCCTCCTATCACATCATGTGCACTAAAACGTCGATAGGTATCAAGGAGGAGCGAAAGTGATGCGGCGTCCCTCGTCATTTGGACATTCATGTGCAACGGCTAAGCAGCAGTCTCAGCTGCTTTGCGCCAAGGCGTCGCATTCGCATATAATGTTAATCGCACACCTCGTCATATTTTCCCCAGAAACAAAAGCTCAAGTCCGACACAATTATCGCGTTACATCCGACCATAGGTTCTGACACTTTTTCGGTTGAGCTTCAGCAGTTCAGTCGATCTGCTACACGAACAACCTGAAATGTGACAGCTCAGCTTGCTTCAATCCTGCGAGATTAGCCCAATGGGCGGTACCCCCACTCCGCATCCATAACAGTAACATTGACACTCCCGAAAAAGCAGTAGCCAAAGCCGTTCCAGCTTTAGTGGTTATTGCCCTATTATCCATTTTCTCTTTCGGAAAGTAAATTTAAATTAAACGCAGTAAATATTTGAACTTCGATGGAATTTTTATGTGGCATGTGGCCCCGTCTTGTTGAAACCACATATTGTCGTGATCCATATCTTCAATTTCCGACCAAAAAAAGTCATGAATCATGGCGCCATAGCGCTGGCCATTGACTGTAACGGCGGCTCCTTCATCGTTTTCGAAGAAAAACGGCCCAATGACGCCGCTGGCCCACAATGCACACCAAACAGTCACTTTTTGCGGGTACAACGGTTTCTCAGCGGTCACTTGCGGTTGCTCACTGCTCCAGATGCGACAATTTCGTTTGTTTACATAGCCGCCGAGCGCAAAATGGGCCTCATCGCTAAAGAAGATTTTCTTCGAAAAATCGGCATCGGTGGCCTACGTGGCCTGCTGTTCGAGGACCCAATCTGAGTACTCACGATGCAATCTGTGATCAGTCGGCTTTAATTCTTGCGTGAGCTGGACTTTATAAGGATGGAGATGAAGGTCCAAATGCAAAATGCGCCACAATGTGCCGTAAGATAGGCCTAAATGCCGGGATCGGCGCGGAATCGATAAATTCGGGTCTTCGGCCACACTTTCACTCACAGCGGCGATGTTTTCGGTCGAACGAGCAAAACGATGATGCACAAGTGTAGAAATGTCTGTCACCGATCCAGTTTTTTCAAATTTTTTCACTGTGTAGGCAATTGTGCGCTCATTGGGACGATTATATCGACCATAATCTGCGCGTAATGCACGAAACGTGGCCACCGCAGATTCACCATTTTAGTAGAATAATTTAATAATTTAAACGCGTTGTTCAGTCGTAAAACGTTCCATCTTGTAAAATGGCAAACCTCCAACTAAACCAATACCAGTTTGGAATACACTGACATTTGACAGATGTCGAATGGCAGGGCTTTACTTTCCGAAACACGAAATGGATAACCCTTTGCCTCAGCACATACCTCAATGGAATGTATCAGCGCCATCTAGATATACAAGCCTGCGCTCAGCTGGTTTTGACGGCTAAATTATGCAATTATTTCCTGTGTTGACGCCATCGTATCCACAATCCAGTGGTCGGCGACTGATGGCGGCGAGTCCCCGGTATTTGTGCGTTTCTTGTTTAGTTTTCGTTTTCCGCGTTCAGTGTTTATTTGTTAGTAAAATTGCATCTAGTGATCCGGGAAAACAAACACGTGCGCGATGAAAGTGTGTCGTGCGGTCAAAAGATGTATTTTGTCAAGTGTGTACTGTTCCACGATGCTCTGCGACTGATCCCCGGGGCTGCGGCTTCGACCAAATTGGTGCAAGTGTCCAGAAAGTATGTCTCTAGGGGACTAAAATGCCGTCTGGTGCAATTCCAATTGTAAACATATGTCGTGCCGGGGACATCGTCGTGTGCAGTCACTGCCTTGGCGAAGGAAATAATGACTTACGCGATCAGCTGAGCGCAGGCCTGTCTATCTAAATGGCATTGAATGTATACGTACTTCTGCCTGGATGACAGTTGCGTATGAAGAACTGATGGTTGAGGCCCACTATTACTTGTGCCTGTGCATTTATTAATTTTAAAGGCATCAGTGAACCACGTGTTGATGTGGAGGGGGAGGATTGGCACAGGTCTTCTGCCAGTGCTCTCTGCACAATAGAGGAAACGCTAGTAGCATAAGATTTCCTTCACTATCGTTAAGCCAACTAACCTTTTCTGAACTTAGCTGTATATTTTCTGTACATTGCTTCTGTTTTCAGATGAATGTGGATCGGCTGTAGTTCTAGTATTATCTCCAGAGATAGACAAGAGTGAATAGCCCCCATCATCATTAGGCACTTTGCGTACCAGCAGCTGCAGTAACTGCTGTTCTCCACCATACTTCTTAACCATATTCTAATATGGCACTGACGTCTAATGTATGGTCTAATGCGTGGTCAAATGACTGGTCTGATTGGTGGTCTAATTATTAGCCTAACGCGGCTAGCTGGGTTGAACGTGTAAAAAAAAACCCTTAAAGGAGATGTGAGGAGGAAAGACAGGAATAACCTTGCACCAAGCCTATTCGAACGGTTGCATTTCTCGGTTTGTTTTTTTTTCTGTCGTATAAAAAAAGGCTGCTCTGCTTAACTGTGTATTGGAGCCGCTTTTGACCCACCATACTGACTGAAACTAAGCTGATGCCTATCACTTTCCAGAAGTTATTTTTTTATTATTTTTTTATTGAACTCCTTCCGACGACTATCAAAAAGGACTTTTATAACCAAGATGTTGCCCCCTCCTATGAGGCGTGTCGTATCAAACTGCGCTTAAAGCGCTAATCGTGTCTTCTTGCAGCAGCGAGATAACGTTGACCCCATTATCAACTCTATTAAAGGACACCCTCAAAATTAAAAATTTTGAAGGCAAAAAAAAATAAAACTAAACTGCCGAAGGTATGATACTCTTATATCATACCTTCGTTGTGACTTATGGTCCATTTGCCACTTTGAAATTAGTAGTTCCGATTTCACTGTTCCTATGAGAGGTATATGAAATAGTAAGCCAAATTTAGGGACATGATTTGGCAGTCAATATGATCGAACAATATAAAATTTGGTAAAGATATCTTCAGAAATAAAAAAGTTTTCCTAATAAAAACTTGCTTTTGGAACGGTTGTTCCTATGACAACTATATGATAGAGTAGTCCAATTTCAACCAAATTCGGAAAATTTACTGGAGATTCTATTGATTAGTGTGAAATTTGAAAAAGATAGCTTAGGAAATAAAAAAGTTTTCCTCACAAAGACTAATTTCTGGACCGGTCGTTCCTCTGGTAGCTATATGACATAATGGTCCGATTCTGTTGGTTCCGACATCCGACTTTATACAAAATTTCAGCTCGATAGCTTTAAAACTGAGGGACTAGTTTGCATAGAAACAGAGAGACGGTCAGACGGGTAAAGCTTATCGACTCGTCTCATCATACTGACCAAGAATATACATATATAGTTTATTTGGTCGGAAATGCTTCCTTCTGTGCGTTGCAAACTTAATGACAAACTTAATATACCCTATCACATCCGTGAAGGGTATAAAAATGTAATTACTCTAGATTTACCATAATGCAGATAAGAAAGATACACGCAATAGTGCTCCGTGTGCTATGGGTTGATCGCTAATCGGAAGCAGTTGTGCGTCACACTGAAAATCATAAAATAATTTTAAACCATTCACTTACTTCATTGTTCTACTGTTTTGTTCTACAACAATTAACGAAACTCAACAGTGACAAAAACCAAATATTATCTGAGATTTAAACCAAAGACAAGAAACTTGTCCGTATAACAGTGTAGTCTAGACACTTTCCAGAGATAGTCAAACTTTGCTGAATTTTGTAACGTACTTTTCTTTAAAAAAAAATCGTTGGTACATTTGTTTTTCGTTGGGACGATCACCCCAGTTTAGAGTACTGACAGCAGAACAAAAAAAGTCTTCGAGTGAAAATGCAGAAAATGGCTTTGTACGAGCCAATAGCTGGCCACAAATCGCTATCTGCGCAGATTCACGATAGCAAATGACAGCGATGGGTCGTTTGTCTGTAGCAGACATAATAATAACTGCATTCCTGGGATCAATCAATGAATCTGATTGATGCTCAGTGTGATCGATAACTTGTATATTGAGTCCCTCGATACGAAAACGAACGTCAGCGTTTTTAAGACGATCAGTATGGGTCACGGAACAGGTCAGGAAGGAGTATGTTGACGTACGAATCGAGGGATTCAAGATCTAAATTTTCCTTATAAATTCATCCGGTTAGAGAGATATTGAACGGCGATTATTTGCATGCGAACAACTGCTTCAAAGGCAGAATCGGAAGGGATTTCTACATCGCATCGTAACCGGCGACGAAAAATGGGTTCGTTACGATAATCCCAAGCGCCGAAAGTCATGCGGAATGCCCGGACATGCCTCAACGTCGACGGCAAAACCGAATATTCACGGCGCCAAGGTCATGCTTTGCATTTGGTGGGACCAGCTCGGTGTGATATACTACGAGCTACTGAAACCGAATGAAACTATCACAGGAGATCGGTACCGAACACAATTGATGCGTTTAAGTCGAGCATTAAAGGAAAAACGACCACAGTACCAAGAGAGACAGGACAAAGTCATCCTCCAGCATGACAATGCTCGGCCACACGTCGCAAAAGTGGTCAAGACATACTTGGAAGCCCTGAAATGGGAAATCTTGCCCCACCCGCCGTACTCCCCAGACATCGCTCCTTCCGACTACCATCTGTTTCGTTCCATGGCGCACGGCCTGGCTGATCAGAATTTTCGTTCGTACGAGGAAGTCGAAAAATGGATCCAATCATGGATCGCGTCGAAAGACGCCTACTTTTTCCGAGATGGAATCCGAAAATTGCCGGAGAGATGGGCGAAAGTTGTCGCAAGCGATGGACAGTACTTTGAATAATACATCTGTAAGTACTTTTTGACAATTAAGCTTTTAATTCCAGGAAAAAACGGCGGAAGCAAAGTTGTACACCAATAATTTTGAGCGTTTTTGAGACGGTCAGCATGGATCACGGAACAGGTCAGGAGTATGCTGACGTACGTTTTCGTAAGCTTCGTACAATGTTTTACAACTGGTGTAAATCCCAGCCGGTTACAGAGGACGGAGGTTTTTTTTGCGGTGGTTTCCTGCCTGTGTGCACGTGTCATTAGTTCATATGACTAGTTTCAACTCGTTCTCTCAAGTAGTTTGTTTACACGAATTTTTGCAGTAGAAATCTTACGTGTTTTTCGTTAGAATGGAGAAATTTGATGATCGTGCGGTCATAAAATTCTTCATTTTGGATGGATTAACCCCTAAGGAAATTTATCCGAAGTTAACAAAAGTTTACGGGGACTCTGCTCCTTCGATGTCAACCGTTAAAAAATGGACAGCTGAATTTAAACGTTGTCGCACGTCTCTCGAAGACGTGGAATGGAGGACGGCCAAAAACCGCAACCACACCGGAAACCATCGGAAAAGTGAATGATATGAAAGTGCGTGATATTGCTGAGGCTGTGGGGATATCGGAAGAAAGTGTGCGAAACATCTTACACAAAGTATAGAGATGCGAAAGCTCTGCGCAAAATGGGTGGCGCATTTGCTGAATGCCGATCAAAAGCAAATGCGCAAATAATTTTCGCAGCAATCTTTTCACCGATTCAATCGGGATCCGATCGATTTTGTGCGGCGATTTCTCACCATAGAAGAGACTTGAGTCCACCACTACACGCCAGAAATGAAACAGCAGTTGAAGCAGTGGGTCAAAACTGGTGGTTCAGTGCCAAAGAAAGCGAAGTCGATCGCATCTGCCGGAAAGGTCATGCCCAGTGTGTTTTGGGATGCGAAAGGGATCCTGTTAATTGATTAACTTGAAAAAGGCAGAACAATAACAGGCGAATATTACTCCAAACTTCTTCACCAGCTGGATGCCAAAATTCGCGAGAAGAGTCCTGACTTGAAGAAGAAAATAATCATCTTTCACCAGGACAACGCACCTGTACACAAGTGTGCGTTGGCCATGAGAAAGCTGCGGGATTTGAGGTACGATTTGCTCGACCATCCCCCCTATTCTCCTGATTTGGCACCTGTTTTTTTTTTTAGAAATTTGTTTTCAAGAAGCGCTTCACATTCAATGAGGAAGTTGAGAGGGCCGTAGATGAATATTTTCACAGCCTTCCAGACTCTCACTTCCGGGAAGGAATACTGATGTTGCAGAAACGCTAGACCAAGTGTGTTGAAGTCAGGGGAGATTATGTGGAAAAATAAAATCATTTTTTAACTGAAAATCGCAGTCTTTCATTGTCAAGCCCAGAACTTTTCACCTTACCCTTGTACTTACCGATATGGAGCTTTTAAGGCATAAATCGATGAGCAGGCATTTCAGAATTTTTGCTCATAACTACTCTAAAAATGGGCCGAATTAAAAAATATTGGCCACGTTGGACTTAAAATCAAATTATCCTCAACTTTTACAAATTTGCTTTGCCATTTGGAGCACCCGTTGCAAAGATCTGTGGGTTTGAAAAGTGATAAAGTGTGATTTTTCTCCGAAGCCACGAAAACTTTCGTTCTTTGACTGTCGATTTTGACTACGCTGCTAAACCGAATTCCAAATTTGAGTGCATTGAACGCAGAAATCAACGGTCTTTAATTTACTTTTGTAAGTTTTTTCGATCCGAGGCACCGTTTAGGAGTTATAAGGATAATATTAAAAAAAAGGGCTCAAATTTCAGGGATTTTCACCCACCAAAAGTTAATCTCACCTACGATCGTGCGAACTGAGTTTCCATGTATTCAGTATCTATAGAAGGATTAAAATTATTTCCAGATCTTTCCCTAATATTCAGTAATAAAATTGAATTTTACTGTCTTATAGGCCCCTCAGAAAAGTAAAAATCTATTTTGTATGTGCACAGTTTTGAGGTGTTCACGGTCAAGCGAATTTCTAAACGACTGGCAGCAAAATTCTAAGCCACAGTGATTTTTGTAAAAAAAAATGTGTACATTTTTGCTAGTATGAGGGGCTTAAGGTTCCAAGCATCGAGGCCAGAATGCTGCACTTGTATAGGTACGTGCGCCAATCCGATCACTTATGCCCGGTGAATTTCAATGGCCTCGTTTATGCCGCGGAACTATTTTCGAGTATTAACGAATTCATGCTAACTCACGACGATATAAACATGTCACATTTGCTAGTTTTGGTACTAATTTTAGCCCCACTTGCGATGCAGAATTGGACTGAAAAATTGGGACTAGATGATGTTGCTGTCTTCGCTAATAGCGTTGTTGGTGAAAATTGTATTTCATATGTTATACAAATACCTCATCCTTTCCTGAAACTCTGCATTCGTTTCATTCTTTGATGGAAGCGGTATAGACGCGTTTTTATTAGGAGGCTACTGCCTTTTGACATTTTCTAAGCCAAAATCACCGAAGTCACAAATCAACAACTGATATCTTTCATATTTAGTACCTTTCCGTATGGTCGGTATAAACACCCCACGAACAAGTACTAGCACTAAAACGATTTAGTTAAATCGCCTTTTAGTTCCACGGCATAAACGGGGCCAATGCGAAAATATAATATGTTACTAATAAATAGGAGCTATATCTCCAGCAACACACAATTTGCACAGACGTTACCAATCCCCCACACTGGGCGCCATTTGAACCAATAGTCCAATGTAAATTCCCATCGGCGCTGTGCCGATTAAAAAAAAAAAACCTTGAACTTATCAATATCGTGACAAAAAAGTGGCACTATCATTATGAGTACATTGCTCCTAACAACCCGCTTTCTCATTCTATTGTATATTATATATTATCTAATGCATTTATTTTTAGCCAATGTATTGAATGAAAAAAATTGAATAAATTCTAATCACAATACAGGCCTTAATTAGTATTAAAGTTCATCGCAAATTGATGTTGGGTGCGAAAAGCGAGACCTCCCAAAACATGGACTATTTGTCTTGTTCCGATTATTTACCACAAGGGTAAGATAAACAAAACCGAGAACTGAAAATTTCTTATCATTCGTCAAAGAGGCGTAATTTTAATATTTAATTATTTATTTACTTTTTTTTTTTTACTTTAATTTTTTGCCTAGTCATTGTTTGATTTTGGCGAACATCAAATGACAAATATGTTTACACTTGTTGTAAGCAACCTTGATGAATTTGATAAAGAGTCATTGCAAACACCAAACATAAACAACAACAAGAAACGGGGTAATAACAAAAGAGATAATGGTGAAAGTTGACATGAAGAAAAGAACATTACGTTTTGAATGTAAGAAAATATAAACAGAAAGCTGAATTAAATGATTAAGCATCAATCTGGGTCAGTAGGACGAGCAGCAAGTGTAGCAAGTCAAGCGCCGGTTGCTCAGTGTCCGATTAAAATTTATCTTTATTTAATTTTCTCAATGTCTGGTTGGAGTTATTAATAAGATAAACGCGAGCCGTCCTTTATCCTCGGATTATTCATTTATCCAAAGCAAAAACCCAACACCTGACACCGAATGCTGAGATTTTAACAGCTAGAACTTTTCACCTTTGTAAATTTAAATGAAAACAATTAAACTGGACATAAAAAACAGAGTTCCTGGAAACTCATTCGATAGATGAGAATTTTGAACAAACTCAGCCGCAAATGATTATGCTGAGATACCGTACTGACATATTGTAGAACAGAATTGAGGACGGTAGAATTCCGCCAAGAAAATCAGCTGATTTACCATAATATGAGCTTGGAGATGCATTCTACACATTTTGGATTGACAGTTTAACCGACGTACGAGAAAAGGGAAATATTTAACGGGCAGTTTATAGCTTGGAGAAGCTAATTTCGCCGTTAGTTAACAACCAGCTTAACAGGATATTGAGAAAGCGGGCCTAAATCACTAAACGATTTTTTGGCGCGGTTTTTTGGAAATCGGAGTTAGATGTTGATGTTAATTTCCTTGACCCCTCGAGGAGCATGAGCGCGTCAACGTCTCCAGCATTTCTATGCTTTGTTGACGTTTCAATAGCATATCTAAAATACTTTTCGAAAGTGCAGTTGCTAGCATGCACCTCCTATCCGCGCCGTCTTTATACTGACAAGCCCGGAGCACTGTGAGAATTCTATTAGTATTCACATTCAGTTTTTGATCGCGCCGAGATTTGATCTCCGAGCTCTAGATTAGTATAATAGAGCGGTGACCGAACGATCACGGCCACCGTTCGCGACAAGATTAAAATTGGATGGCCTATATTGCCGATTGGAATACGGACGCCGTTTTACTCAGGACCGAAAATGCCTGCACCGGAACCCTCCTCTGTTTTGGAGCCGTCTGTTAACCATTTAATGGTGCTGGGTCGGAGAGAGTTGTAACCATCCGCCCACTTTTCTTAGTTCCAAATAACTGATTTAAAGGAAGAGTTGAGTCGAAGAGTTTTGACAAGGTAGTCAATTGGCATGCTAAGTACATTGTGATTGTTTAACTAGCCTGGATGGTTTGGGTTCAGCCTGATCCCTAAGTCGCAGGCTCTGAGTCTGACGGTTGCCATTCTTCCCTCCGCTTCAATGTGTATATCCATCGGCCGCAGGTCGAGTAGAATCTTTACAGCAGCTGTTGAGCAAGAGTGCATGGCCCCCGATGATGGCAATGCGCGCAAGTCTCTCTGGATTATAGTCACAGTAGCTCTGCCGGTTAAGGTCGTGGCCCTTTTCAACTATAGGTTTGACAATCACTTTGTACCTATAGATCCCTAGACCTATGCAGGGTTTAGTCCCCCATGTCCTGCTGACATATTGTCAGCAGATGAGTGAGGGCGACCGGTAGCGCAGTGTGTTGAGGCATCAGTCTCATGTTAGACTACCGGCGTTTCGGGTTCGAGTCTCGTCCACGACGACGTTCGTGCCATGGATGTGCAGGAGGTGCATGCTGGAAACTGCATTCTCCGAAACCAGTTTATGCCAACGAAACTTCGCTAGGCCACATAGAACAGTTAACGCGCTATGCCCCACAAGGCGTTAGGGCAAAATTGAGTAAGGATAAAAGCCAAATATTTAATGTTTGGCATCAGCATTATAGGAGAGTTGTACATGATTCGTAGCGCGCTTTGAATTATCATATATTGGGCAGCACTTCTTCAAATTAGCCCCCGAACAACGTGTAACATTGTGTGGAAAAATTAATTCAGGATTGTTTCCGCAACAAACTTTCGGCCCTGATGCACCACAGGAGGGAGATAATACTCCGCCCAGCGGGAATACAAGCATGACGTTCGCTGAGAGGGTACAGTTTCCCACCGTAGTGATTGCCCTTTCAGAAGACAGCATACATTTCAACAAGACTGTGGTGGTCAGATCGGCTCCTTTCGCTTGAAGGGCATTTTCGGCGGATTCGAAGGAGGTGTTGTCAAATGCTCCTTTAATATCAAGAAACGCATACACAATGCTCTTTTATTGGCTGACATAGCCGCTTAAATTCCGTCAACGGGGTTTTAAAGAGCCATCTCAGTTGATTTGCCGGTTTGATAGGCAAACTGTCTGGGGCGAAATGGGCTTTTCACGAGAAACAATATCTTGATGTAAGCGTCAAGGATCTTCTCCATGGATTTCAGAATAAACGACCTTAAGGTCGATAGGATTTCAATTTGGGAATGAAGACCACCCTCACTGATCTCCAGGCATTGGGAATGTGACCCAGCGCGAAGCCACTTCAAAAGATGCTGATCAGGTGCGGAATAAGTTCGTCTTACGCCTTAGTTAAGAATACAAAATAAAAAAAAATAGACGACACCCCCTCTTATTAGTGGACACTTCTAAACGGCAGGCAAAAAAAGTTGACCTTACAGGTGTCCGCTAATGAAAAATTTCACTGTATTTCCATTTAAATATGTGTCATACTGTTAATTGCCCTGACACCTCCAGGGGCATGGGCGCGTCAACATCACTTGCGTTACTATGCCTTGTCGACGTCAACGTTTCGATAGCATACTTTCGGATGGTGCAATTGAATGCACCACTTATCCAAGCCGTCTTTTTTGGACAAGCTCGGAACGCTGTGAGGGTTCTAGAAGTACCCACAGGTAATTTTTATTAACGCGCCGAGGAGTGAACCTCTGTTTCTGTAGATTCAGCATCGTAGAGTGGCGACCGAGACCTCAGGGTAACTGAGCGCGTCAACTCAATACAAAAGCAGTAAATTTTTTGAACGACAGCTCTGCTATCTGCTTATTCAATCAAATTGCTTACTAGTTGACTTATTTGCGGACGTCATTTTCAAGGTACATTATTATACTCGTAGTTTGGTAAATTTATGGGAGTCTCGATCGAGTTTAATTAACCGTGGCTGGCGTGTGTCTAAAGGACAAGCGTTTTTTTGTGAGTGTCTCACTTGGGGACCTCACCGTCTACGTCGTGTTGTATGGGAACGGAAGAGTTTGAGTGTTTGATGCATCGGGATTTTCGATACGTCAAGAGACAGCCTAACCAGACAGACGGCGCGGCGTCGGTCCAAGCAATCCAGCAGCTAATGATATAAATGACATCTGCAATTTAACGATGTCGCACGTCGGGTTCGAGACAATTACTTCAGTAACGTCAGGAGAATTGTCGATTTCTTCAGGAAAAAAAGTGACTGCTTCTGCTGCCCTTTAAACCACCGAATTTTTTTTCCAGAATTCCTCTATGTACCTATAAAATTATAAGAATAATTAGAGGCTCATAACTGCACAATGAGAAATTCATTCGGTCCTCAGACAAGCGTACGTCTTCTCAGACAGACTGGACTTAAGGGTATCGGTGCTTCTTCCTGACTTTTGCAATGTTCTTCAGGCGGAGATCGTGGCTGTTTGGCAGGCCCTTGCCTGGCTGGGGTACAATGTCATAGCAAGCAGCTAGGGGTATCACTATCTTCACTGATAACCAATCGGCGCGGCGATCAGATCCCTTGAGTCCGTTATCACTTACTCGAAAACAGAGACGGAAAAATTGTTCAACATCTCCCTATGCTGGATCCCGACCCATACTGGCTTGCGATCAGGGCGGATGAGCTAGCTAGACAAGGTGCGGATAAGGGGACCAGGCCAAGTCAGTGCCATTTTGGGTGGTCCTTACCTTACTACTACTCAATTGCCCTAACCCCTTGTGGGGCATACTCAATTGCCCTAACCCCTTGTGGGGCATAGCGCGTCAACTGTTCCATGTGGCCCAGTTGACGTTTCGTTGGCATAAACTGGTTTCGGAGAATGCAGTTGCCAGCATGCACCTCCTGCACATCCATGGCCACGAACGTTGTCGTGGACGGGATTCGAACCCGAAACGCCGGTAGTCAAACATGAGACTGATGCCTCAACACTCTGCGCTACCGGTCGCCCCCCCCCCCCCCCCCCATATATATGCTAGGAGACTGGGACTTCGACACAGTGATTTATGTAGGAGCTGTGGGGATGAGGATGAGGAGGAGTGTACCTTTCATCTGCTACGTGACTGTCATGTCCTGGCTATAAGAAGATGGAGAGGTCCTTCTATTTTAATAATTTGGAGTGCCTTAAGAATGCTAGCATCGGCCGGCTCCGGTATTTTATTGACAGCTCTGGCTGGTTCAATGGATGGATATTACTCAGGTTATGGAGTCAATGGTGCTATCACAACGGACCCAGTGGCGATGTATGTGTGCTGTATGTAATACGGCAGCCCATTCAACCTAACTTAACCTATGTCTTTTCAGCGTACTTCCACAAATAAGTAGAGAAGTATGTATGCCAAGACCATACGGAAATAGTCCGACGTCGGATTGTCGAGCCACTATAATGATGCCAAGTTGGATGCGATTCATAACTTCTCTTCCAACAATCTGAACATTCTTTTTTGTTACCTTTCAAAAAAAAAACTGTGACCGATCCAGAAGATAGATGTAGAAGTAGGAACTCCATATGAGTATTTAGCCCTTGGCAATTACCAAGTGGTATATGCATAAGGCGGTGAAACATTGGTTATCGTTATACCGCACGCACCGCTCCTCCTAGGCAACAGGTATCAGGTAGCAGTGCCTGATGAATTGATTGTTTTTTGAAGGGCTCAAATCGATGATTGATGGTCTTAGAGGAGAAAAAGTTATAAATAAGAAGAGAGGCGTGCAAATTTAGGTTTGATGGAATCGATGGCTTATCCTCCTCTCAATTTGAGAAATGAAAAATAAAAATAAATTGAAGTTAAGATCAAAATTTGATTTTTTCCCAAAAATGTTTGGGAAAATTCTCTCAATCTTCTCTTGACGACCGTGATAGTTCGATGAGTAGAGTGTCGGTTTACCAAGCGAGGGGTCGCAGGTTCCACTCCTGCCACGAGCATATTCATTGTCGATTCAGCTGTGAGTGGTACATTGATTTGATAAAAATCAATGGAGTAAAGTCACCTTTCAGATTTCATTTTCTCTTAAAAACGGTCAACATAAATGAAGTGCTCAGCCACACATTGTATCCCATGTTCCGATTCGGAACGAAAAGGCGAATTCATTGCATTCATTTTCCGGGCTTCAATATACCAGCACACATACAAATTAATCGTAAAGTTCATCCATAAATTTAATCGATTCATTTTAGATCCTACCAGTTTTTTAACCCTGAAAATTGTTGGACTTCTTTCTGCTCAGTTTTTTTCTGTGGGAACTACACGGCTGCTCTAGTTTTTGTGATGTTCTCAAGCAAACTTTTATTATTAAAAAAAATATACATTTATTATTAAGACACTCTCCTTTGCGGATGATTTGAAACCTGATGATCAAACGACTTTTATCGGAAATCAGATTAGTTATCTCTACAATTTTTACACAGATTTATATATGTATGTACATAAATATAAATCCAAAATTAAGAAATAATGAATTTTCTACCATATTTTATCGGGGTGCCAACCAATCCAGTTCGCGTCCTGTGACCACCTCCTCCTGCCCGACAGCCAAAGCGCACAGAAAAAAATGATAAAATATAATCAATGCAAATTAGTGTCATCGTTCTTTCGACCAAAAGTTCAGAATACAAAAATAGATACACAAGACAAGGTATTGTGAGCAGATTTGTCGGCTAGGCTAAGCGCCGAATTGTGGTGACTATGATCTTCTAGCATATACGCGAATGAATACCAGTTTTTAAATTTATTTGCATACTTTGTACAAGTTTTTCGGCAAACAGATGCCCAATTTGCTATGGTTAATACGATTTAGTACTGAAGTCTACAGGGAGACTAGCAACTTTTTTTTGTGGTGATTGATTTTATGGCTATTGTTTATTGGGAATTGCTAATTGTTGATTAAGTTGCTATTTTTATTAGAGATGAGTTTTACTGCCCTTATCGGCGTATAATAATAAATTACGTATCCGATTGGCGGACAATCCGCTAAGGAGATGACTTGTCAGGTAGTAGCTTGGACATCGAGGTCGTTGCGCTGCTAATTAGAAAATTAAAAAATTTCTAGTGAATTCACTGTTTCTACTTTGTAAATTTATTTTTATTTTTGTCATAAAATAAGTAATATTAGCACTTGTACTGCCTAAAGCGGAAATCCTCTTTGGGATTTCCCAAAATAGATTTCCATGGGAGAATACTACCTTGAGGGGAAGACCAAAGGATGATGTCCGCTCTAGGTAATACAAACCAACGGAAATCTGCAGCGGAAATCTACAATGGGAAATTCTAAAGTAACGGTGTTGTCAGTAATTAATTATTTTCAAACTTATCCGAACCGATTTTGCGATCATTTTGTTTTTTTTTTACGAACAGCGAACGCCCGTTGGGGCGAATAATTGTTCGTAAAGATAAAAGGGTCAAACCTGATGTGGCGCTTGAAATTATCAAATTGCTACGCAACTCTAAAAGGCTTTCTATCGTAACCGTATATTTTAAATATGTAGTTAAAATATTTTATGGAATAAAGAAGTGCGGCTACCGACCCTTATTTTGGACACTGCGTCTATTGTGTCATAGTCCTTCAAATTTATAGCAGGAGCATCGCCATAATTCTTACGAAGGTCTTTCAGGAGTATTCCTGATATCAGCAGAGCTTGTGGCGATCCGCCCGAAGAGCGTAAACCTTGCCCGTGCTATCGGTGGGCATTCACATAAAAAGTGATATGTGATCCTCTGTCCTCAAAACTGAGACAACATTGCGTATCTCCAGATAAGACAGACATTTAGATGATATCTGACCCAATGATGGCCCAAAAGGTAGCCCACAAGTAGCCTCAGGTCAGCTCTATTCATGTAGGTAGTGTCCCCATAGTCGAAGGGTCTCATCAACTCCTTAGATTGCCGCAGCCCTCCCAGTAGAGCCTTTCAGACCATTCCTTTATTATCGTCCAGGCGTAAGCCACAATATGGTTCCAGACAGATAAAATAAGACGTTGAGCCTTGCCTGGCAAGTTCATCCGCTGATTCGTTTCCCCCAATGCCACCAGTAACCTGTCACCCAGTATAACAGGATTTGGTTGTCGATCGCCAGACTTTGGGGAAGTTCACGACATTCTGTATTTATAGTAACCAACTACATTTGGTTTATTTATTTAACTTACTTTGTTGCTTTTGCTCTTTTCCGGCCTATATAGTGTCTGTTCTGTACGAGTACACTCAACACAACATACTAATACAGAAAATATTTTAGTGCTCGGATTTCATCATCATCATCGTGGCGCGACAGCCCGACGTCGGGCCTTGGCCGCCTGGATCATTGTCCTCCAATTATCTCGGTCACGTGACCGCGTCCTCAAATTTTGGGAGCCCAGCAGCTGCGCGGCGTCCACACCTACTGAGTTCTCCCAACGAGATCTCGGTCGTCCTCGCAGTCTCGCTCCGTCGACTCGTTCTGCATTCATTACTCTCTTAGGCATGCGATCATCGTCCATTCTTTGTACATGCCCTGCCCATTGAAGTCGTTGTAGTTTGACGATTTTCGAGACTTGCAGCTCATCGTAAATTTCATACAACTCATGGTTGTACCGGATGCGCCATCCATCTCGATCGCAAACAGCCCCGAAAATTCGCCGTAGAACCTTACGTTCCAAAGTGTCTAGCATGTTTTCGGAGGCTTGAGTTAGGGTCCATGCTTCGCAGCCATAGCATAGCACTGGTCGTATAATGGTTTTGTACACGCGGAGTTTCGTGTTTCTGTGCACATGTTTCGATTTCATTATGGGGAGAACCGAGAAAAAAGTCTTATTAGCTAACTGTATCCGTCGCTTGATTTCGTCAGTTTCGTTGGCGTCTCTTGACAGGTTGCAACCCAGGTAGATGAAGTTGTTCACGAACTCGATGTTGAGGTCCCCCACGTTGATGCTCGGTTGTGCAGGTGTCCTTGTCACCGATTGCATCATTATTTTAGTTTTACCCTCGTTAATACGTAATCCAACTTCCTTTGCAGCGGTATCGAGCGTATGCAGAAGTTCTTCTGCGTCAGCCAATCTTCGGGACATGATGTTGATGTCGTCGGCGTACGCTGCTAATTGTGTCGACTTGATGAGCAGCGTCTTGCTGTTGTCCATATTCATGGCCCGAATAACGTATTCCAGTGCTAGGTTGAAGAGCGTCGGTGCCAGTCCATCGCCCTGTTTCAAACCAGTGCGTGTTTCAAATAGATCAGTAAGTCTATTCTGGATCCTGACTTGTGAGACGGAGTTGGTCATCGTCATCTTTGTCAGTCGCACTAATTTTGCTGGTATACCAAATTGCAGCATGATGTTGTACAGTACTCCACGATCGATACTGTCGTATGCCTGCTTGAAGTCGACAAAGATTTGGTATACGCTTACGTTGTATTCCCAGCACCTCTGGAGTATCAGTTTGACTAAGAAGAGCTGATCGGTTGTGGAGCGACCAGGTCTGAAACCGCTTTGATATTCGCCAATGACTCGTTCTGCGTACGGTTTTATTCTATTTTCCAGAATTTTCGTCAAAATTTTATAGGACGTACAAACTAGTGAGATGCCCCTGTAATTCTCACACCGCAATTTATCTCCCTTTTTATGAATTGGACAGATGATGCTTCTGCGCCAATCGTCTGGGATCTCCTCGTTCTCCCATACTCGCAGGAGTAATTGATGTATGGCATCAACTAGACTCGTTCCACCGAATCTTAGCAGTTCAGCTGGGATCTCGTCAGCGCCCGGCGCTTTATTTCGTTTTAGTGACCGCAACTCGAGATCAACTTCCTCTACTGTCGGGGGTTGAATGGGTGGGCCTAGATCAACAATATCATCGAGAGCTTCCTGTGTGGGGATGTTAGATGGTCGGTTTAGAAGCTCTTCAAAATAAGAGGCCCATCGTTTGTTGATGCCATCGGTGTCGCTGATGATGTTTCCATCCTTGTCCTTACAAAGGCTAGTCCTGGGTTGGTAGCCGTTCTTAATTGTATTTACTAGTTTGTACGCTTGTCTGGTGTTCCTATTAGCTAAGTTTTCGTTTATGTTCAGCAACTGCTCGTCA
Organism: Chloromyia formosa; assembly: GCA_964017055.1. Classification (NCBI taxonomy): domain Eukaryota; kingdom Metazoa; phylum Arthropoda; class Insecta; order Diptera; family Stratiomyidae; genus Chloromyia; species Chloromyia formosa. The sequence goes on along the minus strand of OZ024818.1, from coordinate 44,496,500 downwards.
AAGTATTTACGTTTCTTACGTCTAATTATTCTATTCGATATTCGCCGTAGCTCGTCATATTTTTCTCTTCTGGCTCTGGTTCCTCGTTGAATCCATTGTCTGTAGGCCTCGTTTTTCGCGTCAAGTGAATTTTTGCATTCTTCGTCGAACCAGTCATTTCGCGCTCGCCGGGCTTTATATCCCACGACCTTCTCTGCGACATCCTTGATGGTACCCTTGAGTTCTTCCCAGAACCCATGGACGCCTGTGTTGCTGATGTTGTGTAGCATAGGTGATAGTTTTTCCTCAAGGGCGGTAGTATACGCCACCGCTGTAGCATCACTCAAGAGCTTATCAACCGCAAAGATTTTGGGAGGGCTGATTCTTGACTGGTGCACTGAGGAAATTCTACATCTGTAGGTCGTCTTCACCAAGTGATGATCTGAGTCGCAGTTTGCTCCTCGATAGGAGCGGACATCCATGACACTAGACGCCCATCTCCTGCAAATGAGGACGTGGTCAATTTGGTTGACGGTATGTGCGTCTGGAGACTTCCAGGTCTGCTTGTGAATGCGTCGATGCGGGAAACACGTAGAGCTTACGACTAGATTCCTGCTGCAGGCGAAGTCGATAAGTCGCTGGCCGTTATCGTTACATTCTTCATGGAGGCTGTGGCCTCCAGAGGTCCCCCGATGCCAACTTTCATTCCCGACTTTCGCGTTAAAGTCTCCCAGCAGCAATTTGACGTCGTTTGTTGGAAGTGAGTCGAAGAGAGTTTCAAGGCGGACGTAGAACTCGTCTTTTACTGCGTCTTCTTTAACTTCAGTGGGGGCATGCACATTGATGAGCCAGAGATTGAAGAATCGAGTCTTGATGCGAATCGCAAACAGCCGTTCATTTATGGGTTTGAAGTCAGTAATATGCGGTTTGAGGTGATTGTCCACTATAAATGCTACTCCAAACTCCTTGCGGCCCGATGGTTTGCCACTTGTAAAAATTGTGTGCGATTTCTTGTCATTAATCTCGCTGCCAAGCCAATTTGTTTCCTGGACTGCAGTAATGCTCAGTTTGTACTTTTCGACCTGTTGAAGGAGGGCCTTCTCGGCCCCCGGTTTGTTCAGGGAGCGTACATTCCAGGATCCGCAAGAATAATCCTTTATTCGTTTGCGTGGTCGTCGTTGTTGATCCGTCCAATCCGAGGCTTTTGTTCCAGGTTTCTTGACATGGAGTGGTTTTTACAAGGACGAGTTGTCAGCACGTCGCTTAACCCCATTCGGGGGATGGCCTCGGAGATAGCTGATTCTGATGGTTTAATAAACGTGCTGGAGCCCACACAACTATGTAGCAGGTCCAACTACGCAAGTCATTCCATCCTACTAGACCTGAGACGCTTAGGTGTTTGTCAGCCATTCAGGCTACAGCTATCTGCCTTTTCCAAACTGTCTTATCGCTAAGACATTGGCCGTCAGCGAATTGATACACTGCCGTTACCAGGGGGCGCCCACGTGGAGGACTATGGAAAAGGTCTTTGCCCCCCTCGGATTTCCCCCTTCATAATTTTCAAAATAACATTCCTTTTTTAGAAAATTTGTACACAATCATCGGCTTCAAAATTCATGGGACATAGTTTTGTGCAATTGAGAATTCTTCTCCAATCAATAGTTTTCCGATTGAAACAAAATATTGTTATGTAAACAGTGCGTGCTCGTTACGAAATGTAGCAGTGACCTGCCTCAAATTGAAGAATTGCACAAGCAAGTGGTTCGCGGTTGATTGCCTTCAGAAGTAAACAAATATCTCGCATCCCTAGTTCGTATTATTCGAATTATTGTTTAGAATACCCCATCGGAGCAATCGCATGACTACGCCACGACGCTTAAAAAAATAGATTAGATTAGGAGGGAGGTCGGGACCGGTCAAAGTCTAACTTGAGGAACAGGCAAGGAAATTTTAGCGCCCCCTCCCCCGCTATTAGTATTTTTCCAAAACAGTTCTGAATTGAAACTAGAATCATCACTTCAAATATTTGTTTGTACATTTCAGGAATCACTCTGATTTTTTTAAACGTCACTTTGGTCCAAGCGATTACGCTTCATACATGCAAGAGATGTTAACGCGCCCATGCCCTTGGAGAGGTTAAAGCAATTAACAAAATAATTATCGTCGATGGTCGCAAAAGACGATCGAACCAAACGGTTCGCGACCACGTCAACTTCATAGAATGAACGGCAGCCCGTACCGGGGCAACCCGTTCATCAGGAAGGGCCAAGGGCTGCCAAGCTCCATCGATGCCAATAGGCGTTCCTGCAGGCTCGAGACAAAAAATTCAAACTGTACATGAAAATCGCGTTTTTTACCTTTAAAACGTCACATTCGCAAATTTTCAAATCTAAGTCCTTAATATTTATATGCCCATCAAAACATAACATAATGGGGTAACTTTTGTCGACTTTGCAAATTTGTCAGTTCAAAATACCGTTACGAAATAATCATTTGGATTTTTGATGAAAAATACATTTCACAATTTTTTCAAAGTTTGAACGGTTTTATCTTTGAAATAACGGTGATTTTTTTAAACGGTAAAAAGTTTACTTATATAAAATTTTATGTTGTTTCAGAAAGTAAGATTAAATCTTGGATCGAATAATTGGGGGCTTAGAAAATTTAGAATTTGTTGGACAAGTCAAGGGTTTGGACAGTTTTTTTTTAAATGCTATAACTCTAATAATACTGCTAATACTTGAGCTTGGATCCAGGAAGACGGCAGACGGTGGAAAAAGTGGACAATTTTTGCTACCTCGGAAGCGTAGTTACAGCAGATGGTGGGGCGGATGCTGATGTACAGTCTCGCATCAATAAGGCTCAGGCAGCTTTTTTCAGTTTAACTCCTTTCTGGCAAAACAACAACATCTCCAGACGTACCAAACTCAAGATCTTCGAAACCAATATAAAATCTGTGCTTCTTTATGGCTGTTCAACTTGGAAGGTGACCAGGGAGATAACAACTAGATTGCAAACTTTCGTGAACCAGTGTCTACGGCGCATCCTGCACATACGCTGGCCGGAGGTCATTTCTAACGACGATCTCCTGTACATTACTGGCCAGGACTGGATAGGCACCTCTATAAAAAGGCGGAAGGGGCAATGGATAGGTCACACACTTCGAAAGGGGCCGGAAAACATTGCAAAACAGGCCCTCGATTGGAACCCACAGGGAACCGATGCAAGTCGCCGCGTTGGACGACCTAGAAACACCTGGAGAAGATCAGTTGAGGACGAGGGTAAGTCATTAGGCAAATCGTGGGGAGAGTTGAAGGCGATGGCGGCAAACAGGACGAGGTGGAAAGTCGGCGTGGTTAATGCCCTATGCCCCACAAGGGGTTGACAGGATCCAGAGAGATAACTCTGTAACGGTTAAAGATAGAGGGTTCATGTCGTATATTATTTTTTTCCAAATGAGCCATACTATCTATCATTTAAATATTTACCATCATGAATGGGACACCCTGTATAACTATAATGGTTGGAAAATATACGCAATTGCTTCGGGTAATTAAATAATTATAACTTTTAAAGATAATTAGCGTCTATTCTCATTGATTGTTTTGAGTCATTATGAAACTAGATAATTAAAGGTTTTTTTTGTAACTTAACATAACGGTAATAAAATAATAAAGGTTTTGGCAAAAGTTAGGTTCATACATCAGTTGTGTTATGTATGTTGAACATCAGTTAATTTTTTTTAGTGAAAAGTCCTAGCGATCCGCAAAATTTGGTTTTTCCAAAAGAGGAAATTTTGCGAAACAATTCAGCCTCTACTGTGAACATTTCTCCAAGCAGCATTTGGGCGCTGGAAAAACAGCTAAAAACATTTTGTGCCCATTTAAAATTGAAATGGGCGCAATCAAATTATACAAGAAAAACTTGCCTAAAAAAGAACCAGGCCGAAGCGAATATACCCTAGACTTGTAAAGAGCTAGTGGTGATTTCAAAAGTACCAATTGGTAACGACCATTTGCATGAAAAGTGAGTTTCCTATATGACAAGTTTATAGGGGAGGTTGGCACTCATTCAGGAGGATGTTGACCATTCTCAAAATCAATTAACTAACCCATTCTACAATTATTTGTCGAGTTTTTCAAGTTATTAGCTTCATTTTATCGAAAGTTATCGCTTAGTTGAAGTTTCATTTGTAGAGGAGGTAGGGGTTCCTTGGGTCAGATCTTGCCCATCATTGCCACAAACCGATTAGATCATGCTATGAACATTTAAGCAAAATTTCAAATCTCTAGCTTCATTTTATCTAAGTTATCGCTTATTTGAAGTTCCATTTGTTTGTAGGGAAAGTTAGGGTTCAATTGGTCAGATTTTATGTATTTTCAATATTAGCCAACTGGATCGTACCACACACATTTGACCAAAATTCCAAGGCATTTGCTTAATTTTGTCGAAAGATACCTCTAATTTTAAGGTTCATTTGTAGGGGAGGTAGGGGTTCCTTGGGCCGAATCTGGCTTATCCCTAATACCAACCAACCGAATTTCACTTCAAACATTTGACCAAAATTTCAAGTTGTTGGCTTCATTCTATCAAAAGTTATCGCTTATTTGAAGTTTCCTTTGTAGGAGAGGTAGAGGTTCCTCGGATCGGATCTTACCTATTTTCAATATCAACTAACTAAATCTCATTACCAATATTTTACCATATTTCCAACTCTCTAGCATCATTCTGTCGAAAGTTATCGTAATTAAAAGAATAATTCATTTTTTGAAATTTGTAGGGGAGGTAGGCGTTCCTTTGATCTGATTAAGCCCATCTCATTTATACTCAAGCTGCTTCCTGCCTCGGGGTTACATGCCAAAAATCAAGTGTCTACGTCAATTGGTTCAAGAGTTATAGACAAAAAATCTGAAAAGTAGGGTAGTACGGGCCTCTTTGTAAGAAAAGTACCGTTAGTTTTCAACTGATCAATTTTGTTCTCCCGAGAGAATAAGAGATTATTGTCACGAACAATCTACCGAGGCTAGAGCCTTTCGCGTTTATTTAATCGAGAGTTATGGGCACATTTAATTATTTTGCATATGTAGGAGAGGTAGGCGTTCTCTTAGCCTGATCATGCCCATTTTCAATACCAAATAACTAGATCATACTTTTAACATTTAAGCAAAATTTCGAAGCTCTAGCTTCATTCTGTCGAAAATTATCGTACGAACGGACAGACAGACAGACGAATCACATACATTGCTATACCTCTGGAGCTTCCTTTAAGGTGTTACATATTTTCGTCGTGACAAAAACAATATACCCTATACTTCTAAAAGTCTAGGGTATAACGTGGCTTGGTTAAAACAAAACGTTTAAATACCCCTTCGAATTACTTCAGCCTTTGGAAGAGATCAACGATACGCATAAGCCATTCGATGAACTCTCTGAGATGCAAAAATTCGTAGGGTTGAAGAGTTAGGGGCATCCTATTCGGGGGAGGAACTACTTTTTGCTGCGAAAATAGGTTTAAGGCAAGAAGGAAGTAATATAAAAGCAAAAATCGTTTCCAAAGTATTGGAATATTCGAACGATTCGGAATAAAAAATAAAATAAATAACTGGCGCAACAGTCCAATTTGAACCACGGCCTCGATATGAGTTAGCATCATCTCATTTTCTAGATCGTGACGGGTTTTTTTTGTGCAGAGGTATGTGATCAGCAATACGCTCAACCGAGTTATTTACCCCATAATGGGTACTCATTTAACAGCTGAGTGGGCTCATAGTCCGACACGTAAATCCCCGGAATCGAACCGGGGCTCAGTGCGTTGAAGGCGAACGTGCTAACCATTGCGCCATCCGGACTACTGAACGAACGATTCGGAAGATGTTAAGAAAATGTGCGGGGCTATCACATCCGTAAAGGGTATAATAATAAATACAACCTAAAACCATTATTTAATGTGCTGTATCTTCTTTCACATTGCACCTATCACAAAACGGACTTCGCCATTCGATTCAGCAGGAAAAAATACTTTAAAATGCATCCACATTGTAATATTTATGGCAAAGGATCTGGGCGAAAAAGCCATGTCCAGCAAATCATCGATTTCGTCCCACTGTGCGGCTGGGGAAATCACTTTTCACTCGAATTTTTATCACTTTTAACTCGCATCACTCTAAAAGTCAAGAATTTGCAAAAAAAAAAAATTCTTTATTTTTTTTAATTTTTTTTTAAGTTTTTTTTTTTCATGATTTATACTGAATGTTTGGAATATTGGAGGCATGGAAAATTGAAATATTCGCAAATCTTCTTGCGTGGGCTCCGCTCGCTACGCTCGTTCCGCGCTTAAGACATCGCAACCCTCAGTTTCGCACAAACATGATCGCTCGCTCTGCCTGCAACAGCGTTTTGATCAGTTTTAAACACAGCAAACATTCAGTATAGATCATTAGAACAAAAAAGTAGGAAAAGAAAATTAAAAAATTAAGATTAAAAATAAAAAGAAATTAAAAAATAAAAAAAAAATTTTTTTTTTGCAATTTTGCGAGTCTTAGGGTGACGCGAGCGACAAAAGCGATTTTTTCACACCGGGTCCCGGAAACTAAAAATATCCCGCGAATTTCAGTTATTTGATTAACCATTTTCGAAAGGATAAAGATAGATTGGGGGCGGTGACTCTTAATAATAATTATTCATAAAATTTCTCTTTTCAGGGTTTTGTAGTAACAATAAAACCCTTATTAAATCGGCCAAATGTCTGTCCGGCTGTTCATTGAATATCTGTATCTGACGAACGGCTGAAGCTACTCACATGAAATTCGGTAAGAATGTGTCGAAATGCTATAATTCGCTGGAGAAAGCAATGTGTCGTAATTGGACAACTTTGTGGGGAGGGGGGGGTCCACTTAGAGGCGAAATTTACGTCAAATTATCGACTGATATTGGCAGGGGGTGTCGTGAGAAAGGTAATGTTGAGTATATGATATAGTGGGTAAGAAATTTTAATTATGGTGTTTTTATCCATCTGAGTGGTACCTAAAAAAGCCAGGAGCCGATATTTTCATACCAAAATAAGCGCTTGCTACAAAGCCCTCGGAATGCGGGCGTAGCCCTCTCTATTCCTGTTTCATTTTTTATATAATCGATGCAACTGTTTTCATTTTTGTTAAAATATCAATTTCATACTATGTATTTAGATTTTTTATTTACTGTATTATGAAAGGATCTTCATAATTTATGATATTTATTATCTATCATATTTTCGTTATACTTTTATTTCACACTAAAATAAGAGATACCTTTACAAACATTTTAGCTTGTTTTGGATTAACACGGTTTTACTCAAGTTCCATACTTTGAGGAATTCGATTTACATGCTTTTTTGCGGAACATCTTCCGTGTAAATCGAGGGATAGGTATGTATATACGGAATTTTGAACGTTTCCTCTCCGCTCGTATTCCCAATATGTATACAGATTTACAGGGCAACGGATCTGGCAGCCCTGTAGTAAGTAGGCTGTCTGAAGTTACGAGCGAAGGTCGGTGGCCACTCATATTATAGTGTTAATTAATACTAGAAAATTAAGAGAAGAACATGTTTAGCAGAAGAAGAATTCAGAAGGTACGGTCATACAGAATATTGAAATTTCATTCAACTACTAAAATGACATATTTTTATATTATGTGGTAGCTACTTCTCGTGCCGACTGGGCGCCTATCTCATCTCCATTTATTCAAATTCATCAATTAATTTTCTTTCTACCTATATTTTTTTTTTTAATGTGGTTAAAGAATTTTTATCTTAAATATTTATTCAAAGTCTGCTTCTTATCGCTCATGGCTAATGTTGAATACCAAAGTGCGCACCACTTCTCAAATATGTACACAGAACGTTCTAAGCAGCAAAAAAGTCGATCTTGCCAATTCTTGATTGCGATCGCCTCCTCCACATTATTAATCTCACAGCAGCACCAAATAAGTTGCATAACAGATTAAACAAAAAAAAATTTATAGCATTGACATTGAAAATTCAGGAAAAAAATCGCCAAACAACATCGAGCACAATTATACCTATTCCCCTCCGATTCTTAGTCAATTATAATTAACGTTTATTATTTGAGTAAAAAAAAAACGCACTAATCAGGGCTACTTTTTCTAAATAATTGTCTCTTCTATTTTCGGTGTCTCGTCAAATTGTCTGGTGCAAGAAAAAAACCATTTAACAGCCACCATACACACATTCCTTTCGAATATTGTCATACGATCACAAAACCGATTTCAATTGACTTGTAATTGGGCAATCGCGAGCCAGCAATAAATTTGATTCAGTACATTCACTCTCATTATCACTCACCTCGTTTATCGTGTTTTTTTTTAATGGATTTGTTAACAAGTTTAGATACAATTATTGTTACGATCGCGAGATATATTCGAATTTTGCGTGTATTGTAATTTTTGCTTTTCTTAGGCACACTAAATATAGAATTTGAGCGTTTGATTGGCACCAATTATCACAGAATTTTACTCAGACAAACTGAAAGAAGAAACAAAACAAACTGCATAAAAAAAAATCACTCACTAATTGCACGACACAATTTTGTGCGGAGCCAACAGAATTGTGGCTATGAAAGAAAAACCAGGAAATTTGTTTCACTCATCAAATGTATCGGTTTTTTATAATATTGTTCAGTAGATTGATTTTTTTTTATTTAAATAATTACTAAAACTAATATTAATTAAAACATCACTCTACCTAAAATAAAATCACACTTTTCGTATGCACCACTCAACGGCCCCGGATGTCTCGGGTGTTCTTAAAAATTTCAAACACCGAAAACAAAAACGGAAAAAGACAAAAAATCGTCCGCGATATCTCTTCAGCAAACTATCGCTAACTGTTCACTCAGCGAATTCTCGACTAGCACTGAAGTTCGCATCTGTAGTATACCTGAAGTTTTATAACGGAATGTTCGCGGATCGTGAATTTTGCGGATATACTAGATACAGCGCATATAGAGTATGCGTATTGTGTAGAGCTGGGCTAGCTAGCGAGCTGTGTAGAATTATATCTTTGCCATCATCATAAGCCCAACAACGACAAGAGCTCTACACGATGATAACGTCATTTTCATAAAAGCACAATGACTGTGAATGAGAATATTGAATCGGCTAGGGCCGATCTTCTGTGCAATCTTCATGCATCATACGACCACGCACATTACTATACAATATGCGGTTGCGCTGACTAACGTCAGCTCACGATGGAAAGTTCTGCACTTCTTGAATGCATGCACCTTTCAAGCTTGCGACGGTCTTCTTGACGCATGTCTCAAAGCTTTCTTTGACCTACCACAGATACAAAGATAAAATTCGGCAAATGTAGCGATCTCTGTATTCTCCAAATGAGCTTTTGCGATTTCATTGCGGACTGGTTTCGCAATTTATGATTTCGAATCGCTGATAAGCCCATTTGGTACTCGCGGAGACAGCAGCAATATTTCGAGAGATACTCATTTCGTACAAGCGCATAGCTAATCGACACAAAAAAGTCACTGATTGTTTACTCACAGAAGACAGCTGATTTATCAGCTCGTTTGACCTTCAGGCGAATTCATAGCGAAATAGCGAGGTAGACTAGTACTACTAGGCATGACTAGGTGCTCCAGACTATTAATCATTATTTTATGAAGAGATTAGCGAATATGACGTAAGGTGAAATATTTTAATCGTGTTTTTATATACAATAGTTGAATGAATGACAATTATTTTTAATTGGAATTATGTAGATACAGCGGTAGACAGCGGACGGAAGTAGATAGCATGATTCTAAGAATAAATGCACCTGCTAATTCTTTCTGATACAACAGTGGATTACGCAAGATTTTTGGTCTCAATGACATAACAGAAAGGAATCTACTCGTATAATAACTATGATGTCCCACGTTGGGCGCCAACATTTACTTACTTAATACGAACGAGTGCAAGCATTACACCTGCCATAGGCGAACCCTAACGTTATGATGGACCAAGTCTCAACTATTTTAGTGTGGAATCTGCCGATCCCGACGTCAACTCCACAGTCTCCATCGACTAGTAGCGCATCTTGCACTCTTCACACTCCGTCTAGTGCGGCAAACCCGGTGCAACCTGAAATCAATGCTGGCCAATGTGCACCATCGGGACGCGTCAACAACCCGTGCTGTCCTCGAGCTGCAACTGGCTCGAAGAACATCAGGGGCTCTCACTGAGGTGAGCGTCAACGAAAGAGGGACGGAAGCAACAGACCCCGACAAGGCAAGCAACAATGCCTTATCGAACGCCCGCTGTCTTCGCGTGATCATGATCGCCCTTGAGGTGCTTCAGGCGAACCTGCACCACGATAAAGCATCGGCCACCGTGTATAGGCTATTCGCCGAAAAACAGGGTACCACCCCCTTAATATTGGATGGGTGGCCTGTGACCGCATATATGGTTTGAACACAACAACATAGCTAAGTTGATATACGAGAGATTAGTAGGTTGTCCGCGTACGGCGCTTCTCATCAATAAAAAACTAACCAATTTTATTTCTAGAAATCTATCTGCTACATTAGTGGGAGTTTCCACGCTTGACGGTCATCAGAAAGTGGTGGTAGCGTTGGCTTGCTTCCCTTCTATCAATGATGACATTGCACCGCTTAAGGTCCAGAAGCACGTCGACTTCTATCGATAATATGTGATCGGCTGTGATGCGAACGCACACCACACAATGTGGGGTAGCAGAGACGACAATGCTAGAGGTAAGCGTTTTCTTGATTATCTTATGTGTAATCATGTGGATGTCCTAAAACGGAGTGTAAACCTATTTTTGTAATGGCGGCAAAGAAAAGGTACTTGACATTACTCTTGCTAACGGTTTCTTTCCCAGGCTCATTGTGAACTGGCATGTGTCGAACGAGGTGTCTCTTTCGGACGAAAAACACATCAAGTTTGAAATTCTGGGACAATCCGAGATTCGAGAACAAAGCCAAGCGCTGCAATATGTGAGATGAATATAGAACAGCTCTCATTGTACTCGGTGAGAGCACATTAGGCATTCCAAACAAAACTGCTGGAAAAGGCATTGTGATAGCATTCAGTCGCTTCCGGAAGGAGCGCGACTTCACAAAGCTCTATTTAAAAACTCTGGTAACAGAGTCGGCCTTCTATTGAGACCAAACGGTTCGTACACAGAAGTTTCAAAAGAAACTCTAAATTTGTTGATTCAGACTCATTTTCAGAAGGTAATCCCTCTCCAACTGCGAGACCCCATCGGGTTCCTGAAAACCGTACGTCCAATTTATCGGGGGTCATCTTTGACATGAACAAAGTAAAATTGGCGATAAGTTTCCTTGAGCCGATCAAGGCTCCCCAAGTAGACGATATTTTCCCCGGTCTGTGCAAAAGTTTATAACCCACGTTGAGCGCCAAAAATTTATTTTGCTTTAGTCAGCCTAATTCGTTGGGCTATCATATTCAAAGTGCTTCCAATGATTTTTACTTCTAAAGGATTTGAAAGTAGGACTGTACCTTAAACCGGTATACTATTGTAGATTGGTACATGTTTTTTTCAGTACTGGGACCAATCTGGACGACTATCCGCTGTTTTAGAATCGTTTTTTTTTTTACCATTAGCCAGTTTTTACCGTTTTTTTTACCCTTTTTTACCCTATTTTTTACAGGTTTTTAACCAGGTTTTGTTAACCATTTTTTTTAGTACCGTTTTTTTTAACCTTTGCGTGAAAAAAAAAATCGTGTAAGAAACCGGTACAAAAAAAACAACATTAAAAACGGGTAAAACCGGTAATTAAAAAAAAACGATTTGTAATAAAAACAAATCACCATTCCCATTGGCTTGGTAAATTCAACGACCCCACAGGATGTCTTGCAAGTTAGGTGGTGCAGTTGCAGTAGTCCGATTTTGAGATCGTTGAGCGGAAAATTCAAAGAACATTTGGTTCCGGATGCGTTGTCCCGCTCTGTTACACAGGATGATGATGATGATTGATAGAGTATGGGAGAAACTGAAGTAATTCTCGAATCGGAGGGTTGAGAATGGCATATTGTAAAAACACGTGAAACCAAAGTACCCAGGATTGGATTCTTCGGCTACGGGGAAACGAGTGCTTCTGAAAGTTGAACGGAATCCATTACTGAGGTGCAAGCACCACTATTCAAGGCTGAACACATGAGTGCTAGCCAAACTCTTGACCGGGGAACTCAGGACTTTTATTGGCCGAAGATATGGCGGCTGACGTCCGGCAGTCTGCCCGGAAATGTAAAGTTTGTAAAGCGGTCAAAGTAGTACGTAATCGCTCGGCTGAACAAATGATATCCAGGGCAGGTGAAGTCATACCGCAATGGGAAATGTTGTGTTTGAATTTGATTAGGCCGTTGCCACGTTCTTCTTGGTGGTACACATATGGTATACATATATTTTGACCGTCCTCAATTACTTCACGAAGTTTCCACTCATACATATTTCCTGCCAGGTCGACTACTGCGGCAGAGGTCACTCGTCTTCAGGAAGAACAGGTATTCTTGCTACTAGGAGTTTCAATGAGGATTCTCTGCGACAATGGGGTCCAATCGCGTAGCAAGAAGTTCAAGAATTTGCACATAAAGTACTGCTTCACTATAAAATTCATGGCCGTTGTATCATAGATTGGAATTTAACATATCCATACTGAAATCGAAGTACCGAACAAGCCTACTTGAAAGTACAGCCAAGCTCAGGGAAAAATGATACAAAGTATCTACACTGCATGCAGATACATCGAAACATGGATATGTCTTATGCCTACCGAAGGCGTGGGATGGGTTTTGTCGAATGATTTCATCCAGTATAACTATACTGGCATCTTTATAAAACTTACGTCGATATCTTCAACACAACAGGTTACACGCAGTCGGTAGCCAAAGACATATCCATCTTTCGATGTATCTGCATGCAGTGTAGATACTTTGTATCATTTCCCACCAAAAGCCAATAACCTGTCTTTCAAGAACCGATTCCCGATAAACTCGCCCCAAATCAAACTTAACACCCCCTTTAAGAGACAGAGAGACATACCCCATTGAAAGCTAACGTCCCATATGAACCGGATACACCCGTTCTAATGAGATTGAACACCCAACCACATGAGACAGATAGACACGCCCTATTGAAAGTCAACATTTATGCTGCTAATACATCGTACCGTATGTGGAGCTTTGGTTCTATGTTTATAGCACGTAGTATAAATCCGCCATTTTGTTCTATTTGTTTATTGCACGTGTGGTGGGGGCCCACATTGTGAACCAGTCAGCCCTCAAATCGCCGCCGTTGCAAATGCACAACCACAGTCGCTGGATCACCCGATTTGGCTCGAATTAACTTCATCCGCTCTCGCTGATCTTCGGGGGGCGGGAACTATGTACACTCTCTCAAATTGCGTCTGCGCATGTCCAAGTGTTAGTCGAGCTGACTACTTGCTACTTTTTCTGGGATCCTAGTGATTCAGATAGTACAATGGGTGCTATTTTAAATCGGCCACTACATTCATTCTTGCCGTCCCCAACGTCGTCAACCTTTATCGCTATCAAATCAACATCTCAACATATACACACAAGATCCCCGCAAGCACGCCGCCCGCGCGGATCCACAAGCAACAGCCATGCACAATGACCACTTCACTCAAACGACATGCACAACCAGAATAGAAAAATTTTGAATGGGCTTGTTTCCTCTTCTGACCCCCGAGTAGAAAAACAGACATTTCGTGTGACGGACAGATTTTTAGGATGACCCCCAGCTATAAGACATATCCATGTCAAAAAAGGAGAAACAATAAATAAATCCTCACGAATTTGCTATATTCCATCCGAATGATGGCCGAAACGTTCTTCAAACTCAGTGGCCTAACAGAAATAGACCAGCTTTGAAGCACAATGTCCCACGTTGGACGCCCAGTTTCTTTTGAAATGTTTTTCTTAGAAATGTTTACTCGGCTTAAGGCATTGGGATGGCATATCCTGTTGATTCGATTTCCAGTCTTCTTCATTCATAAAAGACCTGAAAGCACGGCATAGTCAGAGGAGGTGACTAATAAGGTTTTCACTTTTGCAGCTAAATATTTTTTAAATTTAAATAGTTAGCATCTTGATACTTTCCTATCAGAATGAATGGTGTCACATGCAAATACTATTTCATATCCACCTAGTGCTATGTGTAATACAAAAAAAAAATGTTTTGAAGACATCTTACATATTTCACCGACTTTACTATGCATAATCAGATTACTGGTCTATTGCATGAAAATCTCACTCAATCATAATTGATCATAACTTTGGAATGAAATTTTTGTTCATTGATAGTATAACAGTATACGCGTATCCGAGTTCTTCTGTCCGATGTCCGTACCTACCTATATAGAGCCCGGTTAGTGTTTTCGATACAATTACGTAATCGAATTAGTAGACATTCTTGTCATGACGAAGTCTCAATCAAAATTGATTACAACACGACGACTGACTTTCAGATGATTTGAAAGATTCTCATAAAAAAAAGAACGAACAAAAAATAATAATAAAAAAAAACCGCAACCATCGATTCTATTCTTCAGGTGAATCGAATTGGCTGGCATTGTACTCGTGTCTTGATCTTGCGACTCTATGGTAATGATGAAGTCATATTGTCCGCTATAATTAAATTGATTGATTAGTCGGCAACTACTGGTAGTTGAAGTATCTTTTTTTCTTCGTTTTTTTTTTTAAAGAAAATGATACTGAGATAAATAGGAATATGGCTGTGAGATATCTTAGAACTTAGAAAAAAGGTAGTTTCAATGGAGATGTAAACAAGATGTACGAAATTAAGATTGTTGGCGAAAAAAAGTGACAGGTAAAAGAATACACGAGTCTTTGCTTACGTACTGAGCCAATGAATCGGAAAAAAAAAAATATTTAAAAAATTCTGCATATCTGCCCAGTGAAATATGACTTCTGTAAATTTTCCTATCTACATATTTATATCGCTCGGCTTGAATTTTTAGCATTATGAATACATGTCAATCAATCTTTGCAGTCGGGTCGTTACCCCATTGCCTAACTGGTTTACTTGCTAAAGTAAAGTATGTAGCTCCATTGTCATCTAATACAACATATTCCAAATTTTATTGGAAAAAAAATGTGGTACAGAGCTTCATTTACGAGCCCATTTTAAAGTGTCCAATGATAAGTAACAGAACTCCCTCTATCCCCCCCCCCCCACTTTTGGAATGATAGTTTCTATGGAAACTTCGCCTAAAAAACAGACGAACAGTTGCCCCTAAAAATTGGTTAACTATCGTCCCAAACCCTTTTTCAAAAAGGAAAATCGACGCGAATGTTGTTACTACATAAAACGGATATTCCGTCTGGCAATTCAGAGTGGATTTCTGTGGATTAGCTCTGCCGAAAGCGGAAATCTGCTCTGAGATGCATGTACTGCCTAAAATAAAATGTCCTTTTGGATTTTCCGGAGTTTATTTCAGTTGAATAGTATTGCCTAAAGCGGAAACATACTCTGAGTGAATTTCCCGTAGTGGACTTCCACTTTGGGTAGTGCGATCCAAAGATAATCCGCTCTGAAAAATCTTAAAGAGGGTTTCCGCTGTAGGCAGTACCAGTTCATGGAAGTCAACTCTGACAGTTTCAGATCAGAGACGATTTCCGCATAAGGCAGTATGAACATACATGCCAAAGTGTATTTCCACTTTAAGCAGTTCGAGGCTACATCCTGGAGTGAATTTTTGTTTTAAGCAGCTCTAACCCACTGAAATCCAGTTTGAATTTCTACACCGAATATAGGCAGGCGGACTTTAGGCAATACCAAAATTTTTCGTGATTTTCTGTCTTTAAAATAATAGTCTGCAATTCTGCAATTTTAAAATAATAATCGCACATACAAAGCTCGCTCGCTCACTTTCTACTTGTGAATCGTACGTTCCGTGTGAGAGCCGCCTAACAGTTATAACCAGTTCATCGGCATATGCCTAAAATGAATATCCCATTGTGGTAATTTACCACAATAAGCTGTTTATTACGATGCACCACAAGAGGGGAGATAGTGCGGGCATCTTCGAGTGACGTTTGCTGTTAAAGTGTAGTCTCCAACTTCGATAATAACCCATCTGTAAGATAACATCCCTTTTACCCATAATGCAGTTGTATTATCTGCTCTAACCCTAACTCAAGCCTCCGGAAACATGCTAGACACATTTGAACGTAACGTTCTACGGCGAATTTTCGGGGCTGTTTGCGATCGAGATGGATGGCGCATCCGGTACAACCATGAGTTGTATGAAATGTACGATGAGCTGGAAGTTTCGAAAATCGTCAAACTATTTTACAACGACTTCAATGGGCAGGGCATGTCCAACAAATGGACGATGATCGCATGCCAAACAGAGTGATGAATACAAAACGAGTTGACGGAGCGAGGCTGCCAAGACGACAGAGATCTCGTTGGGAGAGCTCAGTATATGTGGACGCCGAGCAGCTACTGAGCTTACAAGATTGGAGGACGTGGTCACGTGACCAAGATAATTGGAGGACAACGCTACAGGTGGCTAAAACCCGACGTCGGGCTGTCGCGCCACGATGATGATGATTGTCTGTTCCATTAGCTCTAAGTGCAGAGTCGACGGAAAAGAAAGATGTGTTATCAAATGCACCTTCGATGCCCAGAAAGGTGCATATAGTAGTCTACGTTGCCACCAGCATTGACTCAGTTTTTCCATCTAAGCAGTGGAGAGCCGTTTCAGTTAATTTACCCGACTGGTATGCAAACTGTTTAGAGTCTAGCGGGTATTTTGTGGGGAGTGTAGGTGTGATGTGTGCATCAAGTATCTTCTCCGTAGACTTAAGCATAAAGGAGGTGAGACTGATAGGCGAATGTCTGTTGTTATGTGCACAGGGAGTGATGTATTGTCTTCTCCTCTTCTTCGTCCCCACAGCTTCTACAAAAATCATTGTATGGAAGTCGGAGACGCCTAGCATGCTCTTCTATCAAAATGCTTTCTCTCCAGCATCATCAGCCCAGAGGAGCGGCGAGGATTGAAGTGCGGCAAAATCTGCCTCGTAACGTTACAGGTATTGCCATTTAGCCATCCCATATTAGCACGGCTTATTGCGTTGCCTTAATTAACTTCTTGCATGCTGCTATAGGCATTTTGACATTGCGAAAACATTCCATGTTTATAATGGCCGTACCTGCCCGAGCCAGATCGTCTGCTTTGCAGTTTCCGTTGAAAACACTGTGAGCCGGAATCCGGCACAAAGTGCTGAAAAAGTTGCCGAGCTCCTTAACAGCGGTGCGACATACCACCATGGTTTGCGAAGTAGTAAGGTTTGCGTCCAAGGACTTACTCGCCACCTGACTATCTGTCTAGATAGTAATATTCCTTGCAGATATGATATTACGACCCAGCCAAGTCAGAACTTCGGCAATCGCAGTGATCTCCGCCTGCAGAATGCTACAGAAGGCTGGAAGAGGAAGTGACAAGCGAATGTCCAGTTTCTCTGAGAAAACGCCTACGCCCACACCCGCATCCGTTTTCGAGCCGTCAGTAAAGAAGCTTATGGCTTCCAACTCAGGGCCTCAGGGGTATTATCTATATCCCACTCCTGCCGCGAAGGTATTAGACTCATGTACCCTTTGTCGAACGAGTTTACCGGAGAGGTATAGTCCGTATCTTCTGCAATATCCAGATTGCCCAGTATCGCCGAGTAGCCATTAGTAGACTGTTTCCACTGCCCTATTTCCCTAAGACAGATGGCCGTAATCGCAGCTACCTGCTCAGCCAGAATGTCCAAGGGGAGTAAATTCAGCAGTACACCAAGAGAAGCGCTCGGTGTGGTCTTCAGAGCACCAGTGATAGCAATACAAGACAATCTTTGAACTTTATCCAACAGATTCCTGTATGATGCTTTATTGAGTGCCGTCCACCATACAACTACCACATACATTAATATGGGGCACATGACTGATACGTACAACCAGAAAACCACCTTCGGTCGCATGCTCCATTTCAGGCCAATAGCCTGCCTGCTCAAGAGTACAGAGCAACCGTTACCTTAGTGACGCGCTCCCGAATATTTGCCTTCCAGGATAGCTTCTGTAACGGACGGTTTGGTGAGCATCCGAAGATGCCCGTGGGGACGGAGCCTAGGTAGCATAGTGACCGTGAAGGTCGGGCCGTGCCATCTGGCGAAGAAAAAGGCTCCTCAACGAGCTAAGCAGCGGCCTATGCTTGCTGTAGCTCAGTTCAGGAGATGTGGGCGGAGTTTTCGCTGCTCGTTGCCCCTGTCCTTTACGTATTAACAAAAATTCATAGGCCTGGAGAAGACAACGCAAACAGGGGAGGTAAAATGGGGAATGAAAAAAAAATAGTCGATAAGGATGGAATGGTTGGCGGACGGATGAGACGCCCAAGCGGTCGAATCTGGGTCCGGGTGTAATGGGACCCTCGGCCTCTGGTTTCGTACCACCAACAGATCACTACTCATCAGGTGCTGCTTCGATCTGCCGGTGGGAGCAGCACTACCAGTACCAGACCATAATATGGTTCATTATAGGTGGTTCATTACACTTCTTATCGAATATAAGTCCCAAAAATTTGGCTTTTTCGCTAAGGACCAATCTCGTCCCCTCCAGGAATGGTGGTAACAGCAAAGGTGGAGTGTTCCTCCTGGTGAAGAGTACAAGTTCCGTTTTGACCGGATTGACTCCAACACCAACTTCCCTAGCCCACTGAGATAGAATATTTGGGGCATTTTGCATAATATCACCAAGGACCCCGGGTAACTTTCCCGAGATAGCAATGGCGATATCGTCCGCATAAGCAATGACCTTGCAGCCCAGCCCCTCCAAGTCCAGGAGCAACCTGTTAATCACCAAGTTCCAAAGAAGGGGGGATAGGACACCCTCTTGAGGGGTCCCTACACACCTGTCTGCGTACTTGTGATGATCCCAAACTGGTGCAAATAAATCTAGATGTAAGCATCAGACTAATAAGCTGACAGAGTGGGCTATCTACACCCACACTAGATAGAGCATTTGAAATAGCCGCTGGTTTGACGTTATTAAAGGCACCTTCAATGTCCAAGAAGGCAACCAGCGTATACACCTTTCAACTCAGAGCCCCCTCAATATAAGTTACCAATGAGTGCAGAGCAGTGTCCACTGATCTACCCTTCCAATAGGCATGCTGAGCCCTTTCTCAGCATGCCTATTGGCATGATGGAATAGTGGCACGCAAGTGTATGTCGATCAGACGCTCTAGCATCTTCAGCAGAGTCGACGATTAAACTTATAGGACGGAGATCCTTCGGACGACGGTGAAAGCTTCTTCCCGTCTTCGGGATAAAAACCACATTCACAACCGACCATGTGCGGGGAATGTGTACCAGCTCCAAACAAGCCCGGAACATGCTCTCAATCCAGGGATACAACATGTCTATCGTTTGTTGTACGTCCGCCGCAATAATGCCATCCGGTCCCGGGGACTTAAACGGGTCAAAACTATTAATAGACTTTACTCTTCGATAGAATAGAACCAGAATCACAAGGGGCTATTACAGTCCAAGAGTACTCTGGCATTCCACCAGGTGAGCTATCAGGGAAGTAAGTGGTTATTTGAGAGAAAATTCGTATATAATCAACTCATATATGTACTTTTTTATATTTTCAGTTTTCAAAGCAAACTTGATTTATATAATCTGTATGTCTACTTAGATAATACATTCGAAAAAATGAAAATAAATCATCTGGACCAGAAACGCAGTGGCAATTTTTATATGTACTAAATATGATATTTGCATAAATAAGTAATCATTTAGTTTTTTTTCTTCCTTGTTTGTAACTCGAAATTTATGCAATTTCTCCATTTTGGATAGCTAGCCAGAGCTGGTTAGTAGCCGTGTTCATCTATTGCAAGGAAATATTTTTTTTCCTTTTTGCATTGTCATGTTATCCAAATCAGGAAAAAAGCTAAGCACTTTAAACAACAATTTGTTTATAGACACCCACTTCAGAACGGCTCAAGTATATGTTCAAGTTAGTATCGCTTCGATTTCAAGTGTTCTTCTAGCCTCCTTGTCGACTTGGCACATTCCATACCTAGTGCATCACATATCCAATTTGCAATTTTATAAATACGAGTAAATTCTGACAGACGGACCGACATGATTCCGCAAATGTTAGGTACACATTACGATATATTGAAGAATAGATACGACCGTACTGAAGTGCTTCCAGCTAAATATTGTTTATCATCCATGATTATATTACGTGGACAAGAGCGCGCGCTCTTGCTCATACAAATGGAATGTGTACTTGGTAGTGGCGATAAAATCATATCGGTACCAAATAATTATCAACCCTTCTGGTGAATTATCTTGCCAAGTGTTATCACGAAACAAAAATCAATGATTAATAGGCTCATTGTGTGTTTAAAGTCAAGGGCCTTAAGATATGAGCTTACTTCTTATAACAGGGCTAAAAATTTATTCGGCCAAATCAATATGTAATGGAAAAAATTTCCAAAAATATTTATACACCATAAAATATAAACTATTGCAATGAATTATTCATTTGTTCAATTGGAAGAAAATGTATTTTATACGTTTGTTCTCGTCAACAGACATGCTTGAAAATAATAAAAATTCAATTCGACAATAAACCAAATTGAATTCAACACGTATTCAGATGTTTAGTTTGAATCAGATAAATTCAAAAATTGATGGCAAGCAGTTGTGGTTAATTTTGAACGTTTTTATGACGGACGTGTTATATGACTTGAATACATATCATGGGTTTAATTTACTCGCACATAGGAGTTAATTTGATGATTGGAAGCATGTCATCGACCAAACTGCGTTTTAATTGTTTTACGACATAATAAGTGTCTTAATTAGAGAAATACAATATTTTGTTTAACATTGACTTGACTTTTGTGGAGGAAATGGAAAGTACACAAAATGCATGATCCTAGATTCAAGACTGAATAAAGTAAGCGGGGGGCAAAAGACCTTTTCCATAGTCCACCACGTGGGCGCCCCCTGGTAACGGCCAAGTCTTAGCGATAAGGCAGTTTGGAAAAAGGCAGATAGCTGTAGCCTAAATGGCTTACCAACACCTAAGCGTCTCAGGTAGAATGGAATGACTTGCGTAGTTGGACCTGCAGTATAGTTGTGTGAACTCCAGCTCGTTTATTAAACCATCTGAAGCAGCTATCTTCCGAGGCCATCCCCTGAATGGCGTTAAGCGAAGTGCTGACAACTCGTCCTTGTAAAAACCACTCCACGTCAAGAAACCTGGAACAAAAGCCACGGATTGGACCGATCAACCACGTCGATCACGCAAACGACTAAAGGATTATTCTTTCGGATCCTGGAATGTACGCTCCCTGAACAAACCGGGGGTCGAGAAGGCCCTCCTTCAACAGGTCCAAAAGTACAAACTGAGCATTACTGCAGTCCAGGAAACAAACTGGCTTGGCAGCGAGATCAATGACAATAAATCGGACACAATTTTTACAAGTGGCAAACCATCGGGCCACAAGGAGTTTGGAGTAGCATTTTAAAGTAAACAATCACCTCAAGCCGCACATTACTGACTTCAACCCATAAATGACCGGCTGTGTGTGATTCGCATTAAGACTCGATTCTTCAATCTCTGGCTCATCAATGTGCACGCCCCCACTGAGGTTAAAGGAGACGCAGTAAAAGACGAGTTCGACGCCCGCCTTGAGACTCCCTTCGACACACTTCCAACGAACGACGTCAAATTGCTGCTGGGAAACTTTAACGCGATAGTCGGAAATGAAAGTTGGCACCGGGGGACCACTCAGCGCAACAGTCTCCATGAAAACTGTAACGACAACGGCTAGCAACTTATCGATATCGCCTGCAGCAGGAATCTAGTCGTAAGCTCTAGGTGTTTCCCAAATCGACGCATTCACAAGCAGACCTGGAAATCTCCAGACGCACATACCGTCAACCAAATTCATCAAATCCTCATTTACATATAAGAGATGGGTGTCCAGTGTGATGGATGTCCGCTCCTATCGAGGAGCAAACTGCGACTTAGATCATCACTTGGTGAAGACGACCTACAGATGTAGAATTTCCTCAGTGCACCAATCGAGAATCAGTCCTCACAAAATCTTAACGGTATACTACCGCCCTTGAGGAAAGACTGTCGTTTATGCTACACAACATCAGCAACACAGGCGTCCATGGGTTCTGGAAAGAACTCAAGGGTACCATCAGGGATGTCACAGAGAATTTCGTGGGATATAAAGCCCGGCGAGCAATTGAGGTGAAAAACGAGGCCTACAGACAATGGATTCAACGAGGAACCAGAGCCAGAAGAGAAAAATATGACGAGCTACGGCGAATATCGAATAGAATAATTAGACGTAAGAAACGTAAATACTTTGACGAGTAGTTGCTGAATATAAACGAAAACTTAGCTAATAGGAACACAAGACAAGCGTACAAACTAGTAAATACAATTAAGAACGGCTACCAACCCAGGACTAGCCTTTGTAAAGACAACGATGGAAACATCATCAGCGACACTGATGACATTAACAAACGATGGGCCTCTTATTCTGAAGAGCTTCTGAACCTACCATCTAACATCCCCACACAAGAAGCTCTCGACGATATTGTTGATCAAGGCCCACCCATTCAACCCCCGACAGTAGAGGAAGTTGATCTCGCGTTGCCGTCTCTAAACCGAAATAAAGCGCCGGGCGCTGACGAGATTCCACCTGAACTGCCAAAATTCGGTGATCCAGGTCTCGCTAATGCCATACGCCAATTACTCTTGCGAGTATGGGAGGACGAGGAGATCACAGACAATTGGCGCGGAAGCATCATCTGTCCAATTCACAAAAAGAGAGATAAACTGCGGTAAGAGAACTACAGGGGCATATCTTTAGTCTGTACGTCCTATAAAATTTTAACGAAAATTCTGGAAAATAGAATAAAACCGTACGCAGAACGAATCATTGGCGTGCATCAATGTGGGGAACCTCGACATCGAGTTCGTGAACAACTTCATTTGCCTAGGTTACAACTTGCCAAGGGATACCAACGAAAGTGACGAAATCAAGCGACGGATACAGTTAGCTAATAAAACTTTTTTCTCGGTTCTCCCCATAATGAAATCGAAGCATGTGCACAGAAACACAAAGCTCCGCGTCTACAAAACCATTATACGACCAGTGCTATGCTATGGCTGCGAAGCATGGACCCTAACTCAAGCCTCCGAAGACTTGCTAGACACATTTGAACGTAGGGTTATACGGCGAATTTTCGGGGCTGTTTGCGATCGAGATGGATGGCGCATCCGGAACAACCATGAATTGTATGAACTGTACGATGAGCTAGAAGTTTCGAAAATAGTCAAACTACAACGACTTCAATGGACGGCGATCGCATGCCAAAGAGAGTAATGAATGCAGAACTTGTCGGCGGAGCGAGACTGCCTAGACGACCGAGATCAGGGAGAGCTCAGTATGTGTGGACGCCATGCAGCTACTTGGCTTCCGAAATTGGAGGACGCGGTTACGTGACCGAGATAATTGGAGGACAACAATCCAGGCGGCCAAGGCCCGACGTCGGGCTGTCGTGCTACGATGATGATGATATTGAAAATACGTAAAATCCGACCAACGAAACCCGCACTTCCCCTACAAATGAAGCTTCAAATAAGCGATAGCTTTCGATAGAATGAAGCCAGTGACTTGAAATTTTTCTTAAATGTTCGTAGCATGGTCTAGTTTGTTGGTGGCAATGATGGGCAAAGTCCGACCCAAGGAACCCCTACTTCCCCTACAAATGAAGCTTCAAATAAGCGATAATTTTCGATAAAATAAAGCTAATGACTTGAAAAATTCGACAAATATTTGTAGAATGGGTTAGTCAATTGATTTTGAGAGTAGTCAAGATCCTCCTGAATGAGTGCCGGTCTCCCCTATAAACTGACCATATAAGAAACTTACTTTCAATGCTTATGGTCGTTGCTAATTGGAACTTTTGGTATCACCACTAGGTCTGTCCAAGTCTAGGGTATATACGCTTCGGTCTGGTAATATGTATATGCATTGATTTACCTCCGGAACCGCCTTTAATGTGTTACATATTTTCGTCGTGACAAAAACAATATAACCTGTACTACTAGAAAAGTCTAGGGTATAAAAATGGGATTCTAATTCACATATAAAGTCCCTAACGTATTTAAAAACCAACTATAAGGCATTCGATGGAATCTTACAATCAACACATGTGCGAGTCATATTTCAGTAAAAACTAGGGGAGGTAGGGGTTCCTTAGGTCGGATCTAACCCGTCTTTAATGCCAACTAACTCAATCTCACTTCAAACATTTGACAAAAATTTCAAGCTGCTGGCTTCATTGTATCAACAGTAATCGCTTATTCGAAGTTTCATTTGAAGGGGAGGTAGGGGTTCCTTGGGTCGGATCTTGCCCATTTTCAGTGCTAACTAATAAGACCTTACTACCAACATTCTGCCAAATTTTCAACTTGCTAATGTCATTCTATCGAAAGTTATCGTAATTAAAATAATATTTAATATTTTGAATTTTGTAGGGGAGGTAGGCGTTCCTTTGATCTGATTATGCCCAACTTCCCAAAACCTAGCAGCTTCCCACCCCAGGGTTACATGCCAAAAATCAGATGTCTACGTCAATTAGTTCAAGAGTTATGGACAAAAAACCTGAAAAGTAGGGTAGTACGGGGCTCTTTGTAAGAAAATTACCGTTAGTTTTCATTTGATCGATTTTATTTTTCCAGGGGAGTATAAGATTACCATCACGAGCAATCTACCTAAGCTAGAGGTTTTCATGTTTATTTAGTCGGGAGTTATAAATACATTTAATTATTTTACATATGTAGTGAAGGTAGGCGTTCTCTTGGCCTGATCATGCCCATTTTCAATACCAACCAACTAGATCATATTTCCAACATCTAGTCAAAATTTCAAGGCTCTAGCTTCATTCTATCGAAAGTTATCGTGCGAACGGACAGACAGACAGACAGACGGACAGACAGACAGACATGGCTTAATCGAATCAGGAGGTACTACTACTACTCTGTTGCCTTAACCTCTTGTGGGGCATAGCGCGTCAACTGTTCCATGTGGCCCAGTTGACGTTTCATTGGCATAAACTGGTTTCGGAGAATGCAGTTGCCAGCATGCACCTCCTGCACATCCATGGCCACGAACGTCGTCGTGGACGGGATTCGAACCCGAAACGCCGGTAGTCAAACATGAGACTGATGCTTCAACACACTGCGCTACCAGTCGCCCCCCCCCCCCCCCGATCATTTATATATATACATTGCTATACCTCCGGAGCCTCCTTTAAGGTGTTACATATTTCCGTCGTGACAAAAACAATATACCCTATACTAAAAGTCTAGGGTATAAAAAAATGGATTTTAGTTTAACCAGTTCCCAATTATTATACCAACTTAGCATCTGCATCTAATAGCCGACATTGTGCATTTTTTTTTTATTTAAATTCTGCTTGATTGAGGATCTTTTTTTTACCCAGGCGACGAAATGGCATTTCATTTTTTTTAACCAACTTAAATAGTTGCGCCCAAATTTAAACACTTTTAAAAGGTCTTGCATCCATCATTCAACTTTTTTGGTTGTCGCAATGCTTATACGAGTAGTTTCAAGGGGATTTTAGACATCATATCAGTTTCAGTCCCGCCATCAGTTGAGCTAGCTCCGTGAAATCCTCCTCAAAACATATGCAAAAAGGATGGAAAACGGATAGCGCAACTAACAGCTCGCCTGAAGGTTCGACTGACGGTTCCACTGATAACTGGACTAATAGTTCCAATGATAGCTGAACTAATGGGTGTACTGATATCCGTAGTTCAACTCATGGCTGGACTTCACTAATAGCTCGACTAGTAGCTCAAATAGTAGCTCAACTGATAGCTGGACTGATAGCTCGATTTATGGCTGAACTGTGAAAGCTCAAGTTATGGGAGCACTGAAACCGATGTCTAAAAACCTCTTTAGATATATAATTTTGCGTTGAATTTGTACAGTGATAAAATTTGTTGAAAATATTCTAGGCCAAATATTTTGAGTCGTAGCACGACAACATTCACGTAAGACGCCATACTAGTATACATAGTTAAGAGGCGCCAGAGGTCTCTTAGCTATGTATACAAAATCAAATTTTAATATTCATAGGCATGGCTAATTTATAAACATATCATGCGTCTCTGAAAAATTGACCGTTTCAAATTCGCACGCATGAGAAATACCTATTTAGAGACTAATAATTAACTGAAGCAACCTAAACTTAATGACGCAATGAATTATAATTAGTCGTCGGTCATTAGACAAATTAAAAACAAAAAAAAAACACTATGATATTTAAAAGATGTCTATACATACATACATACCTAATACATCTAATATTACAATTATTGTTTGTGTGTACTATTCAGTGGATAAAAACAAAATTTGAAATTCATTACCAAGGTTACACAGTTCGAGATAAATAAATTATATTGACATCTTTAGGTAAGGTCTGAAATTTAATCAAATTAAATTTGAATTCGGCTTTGGTCCAAGCAAAATGATAAATAAGATGTTTATTAAAAATATTTTGCGTCTGAATTTATTTTTTTAAATCCTTTTCAAAAGAATAATCGAAAAACATTTTGATTGATCCCCTAGAAGTATCACAGCTTTCCTTGGGATATCTACTAAATCTAGAAAACGAAGTCCCGTCTTTTTTGCAAAATCCCGCCAGGTCATAATCTTGCCAAAAATACGTTTTCTAAAAAACTGCCTATCCAAAATCTCGCTGTGACTAAATCCCACCAATGAATTAAGCAAAAATCATGTCGTAGTCCCTACAAAAAATTGGACTGACATGAATATTGTAAACTGGCGAAGAGTTCCCTAAAAGGATCAGGCAAATATATTTTTTTTAAAGTCGATTTTGCGATTTTTTAAAGAATATTCAGTTTTTATGACGGACTTTTCAAAAGTGGGATTTATAGGCAACAAAATTTTGAACGGGACTTTGGACAGCCAAAATTTCTAATTGGCGGAATTTTTAAGTGACGGAAGTTTGGACTGGCAGGATTTTGGTTTCGCGGGAATTTTCGAGGCGAAGTACCGTACCCGATTCTTTAAAGAATACGTACCTTTTATGACAAGGTATTTTTAATTGGCGATATTTTCAACCTGCGGGATTTTACAATAGCAGTGGTTTATAGTTGAGAGAATTTTGGATGACGGGACTTTGGACTGCAGGAATTTGTAATGGGAAGTTATAATCCATTTCACTTCATGACAAAATTTAAAAAAGTAGGATTTTAAATTCGCAGTATTTCAAAATTTTGATCTCAAGAAATATTAAACCGATAGGATTGTAATGAACCATATTCTGGTCTGGCTGTGCTGCTTCCACCGGCAGATCTATGGCAGCACCTGATGAGTAAGGATCTGTTGGTGGTATGAAATCCAAGTCCGAGAGTACCATTGCACGTGGACTCCAATACGAGCGCGAGGGCAATCGAGCCATCCGCCAACCATGTTTTTATTTCACATTTTTACCTCCCTTGTTTGTGTTGTCTTCCCCAGGCCAATGAATTTTTGTTAATACGTAAAGCACAGGGGCAACGAGCGGCGAAAACCTCGCCAACATCTCCCGAACTGAGCTACAGCAAGCATAGGCCGCTGCTTAGCTCGTTGAGGGGCCTTTTTCTTCGCCAGATGGCACGGTCCGACCTTCACGGTCATTATGCTACCTAAGGCTCCGTCGCCACGGGCATCTTCGGATGTCCACCAAACCGTCCGTTACGCTCCGCCGCACAGCCACCAGGCCCTCATATCTGTACCGACCCAGAACAGTGATGTAACAATTTTACAGTTAGACCAAGCCGAGCCTAGACCGAGTAGCGACCGAGCCCTGCACCGAGACAATTGGAAAAGGAAAGTAGGAAATGGAAAATTCTTGAATAAAAATATGTCGAAGTATCGAAATTTTCATACTCAACGTTACGCGCTACTAGAAACTGCCAGTTTTGGGTATGTTCAGAAGAATTTATTATTATTCTTCCATTCTTGGAAATCGTTTTATTCGTATCTTTCTTTTCGTGTTCCAAATTCCCAGACTCCTTTAAAACTACAGGGCCCCCCCCCTCTCGGCGACCCTGAACACAATGTGTGCATGGTGCATACTGCATAAAGATAATTATGAATGGATTTAGATGGGATTGGTTTAGTAGATAGATAATGATGGTTTCCGTTAAGTATGTAATTGGATAGGATGTAATTGAATGTAATATTATATGTATACACAACAACTGACTACAAGCTAATCAAATATTATTACTCGTAACTTACGTCGCACCGCACATCCAAGCTTCTCCAAATACCTAAAACAAGCCCAATATTCTAAAACAAAAGTAATCGTCTTATGTATTGTGGCGAACCACGGCTTTCTCGAGCCCATTGGTCCTGGCTATACCAGCCACCGAGACAAAAGCATTCTCGTCAAAAATAATTTTTGTTGCGGTGACGGTGGCTCGAAAAGGACATAGTTCGCAACAGATGTCTGGCTAGCTCAGTACGTAGAGCATGAGACCCTTAATCTCATAGTGGTGTGTTCGGGCCCCTCGTTGGGCGCCATAGTAACGAAACAAAAACCAAGAACTTTCACTTCCACTAAATCGACAGTGGGAGAAAATTCAAATATATAGTTGCTGTAATACAGTCTAACATCATTGAACAACGATACAAAATCAAATCGTATCATATCGTTCAGAAAGAACCTTAGAATATATAGCCATGGAATGAGCTTGTCCTGTATGTCTCCATAGAAACAGTGGCTCCAAAATCTGGGTACTAAGTCGACATGTGGTCGACAGTCAGCTATCTCAGTAGACCGTTTAGAAATTATGAAATTTAAATATTGACAAAAATTCACGTTTGTTTATGTACAATTCGACAGCGCGGTCAACATTATGTCAATACCGAAACGCCAACTGAGTAGGCTGACTGTCGATATTCTGACAAGAACTGACTTTTATTCATGCACAATTCGACAGAACAGTCAACATATGTATGTCAATATCAAACAACAACCGAGTAGGCTGACTGTCGACTTATTCGCCAAATGTTGGAGCCGGAAACATACAATACAAGCTCATTCCACGGCTCTATGTTCTAAGGAAAGAACTAATTGAGTATGGCACTCCCTGTTCACAAGGAGTCAAAAGAGCCGGTTTGAGTTCGGCCCCCTTGGTTTAAAAAGAGCTAAATAGAGCTAGTTTGAGAATGGCACCCGTCGTTCGAAATGATACTTTTTATGGGTAATACCCATCCGATAAGGCTGGCTCGAACTAAAGAGCATTGACTGACTCTAAATCTGGGATAAAGAAAAAGTGGGGTTGCCCATCTCAGATTGGCAACACCGTTTTCATGGGAAATAGTGGACCGATCTGACTGGTTCAAACTAATGGGCATTGGGGGTTCGCTGACTCCGAATCTGGGGTTGAAAATAGGGTGTGACCTATGGTGCATTTGGCACTTTGAAATTAGTAGTAAAACTTGTTCCGATTTCGCTGTTCCTATGAGAAGTATATGAAATAGAGGGCCGACTTCAACCAAATTTAGAAACATAGTTTGGCAGTCAATATGATTGAATAATACGAAATTTCGTAAATATATCTTCAGAAATAAAAAAAGTTTTTCTAACAGCTATATGACGTAGTGGTCCGATTTCGTTGGTTCCGCCACATTTACGGCGTGTAATAGAACGAAAGGTTTGTGGAAAATTTGAAAAGGATATCTTTAAAAATAAAAAAAAAGGTTATCTCACAAAGGCTAATTTTTGGACCAGTCGTTCCAATGGCAGCTATATGGCTAAGTGGTCCGATTCCGCTGGTTCCGACATATTTACAGCATGCAATAGAAAGAAGGCTTTGTATAAAATTTCAGCTTGATAGCTTTAAAACCGAGGAACTAGTTTACATAGAACCAGATGGACAGACGGACAAAGCTTAATGGACTCGTCGCATAATACTGACCGAGAATAGTTTATATGGTCGGAGATGCTTCCTTCTGTGCGTTGCAAAGTTAACATACCCTATCACATCCGCGAAGGGTATAAAAATTGGGGTTGGCCATTCCAGATTGGCAACCTCGTTTTCATGGGAAACAGTGGCCCGATCTGGCTGGCTTGTTGTGGATTTTTAAATCCTTAAAATAACGAAAATCAACTTTCTTATTTATTCATTTTTTTTTATTTTAATCAAGTTTTCATTGTTTTTTTTTTTAAAATGACATGTAAAAAGAAATAATTTAAAAAATATTAGATTTGAATAAATTGTAGATTTGAGTACATTAACTTTGAAATCTATAAAATATTAAAAGTAAAATATATTTTAATTGACACGGCATTACAGAGAAATTAATTATTAATAATTTGATTATAAACTTGGAAGTATTCAGTGATGGAAAAGATTGAATTCAAAAAGAAATTAAGAAATTGACAAAAAGATATCTTATCAATTCAACAAATAAAAACTTCAAGAAACGGCAGGAAGTATCCTTACAGGCTCGAGCTGAAGGACATTAGAGGGTCGCTGACTCTGAATCTGGAGTAAAAAAAAAAAACAAATCAGAGTTTCCCATCTCAGATTGGCAGCGCCGTTTTCAACTAAGGAGCATTGGGGGGGTCGCTGATTCCGAATCCGGGGATTAAAAAAGTGGAAAAGAAATACATACATAAAAATATTAAAGGGTCGCTGACTCCAAATGTGGGCTAAAAAAAAAAATTCAAGGAAAAAATTTAATTTCTTTAAAACTACGACTTTTATTGAATATGTTATTAACCAAGTTTCTGACTCTTTGGATGACTCTTTTCAAACGACTCAGTGGAAACAGTCAGAGCTTATATGCTGGCACAATAAAAAGAGCCATTGTGCCCATCACTAGTTAACTGGCTTTTAAACCAGCGAGATTTGAAACAGGCTGAATCTTTAACTCGTTAATGCCCAGAACTTTTTTTCCTTAATTTTAACCCGAATTTTCAATTAATGGCCCTTGGCAGTTGAGAAACATACTTTGTTTAGCGAGTTTTGAAAAAAAAAAGTTTGGAAGGGGGAGTTTTGTGGTGGCAAATAAAGTTGCCACTAGGCACTTGCCACTACAAAATACTGAGTTTACGTTTTCAAGATTTATTTTATTCATTGTGGAAATCAGCAAAGCATTTGTCTGGATAAAGTGAAACGTTGCATTTGTTACATAGATAGATAGATAGGCATAGATGAATTCCAGAAGAGAAATGGTGTGGCTCTTAATCATATGCTCCATTTAGTGTTGTGTAGACCAGTAAGACCAAAAAATGTGCTGCAAGCCATGCCGAGGCGAAATTTTCAACACAAAAACATTATTTTTGGATAGATCCTCCCAGACGGGAAATATATCTAGGTTTTGACATGGATATGTCTTATAGCTGGGGGTCATCCTAAAAATCTGTCCGTCACACGAAATGTCTGTTTTTCTACTCGGGGGTCAGAAGAGGAAACAAGCCAATTGCAAATTTTTCTATTCTGGTTGTGCATGTCGTTTGAGTGAAGTGGTCATTGTGCATGACTGTTGCTTGTGGATCCGCGCGGGCGGCGCGTGCGGGGATCTTGTGTGTACATGTTGAGATGTTGATTGACGTTGTGGACGGCAAGAATGAATGTAGTGGTCGATTTAAAATAGCACCCATTGTACTATCTGAATCACTAGGATCCCAGAAAAAGTAGCAAGTAGTCAGTTCGACTAACACTTGGACATACGCAGACGCAATTTGAGAGAGTGTACATAGTCCCCCCCCCCCCCCAAAAGAGCGAGAGCGGATGAAGTTAATTCGAGCCAAATCGGGTGATCCAGGGACTGTGGTTGTGCATTCGCAATGGCGGCGATTTGAGATGTGACTGGTTCACAATGTGGGCCCCCACCACACGTGCAATAAACATATAGAACAAAATGGCGGATTTATACTACGTGCTATAAACATCGAACAAAAGCTCCACATACGGTACGATGTATTAGCAGCATAAATTTTGACTTTCAATAGAGCGTGTCTATCTGTCTCATGTGGTTGGGTGTTCAATCTCATTAGAACGGGTGTATCCGGTTCACATGGGGACGTTAGCTTTCAATGGGGTATGTCTCTCTGTCTCTTAAAGGGGGTGTTAAGTTTGATTTGGTGCGGGTTTATCGAAAATTGTTTCTTGGAAGACAGGTTATTGACTTTTGGTGGGAAATGATACAAAGTATCTACACTGCATGCAGATACATCGAAACATGGATATGTCTTTGGCTCCCGACTGCGTGTAACCTGTTGTGTTGAAGATATCGACGTAAGTTTTATAAAGATCCCAGTATATGTAGTTATACTGGATGAAATCATTCGACAAAACACATCCCACGCTTTCGATAGGCATAAGACATATCCATGTTTCGATGTATCTGCATGCAGTGTAGATACTTTGTATCATTTTTTCAATCAATTAAAGTAGATTTGATTCATTATGGTTATACAACTTCCACTACGATTGATCCAAATCTCCCGATAAAATTGTTCACTAAAACATATCAATATTCACACTTACTACCTATCGTCACTTTGAATTATGCAAACACCGTCGATGAATCATGGTAAACGATAATGTTTACATGTCATTTCCATTCGATTTATTGTTCGCTTTAAAATTGAGTGAGATTTAAATTTAAGACAATTACGTACAACAAATAACTTCTGCGAGCAATCACCTGTTTATGGAAACGATAATTTCGCAGCAGAAATCCGATGATTCAGCTCAGTTCTATAGCCTCCACACTGGCTGATCAAATCAATGGTTGACGATGAAATAATTTAAAAGCGAATATGCAAATTCTCATTTAAGATACATACGTAGATACTTCACGTTTTTGTAATACAAAAGAATGGTATGTATGAAGTAACAGTCGAACATTGACTCATATTATTCATTATAGACATGGTATGACAGCAAACCGATTCTATTGGAAAAGACAGCAAATTAACTGGAAGCGTCGGACAAATTCTGAGAAATAAATGAAGAAAGTTCCGGTCTTGTGTACTGGGCGAAACATGAGCTCTTCAGGCGCTGCCACCTCAAGATTTTCTATGGCAATTTGGCTAGGAATACAGGAGGCGGCAAGGCCAGAAGACTGAACAGAATCGGAACCCTTTTTTTTAGGAACCCCTCCATGCGCTGTTGCCTCATGTTTTCCTAGCGCAATTTGTCAATGAAGGCATAAGGCGGAAGCGCCCAGTGGACAAAACCGGAACTTTTTTTTGACGAGCCCTTCGGGACTTTTTCTCTTAAAATAGAAATTTAATCAAGAGAAGTTGTATGACAAAAACCAATTTCATGAGTTAAATACTCGTATGTAGATTGCCTCCCGTCCAAATCACGGTCCCTGAAATTGCTTACAATTTTTTTCAATATTCTAATAAATTCATACATATTTTCAAAATTATTATATTTATGCAAATTCAGACTTGACATTCACCTGATCAATATCCACAACGTTCACATTGATCTTGAAGAAAACATAAAAAAATGCCAAAAATAGAAAATCATCATCCAATATTTTATGACCAATCATTACAAAAGCTGCATGCAATATGATTTTCTCAATTTCACAAACAAAACCTACGAATACGAGTATATGTGCGGAACGGCTAAGACGTATATTATTGAAGAATTTGCTCGCTTCATTGCTAAAAATAATAATTTTAATTATTCTCGGATCGGAACAAAACAGAAACAGCAGCTCACAACCTCACAAGGTATGTACAATATTTATTATTACGAATACGATTCGTAATCGTATGTCCTTGAACTACCTGTACAATAATGTGAGCAACATTTTGTATATTTACATTTCAACTATCATAGAGAATCTGATTCAGATGCAAAGATTGCAATACTTAAATTAATGATTATTAGAAGATGATCATCAACTTCTGCTCGAGTTCAATGTCAATGCCAGAAAAAGTTTTACAATAATTGCAAATTAGAATATAAATTCGATAAGAAAGAAAAATCTTAGAGCCATAGCCAAGGCTAACATGGCTTTTATTAGTTAGTTATTACTTTATTAGGTAACTTTTTGTTCATCTTTGCAATTACGAGTATCACCTCACATGCGTGTTTTTTTCATCGATTTAAAACCAATAGCTTGGTTTGTCTTATCTAAATTTTATCCTAATTCAGAGGGATGAACTAGGGTACTTTAGATGTAATGTTCAGTTCAGCTATTAAACCCTCCGTCAAACCTGCCACCAGACCAGCTATCAGACTTGGTGGTCAATAATGCCGTCAGGGCCGGCGGAATGAGTGGGTAGTATAGAGGTAGTACCTACTACTCCCATCGGAAGGGCTGTTATGGGTAATTTAGACCTGTTCGGTCCTAAGATTTCAAGACCGGTTTTAGGCTTTTCTGAAAACCTTTCCTAGCGATCATTTAAAAAACCGGGTCGTGGTAAAAATAAACCAAACCGAAGCTTCGCTTCGGCCTGGAGTCCGAAGCGTATATACCCTGGACGTGTACATAACTATTGGTGATGCCAAATATACCAATTGGCAATGACCATATGCATTAAAAATGAGTTTTTTATATGGCCAGTTTATAGGGGACGTTGGCACTCATTCAGGAAGATCTTAACCATTCTCAAAATCAATTAACAAACTCATTCTACAAATATTTGTCGAATTTTTAAAGTCGCGAGCTTCATTCTATCGAAAGTTATTGCTTATTTGATGTCTCATTTGTAGGGGAGGTAGAGGTTACTTTTGTCGAATCGTGCGCATTTTTAATAATTACCAACTAGATCCCAGTACAAACATTTGGCAAAAATTTCAAGTCTCTAGCTTCATTTTATCGAAAGTTATGCCCGGTTCACATTATTCCAGTCCAGTAATCCAGTCCAGCAATCCAGTCCAGTGCTGGACTGGATCATATCGTCTACATGATTGCAGTCCAGTAGTCCGACGAGTGTGTTGTTGATTCGGTAACTATAGTAACAATGATTTCTGGGCGAGCTGGAATCAAAAAGTAGACTGACAATCCAGTCACTGGACTGGATTACTGGATTGGATTGCTGGATTGGATTGCTGTCCAGTGCCGGTTCACATTATTCCAGTAGCAATCCAGCGCTGGACTGGATTACTGGACTGGATTGGTTACTGGAATAATGTGAACCGGGCATTATCGCTTATTTGCAATTTCATTTGTAGGGGAGGTATGGGTTCCTTTGGTCGGATCTGGGTCATCATTGCCATCAACCAATTAGAACATGCTACAAACACTCAAACAAAATTTAAAGTCTCTAGATTTATTCTTATTTGAAATTTCATTTGAAGGGGAAGTAGGGATCTAATTGTTCGGATTTTACGTATTTTTAATATCAGCCAGCTGAATCCTACTATGTACAAACATTTCACCAAAATTTCAAGTCGCTAGCTTTATTTTATCGTAAGTTATCGCTTATTTTAAGTTTTATTTCTAGGGGAGGTAGAGGTTCTTTGGATGGGATCTGGCCCATCTTTAATACCAACTTACTCAATCCTACTTTAAATATTTGATCAACATTTCAAGTCACTGGCTTCATTATACCAAAAGTTATCGCTTATTTGAAGTTTCATTTGTAGGGGAGGTAGGAGTTCCTTGGGTCAAATCTAGCCCATTTTCAACACCGACCAACTAGATTCTATCACAAATATTTGACCAAAATTTGAAGTCGCTAGCATTATTCAGTCGAAAGTTATCGTAGTTCAAGGTATATTTCATTTTTTGAAATTTGTAGGGGAGGTAGGCGTTTCTTTGGTCTGATTATGCCCATCTTTCCAAAACTGAAGCAACTTCTCATCTGAAGGCTATATGCCTTTACAAGGAACTGTTGATTCACAACCGGAGTCCACACAAGAGACTGTTGCACTCAGAGCGAGCGAAGCGAGCGTTCATGTTTATGCGATACTGAGGGTTGTGATCCCCTCAGCGCAGAGCGAGCGTAGCGTGGGGACCCGCATAACAGGAACTGTTGATTCGCAACCCGCAGTATTGCAAAAGTATGCATGGATAATTTTGGTTTGAAACGAGCTGGGCTAACTCTGGGCCCCTAGGAGGATGCGACCCCCCGCATATAGCCCTAGGTCGCCCGTTTCACTCCTTTATGTACCTGCATCCATTTCGTCCTAGCATATCTGAAACCAGCATTTTTTTTTGTCTATGCACAATTTCGGTTTCAAATCGAATTCACGTACGCGAACGAAAGCAAAAATAGCCATGTACATACTCACTTTCGTTTTTAAACGAAATTGAATACTGAATGCGAATCGAAAGGGGCCGTGCAGCCGAAATTGTCCATTAATGGCTAATGTGCAAATGGCTTATTTCAAGTGCCGTTCACATTGTGTTCAAAGTGTGGATATACCACGTACCAAATCACACCCAAATCGAATGTTAAAATATTTTCTTGAATAATTCCATGCTGTACTGTACCCTAGAAGATTTTCTCATCGGTTTTTGATGTGTCGTTCTTTTAATGAGTCGGTTTTTAACTCGGTTCGGCTCATGGCCGCTCGGTTTTGATTTATGAGTACTCGTGTACTCGTTTTGTAATGAATCGGTCTTTTAATGAGTTGGTTTTTAGCTCGGTTTTTTACACCATGAGCTGGTCGGCTTTGAGTACACGAGTACTCCAGGACCCAACGATGTCCCTTCTACGTTCCGCCAAAGCAGGGCTAATACACAGAAGGCGATGACAGCTTTCTTCCTCCTCCTCGTCCCCACAGCTCCTACAGTAATCATTGTGCGGTAGTCGAAGTCTTCCAGCATTCTCCCCAATTAAGCAGTTTACAGTTATAAGCCCCACCACATTTCTCAAATTCCTTCGTTCACCATCCCGTAGGATTGGCTGGGATCCAGCTCAGCCCATATTTGTCTAGAAAGGCAAAAATACTTTATAGGGTATTTCAGAAGTTGCACCGGATCTGTGTAACTTCAGAGGATTAGGATTTTTTTTTGGCGAAATCCGAAGTGAATGGTCTTCTGAACCATTTTTCAACTTTACCTTACACTCAAAAAAGTTTACTGCATAGATTCTGAGCAGTTGACTTCAGCTCGGACATATCATAAAATTTGGGATGACATGCTGCGGACAATGCTGGCGCATCGTACAGTTCACGCTTTTGTTGCTAGATCCATATTACTCCGACGAATAGAGTCTGAAAAGGTGACCTTACCTGGCAAAAGGTTCAGTAGCTCTAATTTTTTGATATGTTATATAGACCAGTCTCGTAGTCAAGAATCCAAGTTTCTGACCTCCCACCCCCTGTGCGTTCCCTGTGCACCCCTAAAACCGACAAATTTCCGGTTGTTTTTCACTTTATTGCACATATATTTTTAATTGTGAATCCTAGCGAAATACTTCCTACCAAAAAGTTATAGAGCATCAAATTTCCAATAAGTTTGATGGACAAAGTTTTTCCGTCAAGCTACTATCTTAAGAAATACAAGCTCTCAAAATTGCACATTTTTTGCAAAAATTATACGTTTTTGATTGTTTTGTCGGGTTTTTGTTTATTATTATCCCGAAAACGGTTTTTTTTTTGTAGATAAAGTTGTATTGAATAGTATTTAATAATATCTACATCATTATGGTATAGTTTCAATACAGAAATAATTTCGAAAACCTGTTTTTTCGTACGTTTACATGGACTTGAGTCATGCGGCCAGTATGCCAGTAATTTAATTTTAGTCGTGTAGAAAGAAAAACCAACCGAACTTCTACCCAATCGAACTGTGGTCGTAGACGGTGGATTCCTTCTCCACAAGGTCATATGGATTAGGATTGACAGTTTCAATGAAATTTGTATAAGGTATGTGAAATTCATTCGTGATCATTACGAAGCAAACGTTATGGTAATTTTTGATGGTTATCCCCTGGATCCTGAGATGAGAGGTACAAAGAGTGCTGAAAGGTTCAGAAGGTGTAGTGTGAACGCATCAATTGATGTAATTTTTGATGAAACAACAATCAATCAAGTGCCACAGGAAAAGTTCCTAGCGAACGAAAACAACAAACTTCGCTTTATTTCACTCCTGAAGGAGACACTCAATCAAAACAATATAAATGTGAAGCAAGCGATTGAAGATGCTGATGTACTTATTGCAACATCTGCAATAAGCCTTGCTGCAGAGTATGATGCTGTGGAGATCATCGGGGAGGACGTTGATTTGCTTGTTCTCATGACTTCTTTGGCTCAAGATCTCCCCATTTACTTCTGAAAGCCTGAAAGATGTGGTTCCCCTGACATTTTATTTTCCACAGCATCCTATAAGTACTCAGCATCGCAAAATCTGCTTGTTCTTCAAGCTTTGAGTGGGTGCGATACCACGTCCTCCCAAAACCAAGTTTTGCACTTTGTTTGAAAACAAACCAACCCTGCATGAATTTGCAAATATCTTCAGAAATCCTAACGCCAGTGTTTTTTGAAGCAGGAGAGCGTATATTTCTTGCTCTATATGGCGGTGACACAACAAAAACATTAGAAGCATTGCGATATTAACTATTCTCGAAGTCTGCTACAGGTAACAAGTTGAATCTTTCAAAGCTACCACCGACCCAGGATGCACCTATGTATGTACCACATCTTTCGGACTTATCACCAAGTTCAGACATGGCAGAGCCAAATTAAAAACCCTCTGTACTGGGGATGGAGAAGGGACAGCCAAGGACTTGCTCCTATGAAAACCACCAGAGATCCAGCTCCTCAATCTATCATGAAATGCATTTCATGTAAGTGCAAAATAGGCTGCACTAAGGCCTGTAGTTGTAGAAAGTGTAAAGTGCTCCGTAATTTGCAAAAACTGATGTGGACAAAGCTGTAGCAACAAAGCGGACATAATAATTAATGATTATGAAGATGATCCGACTGAACTATCCGTACTTGTTGAAGAAGTCAACCAGGAACTGAGACTGAGCTGAGACTTCAAAACCCCACAAAAATAAGCGTATGAAAATATAAGTTTGATTAACTATTGCTTAATTGAAACTATACCATAATAATACAGATGTTATTAAATACTATTCAAGATAACTTTCTCTATGAAAACGTACCGTTTTCGGGATAAAATAAATAACTGGCGCAACAGTCCAATTTGAACCACGGCCTCGAGATGAGTTAGCATCATCTCATTTTCTAGATCGTGACGGTTTTTGTGCAGAGGTATGTGATCAGCAATACGCTCAACCGAGTTATTTACCCCATAATGGGTACTCATTTAACAGCTGAGTGGGCTCA
Organism: Chloromyia formosa; assembly: GCA_964017055.1. NCBI lineage: Eukaryota > Metazoa > Arthropoda > Insecta > Diptera > Stratiomyidae > Chloromyia > Chloromyia formosa. The sequence goes on along the minus strand of OZ024818.1, from coordinate 44,457,085 downwards.
TAGTCCGACACGTAAATCCCCGGAATCGAACCGGGGCCCAGTGCGTTGAAGGCGAACGTGCTAACCGTTGCGCCATCCGGACTACAGGGATAATAGAACAAAAAAACCAACAAAACCATCGAAAACGTAATAGTTTTTATAAAAAATGTGCAACTTTGACAGCTCGAAATTCTTAAGATAACAGCTTGACGGAAAAATTTAATGCATCAAATTTATAGGAAATTTGGTGCTCTATAACTTTCTGGTAGACATTTTTTCGCTAAGATTCACAATTAAAAAGATATGTGCAATAAAGTGAAAAATGGCCGGAAATTTGTCGGTTTTAGGGGTGCCACAGGGAACGCACAGGAGGTGGGAGGTCAGAAACTTGGATTCTTAACTACGGGACCGACTTATATAACATATTAAAAAATTAGAACTACTGAAACTTTTGCAAGGCAGTATGCCTTTATTCCCCGGGCTATATGGCGTGAACCACAGCTCTCTGCTCGTCTGATCCAAAGCTTATGAAAGAGTTTATCAATCCATTATTTCAGCAATTCGGGCGTATATACCAAGCGTGGTTTGGACGTTTAAATGTCCACCATGAATTGTGCCCTGAGATCTGCACATCATGCCGCCATTAATTCATTCCAATATTATGTCGCTTTCGATCAGCCAACAGTGCTGCCGGAAGCGGAATGAACGCGGAAAGCAGCAGCAGCACCTACGAATCAGGAACAGAACAAAAATCGTAAAATTCTGTTCCTGATCCGCTCGTAGGACCGCAGCCAAAGAAAGGATTTAACTACTCCGCCAACATATTTAAAAAAAAACTGCATGCTGCTCAAGGGGCAACCGGTAGCGCAGTGTGTTGAGGCATTAGTCTCATGTTTGACTTCGGATACCAGCGATTCGGGTTCGAATCCAGTCCACGACGACGTTCGTCGCCATGGATGTGCAGAAGGTGCACGCTAGCAACTGCGTTCTCCGAAACCAGTTTATGCCAGCAAAACGTCAACTGGGCTACATGGAACAGTTAACGCGCTATGCCCCACAAGGGGTTAGGGCAATTGAGGGATACTTGTGCAAATTTGTAATTAAATGAGTAAACCATCGATGGGCTTTGTGAAACATCCTCTACTTTATAGTGCAATTTTCAAATAGTTTAAACAGTGATAAAAAGGTCCCCGATAATGGTATGAGTCATATTACACTTGAAATCTTTAAGTATGCCGCCATTATAAAGTTTACAGCAACATTGTCTCAACTAAACTATAGGTACTGCTAGATAAGAATATCTTGAATTTAAATTACGAGCCAGCAATTCGATTCAACTTTTCAATTTGCAAGACATCAGAATAGGTTGACGTGTCACAAAAGTCCGCTACACAAAAAAAACAATCATTAGCTACAGAGATTTGTTTAATGCAAATACAAAAGATGAAAAAATATTTAGATTTCATTCATTTATCGTGCATGTCCACGCTTCATTGTCACTGTAGCTGCCAGTTAACGTAAATGCAACTAGATAAATGTTGAAAATAACGTTAGACATTAAAGCATTTTACTGAAGATAGTTAAGATTTAATACACGAGTAGGATTTCACGGTCGAGTAAATATGTATGTTAAGCAAATAAATAATTGTTAAGAACAAATAAATGCACTTCAACATCAAATAAATAAATTCCTGACCAAAATAAATAAATTTCCTCGCGAAAATATTTTAGGGGGATCTATGCTCACATCGTAAACGTTGTATTTGTCGTAAAGTTCTGTCATTTCACTATGGGGATGACAGATGCTTACGACGAATACGACGTTTACGACACTGAGCGTGAATCCTTTTTTTATTTGCTCCAAATAAAATAAATAAACTTACGGATCAAATCAATAAATTTCCCAATGAGAAACTCATTACCGGCGTTTCGTGTTCGGATCTCGTCCACGACGACGTTCGTGACCATGGACGTTTGTGTTGACTTCCCCTGTGATGCGGGGCGTAATAATAAACCACAACATCTCCCGACCTGTCACAGGTTAGCGGCTAAATGGAGGAGCAGGTGATGGTGCAGGCTGGCAACTACATCCGAAACTATTGTAGTATGCCAACGAAATGTTAACTGGGCCACACGGAGCAGTCGACGCGGTATGCCCTACAAGCGGTTAGGGCAATTGAGTATATCAAAATTTAGCTAGTTCAAGCGACCTGCAGGCTCACAAAGATCTGTGAGCTGTGAGAAATTGTAATTTTGCTCTTTAGCCTCAAAAACTTTTGTTTTTTGGCCATCAATTTGAACCGAACTTCTAGTTCGAGCAGTCCATTGGACGCAGGATGCGACGCTCCTTAATTTATATCCTATAATAATTTTCGATCCGAAACAACGTTTAGAAGTTACAAGGAAAATATTAAAAAAAAAGGGTTTCAATTCTCAGATAAGTGCACCTTCTGTGACCGTGAAAACTAAGTTTCCATATATCCAAATTTTTCCGCCTGAACTCGGCAAATCTCGACATACACGATCCGGAATTCCTCAAGGTCAGGTCTGATCAGCTGTGGTGAAGGCCAGGCCTGACTAGATTTTTCATCCGGCCGCCTTCAAGCCGCCCGACCCGGTCAAATTTCGGCATACACGATCCGGAATTCCTCAAGGCCAGGCTTGATCAGTTTTTCCGGAGAGGAATTCCGGAACGTCTGTGGTGAAGATCAGGCCTGATTAAATTTATCATCCGACCATCTGAACACCACCGGAACCGGCCAAATTTCGACATACACGATCCGGAATTCCTCAAGGCCAGGCCTTATCAGTTTTTCCGGAGAGGAATTCCGGACCACCTATACCGCCCTTAATAGAAGAAATGATACCCATACCCATATACTTTAGAAAAGCCAGCTTCAATTGAAAATTTATTATACCCTAGACTTTTATTTTAATTACATATTACTCGTGTGTATGTCCGTGTAAAGAATACGCCCACATTTCATTGTTACTTATATTTGCATTTCCTATTACATACATTGTTCCCACTGCCAGCTGCTCATAAAAGTTTTAGTTATGCCCGTATCTTAGCTTTTATTTCATTCATCTTTTTCAAGCTTTTCTAGTAACCGTAAATTAATAATTTCATTATTTCTATGATTGGTTGAATTGCGCGCGATTGTTGCGTTAAAAAAAAAATAATTAATGGCTCTCTGATTGTTTATAGACGCAGCATTTTCGCAAATTTACGAGCGGATTATTATTATCATTTTGGATGTTGAATATAAATTACAGCATTGTGTGATGTAGTACACGTATACGTGTTGGAACCGAACGCGTTGCATGAACAGATGAATCCCAGGGTTAGCGAAGCGCGTCCAGTATAGGTGTATATTTGAAAGATTTTAACCTTAGTTTACCACCTAATTTCTTACAAATTTCATGTCATGGGGTACAATTGCACTCCTAGACGTCTATGTCTAGAACAAACGTATGGATGACGTCAAGTATCTTCGAAGGTTTTTTTTATAAGTGGGACCGTCAGTTAATAGCTAAAAGAACGAAGATCGCATTAGTTTTGAACAATTATCCCGCCCTTCCGGATGTCGAGCTTCAAAATGTTGACCTTGTTTTTCTCCCACCTAATACGACATTGATCATACAGCCTTTAGACCAAGGTATTATAAAAACGTTTAAAACATTTTGTAGGACGGAATGGGCACATCGTGGGAAACTGCTAAGAAACTTACGATTTTGGATGCACTTCATATGACTTTAAACTCATGGACTAAAGTGACTGAAAAATGCATACAAAATTTGCTTCAGAAAATAAAAGTTATTGCTGGAATGGAGAAAAAATGAAATCATTCAAATACCCGGCGATATGGATGAACAGGAGTTTGTTGAATTGGTGAATATCGACAATGATGTAGAAATTGCTGCACCACTCACTGATGATATCACTCAATCAATTTAGGACAAGCTGCTTTAGAAGAAGCAGACGAAGAACCTGCCCTACACCTAGTAACTAAAAAACAAACCATTGAATTATTATGTTGTTTTACGTCGAAATGTGGAACAATTCGGGGGTACTGAAGCTGAGTACAAGTGTGTGCATCACCTGCAAATTCTTCTTCTTCCTTGCTCTTTCATACCACTCTACGGCTTCGCGTTGCTCTGCCTGTGGTGTTGGCACTTCGCCCATTTTGGCGGTATAGTCTCAGCTTCCTTCTGCAGGCAGGTCGGTCTTGGATCGTATCATCGCCGAGATTAATGCGTTGTTGTTGCTTCTTCATCTGATCGATCCATGTGTGTTTCCGTCTGCCTCGGGGTTTGGGTCCAGCAATTGGAACATTCGTTGATAGTGCCTTCATGACTGGGTTCTCAGGTGGACGCCTTAGAACATGGCAATACCAATTCATACTACGATCTTCGAGCTTTTCAGTGATCGGTTGCTCAATAAACAAGCTACCTCTGATGTAGATACTTTTGATGCGATCCTTTTTGGTCACACCGGCTGACATCCGTAGCATTTTCATCTCGGTTGCAGTCATTTTACTTTCGTATGTCTTGTACATAGTCCAGCACTCAGACGCATACATGCGTGCGGGACGTACGACCGATTTGTACAACTTCCTCTTAAGCTTTCGTAGCATCTTCTTGTCGCAGAGAACTCCAAAGTTTTCTCGCCACTTCATCCAACCGACACTGATGCGATGTTTGATGTCGTCATCGCAGGTAGCTTCCTTGTTGGCCATCGAGCCCAGGTATTTGAAACTTGTACAGGATTTCAGTTGCTCTCCTTTAATGTAGATATCCAGTATCGGTCTCTCTGGATCTGACAAAGGGCAGCAAAGGTACTCAGTCTTTGTTATGCTAATTCTCAGTCCATGATCCTCCAGTATCTTACACCACTTAGTTAGTGGAGCCTGTAAAACAACGTCATCGGCGAAGAGAAGAAATATTTCAAGGTCGTCAGGGATGAGTTTTAATAAATAGAGCATGATGATGTTGAAGAGCAAGGCACTCAATACACTGCCATGGTGAACAGACTCACCAGCTGTGCATCTAACTTTATTAGTTGCTCCATCATACATGTCTTGTATCATCTTAACATATGCCTCGGGGACCTTAACTGCTCTTAGGGCCACCCATATCAGATCACGAGGAACTCTGTCGAAGGCTTTTACCAAATCGATGAACACAAAGTGCAAGTACGTCCGTGCATCACGACGTTTTTCCATCGTAGCACGCAAGCACTGAATAGCATCGACTGTGGATCGACCCTCTACAAAGCCGCATTGATTGTCATCCAACCGTTCAATCTCTTTCAGACTGCAGACAACCCACTCGTAAGTCTTCAATGTGTGAGATGTTAACTTGTTAGCCCTATAGTTGTTGAGCTTGCGTGAGTCACCCTTGTTCTTATAAAACGGGAGAAGGAAACTTTTCCTGAAAGCGTCAGGCATCGGTTGCCCTCTTTTAATTTTGTTGAAAAGAACAGTGAGCCATCTAAGTCCGACAAGATTCACCTTCAACCAGAATTCCAAGGGTATTTTGTCCGGTCCAACTGCTTTTCCGCGTTTCATCTGCATCATTGCCTGCATTGCCTTCATCACCTCCTCCACTGAGAAATCAGCGATATCAGTGGTGTTTGGCTCCACAGCTTGAAAAGCTTCACGCGGAAATTCTTCGTTCAAAAGTTCGTCAAAGCACTCACGCATTCTGCTACAGATTGCTGTGTCTTCAACCAGTAGCACTCCTTGTGAGTCTTCAACGTACTTTGGCGCCTGAATCTTTCGAGCGTTTCTTCTCCTTTGGGCTGCGACCTTATAAATCCTGGCACTGTCTTTGGATTTCTCTTGCAATGACGATCTCTTATCCGCAGTCAGATCTTCTAGTTCTTGATAGAATTTCTCGGCTGCAATAGCTTTTGCTTGAGCCACCTTCCGCTTTACTTCCTTCCGGCATTTATCATATTTCTCCCAAAGTTGAACCTTCTCGCCTGTCTTGCATGTTGTCCAAGCCTTGAGTGCGTTCGATTTGGCCTGCACTGCTTCTTTAGTTTCTTTATTCCACCACCACGTCTCCTTGTTCGTCTGGAGTGGGCCTTTTGAAACTCCCAGTGTCCTTTCAGCCTCACCTACTAACATTGCATCCAAAGCATTCCATATTTGTGTTGGACTTTACTCGTGGCAGCTGGTATTGTTTTGAAGCCACTCCTCAATTTTAACAATGAGTGGAATTACAACAGATTTATAGCTTTCCTTGTTGAGATTGTGCCACTTGATTTTCTCGACTGGTTTGGGGATTGCCTGCGGTCTTGTTCCTCCTTTCAAAATAAATTCTGTCAGAAGCAACCATTGCTGGGGGACCACAAATTCACCCAAGATGCAGTCTTTCACCCAACGCCTCATGAAATTTAAACACAGATGATAGTCTACCTGCGTCGCATGAGCTCCACTACTAAATGTGATCAGGTGCCTTTGGTTCTTGATGAACCATGTGTTGAGGATGACCAGACCGTGTGATCTGCACATAGTCAGGATAGCCTCACCTTCATCATTTCCGGCAGTAGATTGGCTACCCTTTCCCACCATGGCAATCCTCGTAATCGCAGTTCGATTCTCCCACATGGCCATTGAAATCCCCTCCGAAAAAAACCAGCTCGGCAACTGGTACACATTGAAGCAATGTCTCAATGTCGCTCCAAAATGCCTCTTTTTCACTCTGCTGCAAACCCACTTGCGGAGCGTAGGCACTTATGACGTTCCACACTCTTCCGCAGATAACCAAATAGATACTCATCAAACGGTCGCTTATCTTCGAGGTACTCACGATACTGCCAAGTAAAGCCTATGACAGAATAACGCCAACCCCGTTTCTATCATTCAAGTTTCCATAATAGTACAATTTGTACTTTTTGGAATTCTTCAAAAAACGAGCTCGGTCGACTTGGTCATTTCGCCACTTGGTCTCCTGCACGCACATAATGTATATCCTTCTCCGATTCATGACGTCCTCCAGTTCTTCGCTCTTTCCCGTCATCGATCCGACATTCCAACTTGCAACCCTCAGTTTCTCTACAGTGTACTGGGACTGCCTCATAGCGCTCGCCCCCGGAAACCGTCGAGCTCTGGCACGAACAATGTTCGCCCTGGGATCACTCAACTGCGCATCAGAAGTAGTGCCCAGCGGGGTAGTGCTTCTAGCGTGTTGTACCATAAGGCCTTACATCCATTCTATTACACCTATCTGGAGAAAGGTAGAGTTGGGTGGCACTAGTGTGTGGAAAATAAATTTGTATGGACTTTCCTTTTACATCTGGCGGAGGTCTCCACACCCGGCAACCCACTTACACACACTGACCTGTGGGAGGTCCTAAAGATGTTGAACAGTGCCGCATGCTCATCTAGAGGTGTTGTTGTTGCCTGCACGTGATCGGTTCTATTAGTCGCCTCGTACGATCAAGGTAGGACTCACCTAGGGGTGCATATTCTAAACCCGTCACCTGCAAATTCAATTTTCGCAAATATTTTCATCAAGTTTAAAGCAAAAAACCATTGATAATTTTTTCAATACGAATATATATTTTAATAATTGTTATGTTCGATGGAAACAAATATGCAAATACATATTACCAATTGTAGTTGTTTTTATAGACGTTATTCTAAGAAAACGAAGATTTATTTAAGATTCATTTAATAGAATCGCCGCTTAATGGAATCACTAAAAACCGATGTGATTCTAATATCCGGCGCCTAATGTATTTAAATTTGAACGCATGTTTCTTGACGATAAAATGCGTGGACATACCACATACTAAATCAAACTCAAGTCAAAAGCTAAAACCTTTCTTGAATAATTCCGTCCTGTACTGTACTACACAAATAATCGATTTAGCTCGGATTTGTTTAACCCTGGTGAATAGTACAGTCCATAGGCCTATAGAAACTCCAACCACCACAGGGCACAGTTCCGCAAAATTCATTCAGCTCTCAAAATACCATACCTTGAGAATCTGATTAGATTAGAGCACAGAGAGTTGGTTCGAAGGAATTGTCAGGTCCAAGCCTCTCATCAGGGTTCGTGACTTAATACGTATACGACTATTAATATTCTCCTCGGCAAACGGATGCTTAGTATACAAAAAAAAAAGAAAACAGCTGCGACGATAACGAAATTTTTAAAGACTGCTTGAATATTCATCATTGCCATTTAAGCATCGCACAAAAAAAAATTATAATTAAAACAGACCAACGACACATTAAACAATAAACAGCAATTAGTTTTCAGACATTAATTAGCAATATTTTGGTCAATGATGTCACCAAAAACGATTCGGCCGGCTTGAAGTTTGATTGGACTTTGAATGTTTTCAACTAATCGTTGCGATCATTTGGATGGAATTCCGCGATTTCGATAAAACTCGATTTGTTACTTTTTATAAATTTATTCAAAATAATTCTCCTAAAGTAATTTGATACAATGTACAGTCAACAGAATTCGCTGGTGATATTAAATTAGAGGAATTCCTCGTGTGGGCTTAATTTTTATAGGAACATAAATGTAATCTCGATTTTATAACTATTTATCTATGCTACTGTGTATACCTATAGATAAGTGGAAATGTTAGATTCATGAAATTGAGTAGTTGTTCTGGGATGCAATTGAGGCCGAGGAACTCCTACTTTATTGAGTGGCAATGGGATAGACAAAATCGCGTTTACTCTGGCTAAAGTAAAGGAAAGCCCAGGACAGTTTTGATAGCTCTAGGTATGAAAAACATAATATGTACATCAGTCGGCAAAGCCTCGCCAGGTTGTGACATAAAACTCGCGAACTTTTCTTTAAGATTGTCAGATTTATACTATACTGTAGTTCAGTTGAATGCAAAATAGTTTTTTTTAAGCTAATCGATAAATTATCTGACAAAATATCTATTTTTAATCAATGTGAAAGAGATGTAAAATGTTGTGGCCCTGTAAGAGCTTATACACACTACAGGGGATTTGTATAAATCTCGATATTTAAACAAATTGTATGCATGTTAGGTCCTCTATTTTGATGACCATTGAACTGAAACGTACAATATATTGGGTACATGAGAAAGTTGACGGCCATAGATATTTCTGTAGTTTTGATATTTGCATTTTTGCAACTTATTTTATCCATTATTCGACTTGTCTAGCAGAGCCATGAACATATTATTTGAATAGTAATGGTAGGAACAACAATTGAGGAAAACCACAATCATATTCACTGTCGTGTCAATGAAAGCAAAATGCACAATCGCGCGTGTTCACAAGATACAAACCCGAAACCTTGTATCATAAGGCTACCGTTTTTTGGCTTAGGGTTGTTTATTTTAAAGTTTTTCTTTTTCAATCCATTACCAATAAAAAATGTAGTAGCAAATAGCAAAAAAAAAGTCAGAAAAGCCCGAAAATATTCGGCGCCCAATGTGGGGTGGGTCTTATTTTGTCTAGTCAATAAATCCGAATTAGACAAGTAAATAAGGAGGTGATACCGTTAGTCACAAGGCAGAAAAAAATAAAAACTTTTTTACACGTTGCCTTAAAAGCATCTTGAGATTTTTAAAATGTGATGTCTGGTTCGATTTATAGCATTTTTCGTTCAAATTAACGATTTTCCCAATGAAATGACTTTTCGAATTAAAATAACGACTTTCCGAAACAATTAACGATTTTTCGAATGGAACCTTCTAAATGGAATTAACGACTTTCCGAATTAAACTAACAACTTTCCGAAACGAATTATCAATTTCCCGAATTAAGTTAAACAATGAAGCAGAAAAATTCGTTATATTTATACGAGAGAAGGTGTCAAAATTGGCTTTGTCATGGCAAGGAGCATTAATCATCATGGACTACAGCCAGATTTACAAAGGCAGAGCATTAGTCGCCATATTCTCCAAAACTTAATTCAATTGAGAAGGTATTCTCCAAAGTAAAGGGATCTGTTCGTCAAGCTCTAAGTGATATAACTCAAGTGTCGGCAACCTTTTTAGGACAAACGGCCACTTTCGAAAGAAATATTTTTAGGTGGGCCGCATAATTGAAAAGCAACTTGAAGTATAAGTGCAAGAAAACAAACCAAAATTCTATTGATAACACCACGCCGGGCTAGCAATTTCGAAAATTGGAAATAAATTCGTTATAAGCCGCTTGCAGATAAAAAAGAAACATTTTCATATTCACGATTCGAACGAAATTTTATTCAGAAAGTACGCTTTATTGTATTTTGTACGATTTTCAGCATCTAATTCGATTTTACGATTTGGCAACCTTTTAGTTTCCGGGGCCCCGGCTGGGGAAATCACTTTTCACTCAGATTTTTGTCACTTTTCACTCGCGTCACTCTAAAAGTCAAGAATTTGCAAAAAAAAAATTTTATTTTTATTTTTTATTTTTGTTTGAAGTTTTAATTTTTTTTATTTTTAATTTTTTTTCATAATTTATACTGAGTGTTTGGATTATTGGAGGCATGGAAAATTGAAATATTCGCAAATCCCCTTGCGTGGGCTCCGCTCGCTACGCTCGCTCCGCGCTTAAGGGATAGCAACCCTCAGTATCGCACAAACATGAAAGCTCGCTTCGCACGCTCTGCGTTCAACGGCGTTTTGATCAGTTTTAAACACACCAAACACTCAGTATAAATCATTAGAACAAGAAAATAAGGAAAAACAATTAAAAAATTAAGATAAAAAAAAAAATTTGAGAGTCTTAGGGTGACGCAAGTGATAAGTGACAAAAAATCCGAGTGAAAAACGATTTTTTCACCCCGGGCCCCGGAAACTAAAAATATCCCGGGCTCCCAATATATTTAATTAAACTAATTAATAGTTTCCTAACCAGTCGTACTTTTGCAGTAAAAATTAACGAAAAATTATCGGACAATCATACACTTAACACTGGTGTACCCCAAGGATCTTGTCTCAGCCCCACTCTCTTCAACGTCTACATCGCCGATATCCCCAAATTCAACGACTGTGAAATAGCACTATTTGCAGACGACATGTGTATATTCATTAGCTCCGATGACCCAGACAATATCACAGCTGCCCTTGAAAAACAACTGGAATCATTATATCAGTTCTATCATAGATGGAAAATCAAAATCAATCAAGCTAAAACCAAGGCTATATATTTTACCAGGAAGTGGAGTAGGAATAAACTACCCAACCGCAAACTAAACTTTCTTGGTCAACAGATATCTTGAGGGAATGATATTGTTTAGCTGCGGGCAAACCTAGACAAAAAAAATACCTTTAGTAATCCTCTCTAAAATATCTAAAGCAACCCACTCGCTATATCCTCTATAGAATAAACGCTCACAACTTTCACTAGTAAACAAAACTTTAGCTTACAAAATCGCAATCCAACCCATAATATCCTATTGTATCCCTGTTTGGGGCCAGAGTGCTAATACTCACAAAGCTAAAATTCAAGTTGCTCAAAAGCATATACTAAAAAGAATAATAAAAAGGCCTCGCTTCTATTCAACGCACAAACTCCATGAAAACACTGAAATTTTAATGATTTCTGAATTGGTCAGCGAAAGATCATCTAGCTTTGAAGAAAATTGCTCTACCAGTACCTACGTATATGTTACTCATAAGATCGTTGTTTAACATTAATGAATTAATAATTTAAACTTAGTTTTAATACACAGTTTCTTCCTTGAATTCAAAACCTAGACAGTAAGATATATGTAAGTTATTTGTAAGTTAGGTATAAGTTAGCATAGGAACTACACACAAGGTTTTTTCTAATTTTTCCTTTAATTATGTATAAAAATAATATGCTCATATGAACTCTCTGAATTGTAACAAACTACCAAGCAACCTATAGTAGCAAAGACCCTATAAGTCTGCACTCTAACAAAACAAGCAACCGCCTTCGTGTAACTTTTTTCGATATTAATAAACTTAAACTTGAACTCATTAGTTTCATTTGAAAACTTCCGAATTTAATTCGGAAAGCCCTTAATTTGATTCGGAAAGCCGTTAACCTCATTCGTAAAATCATTATTTTCATTCGGAAAGTCCTTAATTTGTTTCGGAATATCGGAAAAAACTGCTGATTTTTTCTGAGATACAGGATTTTCTTTTTTGTTTGTGCTAAATGTGCATTTTGAACACTTGGGCCCGTTTTCTCAGTGTCCGGTTAAAATTTAAACTCGAGATCAAATTTGTTGTTGTTGTTGTTTTCCCTGTAAAATTTGACAGATGGGTACGTTCAATGGTGTCTGTTTAACTAGAGTTTAAATTTTAATCGGACATTGAGAAAATGGGTCTGTTCCATTCAATTTACTGAACTCAAGATAGCGAAAAGTCCCATTATCGACCCACCATACTCCCACATATTTACTTGTGTAAATAATACAAAGTGCATGTGCAACTTGTACCGAACAATCTTTGCAAGTCTCATGTGAAATTCAATACAACTAGAACTAGGTACTTCTTGCAACCATAAATCACTTTATTGATGGACAGGTGTGCCATTAACTATCGAATCACAATTCTCTGCATTATATCTTGATCGTGGATAAGAAAGTGCAGTCTATGCACTATGCATGCAAACTTATCGATGTATCTATGTATCAAAATCAATGCCGCCATCATTTTACTATTAAAGCAAAGTGAGTTCACATAGGTCGCGTGCTTCCAAGTGCGGTTATCATAGTATCGGATCTATTGCCGCTTAATTGCACTATAAATTCAGTAGGCAAAGTGTAAAATGACAGTAAACAACACCTTCATGACTTCATGGTGGTATCTATCTGGCACGAAGATTGGATTTTTAAATTAACTTTACATACCTGCAAAGTTTACTTGCCTGAAATCTTTAAGCAGATGGCAACGTCTAATTATTACGTTAGATATAGAAAAAGAGTGTGGTATATCTCTTGTTATTGCTTTTATGACAAGCTACTACAGCAGACAAATTGTCTTTTAATTGTCGTTTACGTAGATGGAAAAGAATATTTTTCCTGATAAGAGACGATAATTTGTCAACAAGATTATAATCTAACGTAATTTTATAGTGTCGCGCGGCTTTTGAATTTTAATTCGACGGGTTAATCTAGTGAATATAACAATTAGATTTAATGATCACTAGATATTAGAATATAAAGATAGGATTCATTGGACCGCATATTTAGATAGTCTCTGGTAGGTAGTGAAAATGCAACTGAATATCAAATGCCGATGTTTTGGAAAATTTGAATTGCAAAAAAAAATGAAAATTTGTAATAACAGTACTTAAAAAGTCATCACAGGGTAAGCATTTTTCCAATTCTTTTATGAATATCTATAAGTCAAAAAATAATTGACGGAGACTTTTTTTAATACTTTTCTGATAACTGCCACCACTTGGCCTATCACCGGTTTCCGGGTTGACGTTGGGGTTTGGGACACCCTGTATAAGGGATTAAAACGAACCAGAAAGATAGAGAGATTAACCACATAAATAGAGAACATTAAAATATTTGAGGAAAAGAATAAAACTATAATATATTAAAAATTTCAGAACACTTCCTTAAAGCTCAGTTTATGGTCCAGTCGAGTAAAGTTTCTACTCGAACTAATCACCATTGTTTTTTTTTTTAAGAATTCAATAGAACATTACGGTAACAGTCCCGAAGAAATTGAAGTGAACGGAATCTTGGAAAACAACGTTTCTTTTTAGGACGCCTTTCTCAGCTATAAAATGTAAGACAGGATATCGTTGTGAATAAAAACGCACTTAACTTAATATTAATATACTAAAGTAATCTATTGTAATGGCTGAACTCAAATCGATAGACCAACGCACTTCCGCTGGTTGTCTATAGGCGATCTCCCTCAAAATCTTATATTTTACGGTTGAACTGAGTATAAAAATTGTATACCACAAAAATCATAATTTATTCAAACCGAAAAAAAAAAACAAACAAATTCAAATTATTATTTTTGTCTTCACATTAAATAACTTCATCAGACATCAGGCTCGATCTTAATTGAAACGCAAATCTTTAGCAAAACATTAATCATTATGCGACTTCATAACACAAATACTCGTACCATAGGAAATTGGTATTGATAATGCTCCTCCAAAAGAACGAATAAAAAACTTAACAATTTATTGCCAAAATCAATTGCCCTTCATCATAAAAAAACGCCACCACTTTTGAAGAATATGGCTGATTTGTTTCCATATGTTTTGCATATAGGAATTTTTTTATGGGTTATGTTTATCAAGAGTTTATTCCTTTTCATATACAACACGCACATTACATAGTCCAGACGAAGTGATCATCTGTGTATTTATGGTTCAACACTATAAATACGAGTACAATATAATAAATACGACGTTCTTCTTCTATCTGTGCAGGCAATGGAAGAAACCAACTTGATTTGATTTAACAAGGAACTGAGGCAATTAATTTCCCCGAATTATTTTCATACATTTATATGTTCAAATGCATAGTTGCACAAGAATAATAGCCGCGTTTTTTAATAGCCATGTAGAGCAGACAAGGTTAACACCACGCAATTACACTAACAATTTGATCTGAGCTGCTCTGGGTAGAAGGTTAATACAAGCATAGGCGCCGACTATGGGGGGAGGCAAGGCACAAATATCGTTTCGCAATCAGAGCGATCCTCATTCGACTTCTTCGTTCATCAAACAATCATACACGTATTTATTTTAGCTATGACAAATATTGAAGGAAGAAAGGAAATATATATGAGGATTGTGCCATTGAATCGTGTGCTTTAAGGTGCGTTTTGCTAGGCACCACTCTGTGTCGATCGCAGGCGACAATCAAAAGGATACTTACAAATAGTGTGCCGTGCTCTATGCCTTGGTCGCTAATCTTGAATAACGTACGACGATCGTGTGTCTAACAGTAACGCACCTTTAACAATTCTTGACAGCCGTCAATCTCCCGGGCCCCGGGTCATGAGAACCCGTGTGGTATTAGCCCGAACCATAATGGCCATATGAAGTATTAAAACTCGTCGTTCAATTTGCTTATGATTCCTCAAGATGCTGTCAAAACTTAGTGGATCAGTTGTGCTAACTATAATGATCTTAAAGGCTGGATTATAGTGTTCGCAGCGAACACGGCTTCTGCTGTCAAATAAAGTTGAACCAATGCATTTCAAATGGCGATATGTATACTCTGTGCAAACAACACGTGGCTCACGAAAACGAGTTTAACTTTGTCGGAATCAAAGAGCCGCGAAGTGTCAATTCACATATGCTTGTGTTTTAAAACTATGGGCGACTATTTATTTTGTTGTTCGTTACTTTTATGCTCTTGAAAGTGCATGTTTCTACTTTTAATTTAAAAAAATGTTGCAAGTTTGTTACTTACAAGGAACACTAGGGAGGTGTCCGCCTCCGATTTCGATGAAACTCATATATGTTGTAGAGGACTCGAAACTAAGCGACACGTATTTTTTTTTATCGGCGGATACGCAGTTTTAAGGGGGGAACCCATGGTCAGAAGGTGACCACTTTTGGGGGTGATTTTTCAATTCCACCTATAAGAAGGGAATTTTCGTAAATGTTCATTATGGGAATAAATAGCTCATGAGGAATTATGAAAATCACAATTCATAGTTCCTTCGGGGGTTGAAATTTGGGGGGTAAACTACCCCTGTAAAAATTTCATTTTTCAAAAAAAGAAAAACTATGAGTCAGAATTTTATGAAACCAACTGCGTTGGATGGAACATGGAAAAATGCGGAATACCTGTTTTTGGTTTTTCCCCAAAACTGTAGTTATCTAGGGTGAAAAAAATAATTTCCCGGTAACATCATCCACCAAGGTGGCCGGGTTATTTATGCAATTTATCCAACTGATGAATAGCTGGGGAGGAGTTATGGAAATCATAATCAATACTTACTCTGAGGTTTCAAATTTAGGGGTTAACTACTCTCATGAAAATTGTGTCTTTCAAAAAAAGAAAAAAAAATATTGTTCAAATTTGCATAAAACCAATAGTATTCGAAAAAACATGAAAAAATGCAGCAGTTGAATGGTACGGTTGATAAAAACAGCAGTTGGCATTTGTTGGAGGCTATATTTGTATCTGCACGTAGATGTTTCGTTTGCAATTAGCAGCAGAAATAAAGAGATCTTTACATTCGCTGGATGGTAGGATATGGTCAGTTTTAGAAAGAAGTGAGATTGAGTGATTTTTAAATTGAGGGATTGTTCGGTAAGGTAGACTTGGGTAGTAGGTAGATTGGGTGTTTTTGTAGAAGGATTTGATGATTGTAGCTGAAGTTCAGTGTTATAAGCTTAGACAAAGGTCTGCATAATGAAGAAAGATAATGATGTAAAGTGAATTTAGGGTGAAGTAGGATTGAGATATCATTCGATAGGTACCTTTTTCTAATTAATTGGCAATATAATTAATAACATATAATAAAATAATAAAACAATAATAATAAAATTCCAAAGACCACTGATGAGTCCTCGTGGGTGGGAACGAAACGCGTCTGGTCGCCCATACACTCGAAATTATTAAAAAAAAAAACTTAATTATGTAATAAATTAAATTAAAAAAACACTCCATTAAAATTTTCCCATTAGGCCAAATTTATTTAATTCTTAATTTTAAAGTATAAAAGCTGTATGAGATAGGATAGAGAGATCAGTCGATAAAAATAAGCGAAGTTTAATGTCTTATAAGTTTAGATGATGAGAGGAGATAATCGAACAGAGTGAATTTAAGGGTTTAACTGGGTGAAGTAGGATTAGGATATCGTTCAGTAGATGAAGCTGAATAGAAAGAATATTTAGTAAAATGAGTTAGTAGGGATAATTAACAATAGGAACGATATGTGAAGTAAAGAAGATTATAAAGTAGTCAACTACCTATATACCTATAGATTAGGGACTTCAGCCTCAAAATGTTTGACTAGACTATGAGCTATAGCGGCTGAATTTGGTACTGTTGTCCAAGATTGAGAATTGTGTAATGATACTATTCTGCAGTTTTTACGCTTGGATACAATCATAATCCCCTAATTTGATCACATGTATGTGTATTCACATATACTATACTCGTATAAGTATGTGATTCAATTATGCAATTTCACATTAGTGAAATAAAACAGGGGATTTAGGTAGAGATCTGTCTGTTTTCTTCCACCTAGTTTAAGAAGGCCTGAGGTACCGTTACTTGGGAAGACAGGCCAAGCCTGGATTGGTCGGAATAGATAGATCATCTAATAAGCTATGGGTTTTTGTTTGGTTTTATCTAAAGTTGAGCTTGAGATGATGACACGTAAGACGAATACTTTTGTTTTAGAATGTTGGGATTGTTTTCTGTATTTGGTGAAACTTGGCTGTGCTGTGCGAAGCGACGTAAGCAAATCATTTTTGATATGTTTGCATTTGCAGTCAGCATGGGTTGTTGCGTATACATACATTTAGAAGTATACAAAATGCATGCATTGCATACTGCATAGAGATGAATATGAATGGAAGGAATTGCTTTGGTAGATAAATGATGGTGGTTTTGGTTTTAGGCCCGCCATAGATGGTGCGATCCGTCGTTAGATCGATCTGATGATGGATCACCACAAAATATCTGACGATCGCAGTTATATGGAAATGTCAAGAAAAATCGTCAACGATAGTCACATACACTGGGCGATCGACCTGACGATCGCAATATCGTCAGATCGATCTGACGACGGATTGCATCGTATATGGGGGCTATTAGAAAGATAATGGGATGGGATGTGAGTGAATGAATGTATTGTAGTACCTACATTATACTCGTATGTAATGAGAAATGAGCGTGGATTGGTTATGCGTTGGGTAATATTTATGCGATGGGCTAGTTTGGGAATTAAGTTTACAGTGAGTCATTCTTAAATTGAACGACTCGAAGGGCTATGTCGTTGTGCCGAGTCTTTCGCTCATCCTGATGAGTCGTTCAACGACTCGTTACTGTGTTATACATCACTAATCCATATATGTATATATTTTGAATAATTCATAGTTTTCTACAAAATCAAACTTGCGCCTCCGAAAATTCCAGTTTCGAGCAAAAAAATGAAAAACCAGTTCCCGAATTTTTTTTTCCATCAGGTGCTCTTCCTACTGGAATATCCTGCCCCTAGCTGCATTTTTTCATGTTTTTTCGAATACTATTGGTTTTATGCAAATTTGAACAATATTTTTTTTTTCTGAAAGACACAATTTTCATGAGAGTAGTTAACCCCTAAATTTGAAACCTCAGAGTAAGTATTGATTATGATTTCCATAACTCCTCCCCAGCTATTCATCAGTTGGATAAATTGCATAAATAACCCGGCCACCTTGGTGGATGATGTTACCGGGAAATTATTGTTTTCACCCTAGATAACTCCAGTTTTGGGGAAAAACCAAAAACAGGTATTCCGCATTTTTCCATGTTCCATCCAACGCAGTTGGTTTCATAAAATTCTGACTCATAGTTTTTCTTTTTTTGAAAAATGAAATTTTTACAGGGGTAGTTTACCCTCCAAATTTCAACCCCCGAAGGAACTATGAATTGTGATTTTCATAATTCCTCATGAGCTATTTATTCCCATAATGAGCATTTACGAAAATTCCCTTCTTATAGGTGGAATTGAAAAATCACCCCCAAAAGTGGTCACCTTCTGACCATGGGTTCCCCCTTAAAACTGCGTATCCGCCGATAAAAAAAAAATACGTGTCGCTTAGTTTCGAGTCCTCTACAACATATATGAGTTTCATCGAAATCGGAGGCGGACACCTCCCTAGTGTTCCTTGTTAGAAGGCCAGTTTTCCACAGTTCAAATACGTATATATGTCAAACGAACGCGGACAGAAGATTTAACTATAACAGGTTGAACAGCTGATTTTCGTTGGCAGCGACTTCAGGACGTTTTTCGTGCACGATATAACTAAGCGCTGGACGGTAAAAATATTTGAGTTTGAATTAAATAAATTAATTCAATATTTTGTTTTAAAAAAAAAGCCGGAAAAGCATTATGGTTTAATTTACAAATGCTTGAAAAATTGGCTTCATTCTTAAAAATAAACAACAACCACCATTTCCATACAACGCTGATAATTTGCACGGTCGGGACCATACAACTCGAGGCTTGACGAAGATATTGGTTCTAAATTGATTCACCTCAATCGTGAGACCATTTTGATTGACTGTATGAGACTATACATTCGTATCGATATCAAATATTTACCCGCTTGCAGACGCCGACTTTCTTATGCCGGGGACACACCTATCTGATCATACAGTCGGACGAGTATATGAGAGGGAAATTATATGGGATTTCGGACGCGTTGTAGCCCGAGCTTTAGTTCACACTTTTCTGATACACGTCCAATCATACTCCGTTCGAAACCCAATACCAGTTCCTTCTCATACACTAGTTCGACTGCATGATCGGAGTATGATCGGATAGGTGTGGCCCGTGCTTTAGCTGGGGCTATTGGGCCGTTCTGTCCGTGGACCCATCATCAGTACATTTGTTTAAAGTGTAACAGATATATATATATAAATAGGTCAATTTATTGTGAGGATACCTTTACAAAAAAATCACCCAACAAGGCAATCCAACCTTCAATCTAAAATGAATGAAAAGTTATTGTACCAAATCCACAAAAAGTCTGTGTACAGACTTTATCTGCCTTTTCAGACAGCGACTTGAACGCATCGATTGCCGGAATGGTCTTTAAAAAATGTGTTGAGTTCTTGGAGGCGAGACTATTTATTTATTGTTGAAATGGAGATTTCGCTTCAGATAAATTTTTTTACTACCACATACTTTGAAGAAGTTTCATAAAAACTTATTTTTAAAATTTTTAAAGTGTATCTTTTATAGCGACGTCATCCTGAAGGACAGTGAATCGAACAAAAAATAATTCGGCTCCTTCGTCACGTACAAGTTACGGCGCTCGTGGCGCTGCGATACTGTAACGCAATCTAGGCAACATGACTACATTCTGAATCGGGGTGATTAGGCCAATGCACTGAAGTATTGCTGAAGGCATTTTGAGGCCTTTGGTCAGAAAAAAGGGTCTTCTTGGTAGTGATGTGATTTGAGCATTTCCTTTGACCGGAGATATTTCTTTTCTTCTTTTTCGGATATAATACCTATACAATAGAACTTTTCACACGATCTGGATTCGTTGAAGCGGCTCGCCACAATTCTCAAAAGTTGCGGTTTTGACGCGCAGTAGTGTTAGCGGATATTCGATTTCATTTTTGACCGTAATTTCTTTCGAATAGTTAGTGTTGTTGATATCTATGAAATCGATTTTTTACGAAAAACCTCATAGAAAGTCTAAATCGAAGAAATACTAATGATCACTTTAGCTGCGTTCGTTTCATCGGATTTCAGTCTATTTCCCTACAAAACGACAGACCGGTTTTGATCTGGCTATCGTATGGGATCTCATTGGATCAAAGATCAAAGTGAATTGGTTGAACATCAGATTTTTTCGCCTCTATACATTTCTATACTGAGCCCACAATTCGCCCCCACGCGGCGAAGTGCCTGTATTGTGGCTGCTTGAATTCAAAGCCGTTCCGTTTTTTTCACAAGTGACCAGTCTGAGAGTAAATCAGGGGCGACCGGTAGCGCAGTGTGTTGAGGCATCTGTCTCATGTTTGACTACCGGGGTTTCGAATTCGAATCCACGACGATGTTCGTGGCCATGGATGTGCAGTAGGTGCACGCTGGCAACTGCATTCTCTGAAACCAATTTATGCGAACGAAACGTCAAACCGGACCACATGGAACAGTTGACGCGCTATGTCCCACAAGGGGTTAGGGCAATTGACTATTATCTGAAAACAGGATTTCGGCATACTCCATTGAGGGGGCAATGGAGGCGAAATTTCTTTCTTCTGTGTTCAACAGTAGTCAAACGTGCGTTGTCAACTTCAAAGTGAAGATCTTTTCCTAATTTGAAGTAATTACAATGGTATGCCAAAATGTTAAACACAGCTAACACTATCATCTAATATTTAAAAATTATTTCATTTAAGTCGATAAGATAAACGGTTCAATTTTTGAAGCTCTTTAAAACCAAAATTTTTGTATTTTCTCGAAAAAAAAATCGACCAACTTTTTCTTGAATTTTTGCACACATAAAGTACTTATTCTGTCTCTAAATAAATTCCTTATTCTCTTATGATCGAATGCCGTTAACATTATTTTATCTTTACTTCTAAGTTTTCAGTAGGTACAGCCCTTTAAAATCAGGAAGATAGGTTTTGTTTCTGCGTTGGAATTTCACTAGTTGCACAAACTTCCACATAAAAACTTTTGTATAAATAGCATCATTTCTTAGTCCGGATGGCGCAACGGTTAGCACGTTGGCCTTCAACGCACTGGGCCCCGGTTCGATTCCGGGGAATTTACGTGTCGGACTATGAGCCCACTCAGCTGTTAAATGAGTACCCATTATGGGGTAAATTACGCGGTTGAGCGTGTTACTGATCACATACCTCTGCAGAAAAAACCGTCACGATCTAGAAAATGAGATGATGCTAACTCATCTCGAGGCCGTGGTTCAAATTGGACTGTTGTGCCAGTTATTTTTATTTTATCATTTCTTTGATCCAGAGCAGAGCAAAACATAGTGGAACAAAAGAAACGATACAGAACAAGAATTGTCAAAAGCGTCAATCGTGCATTCAGCTGCTCAGAATAAGTGCATTCCGTGTCACGAAGCAATATAAAAATCAATAGTAAACTGCAACCCCAGTAAATTCTGGATGAAAATCTAGGGACGCGGGAGCGTCCCGCCCCGCCAAAGAAAAACGAAAAAATCGCAAAAAAAAAAAAATGGAAAAGTGACCAACGCGACACAACAAGTACGGGTTTACGGACCTCTGTAGCTTGGGCCCCGGATACTTGTTCGGGCTAAAATTTGGTATGGTCATTGTCTCTGGTCATCTTACGAAATGTTGCAAATTTGATTCCGATACAAGGAAAAACACCCGAGATATGATAATTTGAAAATGGCTATTTTTCAAATTTTTCTTGTTCTCGTTGTTCTTTGACAGGGCTACAGCCTCGTAGGGAGCGTATTGAGGTCTGCTTTCTTTTCTCACGGATTGACTGTGTCCCAAGGGTGTGCATAGGTTATCATTTGCTCTGATCCGTGCAGTATATAAAAAGATACATCCAAAAATGTGAAATTTTATAGTAGAGTTTCTCGCTTAAGTCTTTTTGATAGTTTGAATGCGACACAGTAATTCACTCGCAGAGATCGCATGCCGACGGGGAGAGACGCAAACACTTGATTATGTGAGTAGTGACGACGACGGATGCAAAAGTCCGTGCGCTTCTCGGGTGAGGAGAACCATACGAGTTTATGGTTGTGGGCGTGGCTTGTGGCAAGTGCATGAATGAAAAATGTGTGATGAAAAAATTGAAATTGAATGTTTATGGCTGCATCTTAGGATGTCCGGAAAGAAAAAAACATGCTGTGTTGTATATGATTTTTTTCATTTATGACATATGAGATACGAATAGTGTATTTATAGATTCGAGGCAACTTGACTTCGTTCCTTCATGTACTCGTATAAACAAATTTCAGAAAGACGATTCATAAACGTCTAGGGTTATTTGGACTATACTGATGTAACAAACAAAAATCAATAAATAATATTTAACTAATAAATAGTAGTCCGGATGGCGCAACGGTTAGCACGTTCGCTAACTGACTGCTTTGACTGTTGCGCCAGTTATTTATTATTAATAAATATTGTAGTAAAATATTAAGTAATTTTATTAAAAACGTAAGTCTATAAAAAAAATAATTAAAAGCCTACACGCCAGTAATTAATTGTACATAATAATAAATTTTACAAGCACCTTAAAGCAGTTTTGAAATTCAAGTCATGGTTCTTCCTCTGTAAAACACATACATACATACGCTCAACCAAGTTATTTACCCCAAATGGGTACTCATTTAACACCTGAGTGGACTCATAGTCCGGCACGTAAATCCCCTTTTTTATCGAAGACTACCGCATTCAGTAGGAATCAAACCGGAGCCCAATTTATAGAAGGCGAACGTTGCTTACCGTTGCGCCATCTATTATATTACAGCTACTGCTATGCAAAAAGATATGATATCTCCCAAAAACAACTCTTGTAAAAAATTCCCCGCCAAGAAAAACCTCTCAGCCGCAAAAAGGATTGATATGAATACAATACCGCCAAAATACTCGTAGCTTCGCGCCTCACTATAGGGTTGGCATATTGAACGCTGATTGAATTAGTTAATTTCTTTCAACGCTGTTTGGCGGGGAGCTTCCTTTAAACAAAATACGTTGAACAATCTGAAGAAGAACGCAGTAGAAAATAGTCTATTAATCACTTCTGGCCTGAAGTGCATTTTTAGTCTTTTGTAAGGCGGGAGCTTTATAACGAGATCCGGGCGAGAAGCCAATAATACTTGACATAAGAGCTTACAGCACGATCCGCACGCAACTACTTATCCATAATTTCATCAGAACGACATCGTTGTCATTATCACTGTCATTTTGTCATTAAATCCGTTCGGCGATGAGTCTTTAGGCTACGAAGCCCCCCGCCAATCAACTTTGAAAGAAATTAACTAATTCAATCAGCGTTCAATATGCCAACCCTATAATGAGGCGCGAAGCTACGAGTATTTTGGCGGTATTGTATTCATATCAATCCTTTTTGCGGATGAGAGGTTTTTCTTGGCGGGGAATTTTTTACAAGAGTTGTTTTTGGGAGATATATTTTAACAAAAATAGCATAGGTAGTAGAATCAGCGCATGTGTGCACTATTCCTTGCAATTACAAAACAAAAAATAATTATTGATGCGGAAAGTGGCATAATGTCACGTCCAGGCCATTTAACTTTTCAACTGTGAAACATATTAACAGTATTATACAAAAATATTTCTGCTCCAGAACATCATCCAGAACAATTTGTTAGTGTCATACGGGCAAATGTTCCAGAGCAATGCGCAAAGAAACGAGCTTAATGTGTCAAATAAATTGAGCTAAACGCAAAAATTATTTATATTTGATACAAAATTAATTCCCTTGAAGCTACCTTTTTTCCGTTTATTTATATCCTAAAAGGGCAACTTGTCTTTCTTCAGAGAATGGTGCAGATGACACGCGACATGAGCAAGTACGTACATGTAATAATAAGATTCAAGTAAAAGTATCTTCAATTGTCAATATGAGATATCAACACACATCCTAAGTGCTAAGCTAAGTCGCTATCATGATGTTTTATGGGCATTGCAAAAGACAGAATTTGCATATAAATCCATCCGCAACTGTTTGGCATAAACATTTTAAGAAGACATAAAGTCTGCAATAATTCTCCCATGTGTTAGACATTTGCACGATGAACATATATTTTAATTTGATCAATATGATACTTTGCCAACTACTCGTATGTACTTGTTATGTTTATGTCATGTTATGGCAAAAGTTTACGGAGATATTAAATGCAATTTTTTTTTGACTCTGTACAATAAAATAGTACAGAGGCGCCTGAATCGAATGCAAATTAATGTAGTGATAATGATCGTCGTACATTTCAACAAATATTTTCATTTCCAGCCTGTTTTGTGTCTTCTTAGCTTTTCTTACGACCCAATCTCTTCTCATCATATAATATTGTACATTAGGGTATTTCTTTGTTTTTTTTTTTATATACACTCCTCCTAATCGCAAGCTCCTGAGAAAACACAAATTTTTAATCAGTGTAATAGTGATGTAAAATGATTTTCAATCGTTAAAGTAATAGAGAGAGAATCGCTACATTCTGATCCCGAATCATGTCGGCTTTCAGAAACGAAGTTGACTCTAAAGGTCGACATCATTCGGGATCGGGTGTCCCGACTCTCTTTCACCTTCATGGATATACAATGTTTTTACACTGTCATGTTCTCGGGACGTGCTTGGTAGCCGTGTGATCTCGGTCACCGCTCTAGGATGCTACAACTAGGGAGACAGAGGTTCAATCGTCAGCGCGTTAATAAAAAAACTGAGTGTGGGTACTACTAGAACTCCCACAGCGCTCCGAGCTTGTCAGTATAAAGACCAAGCGGATAGAAAGTGCATGCTAGCAACTGCACCAGCCGGAAAATATATGCTATTTTAACGTCAACAAGGCATAGTAATACAAGAGATGTTGACGCGTCCATGCCCCTGGAGGGATCAAAGCAATTAGCATACGTTCTCGAGCACGCGACCAATCTCATTACATAAATATTTATTTATTTGCAATTCAACGGACTATAGTCCCTATGACATAAGAAAATACAGAACGGTAGTCAATTTTTATGTGCAATTCACTAAAAAAAAATATTTTAATTCATACTATTAAGGGGGTGAAACCACATTAGGAGGGTCATTTGCACCGATTTTTTTTTTTGATGGGAAGAATTAACTAGAATTCAATCAAATTTTAACATCGTTTTATTCATATTTCGAATTATTTATCTAATTTCTTTTTTTTAATAATTTAAGCCAAAAATAACAAAGTTGCGCAATGCTGTCCCCTGAAGGCCGTAAATAGAGTTCTCCAATTGCGGGACGTATAGCGATTCCAATTTTTATCCGAAATCAAAAAGGTTTTAATTTTACATTATTAACTTATTTTCTAAGAATATGAGCCTGAATGCAGGTGAAAATAATAGAATTAAATATTTTGCAGGTGATGGAAAAAATTATTTCAATTTTCACAATTTTGGAAAAAAACACCCTTCAAAATATGATATCATCCCAAATGTTGGTTCATATTCTTCGTAATTTTAAAAAGAATCATACTTTCAATTTTCATAATGATCGATGTATTACTTTTTGAGTTAGTCTTCCCGCAAACGTGAAAAAAAGTCATTTTGAGAAAAACCTGTTTGAAAAACAGAATATAACCGAAATAATCCCTTTTGTTGATGCTCCTAGTACCTTCTATACTGTTATTTGAAAACAAAGATGCAAAAAAAGGGTTCCGCTACAAGGCTACGTAAGTACATAAAGCGACTACCTGAGGTAGTGCTCCGCCCTACCCCCTAGAGTGCGCTCGAGACTTTAGACTATACCCTATGAGCGGTGGGTTCTATGCTCATTAAATCTAAACGAATGCGAATTTCGCTTTGAAATTTTGGCAGCGTATTCTTGGACTGTTAAGCTAACAATTTATGCAATAAAAAAATTGGATTTCTTGAACCTCCTAATGTGGTTTCCCCCCTTTAATAGCCCACTGAATAAACGGATCAAAAAAGAAATAATCTCTGGAAAGCTGAAAATCATTTTGATCGGTTCATTTAGGGCTGAAAGGAACCTACTTAGATTTTCGCCACCCAGCCTCTCGGGCTTTAGACGGGGAAGCCGAAAAACCGCGAAATTTGCGGACTTTTTTCTGTTTTTTTTTTTGGCTATAGCTATTAAAAGAGCCATTTTTGCGACAAGCCTCCTCCTGATGTATTAAATAGCATTTAAATTTACGTCGATTGCATCCATAAAAATCCGGTTCGGTTGAGTGGTATTGCAAAAATCGGCAGTCAAAAGACACTAATTAATCCCATCTTCGGCAAAAATTTCAAGTGACCCATCTTTAAACGGCCATAAATTGGAAACGGCTGATCCAAATGATAAACCAAAAAAAGCTTGTTATAAAGCATCGAATTTTGTGTAAAATCAGTACCTAAAATTTTAAATTCGGTTAAGGGGAGCGGGAGTAATGAAAGATTTTCAAAATTCCAATGCCTCAGTTTTAAAGCTATCGAGCTGAAATTTTGTACAGATGGTGGGGATGACGAAGAGGAGTAGAACCTGAACACACTACGTACGAATCAGATAATCTAATGCTACACCTTTATAATTGTTTCTCTTTATATTTGATGATCACATTTCTGTGTTTTCTTGGATTGATTCAACCACTTTCTTTTTTTTTCAGCTTCCGACATTTCTGCACATAATTGAACTGCATCGTAAGTTCAATTACTACTTAACATTTCAATTTTTGATTTCTACTTGTAAATTTGAAAATTTCGACTTTTGTTAATTTTTCCGCTGTGTATATACATACTTTCTCATAGGTATATAGGTGAGGTATTTATAGGTACATAAGTGAGTTATATAGGTGACGTGTATAAGTGAGGCGCCTCCTTTTCAGAGGCCGACAGCAAGCATTGAAATTTGGAAAATCTTTCATTACTCCCGCTCCCCTTAACCAAATTTCAAATTTTAGGTACTGATTTTACACAGAATTCGATACTCTACAAGATTTTTTCGGTTAATCATTTAGATCAAACGTTTTAGATTTATGGCCGTTTAAAGATGGAATCACTTGGAATTTTTGTCGAAGATCGGAAAAATTTGTGTTTTTTGACTGCCGATTTTGGTAATACCCCTCAACCGAATCGTATTTTTATGGATGCAATTGATGCAAAGTTTAATGCTCTTTAATACATCAGTAGGAGGCGTATCTTCAAAGCCTCCTCATGGCTATCGTGTCTATTAGGGTCTAAGAGTGCAATTTAAAGTAACCTCATTGTTCTGAATTTGAAACTCAGCCAATGTCAAGTATTGTCCATAATTGTATTATTAATTTTAAACCATAGTCATATTCTATAAGTAAATATAAGTACATATTCCTATTACGGGCGCCTGCCAACAAACTTGTGTTGAAGATCCAAGTAGGTAACGCTATCTTCCAATTTAGGCGAAATTCACACACACGACACCGCGCTGCACGACTGCTTGAAATTTCAGTCGAGATACACAGCATCAAATGGGCGGATTCACACTCATCGCTCAGCATGCGATACGATCGACTATGCTTGGCTATTGTGCGTGGCTGCGTCGTGCAGCGCGGTGTCGTGTGTGTGAATTTCGCCTTAGACCACAAAAAAATTAGTTATGTACCTCTCGCTGATGACAGTCAATTCATAGTTCAAGCGCTCCCACTGGAAAACTCTATACATATCATCGATATGACCCGTGTTTTTTCTATTCAACTTTCACTCTCACTTTCAATTTGCATACATTCAATTCGAATCGTCAATTTATTTACTATTTTAATATTCAAAACAAACAAACAAAAGCCAAACTCACTAACTGATATTTATTTTTTCTTTCAACAAATCGACGTTTATCGAAATGTTGCTAATTTATTGTCTAGTCTGCGAAAAATGAGACATTGCATTGCTTTATGAATTTGTGGATTTGCCATAAAATTGTTGTGCTGCGAGTATATGTATGGTTGAGAGATTATTCACACTTTTGAATTTAAACACTTATTAACGATGTTTATAAGTCATAAAGAGGAAGACAACCCTAATAGGGAAATACCGCGGTTATGACTTGTCTGTGTTTGTTTTCTTTAATTTTATAGTGCAGTTGAACATGTGTAAATAATTTAGCACAGGGATCGTATACGAGTAATAGTGATGACATTGTTTGTTTGTTTGTTTTTTTTTTCTTCTGAGAAAGTTTATCAACTTCTTTGTTTAAAAATATCAGGCATTGATAGGGGAAATTACATTGTTTTTATGGAAAATTGTACTGACGTAGGTTCTCCTCAACCATACTCCGCGAAATCCCCCACCCATGGATCGACCTCTGGTTCCACCTCTAACAAGGCATTGTTTTTGCCACAGGCTGTAATGGACGGTTTGGTGGGCATCCGATGCTCGTGGGGGCGGAGCCTTAGGTAGCATAATTACCGTGAAGTACGGGCCGTGCCATCTGGCGAAGAAAGAGGCCCCACAACGAGCAAAGCAGTTGCGTATGCTTGCCGTAGCTCAGTTCAGGATACGTGGGTGGGGTTTTCGCCGTTCGTTGCCCATGTCCTTTACGTATTAATAAAAATTCATAGGCCTGGCGAAGACAACACAAGCAGGGGAGGTAAAAATGGGGAATAAAAAAAAATTGAATGGAATGGTTGGCGGGCGGCTTAGTTGCCCTCGCGCTGACAGTGGGGTCCAGGCGTAATGGAACCCTCGGCGTCTGGTTTCGTAACACCGACAGCTCAGTACTCATCAGGTGCTGCTATAGATCTGCCGATTGAAGCAGCACTACCAGGATATGGTCCATTGCAGGTGGTTCATTACAGGGCGGCTTCTACATATATACATAACATACTGTATATACTACATTTCCCCATTATTCCCCATCATCATATATTCACCAACAGGTCACAGAGAATTACTGAGAATCCAGCGGAAGCGCAACACTGCATTCCTTGCCGTAATTCACTCATGAACTCTGTAAGCTGCTGAGTACATGAATAATACAATAATGCAATACTACTAGGCAATCAAAAATTTTAAACGAACGTGAAAGGACAATCCTGGCAAACAGAAAGGTGCCCAGGGCTCCTCCGCTCTATGTCCGGATACCGAAGATGCTCCAAATACCGCTAATTCAAAGCATTTATGGACACCTTAGATACGTGGCTAAGCCACAAGAAACAAACACAACACCAGGATTGCCTTGTTGAACTGACTCTAAAAGGAAAAACTGCTCTATAGAAAGGATGAGGTGCTACAGAGGAAAGCACAGCTACTTGAAGGGAAACCGAAGCGTATATACCCTAGACTTGTACAGGCCTAGTGGTGACACCAAAAGTACCAATTGGCAACGACCATATGCATTAAAAGTGAGTTTCCTATATGACCAGTTTATAAGGGAAGTTGGCACTCATTCAGGGATGGGAGACCATTCTCAAAATCAATTAACCAACCCATTTTACAAATATTGTCGAGTTTTTCAAGCAGCTAGCTTCATTCTATCGAAAGTTATTGCTTATTTGAAGTCTGACTTGTAGGTGAGGTCGAGGCTTCGTTTGTCGAATCTTGCACATTTTTAATAACAACCAACTAGATCCCAGTACAAACATTTAACCAAAACTCCAAGTCACTGGCTTCATTTTATCGAAAGTTATTGCTTATTTGACGTTTCATCTGTAGGGGAGGTAGGGGTTCCTTGGGTCGGATCTTGCCCATTATTGCCACTAACCAATTAGATGACCCTACAAACATATAAACAAAATTTCAAGTCTCTAGCTTCAATCTATCGAAAGTTATCGCTTATTTGAAGTTTCATTTGTAGGGGAAGTAGGGATTTTCGTTGGTCGAATTTTACGTGTTTGCGATATCAGCCAGCTGAATCCTACTACAAACATTTGACCAAAATGTCAAGTCGCTAGCTTTATTTCGTCGTAAGTTATCGCTTATTTTAAGCTTCATATCTAGGGGAGATGGGGGTTCCTTAAGTCTGATCTAACCCATCTTTAATACCAACTAATTCAATCTCAGTTCAAACATTTGACCAATTTCAAGTCGCTGGCTTCATTCTATCAAAAGTAATCTCTTATTTGAAGTTTCATTTGTAGGGGAGGTAGGGGTTCCTTGGGTCGGATCCTGCCCATTTTCAATGCCAAATAACTAGATTTTACTACCAACGTTCTGCCAAATTTTTAACTCGCTAGTGTCGTTTTATCGAAAGTTATTCTAATTAAAGTAATATTTAATTTTTTGAATTTTGTAGCGGAGGTAGGCGTTCCTTTGATCTGATTATGCCCAACTTACCAAAACCCAAACAGCTTCTCACCCCAGGGTTACCTGCCAAAAATCAGATGTATACGTCAATTGGTTCAAGAGTTATATACAAAAAACCTGAAAAGTAGGGTAGCACGGGGCTCTTTGTAAAAAAATCACCGTTAGTTTTCAACTGATCGATTTTACTTTTCCAGGAGAGTATAAGAATACCCTCACGAGCAATCTACAAAAGCTAGAGCTTTTCTAGTTTATTTAATCGGGAGTTATAGATACATTTAATTATTTCACATATGTAGGGGAGGTAGGCGTTAGCCTGATCACGCCCATTTTCAATACCAATTAACTAGATCATACTTTCAATATTTGACCAAAATTTCACGGCTCTAGCTTCATTCTATCGGAAGTTATCGTGCGAACGGGCAGACAGACATGGCTAAATCGAATCAGCAGATTACCCTGATCATTTATATATATATATATACAATACATTGCCATACCTCCGGAGCCTCCTTTAAGGTGTTACATATTTCCGTCGTGACAAAAACAATATACCCTATACTAAAAGTCTAGGGTATAAATATGTGAAGTAAAGATGGTTAACTCCTAAAACTTACCAGGACATTGTCCATTGCAGGTGGTTCATTACAAGGCGTCCCTTGCTATTATCAATCCTGGTATCAGTGGTGGGTGACACTGAGTTTATCGAGTACAGCGGAATTGAAACTACACTACTCCAAAATATCATGTTCGCAGAAAATTTCTTAGTCTGATTCCGGTGGGAAGTCTATGGACGGGGGTTATGCCCTTGATCCGAGACCGACGACGGGGCCGTGGTATTCCGTATTCCCGACTTTTCTAGTGTCTTACAGGCGAAGGTTTCGGCGATCTCGAAACTTCGTCCTAGTTAGGAAATCATGTCGCTACTGTGACAGACATCACTATTTACATGGACAGTCACGAGGCGATTCCATCTTGACGACATCTAAACACATTGAGAGCTGCTCTTTCGCCTTAGCAGAGATTTTCAATATCACCCTCTGTTGAATCCCGAGTCATATTGATATGTAACTGCATGAACTGGCTTGGGAGGGTACAACTGGGGCGGTTGACGAAAGACGAAAGAACATTTAAATGCCATACGCCAAGTTCAAACTGTCGATTAAGACCGTTGCTGTGGACAGGGCTAATACTCGTATAAGATACGCCAACACTTATCAATTAACGAGGATGATTTGGCCGATAATTGATTTCAGCCGCTCAGCGGACCTGTTGTCGCTAAATAGGAAGCACATTGACAGGGCTGTAGGGGTTATCTTGGAGCACTGCTCAATCAAGGAGCTCGTCTGGAAGCTCCATCTTCCTCATAACGACATCTGTAGGAGTTGTGGATGGGGAGGAGAGCATTCTCTACCTTCTCGGTCATTGTCCGAATCGACATTGCCTTGGCTGGCAGAAAAAGGGTAATGTTAGTCTTGTACGATCTGAATAACCTTAGGAATATGTCTGCACACGCAGTCTGGTTTGATATGTAAAATAGGTAGGTTCTAATGGAGGTCATTTTTTGTGGTACAACAACGCATGCAATGGTGGTCCAAGTGTGCTGTGATGCAACATGGCAGCCCTTGTACCTAACTTAACCGAACTGAATTTTTTTGGGAATATTTTCGTTAGAAAAGTAGAAAGAATAATTAGAAGTCCCTAAAAATACGTTTCTAATTCTAATATTATACATCGTTAATAAAAGTGAGCGACGGTGTTAATATAATAGGGCTACAATACATTTAAATTGAATATTAACACAAGTGAGTATTAATATATGTCAGCTTGTACTGTACTTGCTAACGAAACGTTAACTACGCCTCGGATAAAGACTTCAGACCGTCTGTGGCTAGCTAGCTACATACATAGCGCGCGTCACCTCTGGTCACTACTGAGGGGTATCGACACATGCGTGTCGAAAGCTGGCGCGCGTCATCTCTAGTCACTACTGAGGAGGTTTCGACACTTAGGTGCCACAGACGGTCTGAAGTCCTTATCCGAGGCATAGTTGACATTTCGTTAGCAAGTACAGTACAAGCTCACTTATATTAAGAAAGAGGTTTCGACACATAAATGTCGAAAGCTCCTCAATAGTGACCGGAGGTGACGCGCGCTAGGTATTTAGCTCGGCTCTCGTCGCGTGGTCCTGTCAGTTTCGCTAAAGGGGTTGAGAAAAAATTGCGCGGCTGAACCCAAGTTCGGGGAGGGAAGCGCGTAGCCCCAACGCCATCAAGGGACTCCCGTGCTAGATGCAGGGATGGGTATAGAGGATTCGTAGGCCATCATTTTAGTATGTATATTTTTGCTAGGGACATCTCGTTTGGTTTCGACACTCGGACCGACTCGTTTAATTTATTTTTGTAACAAAGCAAAGGCAGTTGTGACCTCCTTAAACTCCGCCTACACTACCGATAGCCAAGATATCTAGCGCACGTCCCATCATTATGATTGAACAACCATTCGTCGACCTGCGTCCTCATTTGAGATTGCCTCAACAGAAACATTTGTTACACCCCGATACTTATCGAAATTGGCCGAGGATATCGGCGTCCCTTCCCTTGTGCATTGCTTCAATACTCCCAATACTCCCAATGTAATTCTTCCTATCCGATTGAATGCGACACGGGGCGTCCCGATTCCTTTTGTAGCTCATATGCATCGTCACTTCTGAACCAAGACTACCATAAAAAGCAATTAAATTACGGACGTTACGTATCCAAATATGTATTTTATAAAGCAATAATACTATTAAATTAAATTTCCTCATAGATGATACCATATTCATCACAACACTTATCTATTCTTATGCAATCGCAAAACAATACTGCACAGCAATGTGTCTCAAATCATGCGCTATCATCTCTAATCACGAACATAGTATTTTAATATGTATTTTAATGTGGGTCATTAGGCGCGTTTTTTTTTAAGCAGTTATGAAGAGCAGAGTAGGTTAAGACAACACAGTTACACTAACAATTTGATCTGAGCTGCGAAGGTTAGTGCAAGAATTCTACTCCGTTAAGTAGTCTGCGTTTGCAGGCGCAGGCGCCGCGCCGCAGGTGTCGACGTTTTCTTGTAGTTTAACAGTTTGGGAAGCACATAAAGTTAATTTCCTATCAATAAAATGTTCTTTTTGTGCAATTATTTGGAATACAAACATGCAAAATAATGTTGCTGCCTAAAAGAAATTTGTCCGATTGTATATGTACTAAGGATTTAAGTTTTCTCTTGAAATTTGAGTTGACATTTGAATTCTAACTAAACCAAGACACACTCCCAGCAAAAACATGCCCAGTTTTCTTGTTCGCTACCCGAATTTGCTCTCGATGGTTTTTTTTTTTTGCCGCTTAAACTGCTCTACTCTGCTCTGTACAAAAAAAATGCAGCTATTGTTTCAGAGCACTTTGCAATCAACAAATAAATTCTCAAACAGTGGTCGGTATATCTATCTTCTATACATATTTGCATTTGCATCTTTACTATTGGTCTACTCCACACCCTCTGGCATATGTTTTTCGTTTAACGTTGAATTTAAATGAGGAATTCCGTATTCTGCAAATTGAGTCTCGCGAATTGCCAAATTGCTCGATTGTGTCATATTGATTTCAATTGTATTCCAATGTCAATCGGCAGATAAAAAATAAATAAAATGTCCCAGGAGTATTGCCAAACTCCAAGACATTGCGCAATCGCCTGCAATAGACAACTTGTTGAATCCTTTGATCGAAACACGTACCCACGTCTCTAATGGACGCTGGATATAAATGTATTTAAAATAAAATTCGAAAACAAGAAACACGCGTGATTCGAATTCAATTAATAAATGATTTTTTTTCTGGTTTTCTGTATTTTTTTTTTTCTGCAATATACGAGTACTCGCATGTATAGATAGTTGGCTGTTGTTTGGAAGTCATTTGACGTCATAACTAGTGCAAATTGGACGACCACAAAGCAAAGCAGATGTACAACGAAATAGCAATTTGGCATAGGCTAGGATTGTTGCAAAAAAAAATATATATTGAAAAAACAACAACAAACAAATCAGTGATAAATTTGTTCTATAACGGACGTGAAATTTCGGTGGCGATATAATGACTTAATTTAATAAAAGAAATAGTGGACATCCCACAGGAAGAGATTGAGACCATCACGGAGACCATGGATGACTTTTGATATCAATAGCTATCATACTCGTAGATTTATTCAATTAATTTTGCAAGGTTATTCCAGCCGACATGCACAACTCACGACTTTAGTAGCGGCCGTGTGAGTATGACGGACAACTACAGTCTTAAGACTCCAAGTCTCCGCTTCTCACCCGTCGAGTATTGCAGACTTGAGTATCCCCGTGTGAGCAGTGCCTTACTAATAAACGCGGCTATTATACTTTGATTTAAAGCATAGTATACAACACGTGCTATTCGATCGCTGCCCGAGTACCGCCGTGAGAGCATTGGCAATTCACGGCTGCTATTCGGCAAGTTTTTGGTTTCATGACCGTGCAATGCGAAAGGGATTACGCTCACATCTGTCCTCTAGACATATCTTTAACGGTTCGATTTAAGCCGGATCTGAAAGCCGGCTTAACATTGCGCTGTAAAATTTTGACGCGTTATCGATCTGTGTATTTCTCCATAGTAAAATGGCATACCTTAGGTAGTTGAGATTTTGAAAATTTCACCTGTCTAGAATACCTTAGCATTTAGAGATTAAAGTTTTTCAAGAAGCTGGTCTTCAATTCATATCTAAAATTTTGCCAACTCAATAGTGAAAGTAAGACACCCTCAGGATCAGTTGGTCACTTCACAATTTTATGATAGTGCTCACGTTTTTCATCCACTCTATGGAAATTTTCTACGGGAAATTCAAAACACGACCAACTTTCTTGACCTCTACACCGTGAATCATATGCATAGATACTCATAATTAAACGACTGGCATTCCACGCTACGTAGGAGTTTTCCTCGGATCAGGTCCCATAAGTCAATTGAAAGCAATCAATCCGTCACACAAGTGCTAGATATTTTACAGAATCTCTCTAAACATCTCAGCTACACATGTACTTCAACTGTGTATTTATCGATCGTATCTGTCGGCAGGTTTCATAAACTCATTTCATTTAATGTGCATGGAAACGATTGTTTTCTTCACCTTCAGGTAAACAGTGGTCATTAAAGTTGAAAAATAACGATTGCATCTTTTCAATCCAGATGAAGCTTTTAAGATGCTATTTTGTTGTTTTTCCTAACGATCGGCAAGGATGACATGAATGTTGTGGGTTGTTTGGCGGAAGTTTTATGGGTTCTGCTATTTTGTGAAGATAATCTTTGTGCTGATCTGAGTGTCCTACGGGTGTTAAGAAAGTAGCATAATGGTGAATGCTAGTAAATCATAACTCATTGAAGGCTTCCAGCGATATTTTATCTGTAACAAGATTTCTATGTATGTCCGTCAACGAACGATTGTGCACTAACCGTTTAAAAGCGAAGTTCTTCAATATCTGGCTAATCAACGTCCACTCACCGACTGAAGGCAAAGATGAACAAATCAAAGATGACTTTTTCAACATTCTAGACAGACTCTGATTCCCTACCGTCCAATGACGTAAAAATCATATTGGGAGATTCCAATGCCAAAGTCGGGAATGACTCTTTATTCCGTGGAACAACCGAAGGTTACACAGTCTCCACGAAGAATGCAATCAAAACGGCCAACGCCTCGTAGTTTTTACTAAATTGCCCTAACCCCTTGTGGGGCATAGCGCATCAACTATTCCATGTGGCTCAGTTGACGTTTCGTGGCATAAATTAGTTTCAGAGAATGCAGTTGCCAGCATGCACCTCTTGCACATCCATGGCCACGAACGTCGTCGTGGACGCGATTCGAACCCGAAACGCCGGTAGTCAAACATGAGACTGATGCCTCAACACACTGCGCTACCGGTTGCCCCCTTCGTAGTTTTTGTCAGCAGTAGAGACTAGTCATTAGCTCTACTCTCACATCGACGCATACATAAAAGAAGCTGGACATCCCGGATGGCTGTACTGACGACTTAATAGACCATGTTCTCATCCAACGAAGATGGGTGTGGAGTACTCTCGACGTACGTACATTTAGAGGGGCAAACTGTGACCCTAATCACTATCTTGTAAGACTAAATACCGCTGGCGTATGTCCAAAGCCTATCTAACTAAAGCTAACCCCCTCCGAAAATTCAACATCGCAAAGTTGGAAATACCGGCACTAGCAGAGGAATACGTATCGATGCTTGTTGAATGACAAATACAACCCGCTCTTCAAAACACCTCAACAAGATCCTTGGACGGTACGTGGAATGTCTTCAAGGACAAAATAAAGGCAGTTTCGGAACATGTGTTGGGGTACGAATCCCAGCGCAGGAAGAAAGATTGATTCGACTATGAGTGCTTAGAAGTGGCGAAGAAGAACCAGACCGAAGCTTCGCTTCCAAAGCGTATATACCCTAGACTTGTACAAACCTAGTGGTGATATCAAAAGTACCAATTGGCAACGACCATTTGCATTAACAGTGAGTTTCCTATATGACCAGTTTATAGGGGATGTTGGCACTCATTCAGGAGGATGTTAACCATGCTCAAAATCAATTAACTAACCCATTCTCCAAATATTTGTCGAGTTTTTCAAGTCGCTAGCTTCATTCTTTCCAAAGTTATTGCTAATTTTAAGTTTCATTTGTAGGGGAGATAGGGGTTCCTTGGGTCAGATCTTGCCCATCATTGTCGCCAACCAATAAGATCACGCTATGAACATTTAAGCAAAATTTCAAGTTGCTGGCTTCATTCTATAAAAAGTTATCGCTTATTTGAAGTTTCATTTGTAGGAATTCTCTTTAGCCTCGGAAGGAGAAGCCTCAAGAAGTAACAACTTAAACGCCGTATACGGTGTCATCAAGGAGCTTACAGGTGGTCGTAACTCCTGCCAACATCCGGTGAAGGATAGTGATGGAAAGCTACTTGTCTTGGAGGAAAATCAAGTGAAGCGGTGAAAAGAACACTTCGCCGCGGTTTTGAACCGTGTAACCTCTGGTGAAGTTTGCCCTCAAAGAGATAATTTAGCTAACCATCAAAATGTGCGTACACGGTCCACTGCCCCGACTAAAGAGGAAGTAGTCGCTGCAACTATTGAACTAAAACGAGGAAAGGCCGCCAGACTCGACGGTATTCCTCCCGAACTTTATCAAGCAGCGCCAAGCGTAACTGCCGATTTGCTGCACCCACTTGTTGGTAAAACGTGGAATAAAGAGACCTATCCCACTGAGTGGAAGGAAGGTTTGATCATCAAACTTCCGAAGAAGCGTTGCCTCACAGACTATAATAATTGGAGAAACATTTGTGTGCTTCCTACCGCTGCAAAAATAATAGCTAAAATAAAATCGTCCGGGAAAGACTTAGGGCTCACTTAGAAAGCACAATTGATGAAGAGCAGGCTTGCTTTCGATCCGGATTCTCCCGTGTCGATCACATTAACACCTTGCGAATCATCATCGAGCAATGCGCCGGGTACGATTCTCCGCTTCACTTGTTTTTCATCGATTTCGAGAAGGCTTTCGGGAGTGTGAACCGGGAATTTATTTGGGCGGCCTTGTGCAGGAGAAGCATCCCTGAGAAGCTTGTGGCTATTATTAAGGCAAAATGCGAAATGTCGCGTTCTACATAAAGGTAAGGTGTCGGGGGACTTTGAGATTCGAAGTGGAATTCGGGGTGGATGGTCTCACCGATCCTATTCCTCATAGTGATCGGCGATGTGTTGCATGCAGCCCTATCCGGACTAGATAGAATAACTGAATGGACTTTGAAATCTTATCTACAACATCTTGACTACGCTGACGACATATGCCTACTCTCTCACCAAATCATGGATCTGTCCGCAATGGCTTTAGATTTCGAGAGTGAGGCAAGCAAGGTTGGGCTAAAGATTAATACCAACAAGCCCAAGGTTCTTAGCCTGCCATTGCGATAAAGAAATCCGACGCCTATTGCCACCAATATTAATGGGCAGCCTGTGGAGAAGGTGGACAACTTTGTCGACCTGGGTAGCATTGTTGCCAAAAATGGTGGTACGGAGCAGGAGATCGTTCGTCGTATCAACCAGGCTGAATGCGCATACGGCATGCTGTCTAAAATCTGGCAAAGCAGTTATCTCAGCATCAAGACCAAGCTGGGCCTGTTTCGCTCCCTGTCTGTGCTCTCTGTGCTTTTGTATGGGAGCAGCACATGGAAAGTTTTCGTAAGAGTTACCATAAAGTTGCAAGTTTTCGTCAACTCATGTCTTCGTCGAATTATAAAAATTTTCTGGCCCAATACAATATCAAATGAAGAGCTAAGGCGGCGTACGGGGCAGATGCCAATCGACGAATTGATACGCAGCCGAAAATAGCAGTGAGTAGGTCACACATTGCGGAAAAGTAATAATTGCATTGCTTTGCATGCCCTGATATGGAACCTCATTTCCAACCAAGGTCGACCAAGAGGGGTCCTAAAATCACATGGCGTCGATCTGTGGCAAAGTCGTGTAGTGCGCTGGGTAAGTTTTTGGGGAGTTGCGCCCCATTGTCCAGAACAGAGTACGATGGCGCGCAGGAGTAATTGACGCGCTATAACCTACCAGGGTAAGGCAAAGTAATACTTTTCAGATTGATGCAGTGGTAACGTATGAGGACCGGCTACCCGACGGACCAAGGTTCGAATCCAGCAAGTAAAGAAAATTCAATAAATTTTAATTCTAAATAAAATGAAAATATAGTATGGAAACTGACAGCATACGGATGTGCATAGAAAGAAGATTTGAGACATGTTGAGAACAAAAAAAAGAGCTGCTAAATATTTTCTAACTGCATATAGTCATCATTCTATAAGCCTTCTTTTATTTATATTATCGAACCAGTAATGATCCGATAATACTACTGTAAAGCACATGATGTACATGTGTTTAGGATACTATAAGTTCAAACAGGAGCAAAAAAATCGTCAAATCGCCAAATGGAGCTACTATGGGAAGTTTATTTTATTTTATTATTATAGAAGCTTAAATTGTTAGTTGGGTTGGATGGAACGGGCTTAAAGTACCGATGAACATCATCGCTCTTTTTGTGTCATTAAAATATTCCGTGAAAAGAACGCATCTCATAATTCACCGCCTTCATTTGATAACATTGTGCTAATCAAATATAAATGTCAGCCAAAATCATTGAAATAAACAACAAGATTATCTATTAACAGAACCATCCATTAAAAAAGAGAGAAATTCGTGTGAACAATCTAAAATTATTAGCAAATAAATTCGGAGAATTGTCTAAACGCATATCCTTCAACTAATATGCCAATGCACGCTGTGCCATTTCGTTTTGTTTTCCACCAACGCAAGGCTTAAGCAGCATGCCTGAAATTGTTGATGTGGTGTTGACGAAATTAGACGGACGCTCACCGGGGAAAGAAGCTTTTGGCACGCCTCCCAAAAAACGCAGCATGACCAATATTTGTTTTTCTCCGCATGACCACTTGTATATACGAAGATCCATACCGTAATTTCACCACCAGAATAAATCCTGTGATTCATAAATTTCCTGGATTTTGCGGCTTGCATTGGTGAATTTAGTGGTGAGGTGGAGGTTGGCAAGGTGTCTCGCTTTACTCATTTTCAGCTGAACAGATTTATAGGCATGGGAACCGCACTTAGGTCAGTCTTGGTCTCAGTCGACTTATTTTATGGGCCTGCCTCTGCTCGTGATGCTGCTGGCCGCGCTGTGTTTTCTCATCAAAGAAATGATTGTGATGGAAGCGACTTGGTTGGGAATGAGAAATGGGCATTCCTGTCGTGTAGCACCACTAGCAGTTCTGATGTTCATCATGTAAAGCTAATAATATTGGAACTTTTTCAGTTTGATATATGGCCGCACTTTTTGAGATTTGCCGCGTGACGTTTGGATATGTGCGCGAGGGAAAACAGTTGGGCCATTTTAATTGTGTTCATTATTGTTCATTTTTATTAATTGAGAAAGGAATGCTTTTGGGGCGGTTGTACATATGAGGTGTTGAGTATACGTTTGACGTAATATTATTGTTCGAAATTCCATTGTATTTTTAGCATATGATGTACGGATTCAAATTGGTATGATGCTGTCATGCAAAGAGGGTTGTAAATTATGCTCATCGATTGAGTCGAATAATAGAAATGATAATATGTATGGGAATAGTGGAAAGCAGGCGGAATATTGTGAACGAAAGTCCTAGAAGGGATTATGAAACAGTCGATGGCGTTCAAAGTCGTTCAATTGAAATATGCACAACAATCTGTATAAAATTGCCTTAAACCCCCAGTGGTGGACCTTGTTGATATTTCATTAGCAAACAAATTTCGGATGGTGCAGTTACTAGCAAACACCTCCTATTCGAATGTGGGAGCTCCAATAGTACACTCAGGTGGTTATTTGATTTGACATTAACGCGCGGGGAACTGAACTCCTGAACTTTAGGTTTGCGAATCGTAGAGGGGCGATCGAGACTTCACGGCGTCCGAGCGCGTTGCACTACTATCTACAAAATTAAATTAGTTGTGTTGTTTCATCATCATCATCGTGGCGCGACAGCCCGACGTCGGGCCTTGGCCGCCTGGATCGTTGTCCTCCAATTATCTCGGTCGCGTGACCGCGTCCTCCAATTTTCGAAGCCCAGCAGCTGCGCGGCGTCCACACCTACTGAACTCTCCCAACGAGATCTCGGTCGTCAAGGCAGTCTCGGTTCGTCGACCAGTTCTGGATTCATTACTCTCTTTGGCATGGGATCATCGTCCATTCGTTGTACATGCTCTGCCCATTGAAGTCGTTGTAGATTGACAATTTTCGAAACTTTCAGCTCACCGTACAGTTCATACAACTCATGGTTGTACCGGATCCGCCAACCATCTCGATCGCAAACAGCCCCGAAAATTCGCCGTAGAACCTTACATATGTGACTAGCATGTTTCCGGAGGCTTGAGTTAGTGTCCATGCTTCGCAGCCATAGCATAGCACTAGTCGTATAATGGTTTTGTACACGCGGAGCTTCGTGTTTCT
The DNA here is from genome assembly GCA_964017055.1 of Chloromyia formosa. Lineage (NCBI taxonomy): Eukaryota > Metazoa > Arthropoda > Insecta > Diptera > Stratiomyidae > Chloromyia > Chloromyia formosa. The sequence goes on along the minus strand of OZ024818.1, from coordinate 44,415,417 downwards.
GCCCACATGCTTCGATTTCATTATGCGGAGAACCGAGAAAAAATTCTTAATAGCTAGCTGTATCCGTCGCTTGATTTCGTCAGTTTCGTTGGCGTCCCTTGACAAGTTGGAACCCAGGTATATGAAGTCGTTCACGAGCTCGATGTTGAGGTACTCTACATTGATGCTTGATTCTGCAGGTGTCCTTGTCGTCGATTGCATCATTATTTTAATTTTACCCTCGTTGATACGTTGTCTAACTTCTTTTGCAGCGGTATTGAGCGTATGCAGAAGTTCTTCTGCGTCGGTCAATTTTAGGGACATGATGTTGAAGTCGTCGGCGTACGCTGCTAATTGTGTCGACTTGATGAGTAGTGTCTTGCTGTTGTCCATATTCATAGGCCGAGTAGCGTATTCCAGTGCTAGGTTGTAGAGCGTCGGTGCCAGTCCATCGCCCTGTTTCAGACCAGTGCGTGTTTCAAATAGATCAGTAAGTCTATTATAGATCCTAACCTGTGAGACGGAGTTGGTCATCGTCATCTTTGTCAATCGCACTAATTTGGCCGGTATACCAAATTGCAGCCTGATGTTGTACAGTACCCCACGATCGATACTGTCGTATGCCTGCTTGCAGTCGACGAAGATTTGGTATACGTTTACGTTGTATTCCTAGCACTTCTGTAGTATCAGTTTGACCGTAAAGAGCTGATCGGTTGTGGAGCGACCAGGTCTGAAACCGCTTTGATATTCGCCAATGATTCGTTCTGCTTACGGTTTTATTTTATTTTCCAGAATTTTATAGGACGTATAAACTTGTAATATACCCTTTTAATTCGCACACCGCAGTTTATCTCCCTTTTTTGTGAATTGGACAAATTATGCTTCTGCGCCAATCGTCTGGGATCTCCTCGTCCTCCCTTACTCGCAGGAGTAATTGATGTTTGGCATTAGCTAGACCCGTTCCACTGAATTTTAGCGGTTCAGCTGGAATCTCGTCAGCGCCCGGCGCTTTATTTCGTTTAAGTGACCGCAACGTGAGATCAACCTCCTTTATTGTCGAGGGTTGTATGGGTGGGCCTAGATCAACAATATCGTCGAGAGCTTCTTGCGTGGAGATGTTAGATGGTAGGATCAGAAGTTCTTCAAAATAAGAGGCCCATCGTTGGTTAATGCCATCGGTGTCGCTAATGATGTTTCCATCCTTGTCCTTACAAAAGCTAGTCGTGGGCTGATAGCCGTTCTTAATTGTATTTACTAGTTTGTACGCTTGTCTGGTGTTCCTATTAGCTAAGTTTTCGTTTATATTCAGGAACTGCTCGTCAAAGTATTTACGTTTCTTACGTCTAATGATTCTATTCGATTTTCGCCGTAGCTCGTCATATTATTGTCTTTTGGCTCTGGTTCCTCGTTGAATCCATTGTCTGTAAGTCTCGTTTTTCCAGTGAAGTGCATTTTTGCATTTTTCGTCTAACCAGTCATTTCGCGCTTGCCGGGCTTTGTATCCCACGACCTTCTCTGCGACATCCCTGATGGTACCCTTGAGTTCTTCCCAGAACCCATGGACATCTGATGTTGCTGATGTTGTGTAGCATAGGCGATAGTCATTCCTCAAGGGCGGTAGAATACGCGACCGCTATAGAATCGCTCAGAAGCGTAACAAACGGCGAAGATTTTGGGAAAGCTGATTCTCGATTGGTGCACTGAGGAAATTCTACATCTGTAGGTCGTCTTCACCAAGTGATGATTTGAGTCCGCAAATGGAGGGAAAAGTTCGGGAAATTCGTATTCGACATAGAAACATGCCGACAAGTGAGTTCCCAAAATTCTGGGACCAGCTTATTTTAAAACTACTCTGTTTCCGAAACTTGATCCTAAAACATAATCACACTCTAATTCTAATACAATATTTTGGTATCTGCTTAAAATATGTGGTATGAAATTTGTAGCTTTGCTCGACTTGTTTTTAGAATCTGCTTTAACGTGATTGTTCAATAGCAGTGTATCGAGCGGCACATCTTTGGTGCCCACATAACCGTGTGTTCTGAATTTTGTCAAATATGGTCGAGTTCCTGTTTGCTAACTTTTCTTTAGAGTAAAGAATTTCCCTTTCAGATGGTGCAACGGTTAGCACGTTCGCCTTCTCCGTACTGGGCCCCGGTTCGATTCCTACCGAATGCGATAATTTTTGATAGAAAAGGGGACTTACGTGTCGGACTATGAGGCCACTCAGCTTTTAAATGAGTACCCATTTATGGAGTAAATAACTCGGTCTCCACAAGACATACCATCATGATCTAGATCAGGGGTCGGCACACTCCGGCCCGCGGGCCAAATCCGGCCCGCCTGTGGTTGTCGTCCGGCCCGCGAGCTAATATTCTTTTTGACATGACAAAATCAAATTTATACAAACACATAATTTAAAATCGATTTTTGTTTATCACAATGAAGTGTGTTTGAGTTGGCAAAAACTCCTCTTCCATAGTCCTCCGCGTGGGCGCCCCCTGGAACGGCAGTAGTCACTGACCATTGCCAACCAACGTCAAGCCGCCAGTGATGGCGGTACGATGATTTGGTTGAGGTACCCCTGTGGTGTGGGGTGTGAAAAAAATACCACGGCCTTTCCCTTTGAGGGCCTGTCGTTAAAACCGACAATCAAAGGACAGGATGTGTATGCCAGCAACTTGCACTATCCGAAATCTTTATATGCTAACGAAACGTCAACTATGCCTCGGATAAGGACTGACTCAACGGTTACGACTTTTAGCTATCGTACAATGACAAAGATTGGATTCTGGAATGTGCGTACTCTCCTGGACAATGGATCAGAAGGTCCCCAGAACGCACGATTTCTTCAATTAGAGAGTGAATTTCTGAGGTACAAATTAAACATCTTAGGAGTTAGTGAGATAAGATGGTGGAACAGCGGAGAATTCATCTCTCCAACGGGCAGCACTGTAATGTTGTATTCCGGTAAAGCTACCGGTAGTCGTCGTGAGTCAGGTGTGGGGCTCATTTTAACCAGAGCCGTGCGAAACTGTCTCTTATCCTGGGAACCGGTCTCTGACAGAATCTTGACCGCCAGGTTCCGGACCAAAATGAGGAACATCTCAATAATACAATGTTATGCCCCTACTGAACCCGACAATGTCTTGGCAAAAGACTCCTTCTACGAAGAACTAAACGCCGTTCAGAGCAGAACACCTAAAGGTGACATTATAATGGTTATGGGTGATTTGAATGCGAAAGTTGGCGCTGATAACTATGGGCTCAGACATGTGATGGGGAGACACGGTCTTGGTGATCGTAATGACAACGGTGAAAGATTTGTAGAGTTCTGCAACTTTCACAGTCTCTTCACCGGTGGTTCTATGTTTGAGCATAAGGACCACCACAAAATCAGTTGGTCCTCTGTTGATCGGCGCAGAACACAAAATCAGATCGACCATTTTGCCATTAGTAAAAGATCCAAGAGTTGCCTCCTGGACGTGCGAAACAAGAAGGGTGCCGATATTGGGATGGGAAGAGACCATTATCTTATGATCGCTAATGTTCGATTGCGTATTGCAGCCGTGCGCCGCCCCAGCGACGAAAGATCCAGGCCCCGCAAATTCAACACCGCTCGACTAAAAAATCCAGCTGTCTTACAACAATATAATGACCATCTTGCGCAAAAAGCGGCTGAGATAACTAGTCACCCAGATAGTGACATAAACGAAAACTGGGATGCCATAAAAAATGCGTACATTGATAGCGCAAATACCATCCTTGGCCCAAACCCGGATTGCCGGAATAAGCCCTGGATGTCCGACGCTTCATGGCAGCGGATTGTTGAAAGAAAGGAGCTGAAAGTTCGCTTGGCTGCAGCATCAGACAAAAATCGAAGCAGCATCGAACTCCTTTACCGTCAGAAAGCTCGAGAAGTTCAGCGTAGTGTGCGACGCGATAAAAGAGTTTATGCCAATTCTCTTTTAGCGTCAGCAGAAGAAGCCGCTAGAAGTAACAACTTAAACGCCGTATACGGTGTCATCAAGGAGTTTACAGGTGGTCGTAACTCCTGCCAACATCCGGTGAAAGATAGTGATGGAAAGCTACTTATCTTGGAAGAAGATCAAATGAGGCAGTGGAAAGAACACTTCGCCGCGGTCTTGAACCGTGTAACCTCTGGTGAAGTTCCCCCTCATATAGATAATTTAGCTAACCATCAAAATGTGCGTATACGGTCCGCTGCCCCGACTAAAGAGGAAATAGTTACTGCAATTATTGCACTAAAACGAGGAAAGGCCGCCGGACTTGACGGCATCCCTGCCGAACTTTATCAAGCAGCGCCAAGCGTAACTGCCGATTTGCTGCACCCACTTGTTGATAAAGCGTGGAATACAGAGACCTTTCCCACTGAGTGGAAGGAAGGTTTGATCATCAAACTTCCAAAGAAGGGTAGCCTCACAGACTGTAATAATTGGAGAGGCATTTGTGTGCTTCCTGCCGTTGCCAAGATAATAGCTAAAATCGTCCTGGAAAGACTAAAGGCCCACTTAGAAAGCACAATTGATGAAGAGCAGGCTGGCTTTCGATCCGGATTCTCCTGTGTCGATCACATTAACACCTTGCGAATCATCATCGAGCAATGCGCTGAATACGATTCTCAGCTTCACTTGCTTTTCATCGATTTCGAAAAGGCTTTCGATAGTGTGAACCGGGATTCTATATGGGCGGCCTTGCGCAGGAGAGGCATCCCTGAGAAGCTTGTGGCTATTATTAAGGCAACCTATGACGGCGCGAAATGTCGCGTTCTGCATAAAGGTAAGTTGTCGGGGGACTTTGAGATTCGCAGTGGAGTTCGGCAGGGGTGCATCCTCTCACCGATCCTATTCCTCATTGTGATCGGCGATGTGTTACATGCAGCCCTATCCGGACTCGACAGAGGAATTCAATGGACTTTGACATCTTATCTACAACATCTTGACTACGCTGACGACATATGCCTACTCTCCCACAAAATCATGGATCTGTCCGCAATGGCGTTGGATCTCGAGAGGGAGGCAAGCAAGGTTGGACTAAAGATTAATACCAACAAGACCAAGGTGCTTAGCCCGCCGTTGCGAAAAAGAAATCCGACACCTATTGCCATCAATATTAATGGGCAGCCTGTGAAGAAGGTGGACAACTTCGTCTACCTGGGTAGCATTGTTGCCGAAAATGGTGGTACGGAGCAGGACATCGCTCGTCGTATCAACCAGGCTAAACGCGCATACGGCATGCTGTCCAAAATCTGGCAGGGCAGTTATCTCAGCATCAAGACCAAGCTGGGCCTGTTTCGCTCCCTGGTACTGTCAGTGCTTTTGTATGGGAGCAGTACATGGAAAGTTTCCGTAGGAGTTACCAGAAAGCTGCAAGTTTTCGTCAACTCATGTCTTCGTCGAATTTTAAGAATTTTCTGGCCCGAAACAATATCAAATGAAGAGCTAAGTCGGCGTACGGGTCAGATGCCAATCGACGAATTGATACGCAGGCGAAAATGGCAGTGGATAGGTCACACATTGCGGAAGAGTGATAACTGCATTGCTATGCATGCCATGAAATGGAACCCCATTTCCAACCAAGGCCGACCAAGAGGGGGTCCTCGAATCACATGGCGTCGATCTGTGGCAAAGGAGTGTCAGGTACTGGGTAAGTCTTTTGGGGAGTTGCGCCCCATTGCCCAGAACAGAGTACGATGGCGCGCAGGAGTAGTTGACGCGCTATGCCCCGCTAGGGGTTAAGGCAAAGTAGTATCTGTGCATTAGAGCACGTATACATTCTTATCAAAAGATCTTTTTGAGACTAGTAAAACGGTGCTTCGAGGTCCTTGAATATCTGGTGAGCACCAACCTGATCATTGAAATTTTGGTTCACTTGGTTTCATTCTGCGTACCGGCTGTGGTTCGCGCCTCTCACGGTACAAGTAGTTGTCCAATAAATTCAGACTAATTAAAATAGAGGGAATTTGGGAGACAAAAAGGATTTGTCCCGTAAGGGCGCGAACTTCAGTCCACAGTGTTTCGACTGGCAACGCAATGACGCGCTGTCAAGCTAATCTACACTTGCATACTAAGTTTGTATGCAGAATGAAACCATACTAACCAAGCTTCCAATTTTCAGTGAAACATAATTCTTTGCAGGAAACTTGAATATCAACCAGGCCGCCCTGATTGCTTGCAGGATGACGCATTTAACGTATTCACTACTCCAGATCCGGTGACGAAATTGATGCGTGTAATGCGATTAAATGAATTTAAATTCGCATCGATTTCGTCAATTCCAGGTAACGAAGCAAATACGTTTTCCGATGGCATTTGCGGTGTAAAATACGGATAAGAATACAACTTCGCCTATTTCGACAGCTTTAGCTAGATGGACTGGTGATAGTTTTTGGTAATTTGTGTTTGTTATAAATTTAATGTTTATGAAACTTAAGTGTTTCCTGAAATAAACGAAATCATTTGAGTATGGGTCCGGAAATGTTCATGAGCTTTATTGAATCTTACAGCCTGGTATATAGTAGTTCAGTTTTTCTTACATGACTATCCAGTGTAATTCAGTTCAACAACAACATGTTAACCTGAAATATCAATTTCATATTTTCAATTTGCCTAGCAATATTAGCCTGCAGAGATTCACATTTTACTGCGGTCTCCTACGTCAAGAATTTCAATCGCTGAAATGGATTTCCACTTTAGGCAATACGGTTTTTCGTTATTTGGCGTTAAGCTTTGGTTATGTTATGATGCAGATATATTACATACTAAGGGGGACTCACCCTTAATAACAAAAATGCAAAAAATAAGGAAATTATTTTACTTGAATTCTCTTTAATTTCGGCACGAAAAAATACAGTGGCCTCGTTTATGCCGCGGAACTATCTTCGAGTATTTACTAGTTCATGCTAACTCACGACGATATAAACATGTCGCATTAGCTAGTTTTGGTACTATGTAATAGTTTTAGCTCCACTTGCGATGCAGAGCTGGACTAAAAAATTGGGACTAGATGATGTTGCTGTCTTCGCTAATGGCGTTGTTGGTGAAAATTGTATTGTATTTTATATGTTATATAAATACCTCATCTTTCCTGAAACTCTGTATTAATTGCATCCTTTGATTATAGCGGTATAAACGCGTTTTTATTGGGATGCTATTGCCTCTTGACATTTCTCAAACCAAAGTCACAAACCAACAACTGACATCTTTCATATTTAGTACTTCTCCGTATGGTCGGTAGAAACACACCACGAACAAGTACTAGAACTAAAACGATTTAGTTAAATCGCTTTTCAGTTCCACGGCATAAACGTGGCCAGTTACATAGTTCATAATTTCGATTCAATTTCGTCTACATCTAGTTATATCAGAAATAATATCTTATCTGTTTCGTTATTTCGAACTGACGAACTCGATACAGGTTTGCGGTCATTTGCAGAAACACATATCGATTTCGTCATTGGATTTGGGCGTAATAGAAACGATACGGCTAACGGCTAGGTCGGCTGGCACACGGTAAGCAGTTTCATTTCGAATTTGCTATCCGGCCCGCTGAGCTTAAAATTTTAAAAATCTGGCCGTTCTCAGAAAAAGTTTGCCGACCCCTGATCTAGATAATGAGATTATGCTAGCTCATCTCGACGCCATGGTTCAAATTGGACTGTTGCGCCAGTTATTTATTTTTATTTATTTCCCATTCTGCTTCGAAGCGGAAACAACTGAAAAATGTAGTAGAGCCTTAATTTCCGAGATCGCTTTTTAGCGGAATGGTGCGGTAATCATTATCATCATCGTGGCGCGACAACCCGACATCGGGCCTTGGCCGCCTAGTGCGGTAATAGGGAGATGAATGGCCAGTAACATGCCCGAGCCGCCTCTAATCACTTAGTTAGTGTCATTTCAAAAATTGAGCGTTCGTTTCAATGAAATTGGAGTTCGAGAATACTAGGACGGCGTTAATTACAATTAACCATCAGAAACAATGTTGTTGTCTCTTGATCGCAACATTTTATATTTTTTTTAATGATATTATGCATAATTTACTCAAGTAAGAACAATGGTTCGTTGCATTGACTTGGATACGCAATATCGAATGATGAATGGCATCAATCAATCTTGACCCATATTCGTGTGTAAGATTCAATCGAACACACCTCCAATGTGTCACATATTTAACGATCTGGTCGACAATCTTTTTGTTTTGTTTTTGTTTCATTTAAAACTGACTTCAAGTGAAATTTATGTTTAGAATAGAAACTCGTGTGGGCTAGGGGTTTTTAGAATATAATTTGCGTAATGAGAGGAGCTGAATGGCTTGTTTAAGATCGCACTGCATACTTAATTGAGCTCTGCTTTTCAAAAATGACAGCCCACTCTAATACTTGTGGCAATTCAGTTAACTTTGAAAAGGTTACCATCCTCCCAGTTGTGTGAATAAAATGGAGATTTTATTTCAATTTGAATTTCAATGGATTTGAAACTTCTGATCGTAATTTTTTTTTTTTTTTAGAGAGATGATTCGTCACCTGTGTAGATATTATAGACGGCATTTGACTGGCCGCGATTGTATTTTTACAGCATTTGTGTGCACCAATCTACACGAACCTCTTTTGGAGCTTCTGTCAAATTAGGTGGTGTCCAGCGGGAACACATCCTTTTGACAAATAATTGATCATGTAAAATCGTGTGTAAGCTTTTCATACTAATGCCCAAGCATCCTTGAATCCTTGAATCTCTGAATTATCAGTTCACGTACAGCATCAATGTTTTCTGGCACAACAACCGATTTTGGATGACCTTCACGAAATTCGTCGATGACTGAACTGCGACCATGATTGAATTCGTTATACCAGCTTTTAACAGTGGCGAAATGAAGTGTTTCAACACCAAAGTGGAAGTAAGTCGATCGATGCACTCATGTCTCGATAATCAATGTCGAAAATCACATTTAATCATGGCACGAAAATGTTGTAATGGACGGTCTGGTGGGCATCCGAAGATGCCCGTGGGGACGGAGCCTAAGGTGGCATGTTGACCGTGTAGGTCGGGCCTTGTCATTTAACGAAGAAATAGGCCCCTCAACGAGCTAAGCAGCGGCCTATGCTTGCTGTAGCTCAGTTCGGGAGACGTGGGCGGGGTTTTCGCCGCTCGTTGCCCCTGTCCTTACGTATTAATACAATTCATAGGCCTGGGGAAAACAACACAAACAAATGGGCAAACAAAATTGGACAGAGAAAAAAACAGGGCGATAAGGAAGGAATGGTTGTCGGATGGCTCAGGTGCTCTCTCACACGCAACTGGGTCCGGGTCTTATTGGACCCTCGGCCTTCTTCACCCACCCTACCATGAGGTCCCATGGCCGACAAGGAAAACGTGTGGGGACCTCCCAACTTAAAAGATAAAGCTGCTTGCGACAAGAATTTATATAGCATAATTATCCAATTGCTTCTACATAACGCTTCTAAATCAGTCAGCCAAAACGCTTCCGAACTGCATTTTTTTCAGGCTTTTCTAACTGCTCGTACGTTGCGCCTCTAATTCAATCTGCCGAAGCGCTTAAGAACAGCATTGTTGAAGCACTCTCTAATGCCTGTACTTCACGCTTATTGAACTCAATCTATCTAAGCGCTTATGAAAAACATTGTTGAAGCACTTTCAAAGCACTTAAACTAAGCGAAAAAGTCTGAGCTTGTTTCCAATGACACGCTATGTTAAAATTGATATGAAACTAAAGCACTTCCGAAGCTTTGCTGCGCCTACATTTAAGCGCTTCAAAACGAATTTTCGAGCACTTCATTTCCCGCTGGGCAGAAACAGGCAGCCCTCACACATTCAAACATTCAAACATTCACACCACATTCACAAATGTAACAAGCACAACGCACTTGTAATTTTCACTCCTCTCGTTCAAACAACATTTACATTAACACACAATCAGGCAGTCACAATACATTACGGCACATCCATGACACGATCATACAGCGATACATATAGACATTTACGGGACATTCACGACACGATCATACAAATAAATTAATTAATATAATAAATACATTCATTCACACAGTCACAACACAACCACTTAGCTCTATGTTTTTTTTTTCGGCGACTCCAAAGATTGGATTACGCATCGGAACTCTTGTATTGGGCGGACTGGTTTTAATTAGTAGCCGATTCACAATCCACTACCGTACACTCAAAAAAAATAGCCAGATTCTAGAATAAAATCGCCGCGCAGCGGCTCTGCCGCTTAAGTTTCGACTTCCTCCTCCGTCAGCCAAACTCCGACTCCTGTCGAGTCACAATTCCCGTTCTTTTTTTTTTCTGTCAACACAGTTCGCCATCCACAATTCACCTATGTCTGTGTGACAGATTGTCGGGCCCGCAACTTAAGGTGTGCGCGACCGCTAAATTTAAAATTTGAAACAATTTTTCACAAATATATTTATTTTGGAAAAACCAAAAATAAATATTTTTGCGAAAAATACTTCGAATCAAATGTACCGGTCACGCCACAAAATTTGATTCATTACAATGTTCACTATCTAAGTGCATTTTTTTGCGTAGATAAATTTTACAAGTCACTGTTAACAATACAAACGGCACCCGTATGGCAAAATATTTTTAGTACATTTATGCTAAAAAATGTCAATCTTTCAATGGAAAGGTCACATCACACCTGGCAACACTTAGTATTCCCAAAGTGCACAATACATGGAGCAGCCTTCGTATTTGAGGGTTTTATGTATGCGGTTATGTATTTTGGAGATTTTATTTTTGCGTTTCTGTTTTTCTGGGGATTTTGTTTTGGAGATTTTGTGACAGGGCAGGGGATTTCGTATCCAACCCATTCAAATACCGGAGCACTCAAACAGTGAAACCTAAGCTGTAACCATTTCAAAGAATCTAACGCCAGGATTCCTAACGATGCATTTTAAGCTTAAATGCCTAAGTCGACTCAAGGGAATGAATGTCAAATCGGAACTAAGGTGGGCTACCTAGTGGTTTCTTTTTAAATCACAGGTTATTTTGACAGTGAAAGCAGTTTCCCGCTTGAAATCTTGACAGAAAGTCAGTACCATACCTCCGTAGAACGAAATGAGTCGCTTTACACTTGAACAACGTTGAGAAATATTGAAAACTTATTTCCAAAGTGAGTGCTGTGTAGTTCAAACCGTGCGTTTTTTTAAAAGAAGTTTTGGCCGAAATGAAGCACCCACCGTGCCTGCTGTACGCAAGTTTGTGCAAAAAGTTCGTGAGACTGACATGCTAGTGGACAACACTCATGGTCCTTGTCGTCGTACGGTGCGCGCAGACGAGAATGTGGCTACTGTAGCCGAGAGTGTGAGACTCACTCCACGAACATCAACTCGCCATCGATCTCAACAGCTCAACATTTCATGCACTAGCTTGAGGAGAATTCTGCACAAAGATCTCGGATTATTCGCTTACAAGGTCCAATTAACTCAGCAATTGAAGGCGCACGACCATCCGCTTCGTTATCGCTTCGCAGTTTGGGCCTTAGAGCAGCTTGAATTGGACAACGATTTTGGGCGAAAAATCATCTTTTCTGACGAGGCGCATTTTCATCTCGGAGGCTACGTTAACAAACAAAATTGTCGCATCTGGGGCTCGGAAAACCCGCACGTTATTGTCGAGAAGCCAATGCATCCACAAAAAGTGACAGTTTAGTGCGGATTGTGGAGTGATGGCATCATTCGACCATTTTTCTTCGAAAATGAGAATCGGAACAACGTTTCGGTCAACGGTGAACGTTAGAGAGCCATGTTATCCGACTTTTTGTTTACTGAAATTGAAGACATGAATTTGGACTACATCTGGTTCATGCAGGATGGCGCGCCATGCCACACAGCCCATGCCATAATTGATCTTTTATGCACCAATTTCCCAAATCGTGTTATCAGCCGTCTTGGCGATGTCAATTGGCCGCCTCGGAGCTGCAATTTGATCCCTTTGGACTTTTTTTCTGGGGAACCGTGAAGGACCGATGTTATGCCAACAATCCAGAAACGATTCAAGCACTTAAGGCCAATATCACCCAAGCAATCCGTGAGCTACAGCCCGAAACCAACCATCGACATGGTCTTGGAAAATTGGAATGACAGAATGCGCTACTACGAAGCCAGCCGAGGCAGCCACTTGAACGAAGTTGTGTTTCATCATTAATGGGAATGTTTGCTCTTACCATTGAAGCCATAATACATGGGAAAAAATTTAATTTTGTTCATTTTATTGCATTTTTAAAAAGGAACTTGTATTTGGCCCACCCTGTGTCTATAGTCCCCATTTTTAGTAAGAAACTGTTTCAGACCGTGTAGTTGGGACGGCGACATAAATAGACGCCACCTTGCGAAATACGATAGAGAGATGCCGTTTAGTACGAATGTTGGTGGGGCCCATGTATTCATTCTAAAAGATGGAGCCACCTTGGACCCCGCGGCAGAGCGGCTGTTCAAACAATAAACCGGAAAATTTGAGCCCTTTTTAGGGTTTTGTAGTAAAACAAAACCCTTATGAAATCGGTCAAATGTCTGTCTGTCCGTCTGTCCGTCTGTCCGTCTGTCCGTCTGTCCATGGAATATCTCACGAACGGCTGAAGCTACATACATGAAATTTTGTAGGAATGTGTAGAATTACTATAATTCACCGGAGAAAGCGAATCGTCGTAATAGGTCGACTTTAAGGGGAGGTCCCCATAGAGGGGAAATGAAGGTCGAAATTTTTTTTTCGTTTAGTACAGGCAAGTGGGGTATCATAAGAAAGGTACCGTCGAGTACATTCCATTTTTGGAATTTTTTTCAAATTTAAAGAAACGGGAAAAGAGGGAGAGGGGAAAATATGTCATCCTAGTTTGTCCCCCCCCCCTTGCATTTCGAGACCGTTATACTTAGAAATATGAAAATTTACAGAAAAGCGCCATTTTACTAGTGTAGAAAACCTAGATTTCTAGAATTTTGAAATTTCATCAGAAAAGGTTAATAATAGTACATTTCTATAGTTTCAGTTAGCACAACCCTGCACCCCTTACGCGTACCCGAGGTCAAAAATATTGATGGCCAATGATAACCAACATCATAGGCAATAATATTTCTAAGTTTCATTATAATCACATAATATTTAATAATAGTACATTCATTTAAAGTTCGGCATTTTGACACTATCCATACAAAAAATGCACCTACCGGCCTCATAGGTGTGAGTACTATACTTTCATGTTGTTTTTCGTAGTGCGAATTGCAGTTATTTAATTAATCATTTTTGAAAGGGTAAGGATTGGTTGGGGGCGCTGTGTCTTAATTGGCCAACTTTACCGGGTGGAACGGGGGTCCACATAGAGGCGAAATTAAGGTCAAATTTTTTTATCGACTGGTACGAGTATAAGCAAATGAGGTGTCGTGAGAAAGGTAATGATGAGTACATTCCATTTTTTGGTATTTTCTCGAAATTTATAGAAAGGGGAACTGTGGGGGAGGAGAAAATATTAGTTCGTAATTTGACCCCCCCCCCCCCCGCCCTTGCCTGCGTTTTGAGACCGTTATACTTAGAATTATGAAAACTTACAGGAAGTGGGTTTCGAAAAACATATAAAATGGAAAATAGTGGAATTTGTATATCTTCTCAGAATAGGTCAATAATAGTTTATTTGTATAGTTACAGTTAGCACACCCTTGCACGCCTCAAACACGTTCGAGGTCAAAAGTACTGATGGCCAACGATAACCAACACCTTAAGCAATAATATGTTCTAAGTTTCGTTACAATCACGTAATATGAATTAGCATGTAAAATGTAAGTGGGTAAGACATTTTTATTACGTTTTTTCTATCCATCTGAGTGATATCAAGAAGAGCAAGGAGGCGATATTTATAAACCAAAATAAGCGCTTGCTACAAAACCCTCGGATTGCGGGCGTAGCCCTCTATATTCCGGTTTCATTTAATATTCTCCTCATAACTTCTAAACGGTGCCTCGAACCGAAAAACTTAATAGGATTTCAATTAAAAAGCGTCAAATTCTACATCTAATGCATTACTGAACGGTGGAATTCGGTTTAGTAGTATAGTCAAAACCGATAGTCGAAAAACGTCACCTTGCGAAGCTTTGGGGGAAAATCACACTATATCCCTTTTCGAGCTCACATATCTCTGAAACCGATGCTACAAATGGAAAAACTCTTCAGACAAAAGTTGAAAATATTTCTGTTTCAAGTCTAACTTGTCCAATACTTTTCAAATCTGCTCGTTTTTAGTGTAGTTGTGAGCGAAAATACAGAAATGGTTTTTTAGCGGTTTGGGCCTTAATAGCTCTATCTCGATAAATATAACAGCTAATAGTTTTGGTTTAGCCTCAATTCGTAGATATTTTAACCTTGTTTATAAAAGTTTCGCTTAAAAATAAAAAACACTTTTTGTTTTAAACTTATTTAATAAAAAAGTTTTTTTTTTTAATTAATTATAAAATCTGAATAAATGTGAATATCTTTTGAACTAATGATCGTATGGAATTGTGGTTGGTTTCATTCGGCACAGAATGACCAAATACATTAGAAGTCAACCTAAAGGTGGAATTAAAACCTTTTATTTTCAACTTATTCAATTAAACAAAAATATTTAACTAATAAAAAAATTTGGAAAAATGTCAATATCTTTTGAAATAGCGGTTGTATGAAATTGCCTTTAGTTGCAGTAGACCCAGAATAAACACATGCATTAGGAAACCACCTAAAACTGGCAAAGCTTTTCAACTTATTTAATTAAAAAACTTATTTAACGAATAAAAAAATCTGGGGAAAAAGGTGAATATCTTTTGAACTAATGGTCGTATGGAACAGCGGTTGGTTTCATTTGACTCAAAATGACCAAATACATTAAGTGTCATTTTAGTTGCTTGAACTTTGAAATTATGGAAGAAATTAAATCATTTAATTAATTAAATTAGTCTCAGAAAAAACTTAGCAAAACTTTTATAAGCAAGGTTAAAATATCTACGAATTGAGGCTAAACCAAAACTTTTAGCTGTTATATTTATCGAGACAGAGCTTTTAAGAATCAAATCACTAAAAACCATTTCGGCATTTTCGCTAATCACTACACTAAAAACGGGCGGATTTGAAAAGTATTGGACGAGTTAAACTTGAAATAGAAATATTTTTGACTTTTGTCTAAAGAGTTTTTCCATTTGTAGTATCGGTTTCAGAGATATGTGAGCTTGAAAAGCGATATAGTGTGATTTTCCTCCAAAGCTTTGAAAGGTGACGTTTTTCGACTATCGGTTTTGACGAATACTACGAAACCGAATTCCAACGTTGAGCAATGCATTGGATGTAGAATTTGACGCTCTTTAAGCTAAATCCTATTAAGTTTTTCGATCCGAGGCACCGTTTACAAATTATGAGGAGAATATTAAAATGAAACCGGAATATAGAGGGCTACGCCCGCAATTCGAGGGTTTTGTAGCACGCGCTTATCTTGGTATCTAAATATTGGCTCCCTGCTCTTCTTGGTACCACTCAGCCACCATAATTAAATGTCTTACCCATGATATAGTATCTTACATGCCAATTCACCAAAAAGACTGCATCTGTCACCTCTCAAAGTAATAGTTTTAATACAAGAAGCTGTAGATAGATATGTATGTATACGAGATAAACTGTCCTACTCTTCGAGATGCTTAACCATTCATATTACGACGACATTTCAAATTGCAAACTTGAATAACGGCTTCAGGGCGGCGGGGACAAATTACGGTCTAATATTTTTCCCTCCTCCACTGTTCCCCTTTCTACAAATCTCAAGAAAATGCCAAAAATGGAATATACTCAACATTACCTTTCTCACGACACCCCACTTGGCTATACCAGTGGATAAAGAAAAATTGACCTTAATTTCGCCTCTATGTGGACCCCCCCTTAAAGTTGGCTGATTACAACACAACGCTTTCTCCAGCAAATTATAGCATTTCTACACATTCCCGCCGAATTATATGTGCAGCTTCAGCCGTTCGTAAGATATTCTATGAACAGACGGACAGACAGGTATTTGACCGATTTTGTAAGATATAAGACACAAAACCCTAAAAAAATTAATTGTGTGAATAGTTATTGTTAGGATCACCAATCTTCACCCTTCCAAAGTTGGTTCATTAAATAACTGCAATTCGCACTACGAAAAACAACATGCAAGTAGTACACGCATATCTATGCGTGAGGCCGGTAGGTGTATTTTTTGGATGGATAGTGTCAAAATGCATAACTTTAAGTCAATGTACTATTATTAAATATCATGTCATTGTAATGAAACTTAGAGGTATTATTGCCTATGATGTTAGTTATCATTAGCTATCAATATTTTTAGCCTCAGGTGTGCTTGAGGGGTGCAGGGGTGTGCTAACTGCAACTATAGAAATGTACTATTATTAACCTTTTTGGATGAGATTTAAAAATTCTATTATTTTTAGTTTTCCATGCTAGTGAAATGCCGCTTTTCTGTAAATTTTCATATGTCTAGCTATAACGGTCTCGAAATGCAAGGGGGGGGGGGGGGGGACAAACTCGGACCACATATTTTCCCCTCTCCCTCTTTTCTCCTTTCTTCAAATTTAAAAAAAAATTCCAAAAATGGAATGTACTCGACGGTACCTTTCTTACGATACCCCACTTGCCTATACCAAATGAAAAAAAAAATTTCGACCTTCATTTCCCCTCTATGGGGACCCCCCCTTAAAGTTGACTTATTACGACGCATCGCTTTCTTCAGAGAATTATAGTATTTCTACATATTTCCACCAAATTTCATGCATGTAGCTTCAGCGGTTCGTGAGATATTTCATGGACAGACAGACAGACAAACAGACGGACAGACGGACGCATGACCGATTTCATAAGGGTTTTGTTTTTATACAAAACCCTAAAAAGGACAAACATTTTTCGGTTTCTCGCCCGCACAGCCGCTCTGCCGCGGGGTTCAAGGTGGCTCCATCTCTTAAAATGAATGTATGGGGACCACCAACAATCACACCAAACGGCATTTCTCTATCATATTTAGCAAGGTCAAACATCTTACCATCGCATAATACTAAGGGGAGGTGAGATGTTCCAACATAATCCTCCGAATTGAGAGGCACTTGCGAAGTTTACCCTTTTCTTTTACCTAAAGCTTTTTTAAGCGTCCAGCAGTACTTCACAGCGAAATCAATTTCTTTTGGATTTAGGATAATCGCTATTAGAACTGCGACCATAGTGATCACCAGATCTCAAAACGCATTTCTACTTAATTTTCCAAAACTCTCTTTAAAGGATTGCATAACGACTTTTAAATAAATACCATTCAAAATAAACCATTACTTTCAACTACTCTACTGATCATGTCAAGTCGCAAATTTCTCAATGTCAACTGCTCTGTAAATTGTCTTAACGAACTTTAAGTGAAGTGCATTCAAACTTATGAATTGAAAATGGCTTCAGATGTTCAAGTCTATCTACAGATGCAGACTGCATAAATTTCACTTAAAAGATATGCGAATGAATGACATTGTTTGAAGACGCGTAGGCTAAGCAATAGTAATTATTACAATTGTCAGATTTATACATTTAGCGAATTCATAGCATTGCGCCTTCTTGAGAGGAAAGGCATTCTTAATGAGACCTGTGCACGAGTATTCCTTCATGACCCAGATACGGCTAATACTTCTCATTATGTCCGCTACTAGTATGAAAGGCTTTCTTAACTGGGCCGAAACGTGATCGCACTACTTAAGTACATACTGACGAATTATTAGCCTATGTTAAACATAATTTTGATTTTTTTTGTTTTGTTATTATTTTATTTTTTGTTAATAAAAGTCGCTTCATTATGGAATTTCCGACGGTTGTAGTGCACGGATCGCGTGTTGCATTTTAATTAGATACATACTCGTATAATATCGTTCAAACGAAAGAAATTACGTGTGTAGACTCGCTTTTAAATGCCGTTGTCATACACCTGTTTTGAGTTCATTATTCAATGTATGAGTACGAGTACGTAAATAAGTGATAAGATAGATACACATTTCATTTATTAAAAACGCTTTGATTCAAAGGAATTGTGGTGAATTTCCCCGACAACGTTATAGTATGTATACATATCGGAATAGGAAAACCCTTGAACTTAAACTCGATCCGATATCATCATTATACCCTTCACGGATGTGATAGGGTATATTAACTTTGTCATGAAGTTTGCAACGCACAGAAGGAATCATCTCCGACCATATAAACTATGTATATTCTTGGTCGGTATGATGAGACGAGTCGATTAAGCTTTGTCCGTCTGTCCGTCCGTCTGTTTGTTTCTATGCAAACTAGTCCCTCAGTTTTAAAGCTATCGAGTTGAAAATTTGTACAAAGCCTTCTTTCTATTGCACGCAATATATATGTCAGAACCAACGGAATCGGACCACTACGTCATATAGCTGCCATAGGAACGACCGGTCCAAAAATTCGTCTTTGTGAGAAAACCTTTTTTATTAGGGTTTTGTAGTAAAACAAAACCCTTATGAAATCGGTCAAATGTCTGTCTGTCCGTCTGTCCGTCTGTCCGTCTGTCCGTCTGTCCGTCTGTCCATGGAATATCTCACGAACGGCTGAAGCTACATACATGAAATTTTGTAGGAATGTGTAGAATTACTATAATTCACCGGAGAAAGCGAATCGTCGTAATAGGTCGACTTTAAGGGGAGGTCCCCATAGAGGGGAAATGAAGGTCGAAATTTTTTTTTCGTTTAGTACAGGCAAGTGGGGTATCATAAGAAAGGTACCGTCGAGTACATTCCATTTTTGGAATTTTTTTCAAATTTAAAGAAACGGGAAAAGAGGGAGAGGGGAAAATATGTCATCCTAGTTTGTCCCCCCCCCTTGCATTTCGAGACCGTTATACTTAGAAATATGAAAATTTACAGAAAAGCGCCATTTTACTAGTGTAGAAAACCTAGATTTCTAGAATTTTGAAATTTCATCAGAAAAGGTTAATAATAGTACATTTCTATAGTTTCAGTTAGCACAACCCTGCACCCCTTACGCGTACCCGAGGTCAAAAATATTGATGGCCAATGATAACCAACATCATAGGCAATAATATTTCTAAGTTTCATTATAATCACATAATATTTAATAATAGTACATTCATTTAAAGTTCGGCATTTTGACACTATCCATACAAAAAATGCACCTACCGGCCTCATAGGTGTGAGTACTATACTTTCATGTTGTTTTTCGTAGTGCGAATTGCAGTTATTTAATTAATCATTTTTGAAAGGGTAAGGATTGGTTGGGGGCGCTGTGTCTTAATTGGCCAACTTTACCGGGTGGAACGGGGGTCCACATAGAGGCGAAATTAAGGTCAAATTTTTTTATCGACTGGTACGAGTATAAGCAAATGAGGTGTCGTGAGAAAGGTAATGATGAGTACATTCCATTTTTAGGGTTTTGTAGTAAAACAAAACCCTTATGAAATCGGTCAAATGTCTGTCTGTCCGTCTGTCCGTCTGTCCGTCTGTCCGTCTGTCCGTCTGTCCGTCTGTCCATGGAATATCTCACGAACGGCTGAAGCTACATACATGAAATTTTGTAGGAATGTGTAGAATTACTATAATTCACCGGAGAAAGCGAATCGTCGTAATAGGTCGACTTTAAGGGGAGGTCCCCATAGAGGGGAAATGAAGGTCGAAATTTTTTTTTCGTTTAGTACAGGCAAGTGGGGTATCATAAGAAAGGTACCGTCGAGTACATTCCATTTTTGGAATTTTTTTCAAATTTAAAGAAACGGGAAAAGAGGGAGAGGGGAAAATATGTCATCCTAGTTTGTCCCCCCCCCCTTGCATTTCGAGACCGTTATACTTAGAAATATGAAAATTTACAGAAAAGCGCCATTTTACTAGTGTAGAAAACCTAGATTTCTAGAATTTTGAAATTTCATCAGAAAAGGTTAATAATAGTACATTTCTATAGTTTCAGTTAGCACAACCCTGCACCCCTTACGCGTACCCGAGGTCAAAAATATTGATGGCCAATGATAACCAACATCATAGGCAATAATATTTCTAAGTTTCATTATAATCACATAATATTTAATAATAGTACATTCATTTAAAGTTCGGCATTTTGACACTATCCATACAAAAAATGCACCTACCGGCCTCATAGGTGTGAGTACTATACTTTCATGTTGTTTTTCGTAGTGCGAATTGCAGTTATTTAATTAATCATTTTTGAAAGGGTAAGGATTGGTTGGGGGCGCTGTGTCTTAATTGGCCAACTTTACCGGGTGGAACGGGGGTCCACATAGAGGCGAAATTAAGGTCAAATTTTTTTATCGACTGGTACGAGTATAAGCAAATGAGGTGTCGTGAGAAAGGTAATGATGAGTACATTCCATTTTTTGGTATTTTCTCGAAATTTATAGAAAGGGGAACTGTGGGGGAGGAGAAAATATTAGTTCGTAATTTGACCCCCCCCCCCCCCCCCGCCCTTGCCTGCGTTTTGAGACCGTTATACTTAGAATTATGAAAACTTACAGGAAGTGGGTTTCGAAAAACATATAAAATGGAAAATAGTGGAATTTGTATATCTTCTCAGAATAGGTCAATAATAGTTTATTTGTATAGTTACAGTTAGCACACCCTTGCACGCCTCAAACACGTTCGAGGTCAAAAGTACTGATGGCCAACGATAACCAACACCTTAAGCAATAATATGTTCTAAGTTTCGTTACAATCACGTAATATGAATTAGCATGTAAAATGTAAGTGGGTAAGACATTTTTATTACGTTTTTTCTATCCATCTGAGTGATATCAAGAAGAGCAAGGAGGCGATATTTATAAACCAAAATAAGCGCTTGCTACAAAACCCTCGGATTGCGGGCGTAGCCCTCTATATTCCGGTTTCATTTCTAAAGATGTTGTTTTCAAAATTCACAATAATCAATACTGTTTTCAGTGAAATCATATTTCCGAATTTGGTTGAAATCGGACTACTCTATCATATAGCTGTCATAGGACCGACCGTCCCAAAAGCAAGTTTTTGTCAGAAAAACTTTTTTATACCCTAGACTTTTTTATTTCTGAAGATATACATATTTACGAAATTGCATATTATTCAATCGTATTGACTGCTAAGCCACGTTCCTAAATTTGGTTGAAATCGGCCCACTATTTCATATACCTCTTATAGAAACAGTGAAATCGGAACAAGTTTTACTACCAATTTCAAAAAGGCGAATGTATCACAAAATACAACGAATACCTTCGGCAAGCTAGCCGAAGGCTAACTTGTTTTACATAATTTCCTGACCGGAAATTCCCCCATCAATCATCTGCAATCATTATGCCCATTTAAATCAAACATTTGGCAGTTAGTTGGAAAATGGTACAAAGAGTACTATGTATTCGTAATAGAACAAATATTTGAACTTCTTTCATATTTGGGTTGTCATCAAGCAAATAATATGCGGAGTTTCCAATAAATAGCAGTAATCTATTTTCTGAGAAAGAAACGCATAAAATTTGTTACGTCTACCTCTGAATATACGTAAATTAATAAACGGAATAGAGGAGGAACAATGTCGGCAATTTTCAATTCACTTACCATCAGTTATATATGTAAGTATCTTATTTGTCTTGCAAATACAACATATTGTAGAATATGTAGCAACGAGTAAGTCCATGTATAGATAAAAAGTCATTGGGTTGTGGGCATGACTCAATTATTAAAGGTACGCGGTCCCGCGTCGCATTTTCGCATCGTTTAGCGCAGGGGTCGGCAACCTGTGGGCAGCACAGTGAAAAAAGTATGAAGTATCAGTGGAAAAAAGGACAGAGCATGGGAATACTTAGTAGTTTCGAAAGTACTCAGTATTACAGTAGACTCGCGAAAACGTGAACTATTAAAAACCACGACTGTTCGCTTTTACGGGGGTTCATGTTATACGAACATATTAAAATATTAATCAAACTTACATTTCTTGAGCCGTTTATTCAATGTTATTATGTGATATAATATATAAATTAGAAAATTCATGTGAAATATTGTGATTTATTTCTGTTTTTTTTTTTTTTTTCAATTATTTGTAGTACTGCTTTTTCCTTGAGTCGCTTAAGTACAGCAACAAATTTGTAACAGACCATTTCACTTTCTGCCCATTGTAAAATTTTATTGAGGCTCTCTACGGCTTGTTTTGGTTGAATTTTGACCTCAGTGTCATCAACAATATCGGATTCTTCATCATTAGATATTGGTCCTGCTTCTGACAATTCATCTGTGATTTTATCTTCGTTCCATTCTCTGATTTCATTAATAGTATACAGTGGCGGACAAAAGTCTACGGCAACACCTTATATTGAGGTTCTGGTTAATTGGAAGCTTTAATCAAAAATCCATTGATGTACATTTTTTCAGTAACGTAAATACATTTATAAAAAACAAAAACAAAAACTTTTCAAAACAAACTTAAGAAGAAATTCATAAAAACATAAAAAATTGAATGGACAAAAGTCTACGGCAGTCAGTGCTGGCTGACTTATACAATAAAAATTTCCAACTAAACGTTTCGGAATTTTTAAAATTATTTGCTGGCTTAATACTTGGTTGGACCCCCTTTAGCATCAATTACTGCTTGCAGTCTTCGGGGCATAGATCCGACTAAATTACCAGTTTCTGCGGATGTAATTTTCTCCCATTCTGTAATGAGCGCTTCCTTCAACAAATTTTTATTTTTTATGCGACATTTCCGAATTTTCTGCTCCAGAAGCTCCCATACATGTTCTATTGGGTTTAGATCCGAACTTTGGGGAGGCGTATTCAGCTGCCTGGGAGCGTGGTACAACAACCAGTTCTTGACGAAAAGTGCTGTGTGCTTCGGATCATTGTCCTTTTGGAAAATCCAGCTCCCTCCAAGGCATAACTTCTCAATTGATGCCCTTAAATGTTGTTCCAACAGGTTTTTGTAAACATAGCGGTTCATAGTTTCAACAAAGGCAATCTGCCGACCTCAAATGCAGCTATGGCTCCCCAAACCATACCATTACCTCCACCGTGCCTGACAGTAGGAATCAAATTTTTGGTTTCTAATGCCGTATTCGTTTTTCTCCATATTTTAATGCGACCATCACACCCGAACATGTTGTATTTAAACTCATCGGTAAAATTACTCGATTCCAAAAATCATTGTCCTTGTTGATATGGGCCTTGGCGAACTCTAGCCGCAGAAGTCAGTTTTTTGCAGATATTAATGGTTTTTTTACGTAAAGTTCTGCTTTGAAACCCATTAAAATTTAATGCTCTCGTGATTTTTCTTGCATGGACATCCTTTTTCCTTACCGCAGCTACTTGTTTCGCCAAATCTGGAGCACTTATTTTTGGATTTTTGTTCACTTCTTTTCAATTTGAACTAATGTCTCTGCGTGAAAGTTGTTTCGGTCGGCCAGTTCGCGGCTTATTTTCAATGGAACCACTGCTTTAAAATTTTTTGATAAAGGTATAAACAGAACTTCGTTTTAGTTTCAGTTATTTCGCAATTTCCGAGCAGTTTTTTATACTGGACGATCAAATTTCGGACATCACTAGAAATTTCTTTTCGCGATGACATTTTGCGGCCCTTACAGTTCGAAACTAGCGATAAACTTATAGTAGCGGCTGCAACTGCACATGTACTGAATGGCAGTAAGATCAAATAAACACATTTCGAAGAAATACAGTTAGGTTTAGTTGGAAATTTTTTGTGTATAAGTCAGCCAGCACTGACTGCCGTAGACTTTTGTCCATTCAATTTTTATGTTTTTATGGATTTCTCTTTAAGTTTGTTATAAAAAGGTTTTGTTTTCGCTTTTTATTAATATATTTACGTTACTGAAAAAATGTTCATCAACGGATTTTTGATTAAAGCTTCCAATTAACCAAAACCTCAATATAAGGTGCTGCCGTAGACTTTTGTCCGCCACTGTATAATTACCCTGCGAACAATATTATGTATGGAAATTTTAAATGAAATAAAATGAATGACAGAATTAAAACCTCAGGACTGATGGCGTTAAGGAGTTCAGCTGCGGTGTTTGTTTGAGATTTTATTTCGGAATCAGTCTGTCTCTTAGGAGACTTAGAGGAATTTCATCCTCTGGATCCTGATTATTATCTTTCAAAATGTTGTTCGAGCATTTTGAAATAGTATTTGAGTCCAGTCGGCTCCAGGCCGACTCTAAGAAAATGACAGCGTCCTTAAGATTCAATTTTTTTTTTATGATTACGGACATGTCTGCTCCTTCCGCCACAACTGATGTCAAAGGGCTCATTCTGTAATATATTGTAATTTCGTAATGCGAATAGCATTCTGGTCCATCGGCTGGATCAGGGGGTTAGATTCGGTGGTAAGAAAATGCATCTTATGTACCCATCGGCGGTTCTTAAATCTTTTTCGGATGGGTGAGATGGGGCATTGTCGATTAATAATAGTGTCTTCATAGGTAGGCCTCGATTTTTCAGGAAACGTTTAACCTAGTAACGTATAGAAAAGACTTCGAGGAAAAGCGTTTTTACCTGTGGTACAAATGAATCGTGGAACCAATTTTTAAATATATTGTAGCTGCTGTCATCCATGCCGATTTTGAGCTCTTGTATTCGAAGGGAAAAAAAAAATTCTTGAATGATCGTGGACTCTTGGCTTTCCCAATTACCAGCAGTTTAACTTTGTGCGATCCACTTGCGTTCGTGCAGGCCAACAATTTTATTTTCTGCTTTTCGGATTTCCGCCCAGGGGCGTTCTTCTCAAGTGACGATACATAGGTTTTGTCGGGTAACAGCTTCCAAAACAATGCCGATTCGTCCGCATTATAAACCTGGTCCTTGGTTAAATTTGACTCCTCCATTTTTGCTTGTAGGTTTTTTTTGAATGGAGCTACAAGCTCTGGTTATGACGACAGCTTTTCTCCGGTCACTTTTATAAAACGGCCTCCATATCGCAATTTAAACGTTTGGAGCCAACCGTCACTTGCGTTGAACCCTCCTTGATTTTCGTTAAGCTTGGAATGCAATTCTTTCGCCTTTTGTTTAATCATCACACTATTGACGGGGTAATTTTTTTCACGTTGTTCAAGGAACCAACGATATAAAGCCTTTTCCATTCTAGGAAGTTCAGACTCTCGAAGGGTTTTTCGCTTACCAGGATCAGAAAACGTGTCACTAACGCATTTTAAAATTTTTTCGCGTTTTTTATTGATGCTGCAAATTGTAAATTTTACTACGCCATATTTTCGTGCTAAATTAGTTACACTGAATCCACGTCGATAAGCTTCAATAACATCCGCTTTTTGCTTTAACGTTAACACCACTGGTTTTTTCGACGACATTTTTAACGAAAGACTAAAAATTCACAAGAACAAATTACACGTGTGGACGAAATTCAAAAAGAACTTGTGATAAATCACAAACAGTAACTTTTTCTGGAAGAGAAATGCTGCAAAAATGCATAAAGCGGTTATTTTAACGGTAATTTTCCAAGAAATAGGTGTGCATGTTTTAGTGCTTTCAAGCATTATTCACGTTTTAGAGTAGTCAATGTAAAGAAAAAAATGTTCACGTAACCGGGTGTACATGTTAGACGCAGTTTTTGTTTTCGCGAGTCTACTGTAATTATTGTTTAAAAAATACTAAATACATACTACTTAAATACATTTTTTGAAAAAGTATTTAAATACAAAATGTAAGTAATAATGACTTTTTTTGCATTTGATAAAGCAAAAGCAGATCCCTCCTTCCAAAAAGACAGCGTAGACATAAATTGGAATGGACAGAATCTTGCTCTAAATTCGAGGTTTTTTTAGTGTTATTATGTAATCAGGTCCAGTTGACATGACATGACATTGCCTTCTAACTGGCTGATGCTTTCAGAAATGTAATTGTACCAAAAGAGGAAGATTCTTATTTTCTCTTTGATATATAGTTATATACCATATGGGTGATCAGGTCTGTGGGGAAACTCATGGGCAAGTCTACATAGCACCTCCGCGTGGTGGCCGCTGGTAACTTCGCGAATAGCGAAGGCTGAGCTATGGGGCCGGTTGCGTGTACTATCATATTACGCGAGTACCGCCGTTTTGCGATATGTAAGCAATCGACACACTCCCTACTTGGCCAACTCTTGTGTTCTATAGTTTTGGCGAAGGTAGCCCATACGGAGTGTCAAATGTCCTAAATCCCCGGGGTGTTATGCGACCGTGCCCATCGGGGGAAGGTGACCAGGGACGCAAATGGTCATCACAAACGGAGCAAGTTACTGCCACACATCTGTACAATAACCAGTTGTATGGGTAGTGTAAACTGTCTCCCCGACCGTACGTTGGCAGAGGGGCGCCTATGAAACTCTCTGCATAGGTGGCACGGCGACCAGGTGTGAGGTTGGAGCTGGTGACTGAGGTGAAAGTTCACCTGCGGGGTTCCGGATCCAACACTTCACTTTGCTCCTTTCTTGCACCTGTTGAACCGCGGTCTACAGAGTAGCGATCTGTTAGACTAGGAGAGAAACCTTGATTTGCTTCAAGGGTAGCAGGTGCAGAGTGGCATGAACGCCTACGGAACTTTCGGGAGGTCGCGAGGGAGTCTGCTTCGCGGCACAAAGAGAGGAAAGAACGGCCGGATCGTCATAATGTTCCTATAGGGGCGGGGAGTAGCGGGAAGCAATATGCTGGCAGTTGCCTCGGCTGTGGTCCGAGAACGGGAAACCCAAACCTGAATCAATAAATAAAAACAAGAATATGAAAATACATCAAGACATTCTTGGAGAAAGTGGCTGGAGGAATTCCAATGAGACGGACAGCGATGACTCGCAAGGGTTGAAGAGGTTAGTCTCTGAAGAAGACGCTCCAGGGGAGAAGGGAGGCGTTGTTGGAGCGGACAATGACGCGCCAGAAGGCGCGGAGAGGTTAGTTCAGACAACGTGCACTCTGATCAACGTTCAATCTGCTGACTATCAGGGATGGTGGCGGGCCCGAACAAAGAAACACTAACTGTGTGCCAGCTGAATATTCATCATAGTAAAGCGGCATCAGCGATGATGACGAGATGCTTTGATGAAGAGAAACTGGACATAGCTTTAATACAGGAACCCTGGATTTTACAAAACAAAATTAGGGTTTGTCACAACAAACCGCAAATCTGTACCATGCACAGTTGGACGGTAAAATAAGGACATGCATCCTGGTGCGTCATGGAATACTTGCAGTACAAATGATGCATCTCTGCTCGCCTGATCTTACGGTAGTAATGATCGGCAGTGGTGCAGGATCATTCCTAATTGCATCAGCATATCTCCCTTATAATGCACCAGAACCACCTCCATCAGAGGAAGTAGAAAATCTGGTAAGATATTGTAAAGAAAGAGATATGGCCCTGATCATAGGCTGTGATGCCAATGCGCACAACACTGTGTGGGGCAGCACAGATGACAATCCCAGAGGACAGCAGCTGCTAGAATTTGTGGAAAAGTACAATCTGCTGGTAGCAAACAAGGGGGTCGCTCCCACCTTCGTGGATGCACGAAGGGCTGAGGTGATCGACATTACCCTAAGCTCTGTTAATATGCTTGACAGAGTTCAGAATTGGAGAGTGGTGGACAGGCTAACCATGTCTGATCACAGGGCTATCCAGTTTGAAATTCTGTATGGCAGAAAACGGAGTAGCGAACGCAAACGTATAAGAGTGCCAAAAAATACTGATCGTGTTAAGTATGAGACATATTTATTGGAACAAGTCGAGGATATTCAAGACGGAATACCTCGGAATACGGTCGAGATAGAGGGAACAGTGGAACAACTGAACTCCGCTATTAATCGCGCCTTCGAACACGCTTGTCCCTCCACAGTAGTGGACGAAAAGGACCCAACACCATGGTGGAGTAGGGAACTGGAGTCTATGAAAAAAGAGACAAGGAAAGCCTTTAACCGTTACATGAGGGAGAGGGACTCTCACTCTTGGGAACTATACAAGGATAAAAAGAGGGAGCTGAAAAGAACCTTACGTCTTCGGAAACGAAATACGTGGAGGGAATTCTGCTCTAGCATGAAGGATACGTCAGAAGTATGCAGATTACAGAAGATGATATCGAAAGACACTGCTTCGAAAATGGGGCTGATACGCAAAGTTGATGGTTCCATGACAGAAACAGTGGAAGAAACGTTGCAGGCCCTGATGGAGGTACATTTTCCTGGAAGTTTCAAGTCAGACCAACCATGGCCTCAAACTAACATGGGAGCTGGTGGGGTAAGTCAACAAGAAGCTGAGAGGATAATAACTCCAAATGGAGTCAAAAGTGCTATAAACTCTTTTGCTCCATTTAAAACGGCTGGAATGGACGGAATATTCCCGGCACTATTACAGTGGGGCATGAGCGCTCTACTAGATAGGATCCGGAATATATTCGTCGCCTGTCTTTCAGCAGGCTACATCCCGAAGGCATGGAGGGAGGCTAATGTGGTCTTCCTGCCTAAACCGGGAAAGAAAGACTATACAGAGGCAAAGTCCTTCAGGCCGGTTAGCCTTACATCATTCCTGTTGAAAACAATGGAAAGGGTGTTGGTGGACTACCTGGAGAACACCACGCTAATGTATAGTCCTCTGAGTAGATGCCAACATGCTTATAGAGCAGGCAGATCTACGGAAACCGCTCTACATGAACTTGTTAGAGTTACAGAGAGAGAGATTAACAATGGCGGGATCGCTATGTCTACTTTTATGGATATAGAGGGTGCTTTTGATAAAATCTCCTTTACCAAACTAAGGAACGCCCTGATTGAGCGGGGGGTTGATTACATTATAATTAAGTGGATCGACTCTATGCTTAAGCAGAGGGCGGTAAATCTTAGCAGTGGATGTGACAGAATACGGGGTAAGGTAGTCCGAGGATGCCCACAAGGAGGTGTTCTTTCGCCTCTACTGTGGAACGTCACCGTGGACAGTCTTCTCTGGAAGCTGGACTCGATGGGCGTACACACTGTAGGATACGCCGATGACTTGGCACTCACGGTCAGTGGAAAGTTCATGGACACAATTCTAGGTTGCATGGGACAAGCTCTCAAAGTAACCGAAGAATGGTGTAATGAGCAAGAGCTAACCATAAACGCTAGTAAATCAAACACTATGATTTTTACTCGTAAGAGGAAAGACATAGAGATAACTCCCTTACGGCTTTTTGGTTCGGAAATTAAGGTGTCCAAGGAAGTGAAGCATCTAGGAGTTACCTTAGATGCGAAACTAACTTGGAATGTTCACGTTGATGAAAAGATCCAAAAAGCGAAAAGGATTTTGCATCAATGTAAGAGAGTGTGTGCTCGTAGGTGGGGAATTTCACCTAAAGCGACACACTGGATTTACACAATGATGGTAAGACCCATTCTAGCCTACGCATCAGTGGTATGGTGGCCAAAAGCCATGCAGAATACCACAAGGCAGAAGCTAGATGGGGTACAAAGGATAGCTTGCGTAAGCATATGTGGTGCAATGCGCACCACACCAACGCGAGCAATGGAGGCATTGCTGGAACTGCCGCCGTTGGACTTATTTATAAAGAAAACGGCGGCGCTTTCGGCAATACGCATGGAAAGGGATGCCATGTGGCATCGCTTTGGAACTAGCAGCGGTCATAAGAGCATCCTAGACATTATTCATGATGAGGTCAGGGAGACTCTAATGCCGGTAGAAGGCATGAGTAGACGTAGGGTAGTTGAAAGACTACACAAGACTCACATTGCAGATGGAAACATACATAATGAGTGTATGTATAATGACATCAGCATTTTTACTGATGGCTCTTTAATGGACGGTAAAGCGGGGGCGGGGGTTTACTCTGAAGAGCTAAACCTAGCATGTGCGCTTAGTCTAGGAGAGTATGTGTCCGTATACCAGGCAGAGAAGCTTGGCTTGTTGCATGCGTTGGACCACTTGCTTGAAGGTCAGGTGCGGGGGAAGAAAATCCTTATTGCACTGGACAACCAATCGGTGATCAGACGCATGCAGCAGACGAACATAAACTCTAAACTGGTACTAGAGTGTGTCCGGAAGCTCAACACGTGTGCCTCAGAAAATGAGGTTACGCTGATGTGGGTAAAAGGACACATAGGTACAACAGGAAATGAGGCGGCGGATGCCCTAGCAAAACAGGGATCTGCGGCAACTTTCATTGGCCCAGAACCCAGAGTTGCTCTGGGGAACGGCATGATTGGAGCGAAGGTTGGGAAGTGGATGGACTCCATGCATCAACAAAGATGGCAGGAGCTAGTCACTTGCAAACAAGCTCGGAATGCAATGACCAGCCCTTTAGGCAGGGAAGCGAGAAAGGTACTTAGTTATAAACGGAGTACTCTAAGCTGGATAACTGCCTTGGTCACAGGGCATGGTAATTTTAAGGCTCATCTGGCCAAGATGAAAATCGGGGAAGATGACGTTTGCAGGCTATGCCTGGAGGAGGCCGAGACGGCAGCACACATTGTGTGCGAATGTCCAGCACTGGCTAGCACGAGGTTGAGGATCACAGGCAGGCACACGATAAGTGTAGAAGCCATGAGTGAACTCAGCTTCAAACAAATGCTAGCAATAACACGGGACTCAGTGATGAAGAAAGAGGTCGACAATTATCAGTCGACATCTGGAAGTCACTGATGACCGGGAGGGGGCGAAAAGGGACCCAAACGTTAGTGGTCTGCTTCGGCTATCCCCCAGAGTATATAATATATCCCATATGTCAATGATTGTTTAAAAAATTCCTACATATGACCTCGATTCCCCCCTACAGTAAGTCGTTCCATATGTCCAGCTTAAATTAAGAATTTCACATATTTCTGTAAAATGTCATTTCCCCGTTAAACGATGCAGAGTAAAATCACGAAAATCCAAACAACTAGCACATTTACTCGTATGTTACGTAGTACATTTATACGAGTATGAGAACCGGACTGGAAGTTTTATGTGACTAGAGTCAAAATTGTCAACTTTAAATCCATGTATTGAGATTAAGTATAATACTATGCGATTGATGTGAAACACGTGCTTTTTATCAGCCGACATCAATTTTACTAACCGCTGAATTTTAAAGGGGATCCGTCAGGAGGCTGCCAACACAAAATATATTTTAGAAATATAATATTATTGATTGGGTTTGAAAAGATATCCTTTTATGTTTTAATCTATAATCATATTATGCTCGCGAGCCACACGCGGCCCTCCATACGTGTGTGTGCCCCGCCAGCCAATGAAGAATTATATACCTACTTTAAGTTAAACGAGCACAAGTGCACACTTGTAGGCATTAAAGATATGTGAAGAACATAACAGATCAAGAGGAAAAAAGTCGAAGGATTTGCTCACAGTTCTAATACATAACCCTAACCAGTAATAGTTGGTCGGTCTACCAGTACCTGATGTTAAAAAAAAGTCATTCGCTTAATGTTCGGTCTTTGCATGGTAGTAGGCAATAGTTAACTTATAAGGAAAAATTAGATGGCAGAACATTTGGGTATTTCTATAGTAAAGCAGTGGCAGATGTTATCAAAACCACTAAGCAATGCACTTGATTCGAATGCCATTCGGTTCAGGAGACTTACGCAATAAAGCAGAAAATTGAGATAATTCGATAATACGGAAATTCATGGCGAAAAGATTGACCAAAATTGTTAACCTGAGTAGGTTCTACCGAAAGTCAAGTTTCCCTGTGTTCTACAAAAGAATTAATTTTGTCTTTTTGGAATGAAACTTGTGGGAGTGGCATTGATGCGAAGGAAAAAAAAGAAAACAAATTAGATTAATCTTTTAGTAGGGATGGGTATAATGACTCTTTCCACTATACCAGCACATAAGCTCGGACTCTTTCCAATGAGTCGTTCAAAAAGAGTCGTTCAAAAAGAGTTATGCAAATAGTCTGAAACTTGGTTAACAACATATTCAATAAAAGTTATAGTTTTTAAAAATTAGGTCTTTTCCTTAATTTTTTACCCCCGATTCGAAGTGATGCCATTTAGTTCGAGCCAGCCAGATCGGACCACTAATTCCCATGAAAACGCGGTTGCCAATCTGGGATGGACGACCCCAACTTTTTTTTGCCTTTTTCTACCTCAGTCAGCGAACCCCCAATGCCCTTTGGTTCGAGCCAGCCAGATCGGACCACTATTTCCCATGAAAACGGGGTTGCCAATCTGTGGTGGACGACCCCAATTTTTTTTGCCTTTTTTGACCCCAGATTCGGATTCAGCGACCCCCCAATGCCCTTTAGTTCGAGCCAGCCAGATCGGACCACTATTTCCCATGAAAACGGGGTTGCCAATCTGGGTTGGGCGACCCCAATTTTTCTTTCTCTTTTTTGACCTGAGGTTCGGAGTTAGCGATCCCTCAATGCCCTTTAGTTCGAGCCAGCCAGACCGGACCACTATTTCCAACGAAAACGGAGTTGCCAATTTGGGATGGGCGACCCCAATTTTTTTTCTCTTTTTTGACCCTATATTCAGAGTCAGTCAAATCATTCCACTCTGTTGTAAAAGCGCCATGCCATGAATTCCTCATTTGGCTGAGAATTTGAGTAATTGGAGTATGCGCTTCGTGTGTGAAACATCTGAATTTGAGTCAAAACTGAATTACACAAATAATCAATGTTTGTGTTATGTGTTATCACCACAGCCCAGTATGTCTCACAGCACAGAGTGAGTGAAATATAGAAGTGTACGGTTTGTGGTAAAAATTCAAAACTCACATTGCGAATAACACATTTTGTTTCACAGTATACAGAGGAAATTGCCTGGTTGTTGGTGTGGTGTCGTTAGGGTGTGAATGAATATGAATGTACCTATAATATATGTAATCAGAAATTTTGAATGAGCGTGGATTTTCTATGCGTTGTGTAGTATTTAATTTTATAATTTGAGTATTCATTTTACAGTGTGTCATTCTTAAATTGAACGAATCGGAGGCTATGTCATTGTGCCGAATCTTTCGCTCATTCTGTTGAGTCGTTCTTTAAGAGCAACTCGTTATTCTGTTACACATCACTATTTTTTAGGGATAATCTGACAAAATGCATACTAAGGGTCGATTTCATTGGGCGAATCTGCTAGCTAGAAGCTGGCTAGCCAGCTAGCACTGTTATCGTAATAACATACAGCTTTAGAACTGCTCGGTAACCAACTAGCAGAAGTTTGCATTAGCTACTCTCGCATGAAACCGTCGCGTAGTGGGATATTCGTAGCGATTTCACTAGCAACTAGACTATGATTACACACAATAAATTTACTTGACACAGCGAGCAAATTTTCTCGCAGAATCTGAGCTACCAGCTATTTAGCTAGTGAACTTGATTATATTGGGCTAGTAGCTAGTAAATTCGCCAGTGCCCGTGGCCATGGGATGGAAGGAAGTGAGAAGGCCTAACGTTTTACTACTTGTAATTTGGTTCACTTATTTTCCCCAGCCACAACCTTCGTAGTTCCGAATTATTACTTTTGAGCTTTCAAGACTTTAATCCCGCTTTCATTAGCATTCATGTGGTATACCATTGGTTTTTAACCTTCCATGAAGGGCTACCACTTTGTCAACTTTAATCGCGTTTTCTGGGAAATGTTTTAGGAAGCTCATGTGCTATTCAACTGACGATAATCCAATTGAAAAAATGGACGAGAATCTTGTAGGAATAACTCACAACAATTTGAACCGCCGATGAGAACCTTAGGAAACTGTAGAAAATCGCCGCAGTTCAGTTTAACGTCAGTGGTTTTTACAGATTCTCGTCAACGCTTCAAATTATCGGCAGTTACAGTTTCTCGACAGCGCTTCAAATTGTCATTAGTTATTCCTACGTTCCTTTTCCTTACAAGATTCTGGTCAGTGTATCCTACACAATTCTCGTCAGTAGGAAACTGAAAGTGAATGAACTGTAAGCTTATTATCTGTGTTTCCTGTGGAAATATTGTCAGTTAAATTGCTAATGAGAAGGCAACTTTATAAGTGAAATTATAGAGGACTACAAACTGGACAATTTGAGAGCAAGAAGAGTTGCCTACAATGTGGGGTTGTCGAGCCATGATTGATTTATGAAGCGTGTACCCCTCCTGCAGAACCCCGACGATTTTTTCGGTCGGCATCCTGTCACTAAATATTTATTTCTGACGTGCGGCCCGAATAAACATACTTATTTCTTTTGAAAGTGGCCCACTGTAATAAAAAGGTTGCCAACCCCTGGTTTAGACTATTCCTACCAAATTTCATGTATGTAGCTTCAGCTGTTCGTGAGATATTCTACGGACAGACAGACATTTGATCGATTTCATAAGGGTTTTATTTTTACTACAAAACCCTAAAAATGCACATAAACGGCCTCATGTACTACATACTAGTACAACGAGTACTACATAATTAAATACTGTTTATTGATTTTCGTAGAGCGAATTGGAGTCAACCATTTCTGAAATGGGGAGTTAACCATTTCTGAAAGGGGAAATAATGTTGGGTGAGAAGTGCGAGTGGGAGGGGGAGGGGGGAAGGGGGGGGGGAGGTAGGCTGTTTGCTGACTCTGTTTTCTATAGTTATTCATACACATCACTTAACTTATTTTTAATATTTTTTTATGTAAGCCTGCAATTTGCAATGTCGTCTTAGCATGAATGATTAGCATCTCCAAGAGTAGGACAGTTCATCTCCTTCTGGCATAGGACACTACAAAACCCACAAATTGCGGCGAAGCCCTCTACTTTCCGGTTTCATTTTTGCCATAATGAAGTTGGTGGCAGGAGTAGAATCTTGAACACATGCTTCAAAAAATAGCATCGCTAGCTTCCGGACTATAAACGAAATGCGTAAAGATACAAAGTAAGGCGTTATATCGGCAAAAATCAGCATATTGTTTTTTATTATATTTATTTGCGTCTTCCTTCCACTTGACAACAGTTGAAGAAGAAGGAAATTTCCTTTGTTTTCTTTTTTTATCTCAAAAAATTCGTTTTGCATTTTTTTTTTATTTGTGCATATACATATTTTTATATTATCCATGAATATTTCCAGATACACTAGCCTACACTCAATAACTACTGATATAATTTAGGCAATAAATACTAATAACAACAGAAATTTACAATGTCTCGCATTTTAGCGCATTCTTGAAACTTGGTTATCTACAATTTTAACTTGATGTCATAAACACGCTTCCCAAAAAATAAATAAAAATAAATTATTACGAGCCACCCTAAATTTAGAAATAATTGTGTGGTAAGTAAAATTAAATTTAAGTGGTGATTGAAACGTTGTCGCATTTATGATGGGGTGATATCATTATTCTTGTTAAAGGAAAAAAAAATCACAAAAAGAAATTTACTGTTGATATGCAGGATTGGCGTTTTCCCACTGTTTATGATTGGGGTGCGACTTTAAGTTTTCGTTACGATTATCGAAATTCAGCTGACTGATTAACTTCCGTATCTCTCCTAATTGCAACTGAAGTCGTAAGCTGAAGAATTAGCTTTAAGCTCGTTATACCTTAGACACACGTTGTGCCCCAATGTCGGATGATAAATTGCTGGCAATGATAAATTGGACCAAAGAAGAAAATTGGAACATAGTTCATAAACACATGTAAACACAACAATTCCGTGGTCATTAATAGTCATTGCCCTGTACAAGTGGGTAGCTAAATGCGAAGTATTGAAAGATTTTGCGATTTTCAACTAGACTGATTGAAAAAGGCAAAAGACCTTTTCCATAGACCTCCACGTGGGCGCCCCCTGGTAACGGCAGTGACGACCCAGTCTTAGCAATAAAACAGTTTGGAAAAAGGCAGATAGATGTTGCCTGAATGGCTGACCAACAGCCAAGCGTCTCAGGTTTAGTTAGCAGGATGCAATAATTTGTGTAGATGGACCTGCAACATAGTTGTGTGAGCTCCAGCACGTTTATTAAACTATCTGAAGCCACTATCTAACCACTCCACGTCAAGAAACCTAGAACAAAAGCCTCGGATTGGACGGATCAACAACAACGAAAACGTAAACGACTAACGGATTATTCTTTCGGATCCTGGAATGTACGCTCCCTGAATAGACCGGGGACCGAGAAGGCCCTCCTTAAACAGGTCAAAAAGTACAAATTGAGCATTACTGCAGTCCTGGAAACAAACTGACTTGGCAGCGAGATCAATGGCAAGAAATCGCACAAGATTTTTACAAGTGGCAAACCACCAGGCCACAAGGAGTTTGGAGTAGCATTTAGAGCGAACAGTAGCCTCAAGCCGCATACTACTGACTTCAAAATCAAACCCATAAATGAACGGCTGTGTGCGATTCATATTAAGACTCGATTCTTCAACTTCTTGCTCATCAATGTGCACGCCTCCACTAAGTTAAAGAAGACGCAGTAAAAGACGCGTTCTATGCCCGCCTTGAGACTCTCTTCGACTCACTTCTGACAAAAGAACGTCAGACTGCAGCTAGGAGACTTTAACGCGAAAGCCGGAAATGAAAGTTGGCACCGGGGGAAAACTGGAGGCTACAGGCTCCATTAAAAATGTAACGAGAACTCCCAGCGAATAATCGACTTCGCCTGCAGTAGGAATCTGGTCATAAGCTCTAAGTGTTTCCCGAATCGACGCATTCACAAGCAGACCTGGATCTCCAGACGTACATACAGCAAACCAAATTGATCACATCCTTATTTCCAAGAAATGGGCGTCTAGTGCGATAGATGTCCGCTCCTATCGAGGAACACACTGCGACTCAGATCATCACTTGGTGAAGACGACTTACAGATGTAGAATTTTTTCAGTGCACCAGTCGAGAACCAGCCCTCCCAAAATCTTCGCTGTTGATTAACTTCTGAGCGATGCTACGGCGGTGGCATACACTCCCGCCCTTGAGGAAAGGGCAAAACAGGCATCTATGGGTTTTGGGAATAACTCAAGAGCACCATCAAGAAAGTCTCAGAGAAGGTCGTGGGACATAAAGCCCGGCCAGCTCGAAACTAATGGTTCGACGAAGAATGCAAAAATTCACTTGATGCGAAAAATGAGGCCTATAGACAATGGATTCAATGAGGAACCAGAGCCAAAAGAGAAAAATATGACGAGCTACGGCGAATATCGAATAGAATAATAGACGAAAGAAACGGAAACCCTCTGACGAGCAGCTACTGAATATTAACGAAAACTTAGTTAATAGGAATACCAGACAAGCGTACAAGCTAGTAAATACAATTAAGAACGGCTACCAATCCAGGACTTGCCTTTGTAAGGACAAGGATGGAAACATCATCAGCGACACCGATGGCATTAACAAACGATGGGCCTTTTATTTTAAAGAGCTTCTGAATCTACCATCTGACATCCCCCCACAAGAAGCTCTTTATGATATTGTTTATCTAGGGCCGCCCATACAAGCTTGCTAATAAGACATTTTTTTCGGTTCTCCCCATAATGAAATCGAAGTATGTGCACAGAAACACGAAGCTCCGCATGTGTAAAACCATCATATGACCAGTGATATACTATGGCTGCGAAACATGGACTCTAACTCAAGCCTCTGGAAACATGCTAGACACGTTCGAACGCAAGGTTCTGCAGCAAATTTTCGGGGCTGTTTGCGATCGAGATGAATGGCGTTACAACCATGAGTTGTGTGAACTGTACGATTAGCTGGAAGTTTCGAAAATCGTCAAACTACAACGACTTCAATGGGCAGGGCATGTACAACGAACATCGTGCGTTCGTTGTACATGAATGACAAAGAGAGTAATAAACGGACTACGAGTCCACGGAGCGACACTGCGAGGACGACCGAGAGCTCGTTGAGAGAGCTCAGTATATGCGGACGCTGCAATTACTGGGCTTCGAAGATTGGAGGACGCGGTCACGTGACCGAGATAATTGAAGGACAACGATCCAGGTGACCAAGGCCCGACGTCGGGCTGTTGTGCCACGAAGATGAAAATTTAAATTTCATTTTTTCTTGTAATAGATTGCCATTTAAAGGCAGTTTGTCGTGTAAATTGCGCGAAACCGTGTCCAAAAAATATATTTATTGGCTAGAACACCTTTAATGCAAAGTTCGGCAACCTTTTAGTTTCCGGGGCCCCGGCTGGGGGAATCACTTTTCACTCGGATTTTTGTCACTTTTCACTCGCGTCACTCTAAAAGTCGAGAATTTGCAAAAAAAAAAAAATTTAATTTTTATTTTTAATTTTTGTTTTAAGTTTTAATTTTTTTTTTTATTTTTAATTTTTTTTTTCATAATTTATACTGAGTGTTTGGAATATTGGAGGCATGGAAAATTGAAATATTCGCAAATCCCCTTGCGTGGGCTCCGCTCGCTACGCTCGCTCCGCGCTTAAGGGATCGCAACCCTCAATATCGCACAAACATGAACGCTCGCTTCGCTCGCTCTGCGTGCAACAGCGTTTTGATCAGTTTTAAACACACCAAACACTCAGTATAAATCATTAGAACAAGAAAATAAAGGAAAAAATTAAAAAATTAAGATTAAAAATAAAAAAAAATTAAAAAAAAAATATTTTTTTTTTTTTGCAAATTTGAGAGTCTTAGGGTGACGCGAGTGATAAGTGACGAAAAATCCGAGTGAAAAACGATTTTTTCACCCCGGGCCCCGGAAACTAAAAATACCCCGAATTTTGACATCTCATCAAAAAAGGTTAATAATAGTACATTTCTATATTTGCAGCTAGAACACCCCTGCACCCCTTAAACATATCCCAGTTCAAAATTATTGTAAGTTTCGTTTCAACCACGTAATATTTAATAATAGTACAGACATCTTTAGCGTCCCATCAAAGCGAAGTAGGACGGCGCTCAACTTTCCATCAAAAACTGCATGGTAAATCGACAAGTTCACAAAAAAAAGTTACTGGAGCGGGAAATAATGAGATGATTTGATTTGTGGTGGTCTATGATACATGAAAGACAAGATATGGCAATCCCGCGTTTCATTTTCGTATTTTTCTGCGTATCACGTCAATGGTTCGCATACACTTGAGACAGTGGTTCATAACTCTCAGCATTGCAATCCTCGCGACAGTATCGCTTCGCTTGTTGAGGAAGCAGCACGCGTACGGTGAAGGAAGCGCATGGTGCAGGCCGCGCACGGAGCAGCGGTCTCTGCTTGAGATTATTGCGAATAAACACAAAAGGAAATTCGCTTCTCAAATAACACACATATCAAGCAAAGCCCACACAAGAGACCGCTGCATAGTGTGCGTGCTGCACCCTCAACAAGCGAAGCGATCCTGTCGTGAGGATTGCAATGCAATGCTCTTGTGCAGGCTCTGCTTGACAAGCTTTTTTCAATTTCGTGTGAATGAATGAATTGAATGAGATTATCTCGAAAACTATTTAAAATAGAAAAAAGTTGATCAGGCATTTGTTACGTATATTTTTGTGATCTTCAATTTTGCCTCAGAAAGTTTTTTGCTAGGATTAATAGCTTAGAACATAGAACCATGGAATGAGCTTGTATTGTATGTTTCTGGCTCCAACATTTGGCGAATAAGTCGAAAGTCAGCCTACTCGGTTGTTGTTTGATATTGACATATGTTGACTGTTCTGTCGAATTGTGCATGAATAAAAGTCAGTTCTTGTCAGATTACCGACAGTCAGCCTACTCAGTTCGCGTTTCGGTATTGACATAATGTTAACCACGCTGTCGAATTGTGCATAAACAAACGTCAATTTTTGTCAATATTTAAATTTCATAATTTCTAAACGGTCTACTGAGTTAGCTGACTGTCGACCACATCTCGACTTAGTACCCAGATTTTGGAGCCACTGTTTCTATGGAGACATATAGAACAAGCTCATTCCATGGCTATATATTCAAAGATTAATAGTTACAGAGATAAAAGCCGAAAACTAAGTATTCGTACAATTGGACGAGCCAACGACGTAGGTATTCAGAGAGCCGGCATGCGCAATTCCATATCTTGTCTTTCTTGTATCATGGTGGTGGTCTGTACAATGGGTTTTGGTCTGATTCCCTGGAAATGCTAAAATCGGTGTTTTAGCATGTAACAAAATGGTATTTACGAAAATGGAAGTTTTTGCCAAGTCAAACTTTGGCAAAGTGAACTTTGAACGTGTCAACTGGCTTCAAAGTAGTAGCTGCAATTCAACACTTATGTTGTTTCTGAGTTATTCACCATACTTCTTAGTAAAATGAGCTCGGCGTGTTTCAAAGAATTTCAAGAATTCAAAAGCTTGCAGCATTTGAAAATTATCCGTAAGGAGAGGTGTCCGATAGGAGAGGTTTAGTATTACTGTACATAATACTATTAATAAAATGATGTATTGATATAAAAAAAACGAAGGATCATATCAGGCAATAATTTTTTAATGTTGATAATAGAAAGAATCGTTGCAGATTGATTTATTAGTCGGGGCAATATTTTTCGGAGCGGCATTGCCCCTTTTACATACAAAGGCATTAGGAGGGTATCGCCCCTCCTACAAAAGTATTAGAGGCGCAGCTGCCCCCGCTGTATCGCGGGTCCGGCGTCGCTGGCAGCCCATTAATGTTGATGGCAATAGATGTAGGATTTCATTTTCGCTATGAGAGGCTATGAAACTCGGTCTTGTTGGTATTAATCTTTAGCCCAACCTTACTTCGGCATCGTTTTCTGTTTCCTGTTTCCGGCCGGAAACTGTCTGTCTAGGAGAGTGCGCATATTCCAACAAGGAATCTTTGCCATTAAACGATAATCATAGTTATGTATAACCGAATATAAATTATAATATTACTTAATTAATATTTGAAATAAAAAAGTAAAAATTCATTTTTACTTGGTCATAACTAAAATTACATTATTCATTGTAATTTATGCAAAAGCCACAAAACGGTCTTTATTAACACACTAATGCTGTTTACACATTCCACAGATACTACGGTTTTATCCCGTACCGCGCGATAAGATGTTTACACATAAGAAAACGTCGCTCACAAGCGCGTGTAATCTTGTCATGTCATGTTCATCTGAAACTCATTCATATGACAAAAGGGAAGCGAGGGTGATGATGGTAACGAAAAATTGATTACGTAACATTTTTCAATGGATAGTACGCCAATGTTATCGTACCAAAAATTTATTCATGTTAAAATTAACAGCAATCTATGAATGTCAATAATCACAGTAAACTGCTAAACGCCATGCCATATCCTATTCATTATTCAATTATTCGCAACCATCATATACGAAATTATACATATTAAATTAATGATGTCAATTGTGA
Organism: Chloromyia formosa; assembly: GCA_964017055.1. Classification (NCBI taxonomy): domain Eukaryota; kingdom Metazoa; phylum Arthropoda; class Insecta; order Diptera; family Stratiomyidae; genus Chloromyia; species Chloromyia formosa. Next base: position 44,374,132 of record OZ024818.1, on the reverse strand, counting down.
CGATCAAAGTCAATGTCATTGTCGTGAAATATGCACGTTATTGCTATTGACTTTCGTTTATGACTCGCTAATTGCGATAAAGTGTTCATTGGAGCTACTACGTGTAGCGTATGTCAAGCTAAAAGCGGCTTTCCATGGGCGGTTCCTTACAGCCGCGGTTGGCGCTTTTCTAAATATTTTGTTGTTGCGCAATAACAAAATAGTTATATAGGAAAACCGCCAACTGTGGCTGTAAAATCTCGCACATGGAAAGCGGCACCAAACTGCTAAAAATTTAAGGTAAGACACATTACAGATACTTTTTCGTATTTCAACAGATAAATTAATCGCTAGACGAATGAAAAGGCTAGAAATAACGCTAAGCCAGAAAGTGTGGGCGATCCGATAGAGCAATTTCATCAATTTACATTGTATATCCAGGAGATCTTGAATTCGCCTTTTATTTTGATTGACAATAAAATGTATCATGCATTAATTCCCATGTTTAGTTTGCGTGCATACCGACAGTATATCTTGTTATTTGAATAGAATAAAAAGTATGTAAGAGCTTAGTGCAAATCCAAGGTGTTCGACATTTTTAATTGGAATCTGTCATCTATTGTATAATACCTACTCAATTGCCCTAACCCCTTGTGGGGCACAGCGCGTCAACTGTTCCATGTGGCCCAGTTGACTTTTCGTTGGCATAAATTGGTTTCAGAGAATGCAGTTGCCAGCATACACCTCTTGCACATCCATGGCCACAAACGTTGTCGTGGACGGGATTCGAACCCGAAACGCCGGTAGTCAAACATGAGACTGATACCTCAACACACTGCGCTACCGGTCGCCCCAAATATATATATAAATACATGGTTATTATCGGTGAAATCGGTTACAGACTAGTTTGAAGTATGTACATATTTTTTTGAAAATCATCTTGCATTTATCAAATGCCGGTCAAGGCCGAGTGAAACGAATTTAATTTCATTTGGTTTGGGACCAACAGTCAAGGAAAGCTTATTTTGGACATGGCCGGGAGTATCCTTTCCTAAGGCGGGCTACCTGTGTTTATCTGTACAATATGCACATTTCAGACACCCAGTGTTCATTGATCAAAACGAAGAGCAAAAGTGGTTCCCAAAATGCGCACATCTGGGTAAATACATGTTACAAGTCGAATTAAAATTTACTTGTTACAAGTCAAGTCACTTTTGTTTTTATGTGATGTATAGTATGTCCCTTTTGTGATCCGAATCGGGACCTGGTTGGTTTGTTGATTGCATTGACCCCTCCAGGGGCATGAGCGCGTCAACATATCTAGCATTTCTATGCCTAGCATATCTTCCTTTTGGAAGTGCAGTTGCTAGCATACACCTCCTTTCCGCGCCGTCTTTATACCGACAAGCTCGGAGCACAGTGAGAGTTCTGTTAGTACCCACAGGCAGTTTTGAACCCCGAGCTCTAGATTAGAATCATAGAGCGGTGACCGAACGATCACGGCCACCGAGCGCGAGTAGAGCACTTAACTTCCAAGACTATTATTATGGAAAGATGGTAAAAGGCAGGGTTGCCAAGTATTGATCAAAGAAATTCCCCACTCTGGACCGAAAAATTCCCCTTAATGGCGTTTCTTTTATACCCTTCGCGGATGTGATAGGGTATATTAACTTTGCCATGAAGTTTGCAACGCACAGAAGGAAGCAACTCCGACCATATAAACTATACATATTCTTGGTCAGTATGATGAGACGAGTCGATTAAGCTTTGTCCGTCTGTTCGTCTGTCCGCCTGTCTGTCTGGTTCTATGTAAACTAGTCCCTCAGTTTTAAAGCTATCAAGCTGAAATTGTGCAAAAAAACCTTCTTTCTATTGCACGCTGTAAATATGTCGGAACCAATGGAATAGGACTACTACGTCATATAGCTGTCGTAGGAGCAACAGGCCCAAAAGTCGGTCTTTGTGAGAAAAACTTTTTTCTTTCTAAAGATATATTTTTCAAATTTTGCACAAAGCCTTCTTTCTATTGCACGCTGTAAATATGTCGGAACCATTGGAATCGGACTACTACGTCATATGACTGCAATATAATTATATAATTAAAATAATAATTATAATAATAGCTCCACTTGCGATGCAGTACTGGACTGAAAAATTGGGACTAGATGGTGTTTCTGTCTTCGCAGATAGTGTTGTTGGTGATAATTTTATTTTATATGTTATATAAATACCTCATCCTTTCCTGAAACACTGCATTCGTTGCATCCGTTGATTGTAGCGGCATAAACGCGTTTCTATTAGGAGGCTATTGACTCTTGACACTTTCCAAACCAAAGTCACCGAAGTCACTAACCAACAACTGACATCTTTCATATTTAAGTACCTCTCCGAATGGTCGGTATAAACACACCACGAACATGTAGTAGAACTAAAACAATGTAGTTAATTCGCCTTCTAGTTCCACGGTATATACGTGACCAACATGTACAATACTATGCGAATGCGGAGTAAATGTTCGTCGAATGACTCGGCTTTCACGTCCATCGAATCATCGAGTGGGATCAATATTCATCACCTTGAATTAGAAATAGGAAATACTTATGGTGCCGCGATTTGGTTACGAAAGTATTTCCTCAATGTTTACCGACTTTTAATTCCAGCTGATAAATACTTTTTTCACTCGATGAATTGATCCACGGGAAAATTCATAATTGGTATTAGTTGGTGGACATTTGGCCAATATTTGCTCTGTACTCATCAGGTCGCAAGTAGTGTGATAGCACCATATATGGTGAGAGGAGTCCTAAAGGACTCCTCTCACCGTATCCACGTCTAAGTATTAATACAATTTGCGTCCCAAGAGCATTAAACAGAATCACATTACTTTTGTGACACAGATCGCAATGGGCATGTAGGAATCCAAAAATTACTGAACTCAGCAGTCAAAAAATTAATACGAGTCATTCAGATGTGCAATAAATTACAAATGTCACGCTTTATAAAACAGAACCCAGTGTTGTATCATTGATATACCGATGGATCAGAAATGGAGGAGGAGCTGGTGCAGAAGTCGCTGGACATTAATCTCTGGCTGCATTTCAAGCCGAGACCCCTGTACCGTTGTGGACGGGACTCGAACCCGAAACGCTGGTAGTCAAACATGAGACTGATGCCTCAACACACTGCGCTACCGGTCGCCCCATTAAATCGTACTGACGAAAATATTTTATTAATTAGGAAAGCAATCAACTAAATATTTTTGACCATTTTATGTGCTGTACAAAAATGTTTAGTCCATAAAAACGAAAACACAATTCCCTTAATATCACGAGGGATCCATTTTCAGACCTGCTATTCCAACATCATTCTTCGCATCTGTAATGAACCACCTTTAATGAACCATATTCTGGTCTGGTAGTGCTGCTTCCACCGGCAGATCTATGGCAGCACCTGATGAGTAAGGATCTGTCGGTGGTACGAAACCAGGAGCCGAGGCTCTCATTACGCCTGGACCCCAATGTGAGTGCGACGGTAACTAAGCCGTTCGTCAACCGTTCCATCCTTATTACATAATTTTTGTATTCCAAATTTTTACCTCCTCTGTTTGTGTTGTCTTCCCTAGGCCTGTGAATTTTTGTTAATACGTAAAGGGCAGGGGCAACGAGCGGCGAAAACCCCACCCACGTCTCCCGAACTGAGCTACAGCAAGCATAGGCCGCTGCTTAGCTCGTTGAGGGGCCTTTTTCTTCGCCATATGGCACTGCCCGACCTTCACGGTCATTGCGCTATCTAAGGCTCCGTCCCCACGGGCATCTCCGGATGCCCACCAGACCGTCCGTTACACATCTTTATGGAACTGCAATAACAAATTCCATATTTCAAAGTCCATTTGACGACACCTTCAGTCAGTAGAAGGTTGACCATACCGGTACATTTATACTTTGAGTTTCATGTCCGGCCCGCTGAGCCCAAAACACCAACAATTTGGCGCTTTTAGGAAATAGTTTGCCGACCCCTGGCTTAGACCATCTCGGAATCCTAAGTGTCAGTAGTCAGTAGTGACAATGTGTACTCTAATTTTATAGCTAGTTCGGCTATCGATAGCATGGGCGGCGTCTTGTCACTTCTGCTCGGTCGCCGTTACAAATTGTATTCAACATGGGGCCAAAAAAAATGCACCGTTAAAGTTGGCTTCGGTCACCCTAGGATCTCATTTCACCTCGAGGTCCACTTATTGGTCTCAACGCCGGAGTTCGTCTTCTTTGTGGTTTCATCTTCATATTAGAGCTTCACGCAAACAAAGCCTTACAGACCCCGGCCAATTTTTCTTGCTTCCTGATCCCTTTCGGATTTCTCCTCTCTTCCACTCTCAGATCTCAGTAGTATAGTGTTTGTTGCAGAGACGGAAAAAGGACTCCGAAGGCCAAGAGAAAATATAACAAATAGTTAAAATTTGGGGTATAAGTGAAGTGCGGAGTCATTTGCTATCTTGTTCTTGGCTTCGGGCAGTCGAAGTCATTTTAGAGGCTTCTCCTTTGCTCATCGAAACAGGATAAATGTTCTGATACACGGGACGCATGATTTTTACCGGAGTACTATTGTTTACACGTCAGTTGGGTTTACGCGGACGAAATGACAGAAACGGGTATCGAAACGAATTTTACTGACGCCGACATTTTCTTTACACAAGGTGCGTTTACGATTCGACGACATATGTATGTGCGGGTACTGAAATCATCTTTTTTCATGTGTTTGTTTTTGGATTCACCAACCCATCAACGGCGGATGAGTACCCGCCGGGACCCGTCGTCAGCTAACACGTTACACGTTGTCGTAAACCCGTTTGCTGTTTATACGATCCGGGTTACGAAGATTTAACGCACCCGACGGGCTTACGCGACTCATTTATTAGAACCTTAATACGGGTGAACTCGGACGAAACGTTACAAACCGGTATCGAAACAAATTTTATCGACGCGGAAATAATGCACACGGCGTTGATTTTACACGAGGTGCATTTATGATCCGACAGTATATGTGGGAGTACCGAAATCTTCTTTTTTCATGTGTTTGTTGTTGGATCCACCGACTCTTCAACGGTCGGGAGCCGTCGTCAGTTAACAAGTGACGCATTGTCGCCAACTCGTTTGCTGTTTACACGGGACGGGTATCGTAGATTTGACGCCACTAACGGGTTTACGCGTCTCGTGTATTAGAACCTGGCCGGAGGTCATTTTTAACGACGACCTCCTGTTCATTACTGGCCAGGAAAGGATAGACACCTCCATAAAAAGGTGAAAGTGACAATGGATAGGTCACACACTTCGAAGGGGGCCGGAAGACATTGCTAAACAGGCCCTCGATTGGAACCCACAAAGAACCGATGCCAGTCGCCGCGTTGGACGACCTAGAAACACCTGAAGAAGATCAGTTGAGGTCGAGGGCAACTCAATAGGCAAATCGTGAAGTCAGTTGAAAGCGATGGCGGCGAACAGGATGACGTGGAAAGTCGGCGTAGTTAATGCCTTGTGCCCCACAAGGGGTTAACAGGATCCAGGGTGAGAGAGAGACTATCGCCTATTTCAGCCTATTCGTTGCAAATATTTAATTTCATAAGAAATTCTGATAAACGAAATGCATAGTTGGTAAAAGCCAGTTTTTTAGTGAAAAGCAAAGAGTCTGTCTCTTTGCTTTTCACTAAAAACAGGCTTTTACCAATTATGCATTTCGTCATCCGGTTCTTACTTCTAAAAATATAAAAATTCGAATATCTGTGTATTATATTGAACTTGTTCTGTCCATATGACTTCATTAGACAATTACCGGTCCACTAAAATACCTAGACAAAAATGTATCTACGTATCTGAGATGTGTGGTATGGCGTATGTCGAGTTTGGTGTCTAATTTCGCATGGCAAAAAGAAAAAGAAATAAGAGAAACATTGGATAATTGTCTTCCAAATGTTTGGCAAAAAGAAAAAGAAATAAGAGAAACATTGGATAATTGTCTTCCAAATGTCAGTCAGTTTCAATAGACAAATAATTAGATAAACAGATGCAGAAATTTTGTAATTGTATCTTGTCTATCAAGGCTGCTTTTGGATGAAAGGGCACACGAAAATAGAAACAGCGGAAAATTCACAAATATGAATGTGAATGCAAAAACGCTTACTTATTCAGAATATAAAAAAAAAACTATGTTGATTTTTCTTTTCGGTTATATTTTGTCATCTGGATACCTACGTATTTAAATTATTATATTATGATGAAATCGATTATTGTGTCAGCTAGGTAAAAAAAGGATAATTTATGAGAAAATTATAAAAGGAAAATTTATTAACGTTTAAATGTGAATAATAGCATTGGCACACTGCCACCATCATTATTACGCTTACTGTCATTTATGATGCATTTTCTATGAAGGTGCGACACACTGCAACAACCATCATTGCCTTGTGTCATCACCTTGACAACCGTTGTTGCTCCTTTCATCGCGACTTGTTATTAAAAAATTAAATTTAAATTTATGAAGTGTCAACGAAAATATCAATGCCACTTACCATACAAAATTCAAAATAACAGCCAATTAGCTGTCAATTATGGTTGTACTACTTGTTAACAGATGGCTACTACCTTTATTGGAACTGAAAAGTATGGCTGTTTACTTTCATTATCAACCGTAATTATGATGGTTTTTTACTTTCATAATGAAAGTAAGCGTAATAATGATGGGCAGTGTGCCAATGCTATAAATCATGAGATTTGTTCTTTGGCTCACTATTGCGCCTTGGTAATAAATTTCCTGGCACTAAATTGATTGCCCTGTCCAAAACAAAAAACATACCCAGCTTGAAAGCCTGAAATTTAGTCATGCATCACATTGCTTGAGAAACTAGAAATTAAAATTCGCCACACCCACAACTTGAACAAAGAGGCACAAGTTGTGAGTGGAGATTTTCAAGAAGAAAATAAGATTCGTTCAATAAGTATTATATAATACTATTTAACAGATTGTTTCCTTAGATTTTTCAAAGTTACTCTAACCACCTACCATCAAATCAACGTCAAATTGTTTGACTGTGTAATGGTCACTTTTTTAGTCAAAGAAAAATATTTAAACACGTTTTACCTAGATACAAGTACTACTCCTTCCTCCATCCTCCATTTATCAATTAACTAGTACTATGCATCCATTCTGTTATTCTTATCGAAATCTAATTCAAATAAGAATAATTTTAACAATCTGGTTTATTTATTGGGATACAATCCAAAAATACAATTTTTTCCTCCGTCTAAATTTTGATTAATTTGTTGATCTTGCGCCAAATTGTTTCAATTTTTATGAGAAATTTGCTCATTTGCCGTCCAAGTGAATTTATAATAACAACCAATTCTTAATAACAAAAGCCAAACATTGATTTATTGCGCCGAAAAATTCGGATAGCACCCATACAAGCTGTTCTAAAGGAAAACGTCTTAACTTTTTCTTTTGTGGAATATTTATTGTTACAGATACATTGTTTTAAGACTGAAACGTATTCAAATTCAAAGGATTGCAGTTGATTGTGGATATGAAAGCATTGTTTATGTTTTTATTTCTCATATTTCCAAATGCATAGTGTATTTCCAATTTACGTCTTTATGAAATTTTAGAGTCAGTCAAAACTATGATAAGAAGAAGATTCAACCAAATTTCATGCTATTGGCGAAGGGACATGTTATAGCCCTCATAGACTATGCAATCCGTCGTCAGATCGATCTGACGATAATTTGATCGTCAGATCGATCGCACAGTGTATGTGACTATCGTTGACGAATTTTTTGACAGTTCCATATAATTTCGATCGTCAGATATTTTGTGGCGATCCATCGTCAGATCGATCTGACGATCGATCGCATCGTCTACGGCGGGTCTTAGACTGTGTTCATTACTTTCAGACAACCATAAATTAAATGGATTAGTAACCAAGGCCGATCAAAGGCGAGGGCGAAATAGCGGTCGCCTAGGGCGCCGACTCCAAAAGGACGCCACGGAGGACGCCATGAGGAAAACCGGAGTTTTTAGAGATAACTTTGCCAATTTAGAGCTGAATGTAATTCCATTTAGTTGTATATCCGACTGAATGTGATTCTCTCAGTTCAAATTGACACACGTGAGCGATTCAATTTTGAATCTTGGGCTTCATTTTCCAGTACGATAGTGACTTACTGACAGGCCTTGCTTTACAATACTCGTATGTGCAGTCTGCAGACTATGCATTTGAACAGAGTGTCATTATGCAGGGACGCAATATCTGCAATCTAATTAATTAAACGTTTCATTTAAAAATCAAAAGGTAACCTTTTCCATAGTCCTCCACGTGGGCGCCCCCTGGTAACGGCAGTGTGGGAAGCCGCTGACGGCCAAGTCTTAGTGATTGATAAGACAGTTTGGAAAAAAGCAGATAGCTGTAGCCTGAATGTCTGACCAACACATAAGCGTTTCAGGTTTAGTAGGTTGGAATGACTTGCGTAGTTGGACCTGCAACATAGTTACGTGAACTCCAGCACGTTTATTAAACCATCTGAGGCAGCTATCTTCCGAGGCCATCCCCTGAATGGGGTTAAGCGATGTGTTGACAACCAATGCCGAATTAGCAATATAGCAAAAGTCAGCAAATGCTACGGGCCCCGCGCCTGGGGGGGGGGGGGGGGGGGGGGGGGGGGGCTCACGCTTGTCCGCAAAAAAAATAACTGCCAAGTAAGATACCATCCAAATTCTAAAAGCGAGCGCTAGCCACACCATATGCTTGACAACAATACTTACAGGGGAGTCCCCTAATATTTTCTTCGACCAGTTTGTATGAACTGACCATGTATGATAGAACAGTTTTCTATTGATTACGGATACCAATAAGAATGTAAGTGTAATCCACACCAATCAGAACAAAAGAATACTTTCCAACGGTTCGGTCTCATATTCTAAACAACAAAGCTTTGTCTACACTCATAGACAATGTCTAGCGATTGTCTATAGAAAGTTTTTAGACATTGTTTAGAGACAATATATGTATAAAGACAGTATCTAAACATTGACTCGTGTCAACACTTAAATACTTGTCTCCGGCTATACTCTATGGATTTCATGATTAAGTTGCAGTATTTCAGTAATTTTAAGAAAATTTGTACGTAAATGTACGAAAATGTATGATTAATCTCTTAATAAACATTAATTTTTGTTTAAAATCAATATTATTAAAATCGCGCATAGCATAGCGCTTTTTCTAATTTTATAAGTTGTTAAGAATGAATAAAGTGTATCACTACCAACTCAATACAACAAGATTGAGTTAGCAATGCACTTCATCAAAAATAATCAGCATGAAAAGCCAATCGCAATTGAGCCGACTGGTTTACGCCACAGATAGACCATATTCTTCAAGAACTACCTTTAGTCTATCGAGGAAGTATTGTAGCTCGGCCAGCCCAACTTCGTCAGATTATTATACAGATTATACAATATTAGTTTCATTCAATGTAATTCGCACACGTGTCGTTAAATGCGCACAATATATAAAGTGAGCGTTTTACCAAGTGATGAATTCTGACGAAGGTCGGAGTACAGCACTAAAGTTGGGCTGGTTGAGCTACCTCACCGATAGACTTTTATTTTTGTTAGCACCTGAAGAGTATGGACTATCCGTGAACGAAACCAGTCGGCTCAAGTGCGATTGGCTTTTTTACTGATTATTTCTGGTGGAGTGCATTGCCAACTCAATCTTGTTGGTAGTGATACACTTCATTCCTTCTTAACAATTAATTATACCCTAGACTTATAGTATAGGGTATATTGTTTTTGTCACGACGAAAACATGTAACACCTTAAAGGAGGCTCCGGAGGTATAGCAATGTATATATATAAATGATCAGGGTCACCTTCTGATTCGATTTAGCCATGTCTGTATGTCTGTCTGTTCTGTTCTGTTCTGTTCTGTTCTGTTCTGTTCTGTTCTGTTCTGTTCTGTTCTGTTCTGTTCTGTTCTGTTCTGTTCTGTTCTGTTCTGTTCTGTTCTGTTCTGTTCTGTTCTGTTCTGTTCTGTTCTGTTCTGTTCTGTTCTGTTCTGTTCTGTTCTGTTCTGTTCTGTTCTGTTCTGTTCTGTTCTGTTCTGTTCTGTTCTGTTCTGTTCTGTTCTGTTCTGTTCTGTTCTGTTCTGTTCTGTTCTGTTCTGTTCTGTTCTGTTCTGTTCTGTTCTGTTCTGTTCTGTTCTGTTCTGTTTGTTTGTCTGTCTGTCTGTCTGTATGTCTGTCTGTCCGTCTGTCTGTCTGTCCGTTTGTCTGTCCGTTCGCACGATAACTTTCGATCAAATGAAGCTAGAGCCTTGAAATTTTGGTCAAATGTTGGCAGTGTGATCTAGTTGGACGGTATTGAAAATGGGCATGATCAGGATAAGAGAACGCCTACCTCCCCTACATGTATAAACAACATAAATGTATCTATAACTCCCGATTAAAGAAACATGAAAAGCTCTAGCTTTGGTAGATTACTCATGAGGGTAATCTTATACTGTCCTGGGAAAATAAAATTGATCAGTTGAAAACTAACGGTAATTTTCTCACAAAGAACCCCGGACTACCCTACTTTTAAAGTTTTTTATCTATAACTCCTGAACCAATTGACGTAGACACCTGATTTTTGGCATGTAACCTTGAAGTAAGAAGCTGCTTAAGGTTTTGTAAGTTGAGCATAATCAGATGAAAGGAATGCCTACCTCCCCTGCAAATTTCAAAAAATTAAATATTACTTTAATTACGATAACTTTCGAGAAAATGATACTAGCAAGTTGAACATTTGACAGAATATTACCAGTAAAACCTTCTTTGTCGATATTGAAAATGGGCAAGATCCGACTTAAGGAACCCCCACCTCCCCTACAAATGAAACTTCAAATAAGCGCTAACTTTTGATAAAATGAAGCCAGCAACTTGAAATTTTGGTCAAATGTTTGAAGTGAGATTGAGTTAGTTGGCGTCAAAGATGGGTAAGATCCGACCTAAGGAACCCCTACCTTCCCTACAAGTGAAACTTCAAGCAACCGTTTACTTTCGATAGAATGAAACTAGCGACTTGAAAAATTCGACAAATATTTGTAGAATTGGTTAGTTTATCGGTTTTGAGAATGGTCAAGATCCTCCTGAATGAGTGCCAACCTCCCCTATGAACTGGCCATATAGGAGACCCACTTTTATTGCATATGGTCGTTGCCAATTGGGACTTTTGGTATCACCACTAGGTCTGTACAAGTCTAGGGTATATACGCTTCGCTGGTTTTTGTTGATTTTAATAAGATTAACTTGATTACTTTGTTGTTGTTTTGAATAAACTCCTATTAACCCTAGGAAGATAACCATATGAGGACATACCTAGAAGATGAAATCGAATCAAGATTCCAGGGTATTCTTAACTTTAATATCTAATCCAAATCAAGAGCCTCTTGTTCACGCTGGGTTTATCCGGTACTGCTGACAACTCGTCCTTGTAAAAACCACTTCACGTCAAGAAACCTGGAACAAAAACCTTGGATTGGACGGATCAACAACGACGACCACGCAAACGACTAAAGGGTTATTCTTTCGTATCCTGGAATGTACGCTCCCTGAACTAGCTGGGGGCCGAGAAGGCCCTCCCTCAACAGGAAGAAAAGTACAAACTGAGCATTACTGCAGTCTTGGAAACAATTGGCTTGGCAGCGTGATAGATCAATGACTAGAAATCGCACACAATTTTTACAAGTGGCAGATCATCGAGCCGCAAGCCGTTTTGGAGTCGCATTTATAGTGAACAATCACCTCAAGCCGCACATTACTGACTTTAAACCCATAAATGAACGATTGTGTACGATTCGCATTAAGACTCGATTCTCCAATCTCTGGCTCATCAATGTGCACGCCCCCATTAAAGTTAAAGAAGACGCAGTAAAAGACGAGTTCTACGCCCGCCTTGAGACTCTCTTCGACTCACTTCCAACAAACGACGTCAAAATGCTGCTGGGAGACTTTAACGCGAAAGTCGATACTGGAAGTTGACACCGGGGGACCACTGGAGGCCACAGTCTCCATGAAAAATATAACGACAACGACCAGCGACTTATCGACTTCGCCTGTAGTAGGAATCTACTCGAAAGCTTCACGTGTTTCCCGCCTCGACGCATTCACAAGCAGACCTGGAAATCTCCAGACGCACTTGCTGTCAACCAAATTGATCACATCCTCATTTGCATGAGATGGGCGTCTAGTGTCATGGATGTCCGCTCTTATCGAGCAGCAATCTGCGACTCAGATCATCACTTAGTGAAGACGACCTACAGATGTAAAATTTTCTCAGTGCACCAATCGAGAATCAGCCCCCAAAAAATCTATGCGGCTGACAAGTTTTTGAGCGATGCTACAGCGGTGGCGTATACTACCGCCCTTGAGGAAAGACTATCACCAATGCTACACAACATCAGCCATACAGGCGTCCATGGGTTCTGGGAAGAACTCAAGGGTACCATCAGGGATGTCGCAGAGAAGGTCGTGGGATATAAGGCCCGGCGAGCGCAAAATGACTGGTTCGACGAAGAATGCAAACATTTACTTGACACGAAAAACGAGACCTATAGGCAATGGATTCAACGAGGAGCCAGAGCCAAAAAAGAAAAATATGACGAGCTTCAGCGAATACCGAATAGAATAATTAGATTCAAGAAACCTAAATACTTTGACGAGCAGTTGCTGAATACAAACGAAAACTTAGCTAATAGGAACACCAGACAAGCGTATAAACTAATAATACAATTAAGAACAGCTATCAACCCAGGACTAGCCTTTGCAAGGACAAGGATGGAAACATCATCAGCGACACCGATGGCATTAGCAAGCGATGGGCCTCTTATTTTGAAGAGTTTCTGAACCTTCCATCTAACATCCCCACACAAGAAGCCCACCCATACAACCTCCGACAGTAGAGGAAGTTGATCTCGCGTTGCGGTCACTAAAACGAAATAAAGCGCCGCCCGGGCGCTGACGAGATTCCAGCAGAACTGCTAAAATTCGGGTCTAGTTAATGCCATACATCAGTTACTCCTGAGAGTATGGCAGGACAAGGTGATCCCAGACGATTGACGCAGAAGCATCATCTGTCTAATTCACAAAAAGGGAGATAAACTGCAGTGTGAGAATTACAGGGGCAAATCACTAGCTTGTTCATTCTATAAAATTTTGACAAAAATTGTGAAAAGTTGAAAAAAAAACCTACGAATTAACGAATTGTTGACGAATATCAAAGCGGTTTCAGACCTCACCGCTCCACAACCGATCAGCTCTTCACGGTCAAACTGATACTGCAGAAGTGCTGGAAATACAACGCAAACGTATACCAAATCTTTGTCGACTTCAAGCAGGCATACGACAGTATCGATCGTGGTGTACTGTAAAACATCATGCTGCAATTTGGTATACCGGCAAAATTAGTACGACTGACAAAGATGACGATGACCAACTCCGTCTCACAAGTCAGGATCCATAATAGACTTAGTGATCTATTTGAAACACGCACTGGTCTGAAACAAGGCGATGGACTGGCACCGACGCTCTTCAACATAGCACTGGAATACGCTATTCGGGTTTTGAATATGGACAACAGCAAGACGCTACTCATTAAATCGACACAATTACCAGCGTACGCCGACGACATCAACATCATGTCCCGAAGATTGGCCGACGCAGAAAAGCTTCTGCATATGCTCGATACAGCTGCAAAAGAAGTTGGACTACGTATCAACGAGGGTAAAATTAATAATGATGCAATCGACGACAAGGACACCTACACAATCGAGCAACAATGTCAATCAATCAATATCGAGTTCGTATACGACTTCAAATACCTGAGCTGCAACCTAACAAGGGACATCAACGAAACTGACAAAATCAGGATACAGTTAGCTAATAATAAATAATTTCTTCTTGGTTCTCTCCATAATGAAATCGAAGCATGTGCACAGGAACACGAAGCTCCGCGTGTACAAAACCATTATACGACCAGCGTTATGCTATGGCTGCAAAGCATGGACCCTAACTCAAGCCTCCGGAAACATGCTAGACACATTTGAACGTAAGGTTCTGCCTCGAAGTTTTGGGGCTGTTTGCGATCGAGATGGATGGCGCATCCACTGTACGATGAGCTGAAAGTTTCGAAAATCGTCAAACTACAACGACTTCAATGGGCAGGGCATGTACAACGAATGGCTGATGATCGCGTGTCAAATTGAGTAATAAACGACGGAGCGAGACTGCCTAGACGACCAAGATCCCGGTGGAAGAACTCAGTATATGCGGACGCTAAGCATCTACTGGACTTTCAAAATTGGAGGACGCGGTCACTTGACCGAGATAATTGGAGGACAATGATCCAGGCGGCCAAGGCCCGACTGCAGGCTGTCGCGCTACGATGATGATGAGCCGTAAAGTAGGTCTGAAAACGTTTTTTGTTTTCTTGTGACTAACGGCATCGCGTACTTGTGCGAATGCCCATTTCAAATTCAATGACTGAATAAAATCACACTGACCCTACATTGACCGCCCACAATTTTCGAGCATTTTCGGTCATCTTTCATCTATTAGCGATGGTACACTTTCACTACTTCGTGGGATTAAAAACGGTTAGGTAGCTTTAAGTTCTTCGCTTTCGGATTTTGTGCCATTTAACTAACTATACTGAGCGCCTAGTCGATTGCTCGTTTTGACTTTATTTACAAGATGAAATCACACTGACCCCAAATTGGGCGCCGGCTATTTTGGGGATTTTCGGGCATTTTTCGACATTTTTTGCTAAAGTGTCACTGATGCCAGAAAAAAAGGACCTTAAGATCGTCTTAAGGAACCTTAAATTAGTTTGTCTGACGCTTGTTGGGGGTATCGCGTCAAAAACTTCATCAATTAGCTGGTTATATGATAGATGTATTAGATACTCAAATGCGTCAACTGTTCCATGTAGCCCAGTTGACGTTTCGTTGGTATAAATTGGTTTCGGAGAATGCAGTTGCCAGCATGCACCTTCTGCACATCCATTGTCACGAACGTCGTCGTGGAAAGTAGTCAAACATGAGACTGTTGCCTCAACACACCGGTCGCCCCGATGTGGTAGATGGATTCGCCTATTTTTGGGCTCTTGTTAACAAATAGAAGTCTTGTGAGTTCTGAGGCTGATGATATGGTCGTACTCACTCCCGGACACCTAAGTGCCAAAGCCTCCGTAGTAAATAGCAGGTTTACCGATTGATGAGTAGCTAGCTCCTCTTTCTAATCTATTCCAATCAATCCTCGGCTCTACAACTGTTACTGGTGCCTATTGCAAGGCTGCAAGGAAAACCGATAGCTCGTTGGAAAGACTCAGTAGATGAGGACGCCGAACAACTGTTGGGCGTCCAAAATTGGAGGACGCGGTCATTTGATGACGATGATCCAGACTACCAGGTCCCGGCGTCGGGCTGTTGCGCCACCAGGATGATGATTAGGTTTTTACTGTATGTATCGTATGATCTTGTAAAGTAAAATGGCCTATTCGTATCAATTTAGGGTACATCCAATAAGTTCATAATCAGATATTATTGCTTATGTTTATTTATATTAACTACATGTGTATGCATCGGTTTATGTATGTTTCTTTAAGAAATAACCATAATCAACCCAGAAAAAAAAATTTAAAATAGACAATACAAAAATGCATTAAGATTGACACTTGATTGACTCAGTATTTACACATAGTCTGCTGTATTTTTTCAGTTGGTCTGAACGAGGTATTTGTCAGATTTTTTTTACTTGTTGTAGTGAACACATAATGCGCCCTTTTGCGTAATTGGATCGTTCATTAGCGCACCAACCAGTTGTTGCATTAAAATGCAGACTAAACAAATAGTCGTTAATCGGTTTATCAGTCGGTTCGTTCTTTTTAATGACAACTTTGTGTAATACAAATTAAGTCATTTTGAACCGAAGTCCAAGCCTTTAGATTTTCGCAAAAAGAAATAATTCACCTTTTTAAGTGGATTTTTTTTTTAATTTCAATTTTTTACAAGAAAAGCAACATAAAATCCAAAAAAATCACCCGGAAATCAAACCGAAAGAACCGATGAGAATGTCTTAAATGAATTCCAACATTTGTAGTCATTCATAACAAATTGCTGTAACCTAAACAATTTTTTTATTACATCAAATCGACTAGAGGTCACATTTGTTGAACTTTATGACACATTTATGTCAAAACGAATGTTCAATTAAAGAAAAATGCCGCACTACATGTAGACGTATCAATTCAGATACATTTTTTTGTATCCATTCAGATACACACGTTTCGTACATGGTGTGAACTTTAATTTAGACATTTCAACATGATTACAATAGAATACCGAAACTTCGTTGTAAACAAGAGATTCTATTGAAATCAATTAATTAGAATCAAGGGCATATTTAATGGCCCGTGTATACGAGCTGATATTTCGTCACGCTACGTTTTATATGAAAAAGAAAAATGGAAAAATAAACACAAATAAACTTAAACAAATAAAATAATAAAACAAGCAGCACTATTTGTACGTTTTAAAAGGAAGACGGTTGATGCAGTGATAATTACTCCAGTGCTGACCAGTATTTTAACGTATAATTTCAAAGTGATCAGATATTCAAAAAAAAAACATGACACTATTGTAATATACCATATCTCGTTGACGAAACGTATCAACTCAGATATGAATCTTTTTGATAAAACAAAAAAAAAAAACTATACGCTGTGCTTATAATAAAAGAAGGGCTTAAGGTCTGTTTTTTTTATCGAGTACCCGTGCGGAGAGACACGACCTTCATAGGGTTTTATGTTAGAGATAATAAATTTATCGATAAACATTGTTGTTTGTATTTTCATCAAAAAATGTAAAGGAAATGTAAATTGATATATACACACAATCGCGTGTACGTATCTGGCCAATTCATCTAGATTAGCAACAATAAAATAAACAATTCACTGAACGTGAGGACGTTTGACTAATTAAAAAAAAACTATCATAGACAATTTTTTACATGATTTTTGTAAGTATGTACATATGTAAAAGTGAAGAAGAATATGGGAACAAATGTTTGAGTCTTTTTTTCATCCATTCAAATTGGTCTGCGATTAATTTGGATTGATGAAATTATATTTGGAGATTTGTTGACATGAGTATGGTAAAAAATATTCCAGTTAGCGTGCTAATGACTACTTAAATAGGAGTCAATTTTCGTTATGGCTAATCAATTTTTATTTGATTTTTTTATTGGGTTCGGTAAAATCAGAAGACTACTAATTTTTTTTTGTTAAGGATATTTTCAATGTGATAAGAACGGATAGTAAAGCACATTGCGAAATTACTATACATAACATACTGCGGCTAAGAACGATGAGTCATACTGTCGATTTTTTGCCCTAGGAAATACGTGCTATGGTGTAATGAGCAGAGGTGGTCACCAGATAGTGTTTTGAGGACGAAGCCGAAAGTTTGCTGAGCGGCGGCACATGCTTGCTTCAGCTCAGTTTGGGAGATGTGGGCGCGGGATTTTTGCCTGGCCGTTGTCCCAGCCATCACATAGATAACATAAATTATGTGCCGTGGGGGTAGACGATCGCAACAAAGGTTGAAACTGGGTCCCACGACTCAGGAAAACTATTCAGAAAAAAATACTGGCAATGGCCGTCGACCGGCTCATGCAACACGCTCCTGGACCAGATGGTTTGGACCCTTGGCCTTTTAACCCATGAGAACATGAGATACAAAGCCCAACCAATGAGATCCCGTGTTCGGCAAAAATTTGGGGACCTCCCAAAGCGGAACCAGATATGAGGCTCTCGCTTCATGTCCGAACCAACCCGAAAGGGAGTGTGGAGAAAGTTCCGTGAAAGAGAAGCCTAGTTTTCAAGAATTCAAAGCATATCACGGTTTATTTATAAAAAAAATAATAATAAAAATATAGGAAAACTAATGCCAAAAAAGAATATAAAAACATAAAAGAACTACGATTGGGGTAAACCCCAATCATGCAATACTCTAGATGAATTTGAACCTGGTTAAAGCCAATAAATAATTTTGGTTGCAATCTCGGATGCATCGTTAAGACTTTGTTGATCCCATCACCTCTCAGATTTCATCTAGAGTATATACCTATATACATTCCAAATTTCAGACTAATAGCTGTAACACTTTTTGAGAAAATCAGCTTATTGTCAAAAGACAACATTTTGTATTAGCTCAAAGCGATATCAAGCTAGAGAGCAACGTTGGTAAAATGTGTCATATTGTATAGGAGGGGGTAGACGGAGTAAGGGTAATCGACTATTTTTTTTTGAATCTAACTGATATTGTTAATTAAGTGTTAAGTACAAAATTTCAGCCCGATAAATTGTATATGTACTGAGTAAATTGGCTTAACGTATTTCATGAAATAGTGCAGTTTGTATGGGAGGGGGTAGAAGGAGGGTGAGGATTACAATGAATTTTATAATGTAGGTTACAATTATCATAAAAGTGATATATTCAAAATTTCAAAGCAAGATGTTTTATAGTTTCTGAGAAAATCTGATTATTGTAAATTATCAAAAATGTGTCATTTTGTATGGGAGGGGGTAGACGGAGTAAGGGTAATCGATTAATTTTTTTGAATCTAACTGATATTGTTAATTAAGTGTTAAGTACAAAATTTGAGCCCGATAAATTGTATACGTACTGAGTAAATAGGCTTAACGTATTTCATGAAATAGTGCAGTTTGTATGGGAGGGGGTAGAAGGAGGGTGAGGATTACAATAAATTTTATAATGTAGGTTACAATTATCATAGAAGTGATATATTCAAAATTTGAAAGCAATAAGTTTTATAGTTTCTGAGAAAATCTGATTATTGTAAATTATCAAAAATGTGTCATTTTGTATGGGAGGGGGTAGACGGAGTAAGGGTAATCGATTAATTTTTTTGAATCTAACTGATATTGTTAATTAAGTGTTAAGTACAAAATTTCAGCCCGATAAATTGTATACGTACTGAGTAAATTGGCTTAACGTATTTCATGAAATAGTGCAGTTTGTATGGGAGGGGGTAGAAGGAGGGTGAGGATTACAATAAGTTTTATAACATAGGTTACAATTATCATAAAAGTGATATATTAAAAATTTCAAAGCAATTTGTTTTATAGTTTCTGAGAAAATCTGATTATTGTAAATTTTCAAAAATGTGTCATTTTGTATGGGAGGGGGTAGAAGGGGTGGAGCGATTTAGCCCGTTCACGAACTTAGCCTTCATTTTTTGTCAAAAATAACGTGTGCAAAATTTGAACTTCATAGCTCAACGCGTTCTCGAGCTAGAGAGGTCACGGACGGACGAACGGACAGACGGACAGATATGCCGGTATCGTCTACATTCGTTTGCCTTTAGGAGCACCTGGCCCGGGGCCTTAATCTCCCCCCATATTGGGATGGCTTTTCTGACAAGTCAGGAAGATGGTTACTTTGGAAAATGCACATTCCTCAGAACCCCACCTTAGGGTTGCGGTCTAGCTTAACCGACTTGACAACAACACACAGCCCCCACGAGTCCAACTCCATGATGGGACAGCACCTTGGTACTGCGGGCAAAACCCATCCCCGTGGTTCATTATTTGCTACTGACTTCTCTGTAACCGGAATGATCTCACCGTTCGATCACCTTGCGGAGAATCTTGCGGATTTAGTGTGCATTCCTGGGCTCTGCTAAGCCCACTATCGTCAGGGGAGTGGAGGTGCTTCCGTTCCTCGCGTACTAGTAAGCGTTGCTCCTGAGATCGCTTCCGTTCCTTGCGTACTAGCAAACGATCTCCTACGATGACGATAGTGCTTTCTTTCCCGAACATGACCGGCGCCATGAGCAGTACTAATAAGACGTTTGATAGGGTGCGTGGGGTTCTCAGGTCCCAAGGCAATATAGACGATTTCTTTCTTTCTCCCCAAGTTGGTTCCTACGTCAGAGAACTAGCCCGGGAAGACCCCGGTGCCGCGCCGCCCTCTGGTCTAGGAGTCGGAACGCTCGAGGCGACCTCAGCAACCTTTACACCTCCTTGGTTCCTATTGGATTGCTCCACTAGTAATCGATCGAAATCTTGATGCCTATATAGCCCCCATACGCAGCTAAGTTATGCGAGGGCGCTACTCCCCGAATGGTGTTTTGCACCACCAACTTCATGACTCAGGTACGTGGGGTCGTTAGTCCCCAAAGGTTGCTGCCATAGGAATTTGTGCCAAGGCACCTTCCTATGCGGTGGAAGCAAGCTTCCACCACCTCCTTGCGTGGCAATCGGGTCCGTGGGTGCGCTAATGCCCAAGACATCGTTACAGCCTCACGACTGATCAGATGCCCCCTGCGGGGGGACAGACGGACAGACGGACAGACGGACATCCGGTTTTGAGATATTCGAGTGATAATATGAACTTCTGTATCATTCATTTTTTTCTGCGAGCCTTATTTCTTAGCGTTACAAACTTTGTGGCAAACTTATAATACTCTCAGATTTCATCTAGAGTATAAACAGAGAAACTAAACCTTAAAAGGAAGCAATTAAATCTTGAAATACTGATAGACAAAGAAAAATATGGCTACGTTGATGAATATGCATTTAATTTAGCCGAAGTCCTGATGGCCCGAACTGGAGTAGCTGCACTTTTATACGTTCACAGAAAGCAACAAATAGTCTATTAGCAGAACACAAATTAATAGGAGTAGTAAAATTAAGCAAAAAGAAAAAAAAAACTAATGAATTCAAAATTTGGTTTGGTCAAAAAAAAGATGCAAAAAAACTAGTTGCCGCATAATCATCAGATACACTCTTCGAACGATGTTTGTGTCGTTGGGCCATTGAAAAAACTAAACTTTCATTTCATCAATTTTAATAATATTGTGCATTCAAATGCTTGCACATGGCACTGTTGATGTTGCATTAGCCTCCCTTAACACACCAAAAACTTCATTAGACGCTCTAACTGCATCATCCGATGTTATGTTTCGGTATAATAAACGACTTCGGGATCACTACCAGCCGCTATCACCATCACTTATCCAACATGAAGTTGACGTCGAGTGATAGGTGCGCGCGAAACATTTAAAAAAAGAGTGATCATAACAATGGGAAAACTGATTTATTCGCAAGGCTATAAAAGTTTAACTTCAAAAATGTGCGGAGAAGAAAGTTAAACTGGCTAATCTGTCTTGCCGGAATCTTACAATTACGCATCAACAGATCATTGGAAAAAGTATCAGTAGCAGCCCCACCCTTAGTCTGGCGGCGAGGCACGGCGGTTTCATTCGGGCCCCCATTTTTTACCCTTTTCATAGAAGGTAGGTAGATGGGCTGCTGTGACAGAACACAGCTCACTTAGACTTCAAATAGGTCCGTTGTGATACCACTAACACACATCCTCTCACAATATTTCTGATAGTTAGAACCATCCAGAGCCAACAATAAAACTCTGGACATCCAACATCCGCGCTATCTAGCTCTTCCAAGTCAGTGAAGAAGTAGGATCCAAGTAACGACCTCCTTCTCACTGCAAAAGCTGGACAGGAGCAGAGAAGGTGGAAACTACTTTCCTCCTCGTTCACGTTCCCACAGCTCCTGCAAAAATCATTGTAGGGAAACCGAAGTCTCCTGGCGTGTTCCCCAATGAGACAATGCCCAGTGATAACACCCAACACCGAGCTAATATGCCTTCTGTTTATCGACAGTAAATTTTCAGATCGGGTAGCGTCCAGTATGGGCCACAGCGATCGAGTTGTGCGGCAGGTATTGCCATCAATCCATCTTGCATTGGCTTTGTTAATCGCCTTTGACAATCAGTTTGCAAGAAGCAATGGGAGGATAGATATCACCATATAGTTGGGGTTCCCCATTCAAACAGCCCAGTCTGGCAAGCTCATTAGCCTGACAGTTACCTTCCAGGCCACTGTGGCCAGGGACCCAGCACAGGACAATGTTAAAATAGCTCCCCAATTCAGAGAGGGATGATCGACAATAATCCACCGTCTTAGATGTACACAAGACTGAATCCAGCGATCTGATTGCAGCCTGGCTGTCCGTACAGATGACAATGTCTCTACCAGCTATAACATGTCGTCCTAAAAAGATAAGAGCTTCCGAAATCGCCGTGATCTCCGCCTGCAAAACACTACAGTAAGATGGTAGACGGAAAGTCAGGCTTAGATTTAGCCTGTCGCAATAGACACCCGCTCCTACCCCTCC
The DNA here is from genome assembly GCA_964017055.1 of Chloromyia formosa. Taxonomy (NCBI): domain Eukaryota; kingdom Metazoa; phylum Arthropoda; class Insecta; order Diptera; family Stratiomyidae; genus Chloromyia; species Chloromyia formosa. Next base: position 44,351,854 of record OZ024818.1, on the reverse strand, counting down.
GTCTGTTTTGGATCCGTCCGTATATGTGCCGATAGAGTCAGCAATTGGAAACTCACCTTCCTTCCACTGATCCCGACTTGGGATGACGGATGCGAAGTTCTTGCTGAACAGATGTTTAGGAGCGGAATAGTCAGTTGCTGTAGGAATATCCAAACCATTTAAAATCGATGAGTGGCCGAAGGCAGACGAGATCCACAGTCCCGTTTCACGAAGGCGAATGGCAGTGATTGCAGCAGTTTGTTCGCCCATGATATCCAGAGGAAGTAGGTTGAGCAGCACGTCCAAGGCTGCAGACGGAGTTGACCTCAGTGCTCCGCTAATGAGGACGCAGGCTAGTCTTTGGACCTTGCTAAGCAGGCTGCAATTGGCTACAATATGAAGGGCTTTCCACCAAACCACAATACCATAAATAAGTATAAGCCGTACATAGAAACTGTATTACGAAGTTAGAATCCTCTCACGATACAATCCCTACCCTCTCAAAATGTGTAATGGACGAAGATTGAAGATGCTCGGGACGGAGCCTGAGACCGCATTATGACCGTGAAGGTCGGGCAGTGCCATCTGGCGAAGAAAAAAAGCCCCGCAATGAGCGAAGCAGCAGCTTGTGCTTGCTGCAGCACAGTTCGGGAGACGTGGGCGGGGTTTTTGCCGTCCGTTGTCCCTGTCCTTACGTATTACAAGACTTCACCGGCCTAAAAATGACACAAAAGGAGCCATGATGTACATCGGCATTTCAGGTCCGCCCCATGCAACTACATTTTAATTTTGAATCATTTACTTCCAAGTTTTCTATGATTTGCTTTGCAAAAAGTTGTCCTTATGAACCGATTCAGGAGATACCCATATCACGAGGCGATTACAATAAGTCCTTTTTGCCTGACCGAACGACTCAAAATACCATCAACAGTAGTCTTCTGCATTCGCCTCGTGACTCCCACTCATATGATACCCATTTTACCTATAAATCACTTCATGGCCAAGATTAACCATTTTATTAGCAAAGGACTCCAAATGACTTCAACAGTAGTCTAGCAGTCTCCTCAACACCCATGATATCCATGTTGCCTATATAACACTTCATTGTCAAGAAAGTCCTTTTTCCTCGCCGATGGACTCAAAATGCCATCAACGCTAATTCACCAGAATGTCCTTTTTCCTTACCAAAGAATTCAAAATGACTTCAACAGTAGTCCAGTGCATTCGCTTAAACAAACCGTGTCATATGAAACCCTTCTTATTATACTCTAGATGAAATCTGAGAGTATTATAAGTTTGCCAAAAAGTTTGTAACGCTAAGAAATAAGGCTCGCAGAAAAAAATGAATGATACAGAAGTTCATATTATCACTCGAATATCTCAAAACCGGATGTCCGTCTGTCCGTCTGTCCGTCTGTCCGTCTGTCCGTCTGTCCGTCCGTCCGTCCGTGACCTCTCTAGCTCGAGAACGCGTTGAGCTATGAAGTTCAAATTTTGCACACGTTATTTTTGACAAAAAATGAAGGCTAAGTTCGTGAACGGGCTAAATCGCTCCACCCCTTCTACCCCCTCCCATACAAAATGACACATTTTTGAAAATTTACAATAATCATATTTTCTCAGAAACTATAAAACATATTGCTTTAAAATTTTTAATATATTACTTTTATGATAATTGCAACCTATGTTATAAAACTTATTGTAATCCTCACCCTCCTTCTACCCCCTCCCATACAAACTGCACTATTTCATGAAATACGTTAAGCCAATTTACTCAGTACGTATACAATTTATCGGGCTGAAATTTTGTACTTAACACTTAATTAACAATATCAGTTAGATTCAAAAAAATTAATCGATTACCCTTACTCCGTCTACCCCCTCCCATACAAAATGACACATTTTTGATAATTTACAATAATCAGATTTTCTCAGAAACTATAAAACAAATTGCTTTGAAATTTTGAATATATCACTTTTATGATAATTGTAACCTACATTATAAAATTTATTGTAATCCTCACCCTCCTTCTACCCCCTCCCATACAAACTGCACTATTTCATGAAATACGTTAAGCCTATTTACTCAGTACGTATACGATGCATCCGAGATTGCAACCAAAATTATTTATTGGCTTTAACCAGGTTCAAATTCATCTAGAGTATTGCATGATTGGGGTTTACCCCAATCGTAGTTCTTTTATGTTTTTTGTTTTTGATTTTCCCAACAGTGTGTACTGTATTGCGTCTTTAAAGGGGGGTAATCTTATCTGGGCATATAAAAATGAGAAGGGTCACCTCCCCGACGAACAGATGCAGCAACATTTTTTTGGCGCGCTGTATATTTTCCTACATTCATCATGTAGGGTGACTACCTCGAACTTTCGAAAAAAATTGACGTTTTGCTGGGGACCTCGTTTCTCACTCTCGTCAATCATTGATTGAATACCGCGCTTTTTTATAACTGTGGTTTCAACTAAATATATTTTAGTATGTCTAGGGGCCATTTGACGTTTATTGCCCTCACACTGGATTCTGACTTTATTTGGTTGAGATAATTTTTTAGGTAACTATTACATGTTGTAGCACCATTGTGGTCTTAAATTGAAGATATTCAGATGTACGCGTTAAGGCGTTATAGGACCGTTTTCACAATAGCTGGTTAAAGTTTATCCTATAGATAAACGCTAAATGGCACCCATTCTTCAGTTATTAATTTATCGGACGATAATTCCAAGCAAGAGAAAAGGCCTACTGAGATTTTGACAGCTAGAACTGTTTACAATTGCACATTAAAATGAGCCAATTAAACTAGTCACAAAGAACAAAGTTCTGGACTCAATGAATGCTGAGACACATTACAGACGTAGAATAGGATAGAACAGGCAACAGAAATCCTGCATTAGCTGAGCTTTCTACTGCATTATCTTATTTTGAGCGTTGTACAGTGGGTTGTCAAATTATTAGGGACAATTATCATATTTATGTATTTTCGAGTTTAACTTAATTTTTTGAGCAGTTAATTGATTCTAGGTCTCGTATCTATGTTATATTTAAAGGATTGTGTTGTGAAGATTTTAAAAAACATAAAAGAACTACGATTGGGGTAAACCCCAATCATGCAATACTCTAGATGAATTTGAACCTGGTTTTTGAATCTGATATTGTTAATTAAGTGTTAAGTACAAAATTTCAGCCCGATAAATTATATACGTACTGAGTAAATTGGCTTAACGTATTTCATGAAAAAGTGCAGTTTGTATGGGAGGGGGTAGAAGGAGGGTGAGGATTACAATAAGTTTGATAACATAGGTTACAATTATCATAAAAGTGATATATTAAAAATTTCAAAGCAATATGTTTTATAGTTTCTGAGAAAATCTGATTATTGTAAATTTTCAAAAATGTGTCATTTTGTATGGGAGGGGGTAGAAGGGGTGGAGCGATTTAGCCCGTTCACGAACTTAGCCTTCATTTTTTGTCAAAAATAACGTGTGCAAAATTTGAACTTCATAGCTCAACGCGTTCTCGAGCTAGAGAGGTCACGGACGGACGGACGGACAGACGGACAGACGGACATCCGGTTTTGAGATATTCGAGTGATAATATGAACTTCTGTATCATTCATTTTTTTCTGCGAGCCTTATTTCTTAGCGTTACAAACTTTGTGGCAAACTTATAATACTCTCAGATTTCATCTAGAGTATAACAACAATCTACGTAGGCAAAATAATTTATTTTTTTTTTCGTAAAAGTAATAAGTGCATTAATGAATAGATAATTTTAATATTTAGTGGTGCCGCCCTTTGCTGCAATTACAGCCTCTATTCGTCGAGGTATGCTCTGTATGCAGACTTTTGCATTTTCCTGCTATTGGGTGTTGTGATGCCATTCTCTGAAAAGAGTTTCAGTTAACTGGCGTTTGGTTGTAATTACTTCTTTGGAGATCGCCCGTTTGGTGAGCTCCCACATGCTCTCTATGGGGTTCATGTCTAGTGAGTTTCCCGGACATGGTAAAATGACATTATTTTTTTCGATCAGGAATACCGTGACACTTCTTGCTTTATGACACGGAGCCGAATCGTGCACAAAAATACAGTTTTTTTTATTACGGAACCATTCCTTGGGCTGTGGGGCCAATCGAGTGTCTAGGGCACACTTGTATTGATATCGCCTCGTGGTTCCCTCCGCGATGTAAAGCCGCCCCATACCCTTGGCCGAGATAACAGACCACACCATAATACTAACCATGCGTTTAACCATCTCTACAAGGTAGTCTGAATGAAACTGCTCACAAGGGCGTCGTTGGACAAATGAGCTTTTGTCGGCCAAAATCTGGAAGGTCGATTCATCGGAGAAGCATACCTGTAAAATATTGCAATAATGGCAAAAATCATTAACGACTATTTAAAAAGGAGTCTTTACTCGACTCCAGTCTGCAACATTCGTATGCCGTTGTTTTTTGGCACATTGCAGTCGCTTTTTTTTCATGGCATCGGTGAGCCGCTGTAGTCCGGATGGTGCAACGGTTAGCACGTTCGCCTTCAATGCACTGGGCCCCGGTTCGATTCCGGGGATTTACGTGTCGGACTATGAGCCCACTCAGCTGTTAAATGAGTCCCCATTATGGGGTAAATAACTCGATTGAGCGTGTTGCTGATCACATACCTCTGCACAAAAACCGTCACGATCTAGAAAATGAGATGATGCTAACTCATCTCGAGGCTGTGGTTCAAATTGGACTGGTGCGCCAGTTATTTATTTATCGGTGAGCCGCGGTTTTTTATAGGACGACAACCGACTAGATTTGCTTTAGTTAATGAAATGATGGGTATAATGTGGTCGGACCCAATTTTTGGGCAGTTTTTCGTTAATTATAGTCTCCGATGTGACAGTTGACATTAATCAAATTAATATGATAATAGCGGAACCATTAGCTACAGTTTGGCACATATCTCATCCGTTTCAAACAAATTTCCGAGTAGTAGTGCATGCAGCATATAAATTATGCATCTACTTCCAATTCAAAAACTCAAGTAAAAACCGATTGATCATGCCTATTTTCAATACCAACCATCTAGATCATACTTACAACATTTGACCAAAATTTCAAGGCTCTCACTTCATTCTATCGAAAGTTATCGTGCGAACGGACAGACAGACGGACAGACAGACAGACATGGCTAAATAAAATCAGGAGGTGGCCCTGATCATTTATGTATTTTATATATTTACAATACATTGCTATACCTCCGGAGCCTCCTTTAAGGTGTTACATATTTTCGTCGTGACAAAAACAATATACCTTCTCGTACTATAAGCCTAGGGAAAAAAAAACTGAAATGCAGTGTAATGCATAGAAATTCCATCGTAAAGGTTAATATTTCGTGGCACGGAAAATACATTATCTCATGACTTGAAGGAATAATCAACCCCATTTATAGTCAGTCACCGGAACATCATCCATTAGGTAAACTGCAACATGCAAAATTTATATAAGCAACACTGCATACTAGAAATATCTCAACAATTTGTGCGCTGATTTGATTGACCTTAACTACCGTGAAATTAATCAAAAGCTCAGATTGCTCAGTTGACACTTTGCAATTATGAAAGTATGCGGCGAACTTATTTGCATTGTAATAGCACACGGAATGGGCTCGTAACAATTTTATCACAGTTGTTAGATCGATTTGTAATCATTCAGCAAAGGCTGACTGCAACATATGCTCGATGACAAATTGCCTAGAAGTTAATGAAATGTGCAATCATGGGTGACAGACCGGAAAGACAGGAGATGTGTAGATGCACACAATTAAATGTCAAACAACGTGGGAAATTATCTTGGAAAAATCGAAATTGGACATCTATCTATCTATCTAATCTATTGGTTATAAAATTCATACCGTTTCAATCTAATCGTTTGAAACGTTGTCATCGAAGGACGAAATATTAATAAAACATTTTCTCGTCAAGAACATAAAATTTCCGAGACAAATAAATAAATATTCGGGACAAATAAAAAAAACTTTAGGTGTATGCTAGCAACTGCACCTTTCGAAATGTATCATATATGCTAACGAAACGCTAACAAGGCATTGCTAGAGTTGTTGACGCAACCATCCATGCCCCACTGCAGGGATTAAGGCAATTTGTAACGAACAAATAAATTTCCGATTGTAATTAACAATTTTTAGGATCACATAAATAAATTTCCGAACGAAATAAATAGTTCTCCGGATCAAATCAATAAATTTCCGGAACAAATAAATAATATTATATACAGTGGCTCACAGGTTATTTCAACCAGCACGTAAAAAAATCTTTAACTGCCTTATAAAGTCTAAAGTAGAGAAAATATCAACGTTATTTAAAAACAGGTTATTAGTCTAATGTTTAAACTAATCAAATATGACTTCATCTATTTTCCTATATTTTTTTTATTTTAAAACAATTAAAAACGAGAGACGCAACCAAAAACAATGGCACAGCTTATTTCAACCAGGTAACAGATTCAATGTTTAAATTAAGTTTAAAGGCACAAAACGAAAATTCAATATTTAGTATGACCATACCCTTCTGGTCAACAACCATTTTTAGCCTCTTGGGCATTGAATCGACCAGTTTTTGTGTCACTTCTGGGGTAATTTTTGCCCATTCCTCCCTCAACCAATGCAGTTTTGAGATTGCTTTTGTTGGATATTTTCCGTTTTCGGATGTTTGTATCCAAAATGGCCCACAAATTTTCGATAATGTTCATGTCGGGCGACTGTGTCGGTGGTTGCATAAAGGTCGCCACCCATGGACGAGCACAACCACGACCAAACTTCCATCGAACCATCAATTTCATAGAACGTGTGGAAAAAAATTCCCCCTATTTTCACCGTTCTATGATATTTGATGGTTCAATGGAAGTTTGGTCGTGATTGTGCTCGTTCAAACAGACAGTTTCAAACCAGCCATGTCTGTACAATACCTGACTTATGCTTCGAGTCATTGTCTTGATAAAATCTGAAGTCATCGCGAATGCCCAGTTTCTTCGAACTTTCAAGCAAATTGGACTTCAAAATATCGAGATAATGAGACTTATCCATTGTAGTCTCAATAAATTGCAAATTTCCAACTCCCGCTGCGGACATACAGGCCCACACCATAACGCTTCCACCTACGTGTTTGACTGTAGCTTTCAAATCCTTGGTTTGCAATTCTGTATTTGGTTTACGCCAAACATATGAGGCTCCATCAGAGCCAAAAATATTAAATTTCGACTCATCAGCGAATATAACGGTATTCCAAAATCCAGAATCTTTATTCAAATGTTCCTTGGAAAATTTTAAATGGCTCTTCTGATTTTTGGCGGTTATAAACGGCTTCTTGCGCGCTATTCTGCCATTAAACTCATGCTCTCGCAACGCACGGCGAATAGTTTCTGGGTGGAATGACTTGCCCAACTCAGCTTCCACTTCACTGGCAATTTTTGGAGCGGATAGTTTTCGGTTTTCTAGGATTTTCCGGACAATATATCGCTCGTCCATTGGGGTGAAAATATTGTTTGGGGGCATTTCTCCCTTTATCGTGTGTTCTAATTTCGCGGACAAATCGGTATATGATTCTCTGCACTGTAGAATCACTTAGTCCAACCATCCCACCAATTTTCCTGCGCGAACGGCAATTTTTAAAATGGCTGAGAACAAGTTCTCGCTGATCAATTGTCGTACGTGGTCCCATTTCGCAAAACTAATTTTTCTGCACGATATTCTTAAAAAATTTAGCAAGACTGTACTTCAGCACATTACGAATATAATGACTAAAACATAGAAAAAGAAATAACCGCTGCATTGCAAGATAACGGATCATTGCACAGCTGCAAAGTATTTGTTTGGAATACGCTGTGGCATTCTTTTTGGTTGCGTTTTTCGTTTTTAATTTTTTTTGAATATAAAAAAAAATATGAAAAATAAATGAAGTCATATTTGATTAGTTTAAACATTAGATAACTTGCCTTTAAATTACGTTGATATATGAAATAAGCTGTGAGCCACTGGACATATATGCCCTCGAGAGGTGTTGTAGCCCTAGAGGGCGCGTCCCCAGGTGGCGGATAGAGGAATGCTCCATAGATATATTGGGTAGGTGGGGAATACCAAAATACCACCCGCAGACCAAACAACAACGGAAAACCCTTAATTGTAAACTGGCAGCGAGACAGAATTTTTTTTTACAGTTCCATATAAATTTGACCCTCAGATACTACTGGCGATCCATCATCAGATCAATCTGACGAATAACAATGTCATCTGACAATGAATCGCATAGTCTATGGGGGGTTTTATATTCACGTCTATTTGCAGAAAGAAAGATCAATAGTTGCGTTTATTGTTTTGAGCTGTTGGCAACCCGACATATAAGCGAAAATGCACGAATGCAATTGTGTATGGCCGAAAATGGTAACTCACACATATAAAATTGATAAACTATGTCACGCAAACAATGACAGCTAAGAAGCCTTCAGCTTTTTAATCAACAGACACAGCTGATTTGATGTGTTGTTGTCCTTATCACTCTTAAAGGCGGTTTACTTTAAATTGTAGCCGTTGCGTCTAGAGTGGTGAAGCTTATTTGTGTGGGTGAGATTATCTGCATCCTGCTCTTAATATTGTTTTGCACAGAGCTCCAGCTCTTTGTATTGTTACTCTATGATAATATTACCAATAAATGAAAATTCAGAAAAATATATTTCAAATGAAAAAAAACAGTATCCATTTAGCAAGACAGACAAGGCAACCTTCCTTCTGTCAAATTATTTTTTTTTCTAATTAATTAAAAGCCTGGAAAACATGTGACAAATTTATTGGCAAAAATTAACCCATACTTCAAATTAACATCACTCAAGCCTCAGCATCGACCCCGAAAATTATTATCAACTGTAATTATGCCCAATTATTTGGACCGCTTTTTGCCCATAGAGTTCTAGATAATATTTAAATATTTCAGATATAAATTATAGCCCCTCGAGTGGAATGCAGATGATATAATAATAGGCGCCACTTTTAAATTGATGGCTACACTCTGCGTACTTTGTGATGTGTTAACGAGAACGTTCTTGAACTATATAAACGAGAATTTTAATAAAAACATATACATATATTAGACTTCCAGCCGACTAATAGTGTATATAAATATTTCGCGATATTATTCAAAAGATTCTCTCGGACTTTTTTTGTATGGAAAATTATTATAGCTAATAAATTTGCATGTTAGATACGTTCCCAGAAATATATAAATTCATAGATTAATAAATTTTAAATGTGTGCACGCTTTTGAGCCAGTATAATGTAAAGTTATTTTCAAAGTCACGGCAATAAATAAATCGAATGGGTTATTGAAAATGCTCTATGTAGTTTCAATTGCCTTAATGGTTTTCTGTAATTGAGTTTTTCGTTCAATTTCTCTATTTCTGTGCTATGAGAATGAATTAAATTTTTACAAGGGTATCGCTAACTTTAAGAAAAGTAGGATCTACTAGTATAGTGAAACTTCTTCAAATGTAATAACATCAAAAAAAAATAAAAAATTGGTGAGAAAATTTGCAATGAAACATTGAAACCCGATTTTCGATGTTTCGATGTCTGTAAATTACTTTAACCTTTTTTTTATTTATAATTCCGAGAATATGCAAAATAAAAAAGTACACGTACACATAATAGCTACAAAAACACATTAACAAAGTAAAAAGAGATTTCTCAAGGGTCGAACAGGTGTGTCTCTAATGGATCATAAAGGATACTAAGGAAACGACTATGTATCCTTTATGACTCCAAGCTCTTTCAACAAAGCCTCCCCAACTTTTTTTTCCATTTTATGCCCGAACCATATTCAACGCATTTTGTAGCAGCAGCGGCGCGAAATGTCAAATTAGAAGCATGCATTTCCCAAACCCATTAACGCCTGATGTTACTTACTCCCAAATGTAACGATGCGACATCCTTTGTTTAATTCGGCAGGTAATGAAAAGGTATATCAACATTACACATTGGCTCGAAGACAAAAGTAAGTGAGGATTCGAATTTATATATTTTTGTGGGGCGACTTCCATATCTGAGGCGCCAAATTTTAATGATGGGTTTCAATCGAATTTTGTCTGCAATGGACGAATCTGAAGTACTTTTCCGCGAATTCACAACCGTTTTGGAGATATTTACCTTTACTTTTGTATGAGAAAATCCAGTGCTAGAATTGTAAATAGAATAAATTTCCGCTTTAGATAGTTAACAACCTACTGTGATACATCATCATTTAATTTTTAATATTTTCAGGCCACTTGTATTTTACATTTAGCGTGAATAAGCCGCCGATAAAATTTGGCGCCTCAGATATGGAAGTCTTGCCCTTCTATAGATACTGAATACATGGAAACTGAGTTTGCACGGTCGTAGAAGGTGAGCTTAACTTTTAGTGGGCGCAAATCCGAGAAATTTGAGCCCTTTTTTAATATTATCCTTCTAACTCCTAAACGGTGCCTTGGATCAAAAAAACTTGCCTGAGTAAATTAAAGACCATAAAATTCTGCGTTCAATGCACTGCTCAAAGTTGGAATTCAGTTCAGTAGCGTAGTCAAAATAGATAGTCAAAAAACGACAATTTTCGAGGCTTCGGAGAAAAATCTTACTTTATCAATTTTCAAGCTCACGGGTCCTTGCAACGGATGCTCCAAATTGAGAAGCTTATCTGTAAAAGTTGAAGGTAATTTGATTGTAAGCCTAACGTGGCCAATATTTTTCCAGTTCGGGACATATTTAGAGTAGTTATGAATGAGCAAAAATTCAATTTTATGCCTTAAAAGCTCTACCTTGGTATTATAAAAGCTAGAAGTTTTATTTTAGTCTCAAATTGTAGATAAATTACTCTAGTTTAATAAAGTTTTGCAAGATTTCTTGTAAGACCAATTTAGGAGATACAAAAAAGAAACAGGACAAGCCAAACAATTAGGCACATTTTCAACAGGGGGGCGGGGGTCAAGAATACCTACAGATGCAGAAATTCTTCAGTGTACGAATCGAGAATCAGCCCTCCTAAAATCTTTACGGTTGATAAGCTTCTGAGCGATGCTACCGTGGTGGCGTATACTATCGCCCTTGAAGAAAGATTATCGCCTATCATCATCGTGGCGCGACAGCCCGACGGCCTATAGAAAATGGAACCAAAGCCAGAAAAGAAAAATATAACGAGCTACGGCGAATATCTAATAGAATTATTAGACATAAGAAACGTAAATAATTTGACGTCAAGCGTACAAACTAATATGTACAATTAAGAACGGCTATCAACCCAGGATTAGCCTTTGTAACGACAAGGATGGAAACTTCATGAACGACACCGACAGCATTACCAAACGATGGGCCCCTTATTTTGAAGAGCTTCTGAGCCTATCATCTCCCACACAAGAAGCTATCGATGATATTGTTGATCAGGCCCACCCACACAACCCCCGATAGTAGAGGAAGTTGATCTCGCGTTGAACTGCTTAAATTTGGCGTAACCGGTCAATTTCATGCTATACATCAATTACTCCTGCGAGTATGGGAGGACGAGGTGATCCCAGACAATTGGCGCAGAAACATCACCTGTCCAATTCGCAAAAAGGGGGATCAACTGTGGTGTGAGAATAACAGGGCATATCACAAGTCTGTACGTCCTATAAAATATTGACGAAAATTCTGGAAAATTGAGTAAAACTGTACGCAGAACGAATAATTGTCAAATATCAAAGCGGTTTCAGACCTTGTCGCTCCACAACCGATCAGCTCTTTACGGTCAAACTGATACTCCAGAGGTGCTGGGAATACAACGTAGACGTATACCAAATCTTTGTCGACTTTAAGCAGGCATACGACAGTATCGATCGTGAAGTATTGTACAATATCATGCTACAATTTGGTATACCGGCAAAATTAGTACGACTGACAAAAGTGTCCATGACCAACTCCGTCTCACAGGTCAGGATCCATAATAGGTTCGGGGCTGTTTGCGATCGAGATGGATGGCGCACCCGGTACAACCATGAGTTGTATGAACTGTAGGATGAGCTGGAAGTTTCGAAAATCGTCAAACTACAACGACTTCAATGGGCAGGGCATGTACAACGAATGGACGCAGAACGAGTCGACGGAGCGAGACTGCAAAGACGACCGAGAGCTCAGTATATGCGGAAGCTGACCAGCTACTAGGCTTTCAAAATTGGAGGACGCGGTCACGTGACCGAGATAATTGGCGGATAAGGATCCAGGCGACCAAGGCCCGACGTCCGGCTGTAATTTCTCTTTTTATGTGTCCTCCCAGGGCTTGTTAAAAGTAATTTGTATGCGACACGCGTGATCATCCGAGTTACAGCGTTTCATGTCCAGCCCTAGGCAGATGTTCGATTTATCAAAATCCATAGATATCCATGCTTTAGTTCAGTCAGGCTGTCCTTGAAGATTCAGATGGTGAGGATTTCGATTTCGACGATTTGAGCGATACTGATGAGCTGGAAGGGGGGAAAGACCTTTTCCATAGTCCTCCGCGTGGGCGCCCCTTGTAACGGCAGTGTATCAATTCGCTGACGGCCAATGTCTTAGCGATAAGACAGTTTGGAAAAGGCAGATAGCTGTAGCCTGAATGGCTGACGAACACCTAAGCGTCTCAGGTTTAGTAGGATGGAATGACTTGCGTAGTTGGACCAGCTACATAGTTGTGTGGGCTCCAGCACGTTTATTAAACCATCTGAAGCAGCTATCTCCGAGGCCATCCCCTGAATGGGGTTAAGCGACGTGCTGACAACTCGTCCTTGTAAAAACCACTCCATGTCAAGAAACCTGGAACAAAAGCCTCGGATTGGACGGATCAACAACGACGACCACGCAAACGAATAAAGGATTAATCTTTCGGATCCTGGAATGTACGCTCCCTGAACAAACCGGGGGCCGAGAAGGCCCTCCTTCAACAGGTCGAAAAGTACAAACTGAGCATTACTGCAGTCCAGGAAACAAATTGGCTTGGCAGCGAGATTAATGACAAGAAATCGCACACAATTTTTACAAGTGGCAAACCATCGGGCCGCTAGGAGTTTGGAGTAGCATTTATAGTGAACAATCACCTCAAACCGCATATTACTGACTTCAAACCCATAAATGAACGGCTGTGTGCGATTCGTATCAAGACTCGATTCTTCAATCTCTGGCTCATCAGATCATCACTTGGTGAAGACGAACTACAGATGTAGAATTTCCTCAGTGCACCAGTCAAGAATCAGCCCTCCCAAAATCTTTGCGGTTGATAAGCTCTTGAGTGATGCTACAGCGGTGGCGTATACTACCGCCCTTGAGGAAAAACTATCACCTATGCTACACAACATCAGCAACACATGCGTCCATGGGTTCTGGGAAGAACTCAAGGGTACCATCAAGGATGTCGCAGAGAAGGTCGTGGGATATAAGGCCCGGCGAGCGCGAAATGACTGGTTCGACGAAGAATGCAAAAATTCACTTGACGCGAAAAACGAGGCCTACAGACAATGGATTCAACGAGGAACCAGAGCCAGAAGAGAAAAATATGACGAGCTACGGCGAATATCGAATAGAATAATTAGACGTAAGAAACGTAAATACTTTGACGAGCAGTTGCTGAACATAAACGAAAACTTAGCTAATGGGAACACCAGACAAGCGTACAAACTAGTAAATACAATTAAGAACGGCTACCAACCCAGGACTAGCCTTTGTAAGGACAAGGATGGAAACATCATCAGCGACACCGATGGTATTAACAAACGATGGGCCTCTTATTTTGAAGAGCTTCTAAACCGACCATCTAACATCCCCACACAGGAAGCTTTCGACGATATTGTTGATCTAGGCCCACCCATTCAACCCCCGACAGTAGAGGAAGTTGATCTCGCCTTGCGGTCACTAAAACGAAATAAAGCGCCGGGCGCTGACGAGATTCCAGCTGAACTGCTAAGATTCGGTGGAACGAGTCTAGTTGATGCCATACATCAATTACTCCTGCGAGTATGGGAGAACGAGGAGATCCCAGACGATTGGCGCAGAAGCATCATCTGTCCAATTCATAAAAAGGGAGATAAACTGCGGTGTGAGAATTACAGGGGCATCTCACTAGTTTGTACGTCCTATAAAATTTTGACGAAAATTCTGGAAAATAGAATAAAACCGTACGCAGAACGAGTCATTGGCGAATATCAAAGCGGTTTCAGACCTGGTCGCTCCACAACCGATCAGCTCTTCTCAGTCAAACTGATACTCCAGAGGTGCTGGGAATACAACGTAAACGTATACCAAATCTTTCTCGACTTCAAGCAGGCATACGACAGTATCGATCGTGGAGTACTGTACAACATCATGCTGCAATTTGGTATACCGGCAAAATTAGTGCGACTGACAAAGATGACGATGACCAACTCCGTCTCACAAGTCAGGATCCAGAATAGACTTACTGATCTATTTGAAACACGCACTGGTTTGAAACAGGGCGATGGACTGCACCGACGCTCTTCAACCTAGCACTGGAATACGTTATTCGGGCCATGAATATGGACAACAGCAAGACGCTACTCATCAAGTCGACACAATTAGCAGCGTACGCCGACGACATCAACATCATGTCCCGAAGATTGGCTGACGCAGAAGAACTTCTGCATACGCTCGATACCGCTGCAAAGGAAGTTGGATTACGTATTAACGAGGGTAAAACTAAAATAATGATGCACTTTCGAACGTAAGGTTCTACGGCGAATTTTCGGGGCTGTTTGCGATCGAGATGGATGGCGCATCCGGTACAACCATGAGTTGTATGAAATGTACGATGAGCTGCAAGTCTCGAAAACCGTCAAACTACAACGACTTCAATGGGCAGAGCATGTACAAAGAATGGACGATGATCGCATGCCTAAGAGAGTAATGAATGCAGAACGAGTCGGCGGAGCGAGACTGCGAGGACGACCAAGATCTCGTTGGGAGAGCTCAGTAGGTGCGGACGCCGCACAGCTGCTGGGCTCCCAAAATTGGAGGACCCGGTCACGTGACCGAGATAATTGGAGGACAATGATCCAGGCGGCCAAGGCCCGACGTCGGGCTGTCGCGCCACGATGATGATGATGAGCTGGATAATGTTTTCGTTGAGGAGGACGAATCAATGTCCAAGACTGATTACTGCAAGGCAGTCCAAATGAAACAAAATCAGATCACAAATTCATGGTTGTGTCAAAAGAATCCTTTTCTCCAAGCAGGAGTGCGAAACGCATTATTATCACGCATTCCCCATTTTTGGGTCAGGGGCGTGTGCAACGGAAGGTTAAGATATAATTTTCGAGGATATTCAGTCATCGATTGGAAATAATTGTATTGTCAATGGGGATATTAAAGATGGGTGTTTTTTGTAAAATATGAATAGTACAGATACTGATTTAAGACAAATTTAACATCCTACCTATACATTCAGTAGAGCGACTTGATTAAATATTTAAAAAAAAAATACATATCTTCAAATGCTCATAATTTGATAAATCGCCTATACAATGTACTGTGCTTTAGGTTTTAAAAATAGTAGAAAAAAGATAGACATAAACAAAAAGCTAAATTGAAATTCAATCTCACCTCACAAAATGTGCAACACGCCAGTAAACGTTCTGGGTAGCTGACTTCAGCACTATATTAATGACACCACACTAACGTCTTCACTGTCGTCACTTTGTCAATCGTATCTGATATCTATTACGAAAAAAATTATATGAGTGTCTACTAGCATATACTCGTGTGCATGCAACTACGAATGACGAGAGCGGAACAAGTGCAAAACCACACAACAAGAAGAACAACGGTCATTAGGAAATCTCACTTTCAAAAAAAAAAAGAAAAAAAGTTATTATCACTTTGTTTTTTTTTTTATATTTATTAGGAATCCTAATATTTGTTTAATGCATTTCAATAATTTTCACTTTTTTGAGAATCTATTTTCACCATCCACGGATAGGAAGAAAATCTTCACAGAACAAGTCACTAAATAGGTATTTTTCAAATTTTCTGGCCTACAGTTTGTTGAATTTCAACATCACTCGATTACTAACGAGATTGCAAAAACAAGGTATAAACACTCGCGAAAACAAAATTTGATCAAAACAATAGGCAGCAAAAAATAAGAACCAACCCACTTCCACCACGCTAACTCTCCATAACTAAGCCAACTAAGCCGTTAGCATGGATTGCAGATGCTCAGATACTTTGACTATAGGCTTTAGCGTCAAGTTTTCTTCGACAACCTGCAACGTTAGCATCTGGAATCAGAGAAGGTATCGCAAATTATGCTATGGTTGTATCAAAGTGCCGCATTCGCGATTAGAGGCGTCTTTAAAGAAGTCGTGCAAGCAGAAGTCGGAGAAGAATAAGAATAGCAACCATATAACCGCAACACTTTGACAATTTTACGGGCAATCCAAAAATTCTTAATGGTTGCAAAAAAACAATCCACTTCTGGTTGTATAGTATGGAAGGAGGAAGCTATGTAGTTTATTGGTTTATTTTAATATTCTTTTTTCGCGGTCTGCTTAATATGATAACATTTAAGACATCGTGCCGACGACAAGGACGACAAACAGTCTTCATGGTTTTACATAAATACGAATAACTCCCCAAGGGTTACATTTTTGAATTATTTAAAAAAATGAGTTTGCATCAAAAACCAGACCGAAGCTTCGCTTTAGCCTGGAGTCCGAAGCGGATATACATATGTATACCCTAGACTTGAACAGACCTAGTGGTGATACCAAAAGTACCAATTAGCAACGACCATACGCATTAAAGGTGAGTTTCCTATATGATCAGTTTATAGGGGAGGTTGGCACTCATTCAGGATGATCTTGCCCATTCTAAAAGTCAATTAACTAACGCATTCTACAAATATTTGTCGAATTATTCAAGTCGCAAGCTTCATTCTATCGAAAGTTATCGCTTATTTGTAGTCTCAATTATAGGGGAGGTAGAGGTTTCTTTTGTCGAATCTTGCGCAATTTTAATAACAACGAACTAGATCCCAGTAGAAACATTTGACCAAAATTTCAAGTCACTAGCTTCAATTTATCGAAAGTTATCGGTTTTTTGTGAAGTTTCATTTGTAGGGGAGGTAGGGTTTCCTTGGGTGGAATTTTTCCCATTTTCGATACCAACTAACTAGATCTTAAATAAGTGAAAAAACGTAGCTTTTCCCCAAACTACAAGATTTATTTTTTGTATTATATATACATGTATTTCGGGAGCAACTTACTCCCTTCCTCAGTATACAAGCTACAAGGTATTTTATTTAAATCACAACTAAAAACATCGAACGATACAGATTATATATTTAACTAGATCTTACTATCAACATTCTGCAAATTTTCAATTCGCTAGTGTCATTGTATCGAAAGTTATAGTGTTTAAGGGAATATTTAATTTTTGGAAATTCGTAAAGGAGGAGGCGTTCCTTTGATCTGATTATGCCCAACTTACTAAAATTCAAGCAGCTTCTCACCTCAGTCAGGGTTGCATGCCCAAAATCAGGCATCTATGTCAATTGGTTCAAGAGTCATAAGCAAAAAACGTGAAAAGTAGGGTCGTACGGGGCTCTTTGTAAGAAAATTACCGTTAGTTTTCAACTGATCGAGATTATTTTTCCAGGAGGGTATAAGATTACCCTCACGAGCAATCTACTAAAGCTAAAGCTTTTCAAGTTTATTTAATGGGGAGTTATAACAAGGCTCTAACTTCATTCAATCGAAAGTTATCGTGCGAACGGACAGACAGACAGACAAACAGACAGACAGACAGACAGACAGACAGACAGACAGACAGACGGACAGACAGACAGACAGACAGACGGACATGGCTAAATCGAATCAGGAGGTGGCCCTGATCATTTATATAAATATACATTGCTATACCTCCGGAGCCTCCATTACGATGTTACATATTTTCGTCGTGACAAAAACAATATACCCTATACTATAAGTCTAGGGTATAAAAAATTTGGGCGGAAGGATCCCAAAAAGGGCAAAAGGACGTGACATTTTCTTTTTCGTTCAGTGATAGCTGAGAGGCCATTAGCCTCTCTAACGATGCTCTACTTTTCTGCTTGTAGACCTCCATTTTATCTACCGAGGAACCTAATGGTGGTCTCCGCCGGCGACTGCCCACTCTTCGGGGAAAAAGCGCTCACCACCCTGTGACAGGGGACTTCCTCTCCCGTAGTCACACATAGCGAGGCTCCTTCGCAGGGTTTCAAAGAGGCAACGATGGAGATGAGCCATTCTGTAGTCCTAGGACTATTACACTCGATCAAGATGTACATTGGTTTAAAACTTTGGGTTGGCGGTTTCTTCTACGAGTACTCTATCCATTATGGCATTCTGCACAACAGTCTGTTGTTCACGAGTCAGAGCTGTGGCGGGGTAGTTGAGTGGAAGAACAGCTACTCGCTCCGTCGACGCTACCTTTGCGTAGCAGACAAGCTGCTCTGTAGCGGAGCCCCCATGCGATTGCGGCTCTTATCCCTTGGCACACTGCTGATATTGTCGCTCCTGGCTGGGGGTGTGAGTGCGAGAGTCACGTATTTGCAGAGTGTTGCCAGCGTGATGTGCTGATGATTTTGGGAGAGATGTATACAGAAAATTGTATACAATATTACGACTTGTCAATTGAATTAATTGTCATGACACGTTTGACTTTAATTGACTAAAAAATAATTTTATTTTGTATAAGATTGAATGCAGAATAAAAAAACACGTTTTGATTTATAGAAATTAATTTTTCAACTAATTAACAAAAATCACAGCCAACTACGATATGTGATGAAAAGGCTGCTGGATTGAATTTTAACTGAATAATCACACAGTAGTAGTCCGGATGGCGCAACGGTTAGCACGTTCGCCTTCAACGCACTGGGCCCCGGTTCGATTCCGGGGATTTACGTGTCGGACTATGAGCCCACTCAGCTGTTAAATGAGTACCCATTATGGGGTAAATAACTCGGTTGAGCGTGTTGCTGATCACATACCTCTGCACAAAAACCGTCACGATCTAGAAAATGAGATGATGCTAACTCATCTCGAGGCCGTGGTTCAAATTGGACTGTTGCGCCAGTTATTTATTTATTTTATTTAATCACACAGTGCCACCACAAATATCCTGCGGGGGTTGGTCTCTCGATTGCTTGAGGGATCCACCCCCGGCGTTTGTTCCACCGGCTTGTGCTTTTTTGTGGACAAAGTCCTTATTATCATCTGTCGACCTTTGCCTCTTAGGAGGGTCACGCCTGACCAATAATTGAGGAAGAGGCTTTTGGGCTAGACTCCTGGCTTCTTCAGGAGCATGGCCTAGATCCACGTATCTAACATACCTCCTAGTAGACGCACCACATAGACCTCTCCTGAGTGGATCGCGAGCGCCCCCTGGAGAATTGGGATGAGTCATGGGAGGTCTACGTCGACGCCTGTTCTTTCTCTTAGCGGAAGTAGTGGCCACTTTATCACTATTGTCAGCACCTCTCGGATCTGGTTTGTCGATATCCGAGAGTTAAGCTCATCTGGAGCGGCTGCAAAGGTTGTGGCTTCAGTCACACCCTCCTGAGCAAGAGTTTTCAATTAAGAGTTACCCATACGGAGTGAAAAATGGTTTTTATTCGTAACAGATTTACATATCGGATAGTTTTATAATGGAAGAGGGTATCAAACTTGGGTCCGGCAGACAAACGGTTACTTTTTCCCAGCAAATATTCTGTCCTCTTTACAAAATCTTCCTATTCATTCCATTGGTGAACTGACGGGTGCTGACTGGTCAGCTCAGCAATGGGAGATTTCAAGGGGGGGGGGGGGGGGGGGCATAGAACTATCTGAGACCCTACGCGTTTTTATTTTTTATTTATTATTAGATAATATAAAGTAAGACGTGTCAACCGATTATGCTTGACAAAGTGTCGCAACACAACAACATTTGAGGGTCTGGCACACAGAACGCGGTCTGTCACGGCGGGCAGTAATCATGCGATCTTTACGGCTATGTCACATACAAGCAATATCTGTGTAAGCAATCCAATATTGTGATATTGTTTCCCACAGAGCAGGTTCGATTTAGTATCGTACAAATAAGCGTACTTTCTCAATTTTTCCATCAGCAGTTCTGTTTCTTCTCGCATCTTCAAAAAACCTTTCAACAAACTGATGAGGATCGCCTAAATCGCGTGATAATTTTGTACAAATGTTTCGCTTGTCGCCGCGGTCAACCGGATTGGTACGGTCAGAGATCGCTGCCCGCCGCGACAGACCGCGTTCTGTGTGCCAGAGCCTTTAAGGTGAACATAAGGAGCGATAATGTCGCGGCTCGGGCGCTCGATGCCCATACTTCCAATAGTCCGGCGTCGAACTTTGACCGCGTCCCGCAGTTTCGGAAACCCAGTCGATTTTCGTCAGCATTCACTGAGTTTTCCCAACGAGCTTTCGGTATTCTTCGCAGCTTTGCTCCACTGATGCGTTCCTTAAATATTAGCTTAGGTATGCGGCTGTCGTCCATTCGATGGACATGTCCTGCCCTTGTACTATATATGCTTGTTTTGTATATGCGTTGAATAAATTGTCTGTAGGCCTCGTTTAAATGCATAATTATTTTTGATATTCCTCGTTAAACCTGCCATTTTACGCCCGCTGGGCTTTGTATTCAACCACTTTCTCTGCAACTTCCTCAGTTGCATTATGTCAGTTCCCTCACAACTCGTGTACGCCTTTGTTGCCGATATTATTTAGTGTTGACACTGGTTTTTCCTCCTGGGGCCTGCAAATTTTTGGAGAGCTGGCTCTCGATTGATTCACTGATTCGTGCTACGGTGATGTTCAGGTTGTAATGGTCGACCTGAGACGGGTTTCCATAGCCCTGGGTTTGTTCAGAAAGCGCGCCGTCAAAGATAAGAAGGAGTAGTCCGTTAAAAGTTTGCATGGTTATCGTTGTTGATTCGTCCAGCCGAGGCTTATTTCTAGATTTCTAATATCGTCTAAGCCGAACTGTCTCGGTTATAGTTACTACAGGAGGTTCCTAACGTGACAGAACAACAAAGTTGCTGGTCCAACTACGTGATTGATGCAGATGCCCCTTAAGGTGACTATGGAATTGACTTTTTTGTGAATTAATTATAATTAATTATTAATGATTAATTTCGTATGGTAGTGAATAGCGAGCCTCAATCAATGTGACTTAGACTCGCAATGACCCATTTCACTTCATACTCAACATCTTAGATATGTGCCCATGATTGAATAATCACAGAGGAATTTTTATCGCCTTTAAAGCCTTTTTTAGAGAGAAGAAAAGTCGTTTCACCGTCTAAAGCGGAAATTCTGTTAATGAGTGGAATTTCGCGGAGTAGATTCCCCATTTGAAGTAGTACGATCCAATGATAATCCACTCCAGCAAATCTTAAATTGAAATTCGACTTAAGGCAGCAGTAATCAACAGAAATTCACTCTGGGAAATCCTGAAGGGCGTTGTCGCTTTGGGCAGTACGTGCAAATATTCCAGAGTGGATTTCAGCTTCAGCTAGCCCGATTCCAAGGAAATCCACTATGGTGAATTTGAAATAAGATTTCCGCTTTAGGCAGCACTAACCCACAAAAATCCTCCCTGATGGGGTATCTCTGACAGGATTTGGGCTTTTGGGCAGTATTAAAGTTTGGTACAATTTTTCATCGTAAAAGAAAACAGTTTGTGGCTATGATGATTCATTTAGAACTTATGCCCCAAATTTTATGAACAAATTTGTTCTTACTATTGTCCCAAATTGATGATAGTTGTTGATTTCCGTTTATGATAGTTCCCAAAGCGTTAATTCATAGAACTGTTGATAAACAGTCGAAAAGTGATTCTATATCAGAACAAAGGCTATTCGTCATAACACGACTCATACAATCCAAATTTAGTTATACAAAAAAAGGCTCAAGATATTTCCAGAATTACCGGGAATTCCCCCATAATTGTTGCTCTTATTTATTCATATACGGAAAAATTCCGTTAATCTGCAGCAAAGATAAAAGTTGCAGCCCGTACTCAAAATATTATTTTCAATGGAATTAGAAACAATTCATTGGCCATGAGCACTTGAAAATAAATTTTGCGCCACTTAATTAATGAAATAATTGTCGAATGTGCATTTCAACTGAACCAGAATTTCAAATTGCCTCAGAAATAATTTAAAAAGCGGATATGATCCATGCAATTCATGTGAAATGCATTTTATGGGTCATTTTGGAAATACATAAAATTCCTAGACTGTGATTTATCCACACCACACCTCTACATATGTACATAGAGCGATTCGCTTTCTACATAGTCAAAAAGGTCACACACACTGAGCGAATTCGGCCAACCAATCGACCAATATTGTCATCACCGGATGTACCGCATCGTTTATTTATGACGCGTTTTATCGCCCAATCGATGAGTCAACTTATTGCCGGAGCGCATATTGATCCCAACCCAAGCCCCACCCACGCATAAGCCACTTGACATTGTTCTTGTAAAATGTGATTTTGGCATTGGTTACAACAACAACACAATGTCGCTCCTGAGACGCTATTCCATCGAACTCTCACAGTGCTCCGAGCTTGTCAGTGTAAAGACGGTGCAAATAGGAGGTGAGTGCTAGCAACTGCACTTCAAAAAAATAGATATGCTATCGAAACGTCAACAAGGCACAGAAATGCTAGATACGTTGACGCGCCCATGCCCCTGGAGGGGTCAATGCAAACCACAGCAAGCAACTGTCTCCCTACCCTCAGGCTCTTATTGACATTAGTGGAATGAGAAAATGTCCAAATCGAGCTTGTACAGTGCTTTTGAACCGAATCAACAACAATGGAACATGAGCAACACAAAATATGTCATTGATAGAGGGTTCTTGTTGCACCGAGAGAAGTGGCATCAAGTATAAACATATGCGGAAATCTGTGAAACTTACGTGAGGTCCAACTATGTATATGTCAACCGCAGTTGTAGTTTTTGGAAGCTACCCAAACCAGTGCGAAGTACATGGAACATTGGAGGAGATCAACCATGGATCAATCTGCAGAAGTTCTGAATTGATGGTACCCACAGTTGCCTAACACACTTTCCTGATCAACTATGCTAAAAAAGAATCTCAATTCTCATGGAGAAAATTACAGAGTTCGAGATGAAGTGCGACCAAGCCAGGGAAGGTGCAGATACCCTCATAATAACGACAGCTCTCTCCTAGACATCATCAAATCACATCACCATCACAGTGGTGGAGAAATTCGTTGATCTTTTGCTCATTCTGATTGGTCTTTGTGCGCAAAGCATACAAAACGTTTTATTCCTCAAACCAGCAAAAGGAAATGTGCCGCAAACCCTTACGCTCCTCATGTTGAAATTGATTTTATTAGTAACGATAGCATCATGGAAGTGCAGGCCATCGCCATAAAATCGGGTAATGTTGATATTGAAGTTTATAACATATACATACATTCCACCGGTACCCAGCTGCCCCTCAGGATACCATGTAAATATCAACCATCTCCTTACCGGTCAACATCGCCTCTTGCTCGGTGACTTTAATGCTCACCATGAACTCAGGCAATCCAACCTTAACAACGACGCCAATAGCTGAACAGCTAGACGCCTCCGATTTTTGTACTCTAAACGACAACACCCCCACTCGCATCGCCGGTACATGTTCCAGTTCTCCAGACATCACGATTGCAAGTGCTAGCCTCAAGTATGAAACACAATGCGAGCTGGTCCTAACACTATCTTCAGACCAATTACCAATCGTGGTAAGTCTTGACAAACCGACAAATATCATACCTGCCGAACACCGCACGTTTGGCAACCACAGTAAGGCTGATTGAAACGGTTTCACCTCCTATGCCAACGCTAAATTCCTCGCTCTGCCAATGCCAACCGACGTTCATACAGCCGAATCCAACATAAGGAAAGTCCTGAACAAAGCGGCTGCGAAGTTCATTCCTGCAGGATGGATTCTGAAAATTCGGCCCAACTTTCCAACCACTGCCGCCAGATTGGCAGACAAGAGAGACAGCATCAGGAGTGTAAATCCGGACGACCCTAAAATCCACGAGATAAACTGCGAGATCCAAAGACAAGTAGCCGGTAGAGTAGAGTAAGAGTAAGTAGATCCAAAGACAAGTAGCAGGAGGTCAAAATGGAGCACTCATCTGAATAACTGCAATCTAACTACAGGGTTGAACAAGTTATGGTCGACTGTCCGCACCCTTTCTAATCCACCAAAACAGAAAGGGAACGTCGGTGAAAATTCAATTAGTGACCCTATCCAATGCTTAAGTCGTTTCAATAAACAATTTATTGAGCACCCCGCACCAGACAGCCTTAAACACAAAATTCGTAGGAAGATTCACAACCGAACCACAGACAGCATACCTGTTTTCACCACGGACGAAGTAGATGCAGCTATAAGGAAGGCGAACAACTCGAAAGCATTGGGACCAGATGGCATTTCAATGACTATGCTCAAACACCTCGATCTGCCAGCCATCAACTTTCTCATGGCTACCTTCAATCTATCCATCTTCTCGCTGATCGTTCCAGAAATCTGGAAAAAGGGAGAGTCATCCCAATATTGAAACCTGGGAAGAAAGCGACACTCGGCGAATCCTATCGTCTTATAACTCTCTTGTCACCAGTTGCCAAAATGCTTGAAGCATTAATCCACCCTATTCTTGCGGCCCACATCCAGCTAGCGGATCACCAGCACGGCTTCCGAAGCATGTACAGTACGACTACGGCCTAGGATGCCATTACATCCCGCATCCATAATGGTCTCAATCGGGATCGTCCATGTCAAAGAACAATACTGGTGGCGCTTGACTTGTTGAAGGCCTTCGACACTGTCAGCCATTCAGCGCTTCTGTCCGACATCAACTGCTTCCGACGCAAGTTGTGAAATGGATAGCCAATTATCTCACTGGCAGCCAATCCTATACCGAATTCAGGAGCAGCAAATCAAAGCTTAGGAAGATTAAACAAGGTGTACCTCAAGGAGGAGTTCTATCTCCTACCTTGTTTAATCTCTACTTATCAGGACTCCCAACACCACCTGAAGGAATCGATATCATCTCCTACGCTGACGACTGCTCCATTCGTTTGTGCGAACACATCAATGGTTATCTTGCAGAACTTAGAACTTAACTCGTTCTTCATAAGCAAGAACCTGACCGTCTCAGCGTCTAAATCCTCGGCAACCCTATTTACCACCTACGAAGGAGGTCAGGATGCAGCTTGGAATCTCGATTGGAAATCATCCAATTCCTACTATAAACCATCCTAATAAAATCCGCTGGACAGCATGACATGGCATGGACCCCATGCCTCAACCGTGTGCGACAGGATGCGTAGTAGGAATAAGATCACCAAAGCCTTGACCATTAGTACCTGGGGCAAGGATAAGGAGCTCCTGTGTGGTCACAGAATCTCTGTGACACACAGTGGAAAAAGATTCAAGAGTGCCAAATTGCCGCTCTCCGTACTGTTACTGGATGTCTCCAGATGTCACCCCAGTATCATCTAGATCAGGAAACCAGGATGATGCCTTTAAGGGACCACAACCAGCTTCTTGCCAAGCAATACCTGGTGGGTTGCTACCGAAGTGATCACCCAAATTCCAACCTCATCGACAAGACGCCGCCACCCAGACATGTTAGGCGCAACTTGAGGGACCTAGAAAGGGATGTCCAGAGGTACAAAAGGGTACCCTTTATATATATGATATATCAGGAGGAGGTTTATCAGTCAATTGCAGGTTTAGGTCCGAATCCAGTTCTCTCGTCCATACCACCAATGATATCTCCGGAAGAGGAAAGACTTCCGAGAATAACGAGAGAACGACACTCGCCCAACTTCGGTCAGGCTGGTTTTCATGACTGAACTCCTACCTATCCCGAATCGACCAGGACATCTCAAACATTTGTCCTGCCTGTAATCGAGCCCCTCATGACGTGGACCACATCTTTCACTGCCCAGCTGCACCAACGCACCTGACTTCCAGATCGCTGTGGGAGAACCCAATAGGGACAGCCAATGTTCTATCCCTCGACACCGGGGATGGCGACGTACCGTAGGCATGTAACCAACAAACACACCGAATTCCGACCTTTACTACAACAACATCAAATAAGTTTCTTTTGTTCCATTGGAATCTTTTTTTTTAACTCAACTAATGAAAATAGAGCCTACACGATTAAAAAAATCCATTCATCGTGATTTAATTATCTCTTTTTTTTTGTAATTGAATTTCAAATTTAATACTTCTTCACTGCGATAAAGATTTGTACGTATATTGTACGATATATAGATATGCATCTCTAAATTAATTCGAAACTTACACAGAAATTTAAAGATGGCAACATGTTTCAGAAACTCAACAATTTGTTGTGTGTATCTTATATTTGAACGAAAGAAAATAAATTTCCGCTAAAATATTAGATGAATCTTGGCTTCTGTATTTGATAAGTACCAGCAATTGGCACAGCAATAAACCAAATTTTATTCTAAAGTTGAACCGCCACAAATTTATCGTTGAGCTCATATTTGAACCGATTCTTATCAAAGACACAATAATCAATCTCAACTGTCGGTGCCGCTTAATTCAGACAGCCTTATTACTGCCGCTATTTGTCATACAATAGAGACTAGGCGTGTTTTTTTTTGTACTGCGGTACAGGTTAATTGGAGCCTATCCGGGTTAACTTACACACATTACACAAACAACAAGGGTATGTTGTTTGTGTAATGTGTGTAAGTTAACCCGGATAACCCCGAATTAACCTGCACTGCAGTACAAAAAAAACACGCCTTCTGTTAACAAAATCGTTAAAATCTACGGAACCTTCTGAATGCTGTGAGGTAGTCTGCCTTGCAGTCAGGGCCGACGAAAGGTGTGTATCGTGTGTCGCACACCACTCTACACACCAAATTCTAGCGTGTATAGAATGCAACACACTTAGGGCCATTTTCTCAATGTTTAGTTAAATCTTATCCTGTAGATAGAACGCTAAACGGCACTCATCTTCCGGTTAAGAATTTATTGGACAATAATTCCAAACAGCTGATACGGGCTGCTGAGATTTTGACAGCTAGAACTGTTTACGTTTGTACATTCAAATGAGACAATTAAACTGGTCACAAGGAAAAGAGTTCTAGATATTCATTCGAAGGAATCGAATCTGAAACCAACTCAGCCGCAAAATAATGCTGAGAGGTGGCACATTGATGTAGAATAGAATAGAACAGGTGGCAGAACTCCGCCAAGAAAATCAGCTGACTTTCTACCGCATTAGCTGCGCTGTGGACTGCATTATCACATTTTAGGCGTTGTATGAGCTAAGGTTAAATTTAGTGTCCCAGATAGCTCTCTCTTTGAAGAGAGAGAATCAGAGGAAATGAAAAAGAGCGAAAGAAACGAAGTAATTCGGCACAAGTGAGGAAGTAGGAAGGGGGACGGAAATTTGACATCTTTCGTGCTTCTATATGGACCGGGCGGGTGTTCCGCGGCAGAGAGACAAACTGGAATGTTATTGTTCCAATAGGAGAAGTAGGAGAGGGGATGACATCTTACGTGCTTCCTGCAGGAAATAGACTGCGCGGGTGTTGCGCAGTGGAGGGCGTGTGTCTCTCTGTTTACTTTTTACGACTGGAATTGCTTCAAATAGTTTAGTGTTGAGTATATGCGGATTGCTCCTCCATAGTTATTTTCTATGCCAGACACTGAGAAAACTGGCCTAAATTTATCTTCGCTAGTAAAACTTTTTCCAACAATATCATATCAATATATCCGCCAGTACTATTTGCCGACATTGTGAAACTCTACTTTTGCACAATAAAAGAGCACAATTAGTATGCAATTCTTATTATATTGTACTTTCTCCTTTATTCAAAACTGTTTCAAAAGATTTTGCCGTCTTGGATACGTATACTGCGGGAATTTCATTGTTGGCAGAAGAAAAGCTGCGGCAGCATGGTCATCGTTTGTATCTTCGCTATTCTGATTTCCAAGCCTCATTTAAGGCACGAGCTATGGCACCACGAAATGCCATATCGTCTTCCGCTAATACGTTAATTACGATTTTTCTCATTTACCCCAGGTGATGAGTGCCAATATTTGGTGGTCGAAGGAAAAAAATAAAGAAACTTTGAATCCTGGCCCGATTTGTTGGTTGGTGCTAGGAGTATATAATACTGAAAGTCCCCACCTGTGGGGTGTGAGATTCCGCGGGGGGAGGGGGTTTCTCTCACCCTCTCTGGATCCTGTCAACCCTTTGTGGGGAATAGGACATTAACCACGCCGACTTTCCACCTCGTCCTGTTCGCCGCCATCGCCTTCAACTGTCTCTACGACATGCCTAATGACTTACCCTCGACGTCAACTGATCTTCTTCAGGTGTTTCTAGGTCGTCTAACGCGGCGGCTTGCATCGGTTCCCTGTGGGTTCCAATCGAGGGCCTGTTTAACAATGTTTTCCGGCCCTTTGCCCTTTTCGAAGTGTGTGACCTATCTATTGCCACTTTCGCCTTTTTAAGGAGGTGTCTATCTTGTCCTGGCCAATAATGAACAGAAGGTCGTCGTTAGAAAAGACCTCCGGCCAGCGTATGTGTAGAATGCGTCGTAGACACTGGTTCACGAAAGTTTGCAATCTAGTTGTTATCGCCCTGGTCACCTTCCAAGTTGAACAGCCATAAAGAAGCACAGACTTTACATTAATTTTGAAGATCCTGAGTTTGGTACTTCTGGAGATGTTGTCGTTTTGCCAGAAAGGAGTCAAACTGAAAAAAGCTGCCCAAGCCTTATTGATGCGAAAGAGTACATCAGTATCCGCTCCACCATCTGCTGTAACCACGCTTCCGAGGTAGCAAAAATTGCCCACTTTTTCCACTGTCTGTCCATGGCCGTCGAGGGGGGGGGGGGGAGGGGCGAAACGCCTGTAACGGACGGTTTGGTGGACATCCGAAGATGCCCGTGGGGACAACACAAACAAGAGAGGTAAAAATGGGGTATAAAAAAAAGTAGTCGATAAGGATGGAATGGTTGACGGACGGATCAGACGCCCACACGGTCACACCTGGGTTCGGGTGTAATGGGATCCTCGGCCTCTGGTTTCGTACCAACAACAGATCACTACTCATCAGGTGCTGCTTCGATCTGCTGGTGGGTGCAGCACTACCAGGACATGGTCCATTAAAGGTAGTTCATTATAGGGCAGCAGAGGACAGAGTGTGCTGCTAACTATAAAAAAAACAAAAGCCAACAGGACACCGGAGTCAGCCGGCAACCATTGTAGAGGGGAAAAATTAGCAGAGAGGAGAAAGAAATACTACATTTTCCCATCATTCATATGATCAACAGGTTACAGAGAATCCTGAGGCCAGCAGAGGCGCAACTCTGCATTCTTTACCGTAATTCACTCATAAACACTGTAAGCTGCTGAGCACATGAATAATACAAAAATACAATACAAGGCAATAAACAATTTTAAACTGATGTGGAAGGACAATCCTGGCAAACAGAAAGGTACCCAGGGCTCCTCCGCGCTTCGTCCGGACACCGAAGATGCTCCAAATGCTCGCAATTCAAAGCATTTATGGAGGCCTTAAGTATGTGGCTAAACCACAAAAGACAAACACAACACCAGGATTGCCTTGTTGAACTGACTCTGAAAGGAAAATCTACTCTATAGGAAGGATTGGGATGCTACAGAGGAAAGCACAGCTACTTGAAGGGAAAATACGTGAAGTAAAAATAGTTAAGTCTTAAGACTCACAGCAAGTAGCCTTAATGTGCTTGTGGGGATACAAACCGGTGGAAGGACTAAAAAGGAACCCAAAGAGGTCCTTCTTAGTCCTGTTCTGTACCAGAATCGGGCCCCACGTTTGGCGCCAAATATGTAACGGACGGTTTGGTGGACATCCGAAGATGCCCGTGGGGACGGAGCCTAAGGTAGCTTAATTGACCGTGAAGGTCGGGCTGTGCCATCTGGCGAAGAAAAAGGCTCCTCAACGAGCTAAGCAGCGGCCTATGCTTGCTGTAGCTCAGTTCGAGAGACGTGGGCGGTGTTTTCGCCGCTCGTTGCCCCTGTCCTTTACGTATTAACAAAAATTCATAGGCTTGGGGAAGACAACACAAACAAGGGAGGTAAAAATGGGGTATAAAAAAATAGTCGATAAGAATGGAATGGTTGACGGACGGATCAGACGCCCACACGGTCGCACCTGGGTCCGGGTGTAATGGGACCCTCGGCCTCTGGTTTCGTACCACCAACAGATCACTACTCATCAGGTGCTGCTTCGATCTGCTGGTGGGAACAGCACTACCAGGACATGGTCCATTAAAGATGGTTCATTACACGCCCCGGGCCCGTGTTTTTCTCGAGGGCTCGAAAATTTGAAAAATTGAAAAAAAAAACTTATCTACTCACTGAGCTTTTCTTTTGTCGCTCCTTGCCCTTTCATGCCACTCTGACACACTGAGCTATAGGTCGCCATATATGGGCCCCTTCAAAATTTGAGTACCGGGACCGACTTTTCTCTCGACGGCCCTGCGGTCTGCCCGGAAACACAAATTTCGCTCTGTCTTCCTGAAACCTAGCTCAAGTACTTAATTTTGGGAGCATTGATATTAAGCCCCGCATTGCCATTTTCGCGGTGCAGGGCATCCGTCATTTGAACTAGATGATCCGATATATTTGCGAGAAGACAAATATCGTCAGCGTAATCCAGGTGTTGAAGGTATTCAAACAGGCTCATCTGATACCTTTGCTCTGGTGTTCATGAAGCTCACTGCAGAGTACGTCGTTAATGGCAATCAAAAGCAATATAGGTGACAAAATGCAGCCTTGTCTCACTCCGCTATGTACCTCGAAGGGATCTGAAAGCTTACCCTTGTGTAAGACGTGACATTGGGCTCCGCTATAGGACTCCTTGATGGTGGATATGATTTTATCTGGTATACCTCTCCTATGTAAAGCCTTCCAGTTGTATTCCCGGTCAACGCTGTCATAGGGTATAAAGAGATCTGAAAAGAACCTTACACCTTCGGAAACAAAATACGTGAAGGGAATTCTGCTCAAGCATGAAAGATACGTCGGAAGTATGCAGATTACAGAAGATGATATCGAAAGACACTGCTTCGAAAATGGGGCTGATACGCAAAGGTGATGGTAGCATGACAGAAACAGTGGAGGAATCGTTGCAGTCGCTGATGGAGGTGCATTTTCCTGGAAGTTTCGAGTCAAACCAACAATGGGCTCAAACTAACAAACGGGCTGGTGGGGGGATACGACAAAAAGGTGAAAGGATAATAACTCCAAATGGTGTCAAAAGTGCTATAATGTCTTTTGCACCATTTAACACAACTGGAATGGACGGAATAGGTATTACCGGCAATATTACAGTGCGGCATGAGCGCTCTAACTAGATAGGATGCGGGACATATTCGTCACCTGTCTTTCCACAGGCTACATCCCGAAGGCATAAAGGGAGGCTAAGGTGGTCTTCTTGCCTAAGCCGGGAAAAAAGGACTATACAGAGGCTAAGTCCTTCAGACCGGTTAGAATTACATCATTCCTGTTGATAACAATGGAAAGGGTGTTGGTGGACTTCCCGGAAAATACCACGCTAATGTATAATCCTCTGAATAGGTGCCAACATGCTTAGAGCAGGCAGATACACGGAAACCGCTCTACACGAACTCGTTAGAGTTGCAGAGAAAGAGATTAATAACGGCGGAATCGCTATATCCACTTTTATGGACATAAAGGGTGCTTTTGCCAAAATCCCCATTACCAAATTAAGCAACGTCCTGACTGAGCGGGGGTTGATTCTATTATAATTATGTGGATCGACTCTATGCTTAAGCAGAGGGCGATAAATCTTAACAGTGGATGTGCCAGAATACGGGGTAATGTAATGTTCTATCACCTCTACTGTGGAACATCACCGTAGACAGTCTTCTCTGGAAGCTGGACCCGATAGGCGTACACATTGTAGGATACGCCGATGACTTGGGTCTTACGGTTATTGGAAAGTTCATGGACATAATTCTAGGTTGCATGGGACAGACTCTCAAAGTAACCAAAGAGTTGTGTAATGAGCAAAAACTAACCATAAACGCTGGTAAATCAGACACTATGATTTTTACTCATAATAGGAATGACATAGAGCTAACTCCCTTACGGCTTTTTAATTCGGAAATTAAGATGCGCACCACACCAATGGGAGCAATGGAGGCATTGCTGGGACTGCCGCCGCTTGACTTATTTATAAAGAAAACGGTGGCGCTTTCGGCAATACGTATAGGAAGGGATACCATGTGGCATCACTTTGGAACTAGCAGCGGTCATAAGAGCATACTAAACATTATATTATACATGATATGGTCAGGGAGACTGATGCCGGTAGATGGCATGAATAAACTTAGGGTAGTTGAAAGACTACACAAGACTCACTTTGCCGATGGAAATATACACAATCAGTGTATGTAAAATGACATCAGCATTTTTACTGATCGCTTTCTATGGGACGGGAAAGCGGGGCGGGGGTTTACTCTGAAGAGTTAAATCTAGTCTGTGCGCTTAGTCTAGGAGAGTATGTGTCCGTATACCCGGCAGAGGCAGAGATGCTTGGCTTGTTACATGCGTTGGACCACCTGCACGTACAATGACATCAGCATTTTTACTGATGGCTCTTTAGTGGACGGGAAAGCAGGGCGGGGGTTTACTCTGAAGAGTTAAACCTAGCCTGTGCGCTTAGTCTAGGAGAATATGAGTCCGTATACCAG
This sequence comes from Chloromyia formosa, assembly GCA_964017055.1. NCBI lineage: Eukaryota > Metazoa > Arthropoda > Insecta > Diptera > Stratiomyidae > Chloromyia > Chloromyia formosa. The sequence goes on along the minus strand of OZ024818.1, from coordinate 44,318,984 downwards.
GCAGAGATGCTTGGCTTGTTGCATGCGTTGGACCACCTGCTGGAAGGTTAGGTGCGGGGGAAGAAAATCCTTATTTCACTGTACAACTTATCGGTGCAGCCAACGAACATCTCCAAATTAGTACTTGAGTGTGTCCGAAAGCTCAACACGTGTGCCTCAGAAAATGGAGTGACACTGATGTGGGAGAAAGGACACAAAGGTACAACAGAAAATGAGGCGGCTGCTGCCCTAGCAAAATAGAAATCTGCGGCAACTTTCATCGGGCCAGAACCCAGAGTTGCTCTGAGGAACGACATGATTGATGCGAAGGGCGGGAAGTCGGTGGACTCCATGCATCAACGAAGATGGCAGGAGTTAGTCACTTAAAAAAGAAGCTCGGGATGCAATGACCAGCCCTTTAGGCAGGGAAACGAGAAAGGTACTTAGTTATAAGCGGAGTACCCTTAGCTGGATAACTGCCTTGGTCACAGTGCATGGTAATTTTAAGGCTCATCTGGCCAAGATGAAAATCGAGGAAGATGTCGTTTGCAGACTATGTCTGGAAGAGGCTGAGACGGCAGCACACATTGTGTGCGAATGTCCAGCACTGGCTAGCTTAAGGTTAAGGATCACAGGAGTCACACGATAAGTTTGGAAGCCATGACTGAACTCAGCCTTAAAGAAATGCTAGCAATAACACGAGACTCAGTGATGAAGAGAGTGGTCAACAATTATCAGTCGACATCTGGAAATCAATGATTATGTACTTGAGCTTGGACCCAGAACAAAATGAGATTTGTGTTTCGGGGCAGACGGTGCAAAAAGTAGACAATTTTTGCTACCTCAGAAGCGTAGTTACAGCAGATGGTGGAGCGGATGCTGATGTACTGTCTCGGGCAGCTTTTTTCAGTTTGACTCGTTTCTGGACAACAACATCTCCAGTTGCACCAAACTCAGGATCTTCGAAACCAATGTAAAATATGTGCTTCTATCTGGCTGTTCAACTTAAAAGGTGACCAAGCCGATAACACCTAGATTGCAAATTTTCGTGAACCAGTGTCTTTGGCGTATCCTACCCTGTATGGAGGTCATTTCTAGCCTAGACATCCTGCTCCTTACTAGCCAGGACTGGATGAACACCTCCATAAAAACACGAAAGTGGCGTTAGATAGTACATAGTAGTAGTAGTAGATACATAGTAGATACATAATTTGAAAAGGGCTGGAAAACTTTGCTAAACAGGTCCTTGATTGGAACCCACAGGGAACCGATGCAAGTCGCCTCGTTGAACGACCTTGAAACACCTTAAGAAGATCAGTTGAGATCGAGGGTAAGTCAATAGAAAATCGTGAAGTCAGTTGAAGGCGATGGCGGCAAACAGGACAAGGTGGAAAGTCGGCGTGTTTAATGTGCTAAGCTCCACAGGGGTAAACAGGAACCGGAGAGGTCCATGAAGGCAACAGTGGTTGAAGTTAAAGATATTCACTCAGCCTCGCTTAGGGATGTGTTTGGCAATAACTGGTTTGCAAATTTTGCAGCCAAAAGCTACTACTCGAAGCAAAATAAAAAAAAATTGGATTGACCAAAGGACTTAAAATGCCTTCAACAGTATTCTAGTGCATTAAATGTCGAGTACAAGTAGTGATATTTCTATACCGATACTACTACTCAATTGCCCTAACCCATTGTGGGGCATAGCGCGTCAACTGTTCCATGTGGCCCAGTTGACGTTTCGTCGGCATAAACTGGTTTCGGAGAATGCAGTTGCCAGTATGCACGGGATTCGAACCCGAAACGCCGGTAGTCAAACATAAGACTGATGCCTTAACACACTGCGCCACCGGTCGCCCCGATATCGTCAGTAAGTAAGAAACAACTCAGTTCTTCAAATACATACCACAGAGCAGAGTTATATTGTATTTTTCCTCTATGTACATACTCGTATTACATTATTCTCCACCCAGGTCACTGCAAATAAAAAAGAAATTAAAAAAAATGCCATCAACGTTGGCAACACTCTACACCTCTATCTAGCCAATCAAGTTGCACTTTCATTCGATCGGTCGGTCCTTTCTCGTCCGTTACTTAGTTGCGCTCCATTTCGCCCAAGAAAAGTTTATACGGGCGAATGGGCAGGTGAACGGGTGTATAAGGTTGTTGATAGTCGTTGCTCCACCTGAGATTGTCTTTCCAATAGCGAGAAAGCGTGAATCGTGAATCTGTGCATAGTGTCTCTAGCGTGTAGAGTGGCTTGCTGTTTACGCTCAAGTCCAATTCCCATGTAAGTGATAGTGCTAGAGTCAAATCTCATAGTCAGTGCCCCGTGTCATCAAAGACGGTTACTCACTACCTGTGATCAATTTTACCTGCCTCCATACGCTTTATGGCAACGGTCGTTCGTACGGTAGTCGTTTCGCATTCCTGTCGTAGTCGCAGTGCAACCAACAACCAGTGTCCCAACTGTCACACAGAAGGCTCCGAGGAGGAATGCTTCGAATACTGTGGTTTTCAATCGCCAACGAGTCGTCCGGAGGCTAACATAACCACTGGCAAGCAATTGGGTCGTGATACTACTAGTACCAGCAGACGTTCAACAATCTTCATCAATCCGTTCATTTCGGTCGGAAAAAGGACCAGTAGTGGACATCAACGGCCCAAGTTTCGTGGTCGTGGTGGCATCTTGGGAAAGGTCCTTGAGCCGCGAGGCCCTAATATGATTGACGCCACTGATGCCCGGCACAATGGCCTGTGCTTTGAAGTAAGTGCGACAGTTTGAAAAAATAACTATAAAACATTATTCTGAAATTTTCCACGGCACAGGTCGGTGTCGAGCAGCGAAACTCTGGTCTTATCTAATCGGAGGAAAGATAACTATTTTGTTCATGACTAAAGATAAGAGAACGTACGTTGCGTCGCCGTAGTCGTGATTCCGTTCCGTGGCATATTCAATCAAGTTTCTAGTATCAAAAATTGCAATTTCTTACGGGCAGTGCTGCCGCCCTTGTCGGCCAATATTACTAGGTGTTTGGCTGACGAATGACCTCAAGTCGGGGGCTGTTTATGCTTTCTTACCAGTCCCGATAGCGCAAGGAAGGTAGACAATATTTGCACAACTGAGTCAAATATTTATCTGGTATGCAATCTATCCACGATGAGTATTTTTAGACGACACATCCGTTACCAAGCAAAAGATTAAGTCCATATAAACAACTTTGTATTTCGGAGAACAATGCTTAACGCTTTCCGAGAAGCACTTTGAGATTTTTATATTATGTACTCGTATAGTATTTCCGGGTCCCGTACATAAATTGCCGAGACAAATAAACTATGTATTTTCGCATTAAACATTTTCGAATGAAATCGATAATTTTCCAGACCAAAAAAATTAATTTTCATGTGTACGAGTTAGCCAGGTTTCTTACTAAAAAAAACTACATTTGTATGTACATATTTGGGCCGGCGAATGTTGCGACGCACGGTACGGCACGTTTCTGTTGATTGTTTTTGTTTCTGTTCAACGAGCACAAACAACATCAACAGAAACGTGCCGTGCGGTGCGTTCCAAACGTATGTCGCAGCATTCGCCGGCCCTTAAGCCGACCGCATATTGCTCCCAGCTCATCTCAACCCACGCACAAGCCACATGGAATTTTTGTTGTAAAAAGTGATTTTGACAATTGTTGCAACAACAATGCCATATGGCTTGTACGTGGGTTGGGATGGGTTATGGAGTAAGCGGCCGCCCTTAGACTTACTATTTGCACTTACCCCTGATGGGGCATAGCGCTTCAATCATTGATGTTTAGTCAGCATAAACTGGTTTCGAACAAAGCCTGTTCCTGGAATTTAGCGGTATATTACAAGAAGTCAGGAAAGGCTGTGACTTACTCTTACGCGGCATATCACAAGGGCTTTACAACACCAACATCCATTGCCACGTAGTCGCGAGGCGGGATTCGAACCCATGAAGTCGGCAAGACATCAGACTGACGCTTTAACCCACTGATCAACGCCATATTTTGTAATGGACAGTTTCTTGGACATCCGAAAAAGCCCGTGGGATGGAACCTAGAGCGCTAAATAGACGATGCAACATGTTATGCGTCGCCTACTGGTTTTCAAAAAAAAAATTGGATTTCCATGCGACACGGTGGCTTTGATACCGAAAACAAAATTACACAAGGTGTAACACGTGTTCGCGTCGCGGATGTTTCTCATACATGTTACACCGTCTATTTGGCGCTTAAGGTAACATAATGACCGTGAAGGTCATCACCAACATCGTGGCGCGACAGCCCGACGTCGGGCCTCGAGCGCCTCGATCGTTGTCCTCCAATTAGCTCGGTCACGTGACCGCGTCCTCCAATCTTGGGAGCCCAGTAGCTGTTCGGCGTCCACATATACTGAGCTCTCCCAACGAGATCTCGGTCGTCCTCGTAGTCTCGCTCCGTCGACTCGTTCTGCATTCACCACTCTCTTTGGAACGCGATCATCGTCCATTCGCTGTACATGCCCTGCCCATTGAAGTCGTTGTAGTTTGACGATTTTCGAAACATCCAGCTCATCGTCCAGTTCATACAACTCATGGTTGTACCGGATGCGCCATCCATCTCGATCGCAAACAGCCCCGAAAATTCGCCGTAGAGCCTTGCGTTCAAATGTGTCTAGCAGGTTTCCGGAGTTTTGAATTACGGTCCATACTTCGCAGCCATAGCATAGCGCTGGTCGTATAATGGTTTTGTACACGCGGAGCTTCGTGTTTCTGTGGAGATGCTTTGATTTCATTATGGGGAGAACCGAGAAAAAAGTCTGATTAGCTAACTGTATCCGTCGCTTGATTTCGTCAGTTTCATTGGCGTCCCTTGACAAGTTGCAACCCAGGTATATGAAGTCTTTCCCGAATTCGATGTTGAAGCCCCCCTACATTGATGCTCGATTGTGCAGGTGTCCTTGTCGTCGATTGCATCATTATTTTGGTTTTACCCTCGTTGATACGTAGTCCAATTTCTTTTGCAGCGGTATCGAGCGTAAGCAGAAGTTCTTCTGCGTCGGCCAATCTTCGGGACATGATATTGATGTCGTCGGCGTACGCTGCTAATTGTGTCGACTTGATGAGTAGCGTATTGCTGTCATCCATATTCATAGCCCGAATAGCGTTTTCCAGTGTTAGGTTGAAGAGCGTCGGTGCCAGTCCATCGCCCGATTTCAGACCAGTGCGTGTTTCAAATAGATCAGTAAGTCTATTATGGATCCTGACTTGTGAGACAGAGTTGGTCATCGTCATCTTAGTCAGTTGCACTAATTTGGCCGCTACCAAATTGCAGCATGATGTTGTACAGTACTCAACGATCGATACTGTCGTATGCCTGCTTGAAATCGACAAAGATCCGGTATACGTCTACGTTGTATTGCCTGCACCTCTGGAGTATCAGTTTGACCGTAAAGAGCTGATCGGTTGTGGAGCGACCAGGTCTGAAACCGCTTTGATATTTGCCAATGATTCGTTCTGCGTACGGTTTTATTCTATTTTCCAGAATTTTCGTCAAAATTTTGTAGGTCGTTCAAACTAGTGATATGCCCCTGTAATTCTCACACCGCAGTTTATCTCCCTTTTTGTGAATTGGACAGATGATGCTTCTACGGCAATCGTCTGGGATCTCCTCGTCCTCCCATACTCGCAGGAGTAATTGATGTTTGGCATATTAGCTAGACCCACCGAACTTTAGCAGTTCAGCTGGAATCTCGTCAGCGCCCGGCGCTTTATTTCATTTTAGTGGCCGCAATGCGAGATCAACTTCCTCTACTGTCGGGGGATGTATGGGTGGGCCTAGATCAACAATATCGTCGAGAGCTTCTTGTGTGGGGATGTTAGATGGCAGGTTCAGAAGTTCTTCAAAATAAGAGGCCCATCGTTTGTTAATGGCATCGTTGTCGCTGATGATGTTTCCTTCCCTGTCCTTATAGAGGCTACTCCTGGGTTGATAGCCGCTCTTAATTGTATTTACTAGTTTGTACGCTTGTCTGGTGTTTCCATTAGCTAAGTTTTCGTTTATATTCAGTAACTGCTCGTCAAAGTAATTACGTTTCTTACGTCTAATTATTCTATTCGATATTCGCCGTAGCTCGTCATATTTTTCTCTTTTGGCTCTGGTTTCTCCTTGAAACCATTGTCTATAGGCCTCGTTTTTCACGTCAAGTGAAGTTTTGCATGCTTCGTCGAACTAGTCATTTCGCGCTCGCCGGGCTTTATATCCCACAACCTTCTCTGCGGCATCTCTGAGTTTTTCTCAGAACCGATGGACGCCTGTGTTGCTGATGATGTATAGCATAGGCGATAGTTTTCCTCAAGGGCGATAGTATACGCCACCGCCGTAGCTTCGCTCAGAAGCTTATTAACCGCACAGATTTTAGGAGGGCTGATTCTCCTATTGGTGCACTGAAGAAATTCTACATCTGTAGGTCGTCTTCACCAAGTCATCGCCCATCTCCTGCAAATGAGGACGTGATCAATTTGGTTGACGGTATGTGCGGCTGGAGATTTCCAGGTCTGCTTGTGAATGCGTCAATGCGGGAAACACGTAGACCTTAAGATTAGATTCCTGCTGCAGGCGAAGTCGATAAGTCACTGGCCGTTGTCGTTACATTTTCATGGAGGGTATGGCCTCTAGTAGTCCTCCGGTTCCAACTTTCATTTCCGACTTTCGCGTTTAAGTCTCCCAGCAGCAATTTGACGTCGTTCGTTGGAAGTGAGTCGAAGAGAGTCTCAAGGCGGGCGTAGAACTCGTCTTTTACTTCGTCTTCTTTAACTTCAGTGGGGGCGTGCACATTGATGAGCCAGAGATTGAAGAATCGAGTCTTAATGCGAATCGCACACAGCCGTTCATTTATGAGTTTGAAGTCAGTAATGAGCGCTTTGAGGTGATTGTTCACTATAAATGCTACTCCAAACTCCTTGCAGCCCGATGGTTTGCTAGTTGTAAAAATTGTGTGTGATTTCTTGTCATTGATCTCGCTGCCAAACCAATTTGTTTCCTGGACTGCAGTAATGCTTAGTTTGTACTTTTTGACCTGGTGAAGGAGGACCTTCTCGGCCCCGGTTAGTTCAGGGAGCGTACATTCCAGGATCCGAAGGAATAATCCTATTGTTTAATAAACGTGCTGGAGTTCACACAACTACGCAAGTCATTCCATCCTACTAAACCTGAGACGCTTAGGTGTTGGTAAGCCATTCAAGCTACAGCTATCTGCCTTTTTCAAAACTGTGTTATCGCTAAGACTTGGCCGTCAGCGGTTTGAAACACTGCCAGGAGGCGCCCACGTGGAGGACCATGGAAAATGTCTTTTGCCCCCAAAAGGATGATTCCCCACGTCTTGCCTACATATTGTCTGCATATTCACAGAGCTTTAGTAGCTTTGTCTGATACTACTTTCAGATGCTCTGACCAGAGCAGTTTTTTGTCAAGAATGACCCCCAGGTATATGGCGTTGTCTGCCAAGGGTATGGGTAGATTGCATATTAGGGGGCATCTGATTTGTCTGAGGTGTCTTTTCTCAGTAAAGGGGACTTTAACTCGAAGGTAATTTGTGTTGCACCATTCCTGTACTATGCATAGTGTTGATTGAAGGATGTCTGATAAGAACTCCTCGAACTTGCCCCTAACCAAGATCACCAGATCATCGGCGTATCCTTGCGTAGAGAAGTCCCGTGATGTAAGTTCCCACTATACACTACAGGAGTGGCGATGGGACACCTCCTTGTGGACACCCACGAGTGACACTAGCCGCTAGGGAGCAGTCTCCAATCGTACTAAAGGCCCTGCTCGATGAGAGTATTTGTCTTACCCATTTCGTGGTGATCACGTCCGCTCCCTTGGTTCTTAAAGCGCTGTCGATAGCAGTGGACGAAATATTGTCAAATGCACCTTCAATGTCGAGGAAGGCGCATAAGGCAGTTTCTTTCGCCTCCATTGTCGATTCAATCTCACTCAACTGGTGATGTAGAGCTGTCTCGGTGGACTTTCCTGATTGGTAGGCAAACTGTCTAGTGGATTCTTCTTGAGGAGAGTTTGAGGTATATGTTCGTCAAAGATCTTTTCCATCGCTTTCAGCATGAACGATGTTAAGCTGATTGGCCTGTAGGATCTAGAGTTATTCTTTGGGCGATTTCCCAACTTAGGGATGAAAACTACCTTGATGGTCTCCAAGCGACAGGAATGTATCCCAGTGCGAAGCTACCCCTGAAAATAATCATGAGGTATGGAGTCATTGCTTGCTGCCCCTTTTTGGAGAAGGGCGGGGAATATTCCGTCAGTATATGGGGATTCGAATGGACTAAATGAGTCGATGGCCAATTTGACTTTATCGGAAGTGAAGGTGGTTCTTGCAGCTCTCCAATCAACGGACGTACCCTGTGTGGACGACCCGACATAGGAGGGGGACATTCACTCCTAGGATCACACATCCAGAAAAATGCTCGCTCAAGCTCAGTTTGAGAGGTGTGGGCGGGGTTTTCGCCGCTCGTTGCCTCTGTCCTTTACTTATTAACAAAAATTCATAGGCCTCGAGAAGACAACACAAACTTGGGAGGTAAAAATTTGGAATAACAAAAAAAAATGGGGCGGGAAGGATGGAATGATTGGCGGACGGCACAGATATGCCCTCGCGCTCGCATAGAGTTCGGGCGTAATGCGACCCTCGGCCTCTGGTTTCGTACCACCGACAGATCAGTTCTCATCAGGTGCTGCCTTCGATCTGCCGGCGGAAGGAACACGACCAGACCAGAATATGGTTCATTACAAAGCGGGCGCGCTTAGATGAAGATAAAAAGCCTACATATCTGTTTTATAATCAGTAATCACTTCCTATGCAACCTGCAGCACAACAACGTCTTGAAACATTTATAGCCAAAACACAGTTGTTTTTAAATCAGTCAAATTTTAAACGTAGTTAAATGCTGACCTACTCAGCGGCTTACTGCTGAGACAAAGTCCGACTCCTAGTACTCTTTGGAACCTTAGAGAAGAAGCTCCAAACCGCGAACTGGAGTCTATGCAAAACATAATCGTGTCGATCACATTTTACCCGTAGTTCGTGATTGAATTCCGAATGATATTATGCAAAAAAAAGGCAACCGAATCCAGGTCTATGATTGTTACGAGCATAAATAAATCACGTAACATTCGATAGTGCACTACTCGTATTGCCGCCTCAACATGGTATCAGCGCCGTACTATTGCGCACCAAGGTCAAAAAAGTACTTTCACTTACAGATAGATACAAATAGTTAAGTTATTGTTGCAAAAATGAAAAACCTTCGGTACTAATTCCGTCCACTATGCTTCAATAGTTAATGCGAGTAGTTAAGGTTAGGTGAATCTGGTTTTGAAATCTGACATACGAGTACATTTTTTCAGAGTATCCTTTTTATTTGGAACTCTTGGAATCTGTTCCATATATACGGATACCAGCATCCCCCCCCCCCCCCCTCCCCATTCCAGACAATTTTGAAATACGAGAGTTATCTTTCAACCGAAATGTCATGTATGGAACTTCGCGCGTCAACCAACCATCCAGCAATCAACAACATAAGATTGGGGCCTGACAAAAATAAGATTGACTTCGGCGACTTGTACTGCTTCGGCGCTGCAACAACACGTTACCGTCCGTGGTCAAATGTTATCACGTTGTTATCTACATGACTCATTTACCATTCGAATATAGACCGCGCGAGTAATAATAATTTTAGACTCGAGACATACATACATAGTATGCGCACTTTTGGTTAAGTGAAGCATCTCAAAGAGACAACGCGATAAAGTAGATAGATCTTGCGTTTTATAAGTGTGCCCAGGTCGTGTAGTGACTCGCGGTCTTAAGACAACGGAGGTGACACAGTATTTGTAGCGTGTGATCGATATTTTGTTGGTCAATAGTAGAAATTTGATTAGTAATAGTAGTTACAACTGGTAAAGGCGCGAAATTAGTGTATACGAGTAGATAGTGAGAAAAGATACTACTCGTACTATTACTATTGTGTGGCGACAAGTGTGAGAAAAGTACAGAGCGGTGCGGCCTGCCGGTGTTTAGAGACGCTCGAATGAGTTAAACTTGTACATATTTATATTACGAATATTTTATCTACACTGATAAAAAACAATCCGAGTAAGTACAATAGTAAGTAGTCGCGAGCATTTTTATGTAAGATCTTGGCGTGGTGTTAGTAGTGCGAGTGATAAAATAATTGGTTGAAATATCTAATTCCTCAATCAGCAGACAAGTGGATTTTGTTTTACAAGTAGGTGCAATTAAGATTATAAGATTCTACAATTGGTTTACACATGATAACAGAAAATAACTAATTTTCTTTTATTATTTGAATGGGTGTATGATTGTGATGCTACTGCTGAAATACATAATGTTTAAACTGTAAGTGATATATATTTACGAATGTTATTAGAGCTCTAGTGAAAGTCAGACTTAAATATAAATCCGATCTACTGATGGGACGCATTCTTCCACCTGTTAAGGGAGGAACTAAATGGTCAGTTGCCCTAACCCCTTGTGTCGCATAGCGCGTCGACTGTTCCTTGTAGTCCAGTCGACGTTTTGTTGGCGTAAACTAGCTTCGGAGAATTCAGTTGCCAGCATGCACCTCCTCCCCCATTTAACCTGTTCCTTGTAGTCCAGTCGACGTTTTGTTGGCGTAAACTAGCTTCGGAGAATTCAGTTGCCAGCATGCACTCCCTCCCCCATTTAACCGCCTACCTGTGACAAGTCTGGAGATGCTTATTTTTACGCCCCACACCACAGGAGGGAGAAAACACAAACACCCATCTCCACTAGCGTCGTCGCGGACGGGATTCGAACCCGAAACGCTGATAGTCAGACATGAGACTGATGCCTTTCCGCACTGAGCTAACGGTCGCCCCCAAACTGCTACATTTTATTTGAAGCGTTGCAGGTTGTAGCTTCTGACCCGTTAACTTGGTTACTTTTAACACCAGTTTGGATAATGCACCACCAGTTAACCTTAACGTGAATGAAAGTACAAAAATGGATAAGAATTCCTTAATTGGAGTAGCCTCAGCTTCTCAATTTAATGTGACACAGGTACTTCCTTCGAAGGTACCAAGCCCGGCTCCATTCTCTCTTTTGCTTAGGCTTTTTTTTAAGCGTCAAAACCACCGATGTTTCAATGGCTCATCCATTTGACCATATGTTAAGTCCATCAGCCGGTGGTGAGTCGATGAGTCCAACAACAATCGCATTGTACAAGTTTCTTTCCCGCCAATTTTACGTGTGCAATAAATTATAAATCCGAGCAATAGCCGGCCATACACACACGTTCTATCATCTGCAAACGTGTGGCACCAGGATCGCCCAATGATACGCCGCGTTTCTTTCCCCTGGAAAATCGCGGCACCTGGAAACGGGAGATGATACGCCGAATGATACGCCGCTTTTGAATGCGTAGTGTAATTGGGTGGGTTTGTGCGACCAGATGATTTATACCGTGATACGTGGCGTTCTCGGTTTTCAGATGAAAGACCAACAACAGTTTGTATGAAGATGGTGTCAAGTTCGGTCGCGTTCAGTCGTGTTGTGATTTTGTAGACGATTTCGGTAGTTCGCCAGGACTGAATTTTTATGGGTTAATATACTCGTACAATGGTGGTAGTAGTAAGATAAGATAAAATAGTTGAGCTACTATCCCAGCAGGAAGGCACTGCGACCATAAAAGATCTATTGTGCCGTAGCTCATTAATCCAGAAGACAGTCCACCCTTCTAATAAAGGGCAGTAACTCTTTAGTAGGAATTAACCTGAATTCTGCGGTGCTGATAGTAGCCTGCCCGAGGAGTGACATCCTAAAACGCGCGATGGCGGGACATTCACACAAGATGTGCTTGGTCGTTTCCACGTCCTCCAGACAAAAACGACATTCAGTCTCGCTTGACAGATCCATCTTGTTCAGGTGATATCTGACCAGGTGATGGCCAGATAAGTACCCCACTAGGAGTCTTAGGTGGGTTCTACTCAATTGAGTAGTACCCTTCTGACTGAAGGGCATTATCAGCTCCTTTGATTGACGAAGCCCTGGAAGGTTATTCCAGTGCTGTTGACGCAATAGTGCAGACCAATCTGTGATCCGCCGTTTGGCCGAGGCCAGTCCAAAGCCACAGTAAGGCTCAGGTCCATGAAAACGACTGGATGATCCTTGTCCAGCAAGTTCATCCGCAGCCTCGTTCCCCTCAATGCCCTGGTGGCCTGGCACCCAACACAAGAAGACTCGGTTTTTGGTTGTCAACAGTTGAAGGAGTTCGTGACATTCCTTCACCAGTTTCGAAGAGACCTTATATGAGGAGAGCGCTTTTATAGCTGCTTGGCAGTCTGAGTAGATAGCAATATCAGCGCCGCGAAGTCCAGTTTCAAAGATTACTCTGGCGCAGACCTCAATGGCGTGGATCTCAGCTTGAAAAACGCTGAGCGAGACTCCCATTGCGATCGAAATCCTGGTGTTGGGTCCAAAGACACCTGCACCAACACCCTGTTCAGTTTTAGACCCATCAGTGAACCACTTAATACATCTAGGGTCTGGACAGGATGTGCCATTTACCCATTCAGAGCAGTCAGGGATGAGGGCTGAAAATTTTCTGCCGAAGCAAACCTCCGTGATCATGTAATCTGATCTCAAGCAGATCTGCACGCCAGGAATTTGATTCAGAATGCTCATGTGACCGCTTTCTTCACTGCACACGTCGGAAGTCAAACGAAGTCTAAGAGCATTTAGAGCTGCTGATTCTTGAATGAATACAATGCAGCGGAGTAAGTCCAATAATCGCCTCCAGGGCTGGCGTAGGACAAGTGCGCATAGCTCTAGTGATGCCAAGGCAGGCAAGGCGTTGGAGCTTATTGCACTTCAGTAAGACAGAAGATTGTTGAGTTTTCGGCCACCACACAAGCGCTGTGTAGGTCACCATGGGCCGCACCAGCATGGTATATAACCACTCAATTATCTTTGGGGTGAGCCCCCATGTCCGTCCAAAGAGACTTCTGCAAGCCCATATTGTGCGTGTGGCTTTGCTAAGTACATTATCTATATGAGTATTCCAGGTGAGTTTCGAGTCTAGAGTTACCCCGAGACATTTAACTTCAGTGGAATAATCTAAGGTCGTGCCGCCTAACAAAATCGGATCCAATGTTAAATATCGTTTTCGCGTGAATGGCACAACAACAGTTTTCTGTGGGTTTACATGTAAGCCCACAGCAACACACCAGTGTAGAACTATGTCAAGGGCCGACCTCATCACCTCCGTAAGGGTGGATTCGAATTTGCCCCTGATTATGATAGTTAAATCATCCGCGTACTCGATAGTAAGATAACCACGCTCATTGCATGGAAATCAGCTCGTCTACGACAACGGACCACAAAAGGGGTGACAGAAGGCCACCTTGTGGACAACCCTTTACGGCATTCACGCAAATGGATGTACTGCCTAGAGTTGAGTGAATATCCCGTCCACGGAGCATGGCATCTATCCATGCAATGGTAGCGGGTGGGATGTCCCTGAGTTCCAGTGCTCTGTAAATGCACTCGTAGCCGGTATTATCGAAAGCCCCCTCAATGTCAAGAAAAGCACACAACGCGATTTCCCTATCACTGAGGGACTTTTCGATTGTACTGACAAGGTTATGCAAGGCGGTCACTGTTGGCTTCCCCTTCGTATACGCGAATTGCATACGATGTAGGGGGCTTGACAGTTCCATCTTGTGCCTGATATGCAAATCAAGCAACTTTTCTATGGTTTTAAGGAAGAAGGAAGTAAGGCTAATCGGTCTATAGGATTTGGGCATATATTCCGGCTTATTAACCGCTTTGGGTATGAAAACCACCTTAACTTTCCTCCTGGTAGTAGTAGCTTGCATCATAAAACATGAGCAGGATGAGTTCACGTTTATATTTTGGTCCTGCTGCAGGTGTGCGTCAGGATAAAAGGACTTGTTTAGCGATGAAGAGAGAAATATAGGCAAAAAGGGCGTTGTATGACTGGCGGTGTTGAGACGCATAAATGTTAGACTGCCGTTGAAGGCATTTTGAGTCCTTTGATAACGAACAAGGACATGCTTTGCAAGGAAAGTCCGATCAGACGAGTATTTCCCCATTCAAACAGAATGATCATTCTCGGGTGGGCAACCCTAAATTTTTTTTCTTTTTAGGGTTTTGTAAAAAACAAAACACTTATGAAATGGGTCATACGTCCGTCTGTCTGTCTGTCCGTCCATGAGATATCTCACGGACCGCCGAAGCTACATGCATGAAATTTGGTGGAACTATGTTGAAGTAATATAATTCTCTGGAGAAAGCGAAGCATCATAATAGATCAACTTTAAGGGGAGGTCCCCATAGTGGGGAAGTGAAGGTGGAAATTTTTGTTTCATTTGGTATAGGTACTCGTAAGTGGGGTATCGTAAGAAAGGTACCGTCGAGTACATGCCACTTCTGGAATTTCCTTTAAATTAAATTAAACACAAATCCGGACCCACCAACATTGGATGATCAAAATCTCGAAATTTCGGTCCGTTTTGTGGTTTTTCGATTGTTACTGGAAAACCGTGGATCCTAGCTAAAAAAAAAGTTCAGGGATAAATCGAATAGAATAAAATTCTGCGTCGAATTAGCTACCTAAATGTCAAATTCGGTCTAGTGGCGTAGCCGCAATCGACAGTCAAAAAACGTCGATTTTTCTCAACTTTGCGAAAAACCCTGTTATAGTTACATTTGAGCGTCTGTAACTTGAAAACGTTAAAATTTCGCAAGTAACAGTTGGAGAGCATGAAATTCGCCGTTCAGAAAGTACCTAATTTTTTCAATTTCATCAAAACGAAATTCAGAAAGTCGAAATTATAACATCTCTTCGTTCTTTTTTTTTAGTAGGTGCTGGTAATTCTTCAACAATTTGAATATTGAAGGTTGTATTTACATGTATATATTACAAGAAGTTGGATAAAAAATACACTACAGGTTCACAGCTTTAGTTTTTTGGAAGAACCGGTATATGGGAATGGTGGTCTGGGTTCCGGTGGATGAGATTCGTTGTCTTCCAACATCACTTCGAGGTCCTCGTCGTCGTCTATTGCTGCAGAGAGGACCACATTCTCACACTTGCCCTCACAGTTGGCACGAAGCGGGATCAATGTGTACCTGCATTTTTGCAGCCACAGTGTCCTCCACATGCCTTCTTACGTTTTCAGGAAATGATGAGCCGTAGGGCATGTGGTGCGGCATTCCTCGTGATTGTTACAGGTAGGAGTCCACTTTTGGTGATTTTCCACCCCCATTCTTCGGGCTTTTTGTCAAAGCAAAGCCACTTCTTCACTTGGTGGTATACCCTCATTGAATGCTGCTGAGCTGCATCCTCAGTTGATGGAAGTTAGACGATGTTTAATCGCGCCTTGAAGGAGGATACCACATAGCTTTTGTTTCTCAGTAGATTCAATAAGGTGGCGTCTTTTTAGCCGTACAGCGCCTTCAACAAGGTCTCTCTTGCCGTAGCCATACCTGAATGATCTTCCCGGGGATCTTGAAAAACTTGTATGACGGCTGGCAAATGTGAATTTCTCCGGAGGACGTTAAGAAATTTCTTCTTCCCTTGGTTGAACAGCGCTCTGGTGGAGTCGCATGTAAAAATAGTATGTCTTGAGATATTATTTTCCCAAAAGCGAGATGAGGAGTGTACAGGGTTCGCTGCACATTCCCTTTTGATGGTTTGGGGGATAAAACGTTTTGTATGCTTCGCGCACAAATACCAATAAGAAGGACTAAAAGATTAATGTCTTTCCTCACCACTGTGACGGATTCATTAGGTCGGGGCCCAGGAGAGAGCTGTCGTGATTATGAGGGTATCTGCGTCTTCCCTGGCTTACTCGCACTTCATCTAGAACTCTGTGTATTTCTCTATGAGCATTGGAATCAGGCTCCTTTTGTTAGAAGAGTTGGTCAAGAAAGTGTGTTAGGCAACTGTGGGCACCATCAGTTCAGTGAACTTCTACAGATTGCTTTTTGATCGATCTTCTCACAAGTAAGTTTCACAGATTGGAGGGTAGGGAGACAGTTCCTATGTCAGGAACTCTGTCAACTCAATATCTGATTGTTTTGCAATGGCGATTCGATGGAATAGCGTGTCTACCGTCTTTTCGTGGATTTGCTCATCAATGGAACTAAAAGGAGTATTAACTAGATCATATTAGATTTAGTTCTAATTCGTGGAGTGTTTATACCGACCATCACTAAATATGGCAAATGTCATATGTTGGCTTATCACTAGGGTTGAACGAAAATTTTAGAAATGCACAGACCCCAGTACATTCTTGTGGGAAGCGCTTTTATACCCCCGACTACAACAAAACATAAACATCGACAAAAACAACCGTCAGCAACGGAAACACAAACCTAATCCAAATTATTTGGCTCAGCACCGCATCGTAAGTGGAGCTAAGAGCTAGTCCAATCAACTAATCCGATATGTTAACATCGTGGTGAATTTGCTGGGATTAGTTAATACTGAAACATAGCTCCACTGGTTAAAAGTGGCCAATGGAAGAGGCTTCACTCGATAAGCTCTTTTGAATTTAACTACCCGAAAATCGTATCCAACTATGCGGTTTATTCCTTGCACGCCCACCTCTTTAGCCCAGTGGCAGTCTATGCTTTCATCTCCGAAAATGCCAGTACATATTTATGTGAGCTCTAATGTTTCTGGGGCAGGGGGATGTTCATGAAACCAATCCATAAGCTTTCTTTGATTGTCTCGCTTGAGGCTCAGAAATAAAGGTTGTTCACATGCCAGAATTTAGAACCGAACTGTCGGTGATCTGACCTTCAGCAGGTAGGGAGCAGATGGCTGGGTTCTGTGTTAGAACGATGGAGATGGAAGGGAGGGGGGCCCGAACAAAACAATAAATCTGAAAGAAATCTCGGGAAACTGTAGAAGCTCATTACCTGACCACAAATTGCACTTACAAAACTTTTTCCGAGTTGTTACCCGTGGAACTGCTACCGAAAACGTTCCATGGAATTTCTAAATGGAACGATGACTGCGGTTACTGGAAACGCAATGTTTCTGGTGGCTAGAACGGTGACCTATTAAAAAAATGCCCGAAAATGTGTTGTGTGGGAACACCCGCTCAAAAGTGATTTTAGCTATTTCGAGTTTCCGAATTTTCTTTTGACCGAATTAAAAAGATTGGGTACTTTCTGAACAAGATTTCATGTTCTACAACTTTTAATTTTTGCATTTTTACGTATAAGTAGCCGTTTTCCGTTAGAGACGTTCAAATGTGACCATAACAGGGTTTTTTGCAAAGTTAAGAAAAATCGACGTTTTCTGACTGTCGATTGCGGCTACAGCAATGGACCGAATTCGATGTTTAGGTAGCTCATTCGACGCAGAATTTTATGCTCTTCAATGTATCCGTGGACTTTTTTTTTAACTAGAATCCACGGTTTTCACGTTATAATCGAAAAACCACAACCGAAATTTCGTTGGTTTTTTTTTTAGATTTTGAGCATATTCCGCAAGAAAATGTTGGTGAGAACTCCGGGTTTATGTTCAGCACCCCAAAAAAACAAAAATTAAAGAAAAAAATTCTCCACCAGAATTTGTTTCCCCGAATCCCTTCCGAACTCCTAATGACTGGTCCTAGTATACCGCTCGCTTCAATGTGCGATATGCATGAGATACTACATACAAATTGACTGAAAAAAATTGCATTTTTCATTATGTATTTTAACTTTTTGTTAATTCAAAATGAAACTATAATGTTGAAAAATCCGAGATGATTTCACATTTTTATAGCATTTTATTTATAAATAAACGAAATCACCACATTTATCATCTTGCCATCTGACCACGGAAAACGTTATTCATTCGTCCTATTTGGATGGCGTGTGATACTTATTGCACATTAAACGCGTACAATGGACCTAGTAGTACCTTGCTTGGTACACTGAGGGCTAATTTCAATTCAATTCTGTGGTCCGGACTGAAATAAATCGCTCGAATTTACTAGTGCAAACGTAAAATTGGCGCCAAAGAAACATTTACAATGTGTTTGTTTTTGGACTCATCGACTCACCGCTGGAAGATGGATTTAGGCGGGCCGCATCTTGGACGCAGGCAGGGCAGCGCAGCGCACACATGGCATTGTTGTTGTAACGATTGTCAAAATCTGATTTTACAACAACAATGCCGTGTGCCCGCTGCCCTGCCTACGTCCAAGATGCGGCTGGCCTTAACATGGGATCAAATGGATGAGCCCATGAAACGCCGGTCGTGTGAAAGCGATGAGTCGATGAGTCCAACAGTAGTTTTTGCACTCGAATAGAAGTCCGTCGGGACTAGAAAGATCGCTCGAATTTACTAGTGCTCAGGTAAAATTGGCGCAAAAGAAACTTGTCCAATGTGTTTGTAATTGGATTTATGGACTCACCGCATCAGATAGATGGATTTAACACGGAAATCGTGGGATCGTGTGAAAGCATTCATTTAAGCCCATGTTAAATACATGAGTCCATGAGCCGGTGAGCGACTCACGGACTTTTTGCACCGGAGGCAGCTTTCACTCGACGAGCGTTTCACGGGCTCATGAGCTCATGGATTTAACATGGGCTTAAATGGAAGCTTTCACACGATCTGTTCGTGAGTCGGACTCATGGATTCACCAACTCGCCGAGCGAAAGTATCTTACAGACGAGAGGCGTTTTACGTGTTCTTCCATTTGATTGCCATGTTAAATCCATCTGCCGGTGGTGAGTCGATGAGTCCAATAACAAACACATTGTATAAATTTTTTTCGCATCAATTTTAATAGTTTTATTCCCGACTGACTGAAAAGTTACAATTAACTCTCCGTGTACCAGTTGAGGTATGCGTGACACATCTCAGTTAGATACTACTACTATGTATATACGAAGTGGTACAATAAATTCTGTCCTTTGTTCAAATGGGTTCAGTTAAACTGAAACGTTAAAACAAACAAAATCTTTTATTGACAGTTTTTCTCCATTCACAAAGGAACAAAAAAAAACACATGTTACCCGAAATGACCACCATTGGCTTTTACACACTCCTTTAACCCTTCAGGCCACTCATCAATCGCTGAACGCACCACTTCTTGGGGAATAGAGGCTGCCGTTTTTATTAAATTGGCCTTAAGCGATTCGACATTTCTATGAGGTTTGCTGCAGGCTCTCTCCTCTAAGTAGTTCCACATCCGGTAGTCCAGCGGATTGAGAACGGGGCTTCCAGAAGGCCAACCCTCAGCGGCTATGAAGTCGGGAAGATTGTCGACACACCACCTCTGGCTTGTTTTAGCTTTGTGTGCTGGCGCTAAGTCTTGCTGAAATGACCAGTCTTGTCCATTAAATAGAGCATCGTTCAGTGATTTCACTGCCTTTATCAAAATATCGCTCTGATAGTTCGCTGCTTTGGTTTCCACCCCTTGTTCACAAAAATGCAGCAGGGTGACACCACTGAACGCAACGCCCCACCAAGCCATGACTAAAGCAGGATGATGGCCCCTTTGGACCCTTCGAATTTTTTCAGCAGCTTGCCGAGAACTTCATAACTGAAGAGGATTGGTCTGTGTTAGTGTTCCCCCGTTCGCGTACCGCTGAAGTAACGCCTTCGCTCTGTGGCTCGTATCTTTTTCAAAGCTGATGTCAGCAGCTGCAGCAGCTTCTTCTGTAAGTCCCAAGTTTCAGGTCCTGTTTGATAATACAGGGCACCGTCCTTTTCGAGATTTTCATCTCGTGGGTCATGATTTTCTGTTTTCGAAGACGGTTTCGACGAATTCGTGCAGCTACGGCTTTCACAGCTGCTGCCGTCCTCGAGGTGCACGGGCGGCCATTTTCAGCTCTGTCGTCGATTGAGGAGGTCCCATCGAACCGTTTGATGCACCGATAAACAAATTTTTGAAAAAATGTTAAAGGTTTTAGCAGATTGAAAATCTCTACTGGCGATTTGTTGCACTTGTGCAGCGCAATCACAGCGATACGATTTTCCCTCACGCCCCACTTCATGTTATTATTATTATTATATTCTGGGGGATAGCCGAAGCAGACCACTATGTCGACTGATAGTTGTCGACCTCTTTCTTCATCACTGAGTCCCGTGTTATTGCTAGCATTTGTTTAAGGCTGAGTTCACTCATGGCTTCCACACTTATCGTGTGCTTGCCTGTGATCCTCAACCTCGTGCTAGCCAGTACTGGACATTCGCACACAATGTGTGCTGCCGTCTCGGCCTCCTCCAGGCATAGCCTGCAAACGTCATCTTCCCCGATTTTCATCTTGGCCAGATGAGCCTTAAAATTACCATGCCCTGTGACCAAGGCAGTTATCCAGCTTAGGGTACTCCATTTATAACTGAGTACCTTTCTCGCTTCCCTGCCTAAAGGGCTGGTCATTGCATTCCGAGCTTGTTTGCAAGTGACTAGCTCCTGCCATCTTTGTTGATGCATGGAGTCCATCCACTCCCCAACCTTCGCTCCAATTATGCCGTTCCCCAGAGCAACTCTGGGTTCTGGGCCAATGGAAGTTGCCGCAGATCCCTGTTTTGCTAGGGTATCCGCCGCCTCATTTCCTGTTGTACCTATGTGCCCTTTTACCCACATTAGCGTTACCTCATTTTCTGAGGCACACGTGTTGAGCTTCATGTTAACTCCGGGCCGAAACTGCCTAAACTGGGATATATTTTGTACTACAGTGTCCACTCTATGTTTTGCAAACAAAACCGCTTGTGAGCGTCAGTCCTGTAACACTTGCGTATTCACAGAACTTAGGGACAGAGCTTATGGCACGACTACGTATACTAGGTCCATTGCATGCATTTAAAGTACAATGGGCATGACACGCCTTACACCAACTCATACACGGAGGGTTAATTTCAATTTTTAAGTTGACCGGGCCTGAAATCATCTCTCGAATTTCATTCGCAAATGTAAAATTGGCGCGAAAGAAACTTTTACAATGTGTTTCTTGTTGGACTCATCGACTCATCACCGGCAGATGGATTTAACATGGGATCAAATGAATGAGCCCGTGAAACGCCTGTCGTGTGAAACGATGAGCCCGACAAGATTTTTTCTTTCATATTGGTTACACGAAAAAAAGGAGTTTTTGAGCTTGTCGCTTCGTCTATCGTGTGAAAACCTCTATTAGAGCCTATGTTAAATCCATAAGCCGGTGAGTCCATGAGCCGGTGAGCGACTCACAAGCTCACAAACTCACGCGTGTGAAAGCTCCTACTTAACTCCGTATTTTTGGTGAATTCGGGTCCTATCCCAGAAGCATTGTTTGCTCATCGACTCACCGATTCCGTGTGAAAGCTGCCTAAGTCAAAACCAACAATCTAGGCTTCGTCCCAATTTGCGCGAAACTATCTATGTATCTGAAATTCGTATCGCAGTACACCAAACGCGACTTGGATTACGAGTGCATCGTGTTCAGTAACGGAAATGGATGGATATGGATTTAGATACGAAGTCTCCTCGCTGTGATAAAAGAAAAAAACAATTTTGTATTTACAATAAGCGCTCGTGCCCAGGGCAGACTTTTTAGTTCGCAGAAAAACTAAATAGTTTATGCCCGAGCCAGATTCTCTGCAGAATGGAGCAGCAGCGGCAGCGAACTGTCAAGTTAGAAAGCATGCATTTCCCTTACGTGACCTATGTAGATTGAACGCAGCGGCAGCGACGGAAGCAGATCTGCATGTTGGTGTTGTTGCTTTTGCTGTTGCTGCTTTCTGCGTTCAATCTGGTTCTGGCAATAGTCAGAAAAATAGAACACATGGCGGCTTATGAGACTGCGCACACTGTAAACTAAACTATTTAATAATCGCTGTGTGCGTCGTCTCATAAAACAACGTGTGTTCTATTTTTCTGAATAAACTATTTAGTTTTTCTACGAACTAAAAAGTTTGCCGTATACACGAGCTCTTAGGATCGTATGGTCTAGTCAAATGTTAGGGGTCAGGAAGAATGTTTGGGCATAGTGGCGTCAGTCTGATGTCAGAGTATTGTTGTTTCGGGTTCAAGTCCCGTCCACGGCGTTCGTGGTCATGGATGTTTGTGTTGTCTTCTCCCTGTGGTGCGGGGCGTAATAATATGCCACAACATCTCCCGACTTGTCGCAGGTAGACGGCTAAATGGGAACAGTAAGGGCATGCTGGCAACGTGCATCGTCCAAAACTGGTTTATGCCAACGAAACGTCAGCTAGGCCAAATGGAATAGTTGACGCGCTATGCCGCACTAGAGAACTAGGGGCAACTGAGTAAATGTACAGTGACATTGACAGAAACGAAACCAAATATAGTCGAAAGGAACTTTGAGGGTCCAGAAGCTTCGATAGGGGAATGTTCTATCAATGTGCCTGAGTGTGTTACTTATTATCCTTGCATCGTATGCTGAGGCCCACATTGGGCGGTAAATGCGCAAAATCCGATGTGAACGTCATCCGACGATGTCTGTGGCGACAGAAACGCAGGCAAATGTAGTCCAAAGGACCTTTGAGGGTCCAGAAGCTCCAAATTATCAATGAGCTGAGCAGTGACACGTTCTTGGTGCATTTTAACAAGTTGGCAAGTTTGCAAGTTGCTCCTTATCGTCGATTTTTTTTGATTGAAAAACTATAATGTTCTTTCATGGTTACAACTTGGTCTTTGCCGCATTAGTTCCAGTATATGCGTACTCGTTGATCCAGAGATTGAATTTTACCTGAAAACATAACTTGAAAAAATGTTGGTTCCAGTTTAGCCGAATCGGCGTACCTTCCTCTGCAATTGGACTCCGTCAAATAAAAGTCGGAATATTATTAAATTCTGTGCCTTTTTCACCCACTCCTCATGCTTTCTAAAATCCCTCACTCTAAAGCTTCCCGCACCAAATAAAGTCCGACCACTAAATCAAGGTAGAAATCAGTGAAGCGCAAAGCAGATACGCAATTGAATTCAGTGCTCTGTTCAACACGTATGACAATATGTCGTGACTTTAATTGAATTTCATCCCCTTCGACTTTGTAACATATTTTCATTAAAATATATCTGTTCATTTCAAAACATAGATACTACGATCGGATTATCGTGATGACAGCTCAGTAATTTGACACCTCCAGCGGGCTTTGTTTTGCACCCTCCCGACTTCGTCAACCTTGGTGACACTCTAGTTGCAACGCTTCCCATTTTCCATATCATCGCATCGTCCCCGATGAAGCAACTACTAGATTCATAGATTGTGGAGAGGGTCGGGCCAATAGATACACTAACTATTTTACTATTAGCCATGAAATTCATCCGTATAGAGGAAATCAAATGAATTACTTTTCAACTACTATCAGTTCAGTATCAGTTCCTTAGACGACAGTCTGTCGTGTGTCCGCTTGGGGTGTTATTGGCGAGGCAAATTCTTCTTCTCTGGATCCGGTCTAAAATCAATCAACCATTCTAGCGTGTAGTCCTACAAGCTTCTAGTTCTTCGGGCTTCTTCTTTTTCACCTGCACAATCTCTCACCTGTGCTCAGCGAAGCTTTCGTCGTTGCAGTTTTTGTTGCATTTAACTTGTTCCGCTTTTTCTCCTTTTCTTTTTTTTTTCACGGCGACGACGAAAGCGAAGGCTTGTGAAGGTAATATTCAGATATAAAAACTTTTGAATTGTTTTCAGAGTCACAGATACTCAACAATCTTTCGCGGTCCTGGTTCTTGCTCGTGCGGACGGTCCGAGTGGTGAAAGTGTCGATACATACATAGTGCGCGCATGTGCTTTATATATAGAAGAAGGGCAACGTCGAGCTATTACTTATTCAATTAATGTTTTACAAAATTATTGCAAAAGTTACTTCATCGTGCTCAAAGCCAAATTTGAGAGCGGCCCCCATTCAGTCCCTATGAGGATCAGTGAATTGATTGTGATTAGTTCTCCCAGGATAGCTGTCGGCCCCTTCAACGAAGCCATTTCATATGCGCTGAACTCGAAATCGGTCAGGCAGCCATGGGTGCCTTGCTGAAAATTTTCGAATTATGTTCTTTCTAGCCGAAAATGAGAACGGCCGAATCTAAATCGAATCTAGTGCGAAGTGAAGAGTGTGTTGTTGAAACGAAAACGGACATTGAACAAGTGCTCATCCGGAAGTCATCCTCCGAAGACACCCAATTAGACAAAAAATCATCGTCGTCTCGAACAAATCCGCTAAAACTGAAGAAAATCAAATCGCTACGATCACGTCTATCGCTCAGATTTCGATCGTTACGCGACAGTCAGTCCCTAGTTCGTCGAAGATCCTTAGATCCGTCAATCGATTTCAGACAAGACGACAAAAATCTACATCTAAAACTCGCCGACGATTTCACCTCTGACAGTGGTCCGGAGAGTCCTAGAAGCGACCTTGAAAACTCAGCGCCCGAGCCCAAGAAAAAGAAGCGGAAGCTCCTAAAAAGATTTTCACTGAACAGCTTTAAATGGAAAAAGGTGAAACCTGCTGACGATCTTGTCGTGACAACAGCAACACAAACCTCCCCGGTAGAGCGAGATCGTGTCCTTGCCCAGCGAACTAGCTCGATTGAACGATCCAGCTCGCGGGCACCCTTCAACCGAGTTCAAAAAATCCTTATTACCATATCCGGCCGCAAAACGGAGCCCAAAGAGAAACGCCCGTCACGTGAAATTTTAAACGGTCTCAATTCCGGGGGAGCGGGTCAGGACTTTAACGGCACCACGACGACGGCAACGGAGCCCAAACTGAACATAACGCACAGTGAACGTGACACTCCGCCCAGTGAACGTGCACCAACTCGTCCGATTCGACGTAAAAGCGCCGGTTTTCTCAACACGGTGGCTTCCTCGGACGACGTTTCGTCCAGAGGAACTTCCGCCATCAGCCAGGATACAGGGGCTGTACGCAAGCCCGTGCGTGCAGTCCGTTTGGAACGACAGGTGTCCAGGGACGAGGCCAGCGGTGAGGACGACGAGAAATTTCTGTTTTTACGTCGTGAACTTTCGCAGGAGCGTGGAGTGCGCTTTCCCCGTCCCGCCTCATCATCCTACACGGACAGTACGAAATTGTCGAAAGGAGCACGCGAAGAGAAATTGAATCGAATTTTAGACTATGTCAAGAAGACCTGTTCGGAGAACAATTTGAACGAGCCGAATCTGAATGATAACGAAGCACCGATCAATACGCCCGACAGGATCAAGCGAGGTACATCGCCCAGTTTAAGACAGATACGTGATGATCGACGAAATTCATCGTTTTTTCATTCGGCAAATAGTAATGATTCGGGCAGTCCTGTAAGTGATGCGGGACGACGTCGTATCAAGTACGTAGGACAACCGACCTTTTATACGGACGAAGAGAAGGAGATTTTGGAGGGAAAGCGACAGACTTTTATCAATTTGTCGGGAATCAGTGAATATTCATTTGAATCGGAGTATTCGAGCGAATCAATAATGCCAGCTTACGGCGATTTAGTTATGGATCCCGAGGAGGCGGTAAGGTTTTTTCGGGACACCGTCTGTTCAGCGGGTAGTTTGTGGCTAATCTCGTGAATGTTGATGATGATTTTATTTCATTGTAACTAACGCTAGATAGGATGTCAATGTCATTTTCGTGTCGATCATTTTTTTAAGTCACCGTTTGCATGATTCGTTATCATTTTTGATAAGCCAGCAGCCACACATTATCGTGACATAGGCACACATTTCTATATATATCGTAGGTTGCTAGACCTTATATTTTTCCGAATTAAAATGCACAACCCTCGACAGCACTGATCTTCAAGGTTATTCAAAGAATGACTTCAAAATCCGACTACTTTAAAATCGCGTTCAGAATACAATTGCACTTTTTCTACCTTGTCAACTGACGATAACTGTCCGTGATGGGATTTGGATGGGTTTTAATTTTGAAATTCATCGCCTACTATCTTATTACTCTAAATACCGCGTCCTCAAGCCTTTGATGACTTTGTCGACGAGGTCTTTCCAGCACTTCATCGAACTGCTGTATGGTGTTTTCCACGTTTATACGAGGTGAGAACAATAAGCTCGTGGAATTAAAGAGAAGGCGGGAGCCAAGTCACCTTTTTTTATTTTTATTTTGTAAATAATTCATTAGTAGTATAAACACCCAATTTTATAGGAATCCTGTCATTATTCGCTGAGTTATCGTCGAGTGAACAAGTCTGTCCGGGACGCAAATTTTTTTAACATAGAAAGAATTGAGTTTTCGCCGTCATCGAGTTTTTTTTACCAAGTAAAGGGGACCCTTGCTCTGGCAAAAAAAAGCAACTTTTAGCAAGGCAAAGATTGTGTCACTTGTAAGCTATGGAGCGGAGTTCTCTGCTTGCTGGGAAAAAAATAATGGCAGCTTAAAACTCGATTTTACCCTAGGTTTGAATTTGCTCCGTGGATTGACCTGTTTACTCGACGATAACTCACCAAATACTGATACGAATTTTATTTAATTTGGTAATCTTACTGCTAATAAGTTGCTTAAAAAATAAAAAAGGTGACCTCACACCCACAATCTTGCCCATTCGGTGAGCTTTTTGAACTCACTTCATATGTTCCCTTGAATGCCTTTTGAAGTATTTCTTGTTAATCCTTTGCCGCTGATTGACATTCGCCATTCCTCAGCTATTTGTTAATCTCTGATTTGTCGTTTTTTTGGACATTGGAGACAATTGCAAATGTTTTTCCAAGAGCCGCCGTGTCACTAAGCACAGCAGGGCAGATTTTAAGTTGGCGACTGATGAGATCAATAAAATTTTGACTTCATCCTTCAGAGAAAGCACCGTTACGCATACGTTGTAGTCAGGGCGTAAAGTACTCTCGTGGAAGGAGGAATTGGCTTGGAAGCAAGTTGAGTCAGGAGGATGGTCCACAAAGCCAAGCGGTACAATAGTTGGGACGAGTATAGAACTGCTCTCACCGAGTACAACAAACTCATTAGAGAATAAACTCACAAAGCTCTAGCCAAGACTCATCACATGGAGTCGGCCGACAAATTCTAGAACTGCTACTTTAAACCAACTTTCCAGGGTCCATCCTGTTAGAAGGTCTCTCAATTGCCCTAACCCCTTGTGGGCATAGCGCGTCAACTGTTCCATGTGCCCCAGTTGACGTTTCATCGCCATAATCTGATTTCGGAGCATGCAGTTGCCAGCATGCACCTCCTGCACATCCATTGCCACGAACGTCGTCGTGGACGGGATTCGAGCCCGAAACGCCGGTAGTCAAACATGAGACTGATGCCTCAACACACTACGCTACCGGTCGCCCCTTGTTAGAAGGTGCCCCTCTCTAACTGCTAGGCCCTACGGGCTCCTGAAAACTGGCCACGCAGTTTATCGGGGTTATTTTTGATATTGACAAAGTAAAATGGTCGACAGAGTCCTTCGAGCCGTTCAAGACTTCCGGAGTGGACGGTATGTTCCCCGTTCTGTTGCAAAACAACTTCCTAATTACCTTAAACTCTTCAGGGCCAACATCTCTAGCACTACTATGCGTTGTTGACGTTTCAATAGCATATCTACTTTTCGGACGAACGGTTGCTAGCATGCACCTCCTATCTGCGCCGTGTTTGTACTGACAAACTCGGGGCGCAGTGAGAGTTCTATTAGTACCCGCAGGCATTTTTTTCTGGATTGTAGAGCGGTGACCGAACGAACACGGCCACCATGCGTGTCGCCAAAACATGAAGAAAATCATATCTCCTCTAATCGAGCTTTTCCAGGTCAGTTACGCCCTTGGGTACGTACCATGATCTTTGAGGAAGGTTAATGTGATCTTCGTACCAAGGGAGGTATTAAACCAGGGCAAATGCCCAAATTCTATAGACCAATTAGCCTTGCTTCCCCTTTCCTTAAACCCATGGATAAGGTACTTGGCTTGCATAGGAGGCCCAAAATGGAATGAGCCCCTACATCCTATGCAATTCAGGAAAGGTAAGTCAACAAGGACCGCCTTGCGTAACCTCTTCTGGAGTCAAAGTTTTTCAATGACATAACACCGGCTACTATTGCATATCCAGAGCACTGGAACCCAGGGACATCCTGCCCCCTATCATTGCAATTTATAGACGGACTTGTCCAACGCCAGCCCTGGAGGCAATCATTGGAAATACAATACTTCGCTAGATATATTTATTCAAGAACTACCAGCTCTAAGGGCTCTCAGGATTCGCTTAACTTCCGACATACCTAGCGAAGAAGCGGTCATTTGGGCATTCTCAATTAAATTCCTCACGTGCAGTTCTGCTTGGGATCGGATTTAATGATCATGGAGATTTGCTTCAATAAAAAAAAAATGCAGCCCTCATGGTACTCCCTGTCTCCCAGATGCATTAAGTGGTTCAACGAGGGATCAAAAACAGAACAGGGTATTATTGCAGGTATTTTTTGACCGTACACCCGGATTTCGATCGCCCTTTGAATCTCGCCCAGCATTTCTCTAGGTGAGATCCATGCTGTGGAGGTCTGCGCCAGGGTAATCTTTTTGAAAAGGGGCTTCGAGGCGCTTACATTGCTATCTACTCAGACAGCAAAGCAGCAAGCAAAAAAAGACGCAACTCCTAACACCCCGGCTCCAGCTGGAGCTGATTTGCGGTTATTTTTGCACCCTACTATTGATACTATGATCTACCGTGATTTGTGAAGTCTGTTTACTCCATTGAAACCCTATTTTAACCTGATACTCGTAATTTTTTGGTTGGTGGCGGAGAAGACTAAAAAGAGCTTTCTCGCAAACAGCTTGCTGCTGCCGACGTCGATGACATGTTTTACTAAATTTGTATGCCCTAAACTCTCTGACGAATGGAAAATCGGTTTATAGAACTGAAAGATTCAACACTGCAGCATAATAGCGGCTATGTGTCTGGGGTTTTTGCTTGCTTTGGTAATTTACTGTTTCGGGTTTGAGAGATTTTGTTTTGGTGGATTTTGTTTGGGTAGATTTTTTTGTGGAGTTTTCGAGATTTTTTTTTTTGTTTAGGGAATTTGGTTTTGGGAGTTTTGTTTTTGGGGATTTTTTTTTGGGTTTGGAAGATTTCGTTTTTGAGGGAGATTTAGTGAATTTTGTTTTGGTACAATTTTTTTGGGGGACTTTGTTTTGGCGAGTTTTTGTGTTCGCGGGCTTGTTTATGTTTGGGGATTTTGTTTAGGGAATATCGTTTTTTGGTATTTTGAAAAATTCCCCTCATATTTCAGGGGTGGCGTAGATAAGGGGGGATTAAGGGGATCATCTCTTCCTATGAGTTCTTATATAGTCGCTTTTATGTTGTCCTTATCTTGAGTTTGAGAAAAACAATGTCTAAAATCCAGACAAAATTAAATGAATTCTTTACAATTTCAACTCAAAACACACACAAAGCAATTTTAAACAGAATTACAAAATGTGCACATGTTGAGTCAGTTCGATTTCGCCCGTGGACAATCATCTTGAAATTACTACTTTCCTCCTTGCGTCCTATTTAAGTAATAGGACAAATGCATATTTGGCATGTAGATATGTCTTCCTAAAAATCGGTCATTAGTTCACCGTGCCCATTTCACGACACTTTTTTTTGTTGCGTTTTAAGTTATCCTACGTTGAAGTTTTTTTATCTTATGTCATTGCAAATTAACAGTAGCAAATAGGCGAAAATATTTGACGCCCAATGTGGAGTCATCAGTGCTATTTGACTTAATAAATGAAAACGAAATGTGTAATCGGTTTGGTATGCGAGATACCGTTAGTTGCAAACACCAAACAAAAACGAAATCTTTTTAGACCTTACCATAAGCTACTTCAAGGCTTTTTTCAATCCTATGGTATGGTAAGAGGGGCTGCCGTAATCTCTTTACAGCACACTTAGACCAAAACAAGGTCCCCTGTGTTGCCCTGGAATTGTGTAATTTTATCCATCATCCATTGTTGAACCATCCGGAACTAATAGCGGGTCGCAGGAGTCGACCCACATCTGCATTAGCTAGGTCTCCTGGATCCGCATACGCAAATTCACCTAGATTCGACATTCTTCTGTAGGCTAATGCCAGGCAGGTGCAGAGTAGATGAAAGATGCTCTCCTCCTCATCTATGTATGTCTCCGCAGCTTCTGCAGAAGTCATGGTATGGAAGTCGGAGCCTTTTCAATTCTATATCAGTGAAAATTCACAGAAAAAATAGTCGAAAAATTATCAAAGAAGCCTGACAATACTTGGCGCCCAATGTGTATACTATATTTGCCCTGGCTCTTCGTGGGACATAGCGTGTCAACTACTCCTGATTGGCTTAGTTAACATTTCATTCGCATATTTGTGGCTTACACCTCCTTCCCATTTAGCCACTTTCTGCGACAAGTCCTGAAAGGTTATGGCTTATTTTTATACATACCCCATTCGCACAGGGGGATAGAGACAAGACATCGTCAGCTGAGATCGATTGTTACACTCAGTTGCAGTTGCAATTGACGATACCTCTGATGACACCTCCAGTATACAAAGGTCAGTGTTTTCTACTGAACCGCGAAAAATTTTACGTCATCTGTTCGCCGCTCCACTGAATGACACGACAATCCCACTACACCTTCTTGCTGCTGTCAGTGACAGCTACTTCGAGTGAAACATAGACGATGATACGGTGTCGAAAATCTCACGATCGGTAAAGACTAACTCCAGAGGCGACGTAGAAAATCTAAATTTCGTTGACTTTTTTGCTAGTGCCAGTCGTGTCGTACGCGGACGACGCTAAATTACAAATCGCCGTCGTTAAAATTAAGCTGATATTACAGCTTGAATGCCTCACGTTGGGCGCCACTTCTCATATGGACAATTTTTTCGAGGCTTGTGTCATATTAGGGGCTCGCGATTCAGTCGCGGATAAACCGCCCTGTGAAATTGCATGCGCTGAAAATTAAGTGCGTAGATGAACCTGCAAATTGACAGCCGCACGCATGCCACCTCGCCTGTAGGCACTTAAGGATCACACCCCCTCTTTCCTTTTCGAAAGATTCCCGATACGGGGTAGCATAACCTAAAACAGGTTAGTGACGTAACCTTTATGGAATTCTTTGTTTTGCAGTATTAGTCGGGCAAGGCTTACCAGCGGGCTATCGGTCACACCGTCCAGTCCAAAGAGAGCTCTCATAACACGTTGCCCAAAGCAGATGATGCGTTTGCAGACCCATGAAACAAAGGTGTAGCGAAAAACGACCAACAAGAAAATTGTGCTGCGACTCTCCAGCACGAACGGCGTCGGAGCTGCGGCTAACACTGTGCACCTGCGTCACCCGGCCCTGTATCGGGATTCGTACTACGTAACCTATCTATTCCCGAACAACAAACGAGCCGTCCTCGATCAGCGGAGCGGACCTTAACAAAAGTGGGGTGGTTATTATATCGCTTATTGCGCAGTTCGATCACATTTTTATTAAAACGGTTTTATAATTATGAAGACAAATACTGGCGGATGATTGATCATCGGTGCTATCTGGACGGTTGGAACGACCGACCACTCAGCCTTCGTCTTCACTTTAGCTCGATATCCGTTACAAACGCCCCCACTGTGTAGTCTAATCAATACAATCAATTGGGTACGGCACAAGACACAAAAAACAAAAACGTGTTGGACCATACTGTCAGGCCATCTTGATTTACCTTAACACTGCCATAAGCTACAGTAGAAAAAAGACAGCACCCTAATATGTCCCGATAGTGACAAAACACGAAAACCTCAACCTTTTTGAACCGTACCTCTAGGCTACCTTAATCTACCCGTAGGCCATGGCTTTTTATCTTATGTCAGTCAGAATTCACGGTGAAAAATAATCGTAAAAGCTTGAAAGTATGCGACGTGCCCAACGTAGGGTCTATGTCGTTTTATCAGGTCAATGAAACACTCAAGGAGTGAGGAGTCCGAATCCTTTCCAGAGTACTTATTAAAAAAAAATTTAGTGCCGATAGCATATCTCCTCCCCCAGCTAAATGCTATCTACGCCACTCTGTTTCATAGGGTATTGGGATCGAAAGAGGACAACAATCACAGCTAGTCGTTCTCGTTCTCTCAACCCTATATGTATATTTGATCAAAAATTGAGAGTCCTATGGTTGCCATTTGGATAGTATCGCATCCTATTTCAATAAACACACTTGACACAGCTTGGCTTCTCCTTGGTATCTGATGATTTCTTGATTCACCATTTCCCCCTT
Organism: Chloromyia formosa; assembly: GCA_964017055.1. Lineage (NCBI taxonomy): Eukaryota > Metazoa > Arthropoda > Insecta > Diptera > Stratiomyidae > Chloromyia > Chloromyia formosa. The sequence continues at coordinate 44,286,771 of OZ024818.1, read as the reverse complement.
TGGGGGCGACCGGTAGCGCAGTGCGTTGAGGCATTAGTCCCATGTTTGACTACCGGCGTTTCGGGTTCGAATTCCGTCCACGACGACGTTCGTGGCCATGGATGTGCAGGAGGTGCATGCTGGCAACTGCATTCTCCGAAACCAGTTTATGGCGATAAAACGTCAACTGGGCCACATGGAACAGTTGACGCGCTATGCCCACAAGGGGTTAAGGCAATTGTGAGAGAGAGAGAGAGATTTCCCCCTTTCCAACTTTAACGAAGCCCACCCGAATATATCAGGAAGCCTAATGGGCCGTGTGCTCCCAATTTCCGCCGCAATTGACTCCATGGTAAACAGACATAATCTATATTTGATAAATGCATTTTCTTACTTAACATTTAATACTTCTCCAATGTTTTCTTGGAACCAAAAAACACAACCGACGACGCGACGGGCAAAACCTAAGAAACCTACAATTTCAAGTGTCGATTTCTTGGCAATCACAATAAGTACATTAAAATGTAAGTCGCTATGAAAACTATAGTCGGTACAAATATTGGATTTATTCAGAGAACGGACAACGACGTTCAACAATAAATAGTTATCGCCACACGGCAGCCATACGAAGCAACACAAATATCTTTGTTGAGTCTGATGACTACTAAACTCCACACATGGTGTAATATGATCCGCGTAAAAGTTCACGGAAACAAAAGTAAATCCATCTCTCGTGACCAAGAGGAAAAGGAAAATGTTCGCCTTTTCGAACGGACGGGGAGGGTGCAAAAGGTAGGCTCTGATATCAGAAAAAATGAAAAGGCACTTAGTCTAGGCAACCGCCAAGTGCATACTTCACTTGAAGATACACGCACCTACTAAGAAATTGAGCTCTAACTTGCCGACGATGACAATAATCACTTGTACGACTTCCACGATATGGTATCAGATTTATTTCAGAAAAATAAGAAAGTAAAAAAAAAATAAGCCGGCGAACTGGGCGCGGCGTCGTCAATAATTGGCCTTTCTCAGCGAGGGCTCAGGATCATTTGGAAGATGAGGCCGGGTTTGGTTGGGGGGCTAGGGAATTTCGGGCTGCTCCAAATAAAATCATGTAGAACCATACCCTAAACTGCCGCTTCTGGAACCATTAGTTTAATGACTGGTCGGTAACGAATAAGAAAGAATGTGTTCAGTGAATTGACCCGAAAATAATCCAATGATAATCTAAGCATTGCATTGTACGGACGTTTAATGGTTGACCAGGGACCATAAACAATGGCATTGCCTGTCAAAACTGATATGGTCTCTAAGGGTTTCCGCATCCGCACCTTCAGAAAAAACCTCTTCCTACAGAATTTTGAACTCATCCTAAGAACTTTAGGTGGACTGTAGATAGAGTTTAAATTATTCTCCGGGTCCTAAATCAAGAAGAGGCGAAGTTCACGTAGGTTCTGAAGGGTGAGATAATCTTTTGTGATCAGTTGAGTTCAGTGTAGCCCATGGGAGTGATAGTTCCTATTAATTGCAGAGTTTCCTGGCCGCACCGAAATGGAAACACTCCTTCCACTGTAGAGATACCCCTGAGCGCACCGAGGTACCTTAACCAAATCTCTCGTCTCTAGGCAATAATATTTACCACCTGGACGAAGGAAGTCAGGATGCAACTATTGAGTACTCGATTGGCAATCATTCAATTCGTACCATGAACTATCCTAAAATTCTTGGAGTCACTGTAGACAGCATGACCACGTCATCACCCCATGCCTCAACCGTGTGTGACAAAATGTGTAGTAGGAATAATATCCTCAAAGCCTTAGTCGGTAGCACCTGAGCAAGGACAAAAAAAAACTACTGATCACATACAAAGCAGTCGGCCAACTATGCGGTTCCTGTGTGGTCACATAATCTCTGTGTTATACAGTGGAAAAATATTCAAGCTTGCTAAAATGCCGCTCGCCGTACTGTGACCGGCTGTCTCCTGATGTCACTTCAGGACCTTCTACCTCAGGAAATCAAATCACCACAACAAGCTTCTTGTCAAACAGTATCTGGGGGGTGTTGCCGGAGGTAGGACCCAAACTATAAGATAAGCCTTCGCAGCGATACATCAGGAGGACGTACTTTCACCAATCACGCGAGAAGGTCCAAATACAGTACTCTCGGCCATACTACCAACTACACACACAGAATAAGAGAATAAGAAAAAGTATTTGTCGTATGAGGGACGCAAACCTCAAACCGACAGTATTTCGATTGGCAACAAAAATTCATGAGACGTTTTCAAGCCAAGCTACTGATGAATACTAGGTTAGGCTAGATTAGGTAAAGAGGCTGCGATGACACCACTTAGGACACATAGACCACCTCGTTGTGATACCACCAAAGCCACTTAATTGAACCTTGGTTCCGGACCAGCCTGTGCTCGTGATATAGCGATTGAGCTATATTACACTTGTATCCCTAAAGTCCTCTACATAGATCCCGAAAAAAAAACAGAAACCCAGAATTTTCTTCCACCTCTTAGTCAAGGCGGGACACTGGCAAAGAAAATGGAGAACGCTTTCTCCTTCATCCACGTCCCCACAACTTCTGCAATAGTCGTTGTGGGGAATACGGAGCCTCCGACCGTTAACCTGTACTCCAGTGCATAAAGGCATCAGTTTCATGTCTGACTACCAGCGTTTCGGGTTCGAATCCCGTCCACGTTGGCGTTCGTGGCCATGGAAGTTTGTGTTGTCTTCCCCCTGTGGTGCGGGGCGTAATATTAAGCCACAGCATCTCCCGACTTGTCGCAGGTAGGTGGCTAAATGGGGGAGCAGGAGGTGCATGCTGGCAACTGTATTCTCCGAAACTGGTTTGTGCCAACGAAACGTCAACTGAACCACATCTAACAGTTTGCGCGCTATGCCTTGCAAGGGGTTAGGGCAATTGAGTAGTAGGCTAGCCACCGATAGGTGAGTGTGCCGTGATAACCACCACAACCCGGCCAGTGTGCCTTCTATTCAACGAGAGTAGTGTGGCAGAGGGTCCAGGGCCAGATTTCTGCCAAATCATCTTCGTCGTTTGGCACGTATCGTCGTTTAACCATTTTATGTTCGCCCTGTCAACTGCAGCAGCTTTAGTTACAAGTTTCCGCTATGCGATTATAATTTTGATGTTTACACAGTCCCCGTCGACTACACCGGTTGTCCCCTCTCGAGCCAGCTCATCCACCAAACAATTGCCCGCGAAGCCACCATGGCTTGGTATTCAACAGAGTGTGATGCATATTGGAAAACCACCCATCTCCTGGGGGGCTAAGCGACAGTTCATGATGGTTTTCGATGTAGTTAGGACAGATTCGAGTAATCGAATTGCAACCTGACTATTCGCATAAACTGTAACGTCTCTCGCGGTCACGACCATGATTTTCCTGCCAGGTCACAGCTTCCGAAATAGCCGAAATCTCCGCCTGACAAATTAATCGTCAGTCGCTGCGAAAAGATACCAACCCCAATTCCGCCATCTTTCCTAGAGCCATCCGTGTAGATGACCATGGAGTCGGTATGGTATGGGAGCGTGTTATCAACCCAAAGACTCCTCAGCAGAATCCGGCAGGTGTGATTCTGCCAAAAACGTATTTTGTACAAGTTTAATCAGTGTCCACAGGGAGATTCAAGTTTCCCAGAATAATCGAGTGTACATAACTCAATGTGCGCCACTGGCCAGTCTCACGAAGGCGTAAAGCTTCGGTTGCCGCCAATATCCAAGATGAGCACCATATCTAGCCCGGCTGACGGGGTAGCTCTACAAGACCCCGTGATGCCCAGCGCAGCTAGCCTTTGTATATTATTTAGTATGTTATAATAGGCCGCTACTCGAAGTGCTGCCCACCACACACTTGTTCTGCACAGTAATATAGGACGTACGATAGCTGTATAGCATATCCAAAATATAGCCTTAGGCTGCAGGCCCCAGTTTTTACCTATGGTCTGTTTGCATGAGTAGAGTGCAACAGTAGCTTTGTTAATCCGTTCTTCAATATTGGGCTTCCACCTTAGTTTTTTATCTAAAATAAGACCGAGGAACTTAGCTTTGTCAGTGAAAACCAGTTGCATACCCCCCAGTGTGAGAGGTTTGATAGGAAGGGTCGTGTGTCTCCTAGTGAAGAGGACAAGCAGATACCAAATGCATACTAAGTTGGTGTGCAGAATGAAACCAAATTAACCAAGTTGCTGGTATCCTTAAGCTTGTCACTGCCATAGATAAAAGATTGTTTCTTTCAGCGATCTTAAAAGCTTACAAAAAATCACCTAATCTACCGAATCTCTTAACAGGATGTTGATAATTGAATCTTTAAGAAATTGCAGCAGAGGAATAAAACAAAACATGGAATCCTAAAGAGCGCTCATTACTCTTTGAACTGGTAGTACTAGCTTCTTGTAAAGTCTCCGATATTCACAAAGCTATTTAAACTTTCTAGGACCTTTTTTTTTCATTTTTGTACTGTGTATTTGTGCACTTGGATCATCAAATCGACACCCTAAGGACATTCCACATAAATAAAAAAAACGTATTTCATCAAACCTTCATCCAAATCAATGTGCAACCGCACATGACCCATCATATAATATTTCTCCTCTCTATTTCCAGCCGATAATGACGTCGGGCACGGAGAAACGGGAGCACCTCTACAAAATTCTAGTCATTGGTGAATTGGGAGCGGGTAAAACGTCCTTTATCAAACGCTATGTGCATCAGTTCTTCAGTGCCAACTATCGTGCCACAATTGGCGTTGATTTCGCCCTAAAAGTCTTGCACTGGGATCAAAATACGATAGTGCGCCTACAATTGTGGGATATAGCCGGGCAGGAGCGTTTTGGCAATATGACTCGTGTCTATTACAAAGAAGCCGTAGGAGCCTTTATAGTGTTCGATGTGACACGTAGCGGGACATTCGATGCTGTGAGCAAGTGGAAAGAGGATTTAGATTCAAAAGTGCAGTTACCGGGCGGTGGATCGATTCCATGTATATTGCTGGCCAATAAGGTAAGGAGTCCTGCAGGATGTTGTTCGTACGATTTTAAGGATCTGATGATCCGTTCTAATCATCTAATCTAATCTTTTCAGTGTGATCAGGAGAAACAAGGAATCGTTACAAATCCCGAAAAAATGGATGAATATGTTAAGGAGAATGGATTTTCGGGTTGGTTCGAGACATCAGCGAAGGAGAATATTAACATCGAGGAGGCGGCGAGAGCGTTAGTCAGTCAGGTAAGGGATGGGTAGTTATAGTGCTGATTTATTTTTTTAGTTTCCGTTTTGCCTTTCAAAATTTTTATAAAAAAAACACTAGAGACTTCTCTTGAGTTCACCGCTGTTTTTCCGATGAGTATTTTTAACCCCTTAAAATCGTTATTGTCCAATCCGATGATACTCTTAATTAGTTTTTCGAAACAGCCAACCAACCAGCCACGAGGCCTGCTACGAGACTTGCCATTCGAGATGTTGCGAGACCTGCAGTCTGGAAAACGAATTCATTCAGCGGGTCTCATCACCGGTTTCGTGGTTGGTCTAGCAGTAAGGTCCGTGGGTGGTCTCGCATGATTTTTTATGAATTTGGTTAAGATCTATTCTAAGAAATTTGTATCTCCCTAACTTGCCCACTCCTTCATTTTTAGATACAACAGCTACGATATCTGCTGCGAGACTAGCCGTGCGTCAAGTTGTGAGGCTTTCTGTCAGGAAAACGAAAAGCTGGTCTCGCACCCTGTCTCATGGCTGGTCTTACAACTGGTCTCGTCGTTGGTCTTGCGGCAGGTCTGGCAACAGATCTCGTCGGTGATTAGTTAAAATTGAACTGAACGATCCAAACTATTCTTTAAGATATGTATTCCCCGAACTTGACAACCCGATCCCCTATATCCTGACATTTCCATGTGATGAAAACAATTGAATGATCGAATATCACCTTTCTCGACCCAAAACCTCCCGTACTGAATCTTTTTCTCACAGATTGGTTTCTACTCATACAATGTACATAAATGTGGAGCAAAATGAGGAGATTATTGTAATAACGTGTGACACGCGACACATATTATTGAATTAAAATAAACTGGTAAACACTGTGTTGCAAAAAAAAGCATAACGATACTCTTTTAACTGTAATTGAATATTTTTCTATATTTTGTTCATGATAGACCACAACTGATGCAATATGTGGGCATCAGTTGTGGTCTATAATGAAAAAATATTGAAACAGATTAAATTACAGTTAAAAGAGTATCGGTAGTGTGTTACTGACAGCATATTAACATTCTCCTACTGGGTAATGATGCAATCGGGAAAAGTTTTTAAAGTACGAATATTCAGATAATAAATCTTAATATTTGTATAATCAATTAACGAAGTGACCAACAATATTTACCCGTGACTAACTATGACCAGTTAGTGACTACTTTAGTAACTGTTCAGATCTACCCACGATTAATCGGTCACCAACGAAATGGAAAGCCAGTTTTATCCGTAATATCCATAACTAATCAGTGGTTAACCAAGTGACTAACAAAATTTAGCCGTGGCTAACCCTGACCAATCACATGGATAACCAGATTTATCCATGACTCTCCGTGACTAATCAATGATTAACCGAGTGACTAACAACATTTATCCGTAGGTAGCCATGACTTATCACGAGGATAACCAAATTTATCCATGACTAATTAGTGATTGACCAATTGACTAACTAGATTCATCCATGACTAACCACGACTAACTACTAGTCCGGATGGCGCAACAGTTGTTTGTTCACTGGACCCCTTGATCGAATCCTACTGACGGTTGTAGTCTTTTTGGTGAAAGGGGATTTACGAGACGGACTATTAGCCCACTCAGCTGATAAATGAGAACCCATTTGGGGTAAATAACTCGGTTGAGTGTGTTTCCGAGCACATGCCTTCAAGTACACTGTCATGATCTAGTCAATGTGATGATGCTAACTCATCTCGAGGGTTTGGTCAGATTGGACCGCTGGGTATTGCATCCTAAATCAGTGACTAACCATTTCCCTAGGCAGGGTGCCAGGTCTTAGTGGCTATGTTGGTAAGGTACGGTGATTGAGGTCAGCGAGTGTTTGCGATGAACTAGGTAGCCTCTAGCTGCTTGCAACTTGGCTGTTGAAGATGGGACATGTGATAGGGCATCAAGCAATACGCGTCATGTCGACAGATGTGGCCCAAACTGGATCCCAAACGATCGTTTGGGCTGCTAATGCTAAACAGAAATTGTCTTGCCTAATCGGGGAACATGTAAGAAGACTTCGAGCACTAGGACGACGAGGAAGAGGAGGAAGGTTCGTCTCACCTTCTATGTAGGTGCCCTGTCTGGCCTGGCGTTGTGAGAAAGGCTTCCTTGATTCCTAACCGGTCTGGACGTTCTGAAAAAGGTTAATGTTGGTTGTTATTGTTGTTGTTGTAACCAATTGAGAAGTTCATTTGTATGTGCGTATCAAACATTTGGAGTTCGTTTCAGTGTCAAGTCCAAGGAATATGACCACCTAAATGGTCTTGCCAGAGCACTATTGGTATTAGCTGCGTTGGTGCTGCTGGGCATTTAAAGATATACTCGTATTCTACGTTCTGAAGGGTACCGTCGCATGCTGAGCAATTGTTACGTATCATATAACATCATAAAAATAACTTCATCCTTAAAGACGTCACATTCGGAACGACCGTAGCGAAAGTTCTAGCTTCCTGCGGGTGAAAACATGAAATAAGTCGCAAAATAAATTTGTTTTGGAATTACTTTATTGAACATTTTTTGGGAAATTAAATTCGATGAAATAAGTCCCAACGAATAAATCAAACAACTACCAAAAATTACGAAATAATCCCCAAAAAAGGGAATTATTTCATGTGAATTAACTTTCAAAAATACTTATATGGAAATTTTTGGGACTTCATTTCCTTTTTGGGGATTTATTTCACTGGAAGTTATTTCATAGTATTTCAATATAATATATGTCATGACCGCGGCATTCTAGCGTTTTGAAATATTGAGTTGCTATCTGGGGCCCCAAGAATGTGGAGTTCCAAAAAATATGATAAGATCTATTGGGCCAACTGGAGATGTAAGGGTCCGCAAGATGTATGATATCTCAAGATATATGAAGCCGCTCGATATATGGGCACCGATAATGTATGGGACTCACCTAGAGATGCATGGGGCCCAGTGACATAGCCAGGAGAGGGGTCTAGGGGTACGGACCCCCGCCGAAATATTTTGAATTTGAATAAAAATACGAAAAAAAGGACCAGATCCGGTTCTACCATGTGCATTTTGAACAGGGTGTAATCTGCCTAATAAATTAAACTATATGTTTCGCTTTAAAAATCATAAGGTATCCATAATTTGATAAAAAATGCATGTTTATCTGTCTTTGTCACAATTTTTTTTTTTTGCTCTTTCGAGCATCTTCAGGGGAATAGAGGTATCCTTATGGTGAAAACTAAAAAGTTTAGTTTTTTTAGTCTTGTTAGTAACGGTTCCGCGCACGTAATCGATTGCAAATTTGTACAACTTTGCTTCCGCCGTTTTCCGACAGAAGGCTGCATCGGTGAGGGCTGGTCAAAATACGTAGTTCAAAAGTGCCACAAACTTTGGATGTCTGTGAACGTATCGACATCCCCGCATTAGTAAAAGTTGTTCGCATTTTTAATAAGATTCGCGATTCAAAATGTCTGTTTTCGAGCCAAGTTCTCGTCATTTGGGGGAAGTTTTGATCTTCTTCTTTGTAAAAAAAACTGCAGCTGAGGCTAATCGAATGCTCTCAGATACTTACGGTGAGGTTGCTCTGAATGACAGAACATGTCGTGACTGGTTTCAACGTTTTAAAAGTGGCGATTTCAATGTCGAGGACAAGCATGGTGGTGGAAGGGAAAAAATTCCATAGACGACGAATTGGAAGCACTGCTTGATGAAGATTCGTGCCAAATGCAAGAAGAATTAGCTGAATCACTGGGAGTGACTCAGCAAGCCATCTCGAAACGCCTCAAGGCCAGGGACATGATTCAGAAACAAGGAAATTGGGTTCCGTACGAGTTAAGAGATATTGAACAGCGATTATTTGCATGCGAACAACTGTTTCGAAGGCAGAATCCGAAGGGATTTCTACATCGTATTGTAATCGGCAACGAAAAATGAGTCCGTTACGTTTATCCCAAGCGCAGGAAGTCATGGGGAATGCCCGGACATGCCTCAACGTCGACGGCAAAACCGAATATTCACGGCGCCAAAGTTATGCTTTGTATTGTATTTGGTGGGACCAGCTCGGTGTGATATACTACGAGCTACTGAAACCGAATGAAAATATCACTGAAGATCCACAGAAGATCAGTGCCGAACGCAACTGATGCGTTTAAGTCGAGCATTAAAGGAAAAACCACCACAGTACCAGGAGAGACACGACAAAATCATCCTCCAGCATGACAATGCTCGGCCACACGTCGCAAAAGTGGTCAAGACATACTTTGAAACCCTGAAATGGGAAATCTTGCCGCACCCGCCGTACTCCCCAGATATCGCTCCTTCCGACTACCATCTGTTTCGTTCCATGGCGCACGGCCTGGCTGATCAGAATTTTCGTTCGCACGAGGAAGTCGAAGTCGGAAGACGCCTCGTTTTTCCGAGATGGAATCAGAAAATTGCCGGAGAGATGGGCGAAAGTTGTCGCTAGCGATGGACAGTACTTTGAATAATACATCTGTAAGTACTTTTTGACAATTAAGCTTTTAATTCCAGGAAAAAACGGCGGAAGCAAAGTTGTACACCCAAATTAACATTTCAGACTCTTTTAGATTCTGATAAACACCTTTAACGAGAGTAGAGGTGCAATTTCCTTTTGTCCTTTTTGACCTGCCTCATTACGAATAAGTTGTCGGCTGCATCTAGTAGGTGGTTTTTCCTTACTTGTTTGATCACCTTCAGATTTTCGATCCCGATACGATGTCTCTCTTCGAGCATATGCCTCGCAACCACGGATTTTATGTGACTGACTGATTCCAGATTGGGAAAAAAAGACGACATCAGACACATAACATTTATGAGACGATATATGGATATGAGTACAAATAGGTAAGGAGAAACTACCTGCTGGATGCAGCCGGAAGCTTTTAAATAATAAAGCAACACAAAAAGGTAGTCCCTTATCACGCCGAGGGAAATTGCGCCTCTACCCTCGCCAGCTCCCTGAAAAATGTTAATGTACAAAGGCCATTTTTTCGACCCAGGGTAGGGGACTTTTATACTGGTTTGGTGTAAATTATGGTATGTAATTTTGAATAATAGGATTACCAAGATTTTCGGTATTAAAAATATGTGGATCCCTCCGAAATAAAATTTTAGCTACGTTACTGTGGGGCCCCAAGATGTAAGAAATCCCAAAATATATGGGTCCTATTCTATTTTTTTATTCTAATACTTTAGTACTGGGGCCCGGAATTGTTGTCCCCCGGGCCCGGATTTCCTCTCGGCGGCCCTGCCTATATGCTGTAAGATATCTTCTCTGATTTAGAACTAATCTAATACTTCCTTATACAGTAATCCCTCGTTAAGACGAACTCGACGGGGGAAGAAATACCCAGTTTATGTTAAATAAATCCGTGTTATCCAAATTCGTTGAACACGAATTGGGTTCGTGTAATCCGAATTCGAGTATTTGACACATACTGCCATCAGTTTCAAGTGATTTAATGTGTTTCTCTTCCTGACAGAGTGCCCACAATGTCAGAGTGCCCAGAGACCACGTAGATTGTGAGGTTATTTAAGGCTCTAATGATGTTTAGGATATCTTGACAAGGCTTCACTAGCTTTAAGTTAACCAATATATTAGTCAGCGCCATGATAGCATATTTACTATCAGTGAAGATTTCTATGTTTCTTTTAATGTAACCTGTAGCCCTGCCCAGTCACGCACAGATCTCGATGGCGCTAACTTCCGCTTGGAAGGCAGTAGAAAATTTTCCATAGGGATGAGAATTCTGTGTCCTGTGCGAACAAGGCTCGCACCCTTCCCTCAGCAATTTTGGAGTGGAGACGGAGAGAATTGTATGTAGATCCCCCGTTCTCTATCCCAAAGAGTTGACCAGGTAGCCAGCTGTTTTGTTCCAGGTGACTTCACTTGAACTGTTTTTTTTTTAATTTTCTCGATCGCTTGTTGTTCCTCTTCTTCTTGGTGTTCCTGCTCTTCTTCATCGGATAAACTACACATTTTCGTTCAGTGAAAGGAATTCCGAAAAGGTAAGCTTCACCTGCTACCTTACCTTACCTTTTCGGAGTTCCTCCTGGATAAACACTTACCTTATTTTAGTGGTCACAGCGAGTTTATCCCAGTCTTCCGGTTTGTCGATCAACATCTCCAGGTGTTGTAAGGGGGTTATCGCAAGTCTAAACATGAAAGCATAAACAAAACTTCCCGGAACACGGAAACTTCTTTTGGCTTTTTCTTTTACAAAATTCAGTTCACAATTCGTGTTAATCAAATAATTCATGTTAGCCGGCGATGGTCCATTTAAAACCATTGAATTTATTCGGAGGGAAAAGAAGGGTTGTGTAGACCGAATGCTCATGTTATTCGTGTTCGTGTTAACGGGGGATTACTATACATGTTAGGTTAGGTTAGGTGCAGGGGCTGCCATGATGTATCACAGCACACTTAGACCACCATTGGGTCCATTCTGTTACCACCAGGAATCACCTCCAACCGTCCTACGTATCAAACCAGCCTGTGCTGGCGATGTAACTGTAAAGCCTTATGGCTGTCATATTCCTGAGGTCATCCAGATCATAGAAGACCCAGGAGCCTAAAAATTTTTTTCTCCTGCCGCCCAAGGCCGGACAGTGACAGAGAAGGTGGAGAACACTCTTCTCCTCCTCTACATCACCACAACTCCTACACAAATCGTGATGAGAAATCCGGAGCCTCCAGGCGAGCTCCCCAATTGGGCAGTGCCCCGTGATAACCCCTACTACCCTGCCAATGTGCTTTCTATTGAGCGACAACAGTGTGGCAGAGCGACTGGGGTCAAAAATCGGCCAAATCATCCTCGTTGTTTGGCATGTGTTGCCGCTGAGCCATCTTATGTTAGCCCTGTCCACAGCAGCTGTCTTGATCAACAATTTGCACATGCTTAGTGGCATTTTAATGTCTCTGCGTCTTTCGTCAACCACCCCAGTTGTACCCTCCCGAGCCAGTTCATCCGCCTTTCAGTTACCCACAAAACCACTATGGCTCGGGATTCAACAGAGAGTGATATTGAAGAAGCCACCCATCTCTGCGAGGGCTGAGCGGCAGTTATTAATGGTTTTAGATGCCGTGAGGACGGATTCGAGTGAGCGAATCGCCGCCTGACTGTCTGTGTAAATGGTGATGTCCCTCACACTAATGACATGCTGCCCAGCCAGGACAGGACTTCCGAGACCGCCGAAACCTCCGCCTGTAGGACACTGCAATAGTCGGAAAGACTGAGTGAGAGGTTAATCCCCAAACCCTCCGAGTAAATGCCTACCCAACCCCTTCGTTGGTTCTAGAGCCATGTGTATAGATGACTATGGTGTCGGTAGTTAAGGGCACATCCCCGGTCCATAGACTCCTCGACGGAATCAGGCTGAAGAAGTTTCTGCCAAAATGATAGTTTGGAGAAATGTAGTCCGTCTCCCTGGGGAGATCCAGGCTGTTCAGTATAGTAGAGTGTCCTCCACTCAGCGCACGCCACTGGCCCGTCTCGCGAAGGCGCAAAGCCGTGTTTGCTGCCTACTATACATGTTAAATAACATTATAAAACTACCACCCACGTTGATTGAATTTGTAAATTAACTTCTGCCACTCATTAAGATTGATCTTGATTCCAACATATTTAAATCAGACAATCATAAATAAAATGGCGCGGTTTGACTTCAAAGCAAATTTAACGATGCATCTAGTGTGGAAAATTAGCTTAATCAGATTTATGGCTTAATAATTCGTCATTAGGAACACACAACATTAGATTAATAGTCATCGTCTTTTTTTAAATAAGAGCATTCTTAATACTTACTAATACATATTAATTTTATTATTTGATAAGATTTTTTGAAATTCTTTTTTTAATATGTAGTTTTATTTTTTATATTTGTTTATTATAGATTCTGCTCAACGATAAGCTGATAACACAAGCGGACATAATAGATAATGATAGATTTGCATTGGGTAATACAGGAGGCTCACAGGCACCCAACACGGATAAAAGATCCTGTTTATGCTGACACATTTTATGCAACCCGCCGCTTCGCCGTTTTTCCCATTTGTTTAAAACATTTCTCATCACACGGAATCGAACGTGCCTTTTTTTGCCTCGACGTTGTGCAATTTTTACTACATAATTATAATATAAATATACAAAACAAAAGATACAAAGATTCATACAAATATGCGTTAATATAGCAATCGTTTCGCGTCGAATTGTCATCGTCGTCGTCGTTTGTCGTTTTTATATCAGTGTAGAATAGATCGTATATTATATACAACAACAACAAAATTCTGTTAAATGTAATGTATAAAATAATTATATAAACATATCAAGCAAGTAGCAAGGAAAGAGGAAATAAGTAAAAAAAAAGATAAACTAAGCGAATTGTTTTTTTTTTTTTTTTGGTTTAAGAGAAACGATGCGCAAATTCCGTATTATTATTTTTATGTCGGAAAAACTAGTTAAAACACCGAATTTTGAATTTGCAAAAAAATAAGCGAATTGTGTTTAAAACAATTTTATTTATATTTTATATTTAAACTACTTAATGATTTTTCCAGTAGGGACAGATATTGACTTCTCTGTTGTGATATGCAATAATCTCTCATGAAAAGACTTACATTGGCCGGGTTCCTGAGAAAATATGGATTCTGAATCAGTGTGACAGAGATGTAAAATTTTGTACGTCCGTGAGTGAGAGAGAAAGACTCGCGGTATTTGATTCCGACATCGCGATCTCTAAAGGTCGACTTGACTAGGGATCAAAGTGGCGATTTCAATGTCGAGGACAAGCATGGTTGTGGGAGAGCAAAAATGTCCAAAGACGACGGATTGGAAGCACTGCTCGATGAGGATTCGTGCCAAACGCATGAAGAATTAGCTGAATCACTGGGAGTGACTCAGCAAGCCATCTCGAAACGCCTCAAGGCCATGGGCATGATTCAGAAAAAAGGAAAGGCAGAATAGGAAAGGATTTCTACATCGCATCGTAACCGGCGACGAAAAATTAGTCCGTTACGATAATCCCAAGCACAGAAAGTCATGGGGTATGCCCGGACATGGCTCAACGCCGACGGCAAAACCGAATATTCACGACGCCAAGGTTATGCTTTGCATTTGGTGGCACCAGCTCGGTGTGATATACTACGAGCTAATGAAACCGAATGAAACTATCACAGGAGATCGGTACCGAACGCAATGGATGCGTTTAAGTCGAGCATTAAAGGAAAAATAACCACAGTACCAAGAGAGACACGACAAAGTCGTCCTCTAGCATGATAATGCTCGGCCACACGTCGTAAAAGTGGTCAAGACATACTTGGAAACCCTGAAATGGGAAATCTTGCCCTACCCGCCGTACTCCCCAGACATCACTCCATCCGACTACCATCTGTTTCGTTCCATGACGTACGGCCTGACTGATCAGAATTTTCGTTCGTACGAGGAAGTCGAAAAATGGATCCAATCATGGATCGCGTCGAAAGACGTGTGGCAAAAAAGTTTTTGAATTAAGGAATCCAAAAATGAAAGAATTCTTTTAATCAGGACCGTGCGAAGGGGGCGATCGCACCGGGCGCCGTCAGTAAGGAGCGCCTAGAGCGATAGAACAAAAGTGAAAATTTAATAATAATACTAAACAAAATAAATAATTTAAAATATTTTATTGAATTAACGCCAGTACGTATTCTTTTAACTAGCGAACAATCAATCAACTGTAACGGACGGTTGGTGGGCATCCGAAGATGCCCGTGGGGACGGAGCCTAAGGTAGCATATTACCGTGAAGGTCGGGCAGTGCCATCTGAGGAAGAAAAAGGCCCCTTAACGAGCTAAGCAACGGCCTATGCTTGCTGTAGCTCAGTTCGGGAGATGTGGGCGGGGATTTGGCCGCTCGTTGCCCCTGTCCTTTATGTATTAACAAAAATTCATAGGCCTCGGGAAGACAACACAAACAGGGGAGGTAAAAATGGGGTATAAAAAAATAGTCGATAAGGATGGAATGGTTGGCGGACGGATCAGACGCCCTCGCACCTGGGTCCGGGAGTAATGGGACCCTCGGCCTCTGGTTTCGTACCACCAACAAATCACTACTCATCAGGTGCTGCTTCGATCATCTGGTGGGAGCAGCACTACCGGACCATAATATGGTTCGTTACAGGTGGTTCATTACACAACCTTAATGATAAATGAATTGACCATTCAAATAACGGACTTTGCGTGTAAATACACTCCCGATTTGAATGGAAGCAACAACAACGAAACTGGTTTTACTTAAAATTCCAGTGCTTTAGTTCAGAGAGTGATATTAAGTTTCCGTTATGAAAGATTAACTTGCTGCTCACTCCTTTTGGGCAATATGAGAGAAATTTGGGTAACAACAGTAATGTTTAATTAACTTTAAATAGAGTTGATGCATCAATAAAATGCACATTCAATAGGACCACTGGTAAAATTCTGCTTTCACGCCATAAAAAGGATACATGTAGTACACAATATTTCCATCATAATAGGTACTTCCTCCTTTATTGAAAACTTCGTCGAAAATTTAATTCGACTTGGATACTTATACGGGTTAAACATAACTTAGTGAAAGTTCACCGAGCGCACCTTGGATGCACCTTGCTGTTTTTCGTCCTCGAACTGCATGCTACCTTCATACTTTTTTCGACGAAATCATCCCCAAAAATTTTGCTGAATATCTGGGTCACAGAGATCGTGTCATAAAATCCACATTTTAATCTTGGATTCACTTTTTATCGGGACTGTATTAATGGGAGCATGACTCTGCTGCTATATCCATCTAATAGGCACCTCACACATACAATATTTTCTTCAACATATTGAACAAAAATTTTAAGACCGAATTATTATTCAATAAATTGCAAGTGTGAGGAGCTTCCTTCTCCCGTTTTATAAGAACAAGGGTGACTCATGAAAGCTCAACAACTATAGGGCAATCAAGTTAACATCTCACATATTGAAGACTTTCGAGCGAGTTGTCTGCAATCGATTGAAAGAGATTGTACGGTTGGATGACAATCAATGCGGCTTTGTGGAGGGTCGGTCCACAGTCCATGCTATTCAGTGCATACGTGTTACGATGGAAAAGCAACGTGATGCACGGACGGACTTGCACTTTATGTTCATCGATTTGGAAAAAGCCTTCGACAGAGTTCCTCGTGATCTGATATGGGTGGCCCTAAGAGCACTTAGGGTCTCCGAGGCATATGTCAACATGATACAAGACATATATGATGGGGCAACTACTAAAGTTAGATGCACAGCTAGTGAGTCTGAAGAATTTCCGGAATTCACCAAGGCAGTGTATTGAGTCCTTTGCAAAACTGCGTCCGGGGCAAATGTGAAGGAAGCGCCCCCCTTTTACCGTTCCATCAATATATTTTTTCTTATCTGATAAATAGTGAAATTGCGCCGACACCACATGCTGAGCAAGAGCGAGGCGAAAAAAGTGGTATACATAGCAAGGGAGAAAAATAAAGATAAATAGTGAACGTATTGTAGAATCAACAGAAGTGAAAATTCGTAAATTTATTCAAAATTTATTAATAGAGCGGATTTTTTCACGTGGACTCTTGATTGTGATAGGTTTTATGTGCCTAATTTGATTTAATTCTTCGTAAAGCTCCAATCCATTAATATCCAAGTCCATGTCATTTGTGAGGGCGATACTCAGATTCTGACATTTTGATGGTAAAGAAGTGTCTTCTAAGGCTGAAACTTGGGTTTGCTGCGTTTCCCACTGAGTAGAGAAGTCATATAAAAATCCCCAAAGATATTCATGACTTTTCAGCTGCTCAAATCGTTCTTTATCAGAAACGAGGGCGGTGTCAATCAAAGTAATAGAAAAATCCCTTCGGAATTGATCTTCCCGTGTAACATTTAATAACTCATCTTTACTTTTATAATCAAACATTTCTTTCTTTATTTTCTTGTGAGATGAATTATCAAAAGATGAGTCTGCCCATCTCCAGCAAGTTCTCAGACCGAATTCATAGCAGATTCAAAGCCTTCATTTCTGTAGGTTGTTAGAAAATCAACGCAATTTTTTATTGATTTTGTGGCTGCAACGATATCAATGGTTTGACTTTGCATTATTTTACTTACAATATTGATTTGAAACATAATGTCATACCAAACAACCAGTGAAATAAGAAATTCAAACCGCATAAGCTCATCAGCTAAACATTTGGCTTCATGTTGAACAGCAGGAATTCCCAAATTATATTCAAAAACAGAAATACGCATAAACTCTTCATGAATATCCTTTGCTTGACACTTGATGGCTTTGACGGTGTTCAGTCTGCTTTCCCAACGAGTTGCACATAATGATTTGACGATAAGACCTTTAACATGCTCCTTAAGAATGTCCCATCTTTGTGTTGACGCCGAGACACGGACATAGATACACTGAAGTACGCCAAAAAAAGCAATGCATGTTCTCGATAAGGAAGCAGCATCAGCGATGACTAAATTCAAGCTATGGCACAAACGCTGCTCTTGGATTCACTTCCAGAACTCTAGCCTGAACTTCCTTGTTTTTCCCTTTCATATTCGCGCCATTGTTATATCCTTGCCCTCGTAAGTCATCGATATTAATATTGTTCTCTTCCAAAGTTAAGAGTAATAGATTTGTAAGCCCTTCTCCTGTAGATGTAGAAGCAATTCGGAATCCTAGAAAATGTTATTTGATGACGACGAATCTGAAAGTAAATGACACTTGCTCGGTAAGGCTTATGTCCGGAGTGCAGTTGACTTCTAAGTATTTCATTCATTACGTTGTTTGTCAAAAGATCTTTTAATTCGTCTTGAATCATTTTTCCACAATAGTGATAATTTATTTCTTTTTTTGATATTCTGCGCAAATGCTCTCGCATAACGTCATCAAACTTTCCGAATAACTCCAACACAAGAAATTTCCATTATTCTTCGTGAAAAGTTTGTCGGATGACCCGTGAAAATCCAGATTCTGTTGAGCAAGATACATGGTGATCATCAGGCGTTCTAGAGCGCATTTCCAATGTTGAATTTCTTGATTCATTAGCTTCTGTTGTTCTGCATCTATTTCTTTGTTTACAGACAGCCTGGATTCACACTCTAACCACAGAACATATACTTTAACGTGGCCGGCTGATTTTTCGTGATCTCGCAAACGCTTATACACATGCTTCCAGTCCTGGAAAACAGTCGTTGAAAATGCTGACTTCGCTTCCGCAGAAAATAGTTTGCAACAAAAACAATACGCCTTAAACGTGTCATACACACATCGATTGATCGGCCGAGCTGTCGCCCGGTATCGAAATCGGCCGATAGATCGGTCTGTATATGCGCTTATCGTTGACGATTTTTTTGACAGTTCCATATAATTTTGATCAGCTGATATTTTGTGGCGATCCATCGGCCGATCGATCGGGCGATGGATCGCATAATGTATAGCGACTATTATTGTAACAGTGGTTTTGGAATATGTTAGCCACCTTCTCTTAATTTCTTCGCCATTGTCCAGTTTTTTCATGGTGAGCTTCTTCCCAAAATGCTTCTTTTGGCAATCTAGTGGAAATTTCATATTTTTAATTTCAGTTGGTCCAATTTAAACGACAGAGTCGATAAATTGAGGCTGTAGAATCTAAACAGCGGAATGCCTTCTATTAACGAGAAAAAGCAAAATCTTCTATTTAAATTGGAACTGTTTGTGACACTTGGTTTCATTCTGCACACCAACTTAGTATGCGTCTGTAGCTTAGCTCGGTAACGCACCGGGCATTTTTTGCTACTCGAAACACGGTCTCTGCGGTTCGCGCCCCGCAACGGGACCAACTATTTTTTATTCTCAAATTCCCTCTGAATTAATTTCTCCGAGCTTAGTGGTTTCGTATGGATAGTAGCACTCATCAGGTCTTGCATCTTTGCAGCTATCCATGTGCAAGACGACCACGAAAGTGTGAGAATTCTGTTTGTATAAGCCGTGAAGGCGTGATTTTACTTGAAAACTCGACCGTGGAGGTCTAGATGGTGTGAAGCACTTATATTAACTCACTAGAGGGGTGGAGAGAGGGTGAGAAGTGGAGATATTTGTTCCCTGGCAATTTTACTTTATGTATTAATGTTCTTGTAAATGTACAAGTGCGAATCATTTTCAATTTAAATTGGAACTGTTTGTGACACTTGGTTTCATTCTGCACACCAACTTAGTATGCGTCTGTAGCTTAGCTCGGTAACGCACCGGGCATTTTTTGCTACTCGAAACACGGTCTCTGCGGTTCGCGCCCCGCAACGGGACCAACTATTTTTTATTCTCAAATTCCCTCTGAATTAATTTCTCCGAGCTGCCGGTGCGTTACCGAGCTAAGCTACAGACGCATACTAAGTTGGTGTGCAGAATGAAACCAAGTGTCACAAACAGTTCCAATTTAAATTGAAAATGATTCGCACTTGTACATTTACAAGAACATTAATACATAAAGCAAAATCTTCTATTGGCAAGCCCATACCTAACGACTGGTGGAGCAGCCTCGTGTTTCACAGAAAATTTCCCCTTGATTTCCAATGTAAGAAGTCGGATGGTACGTGTAGTAATGGGGTGTGCTTATGATGAAATACCCACATATGTACAGCAATATTTTGACATGTTGTTGCTGATGGATTTGTATCAGTTGGATTGAAAATGAAACCGGAATATAGAGGGCTACGCCCGCAATCCGAGGGTTTTGTAGCAAGCACTTATATTTGTACGCACGTATCGGCTCCTTGCTTTTCTTGGTACCACTTAGATGGATAAAAAAAACATAATAAAAATGTCTGACCCTTCATATAGTATCTTACATGCCCATTCATATTAAGTGATTGTAATGAAACTTAAAACATATTATTGCCTATGATGTTGGTTATCCTTGGCCATCAGTACTTTTTATCTCGGACGTGTTTAAGGGATGCAGGGGTGCGCCAACTGTAACTATGGAAATAAACTATTATTAACCTATTTTGAGGAGATATACAAATTCCATTATTTCCCGTTTTATATGCTATTCGGAACCCACCTTCCTGAAAGTTTTCATATTTCTAAGTGTAACGGTCTCGAAATGCAAGGGGGACAAATTACGATCTAATATTTTCTCCTCCCTCACTGTTCCCCTTTCTTCAAATTTAAAGTAAATGCCAAAAATAAAATGTACTCAACATTACCTTTCTCACAACACCCGACTTGCCTATACCAGTCGATAAACAAAATTTGACCTTAATTTCGCCCCACCCCCCTCCTCCGCTCGTTATAGTTGGCCAATTACAACACATCGCCTCCTACCAATCTTTACCCTTTCATAAATGTATAACCATAATACATATATTATGTAACAATAACTGCAATTCGCACTACGAAAAACAACATACAAGTAGTACTCGCACCTTCGAAGCCGGTAGGTGTATTTTTTGTATGAATAGTATAAAAATGCCTAACTTTAAGTGAATGTACTATTATTAAATATTACATGATTGTAATGAAACTTAAAGACATTTTTGCCTCTTGTGTTGGTTATCATTCGCCATCAATATTTTTAACCCCGGGTATGCCTAAAGGGTGCAGGGGTGTACTAACTGCAGCAATAGAAATGTACTATTATTAACCTTTTTTGATGAGATTTTTAAATTCTATTATTTTTAGTTTTCTATGTTAGTGAAATGCCGCTTTTCTGTAAATTTTCATATTTCTAAGTGTAACGGTTTCGAAATGCAAGGGGGGGGGACAAACTCGGATGACATATTTTCCCCTCTCCCTCTTTTCCCGTTTCTTCAAATTTGAAAAAAAAAATTCAGAAATGGAATGTACTTGACGATACCTTTCTTACGATACCTCACTTGCTTATACCAGACGAAAAAAAAATTTCAACCTTAATTTCCCCTCTATGGGGACCCCCCCTTAAAGTTGACCTATTATGACGCATCACTTTCTCCAGAAAATTATAGTATTTCTACATATTTTCACCGAATTTCATGCATGTAGCTTCAGCGGTTTGTGAGATATTTCATGGACAGACAGACAGACAGACAGACGCAAGACCGATTTCATAAGGGTTTTGTTTTACTACAAAACCCTAAAAAAGAAATGAATAATTCTTCTTGATAGACTTTCTTGAAAATTAATAATTAATTCTAAATTTGACGCATCTAAAAATGGCGCATCCCGGATTTGGCGCAGAGGGCGACCGCCCTGCTCGCCCTGCCTGCAGAAGGAAGCTGAGATTGTACCGTCAGAATGGGCGAAGTGCCAACACCACAGGCAGAGCAACACGAAGCCGCAGAGTGGTATAAAAGGGCAAGGAAGAAGAAGAAAGACGATTAGTGTTCAATAAAAGGTGTATTCAAAATATTTAATGTTTGACAAAAATTTACAAGTAGCTTTGAAAATTACAGCGAACTATTCAATATTCTGTCACTGAAATTTTCGAGTGGGGGTGGGTGGGAGAGTTCATCCTCAATTGTATCGATGTGAGTATGAAATCGATTGTGAATGTTTTTTGAGGTTGTTGGCGCATGCATTCGAACAAAATGTTGAACATACTATAATTTGCTATAGTGTGACGGATATTTTTGTACAATAGTGTGATCTTCAAATTTTTATTCAGCCTCAGTGGACGCTGACGTGGAGCAACTTCTAGGCTTCTAAAATTGGAGGATGCGGTCACTTGACCAAGATATTTGGAGCACAATAATCCAGACCACAATAATGATGAGTTTCTTCGGATGAAAAGAAAGTTAACATCAATGGCTACTATACCCGGTATTTGCCAAAGGAATTACGTTTTTTACGAGTCCTTACAAAAGAGATAGTTGCATCAGTTCCAGTGTCGGCTTACGTACGCTGCCGGTATATTTATCCTCTCCGTTGAGTCGCCTTTTACTTCTATGGCAAGCCTGTTGCTTATTCTTACACCCCACAACACACAGGATTATATTAACAATTATATATATGTATGTATGGGGGGGGCAAAAACTCCTCTTCCATAGTCCTCCGCGTGGGCGCCCCCTGGAACGGCAGTGGTCATTGACCATTGCCAACCAACGTCAAGCCTCCAGTGATGGCGGTGCGATGATTTGGTTGAGGTACCCCTGTGGTGTGGGGTGTGAAAAAAATACCACGGCCTTTCCCTTTGAGGGCCTGTCGTTAAAACCGACAATCAAAGGACAGGATGTGTATGCCAGCAACTTGCACTATCCGAAATCTTTATATGCTAACGAAACGTCAACTATGCCTCGGATAAGGACTGACTCAACGGTTACGACTTTTGGCTATCGTACAATGACAAAGATTGGATTCTGGAATGTGCGTACTCTCCTGGACAATGGATCAGAAGGTCCCCAGAACGCACGATTTCTTCAATTAGAGAGTGAATTTCTGAGGTACAAATTAAATATCTTAGGAGTTAGTGAGATAAGATGGTGGAACAGCGGAGAATTCATCTCTCCAACGGGCAGCACTGTAATGTTGTACTCCGGTAAAGCTACCGGTAGTCGTCGTGAGTCAGGTGTGGGGCTCCTTTTAACCAGAGCCGCGCGAAACTGTCTCTTATCCTGGGAACCGGTCTCTGACAGGGTCTTGACCGCCAGGTTCCGGACCAAAATGAGGAACATCTCAATAATACAATGTTATGCCCCTACTGAACCCGACAATGTCTTGGCAAAAGACTCCTTCTACGAAGAACTAAACGCCGTTCAGAGCAGAACACCTAAAGGTGACATTATAATGGTTATGGGTGATTTGAATGCGAAAGTTGGCGCCGATAACTATGGGCTCAGACATGTGATGGGGAGACACGGTCTTGGTGATCGTAATGACAACGGTGAAAGATTTGTAGAGTTCTGCAACTTTCACAGTCTCTTCATCGGTGGTACTATGTTTGAGCATAAGGACCACCACAAAATCAGTTGGTCCTCTGTTGATCGGCGCAGAACACAAAATCAGATCGACCATTTTGCCATTAGTAAAAGATTCAAGAGTTGCCTCCTGGACGTGCGAAACAAGAAGGGTGCCGATATTGGGATGGGAAGAGACCATTATCTTATGATCGCTAATGTTCGATTGCGTATTGCAGCCGTGCGCCGCCCCAGCGACGAAAGATCCAGGCCCCGCAAATTCAACACCGCTCGACTAAAAAATCCAGCTGTCTTACAACAATATAATGACCATCTTGCGCAAAAAGCGGCTGAGATAACTAGTCACCCAGATAGTGACATAAACGAAAACTGGGATGCCATAAAAAATGCGTACATTGATAGCGCAAATACCATCCTTGGCCCAAACCCGGATTGCCGGAATAAGCCCTGGATGTCCGACGCTTCATGGCAGCGGATTGTTGAAAGAAAGGAGCTGAAAGTTCGTTTGGCTGCAGCATCAGACGACAATCGAAGCAGCATCGAACTCCTTTACCGTCAGAAAGCTCGAGAAGTTCAGCGTAGTGTGCGACGCGATAAAAGAGTTTATGCCAATTCTCTTTTAGCGTCAGCAGAAGAAGCCGCTAGAAGTAACAACTTAAACGCCGTATACGGTGTCATCAAGGAGTTTACAGGTGGTCGTAACTCCTGCCAACATCCGGTGAAAGATAGTGATGGAAAGCTACTTATCTTGGAAGAAGATCAAATGAGGCGGTGGAAAGAACACTTCGCCGCGGTCTTGAACCGTGTAACCTCTGGTGAAGTTCCCCCTCATATAGATAATTTAGCTAGCCATCAAAATGTGCGTATACGGTCCACTGCCCCGACTAAAGAGGAAATAGTCACTGCAATTATTGCACTGAAACGAGGAAAGGCCGCCGGACTTGACGGCATCCCTGCCGAACTTTATCAAGCAGCGCCAAGCGTAACTGCCGATTTGCTGCATCCACTTGTTGATAAAGCGTGGAATACAGAGACCTTTCCCACTGAGTGGAAGGAAGGTTTGATCATCAAACTTCCAAAGAAGGGTAGCCTCACAGAGTGTAATAATTGGAGAGGCATTTGTGTGCTTCCTGCCGTTGCCAAGATAATAGCTAAAATCGTCCTGGAAAGACTAAAGGCCCACTTAGAAAGCACAATTGATGAAGAGCAGGCTGGCTTTCGATCCGGATTCTCCTGTGTCGATCACATTAACACCTTGCGAATCATCATCGAGCAATGCGCTGAATACGATTCTCCGCTTCACTTGCTGTTCATCGATTTCGAAAAGGCTTTCGATAGTGTGAACCGGGATTCTATATGGGCGGCCTTGCGCAGGAGAGGCATCCCTGAGAAGCTTGTGGCTATTATTAAGGCAACCTATGACGGCGCGAAATGTCGCGTTCTGCATAAAGGTAAGGTGTCGGGGGACTTTGAGATTCGCAGTGGAGTTCGGCAGGGGTGCATTCTCTCACCGATCCTATTCCTCATTGTGATCGGCGATGTGTTGCATGCAGCCCTATCCGGACTCGACAGAGGAATTCAATGGACTTTGACATCTTATCTACAACATCTTGACTACGCTGACGACATATGCCTACTCTCCCACAAAATCATGGATCTGTCCGCAATGGCGTTAGATCTCGAGAGGGAGGCAAGCAAGGTTGGGCTAAAGATTAATACCAACAAGACCAAGGTTCTTAGCCCGCCGTTGCGAAAAAGAAATCCGACACCTATTGCCATCAATATTAATGGGCAGCCTGTGGAGAAGGTGGACAACTTCGTCTACCTGGGTAGCATTGTTGCCGAAAATGGTGGTACGGAGCAGGACATCGCTCGTCATATCAACCAGGCTAAACGCGCATACGGCATGCTGTCCAAAATCTGGCAGGGCAGTTATCTCAGCATCAAGACCAAGCTGGGCCTGTTTCGCTCCCTGGTACTATCAGTGCTTTTGTATGGGAGCAGTACATGGAAAGTTTCCGTAGGAGTTACCAGAAAGCTGCAAGTTTTCGTCAACTCATGTCTTCGTCGAATTTTAAGAATTTTCTGGCCCGAAACAATATCAAATGAAGAGCTAAGTCGGCGTACGGGTCAGATGCCAATCGACGAATTGATACGCAGGCGAAAATGGCAGTGGATAGGTCACACATTGCGGAAGAGTGATAACTGCATTGCTATGCATGCCATGAAATGGAACCCCATTTCCAACCAAGGCCGACCAAGAGGGGGTCCTCGAATCACATGGCGTCGATCTGTGGCAAAGGAGTGTCAGGTACTGGGTAAGTCTTTTGGGGAGTTGCGCCCCATTGCCCAGAACAGAGTACGATGGCGCGCAGGAGTAGTTGACGCGCTATGCCCCGCTAGGGGTTAAGGCAAAGTAGTATGTACATATATTTTATAGGAGTGCTGGAAAAAAAGCGCTAAAACCATTTTATTCTCCTTTTCGAAACCGCTTCTAAATTTAATCTGACATTAGCAATGATCTACTTCAAGCAACGGGTAAGAAAATGAGATCAAATTTAACGAAAACTAGGGTATAAAAACAAGCTAGCCTTACGACTTATGATGCATTTGCCACTTTGAAATTAGTAGTAAAACTTGTTCCGATTTCATTGTTCCTATAAGAGGTATTTGAAATAGTAGGCCCATTTCAACCAAATTTAGGAACCTGGTTTGGTAGTCAATATGATTTAATAATATGAAATTTGGTAAAGATATCTTCAGAAATAAAAAAGTTTTTCTAATGAAAACTTGCTTTTGTAACGATCGTTCCTATGACAGCTATATGATGAAGTAGCCCAATTTCAACCAAATTCGGAAATGTGATTCAACTATAGATACTATTGATTTTTGAGAAATTTGAAAAAGATATCTTTAGAAATAAAAAAGTTTTTCTCACAAAGACGAATTTTTGGACCGGTCGTTCCTATGGCAGCTATATGACGTAGTGATCCGATTCCGTCGGTTCCGACATATATACTGCGTGCAATATAGAAAGAAGGCTCTGTACAAAAAGGGACTAGTTTGCATAGAAACAGACGGACAGGCGGACAGACTTCATGACAAAGTTAATATTCCCTATCACATCCGTGAAGGGTATAAAAAGCTTGTAAAAGCTAGCTCATGTAATGAAACCAATCCGTACGCCCGACTTTCCGGTGAGAGTCAGAAAACGCATTTGCAATGGGCTCAGCATCATCTGGCTTATGGACTGGTTTCAATGCAAGTAAGCCAGCTTTCACAAACCTTTTCTCATCTAATTTGATGAGATTTGCTTACCCGTTGTCCGAACTAGATCGTTCCTAGTGCCATGAAGTTTTGAAGTTATTCCTGCGGCTTTGTGAAAATAAAACGCGATCTACAACTGGAATAATTTTTCTTAACAGTTAAGATCCTTGGTGCCGATCGGCAGTGCCCATTTTCCTAACCTTTTTGAAGTACCATGCCACAATAAGCTAAAGAATATCCAGTCTTTCGCCTATTTCGCGGAAAATTGGATTTTCTCGAGCCAAAAACGAAAATATTGGTGTTGTTTTCCGCACAAATTTTTCTTTTTTTTCACTGAAGTTGCAACCCCTTGCTTATTACGGTATTATCAACAACTGAATGAACTTCATACAAAAAGTTTTCACTATTTATAGCGAGAATACACATAACTATTAATTTTTACCAATAAAAACATTACCACTCCAACGACTTTCAGAATTTTACGAAAAAGGGAATAAAATGGTTTGAGTAACTTTCTTTCCCCAACACTTGGGGGCGCCATATTAAATTTTCGGCGCCAAAATTTCCTTCGCACGGCACTGCTTTTAATAGTGCTTGTAGTTTTTTTAAATGGAACAGGGGAACCTTTTTTTTGTACGACCCTCGTATATGTCTTCCTGTCTCCCGCAGAGTTACATAATCGATAAGTTTTGAGATCCAATAATAATTGTCTTATCAATTTCCGGCTACATAAATATACTGTACGAGTATTCCAGAGGACACTTACTGCATTTATCTACTAACCTACTATTACCCTAGTATCTCCGTTGAACTAACCCCTAGATTAAAATGGGTCAAACTGGCATTCAAAAGATATCTTCCCAACATTATGTCCTGCTATCTGCACTAGACTATAGATCCAAGATTAAGACAAAAATCTGTGTGTACTGAACCTCTAATTCAAAAAGATTTATCAACATCATCAAATGCAGCTCAGATTAAATGCCGCGACACGCCTCGCCGTATTATGAGTACCCGCAGTAGTTGTCCCACCACTGATAGCTGATAAGGAAAGTTTAATTATGAGATGAGACTCAACGACGCATGCCAGGCTCCAAAAGTATCTTTTGATTTGAAAACACAAGTTCAAATTGTGAAATATATCAAAGCGGACGTGTTAGACTAATTAGGAGCATTGTGCAATCAAGTGTGTTCAATAACAGATACATACATTACGGTCATTGACAATATTTTTGTTTTGCGGCCAAATGCGACATAATTGTAATACGTTGGAATGGCAAAATTTGCATTATACAGTGCCTCAACGAAAAAGTGGTGGTGGTGGATTTTTGAATATTTTTGGCAGGACGAAACAGGACGATTTGGTGGTACTTGAGAATGGTATGAGATAAATTTGTACATACTTTTTTTTTCTTAAGAGATTTTTGTTTCTATTTTTGTGTGACTTATTTCAGTGACCGGCTCAATTCATTCGGGAAATTTGGTTGCGATTTTGGGACCAAGGTGAGTTTTAAGTGATTTATTTTTATTTGTTCGTGTTTTGAGTGTTAATTTATACAAAAAGTGTAAATATGTGATAAGAGTTGTTTTATATTGTGACACTTAATACTGGAAATAATTTTCATTTTATACACTGCGCATTAAAAAACGTGGCGCACCTAGTTTTCTTCGTGTTGAAGAAAAGTATGACAAGGGTCCAGTTTTAATACTAGCAAAGGACGCCTTGTGGTAAACACCAGTAATTTTTATATCAAAAATTTGAACTACCCTAATTAAAGCAACCTGTGTTATAACAATTTGACTGACCAACGAATTTAACTTTTGCAAAACCAACGAATTTCCTTTCTTTTTAATAAAAACGCAATAATTAAACTCTAGTAAAGACTGAATAGCGGCTAATACTAAATAAATACCCTACCCTGAAAATAGAAAATTTCTCAGATTTTCGCCCACCAAAAGTTAAGCTCATCTTCTGCGACCGTGCAAACTCAGTTTCCGTGCATGCAGTATCTATAGCAGGGATTTAAATATGTATGTATATAAAGTTTGCGAAACAACTTCCGCAGATTGGGTGGGAAAATGAGCAATAATTTACCGCTAATTAGTTAGTGGAAAAAAATTTTTTATCGTTGTTCATTTAAAAAAAAAATTGCAACCGAACGACTGCGAAAGCTCATGATGTCACAGTTTCAATTTTTTTTAAACGCGCGCACATTTCGTACAAAATTTCATGGTTTTTGAAATGAATCTACACTTTTATTCCAATCTTTATGAAACTCTGTATATTAGACGTTCAAGGCAAGGGGATCTTGACTGTCCACATCGGATTTCGGAAAACCACCCCACTCGCTTCTCATCCCTAAAAGGAAATCCGCAAATTTACCTGCAGTGTTATTCCGATATTGATGAAATCTTGTATATCGGACCTTCAAGGATATGGGAAGGTTAATGTTTTCAAAATATTTAAGAAACCACCCGATCCCCCCTTGCCACCCGAAACTGAAATTGCAAATTTTCCTTAAGGGGTGAGAAAGAGCATTAGCGAGGTCTGTTGTGTATTTAAACAACGATATGGATGATAAATGCCAATCTTTATTAAAGATACTTTAAGTAAAAGCACAGACCGATCTTAACAATGCGAGTACCGGATACCGAAGAACGAATTAAAACAAAACTGTGAAGTTGGCAATAATTATTATATGCTGATGCTTGCCGCAGATGGCGTGATACATAACATATATGCTGGTGCTTGCCGCAGGTGGCGTGATACATAACATTTCCTCCTCCGTTTAAGGTTTATACCTATCGGGTGGTTGGGTTGATGGATCCTAGCTGATCTTCGAGACGTTGAAGTTGTCATATATTGAGCTGGATCTGCTGCTGTTTGTGATTACGACTTTGATGTAAATCCTTTGGAGACATGGAAGATGCAGGCGATGAAGCTGCTGAACCCGATTTTAAACATTGAGTTTCTGATGCTGATGTTTGTTGGGGATCATGATAACGTACCCTCGGAGAAGCAGGAAGATCGTCGTTTTGTTCGAAATCGAGATTCGGAGAACCAGCTCATATCTGGTCTACATGGCGTTTGTACTGTCTATCTTGATAAGCGATTTGGTAATATAAGTATCCAAGTCTACTCACTATTTTACCACGAATCCATTTGTTTACCTTCGGATTGTTGGACATGAAGTAGACGGTTTGATTTTCAGTAAACTCCCGAAATGTTGAATCAAATAGAGCTCGTTGTTTTTCTAATACCTTTGTGTATACGTTTTCAGGGCGCAAGAGATCGAATTTCGTCCGGATATTTCTACCTAAGAAAAGCTTTGACGGCGATTCATTCGTCGTAGATTGTGGTGCTCTACGATGTCCTGCAGGAAAACGTTGAGGTCGGATTTAAGTGTAGCTGAAGTTGTTGTTAAACACTGCAAAGCGTTTTTGACCGTTCCCACATTACACTCGGCCTGACTATTAGTCGATGGATGATACGGTGCTTTCAACTTGTGGTATTTTACTCCTGACGATTCTAGATATGTGCGAAATTCGTCCGATACAAATTGAGTACCGTTGTCCTTAACGACGGTGATGGGAACACCATAAGACGAGAATAACTTGTCGAGAATTTCTATCGTAGCAGCAGATGTAGTCGACTTGGTGATGGCTACCTCAAGCCATTTACTATATGCATCGACTATAATGAGCAGCATATAGCCGGCGACTAGTCCCGCATAATCCAGATGTATGCGTTCCCATGGAGATTTAGGATACTCCCAGTGATGAGTTCGAAATTTAGCGGGTGCATGTGCAGTTTTTGCACACTGTGGACATGATTTTGCGATTTGCTCGATGTCTCCATCCGGCCAATAATCAAATGATCTGGCGATTCCTTTCATTTTGATGATTCCCAGATGTGCTACATGAAGATCTTGAAGTATGTGGTTCCGTAACGTCTTCGGAATTACTACGCGATGTTCAAACATTACGCAACCTCCTGCTAAGGCATAATTGACCTCCGGTGATTTTTATCCAAATTTTTGTAAGTTTTGTCCAGATTCCAGGTGTTGTACAATTTTGCCCAAACAGGCATCTCTCCTTGTCTCTTTGGCGATCTTCTCGGCACGGACTGGCAGCTGGCTAATGTGGTGAAGCCCGAAGTCGTCGAAATCATCGTTATTCTTCCCCTCCTTACTCGTCTGTTACTGCGTCTTCTTGAACTTGGGGGGGGATCGCACACAGCGGTTCATTTATGGGTTTGAAGTCAGTAATGTGCGGCTTCAGGTGATTGTTCACTATAAATGCTACGCCACACTGCTTGCGGCCCGATGGTTTGCCACTTGTAAAAGTTTTGTGCGATTTCTTGTCATTGATTTCGCTGCCAAGCCAATGTGTTTCCTGGACTGCAGCAATACTCAGTTTGTACAGTTTGACCTATTGAAGGAGGGGCCTTTTTGGCCCCCGGTTTGTTCAGGGAGCGTACATTCCAGGATCCGAAAGAAGAATCCGTTAGAGGTTTGCGTGATGGTCGTCGTTGTTGATCCATCCAATCCGAGGCTTTTGTTCCAGGTTTCTTGATGTGGAGTGGCTTTTACAGCACATGACGCAAGTCATTCCATCCTACTAAACCTGGAACGCTTAGGTGTTGGTCAGCCAATCAGGCGACAGCTATCTGCCTTTTTCGAAACTGTCTTATCGCTAAAACTTGGCCGTCAGCGGTTTGACACACTGCCGTTTCCATGGGGCGCCCACGTGTAGGACTATGGAAAAGCTCTTTGTAGCGAAAAGGGTGAAATGGACAACGGTCATTTGGATTCGGCACCCATTCGCAACTGTTTTAGTGCAGACCAGGATGAGGCAACGTGTAAGCGAAACAGAGAACTCAAAATCAATGTCTTGATCTTCCAGTCAATTCTCGATCGTTACATCCCCCTACCCTACCTCTACACCAGCCACTACATGGCTATATAAACGTTTGCCTGACTCTTTTTTGGTTATGTTAGTCTGTGCAAAATGCACTTCAAAGCGTCCCCGCTTCACCGGCGACTTAGGTACTAAATGCGGATGAACTATTTACTTCCATGGAGTAGCCACAAGTTTTAGCTCTCCTGTATTGGCTCTTTTGTGCCGTCGTTTAGTATAGCGGCTGATGTATGTACCTACCTACGACCGTCAGCCCAGATTTCTCCGAGTGCAAGCCATCGTATCAGATCGTATGATCTCAGTCACCTGAACTAAAGAAGTCCAATGACTATCAAAAGGGCCTGTACTGCTTAGCGGCCGGTCCATCGCCAGTCTTAATAGTGGGCGTGGAGGCTCCACCGAATAATGAGCTAGTAGGCAGCTCAGAGAAAACTGTGTCAGTTACATTTGGAGTTGCATCGCACTCTGATTTTTTATTTTCAATGTTGTTTTCCATAAATGAAACCACGAGTATCCGGGAAGGACAGTCAGCGACGACTTAACACGGTCCACCGTCAGAAGTCTGGTGTATGCTGAAGGACGACTGGTATCCATGTAGTGTGCTGTAGTCAGCGCTGATGGCACAAACATGACCATGCAACCCGCCTGCTTCCACCCGTCACTACGTGGAGGTAGAGTCGCACTCCCTACGGCATGACAGTTGCCCTTTTGTAGCACTTTAGGCTAAATTACCCGAAGCCGCAATAAGTATTATCAGAAGTTGATTTGTAGGCTCGGAACCGACATAGGCCTTCCAGCCTATACAGCGAACCTACGCCGAAAATATGTTAAGCATTCTCCAGTACCTTAATAAGTAGTTTCTTAGTGGCAGAAATAACCTTGAAATGCAATTCAAATCGGCTTTAAGAAAATTCCCTAATCTACCGGTCATCCGGATATCATGAATCCAAACACCAGAGGCAAAGTATCCAAAAAGTATCTTTTCCTTCCCGCAGTGGCTCTGGCAAAACCACCCTATTGGCTGCAATATCACAACGACTGAAGGGAAACGTGAAAGGTAGCATACACCTCAACGGAGTCCTAGTCGATCGTCAGGGTATGACTCAAGCGACAAGCTATCTGCCACAATACGACATCTGCGCTCAAAACTTAAGCGCTCAGGAGCATCTCTACTTCATGGTAAGCAAACAAATTCCCCGCTCGTAAAACCTATTCCTTAAACAATAAAATCAATTTCCCCTTACAGTGCCACTTCAAAATGGACAAACGAGTATCTCGATCGGAAAAGATACAACTAGTGGACGCACTATTGGCAAAAGTCGGTTTGGCTAAAGATTCGGGGACGGTCGTGTCTCGACTCTCTGGTGGAGAACGAAGGCGACTGGGACTGGCCGAAGAGGTGCCCCGCTACCCTTAACTTGAATTCGCATTCTAATTCTTTAATATTAATTTCCAGCTTATTTGTGATCCACTTTTTGTATTTTGCGATGAACCAACCACCGGTCTGGACAGCTTCAATGCCTTCTCCGTGATAAGGACGCTGCGCGATTTGACGAACTATCGCGGAAGCTCGTGGATGTCAAAAGTGTACAATGGCAATATGGAAATGACCATCTTTCCGCAAAATGGTTACAAGGATGTGATGCCCTTCGTGCCGAATAGATCGCAGAAGGGTGTTATTTGCTCCATCCATCAGCCGTCTTCGGAAGTTTTTGAACTTTTCAGTCATATCATTCTTTTGAGCGCTGGCCAAGTGGTTTATCAGGGCAGCTCAGATGACGCGTACTTGTTTTTCTCAAAGTAAGGAATTCGAATATATCATAGGATCATGGTGATTCTAATTTTTGACTTTCATATTTTCAGGTTGGGAATCTATTGCCCGCGAAATTGCAATCCTGCTGACTTTTACTTAAAGCTTTTGTCAGAGGGGCAGACATCGACTGAACTGTCGAATGTAATCAGAAATAATTACGAACAGGAGGTGGTTCATGTTAATGGGAAGCTTCACAGGACGAGCTCGATGCATTTTGGAGTAGATGATTCGATGTAAGTGGTCTTCTTACTACCTTTACTATAAAAAAGTCTTATTTTGGAATTTTTGCAGAAAAAAGATATCTTGGTTCCTACAGGTTTACTATTTGTTGCGACGATCGACGAAAAATTTCAAAGCTGCATTCTACGCCGACTTTTTGAAGACCATTTTTTTGCTGGTAAGAAGTTGAAGATATAATCGCCTTGGATCCTGACCTACATTTCTTCCCCGCAGATCACAGCCATCACCATCGGCATTGTCTACATGAATACCCAACCGTACGACCAGTCGTCTATCCAGAACATTCAAGGCTTACTCTTCATGATCGCATGCGAAATTATTTTCACGTCAACCTATGCGGTTGTCTATGAATTTCCCACAACATTGCCGCTAATACGACGAGAGGTGGGCGAGAATATGTACAGTCTTTCGGCCTACTATACGGCCCAATTTTTGCGCAGGATACCGCAAGCCGTGGCTCAGTCGTTCCTATTCTTGGGGACCGTGTTCACTTTTACGAACACCATCAACGGATTCGTGACGTACATTAGCATGGGCTTGCTCCTGTCGGCTGCCTCACTAACGGCCATATCCTACGGACTGTTCCTGTCAAGCCTTTTCGAATCCGGTCGATTGTCCTCAGAAATTGCTGCGCCCTTTGATTTGGTGTTTATGTTGTGTGGCGGATACTATTTGAATTTGAACTCCATTCCGATTTTGAAATATGTTTCGTTGTTTTTCTACTCGTATGAGGGTTTGTCCTTCGACTATTGGCATAAAGTTAAAACTGTTGGTAAGTGGTTTAGAGAAGCTCCATTAATTATCATCAAAAATAGGAAATGAACAATCGCCTCAATTTTGGGTTGACGAACAATTGCCCAAACTTCTAAAACTATCAGTCTAAACCTTTTTTTTTTGGAAGACGGAAGAACGCCCTAAATTTGGTCCTGTTTAAAGCGCAGATCCAGCCTGAGATGTCCAGAATGAATTTCCGCTTAACATAGTACGATCCCACCGAAATTCAAGCGGGAAAATCTCAGACAGATTTCGGGCTTTAGCCAGTACCAATAAATCCTGTCTGAGATTTCTCAGAGTATGTTTCTGCTTCACATAGTAAGATCCCATTAGAATTCAGCCCAAAGAATCTCAGACATGATCTTCACTTCAGGTAGTGCCAAGATTTTACGTTATAAAAGGAAGGATTTTACGGAGATGTTTTTTTTTCCAACTATTGCCCCAAATTTTATGAGCTTTTCTCTCTCGATTTTCAATTTGCTGCCAAAAAATTAGGGGCGATTGCTCATTTTCGTTTTGTGGCGATACTTGGTTGGGCGTTAATTCATTCAATTAATAATTAATTAATTTGGTGAAATGGAAATTTGTAGACTGATGGTATTATTGCAGATTGTACGAATACGACGATGGCATGCTTTCAAACCGGTCAAGAGGTCCTGGAAGAGTTTGCGCTGAGGTCGATGCCTGATACCCTTCTGCTGGACTACGTCGGATTGGGTGCGATTTGTGTGATTATGAATTGTTTGGCGTTCTGCTTTGTATCGAGATATGTGCGAAAAGTGGGGTACTATTAGTGGATAAAATTATTGTACGTGATCAGTAACTTAATAGTGAATAAATTATTTTATCATATCGCGCATTTTTTTAGAAGGAGGTATTAACGACTTTTTTCTGGTTAATAGGAGGTTAGGAAATTATTCACTAAATTTTCCCTTACCGGGAAAAAAAGATTGAATCAGGAACGTGGATTTCCTTGTTACTTTTTTGTTTTCGTTAATAATTTTCCATGCTCTCTTTTCTATCGCCAATTGTTGCTTGATTTTCCGTTAAAGTCTTTGCACTCCATTTCATTCCATTTTACTCCAATACATTGAAGTTCATCCCATTTTCTATTTTCCAATTTTAATTCGTTTGCACTTTATTTTATTGAAATTTGTTCGATTCGTCTGCACTTCAGTCTGCCTTAAATTTTCAGTTTTCAATTCTTTATTCTCAATTTTAAATTTTCTCCGCTCTTCAGTTCCAATTTTCTATTCTCCGTTTTCCATTTGCCTTTTAGGTTTTCATTTTTAACCTTGCACCTTCCATCTGTCTTATTCGATTTTCAATTTCGATTTTTCATTTTTTTCATTTCCAATTTTCGGCTTTTCTATTTCTATCCGTACATAGTATTTCGCATTTTTAAATTTTTCAGACTTTTTAGTTTTCCAGCTTTTCTGTTTTTCAACGTTCCAGCTTATCAGCTTTTCAGTTTTTCAATTACTCAATTTTTCAGGGTCAACAGGATCCAGAAAGATTCCCGACCTGTAGCAGAATGCGACTAAATGGGCAAGAGGTGTATGCCAAAGTGTATACATACTAACAAAACGTCAACTAGGCCTGTTAGGAGTAGTTGACGCGCTTTGTTCCACTAGGGGTGAAGGCAAATATAGTTTACACACTGGGCGTCAAGTAATATCAGGCATCTTTGACCATTTTTCGACTGTGAATTTTCTCTGAGGCAGGATTAAAAAAAACCGTGACGGCAACCTTAAGGCGGCTTATAGAAAAGTGTAGGAAGATTTCGGTTTTTGTAACTATCGATATCACGCCCACCAAATCGATAGCACATCTTGTTTCGTTAATTAAATCAAATCCAGTTGACCCCACATTGGGCGCCAAATATTTTCGGCTATTTTCTACTCGAAATTTTGAATAACGTACGATTAAAAAAGCATTAAGGTAGCCATGCAACTATTTGGCTGAGTTGAAGTTATCTTGGATGACTGGCTTAAAGAAAAAGTGACAAAGATCTTGAAATAAACTGGCTTCGATGTATCTGTCTGCTTTTGTGTTTTAGTTTTTAATGATTTTGAGTGTTAAGTTAAAAATAACAATTCACCAATTGTTGTTATTGGTTTGGGTTTAAACAGTACAAAGCCCGGTAAATTTCTAGTTTTTTTGCAAAGTCCATTGTAATGAATAACTTTTCTGTTGGTCTATTCGCATTGTTGATTGTCAAATATTTTTTCTACGATATTTGCCACCTAACAATTCGAATTCTCCATCAGGTATATTTCAAGAACGACAGCTCTGTCATTCTATCACATTGACACTTGCAAACGCTTTATTCTGATGTACACTGTAAATGTCCTGTAAGAATATACTGTTTGATCTGGTGTCATCGGCCTCACATTGGGATAGGAGGGACGAGCGGGTTTAGCTTGCTCACTTGTCGCTTCAGCATCCACGTCAGGTTCTATGAGAACGTTCCATAGAACTTGATTCGTGAGAAAATTTATGCCGATGCTTGTGCTGCATGGGGGTCTCAACCGGTCGAGAGAGAGACCGACTCGGGAGTCGATTTTCACCTGCGAGCGAGGCCACATCGGCGCTGTGCCGGGAACATTTTTTTGGTTCGCATCCGAAAAATGTCTTTTTTTTATTATTATTATTTCCGACCACCGCCGGACCGTTCTAGAAAAGTGGTTGCTTTTACAATTACAAGCGTGGTCGCTATATTATCTTAAACGCCGACAAGGCGATGACCGTTGTCAGTAAATCTAGCGGTCGTCTCGCAATACTAGCGACGTCCAACGCTCTGTTTTATTTGTTTATATTGACGGACGTAAAACCCGTGGCGGTTTATTCCAATTCGCGATCTCAGAATAGCTCAGAATAAGAATCGCAGTGACCCGTTTACAGAGTAAGCCTTGCGGTCCTGTTCACATACCACCACCAGCGCAACCCAATTTGATATCCTCAACGTGCTGTCTGGGCACCCGCTCCACCGGATCCATCTCAATGTTGTTGTGCCAAGATTAGGGAAATGCCAACGTCAAAAGTGCACGAATAATGTTTCGGCTCCGCATCGTGACTCCCTTTAATTTGATTGTCATTAAGCATTACCTAGTGGAACGCAGGAAGTTAAAGAATGCAGACAACATCACCCACAACAGACAGATCGCTCCGGTAATGATCGAGCAGTGCGGCGTTGATGTGCGCAGAGAACTGGAAAGTTCAATCCAACAGTGTTACCGCCTTTTTTTTTTTGGTCTCACCGTTTTTATTACTGCAACCGTCAAGTTAATTTTTTTGTTGTTATGTTTAAATTTATGTTTAAATTTATTAGTTTTTTCTAATAGATACTGATTTCGGCTTCTTCGGAGTTTGCGGTGGGCATCGGAAGTTTCGGAGGGGAGTCTGCAGTAGCACTAATTTATTGATTTCATGCTATTATACTTTTCTTTAATTCTTTCCTTTTTTCTTTATTCTCATTCACTATCTTTATTTATCCTTTTTTTATGAATTTCTTTGTTATTCTCTTGTTCTTTTCGCGGTTGAGGTTGTTCACTTCTGTTAGTAGAAATAAACCTGGATTTATAATGTTTTAAATTGCGGCTTTCCTTTTTGGAACTCCGCAAGAACCCCCTTTTCAGGTCAGCGATGTTAGGACTAGGTAACACCCTCATCGCTTTTCTTGTTTGCTAAGGGAGGTCCCGCACATTTTTGGGCCATGAGACCTCAAAAGGAGGGTGGATTGAGAGGCCAGGGTCCGCTCCAGCTGGACCAGGAGTGGTATCAGGGTACATGAGCCGGTCGACGGCCATTGCTTTATGTAGTTTCTTGTTTTCTTTTATTTTTTTTTCTTTGCTCTTTTTTTTTAAGGTCGTGGAACCTTTGGTACCCGTGTGTGTGCTGTTGTCCTCAGGTACGTGATTTTTGGAATGCTAATGGTACGGGGCACCGAGAGGGCGAAAACCCCGCCCACATCTCCCGTCACTGAGCTACAGCAAGTAGACTTTAACTCCATCCCCATGGACACTTTGGTGTCCGCGACACCTGTCCATTACACCATCTTTTCCATAAGTTTTCTGTTGTGGCAGATGGTTGTGGTTGTGTGAAGATAAATCGCCAATTTTGCACTGTGAACTAAAGGTCGATTTTAAGAAGCATAGACATTTCGAAGTATATGCCAAATATGCATATTTCCTATTAATTGAATATGACGCTAAAATGCTTAATACCGGTACTGCTTAGGAGTGTAATAATTCCAAGATGATTGTCCAGGGGCGCAGTCGAACTTACAAAGCTTTGCATACTTCTTTTTATCGTTTCTATTTCTGTATGTGTTTTGTATTGAAATCGTTATGAGTTCATTTAATTTTGTCAAGACTTGGACAATTTTTTTTCTCGAACTCGAGATAAGGACAACATAGAAGCGGTTGTACAAGAACCCATGAGGGGATTTTTCCCCTTAATCCCCCCCCCCCTCCCCACTTATCTACGCCACTCTCTCAGTTTTCAGTTTCTCATTTTCCAGAATTTCAGTTTTCCATTTTTTTAGTTTTTCAGTTTCTCAGTTTTTAACTTTTTTAGTTTTTCGGTTTTTCAGATTATCAATTCATCAGTTTTCAGTTTTTTAGTTTTTAAGCTTTTCAGTTTCACAGTTTACCAGTTTTTCAGTTTCCAGTTTTCCAGTTTTCCGGTTTTTAATTTTTT
The DNA here is from genome assembly GCA_964017055.1 of Chloromyia formosa. Lineage (NCBI taxonomy): Eukaryota > Metazoa > Arthropoda > Insecta > Diptera > Stratiomyidae > Chloromyia > Chloromyia formosa. Next base: position 44,247,928 of record OZ024818.1, on the reverse strand, counting down.
CAGTTTTTTAGATTTCCAGTTTTCCAATTTTGCAGTTTATTCGTTTATTTTTTTCAGGTTTTCAGTTTCTTCATTTTTAAGTTTTTGAGTTTTACAATTTTTAGGTTTTTCGGTTGTCCAGTTTTATGTATTAATATGAGTCTGTAGCTTAGCTCGGTAACGCACCGGGCATTTTTTTTGCTACTCGAAACACGGTCTCTGCGGTTCGCGCCCCGCAACGGGACCAACTATTCTTTATTCTCAAATTCCCTCTGAATTAATTTCTCCGAGCTTAGTGGTTTCGTATGGATAGTAGCACTCATCAGGTCTTGCATCTTTGCAGCTATCCATGTGCAAGACGACCACGAAAGTGTGAGAATTCTGTTTGTATAAGCCGTGAAGGCGTGATTTTACTTGAAAACTCGACCGTGGAGATCTAGATGGTGTGAAGCACTTATATTAACTCACTAGAGGGGTGGAGAGAGGGTGAGAAGTGGAGATATTTGTTCCCTGGCAATTTTACTTTATGTATTAATGTTCTTGCAAATGTACAAGTGCGAATCATTTTTATACCCTAGACTTTTAGTATAGGGTATATTTCAATTTAAATTGGAATTGTTTGTAACACTTGGTTTCATTCTGCACACCAACTTAGTATGCGTCTGTAGCTTAGCTCGGTAACGCACCGGGCGGGCATTTTCTTTTTTTTTTATTTTCCTGTCTTTCGGTTTTTTTCGGTACTGAAATTTTTTTGGTGTTCAATTTTCCGGTTTTCAAGTTTTCTGGTTTTTGGTATCAAATTTTTTCACTTTTTAAATTTATTAGTTCAAAAGTTTCTCAACTTTCAAATTTTCCAGTTTTTTAATTTTCAGTTTTCTAGTCTTTCAGTTTACCGGTTTTCCAGTTTCCAGTTTCTCATTATACCCTGGACTTTTAGCATAGGGTATATTGTTTTTCTCACGATGAAAATATGTAACACCTCCGGAGGTATAGCATTGTATATATATAAATGATCAGGGTCACCTGGTTCGCTTCGCTTCGGCCTGGTTGTCTGTAACTCTTGAATGACATTAGCAAGTTGAATTTTTTCTTAATATGTTGCTAGTAAGATCTAGTTGATTGGTATTGAAAATGGGCGACATCCGCTACAAGGAACCCCTACCTCCTCTACAAATGAAACTTCAAATAAGCGTTAACTTTTGATACAATGAAGCCAGTAACTTGAAATTTTGGTCAAATATTCAAGGTAGGATTGATATTGAAAATACGTAAAATCCGACCAGCGAAACCCCTACTTCCCCTACATATGAAACTTCAAATAAGCGATAACTTTCGACAGAATGAAGCCAGAAACTTGAAATTTTGCTTAAATGTTCGTAGCTTGATCTAATTGGTTGGTGGCAATGATGGGCAAAATCTGACCCAAGGAACCCCTACTTCCCCTACAAATTAAACTACAAATAAGCGGTAACTTTCGATAAAATGAAGCTAGCGTCTTGAAAAATTTGGCAAATATTTGTAGAATGGGTAAGTTATTGAATTGAGAATCCTCCTGAATGAGTGCCAACCTCCCCTATAACCTGGCCATAGAGGAAACTCACTTTTTATGCATATGGTTGTTGCCCATTGGTACTTTTGGTATCACCACTAGGTCTGTACAAGTCTAGGGTATATACGCTTTTCTTTGTTTCACAGTTTATTTTTAGTTTTTCAATTTTCAAGCTCTTAAATTTTCTAAACCAAATTCCAAATTTTCTTTTTCCTAGTTTTTAGATTTTTCAGTTTTTTAGTTATTCAGTTTTTTAGTTTTCCAGTTTTTCAGTCTCTCAGCTTTTTCAGTTTTCTTTTAATTTTTTTTTTTTAGTTTTTTAGTTTTTCAGTTTTTTCAATTTTATTAATTTCTCAATCTACCTGTTTTTTAGTTTTTTACAATAATTTATCAGATTTTTTTTGTTTTTTTTTTCAGTTTTTTTCTTTCTTTTTTCGTTTTGCAGTTTTTCAATTTTCCAGTTTTTCGATCTCCCAATTTTTAGTTTTTCAGTTTTACAGCTTTTCAGTTTATCAGTTTTTCAGTTTCCCATTTTTAAGTATTTTAGTTCTCCAGAATAAGTTTTTTTTCAGTTTTTTGGTATTAAAGTTTCTCAATTTTTCAATTTTTCAGTTCTCAGCCTTCCAGTCGTTCAGTTTCTCAGCTTGTCAGTTTTTAAGTTTATCAGTTTTACGATTTTTCAGTTTCGAATTAGTTTGTTTTTCGGTTTTTCAGTTTACTTTTTATCAGTTTCCCAATCTTTCAGTTTTTAAGTTTCCAAGTTTTGTCTGACTTTAAATTTTTCGGTTTTTATAATTTTAAAATTTTTCGGTTTCCCAGTTTTTCAGAATTTAATTTTTTCAGTTTTTAATTTTTCGGTTTTCTAGTCTTTCAGTCTTCCATTTGTTCGGTTTTTTAATTTTTTTAGTTTCTTAGTTTTTTGTTTCACGGTTTTTAAACTGGTCAGTTTTTTAGCTTTTCAGTTTTTAAATTTGTCAGTTTCTCAGTTTCCCAGTTTATCCGTATTTCAATTTATATTTTTTTGAGTTTTTCAAGTTTTCAATTTCTGAGATTTTTAGTTTTCAAATTTTTTCAGTTTTTCAGTTTTCAAGTTTTTAAATTTCTTAGTTTTCCAGTTAAAGTTCCTAAGATTCACAATTTTCACTTTCCTAGTTTTTTAGTTTTCCAATTTCTCAGTTTTTCGGTTTCTGAGTTTTCCAATGTCTTAATATAGTTATTAATTTTTTTTAATTTTTCAGTCTTGCAGTTTTTCAGTTTTCAAGTTTTCTAGTTCATCAATTTCTAAATTTTTCAATTTTCGATTATTTTTAGTTTTTCAATGTTTTAGTTTCTCAGTTTTCCAGTTTTCTAGTTTTGCAATTTCTCAGCTTTTAATTTTTTTAGTTTTTCACTTTTTGTGTTCTTCAGGTTTCGTGTTTCTAATTTTCCAGGTTTTCTAACTTTCCAGTTTTCAAATTTTCAGTGTTTGGGGGTGAAACTTATCACATTTTCATTGTATTGAGTCCGCCCGGAGCGTGACTACGCAAAATTTCATTTGATTTAGTCTGACATCCAGCGAAAAGACGTATTCATGTTGAAAAGAAAAATGCCGCTGCAGTGAGTAGCTTCATCTTCGCCTCAATGTTTTGTCAGCTATTTTTCTCCAACAAAGCGCTTTCGCCGCTTTCGAGACTTAAACTCAGTTTTCGGAAAAAAAATTGATGTTTAGGTCACCTCATTAGTCTATTGTAGGTAGCCAGCTTGCGAGTATTCCTGCACAAAAAAAAAACCCCAAAGCCTTTGCTTCTGTCTCCCAGAATATGAATGGACTTCAGCGAACCTTGTATACAAAAAAAGGTTTATTATCGAATTCACTCAACTTATGCCTGCTTACACCCTAAACTTAAAATTAAGCGTCTCATTTGTTAAAATACTTCGACCATATCCTGGTCCTCAATTTGGCGACGGTCGTTTCATACGTCGATTGGCCATCTCATGCAGATCCTGGAGGGCCAACGTTTTATTAATTTCTACAATATCCCTATTAAATTTAGCCGTTTCAAATTGCATTTCCAATATTTGTATGCGCATTACATGTTCCTTGGCTTGCATTTCCATAAGCGCCCGAATTTGTGTCTTGAACTCATCTTCATCATTCGCGCCGCTCGACCCTTTTCCACGCGATATCGAGTGACCCTGCTCCTGCTGTGCTTGTTGCTTACGCAAAGCACTGATTGTCTCCAGAGTTGATGCCATGTTGCTTACAGTGAAGGCAGGATTCGCATAGAGTGGATCGGCTATTGAAGTAGTGTGTAGCGAGCTTCCACCGTCCTGATCAAAAGAATTGTCCGACATCCGATCGGTTTCAACATCCCGATCGCTGCTCGTTTCTTCCTTTTTGATCTCTACGCAACTGGTCCTCTCGCTGTAACATTCAAACCAATGAAGTCACCACTGAACTACTTATTACAAAAAAGCAAGCCTTACCTTTCCGAATAATCCCCATCCGCACCATCACTGTCCAATGCTAAAGGAACTTTAGAATAGTCAACTTCGTCCAGAGCCTCGTTCTTACACATCCGTTTCGCCTCCTGCATAAAATCCCAGATTTCAAAAACAAAGGGTGACGGGCGTTTTTGATCGGCCACCGCCGGACCGTAGCGCAGTACACGATTGTTGTAGTCCATGATTTCGGTACGTGTTAGAGCTGAAAGTTAGACAAACAGAATATAAGTAACTGCGGTTGGGCAATGCAGAAAGGACCTACATACCTTTCATTCGTCGCCATTGCTCTTTGAGACGAGTGCATGTCCGATCGTTCCCGAATTGAGCCGAAAATCGTTGATGTATGATTTTCCAGGCTCGATTTTTCAAAGCCGTAAGACCTGCATCGAGACGTTTGTTTTCAATGATGCGCATGTCCTTGCGGCATAATTCGAGGAGGTAGCGTTTTTCGTGATGAGCCCAGTTCTGGGTTCGTTCGCGTTTTTTGTACATGTTCATTTTCTCTGAAACTGAAAAATAAAAACGGATTTTATAAAAAGGATCTTTAGAAATCTTGGAGATAATGAAGTTGATCTTTCATCGGACACACAACATCTGAGGACAAAATAGGGATTTCTCTTGAGCTTCTTCTCAGATGGTAATCTGACGAGAGGCTATAGGTCCTATCGGCGAGCTCGTCAGAAAGCGTTGTCTTCATCATCACGACTACTGTAGAAGCTGTAAGGATGCCAATCAGAAGGAGCAGTTTTTACTGGTAGGAGGTAGAAAATGCTAGGTTTCTCTGGAGTTTTTCAATATCCCAGCTAGAAACTCAATTAAGTCAGTGAAAAAGTAGAAATCGAAATTTGACCTCCCTCCTTTCTGCTAAAGCACAACCATGAATGATGGAAGCTGCTTTTCTCTTCAATAACGCCTTTACCACATTTCACCAAATCATTTTAAGGAAACTGTCGTGCTTACCAATAAGCAAGTGCTCACACAATAGCCGCGTTCGTTCGTTCTCGGACCGAACACGGGAGCAAAAGAACCATACGGATATACGCGGAATGAACTTAAACAGCCACCATACAGATACTTCGCCGTCGTGGGAGCGAATTGCGGACTCAGCATACATTTGGAGAAAGGCGAAATAAGTTGACATTCAATTGACTTTCAACTTTGATCCGATGAGATCCCATACGAGACTTGGATTAAAACCAGTCTGTCGTGTTATATGAAAATGTCTGTGATCCGTTGAATCGGAAGCACCCATAATCAAGTTAGTATGCTGTCTCTTTAGCGATAAGGATCAAGCCCAGTCCAAACGATTAATTTACATGTTGATTGCCTTGCCTTCCAGGGCATGGGCGGATCAACATCTCCTGAACTACTTCGCTCTTTAAGATCTTTAAAACTGAAATTCTTCTACGAGCGTCAGATTTCAGCATAGTTTTGAGCCAATGTGCTCGATGGGCCTGAACGCAGCCACCCTTCTCAGATTTAATACCCAAAACCGAAACACCCAAAACCAAAATCTCTAAAACTAGAATCAACAAAACCAAGAACCCCAAACGAGCGTAAAGTTACAGCACAGTTTTCTGTTAGTGTTCGATGCCTCCTCATTCAATCATAGCTTTATGGGTCCACAGACAACCATCACCCCCTCTCCCTCCCCTTTCTGATTTTATCCCAAAACCGAAACACCTAAAGCTGAAATCGCTCCCAAACGAGCGTCAGATACGAGCACAGTTTGCAGTTTACGCTCGACGAGAAAACAATTTCCCCCTCTCCGCTTCTATTTCCTAAGCCGAAACACCTATGAAACTAGAATCCTCAAACGAGTGTCAGTTTTCAGCGCAATTTTAAGCTATGTACGTATAAACTGAAGTAACAAGATTTCACCGTATTTCGAACATTTTGAGTCTAGGGAGTTTCGGGATTTCTAGATCTTGGGATATCTCTAATTTGAGGATTTTGTGACTTGGTATTATAAACTACACTGCTAAGACATTAAATCATAACTCGAGCAGTAAGCTGAATGAACCCTCCAGCATCGAAATGGAAACTGTCGAAACCAAAATCCCCAAAATCTGAATTCTTCCCACCCCTCCCTTTGCATACCACCGAAAGCCCAAAAACCAAAATCCCTAAAATCGAAATTCCAGAAATCTGAATACCTTAACAAGCGTTAAATTTCACTGCAATTTTGAATTGTTGCGAAATCTAAATGGCAAGCTTTTCATAGTTTTCTATGATTTCGAGTTTGGTGATTTTGAATTTTGGAGATTCTAAGTTTGTGGGGTTTTGGGTGTGGAGATTTTTATTCCGTCCATTTTTCCTAATTTGTAGCAACAAACGCCCAGTTCGGAACCGAATGGTGTTCTCGAGAATAGCACAGTAGTCTCTTTCAGGGTTCGCGGTCCAAACTCTGAATGGAACCAGCTAGAGGGTCCTTCCTCAATTCTCAGGAGTTTCCCTAACGGCTCACGAGCTTCTTGGGTATTACGTCATTGTGTGAGTTTTTGTCACAGATAGCTATGTTGCCACCTCCATTACATAAGATAGTCTAGTCTGGCAGACTGGTCATAAACTACAATATTACTTTGTTTGTTCCTTGGTGTGATTCAAAAAGAACTCCCACGATTAATGGTAATTCAAATGTAATTCAAAACTACTTATTGTTCATTTCAGTATAATCAGCGATTAATCGCCCAATAAAAAAAAAAGTAATCCAAAGGAGTCACGATCCCAATCAACATTCCTAATTCTTTGCAATGACGTAATTTTCCAAAGTAATCACTGCACTATAAAATATGCCTCCCTACATTAAGTACCTGAGTTTCTAACGATCTATATTTCAAAATTATATTCTAAACCAAAAATATATATTTTCACAGAACAGAGATTAACTACGGAGTTCGGGAATCGGGTGTCAACGAACTACGTACGTACATGAAATTTAAGAGCCCCCCCCCCCCCCCCCCATATGAAACTTAGCCGAAATCTTCCAAACGGCTTTAAATACGATCTAACTTGTTGAGAATAGGTAAGCTAGTAAGGCATACATATAAGATACAATTATTTAGTTTATCTGCCCCCCTTCGCCGCTTCTAACTATCCGGCTAACTACACAGGCTTATGATTAACTCGTAGTTACGATAGTCTCCCCTTGAGATTTTAGTAAGTAGATCTCTGTGTATTTTCGCCCCAAAATAGATACCAGAAAAATATATATAAATGTGTTTAATCACTTTCCAGACTTAGTCATTCAGATACGTACATATATTATGCCGATTTTTAGTTCACTGACACGTTTAGCCGTTGTTGTGAGTACTAAGTACGAGTATGTACCTCAATGCCTGGCATTGTTGGTTTACCGTGTACGAGTATCTGTGAGCTGCGCCGTGATTTTAATCCAACCTGGAAGAAAAAGATTGTTTTATTGTTAGACGAGCTAGTTATGGGCATGATCTATGCGCATGATTCTCATGAAGAACACAACTCTAGTTTAGTTACTTACTGCTTTATTGTTGTTTAGCACATTGCTAGCCGTATGGACACTAGAAATTAGTAAGCAGATTACGGATCGTGTGTATGCTATAGTGTTCTGCCGAAAAATACGCACTTAGTAAATTTGGTAAACAATTGGATAAGTCGATGAAGTGAAATCTTAAAAAGTACTATTTTCTACGAAGGCCCTTGGAACGAAACCTCAAAGCTATATCCCGAACCTTCACGGTCGTTTGCTCTGCATTGTCGCGATATTGCCGAGCGGTTTCGGTTACGGCTCGTCAAAAAAAATTAGAGTCACCCCGCTAACACCCATTTCATCCATTCTCTCATTTATTGCAAAATGTCGCCGAACGTGGGATCGGAGAACGTACTGTTAGCATCGTTTGGCTCTGCGAATTATCCCCCCCCCCCCCTCCCGTCACCACCCCCACCCCTCATGATGAAAACAGGTCCCATTTTTTAGGTTCATTATGAATTATTCCCCCATTTAAAATGAAAAAATATCCCAAAAAGGATGAATTTTGTAAAAAAAAAAAGAATTTAAAATGCCGCCAAATTAGAGGGCATAATTACCATAAAAAAAAAACAAAATCGATTGTGAACAATGCCCTAAAATTTTATTTTGATATTTAACATTGAAGTGGCGTCTTGTATGATGGCTCGGAACATTCCTGTTTCGCAACAAACAGGAGAACTCTTGAAGCAGAAAGAGTGCTATTTGGATGATGGCCTTCCTAAGGTCACTACAATTCCCTTGAAATAATAAGTTAAGCGTGTTCTAAACAATAACAATTTATTAACACGAAAAGGATCACAATGAATTCAAAACGCATGTATCGTTTCCGAGTTCCGACAGACAAGTTAAAGATGATTTTTCTCTTCGATGATGACAGCGCCGCTCTAGTGGTAGGAAGTGGCGTGAGGAATCGTCACAGAAATGGATGTTCTGCTGTATGTCTACGTGAGACATCCTGTTGAAGTGATGCACTGTCGGTATGAGTCGAAGGAGTCGCAGATGCTCGCGGTTGTCCAGGCGAGGCTTGGTCCAAGTTTTGCTTAAAGTGTCTAACCGTTGCTGTAGAGCTTGACATGGCTGACTTTGTGCCCGTTGTTTTCCTTAATATTCGTTGCTGTAGCGTTAGTGGCAGTTTCGTTTTTGTCCGATGCGATAGCGTTGATGGCAGTTTCGTTTTTGTCCGATGCGATAGCGTTGGTGGTGGTTTCCTTTGAGTTCTTGCTGATGTTGGGCCTCACAAATTTGTGGTGCAACTATTGAAGGGTGGCCTTGCCGCTCGAGTGGGAAAGTCCGCGAAACGTGGCAAACGCTTGTTGACGCAGCTCCGTAGTCATGTTTGGTCCTATGTGACCAGTTGAGATGTCACAGAAAACTTTTGATGAGCCAGTTGTTAGCGGTTGTAGTTGGAGTGAGCTGCTGTTGCTGTTTAGAAGGTCGCGAAGTTCGTTCCAGTTGAGCGTCGAACGCCGTAGCGCTGTTAGCGGTTGCCATTAAGTCTGTTGCCGTAGCGTTAGGATCGGATTGTCTGACGGGTTACGGTGTTCGTTGAACCGGTATGGTGCTTGTATGTCCATCGTCCAAACATACTAGCAGAATGTCAGGTTGCACACATTAAATACCACAGATGTACTTGTTTTTATGTGTGAGACTGCCGCTGCTGTATGCTTTGAACTGGATTTAAGTAGTTGTAGGTTAGCGTTAGCGATAAGACAGTTTCGAAAAAGGCAGATAGCTGTAGCCTGAATGGCTAACCAACACTTAAGCGTCTCAGGTTTAGTAGGATGGAATGACTTGCGTTATTGGATCTACAATATAGTTGTGTGAACTCCAGCACGTTTATTAAACCATCTTAAGCAGCCATTTTCCAAGGCCATCCCCTGAATAGGGTTAAGCGATGTGCTGATATCTCGTCCTTGTAAAAACCACTCCACGTCAAGAAACCTGGAACAAAAGCTTCGGATTGGACGGATCAACAACGACGACCACGTAAACGACTAACAGATTATTCTTTCGGATCCTGGAAAGTACGCTCCCTGAACAAACCGAGAAGGCCCTCCTTCAACAGGTCGAAAAGTACAAACTGAGCATTACTGCAGTCCAGGAAACAAATTGTCTTGGCAGCGAAATCGATGACAAGAAATCGCACACAATTTTTACAAGTGGCAAACCATCGGGCCGCAAGGAGTTTGGAGTAGCATTTATAGTTAACAATCACCTCAAACCGCACATTACTGACTTCAAACCCATAAATGAATGGCTGTGTGCGATTCGTATCAAGACTCGATTCTTCAATTTCTGGCTCATCAATGTGCATGCCCCCACTGAAGTTAAAGAAGACGCAGTAAAAGACGAGTTCTACGCCCGCCTTGAGACTCTCTTCGACTCACTTCCAACAAACGACGCGACGTCAAATTGTGTTGGGAGACTTTAACGCGAAAGTCGGAAATGAAAGTTGGCACCGGGGGACCACTGGAGGCCACAGTCTCCACGAAAAATTTAACGACAACGGCCAGCGACCTATGGACTTCGCTTGCAGTAGGAATCTAGCCGTAAGCTCTGCGTGTTTCTCGCATCGACGCATTCACAAGCAGACCTAGAAATCTCCGAACGCAAATACCGTCAACCAAATTGATCACGTCCTCATTTGCAGGAGATGGGCGTCCAGTGTGATAGATGTCCGCTCCTATCGAGGAACAAACTGCGACTCAGATCATCACTTGATGAAGACGACCTACAGATGTAGAATTTCCTCAGTGCACCAATCGAGAATCAGCCCTCCCAAAATCTTTGCGGTTGATAAGCTTCTGAGCGATGCTACGGCGGTGGCGTATACTACCGCCTTTGAGGAAGGACTATCGCCTATGCTACACAACATCAGTAACACAGACGTCCATGGGTTCTGGGAAGAACTTAAGGGTACCAGGGATGTCGCAGAGAAGCCCGGCGAGCGCGAAATGACTGGTTCCACGAAGAATGCAAAAATTCACTCGACGCGAAAAACGAGACCTACAGACAATGGATTCAACGAGGAACCAGAGCCAGGAGAGAAAACTATGACGAACTACGGGGAATATCGAATAGAATAATTAGACGTAAGAAACGTAAATACTTTGACGAGCAGTTGCTGAATATAAACGAAAACTTAGCTAATGGGAATCACAACGGACAATCATAGCCACCCTTTAACCTAACCTAACCTAACCTAGCTAATGGGAACACCAGACATGCGTACAAACTAGTAAATACAATTAAGAACGGCTACCAAGCCAGGACTAACCTCTGTAAGGAGAAGGATCGAAACATCATCAGCGACACCGATGACATTAACAAACGATGGGCTTTTTCTTTTGAAGAGGTTCGGAACCTACCATCTAACATTCTCACACAAGAAGCTCTCGACGATATTGTTGTTCTTGGCCCACCCATACAACCCTCGACAGTAGAGGAAGTTGATCTCGCGTTGCGGTCACTAAAACGAAATAAAGCGCCGGGCTCTGACGAGATTCCAGCTGAATTGCTAAAATTCGGTGAAACGGTTCTAGCTAATGCCATACATCAATTAGTCCTGCGAGTATGGGAAGACGAGGAGATCCCAGACGATTGGCGCAGAAGCATCATCTGTCCAATTCACAAAAAGGGAAATAAACTACGGTGTGAGAGCTACAGGGGCATATCACTAGTTTGTACGTTCTATAAAATATTGGCATAGACGTATACCAAATCTTTGTCGACTTCAAGCAAGCATACGACAGTATGGATCGTGGAGTGCCGTACAACATGATGCTGTAATTAGGTATTCCAGCAAGATCAACTTCCTCTTCTGTCGGGGGTTGTATGGGTGGGCCTAGATCAACAATATCGTCGAGAGTCTCTAGTGTGGGGATGTTAGATGGTAGATTCATAAGTTCTTCGAAAAAGAGGCCCATCGTTTGTTAATGCTATCGGTGTCGCTGATGATGTTTCCATCCTTTTCCTTACAGAGGCTAATCCTGGGTAGATAGCCGTTCTTAATTGTATTTAAAAAAGTATTCGGTTTTTGTCTGGTTAGCCTTAAGACCAGCTCTCCGGCCAAGATTTAGATCTGGTCCAGCGCCGATTGCACAAGGTCTGATGAGGTTTGAGGGAAGCTACCTCCCACAAGTACCAGAATGTCATAAACATATGCCACCACCTCAAAATCACTGGCTCCTAACCTCTCCAGTATTTCGTTGACCGTCAGGATCTAGAAGAGAGGGATAATATCCCTCCTTGCGATGTACCTGTACTAACTGTCTTCTCTTTTTTGACCGCCAAAAAGTGGCCTCGATTTTCCCGTTGCTGAGTAAATCCGACGCCAAAGTCGTTAGAGTTTGGTCAGCCCCAAAACGGGTCATGGCATTAATAATGCTCGTCACAGTGACATTGTTGAAAGCCCCTTCGATATCAAGAAAGGCTGCTAGCGTACATTTCTTTTGTTGTAAGAATTTTTCTATCGTCCCGACTACTTTACTACAACTTACTTACGAATGTGGGAAACCAGCAGCCTTTCTAACGTTTCTAGCGGAAAAGATGTTAAGCTGATTGGCCTGAAGTCCTTCACATTATAGTGATTGAACGTGCCTGGTTTCGGAGTAAAGACCACTCGTGGCTTAGTCCATTGTTCGGGTGTTGTCCCAAATCGTAGGCAAGCGCTATAAATGCGATGCAGTATTGGGGTAATGGACCTGTCTGCTCTTTGGAGCATAACTGGCGAAATTTCATTGATCAATGTGGCTTTGACGGGTTTGAAAGTCCGTACTACCCACTCAATTTATAGCTAGTCATTACTTCAATTATCGGTTGTTCCGACGTCAGATGGGCCATGATCGGTTGTTCATCCAAGCGTGCCTCGTTAGCTGACTTCGGAAAGTGGGCTTCCAGTAGCATGTCCAGGCACTCATTTAGATCTTCTGCCCAGCCCCCATTTTCAGGAGGGCAAACATAGAGTCACTGTAAGTATCTTCCTAAGTCTGGCAGCCTCTGTACATCCCAGAATATTATCACAGAATTCTCTCCATGGGTCACGTTTAGATCGTCTTATCTTCTTTTTGAAAAGAGATAACTCCATTTTGCATCAGTACCAGCTCGCCTTACTGAACCACCTTGCGTTGTTGAATACACTCCGTGCGATGCGTCTGGATTCCGTAAGTTCACCATTCCACCATAGGGCGGCGTTTTACCGTGTGGGCTTTCCCAGGCAAACGTCTTTAACATTTTGATTCAAGAATTTTTATTAGTTGGTTATCTATTCACTGATTTGCCCTGGAGTCGTTAGGTCCAGGCCTTCCAATGCTGCAAAGTATCGCCTTGTTTTCCTCGTGTAAACTTCACATTGTGCTGTTCTTGTGTTCCAAAAACATTTAATAGCCATCTCAGAGCTCCCGATATCCCAGCATAACCACTGGTGGTCCGAGAGTGACGGAAGGTCTGAAACTTGCCAACCTCGTATCTTCCCCATCATACCTGGGGTTGCCAAGGTAATATCAATTACCTCCGCTCTGTTTCTATTAATAAAAGTGGGTTTGTTGCCAGTGTTGACTGTGCTGAGGTTAGTTGAGACTAGAAATTCTCTTTTGTTTATGTCAGTGCTCCCCCATATCTCATGGCGTGCGTTTACATCGCAGCCGATGATGACTTCGGCTTTCGTCGCTGCATCGGCTACTTTCTGGAGTCCTGGCGTAATCGGTTTCGCATCATACGGGAGGTAAACGGCCGACAGCAGGCAACTCTACGCGGCAGTGTTACCTGTTCGCACTTCCCAGTGCACTGTAGCTGTGTCTCCATTGTTACGGAATAAAGATTACATTTAGTTCTTTTTTGGCGACAATACACATTGTCACTCTGTCGCTGCCCGTTGGTTGGAAAATGCTGAGTTTACTGGAAAATCCACAGGCCGCAAATTATACAGATGCGGTTCCTGTATGTGTCCCTGGCTAAGGTGCCGAAGCAGGGTGGCCGTTGCCGCTCTGCTCTAATGCAGATTTGATTGGACCACCCGCATTTCGATACGCCGCAGGTCAATTTTTATGAATATCCTCTTCAATTTGACGTGGATCAACCCCCCTTTGGCCCGTATTTTATTCCCAGACCCCCTGTCTACTCCCATCACAAGCACCATTTTTGGTGCTCCGATGAGATCCGCTTTCACGGATTAATTTTTTTAGTTCCACTGATTGAAAAAATCTCCAGTGCGATACAGCATGGTCTGGGTCCTGTCGTTTTATAAGAGACAAATCCCCAGACGCGTTGGAGTGGGGAACCTCCACCTTGGCTGTAATTAGCCCTGGTATGGATGACTCCTCCACTACCGCCAAGCCCGGAAGATCGTTAGCGATCCTTCCACCGATAGATTGAAGCCAATCCGCAGAGTCTCTACAGCTCACCGCTATGTGGCCACGAACAATGTGGCGGCCTTCAAAGCGGGGCGATCTCACCTCCGGTGACATGGCGAACTCTAGCAGTTTTTCGGAGACGCGATTCAGGACTGTTTTAGCCACGTCATCACCGGCCCGCCATTCGAGCTGACCAAGTTTATTGACAACAGCCAGCTTCAGGTGACTCGCGGCCACATTTCTAAAGGAACGGATCGTTGTCTCCTGTCGCCGCTTTTTATTTGTCTTACTGCATGTGGAAGGTTTCTCCTCCGATCGTTAGTGCTTGGTAGCAGGGGTTGGTTTCGTCGAAGCTTCCGTGGGTTTAGGTTCGATTTCACCGCTTGCTTGCCCGCACTCTTCGCCTTTCTCTGTCTAGTGCGTGGTTCGCTCCGTTTCTCGCCTTTAGTGGGTCTAGCCGCCGCTTCCCTACCAGCAGTTTGCGGTTCCGAGGTTCCGCAACTGTCCGTCTGCGTTACAGCACTTCTATGTCCATTGGACTCACAATAACAATCAGAGTGGAGCTCTCGTTCACCTCCAAGGTCAGCGAACTCTCGTTCATCTCGCACTATACCGGTGACCGCGAGATTTTAGAACTTCTTTGGAAGGGGTGCTGTTTTGGTGACTTCTCGCCAGGGGTACCGGCTGGAAGTTGGATTTTTTTTTTAGTATTTTTTGAGTACCCTTTTCCCCCGGTTTTTGAGTTTTTTTACGGTTTTCCTCGATTTTTTAGTACCGGTTTTTTATATCATGGGTCGGTTTTTAATGGTTTGTAGTATTTTACCTGTACTAAAAACAATGAAACTGGTTTAGATTGTGATTTGTAGCAAATTGAAAATCAATTTGAAGTTGAATGAAGAGAGATTCGAGAGGAAGTTGGATTGGAAACAGTATCGTGTGACGTTTGAAGCCAGTTTTATTATTGGGTGAAACCTGAGAGTAGGAAGATATCCAGAGGGGTGGTCACCTCCTACAATCTGTACATTGATTGTATCTCAAATTTGTTTGCTTCCCCTTGTTTCCCTTGTCTAATGGTCTTGTCTCGACTGTCAACTGGAAGAGGTAACATACGCGATCATATGCAACTACTAAGCTACTACCACAAACCATATAAGAACCGATAGGGAGAAAACCGGCTCATCGTTTAAAAAACCGGTACTCAAAAACCCGGGAAAGAAACGGTAGTAAAATAGCATAGCAGTATGTACTAAAAAATACCGGGAAGAAAACCGGTACTAAAAAAAACGGTACTCAAAAAACTTAAAAAAAAGGTGTTAAAAAATCAGGACAAAAACCGGTACTGAAGAAACCGAAACCCTAGAAACGATACTAAAAAGCCGATTCTCAAAAAAACCGGTATTCAAAAATTCGGTACAAATACAGTAACAGTACAGTCCCTATACCGGTACTGAGAAAAAGCGGAAACCGGTACAGAAACCTGTGTACCGAACAGTCCTACTCACAAGTCATTTCACTTGTTGCGCTGATCGCTATTCACAAACTCGGTTGACGACGCGCCGTTAGGATTCTCATTATTGACGCATTTTTATCAGAAATTTTATGGTATAAATTCTGAATAGAGCGATTTGTTTTCGTACATGATCCTAAACTACCTACTTAAACTGGATAAAAAGGAAGGCACTGCACGAAAATTGGCATGTTTCTACAGACAAACCAATTTTATTAGACATTAGACAATTTTATACACAATTCTCAATTCAGTTCCACTGCGACCTGATATATAGTATACAAAATCGTCAAATCATCAAATTCTACGGTTAACATGATCGCTCTTGATCCACTTCACAGACAAATATATACTTACACAGTAACTGCTATTGTCAACGACGCACGGTAGCAAATGTTAAAAATCCAAATTCAAGACGCGCCGTGATGAATCCAGATCTTTCACATCAATTTCATCACACTTCAACTTTTCCAACTTAATTAACACATGCGCTTATCAAATATGTTTAACTAATGACACACACCGCCGGCTATGCTAGAAGCTAACCCTCGTATTGATATCACTCATCACTCCTCAACTATTTCAGGCCACGAAAATCACAATATCAGCACCTTTCTTCACTTACTAAACACCTTCGCCACTTGGATTGAAATCGTTGAAATCATAATGCAAATCCTCAAGTCAAGTCCACAAAGTCTTAGTTCGTTCTGAATATTGGATTCAAATATGTACTAGACACGTATAGATAGATAGATACAAAATAAATGTTCATACAATAATAATGTTCTGGAAAGATACTCACACCGGTAAAGAGATACTTGTTTATTGTAACTTAGATTTGGTGGTTCTATAATGTGATCTTAGTCATAGTGACTATAATTTCTGCGGATTAACGTCTGCTTGGGAATTTCAGGTAGTTGGAGTTCATAGTTAGTCGTCGTATCTTTGGTCGAGCGACGATGGAAAGATAGAGCAGTGGAAAGATAAATACGAGTATATCAGCCCCATTTGAAGATACACATTTTAATGTCGGTAATATAACAAGAGTGAAGTCGAATCTAAAGAATGACAAAATGCAGAAGTAGTTATTATATGAATCAGCGTTTAAAAATCTTTTTAATCTCCGACCCGCATTTTTTGTATTTTTTTTATACAGCCCTCTTTCATAAATTAAAAAAAAAGTTGTCTTTATTATTCCTACTACTCGTAATTGCCTTAACCCCTCCAGTAGGACATGGGCGAGTCACCATCTCTAGCGATGCCTTGTTAACGTTTCGTTAGCATATAAATTTCGGTTGGTGCAGTTGCTAGTTTACAACTACTATCCAATGAAAAGTCACTGTGTTTATCCACGCATAAGCGCATTTTATGATTTTAAGAATAAAGTCAAGTGGGTCATTGCGAGTCTAAGTCAAAAATCACTCAAACTCGCTCTCCACTACCACACAAAAATTATCAGCTTTAAGCCAATTCATCCTCCTGTCAGTTGGTTTCGTCCACACCATGGATTTACACTTCAGGAGCTACCTTAATTCATGGGCCATGGGGAAAGAGCTCGACCAAGCCAGGGGCTTGTATTCCGACCTAAATCAGAATACGTCCGTGAGTGGAATGCTGACACCTTATATAGTGTGCATTACACGACACGAGTGCGAATTTTCATCAAATGAAAAGTCGCTGTGTTTATTCACGCATAAGCACACTTTAATGTTTTTAACAATAAAGTGGAGTGGATCATTGCGAGTCTAAGTCAAAAATCACTCAAACTCACTCTCCACTACCACACAAAAATGATCAGCTTTAAGCCAATTCATCCTTCTGTCACTTGGTTTCGTCCACACCATGGATTCACTCTTCAGGAGCTACCTTAATCCATTGGGAAGCAGCTCGACCAAGCCAGGGGTTTGTATTCCGACCTAAATGGGAATACGTCCCTAAGTGAATGCACTGGGCGGTTCGATTCCTACTGAATACAGTTGTCTTAGATAAAAAAAAGGGGATTTACGTGTCGGACTATGAGCCCACTCAGCTGTCAAATGAGTACCCATTTGTGGTAAATAATTCGGTTGAGCGTGTTACCGATCAAATGCAAAGACGACCGAGAGCTCGTTGGGAGAGCTCAGTATATGCGGACGCCGAACAGCTACTGGGCTTCCAAAATTGAAGGAAGCGGTCACGTAACCGAGATAATTAGAGGACAATGATCCAGGCGGCCAAGGCCCGACATCGGGTTGTTGCGCCGCGATGATGAGGGTGTTACCGATCACACACCTCTGCGCAAAATACATCGCCACGATCCACAGTGGCCAAAAATCTAAAAAGGTTGTCCAAAAGTAGAAAACATAAAGGCATTAAGTTGAAAATCTGTACTCGTGGGTTTTTTGAGTCGCTAATTGTGAATCCGAAGTCTAAATTGTATGAAACAAAACAGGCGCTCTAGAATGGGAACACTTTTTTCGATAAATACATTCAAAATAGCTACTGTCCAGGGTTTTTGGGATGTGAAACGAATCCGAAATCAAAATTGAAAAAAAAACCGGAGTCCGAAGCGTACATACCCTAGACTTGTACAGACCTAGTGGTGACACCAAAAGTAATAATTGGCAACGACCATGCATTCAAAGTGAGTTTCCTATATAGCCAGTTTATAGGGGAGGTTGGCACTCATTCAGGGAGATCTTGACCATTCTCAAAATGAATTAACTAACCCATTCTACAAATACAATATTTGTTGAATTTTTCAAGTCGCTAGCTTCATTCCATCGAAAGTTATTGCTTATTTGAAGTCTCACTTGTAGGGGAGGTAAGGGTTCCTTGGGTCGGATCTTGCCCATCATTGCCACCAACCAATTAGATCACCCTACAAACATACAAACAAAATTTTAAGTCTCTAGCTTCACTCTATCGAAAGATATCGCTTATTTGAAGTTTCGTTTGTAGGGGAAGTAGGGGTTTCGTTGGTCGGATTTTCTGCATTTTCAATATTAGCCGACTGGATCCTACTACAAACATTTGGCCAAAATTTCAAGTTTTAGCTTTATTTTGTCGTAAGTTATCGCTTGTTTTAAGTGTCATCTCTAGGGGAGGTAGGGGTTCCTTAGGTCGGATCTAACCCGTCTTTAATGCCAACTAAGTCAATCTCACTTCAAACATTTGACAAAAATTTCAAGCTGCTGGCTTCATTGTATCAAAAGTAATCGCTTATTCTAAGTTTCATTTGAAGGGCAGGTAGGGGTTCCTTGGGTCGGATCTTGCCCATTTTCAGTGCTAACTAAGAAGACCTTACTACCAACATTCTACCAAATTTTCAACTTGTTAGTGTCATTCTATCGAAAGTTATCGTAATTAAAATAATATTTAATTTTTTGAATTTTGTAGGGGAGGTAGGCGTTCCTTTGATCTGATTATGCCCAACTTCCCAAAAACTTAAGCAGCTTCCCACCCCAGGGTTACATGCCAAAAATCAGATGTCTACGTTAATTGGTTCAAGAGTTATGGACAAAAAACCTGAAAAGTAGGGTAGTACGGGGCTCTTTGTAAGAAAATTACCGTTAGTTTTCAACTGATCGATTTTATTTTTCCAGGGGAGTATAAGATTACCATCACGAGCAATCTACCAAAGCTAGAGGTTTTCATGTTTATTTAATCGGGAGTTATAAATACATTTAATTATTTTACACATGTAGGGGAGGTAGGCGCTCTCTTGGCCTGATCATGCCCATTTTCAATACCAACCAACTAGATCATACTTCCCACATCTAGTCAAAATTTCAAGGCTCTAGCTTCATTCTATCGAAAGTTATCGTGCGAACGGACAGACAGACAGACAGACAGACAGACAGACAGACAGACAGACAGACAGACAGACAGACAGACAGACAGACAGACAGACAGACAGACAGACAGACAGACAGACAGACAGACAGACAGACAGACAGACAGACAGACAGACAGACAGACAGACAGACAGACAGACAGACAGACAGACAGACAGACAGACAGACAGACAGACAGACAGACAGACAGACAGACAGACAGACAGACAGACAGACAGACAGACAGACAGACAGACAGACAGACAGACAGACAGACAGACAGACAGACAGACAGACAGACAGACAGACAGACAGACAGACAGACAGACAGACAGACAGACAGACAGACAGACAGACAGACAGACAGACAGACAGACAGACAGACAGACAGACAGACAGACAGACAGACAGACAGACAGACAGACAGACAGACAGACAGACAGACAGACAGACAGACAGACAGACAGACAGACAGACAGACAGACAGACAGACAGACAGACAGACAGACAGACAGACAGACAGACAGACAGACAGACAGACAGACAGACAGACAGACAGACAGACAGACAGACAGACAGACAGACAGACAGACAGACAGACAGACAGACAGACAGACAGACAGACAGACAGACAGACAGACAGACAGACAGACAGACAGACAGACAGACAGACAGACAGACAGACAGACAGACAGACAGACAGACAGACAGACAGACAGACAGACAGACAGACAGACAGACAGACAGACAGACAGACAGACAGACAGACAGACAGACAGACAGACAGACAGACAGACAGACAGACAGACAGACAGACAGACAGACAGACAGACAGACAGACAGACAGACAGACAGACAGACAGACAGACAGACAGACAGACAGACAGACAGACAGACAGACAGACAGACAGACAGACAGACAGACAGACAGACAGACAGACAGACAGACAGACAGACAGACAGACAGACAGACAGACAGACAGACAGACAGACAGACAGACAGACAGACAGACAGACAGACAGACAGACAGACAGACATGTTTTAATCGAATCAGGAGGTGACCCTGATCATTTATATATATATACATTGCTATACCTCCGGGGCCTCCTTTAAGGTGTTACATATTTCCGTCGTGACAAAAACAATATACCCTATACTAAAAGTCTAGGGTATAACAAAATAGCGAATCCAGAATGGCAACACTGTTTTCAAAAAAATACATTCGATCTTCCTTAAAGTTATTATTTGAGAGTTTTAGGGGTCACTGATTGCGAATCTGAAATCAAAAATGTGAAAAATGAAATATCGAATACACCTGGCGATACAATTTTCGATAAATACGTTCATTCTTGCTGAAAGACACTACTCAGTGGTTTTGGGCTTGTTAATTACAAACCTGAAATCGAAATTGTAAAAGAAAAACGAAAACGAAAACAGCAGATCCAGAATGGCAGCACTGTTTTCAATAAAAATGTTAAATTTGGTTAAAAGTTACTATCCGGAGGTTTTTGTTGCTATTCTGGATCTCCCATTTGGTTTTTTACAATTTTGACTTCAAATCTGCAGTCAGTGTCTCAAAAATACCCGGATAGTGACTTTTACCAAGAATTGACGTATTTATGAAGAAAAAGTGTTGCCATTCTGGATCCCCCGTATCGTTTTTACAAGTTTGACTTCATATTCGTAATCACCCGACCCCAGAAACGCCCGGATATTACCTTCCAAGACGATTGAACATATTTATAGAAAACAGTGTTGCCATTCTGCACCGGCCATTTCGACTTTTTTTTATTCTGTGCGCGTCATTTCGATTTTTTTTTATAATTTTAACATCATATTCGCAATTAGCGACCTTAAGAACCCCCGAGTAACGAGTTTCAACCTAATATGATAATAATAGGAGACTTTAATCAGATTTTTGTGATTTGGTCCACTGTTCAAGGTCAAGTGATCCACTAAAGTACTTCTAAAATTCTTAGGAACAGATGCGGGCGGCAAGATTTATGATATGTCCAAGGTAAGGGTATAAACTAAAGAGCTCAGGTTAAATCAGAGTGGAAGCTAGTGGAAGTTTTTTTTTAAAGACTTTTTAATAATTGACTTCACTTAAGGGGGGAAACCACATTAGGAGGCTTATTTTCGCTAATGTTTTTGGGATATTTTTTTGGGTGGGAAGAATTAACTAGAATTTAATCAAATTTTGACATCATTTTACTCATATTTCGAACAACTTTTGGGATTTTTTTTTCTTAAGTAATTTAAGACAAAAATAACAAAATTAGGCACTGATGTCCGCAGAAGGTCGTAACTAGAGTTCTCCAATTGCGGGACGTGTAGCGATTCCAATTTTTATCCGAAATCAAAAGGTTTTAATTTTACGTTACTAACTTATTTTCTAATAATATGAACCTCAGTGTAAGTGAAAATAATGGAATTTAAAAATTTTGCAGGTGTTGGAAAAAATTATTTCAATTTTAATCATTATTTTTATTTCACTGATTATGCAAAAGAAAAAACACCCTTAAAAATAAAAGTCATCTTGAGAAAAACAGAATATAACCGAAATAATCCCTTTTGTTGATGCTTCTATACCGTTATTTGAAAACAAAGATGCAAAAGTGAGGTTCCGCTACAAGGCTACGTAAGTATTGTACATAAAGCGACTACTCCAGGTAGTGCTCCGCCGTACCTCCTCTGCGCTCGAGCCTGTAGACTATACCCGATTAGCGCTCGGTTCTATGTTCATAAAATCTATATGAATGCGAATTTCCTTTTGAAATTTTGGCTGCGTATTCTTGGATTGTTACGCTAAAAATTTATGCAATAAAAAAAAAGTGGTTTCCGGAACCTCCTAATGTGGTTTTCCCCCTTAATAAAATATTAAATCCAGCCTAAATTCTCCTTGTTAAAAAATTATTTACCTTATCCCATACCCAATTTACATGGGAATGAGTAGGCGAAATAAGGTCTGAATTAACCGAAATTAGTGTCATCGTATTTGGGGCCCCAGGGATTAATGGTGACATTTCCACCTCCGCTATACGACAAATTAAGCTCCCATCGGCATGGGGATGAGAAGAGGGGAAAACAAACGCGATGTATTCCGAAGTTCATACTTAATCAATTTTTATTTGGCAATTAGTAGTTACACCTGCTATTTTTAGCTGCTAATCACTATTGGATTTGGTAAACTGCTAATCCAAATTAGCGCTTACGTTCCAAAACTATTCCCTATAATTCTCGATGGATAGCTGGTACATGGAACTTTTTCTGCAAGCTACTTTTTTTCGGTATGCTTTCCTAAATTTGAGACGCCATCTGCCCGTCGTAATAATATGTAATATGTGTTGGTTATAGTTACTCTGCACTACAATCGATAGATACACCAAAATTAAATGTTTACTCATCCAAAACTGACGCACCAAATATTCTTGTCTTATTTTTAGTAGCAAAAATTGTTTAAACCTGAAACTTAAAAAATTTAAAAGATATTTTATGGATGTATCTACAATTGTACAATCGTAGTACATTTTGCCTTTGCTCAAGCATATCTTTAGGTGATGCATAAGATACAAATTTATCGAAGACTTAAATCTTAGGGTTGTATTGACTTAGCAGGTATCTGAACCAAACTTTCGATAGTGTGACCAGATGAGCTCAATAGTTGAGGTTTTTTTTAAGATAAGTCCCGTATATTCATGTTCGATGGAACTTAAGGAAAGGAAAGCAAGAGCAAAAAAAGATACTTTGCTGTTGCGGCAATCAATCCCTTGGCTCATGCTGGCATGTTGGACTTTTCGACGAAGATGTGGATTTGAGAGGAGAAATGCTTAAATTTAGGAAAAGAATAGAGTACATCAGCAACTTATTCTGAACCAAAGGGAAATTAAAAACAAGCTAGCCTTCGGCTAGCCGAAGGTATGATACCCTTCACGCGAAGCGACTTATGATGATTTTGCCACTTTGAAATTAGTAGTAAAACTTGTTCCGATTTCACTGTTCCTGTGAGAGGTATATGAAATAGTAGGCCGTATTCAACCAAATTTAGGGACGTGGTTTGGCAGTCAGTGTGATTGAATAATATGAAATTTGAAAGAGATATCTTCAGAAATAAAAACGATTTTATACCCTAGTTCTAACAAACACTTGCTTTTGGAAGGTTGTTCCTATGACAGCTATACGATAGAGTAGTCCAATTTCAACCGAATTTGGGAATATGATTTGAATAAAGATACTATTGATTAGTGCGAAATTTGAAAATGATATCCTTAGAAATAAAAAAGTTTTTCTCACAAAGACGAATTTTTGAACCGGTCGTTCCTATGGCAGCTATATGACATAGTAGTCCGATTCCGTTCGTTCTGACATATATACAGCCTGCAAAAGAAAGAAGGCTTTGAGCAAAATTTCAGGTCGATAGCTTTAAAACTGAGGGACTAGTTTGCATAGAAACAGACGGACAGACGGACAAAGCTTAATCGACTCGTCTCATCATACTGACCAAGAATATATACAGTTTAGGAGTATATGGTCGGAGATGCTTCCTTCTGTGCGTTGCAAACTTCATGACAAAGTTACTATACCCTATCACATCCGTGAAGGGTATAATAAAATAAATTTTTCCTGAGACGAGATTTTAGATTTTTTATTGGTAAATGTAGATTTAAGATAAAAGACAAATGCCGGAATAACATTAAATTCAGCATCGCCAATTTCCGGCTAAATTTAGAGGGAAGGGAGCGCTAGCGAAAGCTCTGTGCGTTGAGGCGTCAGTCCGTTGTCTCATCATACCGGTTCGGTCATTTCGAGTCCTGCCGCGTGACTATACAAAATGTTCGGGGCGGTAGTTCATTTCCGTTTCCTGTGGAGTTGATTGATGGAGCTCATCGCGCTTTCTTGAACTAGCGCCCCAGGAACTATCGTCCCAAAACGAAAATGTTCTTAGTGCCCTGTAAGCAGTAGGGTTTTAGGGGTGACCAAACACGTGCTAGAAAAATAATCGCAAGTGCGAGTTGACGAATTCATCTTTAGACGAGTTATGAACAAAGCAGCGGCCAGATTCATTCGTGCAGGAATGATTGGTACGATCCAACCTAACTTCCTAACATCACCCGCTAGATTGGCAGATGAGAGAGACTGTTTACAGTACTTTGATCCCAGCGATTCTAGAATCTGAGACCTATACATTAAAATCAAGGCAAGAGTCGTGCATAAAACAATTAAATGGAATTTCCACCTGAATAGCTGCAACCTTAAATCTGGTGTCCCCAAGCTATCGTCTATAGTATTAGCCAAAAACAAAGGAAACGTCGCCTTTGATTTTGGCAATAAAACAATCGGTGACCCCACTCAGTGTGCATTTCTAACAGGCAGTCTGTTGGCCATCCTCCTACCAACAGACATAAGCACAAAAATACCTAGAAGGATCCGAATGCTTTAATTTACCGCAGATGAGGTTGCCATCAAAAAGGCAAAAATTCAAAGCATCTGGATCTGGCATCATTTCCATGACTATGGTCAAGAATTTTAAATCGCCAGCCATTGTGTACCTAGCGACCACCCTGAACCTATCATTGTCGTCGTTAATGGTTCCCACAATATGGACAATTGGAAGGGTGAACCCCATATTAAAACCAAGGAACCAAAGAACCTGTTGCCAATACTCTTCAAGCGCTTCTCATGCATGTCGTTACGAACGATTCACCCGCAGCTAGCCAATCATCAACATAGCGTCAGGAGTATGCACACCACGACGATAGCCTTAGATACTATCATATCAAAAATGCAAACAGGCATAAATAAATCTTGTCCGTATCACAGAAAAATGCTGGTGGCTCTTGACCTGTCAAAAGCTTTGACACATTCAGTTACTCACCACTTCCGTCAGACATCAACTGTACATCGCTACTCTCTCAAATCAAGAAATGGATCGCTATCCACCTGACTGGCACACAGACTTATTCGAAATTCAAGGACAAGAAATCCAAGCTTAAGGGAATCAAATAGGGCGTCCCTCGTGGAGGACTATTATCTCCAACAATGTTTAATACCTATCTGTTTGGACTCCCAACACCACCTGATGGACTCCAGATCATCTCCTATGCTAACAACTATACATGGGCGAGGTGATCAACGGTTACCTTGGTGAACTTAGCACCTTCTTCGTCAACAAAAACCTACTGGTTTCGGTACAAAAATCTTCAGCGACTCTGTTTACTTCATGGACGAAGAAGGTAAAATTACATTTCGGCATATCGGTAGGCAACCAACCTATCGCCACAACAAACAACCCGAACTTAATTGGTGTCACCTTGGACAGCATGTTAATGGCTGCGCTCCTGCGAAGGAATCAAGTTTTCACATTTCTCGAATTCTCCTCTATAGGATTTCCCCTCCGGTAAAATTTGTACGGACAACTGTCATAAAAATGTTCCCCTCCGGATCTGAGAAGTATTCTGAACTCTCCTCCACTCATGGGAAATTACACCAAATACCTGGGCGTCCCCCACGCAAGTAAGCTTCTCTGGCAGGAGCACGTCAGGATCGTGGCGTACAGGGCCACTAAGGCCTTGTGGTATGTAGGCAATATGTAGGCAAAATGTGGGGAATCAGACCCCCTATACCTCTCTGGATTTACAAGGCTATTGTCAGACCAATATTAGAGTACGGTACTATAGTGAACCACCTGTAATGAACCATATTATGGTCTGGTAGTGCTGCTCCCACCGGCAGGTCGAAGCAGCACCTGATGAGTAGTAATCTGTTGGTGGTACAAGGCCAGAGGCTGAGGATCCCATTACACCCGGGCACAGATTCGACCGCGTGGGCGTCTGATCCGTCCGCCAACCATTCCGTCCTTATCGACCATTTTTTTTATTCCCCATTTTTTTCCTCCCTTGTTTGTGTTGTCGTCCCCAGGCCAATGAATTTTTGTTAATACGTAAAGGACAGGGGCAACGAGCGGCGGAAACCCCGCCCACATCTCCCGAACTGAGCTACAGCAAGCATAGGTCGCTGCTTAGCTCGTTGAGCACTGCCCGACCTTCACGGTCCACCTGATGGACTTTAGGCTCTGTCCCCAAGGGCATCTCCGGATGTCCACCAGACCGTCTGTTACAGTACGGTACAGCAGTCTGGTGGAAAAGAGCATTTACTGCTGCTGGCAAAACCATTTTACCAGTGACTTCCATGCCTAATGTCCATCTAGCGCTCGCTGTTGATGTACTGCTTAATCTAAAGCCTATACACATTCATATAAAGCTAAAGTGGCAAGACTTGTAGCATACAATGCTAATGAAGGGTTAAATCCAGTACAACTCGGTTGGCTTAATGACAATATAGTCACAAGAATGCCATCAGACCATCTTGTGAAAGAAATATAATGCAACCAACGGTTCAAGGCCGTAATATGGAACAAAGAGCACTTGCAGAATACCATTAAATGGTTCATGGATGGCTCGAAAACCAATGAAGGAACCAGGGCAGACGTTGTTTTCATAGTCAAGTTTTCCACTGTCTTTCAGGCGGAAGTGCATGCCATGCAATTTGGGTATATTCACTGACAGCTAGGCGGCCTTCAAAGCTCTGTTAAAAAGGACGACATCATCTAATCGTACGCACTTGTCAAAAGGCACTGCATAGAGTAGGCTCTCTTAATAGAGTAACATTACTCTCGGTCCCTGACTATGCTGGCATTAATGGTAATGAACAGGCAGACGAACTGGCCAGAACAGCTTCAGCTACACCCTTTTGCGGACCAGAGCCCTTTTGCCGAATTTCAACATGCATAATAAATAAATAAATAAATAACTGGCGCAACAGTCCAATTTGAACCACGGCCTCGAGATGAGTTAGCATCATCTCATTTTCTAGATCGTAACGGTTTTTGTGCAGAGGTATGTGATCAGCAACACGCTCAACCGAGTTATTTACCCCATAATGGGTACTCATTTAACAGCTGAGTGGGCTCATAGTCCGACACGTAAATCCCCGGAATCGAACCGGGGCCCAGTGCGTCGAAGGCGAACGTGCTAACCGTTGCGCCATCCGGACTACTGCATAATAAAGGAACTCATCAAAAACTGGGAACGCAGCGAAGCTGCTGCTAATTGGGACAATCAGCCAGGCCACAAAGCAGATCGACGGAACCGCTTAAGTTAAACCGGTATAAGGTTTGAACCATCTGTGACCTCCTAACTGGACACTCATGCTTGAGAGATCACTTAAAAATTATGGGAATTGTTTCGGACTCGAGCTGTCATTGCTGCGGTGAGGATGACGAGACATCCACCCATATTTTATGTGATTGCAACACATTGGCCCGGCGACTTTGGAGCCGCCTACCTGGAGGCTGATGATATCGCTTCAGTGTCACCGCACCTCCTGAGCAAATTTATTGTATTAGCTCGATCGACAGATATAGGCTTTATAAAAGACTCTGAGCACAATAGGCCATACGGCCTCAGTGCTCTGTACTCCGCGGGGTTCAACACCCAATTCACAATCTAATTTAATCTAATTGCCTCGCAGCTTCCACGCCAATTACACCTACAGCTCTACCGATGCCTCAATCTTTCTTGGACTCGATTTCGAAGGGGATGAAGCCGCTGCTGACACGTAACTAACACACAGACACATATACTAAAACTCGACGCGTTGCCACAATACGAACAACAACATAAACCTTGCGTCGTGGAGACACAGCTCCTCTGAAAGTTATATTTTTATTATAGACGATTTAAGGACCTAATCGATATATTTCTAACTTTTCAAAGCTTTGCTAGTTAGTTATACTAGAAACCCGTCGGACGCAACTTTAACTTACGCTTGTAGTTCAAGCCTTGGCCCGGAAAAATGGAAAAGGCGCAGCCTTCCTGTTTAAAGCATTGTCCCTACCCCCTCTGGTTTTTATTTCACTTGACCCACGTTGGGCGCCAGTTTTTAGTACGTAACCGTAAATTTACTAAAATGCATAGGCCCTACTGCTACTTCAATTACTACTCCAGGAACTATCATCCAGCAAAGAAAATGAACTATCACTCCAATTTTGGGACAATACTTGATTTAGAATTTTTGCCCCAAAAAAAAGGCGATTATTTGCACAAAAAATTAGGACCGCCTGAAATTCTTTTTAATTAAAAAAATAAATAACTGGCGCAACAGTCGAACTGGACCATGGCCTCCAGATGAGTTAGCATCATCTCATTTTCTAGATCGTGACGGTGTGTTTTGTGCAGATGTGTGTGATCAACGACACGCCCAACTGAGCTATTTATTTACCCCATAAATGGGTACTCAAGTAACAGCTGAGTGGGCTCATAATCTGGCAGGTAAATCCCCTTTTTATCGAAAACTACTGCATTCAGTAAGAATCGAACCGGGGCCCAGTGCATAGAAGGCGAACGTGCTAACCGTTGCGCCGTCCGGACTACTATTCTTTTTGAAACGACGAAAAATCGCCACAAATTTTGGTTCTGCTTAAAATGGAGATTCTGAATGCGGTCTAGTATAGTGGGAAATTCCCACAGAATATTTCCGCTTTAGGCAGTACTAACCCACGGAAATTCATTCTGGAAAATCCGCTTTAGGCAGTATAAGCTTCCTTCCCAGAATGGATTTTCAAGTGTTCGTACTACCTAAAGCAGAAGTACACTGCGGGATGTATGCTCGTACTACTTAAAACGGAAATCTCTCTCTAATTGCCTTGCCTCTCCAGGGGCATGGGCGCATCAACATCTCTAGCATTTCTATACCTTGTTGACGTTTCAATGGCATATCTAGTTTTCGGAAGTGCAGTTGCTAGCAAGCACCTCCTATCCGCGTCGCCTTCATACTGACGAGCTCGGAGCACTGTGAGAATTCTATTAGTACTCACAGGCAGTTTTTGATCGCGCAGAGATTTGATCTCCGAGCTCTAGATTAGTATCGTAGAGCAGTAACCGAACGATCACGGCCACCGAGCGCGGAAAACGGAAATACCCTAAGGGGTTTCTCATGGTGAATTTGGTGTGTATTAGTAATGCCTTAACCGAAAGTCCAGTGTGATACAGTTATTCTCGTTTACTGTCTAAGGCGGACATACCCTCAGAAATTTTCCAGAGTTGATTACCGTGGGTTAATAATGCCTAAAGTGGGAATTCTTTTTGAGATTTGCCAGAGTGGATTTCCGGAAGTGGAAGATTCCTCCGGGAAATCCCAGACTGAATTTCCGCTTTAGGCAGTACAAAACGAACATACATCTCAGAGTGGGATGACGCTATAGGCAGTTCGACCTCATGTAAATCCACTGGTTTATGAATGGCTTGAAAACAGGAGATCATCGTAGGCATCTTAGGTCCAAATTAAAAGGTATTGATACCAATGGGAAAGTTCCCATTACTGAGTATTGAAAACTTGTCATCTTGCCCTTAATTCTTCATGAAAAGTGAGTGCAATTTGTCTTAATAAAATCAACCATATCCCCACTGTACTCAGTATCTGTATCGCAGTGACTTCGATCGCCGCATCACAGGCGCAGAAACGTGCGAGGAATTAAAAGCCGTGAAATGCACTTCGGGTAACATTTAAAATCCCATCGATATTGGAAGCCATTCTGATCACATAATGTGATCATAGCAGCCACGATTCTGCTAATAAGCAAACAATTATCACAATGATGGTGAACGTCGCCGCCTACGTGGCAGACATTAGTCAAATGATTAATTTCACTGAATTGGAATCGAAGCTGCTGTACCCATAAAACGCTTAAAGGCATAAGTGTCAATTGTTTGGTGTGTGTCCAACACCACGCGTACTATGCAAGTCACATAGCCCAGTCCAGGCTTGAGGACTTCTCAAAAAGCCATCATTGGAACCATCAAACCATCTTCCCATAAAGCGACAGACAGACAGCGTCCACAGTCTATCTATTGCAATATTGTTGTCATCCAGCTCTGTTCTTTGTAATGTTGTCATGTTTACAAACATAGCATTGTTGATTGTCAATTGTGTTTAGCTGGAATTGATGTCGAAAATGTCGAACACTTTCGAATGCAATACGAAACGTGCCTGCGAATTGAAAATAACAATGTGAGCTCATAAAAAATCATAATAAATACTTTTCAGGTTTAATTCTATTCCGAAGTGAATAATCACTGAGCTGAAATGATTGATTGGTGTGAGTGGTTGTTTGGAAAACATCCTTTTGTTTTTTTACAGCACAGTACAATGTGTTACGTGATCCATTATGACAGTCTGAAATCATGACTGATGATGTCATTTTAAGTCAACGTGTAGAATAATGTAGTTGCTCCTTCTTAGGGCTTGTTCGGTTCAGAGTAAAAGCTTGAAGCCGAGCGGAAGCTCAGACCGAGCTGGAAGCTGATTCAGAAACCAGCAATGTAGCCTTGATAAACTTTTGCGAGCAAGGCTGGACCGAGCTTCAAGCTGATTCCAGAACGAGAAATATGGTGGTGACATCCTTCCTTACCCAAGCAAAGCCCGCGCTGAGCTGGAAATCTGATTCGGAAGCGAGAAATTTGGCCATGGGAAGCTTTTGCAAGCAAAGCCGTACCGAGCTGGAAGCTAATTCAGAGGCGAGAAATGTGGTCGTGACAAGCTTTTGTAAGTAAAGCCGGACCGAGCTGAATGCTGATTCAGAAGCGATAAATCTGATCTTGACAAGTCTTTTCATGCAAGGCCAAATCAAGCTGGGGCGACCAGTAGCGCAGTGTGTTGAGGCATCAGTCTCATGTTTGACTACCGGCGTTTTGGGTTCGAATCACATCCACGACGACGTTCGTGGCCATGGATGTGCAGGAGGTGCATGCTGGCAACTGCATTCTCCGAAACTAGCTTTTGCCGACGAAACGTCAACTGGGCCACATGGAACAGTTGACGCGCTATGCTCCTCAATGGGTTAAGGCAATTGAGAGAGAGGATTCAGATGTGGTCGTGTCAAGGTTTTGCAACAAAGACGAAACGGTCTAGAAGATGATTCAGAAGCGAGAAATGTGTCGTGGCAAGGTTTTGCAAGCAAAGCCGGACCTAGCTGAAAGTTGATTCAAAAGCAAGAAATGTGGTCATGACACGTTTTTGCAAGTAATGCCGGAACGAGCTGGAAGTTAATGCGAGGCCAGGGCGCATCTCACATTTATCATATTCACGCATTACCAATCACTGCCGCAGGCTCCTTTCAATTACTAGTTTCGTGCTCAGAGTGATGAGCTGAGCTGAGCCAGATACTGAACTATTTAAACTTCTGTTCGCACCTTGAACAATGCCCGAAAAGCTATTCCAAGCCTTGTGGGAGACAATAAAAATATCAAGGACTATAGGCCACTGAATGCCAAACATAATACCTTCCCAGGGACTACTTCTCAAGTTTTATTCTTGTCAAGAGCCAAGTGTGGGTCTCCGGTCTTCCAACACCGGGAGATGCATTAAATTCGTCTGAATCTGAGAAACTCGTTCCTCAGCTCAGAAAGTTTTCACATTCCGCTGTCAAAAACCAAGGATTGGTTCACAGTGGATTGTCAATGTCAAGAACTATCTTCGTCCATCCATTCCTGAGCTATGTGACCATCAGATATCTACCTGAAATTGCTTACCCTTATTTTCGCATTGAATCATAGAATTCGTCATGAAGTATGTCATTTGTTTAGCCTACGAATTAAAATTCCGGAAGTCGAAATTCTCAGGTGTGGCAGAACCCATCATTTTATAATATTCGACTGGCGCCGGTGGTGTCGTCTGCCTTTAGATAATTTTAGAATTATGCGATAATCAAAATCAAATGCTGCCGAGCCATTATTGATTTTTGATCAATTCAATTGCGTATAAGCTCGATATGCTAGTTTGACTCATAACATGACTTTCATCTATTACCGAAGGCTTATCGAAGAGTTCGACGTCATATACATAAGTGACGCGCGCCTCTGTTTATTTTAGGCTGAACTGATAAACTGGTAAAAATAGTCATGGAATCGGAAGTAGGTTTTAATGTTTATTGATACAGGGTCGAATGGAATTTAGCACAAAAAATGCCAAGTCATCACGGTGATGCATATTGATGAGAAATATTGATGCACCGGTTTAGTAGATAATGCAATTATGTCATCCTAAATTCAAAGAGTTTGAGCTATTCACGCTTGGATTATTCAAAGTTGTCAAACGGTTCAAGTGATTCGATGATGTCGCTATGATCGCTGTGGGTCTATTCCTATTTCGAAAAAATAGTGAGAGTTTTCTCTATATAGTGTGTAGGCTAGATGGATCTAGGCTAAATATCCGTAGGGGGTTTGTGCCTAAAAAACAAATGCCACCATTGCACCCAGGGCGAGCGGAACGAGCGTTCATGTTCCTACGATACCGAAGGATGTTATGTAGGGAATCACGATCCACCACTATACACAAGGCAAATAAAATATAAACGTCACAAAAGTACTTTTAATACTCAAACTCTGCGATTATAGAAAATCCCGTGTTTCTTGGTTCGCTGCTTACGGATTAGAGAGCGAGCTGTCGTACCTGTCATTCACCGCTATTCTCTCATGCGATCATCTCAACCCTTGCGGGAAAATACAATACAATACAAATCGCCACAGCACTCCACTCCGAGTGTCTAAGACCGAGTTTACATTGGCGCATGAACCGGATGAGTCGCATGAGCCAAACCACATTGGGGACCAAAAACAAAGTAGATGGTTGTGGCACGGGAGCATGCGGTTCTTCCGGTTCATGCGGCCAATATAAATTAAGCCTAATTCATTCAACTTGTTGATTCATCGTAAACGCGAAATTTTCCGAGCTGAATATCATCAGATGACCGTTCCGAAAAAGCAGGTTTAAGCCGCTCGGTTGACGTGGTAGTTTCTCGCGCCTCAACTTTGATGATGAATACACCGGGGCTGATCCGTGTGATCACCGGATGTGGACCTGTGTAAGGTGGCTCGAGTGGCTTCCCCGTCGCATCCACCCTAAGAAATACATGCGAACACGTATGATGGTCCTTGAAGTAAAGCAGATTGGTCTTTCGATGATGAACTGTTGGCAACGGTTGCAGCAAATGCACATGTTTTGGAAATTTCTCACCAAAAATATGCGGTTCCGGTAGGTTGAGGTTCGTGAAAATGAGATCGCCGGGAGTGCGAAGAGTAATCTCAGACACCACCTCCGCAGCGGAATATCCCAGTTCTACTTTGAGAGTGGTGCATAAGCTTAGTAGCGTGTGTGGAAAATTTCGTCCCATTTCTGAACACTATTACATGTTAAGAAGGATTTAAAAGATCGGCGCCACCGCTCGACAAAACCGTTGGATTGGGGGTGATACGCCGCAGAAAAAGTACAAATACATCCGACCAACTGAGTGAAGACTTTGAAAAGTCGAGCGGTCAAATTGAGAGCCCTGGTCCACGGTTGTTGTTGTTGTAGCAATTGTCAGAAGTTCATTGTGCATCGCACTGAAGGGGTTTGGCAGCTCTTGGTCGTTGTCAAAACGGGTCTCGGGTCGCTCCGGTGCGTAGAACCGGCTGCCGCAGGAACGCCTGGTCCGCGGCCAAAGTCTCCGGTGCTCCGCATCTACCTATACATACCCAAATCCGAAAAAAAGGGGCTGCTACGGTGCCCTAATCACAATTTCGAAGAGGAACTGAGTACCGGAAACTATCCGATAGTGGTAACTATCGGAAACTATCCGATAGTGGTAACTATCGGAAACTATCCGATAGTGGTAACTATCGGAAACTATCCGATAGTGGTAACTATCGGAAACTATCCGATAGTGGTAACTATCGGAAACTATCCGATAGTGGTAACGAACCGACCTAAATTGAATTGGAGTTTTTACGTGTCGAGGGTTTTTACTGGCCTGACAAGGAGTACATTATGCTCTGGCACGCTACCTAACATCCTTTTTCATATTAGGCCACATAAATTTGCGACGACTCGACTCGTCCAATTGGGTGCGATGTACTATAAAACAATCCGAAAATCCGATGACGTAGTACCTCAGGAATATAAGGTCAAGGAACACCGAGTCAAAAAAATCACAATAAGTGCGTGAAAATGAGCTATCGACACAAACGCGTTTTAATGTCGTATTGGACTCTATCAAAATGTTGCGTCTTCAAATCACGTCGGGATCACCACTATAGGGAATCAGGAACCACTACTGTAGAAAAGCCAGAGAAAATATAAACAACCATGTTAAACGTTAAAAATACTTTTAATTCTGAGATTCAACGGTTATAAACAAACGCGTGTTACTTGATTAGCTGCTTACGAGGGAGAGAGCGAGTCATCGTACCTGTCATGTCCGGCTATTCTCTCATGCGATCATCTCGACCGATCCCTCTGGGTTTAACTACAGCAACCCGATTAAGCATATATTGTAGACAAACTTCTCTATACTAGACGTAAGGCATGGGGACATAAGTTCTTGGCACATTCCTACTGAACCGGGCGAAGCATAGTGGTACGCGTTTCTGGCCAAAAGTAGTTTTTAATTTGAATGTATTTCTCACTCCCCTTGTGTGGCCTCCGCTCGCTTCGCCGCTGGGGGGTTGCAACCCTCACTATGCAGCCTTAGAACGCTTGCTCTATATTAGTGATGTGTAACACAGTAACGAGTCGTTCTTTTTGAACGACTCATCAGGATGAGCGAAAGATTCGGCACAACGACATAGCCTTCGAGTCGTTCAATTTAAGAATAACTCACTGTAAAATAATTCCCAAACTAGCCCATCGCACAAATATTACCCAACGCATAACCAATCCACGCTCATTTCCCAATACGTATTATGTACTACAATACATTCATTCACTCACATCCCATCCCATTATCTATCTAAAAGCAAAACCACCATCATTTATCTACCAAACCAATCCCATCTAAATCCATTCATATTCATCTCTATGCAGTATGCAATGCACGCATTGTGTATACTTCTAAATATATACGCAACAACCCATACTGACTGCAAATGCAAACATATCAAAAATATTGTAATTTACTTACGTCGCGTCCCACCGCACAGCCAAGTTTCGCCAAATACAAAAAACAATCCCAACATTCTAAAACAAAAGTATTCGTCTTACGTATCATCATCTCAAGCTCAACTTTAGATGAAACCAAACAAAAACCCATAGCTTCCACTTCCACTACAGCTACAGTGTAAAGCAGCGTTCTGACGGGGTCAATACATGACATCGTGGCACGCTTTCGATCTCATGCTTGTATCGAGTGTGGACTGGAAAGTGAACTGCTTTTGCCTTGGGTTGTGGACCGTTCACACGACCACGATTTAGTTTATCCCATAAATCATTCTGTTTCAAGCAATTACACCACTACTATACCCTAGTTTTAAATAAACTGTTTTGTGGCCATAACTTCTAAAATATAAGGAATTTCGCATTTTTGACACCATTTTGACCCCCCTTTAGCCCCCATCCGGGCTGAGGAGCATCCATCCCCACTATTTGGATGGTCCTCAGCCCTCTCCCTCCCTATCCCCTTCTCCCTTCTCTATGTAAAATTCGTTCAAAAAGAGCGATACAAAATCGTATCGCACAAAAAGGTTCGTTCGAAAAGAGCGACACGAAATCAACTCGCACAAAAAGATTCGTTCAAAAAGAGTCAAAAGAGTCAATTGACTCTTTTTGAACGAATCTTTTTGTGCGGTTCGATTTGGTGTCGCTCTTTTTGAACGAATCTTTTTGCGCGAGTTGATTTTGTATGCCCGCCCCAGATTGGCTGCCCCGTTTTCATGGGAAATAATGGTCCTATCGGGCTGGCTCGAACTAAAGGGAATTGGGGGGTCGCTAAGTCCGAATCTGGGGTCAAAAAAGAGAAAAAAAATTGGGGTCGCCCATCCTAGGCTGGCAGCCCCCTTTTCATGGGAAATAGTGGTCCGATCGGGCTGGCTCGAACTAAAGGGCATTGGGTGGTCGCCAACTCCGAATCTGGGGTCAAAAAAGAGAGAAAAAAGTTGGGGTCGCCCATCTACGACTTTTATTGAATATGTTATTAACCACGTTTCAAACTCTTTGCATGACTCTTTTTGAAGGACTCATTGGAAAGAGTCAGAGCTTATGTGCTGGCACAGTGAAAAAAGTCATTATGCCCATCACTACTCTATATCCCACAGCAGTAAACCCACTAATAGCCAATGCGCACACCACGATGCATCACCCGGTGAAATAGGCTTAAGTTTAACATAACGATAAACATAGGTTTAAGTTTAACATAACGATAAACGCTAACCGCCATAAATTTAACAAAACGATAAACCTAAATAGCTGATACCGACTGCTGAGATTTTGACAGTTAGAACTGTTTTCGATTGCACATCCAAATGAGAACAATTTAACTGGCTATAGCAAGCAGAGTTCTGGAAATTCGATGGAAGATGATTTGGAACAAACTCAATCGGATCTATGGTCGCTGAATAAGCCACACATCAGTTCGTCGCTCCATAGTTGCCATGCATTTCTGGTATTTTTTCTTAAAACTTCCTCCAACAGTCTGTAGCCATGTATACCTATATATAATGAAGCAAGAATGTTAAGCCTATTGTCCTATTCCATAAAAAGAATCCTTTTCAGACTTGAAAACGATTACCGTTGTGTTGAGACACACAGTGTTGTTCAGAGGCTTAGGGGAAATTGGCGGCGGTCACCTGTGGCGCCGACCCTGAATGGGCGACGAAGTGGGCGACAAGAGGAAATCTAAGTTTGAGAGTGAATTTTGTCAGTTTAGAGCCGAATGTAATGCTCGTACAATTCCATTTAGTTATAATTCTCACACCTCAAATTTACGCGACCATTTAGGCTTCATTTTGCAGTAAGAGTGACTTAAGCTTGACACATACGTCGAACAAAATGATCCGCGAAACGCGGTGGAAACGAGAATTTTTTTCCGCACATTCAGAAGATGCCGACTGTTGCGGAACCGTTGTGTAACTGCTCAGTAATTCATTTTGCGCTTTCTGAACGACATGTACCATCAGCAGTGAATTTTTTGTCTAGACTCATTTCGAACTTTCCTTTACACAATTTTTGCACATCATTCTCTCTCTGCAAAGTGACGGCGTGGATATTACCTGTGAACTGTTAAATCATTGCGGTAAAATTCTCAGCAAATTGAGCATAAGTATTTTCTGCTAGGTGAGATTGGATTTTGTTCACCTAGGCTGGGGAAATTTATCCCATCGTTCCGGAACGGTTCCGCCTTCTAAACTCATCCAAATATCGCAACAGACGATCAAATCAAACGGTTCGCTACCACGCGCAGCCGCGTCACTTCATAGAATGGATGAACAAGTGTCGATGTCGATAAGCGCGGATTGCGTCAACATTCATTAACTGAATTACTTTGTCCACGTAAATCGACACAGTCCGCGCTTATCGACCACTATATCGACACAGTCTGC
Source organism: Chloromyia formosa (assembly GCA_964017055.1). Classification (NCBI taxonomy): domain Eukaryota; kingdom Metazoa; phylum Arthropoda; class Insecta; order Diptera; family Stratiomyidae; genus Chloromyia; species Chloromyia formosa. The sequence goes on along the minus strand of OZ024818.1, from coordinate 44,210,328 downwards.
GATTATCGACACAGTTTACAAACATTGACACAGTCCGCATATATCGACACAATCTTCATGTACTTCATCGTCATCGTAGCGCAACAGCCCGACGTCGGGTCCTGGCCGCGTGCATCATCATCCTCCAATTATCTCGGTCAAGTCACTTAGAAGCTCAGACTTTTCGGCTTGAAGCCAACTATTCTAACAAAATAACAAATAAAGTGAGTTAGTTGGACCCTGCCGAATATTTCAGACTAAAAATCCTTTCGCTCGTTTCAATATTTTATCTCAAAAAGTGCGACCGGTATAGAGATCCTCCTAAATATCTGAAAAACACTCTGCGCCATACATATCTGTATTTTCAGACCTCCCACGAAACCCGCGTTTTTGATTTGTTGTCTTCCACGAACCCAGCCCAAAATGAGCGATAACCTATAATTAAACTGGATACAAAAATATTCTGCGGAGCATTCGTTGCAAATGATTTTTAAGCAATTAGTCGGCTCTTTAGTTTCGTATCGAGCTCGAGCCTAGTTAGATGCCCTGAAGTCTTCATTCGTTCGATGGGTTCAGCAATTTTAATCGTTTGGCTCACGAAATTGCAAGCTCCAAGCCTAAATCCAAATTACAACGAATCGTTTGAGATGAGAACATTCTCGTAATAGTACAAGTAATGCAATCTATTCGCTGATTTTTTCTTCTAAGTATCTTTACCATGACCACTTTCATTTGTCTTGTTTTTTTGAAACTTCCCAAAACAAGAAACAATCTCATCGTCATTTGTTACTTTAAATATTATCGCATTGAAATATGCCGCCAAATAAAAAGAGATCGCCCTGACGAGAGTATCACACAATGTCATTTTTCATTTTGACATCTAAATGGGCTTTTATCGTGATTCGAAAGGCTTCTTGGCCTTAGTGGGTACTGGGTAGTCATTTAGGGTATAATACGCAAGATGTTGTAGACTGACTCTCTTCACTCGACCCCCCATTTTGGAAGACAAGGAGGATATAGTAAATGCACAACGTATACAAATGACTGATGATAGGTTTTGTACAAAACGTAAAAAATACACATAAATCATTTTGAAATTAAGAGGTTCGGAATTATTGGGAGTTTTGAATGTTGATTGTCATATAGGATAGGAACCGGGAAGCAAGCGAAATAAATAGAAAAAAAATTTTTTTTTGACCATAGGTTGAGCTAAAGTCAATCACTTTAATTAAAATTGCCAAAATATATTTAGGCTTTGACAAAAGAATTACTCTACGTGTCCTTTGGGGTTTGATTTGTGAATTAGTTGAAAGGTTGTAATGAACCATATTCTGGTCTGGTAGTGCTGCTTCCACCGGCAGATCGATGGCAGCACCTGATGAGTAATGATCTGTCGGTGGTACGAAACCAGAGGCGGACGGTCCCATTACAGCTGTACCAAGATGCGAGCGCGAGGGCGTCTGTGCCGTCCGCCAACCATTCCATCCTTATCGACACATTTTTTCTTATTATTCCGCATTTTTACCTACCATGTGTGTGCCGTCTTTCCGAGGCTTATGAGTTTTTGTTTATACGTATAGGACCGGGGCAACGAGCGGCGAAAACCCCGCCCACGTCTCTCGAAATGAGTTACAGCAAGCATACACCGCTGCTCAGCTCGTTGAAGGACCTTTTTCTTCGCCAGATGTCACTGCCCGATCTTCACGGTCACTACGCTACTTAGGCCCCGTCCATACGATCATCTTCAGATGCCCACCAAAGCATCCGTTACAAGGCTTAGGAGTACTCCTAGTTTACCGGGCGACGCATAGTCGTACCTGTCTTTGACCAATAGTGGGGTTTCAAATTTGTATATAATACTAGCTGCGAGAGCTCGCTTCGCTCACAACTTTACACTAACTCCAATTATTTTTTCAATACATAATTAATTTGCTCCCCGCTTACTCAAACCCACGACGCACAGTGGATCGAGCTAGTACATGGTCCAAAAATCAAATTTCCGAATTTCATAAATTTGCTTTTGCTATTTATTTATTATATTGTCCTCTTTTGAAAAGATGTTTCGCTTAACTAAAAAATGTACGAAACGTATTTTTACATATAGCGCATTTTTTAGTTGTATTTTTTTTTAAATAAATTGTGTGTATTTTATAAATTAAGGGGATTTTTCTTAAAATTTGATACATACTGGTGCGTAATGCAATGTTATTGCGAATGAAGTGCAAAAAGAGAAAAGTCGTCTAGGAAGATTTAAATTTTTGAGCTTTAACTCTCGATATTGTCTCGCAAGATCCCGGGCTGAAAGTTGCAGAACCGGAAAGGTATAACTATCTACTTTCTTGGTGATGGCTTCTTCACCTTTTGCGACCACCTGCTACCTTGGAAAATATTTAGATATTTCTACTCAACGGATGACTGGCTCTAATTAAAATTGAATGAACTTACGTAAGTATGTATATCTTGTGACTAATAAGCTGTTTTAATTTAAATTTTGTGGCGTGTGATCCATAATAAGGGGATTCACGCTCACTGCCGTAAATGTCGTAATCGTCGTAAACTTCTGTCTTTCTCATAGTAAAATGACAGAAGTTTACAACTTTACGACAAATACGACGTTTACGATGTGAGCATGAATCCCCTAAAATCACTTTATTTCGGTATTCTCAATTAATAAAAAGCTTTGAAACAATTGAAAGATAATGTAAGTATTGACTCTAATGAGACTTACTAATTTCAATTTTGCTGGTACCGGCTCGTAATATTGTTTTATTCGCGATTATATGCTTTAAAAAAAAATTCTTAAAGGGGGTGTCTGTGACGATTCCGTTTGTAAATTTTACCTCCTGATTCCGCAGTACTTACAAATAGCAATTCAAAAAGTAGACAGCGAGAAATCCGGAAAAGAGGGGATTTAAAAAGTGGCACACAACAAATTTAACACAATTGAATTTTAAAAGTGGTTAAATGTATGCGCAACAATTTATATTTGCTAAAGGCCAGTTTACATATTCAAAGTACACTTTGGCAAAGTACGTTGACAACCTACATTGAGGTTACTTTGAAGGTTTATACCCCTTTCAAAGCAGTTTGAAGTCTTTAGCGTCCCATCAAAGCGAAGTAGGATGGTGCTCAACTTTCCATAAAAAAATGCATGGTAAATTGGTAACTAACTTCACAGAAAAAAGTTGTTGGAGTGGGAAATAATGATATGTTGGTGGTTTTTATTCATTTTGTGGTGGGCTGAATAATGCGTTTTGGTGTAAATTCCCCGGAAGTGCTTAATCCGGCGTTTTTTGGTTGTGGTAAGGTGGCAAAGTGGTAATTCACAATTGCGGATATTCTCTCCAAGTCAAATTTTGACAAAGTGTACTTTGAACATGTCAGCCGACCTTAAAATTGAAATAATAAATACTGAAATGTCAAATCGATACACACTGAACGAACTAAGATATAAAATACACATTTTCATGAATATCTTGACTCTAGCGCCACCTACCGAGTCCAAATTTTGTTTTTTATTTAAGTAATATACGTTGTGACTTGAGCGAAATTGGACCCTGTGAATATGAGGTGGATAGCTTTTATGGTTCAAGAGTTATAAAAGCAGCAACACATGCACCAACGTTTTTATTAGGGTTTTGTAGTAAAACCAAAACCCTTATGAAATCGGTCATGCGTCCGTCTGTATGTCAGTCTGTCCATCTGGCTGTCCGTCTGTCTGTCTGCCTGTTCATATCTCCATATATCTCACGAACAGCCGAAGCTACGTGCATGAAATTTGGTGGATATATGTAGAACTACTATAATTCTCTAGAGAAAGCGCTGCGTTATAATAGGTCAACTTCAAGGAGGGGTCCCCATAGAGGGGAAATGAAGGTCGACATTTTTTTTCATTTGGTGTAGGCAAGTGGGATATCGTAAGAATGGTACCGTCGAGTACATTCCATTTTTGAAAATTTCTTCAAATTTCAAGAAAGGAAAAAAAAGGAGAAGGGAAAAAATATGATCCAGTTTGTCCCCCCCCCCCCTCCCTTGTTGCATTTCGAGACCGTTATACTTAAAAAATTTAAAATTTCGATAGAAAAAACTGGTTTCGGATGATGCATGTTGTTAGTATGTGCCTCCTGTCCATTTAACTGTGTACCTACGAAAACTTGGGAAAGTTTGTGGCTTAATGTTACGCCCCAAGAAAACACAAACATCCATGGCCACGAACGTCGTGAGACTGATACCTCTACGCACTGAGCTACCGGTCGTATTAGTCAAATTGAGAAATCTCTGACTTATAAGGAATATATGATACTATGATCACTTTTCTGGATATTGAGGGGTCGTTCAATAATGTTAACCCTGAGGCTATTTCCAATGCACTCCCCGGGCTTAAGGAGAAGGTGGGGGGGGGGTTGGCCCGTAGCTCAGTGCGTTGAGGCGTCACTCTGATCTCTGTCATGATATCGGTCAGCTACGGGTTCGAGTCAAGTCCACGTTGTGGCCATGGATGTTTGCGTTGTCTTGGGGCGTAACTTTAAGCCACAAACCTTTCTAACGTTTCGTAGGTACAGGGTTAAATGGACAGGAGGCACATACTAAAAACATGCATCGTCCGAAACCAGTTATTGCTAACGAAACGTCAACGAAGCCACTTGGGAATAGTTGACGCCCTAATCCCCTACTAGAGGTTAGGGCAAATAGTAGTAGTGGAACCTGGTTGGAATAACTGACCTGATGCTTACATCCAAGGTTATTTTTTTTTAATTGAATGTATCCTCTGAAGGCAAGAGTGTCTGTAGGTGTACTCCGCAAGGACCCCGACCGAAACGTTTCAGCGGTTTGCCATTCTGCGACTGTTCGGGTTGGAGTCCGGTCCACGACGACGTTCGTGGCCATGGATATGCAGGAGGTGCATGCTGGCAACTGCATTCTCCGAAACTAGTTTATTCCAACTAAACGTCAACCGGGCCACATGGAACAGTTGACGCGCTATGCCACACAAGGGGTTAGGGCAATTGAGTATTCTGCGACTTGATAGGCTCACAGACGCCCCGTGTGTTACTTTGAGATGTCGCAACCGCCGCAGCCGCATTCGATCCAACGAATCTCGACCTGACCAGCAACGAGCCAGGACGCAGCCAACTTTGTCCCGCAGATTTGAGCCCAAGCCTCGAATAAGACCCGCCTTGTGAAATTTATGGTCAGTCGTATTGCTAATTTCAAAGAATCACCGCCGCCGCTAAGGTAGTATATTTGGATCGTGCTCCAACCCCAGCCCTGGAAGCCCTGCAAGTCTTGTAAGCCCTGCTTGTTGTTCATCGTCGGTCGTCCGGTGTTATCCGAATCGTCAAATGATCTCCCGGTCTTAAATTATGTCGCCATTATACCCAGCGAGTTTAAATGTTACGTGAAATATTAAACTACTTCGACAATAAAACAAGCCCAGAATCTTTGCTGACGAACACTTCATATGTAGAGGGATGCCAGTTTTCTTTTTTGAATAACTAATTTCCTATTTTTCGCTACTTTTATCTTTTTCTGAAAGCCAATTAATGTACAGCGTCCCTCTCCACAATGGTCATTTTGGAAACGGGATAATTTTTTTTGTCATTATTAGTATTTTTTTTACATTGGTTAAAAATCCTGGATTCTTTTCTTATATGAATTCTTTTTTTGTATTGTATTTATCTAATTTCTGGTCCCTTTCTGATTGATTCAAATATAAATTTTAATTGTTCTCTCCTTGCGTTGGTTGAATATTTTGTTGGGATTTTGTATTTGTATTAATATTATTTGCATTGTAATTTAATATATTGGCCTTGAAGGAACCCTTCTCTCCCCTTTCAGGATGGTTACCAAATGAGGTAATTCGCTATGAGAGGCCTCCCATTCTTTTCCTTTTTATCGGCCATGGAGGCCTCACGGTGGGGATTATTACTTCTTTTTTTGTAAAGAAGACCGGGGTCCACCGCCACCTGGACCTCGGGGAATATAAATGGCACCAGTGCTGGCTAACAACATGCTTCCTTTTTATTTATCACAAATTTCATCCTCTAGTCGTTTTGTCTCTACCTAGCACGATGATCCCTTGATGATGAAACAGGTGAATCGAGCAATAAAAGCCCCGTCCAACCTCGGAGTATGAGCTGCAGCAACCGACTTGTGCCGCCGCTTAGCTCGCTGAAAAGGCTCAATGTTGACAGTGGCCAACTTTGACAGCTGTCACTGCCAGATCTTAACGGTCAAATTAACTCCGTCCCCATGGACACCTTCCGGTGTCTCCATCGTTCTTTACAGGACCTTGATCTAGTCTAAGTGTGTGGCATCGTATACAGCAGCGCTTCCTACTATACCATACCCTCGGTATGCGCATCAACGGTAAAGCCACTATTAGTCAAAACGTAAACTGCGTTCGCCGTTGAAATAGGAAACATAGCATGGGGAGCGACTGTTTCTCATTGAGCTGTAACATTCTTAACGACACAGGAACATTGTCAGGATTACTCTAAATCCAAATGCCTGTTCGTCTATCGCTATTCCGTGACTATGGGGTCAATTTCGTATGTTAACAGACAACAAGCGTCACACATTCTGCATTAAAAACTCGTAAAACTGACCTACCACTTCCTGGATGATTTACAAAACTCAAATGTTTTTCGCTATTCGTCGAGCTTCTCTTTAGTTCGCACTTCAGAATTAAACGAAACTTAATAATAATTAATCATAGATACAGTTGGAAATTTATATGTATATTTCAATTGCTGGTGTAGGCATTTGATTTTGATGGCCGGCTGACCCTAAGATGGCCTCTGTTGTTCTGTTGTGTTTTAATGGAAAGATTCTTCAATAGAAGACTTGGATGAATGATTTTGTTTACTGTTTGGTGGTGATTTATTTATTTCTTATTTGAATTCGTGTCTTTTATCGGCCATTATCACGCACAGGAAGTGAAAATGGAAATTATTTTTGAACAATATTGATATTGTTCCTGAATGGAGGGAGGGCGAAAATGGGCATTGAATGCTACGATTCGTGGAGATTTAGATGGAGATTTTCGGATGGCGCAACAGTTAGGCCCGTTTTCTCAATGTCTGGTTAACGCTAACCGGGAGTTTAATTTATCGAATCGATAAACTAAAACGGCTAATACGAATTAGTCAGCTAGAGATTTTTACGTTTATAAATTCAAATGGGTTAATTAATCAATTATTAACTCATTTCAATGAACAAACGTTAAAAGTACTACCTAACGAATTCGTATCAGCAGTTCTAATTTATCGAATCGATAAATTAAACTCCCGGTTAGCGTTAACCAGACATTGAGAAAACGGGTATAAGAATGTGCACTGGCCCCTCGGTTCGAATCCAACTGAAGGCAATTGTCTTATCTATAAAAAGGGATTTTTGTGCCGAACTATGAGCCCACTCAGCTCGGGTTAAATGAAATAACCTCTAAGTACACCGGCATAATCTGGTAAATCAGATGTGGCCAACTCATCTCGAGGTCTTGTGTAATTTGGGACTTAGGTAGCCGAATCGTGATAGAAGTGACCAAATGTCACATGATACATACTCGTATACACCTATACCCTAATTAACACGGAAGACAGGCTCCGCAGAAAACCGTGTAAATCGACGTGCAAAATTTTCTAAATAAAATCGTGTAAATCGGAAAGAAGCTACTACTTCGCTTACATGTGAACACTGAGCCAAACACCGAATATTGAAAAATTACATTGAAAAGCACCAACATCAAGAAGATAGCTTTTCTGCTCTTACATGGCCAACATGAATTCAAGAGCATTCGCGAGCATTTGGGTCGTTCCCACAAGAGATGGGAAGAATGGAAGAAGGGCGTCATTATTAAGATCCCGATGAAATGCAACCTGAAAGATTGTAATAATTGGCGTGGAATTTGCCTCCTCCCCGCAGTCTCCAAACTGATGGCAAAAATAATCTTAAACCGGATCAAGCAAACAATTGACCGCACACTGAACGATGAACAGGCTGGTTTTCGCGAGGGCTTTTCATGTAGCGACCACATCAACACCCTCTGAATTATTATTGATCAATCCGCAGAGTGGAGGTCCCCATTACATCTCATATTCATCGATTTCGAGAAGGCGTTTGACAGCGTTGACCGGGAATACATCTGGAAGGAGAGGTATACCAGATAAAATCATATCCATCATCAAGGAGTCCTATAGCGGAGCCCAATGTCACGTCTTACACAAGGGTAAGCTTTCAGATCCTTTCGAGGTACATAGCGGAGTAAGACAAGGCTGCATTTTGTCACCTATATTGTTTATGATTGCCATTAACGACGTACTCTGCAGTGCGCTTCGTGAACACCAGAGCAAAGATATCCGATGGAACCTGTTTGGATACCTTCAACACCTGGATTACGCTGACGATATTTGTCTTCTCTCAAATATATCGGATCATCTAGTTTAAATGACGGATACCCTGCACCGTGAAAGTGGCAACGCGGGGCTTAAAATCAATGCTGCCAAAACTAATTACTTGAGCTTGAATCCAGGAAGACAGAGCGAAATTTGTGTTTCGGGGCAGACGCTGGAAAAAGTGGACAATTTTTGCTACCTCGGAAGCGTAGTTACAGCAGATGGTGGAGCGGATGCGATTTACACTCACGCATCAATAAGGCTCGGGCAGCTTTTCTCAGTTTAACTCCTTTCTGGCAAAACAACAACATCTCCAGACGTACCAAACTCAGGATCTTAGAAACCAATATAAAATATGTGCTTCTTTATGGCTGTTCAACTTGGAAGGTGACCAGGGCGATAACAACTAGATTGGAAACTTTCGTGAATCAGTGTCTACGGCGCATCGTACACATACGCTGGCCGGAGGTCATTTCTAACGACGACCTCCTGTTCATCACTAGCCAAGACAGGATAGTCACCTCTATAAAAAGGCGAAAGTGGCAATGGATAGGTCACACACTCCGAAAAGGGTCGGAAAACATTGCTAAACAGGCATTCGATTGGAACCCACAGGGAACCGATGCAAGTCGACGCTTTGAACGACCTAGAAACACCAGGAGAAGATCAGTTGAGGCCGAGGGTAAGTTATTAGGCAAATCGTGGAGACAGTTGAAGGCGATGGCGGCGAACAAGACGAGGTGGAAAGTCGGCGTGGTTAATGCCCTATGCCCCACAAGAGGTTGACAGGATCCAGAGAGACCACTAGTTTGTACGTCCTATAAAAGTTTGACGAAAGTTCTGGAAAATAGAATAAAACAGTACGCAGAACTAGTCATTGGCGAATATCAAAGCGGTTTCAGACCTGGTCGCTCTACAACCGATCAACTTTTACGGTCAAACTGATACTCCAGAAGTGCTGGGAATAGAACGTAAACGTATACCAAATCTTTGTCGACTTCCAGCAGGCATATAGGCCAGTATCGATCGTGGAGTACTTTACAACATCATGCTGCAATTTGGTATACCGGCCAAATTCGTCGTCGTCGTGGCGCGACAGCCCGACGTCGGGCCTTGGCCGCCTGGATCATTGTCCTCCAATTATCTCGGTCACGTGACCGCGTCCTCCAATTTTGGGAGCCCAGCAGCTGCGCGGCGTCCACACCTACTGAACTCTCCCAACGAGATCTCGGTCGTCCTCGCAGTCTCGCTCCGTCGACTCGTTCAGCATTCATTACTCTCTTAGGCATGCGATCATCGTCCATTCTTTGTACATGCCCTGCCCATTGAAGTCGTTGTAGTTTGACGATTTTCGAGACTTGCAGCTCATCGTACATTTCATACAACTCATGGTTGTACCGGATGCGCCATCCATCTCGATCGCAAACAGCCCCGAAAATTCGCCGTAGAACCTTACGTTCAAAAGTGTCTAGCATGTTTTCGGAGGCTTGAGTTAGGGTCCATGCTTCGCAGCCATAGCATAGCACTGGTCGTATAATGGTTTTGTACACGCGGAGCTTCGTGTTTCTGTGCACATGCTTCGATTTCATTATGGGGAGAACCGAGAAAAAAGTCTTATTACCTAACTGTATCCGTCGCTTGATTTCGTCAGTTTCGTTGGCGTCCCTTGACAGGTTGCAACCCAGGTAGATGAAGTTGTTCACGAACTCGATGTTGAGGTCCCCCACGTTGATGCTCGGCTGTGCAGGTGTCCTTGTCACCGATTGCATCATTATTTTAGTTTTACCCTCGTTAATACGTAATCCAACTTCCTTTGCAGCGGTATCGAGCGTATGCAGAAGTTCTTCTGCGTCAGCCAATCTTCGGGACATGATGTTGATGTCGTCGGCGTACGCTGCTAATTGTGTCGACTTGATGAGTAGCGTCTTGCTGTTGTCCATATTCATGGCCCGAATAACGTATTCCAGTGCTAGGTTGAAGAGCGTCGGTGCCAGTCCATCGCCCTGTTTCAAACCAGTGCGTGTTTCAAATAGATCAGTAAGTCTATTCTGGATCCTGACTTGTGAGACGGAGTTGGTCATCGTCATCTTTGTCAGTCGCACTAATTTTGCTGGTATACCAAATTGCAGCATGATGTTGTACAGTACTCCACGATCGATACTGTCGTATGCCTGCTTGAAGTCGACAAAGATTTGGTACACGTTTACGTTGTATTCCCAGCACCTCTGGAGTATCAGTTTGACTGAGAAGAGCTGATCGGTTGTGGAGCGACCAGGTCTGAAACCGCTTTGATATTCGCCAATGACTCGTTCTGCGTACGGTTTTATTCTATTTTCCAGAATTTTCGTCAAAATTGTATAGGACGTACAAACTAGTGATATGCCCCTGTAATTCTCACACCGCAGTTTATCTCCCTTTTTATGAATTGGACAGATGATGCTTCTGCGCCAATCGTCTGGGATCTCCTCGTTCTCCCATATTCGCAGGAGTAATTGATGTATGGCATCAACTAGACTCGTTCCACCGAATCTTAGCAGTTCAGCTGGAATCTCGTCAGCGCCCGGCGCTTTATTTCGTTTTAGTGACCGCAACGCGAGATCAACTTCCTCTACTATCGGGGGTTGAATGGGTGGACCTAGATCAACAATATCGTCGAGAGCTTCCTGTGTGGGGATGTTAGATGGTCGGTTTAGAAGCTCTTCAAAATAAGAGGCCCATCGTTTGTTAATACCATCGGTGTCGCTGATGATGTTTCCATCCTTGTCCTTACAAAGGCTAGTCCTGGGTTGGTAGCCGTTCTTAATTGTATTTACTAGTTTGTACGCTTGTCTGGTGTTCCTATTAGCTAAGTTTTCGTTTATGTTCAGCAACTGCTCGTCAAAGTATTTACGTTTCTTACGTCTAATTATTCTATTCGATATTCGCCGTAGCTCGTCATATTTTTCTCTTCTGGCTCTGGTTCCTCGTTGAATCCATTGTCTGTAGGCCTCGTTTTTCGCGTCAAGTGAATTTTTGCATTCTTCGTCGAACCAGTCATTTCGCGCTCGCCGGGCTTTATATCCCACGACCTTCTCTGCGACATCCTTGATGGTACCCTTGAGTTCTTCCCAGAACCCATGGACGCCTGTGTTGCTGATGTTGTGTAGCATAGGTGATAGTTTTTCCTCAAGGGCGGTAGTATACGCCACCGCTGTAGCATCACTCAAGAGCTTATCAACCGCAAAGATTTTGGGAGGGCTGATTCTTGATTGGTGCACTGAGGAAATTCTACATCTGTAGGTCGTCTTCACCAAGTGATGATCTGAGTCGCAGTTTGCTCCTCGATAGGAGCGGACATCCATGACACTAGACGCCCATCTCCTGCAAATGAGGACGTGGTCAATTTGGTTGACGGTATGTGCGTCTGGAGACTTCCAGGTCTGCTTGTGAATGCGTCGATGCGGGAAACACGTAGAGCTTACGACTAGATTCCTGCTGCAGGCGAAGTCGATAAGTCGCTGGCCGTTATCGTTACATTCTTCATGGAGGCTGTGGCCTCCAGAGGTCCCCCGATGCCAACTTTCATTCCCGACTTTCGCGTTAAAGTCTCCCAGCAGCAATTTGACGTCGTTTGTTGGAAGTGAGTCGAAGAAAGTTTCAAGGCGGGCGTAGAACTCGTCTTTTACTGCGTCTTCTTTAACTTCAGTGGGGGCATGCACATTGATGAGCCAGAGATTGAAGAATCGAGTCTTGATGCGAATCGCACACAGCCGTTCATTTATGGGTTTGAAGTCAGTAATATGCGGTTTGAGGTGATTGTTCACTATAAATGCTACTCCAAACTCCTTGCGGCCCGATGGTTTGCCACTTGTAAAAATTGTGTGCGATTTCTTGTCATTAATCTCGCTGCCAAGCCAATTTGTTTCCTGGACTGCAGTAATGCTCAGTTTGTACTTTTCGACCTGTTGAAGGAGGGCCTTCTCGGCCCCCGGTTTGTTCAGGGAGCGTACATTCCAGGATCCGAAAGAATAATCCTTTATTCGTTTGCGTGGTCGTCGTTGTTGATCCGTCCAATCCGAGGCCAAAGGGCCAAATTAGTGCAACTGACAAAGATGACGATGACCCACTCCGTCTCACAAGTCAGGATCTAGGATAGACTTACTGATCTATTTGAAACACGCACTGGTCAGAAACAAGGCGATGGACTGGCACCGACGCTCTTCAACCTAGCACTGGAATACTCATCGAGTCGACACAATTAGCAGCGTACGCCGACGACATCAACAGCATGTCCCGAAGGTTGGCAGACGCAGAAGAACTTCTACTATTCAATTGCCCTAACCCCTTGTGGGGCATAGCGCGTCAACTGTTCCATGTGGCCCAGTTGACGTTTCGTTGGCATAATCTGGTTTCGGAGAATGCAGTTGCCAGCATACACCTCCTGCACATCCATGGCCACGAACGTCGTCGTGGACGGGATTCGAACCCGAAACGCCGGTAGTCAAACATGAGACTGATGCCTCAACACACTGCGCTACCGGTCGCCCCAATCATACGCTCGATACCGCTGCAAAAGAAGTTGGACTATGTATCAACGAGGGTAAAACTAAAATAATGATGCAATCGACGACAAGGATACCTGCACAACCGAGCATCAATGTAGGGAACCTCAACATCGAGTTCGTGAACGACTTCATATACCTGGGTTGCAACTTGTCAAGCGACGCCAACGAAACTGACGAAATAAAACGACGGATGCAGTTAGCTAATAAGGCTTTTTTTCTCGGTTCTCCCCATAATGAAATCGAAGCATGTGCACAGAAACACAAAGCTCCGCGTGTACAAAACCATTATACGACCAGTGCAGTGAGGCTGCGAAGCATGGACCCTAACTCAAGTCTCCCGAAACATACTAGACACATTGGAACGTAAGGTTCTGCGGCGAATTTTCGGGGCTGTTTGCGACCGAGATGGATGGCGCATCCGGTACAACCATGAGTTGTATGAACTGTACGATGAGCTGCAAGTTTCGAAAATCGTCAAACTACAACGACTTCAATGGGCAGGGCATGTACACCGAATGGACGATGATCGCATGCCAAAGAGAGTAATGAATGCAGAATGAGTCGACGGAGCGGGACTGCCTAGCCGACCGAGATCTCGTTGGGAGAGCTCAGTATATGTGGACGCCGGCAGCTACTGGGCTTCCAAGATTGGAGGACGCGGTCACGTGACCGATGTAATTGGAGGACAACGATCCAGGCGGCCAAGGCCCGACGTCGGGCTGTCGCGCCACGATGATGATGATGATGAAAACCACTGTGGCCAGGAATCTAGCACAGAGTGATAATGGAAAATTCGCCTTAAGATCGGTGCGGCACCCCACCACGGTTTTCGAAAGAAATTGCGACGTGGAGGGATTTAGTCGCTGATTGACTATCGGTATAGATGGTGATATCGCTTACGGATACAATATTACATCCCAACCATAAGAGGCGTCTACCCAGCCTATTCGAGTAGATACCAACGACAACTCATCTCTCAATGGAATAAGGATGTTATAGCTTTTTTTACAAATGAATATGAATACTGAATATACCTATAGTTTTTGAAAAAAAAAAACCGTACAAATGCGAATTCTGCCCTTAAAGTACCGTCTACCGCCGTGTAAAAGTAAAATCGTGTAAAAAAAAAGTGCCGTGTAAATCGGACGACAGGTGTATACAAATAAATACTCAACCTGCGTCCCCAACACGACTAATTGTAAGATACAATATTTCAATATTTAACTTGATAATTGCATTTATTAATAGAACACCGTGATACAAAACAAATATTTTAATTTGTTTTGGGATGATTTTAACAACAACAATGGGTACATACGTGTACAACCGCTTTCAATGCAATAGAAGTATACGTTACGTAGTAGTATTTACAAATTCTCGTTTACATTTACAGGAGGCAAACATGCAATAGCAATAAATGTAGGCCACAATAAACGCAGGATCGAACAACCACCCAATAAAAGGAGTAAACCTTATATCACAATTATTATTGTCTTATTTCTTTCAAGTTCGGAGAATTTTGCAGAAGATCATTGACTCGGTAATTTTCCTACATGAAGTGTTTATTTGTCAACAGATTAATCGCACAAACATTTGTCGACTATTTCGGGGTGTAAAATCCGAAACAAATAATAATCGGAAAAAAATATGCAACAATGTAGATTATGTGTACATACAATGTTTCCAGAATTGTGACAACATTACCTTGAAAACAACTAATGGTATGTTTTGCTCGGAGCGACTAAGCTATGATAGCCAGATGGTAGCAGCGATCATCACTAACATTATTACAGTACTGTTTTATATTTGTGTGTACTCGTATTTTATATGGAGGTGATATTTTTCAAGCGGCAGCATCTGGACTGGCAACCTGAATAATTGGTATTTGGCTTCAAACTGGAAACTCAAAGGCTTCAAAGCTCAAAAACTTAAAAGCTTTAAGCTTGCAATATCAATCTTAAAGCTCAAACCGTACGGGGTCTCAGCACATTCATTTGCGGCAGACTTGTTCCAAATTCTCTTCTATCAAATGAATTTCCAGGAACTCTGTCCTTTATGGCCACTTTCATTGTTTTCACTTGAATTTACAAAACTGTTCAGGCTGTCAAAAACTTAGCATCCGGTATCAGATGTTGGGTTTTTGTTTAGGATAATTTTTTAACGGGAAACCAGGGGTTGGGTCATGTTTTGGATAAAAGCTTAATCGGAAGAAAGGGGACGGTTAGTGTTTATCCGATTAAGGCCCATTTTCTCAATGTCCGATTAAACTCTTTGTTAACTAACAGGAACACAAATTAATCCAAGCTATAAACAGCTCGATAAGCATTTTCGTTTTCTCATACGTCTCACACAAATTACCAAGCCATAAAGTGTGGAAATTATCTCAGACCACAATTATGGCAAAATCAGCTGATTTTCTTGGCGGAATTCTACCGTTCACAAATCTATTTTGTCTCTCAGCATATTCATTTGCAGCTGAGTTTGTTGCAAATTCTCTTCTATGGAATGAATTTTCAGGAACTCTCTTCTTAATGGCCACTTTCATTGTTTTCATTTGAATTTGCAAAAGTGAACAGTTCTAGCTGTCAAAATCTCAGCATCCGGTATTGGGTTTTTATTTTTGTTTAGGATAAATTTCCAACCGAAAACTAGAAGTTGAGTTTGGTTTTGGATAAGAAATTAATCGAAGGCTAGGGGATGGTTAGCGCTTATCCGATTAATAACGCTAGACAGATATTGAGAAAATCGAATTGTCCTAAATGGCAGTTTATTGTTAAGATAAACTTTAATCGGACATTGAGCAACCGGCTCTTAATCTCCGACAAATGTTTTCATACTAGTTTGTTTTGACGGTTGTTTAGGTTTATCTGTTTTTATTAGATGGAGCAATTAGGGGATACTCCCAACCCGTTCACTACGACATGCGGGACCTCAAAATCCTCGTAGGCCCCTCACATTGTCGGCAGAAGCATTGCTGCGGCAGAAGCAGCATCGTCTGTACCTTGAGTAATGAGCTTTCCTACCCCCACCCCACATGAGCACAGGTTTTGTTCAAAAATTTGTAGAAAATTTGGTCATGTTCAGTAGGTGTACGAAATCTAATTACACGTTTGATGCCGCTGGTATGCTTCTGTCGGCAATAGAATTCTGGCATAAGGCTCATTAGTTAGAAGTTCAAGAGCTTAAAGTTGATAGCTGAAATTCTGAAAAGCTGAAAAGCTTAAAATAAAAAAACGTTAAAAGCTATGATAACAATGATCCCTCCAAGGCAGAGAAGTGAGAGAAATAAGGAAATGAAATTACCCGAGAGAAACGAAGCAATTTTTCGGCAGCATTGTTTTGGCCTGCTTCTTCTACTATATGGACGGGGCGGGTGTTCCGGGGAAATGAGATGGAATTGGGGAATGTTAGCTTGACATGTTGGTTCGAGACTATATGGATCGCGCGGATGTCTCGGGTAGAGGGCGCATGTCTATCTGTTTACTTTTCAGCAGACAGAATGAAGTTAAATTGTTTTAGGGAATTTAGTGTACATTAGATAGTGATTATCCTTCCTTATCTCTCTCTTCTTTGCTCCAAGGCGAAGATTCTACGAAGCTAAAGCCTTCCCCGTACGCTAGTCGTTTAGTCACCAGCTCTACCAAATCCATGGTAGACCAGCCATCATCACACCTCCTTGTGGTGTAGGGCAAAAGAATAAGCCACAGTCCTTTCCAGCTTGTCACAGAATGCAACTAAATGGGTAGGATATATAATCTAGCAGCATGCATGGAGACCGCTAACTCAAAGCATGTTGTTGTGCAAGAGCAATGTTATAAGAAAAAGGCAAGCGCAACCATTTCCCGCGCTTTCTTTTCTTATAGCATTGCTTTGCGCCGCTATTATATATACATATTTGAGTTTCTCCCAATGCGCACTTTTCGCAATAGATATTGCCGTGAATTACCAGGATAGCACTTTTGTACGCTTTTTCCCTTCTGCATATTGCTCAGGCACCTCAGGCATCACAATATATTTGGTAGGGTCGTCGCCTGAAAGGAAATCGGATACAATTAATTGTTTGGTTTATTGTTTGGGCCAAGTGACTGTCAATCCGCTCCTGCAAGAAAGACTCAAGTAGCGCTGTGCGCTGTTTTGATACAACAAGCCTCGTAGGAGGGCAGAACCTTGGTTACCAAAGTCTTCCACGGTGTTCTCAAAACCATCCCGCAAAACGTAATATCTCCCCAATCGTCTTCGAGTAGATGGCGGATAAACCTGCGAAGAATGTTTCGCAAAGTTCTTCATGCCTTGTTCTAGCTAGAGCCGAACATTCACATAGGATGTGGATCAGGGTTTCCTTTCCCGCCCCATCCCTGCAGCTTCGGTAGTCTACTCAATTGCTCTAGCCCCTTTGTGGGGCATAGCGCGTCAACTGTTCCATGTAGCCTAGTTGACGTTTCGTTGGCATACACTACAATAGTTTCGGAGAATGCAGTTGCCAGCATGCACCCTCAAGAATATTTTAAATATAAAATATAATACCCAGTCTGACCGCACCTGTCCGTGCCCTGTTATAATGGCTGTGACTCTGCTCATATCCATCGGGCTCTACTGTCTACTCAGGAGAAAATCTGCCCTTCGTAAGTCGTAGATGGCCATAGCGCTCTAGATGTGATGCACGTCGACAGCGTGCTCCATCTGTCACCGTTTCACATTCTATGGATATATGTATCTTCTCTTTACAGTATTAAGTGGAGCGTGGACTACTATCGCATAGGACTCGTGAAGAGCGGAGCCCTATCTAGCGATTTCCCCGCGCCGACCTCGCATACCATTTTCGAGCCATTAGTGAAAATTTTGCAGTCCTATACGAAGAAATATGGAATTTATAGGAATTCGAACAGGAGGAAAATTTCGTATTAAAATTTTCGAGCTTTCAGCGCATTTTTTACTTATAAAATTGCTCTCGCGCCACAACCATCTACTTTGAGTTGGTTGCCCGATGCGGTGTAAAGGGATTAGGGCAAATATTATCGTCGCAGATTTCGGAACACCAACAAGCGTGTAGAAGAAGTTTTAACAAGGCTAAAGCCACTGGGCTGGAATGAATGATTGAAAATCCAACAATAAACACTTGAGATTTTTTTAAAAGGAGCTAAGAAGTGCAAAACCAAGAGGAATTCATGTGAGCGTATTGGGGAGTCGAATGGAATCTCTAGACTTCGCAAAATAGCAACAAGTCCATCTATGCATAGCTTCTTGCAAAAAGAGGGCGGCTTTTGACGACATCAGGTACAGAGACCGTTGAGGCTCTGCTCGATGCGCATTTCACCGGAAGTTCGAGAACAACACATGTGATCTAGGGTCAATTATTACAAAAAAAAACAGGATTATATGGGCGATCGATAGGTTCGACCCTTACAAATCCGCTGGGCCAGATGACATCATTCCGACAGACCTGCAACACGCATCGGACATCGTGTACCCTTAGTTAGTGACTATGACTATTTTTAGAGCTTGTCTGGAGTTGGTATATATTCCTCATATATGGAGGGAGGTTGAAGTGACTTTCATACCCAAGGCCCACATGTGCTCCCTAATGAGTTTAGCCCGATTAGTCTATCCTCCACCTTCCTTAATACATTTGAGAGATTAATTGACATTCATCTAGGTGCTAGTACTCCATCTCGAATGCTGTCCACCTGGCAGCACGGTTACTGGAAGGGCAGATAAATGGGCGCTGCCCTGCACTCTATGGTTAGATACATTGCAAAATACTTCAGTCATAAGGATTACACCGTGGTGATTTTTTTCGACATTGAGAGTGCCTTTAACAACATCTTACCGGGGACCATCACTCAGGCACTCTCGGGCCTGCTCATTGTGTGAACTAATTAACCTGCTAGCAACTTCCAGGGTTATACAGTCCAATTTGGAAGAGTCTACAGTGAGTAGGTTAGTTTGTAGAGGCGCACCTCAAGGTGGTGTGATCTCATCGCTGCTATAGAATCAAGCGATTTATAGACTGCTTTTGGATCCGGAGAGTCCGGGCTGCAGGGTTGTTTCTTATGCTGACAATGTTGCCATCGCGGTTACTGGGAAGCTTCCGAACGTTCTTAGTGAGGTGCTGCAGAATGCTATTTTGACTCTGGTCAGTTGGGCTAGTCGGAGTGCCGTCAGGGTTAATCCTGCCAAAACGGAACTTATTCTTATTACAAAGAAATACATTCCACCTTCGGGTATCGAACCCCCGGTACTAGAGGGTGTTAGACTGGCTTTTATTAACAAGACTAAGTTCGTTGGTCTCATCCTAGACCTGAAGCTGGGATGGAGGCGAAATATCCAGGATTGTGTTGAGAAAGGTACTATGGCACTGTACACCTGCTGGAAGACGATTGGTCGGAATTGGGGACCACAGCCGGAGGTGGTCTAGTGGCTGTACACATCAGTTCTTCGGCCCATTCGTGCACATGGCATTCTTGTTTGGTGGACGGCGCATAGAATCGTGACCCACATGACTCTACTGGGAGAGGTGTAAAGATTGGCGACGATTGCTCCTTCTAAATATTTTACTGCTCGCTATTTTTTCTGAAGAGCAAGCAACGATTATTGCATTGCGACTTCGCGAGACCGGTCAGTGGCGTGTGCTAAGCTCCAGCCACCCTGCTATTTTAAATAATCTTGACCTCCCTCCATATACGGATCATATCTCCCCTAAGTACAATATATAAATAAATAAATAACTGGCGCAACAGTCCAATTTGAACCACGGCCTCGAGATGAGTTAGCATCATCTCATTTTCTAGATCGTGACGGTTTTTGTGCAGAGGTATGTGATCAGCAACACGCTCAACCGAGTTATTTACCCCATAATGGGTACTCATTTAACAGCTGAGTGGGCTCATAGTCCGACACGTAAATCCCCGGAATCGAACCGGGGCCCAGTGCGATGAAGGCGAACGTGCTAACCGTTGCGCCATCCGGACTACTACTACTACTAAGTACAATATATGTTTGGTAAAAATTAAATGAGCCAGATTCCCTTAAGTAACATGTGAGAAACTGGCGCAATCTCTCACCCAGACTCCATCGTTTTACGAGTATGTACTGACGGATCCAAAACGGGTGCTGGAATGGGAGCTGGTATCTTTTCTGAGACGTTGAAGATTGGTTTATATTTCCGCATACACGATCGTTGCAGTGTACTGGAGGCAGAAATTTTGGCGATCTCAGAAGGTTTCACCTGGCTGAGATGTAATGTCACAATTGGTAGGAAACTCACTATTTACACTAACAGTCAGGCTAGATTTCGATCGCTTGAATCTGCTCTGTTGACATCGCGGACGGTTAAGAACTGTCGATCGCTTCTTGATAAGATGAGGCGTTATACTTTGAAACCACATTGTGCTGGACTCCAATCCACAGTGATTATGCTGGTAATTTTGTGGCTGATGAGCTTTCGCTGGCTGGGACTACTGGGGCAATTGATCATGTTCGTTGGGACATCGAATTGCCTTTTGCTATCTGCAAGCTAGTTATCAACTCAAATGCTTGTTAAACCATGTCAAACCATGAAGAGATTATGGCTCACAGCAGACCCCGCCCGCTCTGCTACAATCATTGAACAGGAAGTACATTGGTGTGGTGGTGAATGTCATCATTGGGTACTGTCCCATTGGGGAGCACGCTAGAAGGCTTCGCTGCGACGATGCTGATGAGGTGGAGAGTAGCCTTCATTTTCTATGAACTTGTCCTGCCTTAGCAGCAAGGAGATGGGTCTTTCTGGGGGACTAAAACTTTTTCTTGCTTCATTTGGAGGACCTGCGGGGCATGAGCCCGCTCAGGCTTTATCGGGTCATTGCCAGCTCTGGTTGGTTTAATAAATTGTAATTTCAATGGGATTGGTTTTATCGTGGTAGGTTTCACAACGGACTCTTTGGTGGCCTATATCTGCTGTACCATTTACGGCAGCCTTTTAACCTAAACTTACTTAGCGCCTGCGTATCAGTCGATCTCTAGATTAAATTAGACTACTACTGGCTGACTGAGAGATTGACTAGTCGAACTCGTATAGAATACTACTAGCATAGACAAGATTCTCTTTAAGCTAGAAATGTAAAATATAAGAAGTCAACGTTGACTTATCAGAATCTTTATCACTGGTGTATACGGCTCAAGACCTCAAGACAAATGGAAAACTTTTCAATTTGTTGCACGCTGGACGGTATAGGCTTGAAGGAATCCGGACTTTCAATCAGCAGGGATTAAATAAGCCAAAAAGGGTCTTCCTTAAAGTGATTTGGCGAGTACTCACTCCAGGAGGAATGGCGCTAATAAAGTACTTAACCTGGTCCAGTGTTTTAATGTCTAACTTGCCAAGCGAACTTAATGTTAACTCCACCATCTTACTGTCGTCTCTAGTCTATTTCTTTTTTAATAAACTTTCCTAGATGAGCAGGACATAAAGACCGTCTGTATCAAATCACCAAATGTAAAAAAAAAATCTATATGTTAATATCAACAGCTACTAAACATTAATTGTTCAAGATGTTGACACAATCCAAATTCTAAATAAACAAATTAAGCATACCATTCCCAAATTGGCAAGACAACTAACTGAAATATTTTTCTTAATTTTTCTTTTTTTCATTCGAATCTTTGCGAGCTTATCTCCGTTTTCCTCTTAATTTATTCTACCATTTTTTTCTTCGGAATAATCAACATTAGCACAGTAGTTTTTTTTTTCAAAGAATCTTACAGCTTATACCCTTAGCGGCATCGTTTTTTTCCACTCCTAAGTTGCCCGCACATTGAATAGAGCACGCCTGTCGCGTGTTCTCCGTCAACGGATCGCGTCTTTGGTTTGTTTAGCAAAGACGCCACATTATCAGTTTAACAAATACTCGACTGTTATCGCATCAATATGTTGTGTTTATTGTTTTATTCCCTTTGTCTCAAAGAAATAGCTATGGGTAATATAAGACTCACACTTTCGGCGATAATATTGCGTTGACACTGGAGCCAGATCACCTGATCTGAAATTGTCAAATTCATACAATTTTATACTCACCACACCTAGATCGAGTTAAGACAACGCCATCTAGATAGACAGACCTCCACTCAGCTGATCGTGGTGAATTAGACTTCATTTGTGACGTCAATTTTACGTCACTAATTCACTGTCAAAGCAGCGACTGCACACGACTATGTCCCCGGCACGACATATGTTTACAATTGGAATTGCGTCGGGCGGCATTTCAATCCTCTAAAAACACAATTTCTGGACACTTGCAGCAATTTGGTCGAAGCCGCAGCCCCGGGGATCAGTCGCAGAGCATCGTGGAACAGTACACACTTGACAAAATACATCTTTTGACCACACGACACACTTTCATCGCGCACGTGTTTGTTTTCCCGGAACACTAGATGAAATTTTACTAACAAATAAACACTGAACGCGGAAAACGAAAACTAAACACGGAACGCACAAATACCGAGGACTCGCCAGCACCAGTCACCGACCACTGGATTGTGGATACGATGGCGTCATTAAAGGAAATAATTGCGTAATTTAGCCGTCAAAACCAGCTGAGTTGAGGCCTGTATATCCAGATGGCGCTGGTTAAGATCAAGTGGTTCACCCATAGTACGAACAGAAACAGGAACACTTAATTCGCAAAGCACATTTGCACATATATGACAGTCTCAGATCAAGCGATCTGGGCAGATCAAGGGATATGGGCATATCAAGGGATCTGGCTGGACAGATCAAGTGTTTTGGCGGCAATTTTTAGTCCAATGTAAGAAACAAATGGCAAAATAAACTACCGAACTGAATTATAGGAAAGACGTACATACATCAACAATAACCGCCAAGTATTTGTCAAAATAATTGAGTTGCGTATTTGCTGAATAAGTCGAACATGCAACTCGTTGACGGAAAATTTCTGAACATGACACGCAAACGCGATCCAATATGCGAACAGTCTAGTTCTCTTCTGTCTCAAAAATTTCCTAAATCGACATTTAAAATAAAAAATTCCAGTACGACGGAAAATTTTCCTATTATCGAGATCATATTTCGATTATTCGAAATCGTGAATATTCAGTGTTAGACAGAACACAGACGTAGCGATCTGTCGCCCGATCGATCGGTAAATAGATCGCCACAAAAATATCTGTGGATCAGACTTATTTGAAACTGTCAAAAAAAGGCGTCCATGATAGGTGTATAAATTGAGCGATCCGCCGGGCGGTTACAATATCGGCCGATCGATCAGGCGACAGATCGCTCCGTCTATGTGGGGTCTTAAAAACTGAAATTAATTGTAATAAGCTGGACCAGTGCTTTTTGCTTGTTGATCGCTCGCCTCAGCGGTATCGTCGTCTCTAAGACGTTTGTCTTAACGTTTATCGGTGCTATATCTTTTTCATGTCCATACCCCCTTCCTGTATACGTACATATATTTATAATTGTTGATTTTACAGTAAATTATAGTATTGAATCAGTGAATTATAGGTAAAGAGTAATATTGCCGACGAAATTCCAAAAATAGCAACAAGGTTTTCTGGAGATTGCTTACGAGAGTAGCACAGAGCTAAATTAGTTGCCGTGACGGTAGATATTCGTTCTACCGACGTCGATGTATACACAACACACAGAGTTTGTTTTTGGCTTCTGATAAAGTGGTGAATTTGCCATGAAACATTGTTGAATATTTGAATTGGGTGCCGGTATGGCAGTTTGGATGCAGATGCAGAAGTTAATGACGTCTGGATCCTTACGTACATTAGCTACATGTGCTGGTGAGCCTGACGAAGGATTGGCATACGTCTTGAAACCAAATGGATTGATTGCGACCTTAAGATAAGATAAGATAAAATAGTCGAGCTACTGTCCTTGGGGCGACCGGTAGCGCAGTGTGTTGAGGCATCAGTCCCATGTTTGACTACTGGTGTTTCGGGTTCGAATCCCGTCCTCAACGACATTCATGGCCATGGATGTGCAGGATGTGCATGCTGGCAACTGCATTCTCCGAAACCAGTTTATGCCGTCGAAACGTCAACTGGGCCACATGGAACAGTTGACGCGCTATGCCCCACAAGGGGTTAGGGCAATTGAGAGAGAGAGAGAATCGAATTTTTGCCTATTTATTTCACCGAAACATGATCGCCGAATAGCCTACATATTAAAATCGTTCAATTAACTATTTGGTATTAGACAAAACGCTTAATTAAATTAGGAGGCTGAAAATCGACCATTCTTTTTAACTGGAGCTCCTAATATTTAGCTCATTATCCTAATCATTTCTTTCTGTGCATCACTGATCGCTAATGTTCGATTGCGTATTGCAGCCGTGCGCCGCCCCAGCGACGAAAGATCCAGGCCCCGCAAATTCAACACCGCTCGACTAAAAAATCCAGCTGTCTTACAACAATATAATGACCATCTTGCGCAAAAAGCGGCTGAGATAACTAGTCACCCAGATAGTGACATAAACGAAAACTGGGATGCCATAAAAAATGCGTACATTGATAGCGCAAATACCATCCTTGGCCCAAACCCGGATTGCCGGAATAAGCCCTGGATGTCCGACGCTTCATGGCAGCGAATTGTTGAAAGAAAGGAGCTGAAAGTTCGTTTGGCTGCAGCATCAGACGACAATCGAAGCAGCATCGAACTCCTTTACCGTCAGAAAGCTCGAGAAGTTCAGCGTAGTGTGCGACGCGATAAAAGAATTTATGCCAATTCTCTTTTAGCGTCAGCAGAAGAAGCCGCTAGAAGTAACAACTTAAACGCCGTATACGGTGTCATCAAGGAGTTTACAGGTGGTCGTAACTCCTGCCAACATCCGGTGAAAGATAGTGATGGAAAGCTACTTATCTTGGAAGAAGATCAAATGAGGCGGTGGAAAGAACACTTTGCCGCGGTTTTGAACCGTGTAACCTCTGGTGAAGTTCCCCCTCATATAGATAATTTAGCTAACCATCAAAATGTGCGTATACGGTCCACTGCCCCGACTAAAGAGGAAATAGTCACTGCAATTATTGCACTAAAACGAGGAAAGGCCGCCGGACTTGACGGCATCCCTGCCGAACTTTATCAAGCAGCGCCAAGCGTAACTGCCGATTTGCTGCACCCACTTGTTGATAAAGCGTGGAATACAGAGACCTTTCCCACTGAGTGGAAGGAAGGTTTGATCATCAAACTTCCAAAGAAGGGTAGCCTCACAGACTGTAATAATTGGAGAGGCATTTGTGTGCTTCCTGCCAAGATAATAGCTAAAATCGTCCTGGAGAGACTAAAGGCCCACTTAGAAAGCACAATTGATGAAGAGCAGGCTGGCTTTCGATCCGGATTCTCCTGTGTCGATCACATTAACACCTTGCGAATCATCATCGAGCAATGCGCTGAATACGATTCTCCGCTTCACTTGCTTTTCATCGATTTCGAAAAGGCTTTCGATAGTGTGAACCGGGATTCTATATGGGCGGCCTTGCGCAGGAGAGGCATCCCTGAGAAGCTTGTGGCTATTATTAAGGCAACCTATGACGGCGCGAAATGCCGCGTTCTGCATAAAGGTAAGGTGTCGGGGGACTTTGAGATTCGCAGTGGAGTTCGGCAGGGGTGCATCCTCT
Source organism: Chloromyia formosa (assembly GCA_964017055.1). NCBI lineage: Eukaryota > Metazoa > Arthropoda > Insecta > Diptera > Stratiomyidae > Chloromyia > Chloromyia formosa. The sequence goes on along the minus strand of OZ024818.1, from coordinate 44,184,791 downwards.
CACCGATCCTATTCCTCATTGTGATCGGCGATGTGTTGCATGCAGCCCTATCCGGACTCGACAGAGGAATTCAATGGACTTTGACATCTTATCTACAACATCTTGACTACGCTGACGACATATGCCTACTCCCACAAAATCATGGATCTGTCCGCAATGGCGTTAGATCTCGAGAGGGAGGCAAGCAAGGTTGGGCTAAAGATTAATACCAACAAGACCAAGGTGCTTAGCCCGCCGTTGCGAAAAAGAAATCCGACACCTGTTGCCATCAATATTAATGGGCAGCCTGTGGAGAAGGTGGACAACTTCGTCTACCTGGGTAGCATTGTTGCCGAAAATAGTGGTACGGAGCAGGACATCGCTCGTCGTATCAACCAGGCTAAACGCGCATACGGCATGCTGTCCAAAATCTGGCAGAGCAGTTATCTCAGCATCAAGACCAAGCTGGGCCTGTTTCGCTCCCTGGTACTATCAGTGCTTTTGTATGGGAGCAGTACATGGAAAGTTTCCGTAGGAGTTACCAGAAAGCTGCAAGCTTTCGTCAACTCATGTCTTCGTCGAATTTTAAGAATTTTCTGGCCCGAAACAATATCAAATGAAGAGCTAAGTCGGCGTACGGGTCAGATGCCAATCGACGAATTGATACGCAGGCGAAAATGGCAGTGGATAGGTCACACATTGCGGAAGAGTGATAACTGCATTGCTATGCATGCCATGAAATGGAACCCCATTTCCAACCAAGGCCGACCAAGAGGGGGTCCTCGAATCACATGGCGTCGATCTGTGGCAAAGGAGTGTCACGTACTGGGTAAGTCTTTTGGGGAGTTGCGCCCCATTGCCCAGAACAGAGTACGATGGCGCGCAGGAGTAGTTGACGCGCTATGCCCCGCTAGGGGTTAATGGCAAAGTAGTATCACTGTTCGCGAAAACAAACACTCAACAGCCGAACTTTCATTCGCCTATCGTCCAAAACGATAGCATGCACTTTTTCGATGATTTCCGGTGTGGTTGCGGTTTTTGGCCGTCTTTCACGTGGGTCGTTTAAATTAAGCTGCACATTTTTTAACGGTTGACACCGAAGGACCAGAGTCTCCGTAAACTTTTGTTATCTTCGGATGAATTTCCTTAGGAGTTAATCCATACAAAACGAAGAATTTTAATATATGACTGCACGACATTCAAGTTTCTCATTTTAACTGGAACGTAACGTAAGACGTCTACTGCAAAAATTCGTGTAAACGAACTGCTTGAGAGAACAAGTTGAAACTTGTCATACGAACTAATGACACGTGCACCCACGGAACAAATTACGATCTCATCTTTTCCCCTCCCCCACTGTTCCCCTTTCTGTGAGTTTAAAGAAAATGCCAAAAATGAAATGTACTCAACATTACCTTCCTCACGACATGACACCCAACTTGCATATCCAGTTGATAGTTAAAAAATGTATCTTAATTTTCGGAAATTTATTTATTTGGTCCGGAAAGATAACTATTTGTATTCGTCAAGTTGTCTATTTGATCCATAAAATTGCCTATTAGACACGGAAAACAATTGCATTAAAAGTGAGTTTCCTACATGACCAGTTTATAGGGGAGGTTGGCACTCATTCAGGAGGATATTGACAATTCTCATGATCAATAAACAAACCCATTCTACAAATATTTGTCGAGTTTTTCAAGTCATTAGCTTCATTTTAACGAAAGTTACCGCAGTTGAAGGTTCATTTGTAGGGGAGGTAGGAGTTCCTTGGGTCAGATTTTTCGCATCATTGCCACCAACCAATTAGATCATGCTGTGAACATTCAAACAAAATTTCAAATTTCTAGCTTCATTCTATCGAAAGTTATCGCTTATTTCATTTGTAGGGGAAGTACTGGTTTGGTTGGTCAGATTTTACGTATTTTCAATATCAGCCAGCTGAATCCTACCACAAACATGTAACCAAAATTTCAAGTCGCAGTATTTTATTGTAAGTTATCGTTAATTTAAAGTTTCATTTGCAGGGGAGGTAGGGGCTCCTTCGGTCGGATCTTGCCCATTTCCAATACCAACCAACTAGGTCTTACTAGCAACATTCTACCAAATTTTTAATTTGCTAGTGTCATTCTATCGAAAGTTATCATAATTAAAGTAATATTTAATTTTTTGAAGTTTGTAGGGGAGGTAGGCGTTCCTTTGATCGGATTATGCCCAACAACCAAAACTCAAGCAGCTTCTCACTTCAGGGTTACATGCTAAAAATCAGGTGTCTACATAAATTGGTTCAAGAGTTATAGACAAAAAACGTGAAAAGTACGGTAGTACGGAGCTCTTTGTAAGAAAATTATCGTTACTTTTCAACTGATCGTATTTTTCCAGGAGAATATAAGATTACCCTCACGAGCAATCTACCAAAGCTAGAGCTTTTCATGTTTAATTAGTCGGGAGTTATAGATACATTAAATTATTTTACATATGTAGGGGAGGTAGGCGTTCTTCTAGCCTGATCATACCCATTTTCAATACCAACCAACTAGATCATACTTCCAACATTCAACTCAAATTTCAAGGCTGTAGCTCCATTCAATCGTAAGCTATCGTGCGAACGGACACACGGTCACGAGGTGACCCTGATCATTTATATATATATGTACATTGCTATATCTCCGGAGTCTCCTTTAAGGAGTTACATATTTTCGTCGTGACAAAAACAATATACCCTATACTATAAGTCTAGGGTATAAATATCGATCGAAGAACAATAAAATTCTGTTTGATGGAAAATATGGGGAAGATAGCCAGCCAAGAAAACAACAGTTAGTTTTAAAAATATGGGTTATAAGATAGTAAGCGACAATTGGTATGGACAACGTGGAAGATAACATCGAACTACTCTTGTTGTCAGAGTCATTCACTCAATCTGGCCCTTCAACTGCCACTTAGTAAAAACAATTGAATTCGGATACTACTCCATCAACATAGTCGCTCACCCTCGAACGCATAATACCGCAACTTACGCAACATATACACTACATTGGATTAAACGAAACGAAATATTGACTTAATTGTACATTATGGATTTAAAGCTCTTGTTGCACTATATTTGGAAAAGTTATTTTATGTTTTCTATTAATTTACCCACTTTCCGTTATTGATGCAAGTAAAATTTATCAAGAATTTTGCAGAGAAATGAATCCTCTATAAAATGGCTCGTTTACATTTGCCAGTGCACCGGCATACCTGTAGACTTGTCGACAAGTGCCTTGCGTGTAGCTGCTTTCATGACGTGTGCCAGTAGGTGTTTACACACACAATTCGAGTTGCAAGTTGGCTGGGATTTTTTCTTGAGTGTCAATTTGATTATCACGTATTTACCATTGCGACATTCAGTTGCAGGCGACATTGATCTTTGATCGTTTTTTTGGCGTACCAATGACGCAAGTCTACTGGAACGCCTGTAGGAAATCAATTGGCCCGGGAGGCCAGCTACTTGCAAGGCGCCGTGCGGGTTTACTGGCCTGGCAGTTCACGGGCGCGGGTGTTTACACATATGCAAGTGACAGCTTGCAAGTTACTTGCAAGGCACTTGCAATGCCTGTAAAATGTACGTACTTGCACGGTCTACTGGCAAGTGTAAACGCTACTTAAGATATATTTTCAGAACTTTAATGCTATAGCGCAGCGGTACAGAGTTTGTAACGGACGGTTTGGTGGGCATCCGAAGATGCCCGCGGGGACGGACCCTTAGGTAGCATAACGACCTTGAAGGTCGGGCCTTGCCATCTAGCGAAGAAAAAGGCCCCTCAACGAGCTAAGCAGCGGCCTATGCTTGCTGTAGCTCAGTTCGGGAGATGTGGACGGGGTTTTCGCCGCTCGTTGCCCTTGCCCTTTACGTATTAACAAAAATCCATAGGCCTGGGGAAGACAACACAAACAGGGGAGGTAAAAATGGGGAATAAAAAAAATTGTCGATAAGAATGGAATGGTTGGCGGACGGATCAGACGCCCACGCGGTCGTACCTGGGTCCGGGTGTAATGGGACCCTCGGCCTCTGGTTTCGTACCACCAACAGATCACTACTCATCAGGTGCTGCTCCGATCTGCCGATGGGAGCGGCACTACCAGACCATAATATGGTTCATTACATGTGGTTCATTACAGGGCAGCTTCTACTTCGTGGCCTGCCAAGAAGAAGAAGCTGAGGACAAAATGTGCTGCTAAAAATATAAAAAAAATAAACAAAACAAAAGCGAGCTGGGTACCGAAGTCAGCCGACAACCATTGTAGAGGGGAAAAATTAGCAAAGCAAAAAAAAAAATAGTACATTTCCCAATTATTCAGATGATCAACAGGTTACAAAGAATTCTGAGGCCAGCAGAGGCGCAACACTGCATTCCTTGCCGTAATTCACTCATAAACTCTGTAAGTTGCTGAGCACATGAACAATTGAAAAATGCAATACTGTGTAAAGAAATTTTTTTAGGTTACTTAGAAGGACAATCCTGGCAAAAAAAGGTATCCAGGGCTCCTCCGCGCTTCGTCCGCTCACCGAAGATGCTCCAAATGCCGGCAATTCAAAGCATTTATGGAGGCCTTAAATACGTGGCTAAACCACAAAAAAACAAACACAACACCAGGATTGCCTTGTTGAACTGATTCTAAAAGGATAATCTATTTTACTCTATAGGAAGGATTGGGGTGCTACAGTGGAAAGCACAGCTACTTGAAGGGAAAATACGTGAAGTAAAAATGGCTAAGTCCTAAGACTTAGAGCAAGTAGCCTAATATTACGTTTACACCATCCTCAGACCACTTCATCTGCGGCGTAATCTGGGTGTGGTGTAAACGTAATATTAGGCGCGTTCTTTTGCACCGTTAACCTACACTATATAGCAGTGACGTGCACTCGTAGTAAGCAATTCCAAACTGCTTGACTTACCGAAATAAGCAATTCAATAATAAACTTTGCTTACACCAATACACATATCATCATTTCAGTCAATGTTTTTCTTTAAGCTGAAGAATACATAAAATATTATCATTCAAATATTCCTTTACACATTCAAATTCTGATCCGCGCCTTCTTTTGGTTAAAAAACATTCGTTCAATTACTTTAGATAATATTCAAACCTCCCACATTTTGCACACCATAGACACCAAACTTAGAATAGGAAAATGTGCCTAGATCTTTAGATGCATGTACCATGTGTGCATCCAAATACTAGAGACATGTTGATTCCAGAAAATGGGAATCTTGGATTTCGGTAGTACATTGGGCAACGATTTTTTTTTGTTTTGTTCGCAAATTTATACGAGACAAGTCAAGCACTGGCGCGACTGCTTTTGTGTGTGGGATAAAGCCCAATGATGCTTGTTAATGAAATGTTGCCAATGCAGGGAATGTTTATGGGAATTTGATTTTTCCAGTAGAGCTTTTGTTTTTGTTATGTAATGGATTTTCCGTTGCAATTTAAAAGAGGAAATCAGTGCAATCGGGTGATTTTGATTAAATTGTGATTTGAAGTTTTTTTGACCGTTTGTAGTGATTTAATTGATTTGATTTGTGATAAAAGTGGTAAGTTTTCTTTTCGCATTATGTCGGAGTATTGCTGCGCGACGGATTTCGTACTAAAAGCGGGATTTTCAACTCTTTCCTTTGCCAAGAAAAGAGAAATTATAGAATCGGATAGACCGAAGCCAGATCTTAGTTTAGAGTTTAAATTAAAAAATATTACGCGAAAATTCCATATCGAAACGTATGAAAAGTACATTTGGTTAACGGGAAGCTGTAAATTAAATAAGTTATTTTGCTGGCCGTGTCTTTTGTTCACGAATGAAAAATCTGTTTGGAATAAAGCTGGATTTAGTGATTTGAATAATTTTACGGGCTCAGCAGCAAAGCATTCAAGTTCCGAAAAACATCTTCAGTCGTTAATCAAATTAGATAATTTTGGTTCTCAGCGTATAGAGTTTATGCTTAGTAACCAGGTGGCAATATCTGTTAGTTTGCATAATGAAAAAGTTGAGCGTAATCGTAATATTTTGAAACGTTTAATCGATACTGTATTTTTTTGGCAAAACAGGAGCTTCCTTTTCGCGGAAATAATGAAGACTCTTCTTCAAATAATCGTGGTAATTTTATCGAAACCGTAAATTTCTTGAGTTTGTACGATCCGATAATTGAGTCCCACATAGATTCTATAAAAGCAAATGCAGCGTTTTCGGGTTTGTCTAATAGAATCCAAAACGATCTTGTTTCCGCTATAGCTAATGTGGTTCGAAATAAAATCAATTTGGAAATAAAGGAGGCTCCATTTGTAGCTGTAATGGTCGACGAAACGCCAGATGTTAGCGGTCGGGAACAATTAACGATGATTTTTAGATATACAATATCAAATGAGATTGAAGAAAGATTTATCGGATTTTTGGATGTAAGCGCTAATCGTACAGCTACAGCAATAAGCTCTCACATTTTAAAACAATTGCAAAATTTTAATATCGATAAGAAATTAATTGCACAATGTTACGATGGCGCAGCAGTAATGAGTTCTCAAATTCGTGGAGTTCAGACTTTAATTCGGGAAAAACATAAATCGGCAATTTTCGTTCCATGTTACGCTCATTCACTAAATCTAGTATTGTCTAAAGTTCCGGAAATTAAATTATTTTTCGCGCACATCAATAAAATCGCATCATTTTTTAATACATCCACTAAAAGGTCGGACCTTTTTGCAAATATAGTAAATCGTCGTTTACCATCGGTTTCCAAAACGCGTTGGCATTATCATTCGCGTATTATTAACGTTATATTTGAACATAAGCATGAAATTTGTATAGTTTTTGAGACAATTCCTTGACTTTTTCCGATATATACTTACAAAAATTCGCAGAGTCAGATTTTCAATTATATCTGTTAATTTTTTCTGAATTTTTTTTCGAAAACTTGTATATTATTTAATATTATTCAGAGCAAAGTGGTAAACATTTCATATGCAAGCCAAAAAATTATTGAATTTGAAAATTGGCTTGAAAATGACTTTTCTAAAAAGTTTGATAATTTCTATTCGACAGTTACAGCAGAATATCAGCCACCACGTAAGAAATGTAGAAATGCGATAGATCCTTACAAAATTTACGGCGGATATTTCGGGAGATTATAGATGTTATTCTCGGGCAAATTCGAGATCGATTCCATTCGTTTAAAGATCTTTCATTTTTAGAGTTGCTTGAACCCAATTATTTTTCTAAATTCAAGTCAAATTTTCCCGATAAAAATTTTGACTCACTTATTGAATATCACGGTCAATTTTTCGACAGAATAAAGTTGAAAAATGAGCTAAAAGTTATTTATTCTTCAGATGAGTTTAAAAACGCGAATCCTAGTAAAATTCTCGATTATTTTCAAAAAGGGCCTTATGTCGCAAACGGTTTTAAGCAAGTTCATATTTTAGCAAAATTATTAACGTCAATTCCAGTCACAGTGGCTACTGCGGAAAGGTAATTTTCAACACTAAAGCGCGTTCACACATTTTTGAGAAATCGCCAATCCCAAGAACGACTTTCGGATCTTGCTTTAATTGCGGTTGAAAAGGATCTTCTTATACAAATGCGAAGAGAAAACGATTTTTTTGATAATGTGATTACAGAGTTTTTACTTAAAGAACGGCGCATAGATTTGGAATACAAATAAATGGCAATGGCGAAAGAATATTTATTTATTTCAAATACCCCTGAATTTTTCTTAGTCTTAATTAACATAATATTTATTTATCATTTTTTTTATTAGTAATATTTTATTTATTTATTTTTTTTTGTATTCCGAATATATGTGCCAATATTTTATTTATATCTTTCCTGATTTCTTCTTTAAGGCTTAAAGCCGCTTGGTATAAATGTTTTTGTGACTGTCCATATTCTATTATACAGTCCATTTTTGTTTATGCTAAATTGGCTTTAGGGCGCCCAACTGCTTGACTATGAAAAATTTCCACTGCACGTCACTGCTATATAGTGTAGGGTAGAAGAATAATATGCAATTACAACAACACCTTAACCTGATAAAATTTCCGTGTTAGCTACCCTAACCTGGATAACACGACAACTAGGTGGCGAGTACATCGCTAAAGTGATGAATTTTTGTATGTATCCGTATAATGTTGGTATTCTCGGAAGAAAACTTGACATTAGTGGAAATGGTCACCTTTATTTGTATACAAATGGTTTGTTTACAAATAAGTGACGATCATCATATCATATGGTCGTTCTCCATATTGTCTTCGCAAGATTCCAACGAATTGTTGTTGTCCATTTTTTCTTCAGTAAATTCTAATAAAATAGCTTTGTTGTTCAAATTTTCTTCAATCGCGAGCAAAATCAAATTGAGTACACCACAAACTATCACTTTTGCATGAATCTGACACTCCACTTTAATGCAACTGTCACTTTTGCAAAGCAATTTCACTTCAGGGTAGACAACATTAGACTTTCGAAATTTAACCTGGATATAAACCTGGATCGTTTTTTTGCGTTCTGCCCTACACCCGAGTGCAAAAGAACGCGCCTACTACATAGTGTAGGGTAGAAGAATAACATGCAATTACAACAACACCTTAACCTGATAAAATTTCCGTGTTAGCTACCCTAACCTGGATAACGTGACAACTATTTGTAGGTGGCGAGTACATCGCTGAAGTGATGAATTTTTGTATGTACAATATAATGGGTGCATTCGTGTGTCACGGAAAAAAGCGTAATGCGCTGCATAGAAATAGCGAATTCCTAAGCAGCACATAACAATTTTTCTTGTGACGCCCGAATGGTATGCTGGCTCACCTCTTGTAAATTGACATGCCTGCATTCACAAATCGGTAGCGCTACTTGAGCGCTCCTATTTTTGTCCCAATTTTGCACTGAATTACAGCAACAAAAATGGGAGAGCTCGGGTAGCGGTATGATTTGTGAATGCAGGCAGTTCGTTCGAACTGTCAAATCTCCGCTAAGCCAAGACAGCGAACAAATTTTGTGCTGCCTAAAAGTGTTAGCGCCAGCTATTTGCGCTAAGTTTAGCAGTGGTTTAGCGCAACATTCGGAATACAAATCACGAGGCAGCACTTAAAGCTAGCTAGCAACGGTGACTCCCGAATGCACCCAATGTTGGTACTCTCGGAAGAAAACTTGACATTAGTGGACATGGCCAACTTCATTTGTATACAAATGTTTGTTTACAAATACGCGACGATCATCAGCGGAGACATCGAGAACACAGCCCGCATAGTCACAGGAAAAGATAAAAACAGAAAAATAAGTGACGATCGTATCACCTTTGGAATAAAAGGTTGATGTTTCTTCTGGGTGATGAATTCGCGATAAATTTGTAGTCTGGGAGAATCTTCATCGTATTATCTGGGCGATGCATCGTCCAAATACATAATACGAAATTGTTTGCTGGGATGTAGACAGGATAGCAACATCATCAATGAAACCGCAGTGCTGATTTGCATTCGTGGTCAATAGAAACTTAAAGGTTCAGGTTATCGACTATGTGAACTACGTAAAGATGATATGATGACATGATAGGTTCCCTGAGGAACCATAACGTTTAAACTGTAACTACTGACTTCCGGAAAATTTGTGAGAGCGGTGAGTTTTACAAAATATCGAAGATTTCAGGCTCTAATCCAAGTTTATCCAATTTCCGAGCAGTTTTCTGGACTTTCTTCGCTTTCTACCTAGTCTAGCCATAAATATTGTTACAAGGTTTGGCAACCCTGCAGAAAGGAACCGTTATATTGCATTTCTTAAAAATTGAGCTAATCGCTATAGTACGCTTGTGCTTGATGCATTTGTCATCATTTGAGTTTAATTTTTAGTGTAGTGAACATGAATTGGGGTGACAAAGAAAATATTTTAGAATTGCTGTGATTGCACTTCATAAAGTAGGAATGCAACCAAGTGATATTTTTAAGACTCTGCATACCCTTGGTATAAGCCGAATGTTTGTATATCGGGCTATTGAAAGATTTAATGATACTTTTGGAGTAAGCGACCGTGAAAGAAGTGGCCGTCCGCGAACTACTCGAACACCTCAAGCGGTTAAAGCCGTGCGCGAGAGAATTCGCCGTAATCCTCTTCGGAAACAAAAAATATTATCGCGTGAGATGAAAATACCCCAAAGAACAATTTCACGTATCATCAAAAGTGACTGGGGTTGGGTGCTTATCGTAGATCTACCGGACATTTACTAACAGATTCGTTAAAAAAAATAGAGTGGAAAAATCAAAACGATTACTTTGCCGGTACGCAAGCCAAGAACACCGTAAAATTTTGTTTGCGGACGAAAAAATTTTTACTGTCGAAGAAACATTTAATAAACAAAACGATAGGGTTTATGCTCGCAGTGCCAGAGAAGCTTCTCAAGTTGCCCAAAAGGTTCAAAGAGGTCATCATCCAGCCTCAGTAATGGTTTGGTGGGGTGTTAGCTACAACGGGGTGACAAAGTTGCATTTTTGTGAGAAGGGCGTCAAAACGTCTGCCAAAATTTATCAAGAAAGTGTCCTTGAAAGTGTAGTGAAACCTCTCAACACGTCATTATTCAAAAATCAGCCTTGGAGTTTCCAGCAAGATTCTGCACCAGGTCATAAGGCGAAGTCAACCCAAAAAATGGCTTGAAGAAAATGTTCCAGATTTTATTAAAGCTGAAGATTGGCCTTCCTCTAGCCCAGACCTGAATCCGCTAGATTACGAATTATGGTCTGTCTTAGAGCAAATGACGTGCTCTAAAAGACATTCTAATATCGAATCCTTAAAGAAGTCTCTTACACATGCAGTCGCCAACTTTCCGATTGAAGTCGTGCGTGCTTCCATAGATAAGTGGCCAGCTCGATTAAAGGCTTGTGTAAAGGCAAAAGGCAATCACTTCGAATAACTTGTTGCAATTTCCGTTGTTGACAATGCATTTAATAAATAAACAATGATTTCTTAACATATAACACTTCTTTTATTGAACAGTGCTTCAAAACGTTTGTAACAGTATTTATGGCTAGACTAGGTAGAGGTGGGTGATGTGATCATCATCCTTTATGTCTATAGATTTTCGATATTTTTTAGCAAGCTAGCCGAAAGAAGAATCCTAGCGCGTTTATTTCCACGCAAAAACCTCACTTTTGCATGAATCTAACACTCCACTTTAATGCAACTGTCACTTTTGCAAAGCAATTTCACTTCAGGGTTGACAACATTAGACTTTCGAGATTTAACCTGGATATAAACCTGGATCGTTTTTTTGCGTTCTGCCCTACACCCGATTGCAAAAGAACGCGCCTATTAATGTGCTTGTGGGGATGCAAATCGGTGGAAGGACCAAAAAGGAACCCAAAGAGGTCCTTCTTAGTCCTGTTCTGTACCAGAAATGGGCCCCAAGTTGGGCGCCATTCTTTGTAATGAGCAAGCTGGTTCACCAGATGGTGTTTTGGGGACGGAGCCAGAAGTTTACCGAGAGGACCGTGAAGGTCCGGCGACGCTAAAAGCGAATGCTCCTCAACGAGCTGAGCGGCGGCACATGCTTGTTCCAGCTCAGTTCGGGAGATGTGGGCGGGGTTTTTGCCCGTTCGTTGCCCCAGCCATTACAGTGATAACATGTATCATGTGCCTTGGGGGGTAGACGAACAAATGAAGGATAAAACTGGGTCCCACTGGCCCAGGAAAACTAGTAAAGAAAAATGCAGGCAATGGCCGTCGACCGGCTCATGCTACACGCTCCGGGCCCAGATGGTTTGGACCCTTGGCCTCTACACCCATAGAAATAAAACCCATGGCCGGCAAAAATGTCGGGACCTCCCAAAGCGGAACAAGAGATGATGGCCATCAAGGATTCCAGGTATGTGGTTGTGTACTCATTCAAATTTCGTAAATTTTCAAAATTCGTAAAAAATTTTTCTATTCCAAAATTGCTTTTTTTTTTGTAGTTTTTCTTTAGTTTTTTTCTCAATTAGTTTTCTTAGTAATTTCCTGATCTTTCGTTTACCTTTGTTTGTCATCATTTCATTTTTTTTAATAAACTCTAATATGTATTGAATTTTAAAACCCAGGCGCTTCCATCACGGAACCTTACCCCCAAACCCCTTTCAGGTTGGTGATGAGATGAGGTCAAGGCCTCATCTCTTTCCGCTTTCGGAAGTCCCAACATTTTTTGCCGGCCATGGGACCTCATTGGTTGGGTTTGTTTTGTATTTCATGGGTTAAGAGGCCAAGGGTCCAAACCATCTGGGTCCGGAGCGTGTAGCATGAGCCGGTCGTCAGCCATTGCCACCATTTTATTTTTCTAGTTTTCCTGAGTCGTGGGACTCAGCTTTATCCTTTGTTGTTCGTCTACCCCAAGGCACATGATATATGTTATCCTTGTAATGGCTGGGGCAACGAGCGGGCAAAAATCCCGCCCACATCTCCCGAACTGAGCTGAAACAAGCATGTGCCGCGGCTCAGCTCGTTGAGGAGCATTCGCTTTTAGCGTCGCCGGACCTTCACGGTCTTCTCGGCAAACTTTCGGCTCCGTCCCCAAGAACACCATCTGGTGAACCAGCTTACTCATTACAAGTTATTATAAGGTATATAAATGCAAAAAATACCGAAAAATTCGGAAGATCTTTGATTTTTGCTTTCTTGGTGGTGCTATAACTCCGTTGGCGCTAATCGTAGAATAAAATTTGCCACACATAATTTATAGGAAATTTTGTGCTCTACAAAAAAGGACGTGACATATTTTGTTATAAAATGGATTTGAACGAAGTTATAGGGGAAAAACTGATAAAAGTGCCGATTTTTGGTGGTTTTTCCAAGATGGCGGCGGGAGCTCAGGGGGTAGAGTGACGCAAACTTGGATTTTTTCCTACCCCACCTGCCTATACAACATATCAAAAATTCAAAACTACCGCACCTTTTGTAAGGTCAAAACTTTCCATTCATTGGGCTACTTTGGCAAAGATGATTACCGAAATTCGCAGAAATTGATTACACTACGAGTACCTCTTATCTCTACTTCTCAACGTCTTAAAACAATTCTTCATCATCGCACCGGGCGGGAACACCGTCTCCCCCCAAAAGAAAACACGACAGTTGCTTTTCTCGCATCGCATCCAAAGTAGAGAGGAGGAACTCAGTCAGTATGTACTATTACTAACCAAATGCATGTAGCAAAGTTGGGACGACGGCAAGCCTGTCGCCACTTGCCAAGTTGTTCTATTGTGGAGCATGGAGCACATCACAGCAGTGTCGCCTTTTCTCATACTCGCTGGGGGCTTCTGCTTAAGCTGAATGTGGCGCTGCGCACCGTTCATGGGACTGCGATTCAGTTCGAATTTGAACGTGGTTCGCGTTGTCGAGTGACGACCAGTCGATTAGGTGGTGTTACTCCATTCGAGATTCACTTGCTCGCGAGACTCACGTACAAGGGGTTTCATGCAAATTTCGGGGTGAAAGTGCCGCCGCCGTTGCGTGAATAGAATGTGTGCAGAGTGAACGTGTGTTGTCCAATATCCATCCGATTCCAATGGACATATCCTTGTCGTGAATGACGCCATCCTGCCGTCTCATCCTCATGCGTGTTGTTTTTGTGGCGACCAGAAGACGCAGCTACAGTACATCTTGCATTTGGTGCCAGTGATTTTTTTTCTATTGCAATTTTTCGTTTCCCTCCCGCTAAGTGAGTGGTTGCAGCAGGGTGTAATGAATGCTTCGTGATAAGCCGATGTGTATCCTATGGTCGGACGTCGTCGTCGCTGCGCTGGAGCCCCAACAATAAATCGGAACGGGAACAAGTAAGTACTATAGTCCAAGGTTCAGTCATCGCAGATCGATTTCAAGTGCACCCACCAGCTGTTTGGGGGAGAACATACACATAAACCCACTCTCTGCTCTGATTCGATGGTGGCACCACTATTGCATACTATAGTGCAATGCCGTAGTCACGCAATAAAGTCAGGATTGCACATGGTGGTCCCTATTCCTATCCAATATAGTCCCTACCTAATTGGCATCTTTGAAAATGAAACATAAAATGGTGCAGCTATGTAGCTGGCACGGTGGTCCTTTAATTTGGAGCACGACCGACCGACTATACCTCGACCATAAATCAACAAGTTTGGGGGCGCCATTCGGCCACCACCGTCGACGACAACGGTGGATCAGTTGAGCAGCGGGACAATGACGACAATTTGAATGGAACTTGGGGGGTTTCTCGATTTCATCTCGCTCCCCCGTCGTCGTTCTTTCGCGTCCGTGTGCCAAAAAAAAAATCAGTCAACACTGTATGCATCCCATCATGCCAGCTGATATCGACTCGGGGGGTTATCAAATGAACGAGCCAAGGACATGATTCATAGATACAAGATATGTATGTATAGTACTAGCCATTAGCAGGCTTGAGCAGCAGCAAGTCGTGCTCCCTTGATTCGTGTTTCTATGGACACATCATTATCTTCCCAACCCTATGACGCATCGTTGTAGAGCTGTAATTTTATTTGCTGCATTTGGCACCCCACCACTCGAGTACCAATCCAAATAATACAGCGGCCATCGCTCCATCCATCTATCTATCTTTGACGACATTCCGGGAAATTTGAATAAACTGGCGGTCGTCAACAACAGGAAATATTTTCGATGAAATCCCTCAACGAAATTGAGTCTTCCTTGGATGGCACTACTATAAATCTATGAACGGGCAATATGTCGTGTTCGCCCCCATCAGGGGCGGGGGATGATGATGATTTGTATTGATATTAGCGCTAGCTCCTTCAACTCAATGGGGAGCAGTTGTGTGGCCACAGGAATCTCTTCGGTTGTTTATTAATTGAAGTGTCCGGAATATGATTCCATGATTTCAGAGGACATTTGGCACTGAAGTGCTTTCGCGAAAAGGACGCTGAAGAAAAGGAGGAGGAGGTTGGAAGGGAAGTGGCATTAAAATGTTTTCTGATTTGGCTTTTTCGGGGTCATCTATTAATGTCGATATCAAATTAATGGTTTTTGTATTGTTCGGCGTGATGAGATGAGGGAGGAGGATGATATGGAAAAGGATATGAGACATTTTTTTTGTACAGAAGAAGTTTAGTTTTATACCCTAGACTTATTTAATCTATAAAAGGCTTTTTACACGTTAAGTTAACCAGCCGCTAGATCACGCAATAGACCACCTATTAAACCAGCCATCAGACCACGCATTAGACCACCTATTAAACTTCTCTAATACTTTGTCTAATAGATGATCTAACGCCTGGTCTAATGGCTGGTCTGATAGGTGGCCTAATGGCTGGTATGATAGATGGTTCTTTTTTTAACGAGGTGATGTAGGAATCTTCAAAAGATACTGCTGTGCCTGAGCAAGAACGACCGATTTTTACTGACTAAACCCAAAAACACCTCCTCCGCCGTTCCCCTTGCGGGACTACCTCTGGCTGATCAGCCATTACAATTTGTCGACTTACGTCTGGCTTCTTCTTTTTGGAGCTCTTTGTGGATGGAGCATACCGTCCGGCTCACTGCGTCCGAATCTTGTTGTGATCGCATCATCAAATCAACCAGATTCTGTGGGCTTATTACACTCCCCAGATCCGCTTCTATTAGGATGGTGCAAATGATATATCGGTTTTTGCAATGACTTGAAGTTGGCTGCGATTTTTATGTATCCAACTGCCACCAGGCTGCGCTAGTGATATTACATATTGAAGTATAAATACTGCTAGCTTGGCTTATGGAGTCATTTCGGTTTGGCAGTTCATGGTGATCGCTGAACAAGAAGAAAAAGAACATGGAAGCGAGTCAAAAAATGGCTACCTTTTCTTTACGAATTTAATCTAGAGCACAACGCAACGAGGAATATTAACAGGGCATTTGGACCTGATACAATTAACGAACAAACCACTCAGCGGTGGTTCGAAAAATTTCCATTCGGAGATATGAACCTTCGAAATGAGCCACGTGGAAACCCAGGACCATCGATCGATAACGACGAGCTGCGTGCATTAGTGGAGTCTGACCATGACCAAACCATAAGGGATCTTGCGGGGAAACTAGGCGTGCACCATTCGACAGTTTGCCGCCACTTGCAACAACTTGGAAAAGTGAAAAAGCTTGGCAAGTGGGTTACGCATGTTCTTACTAAGCAACACATGGCGTGTCGAATGGAGATTTCCAGTTCTCTTCACTCACGCAACAGAAACGAACCGTTCTTGAATCGAATTGTGACCTGCGATCGGCCCAATGGCTAGATGCCGATGAGGCTCCAAGGCACATGCCAAAACCAAGCATTCATACAATGAAAATAATGGTGACTGTTTGGTGGTCTGTAGCTGGATTTATGCACTATTCGTTCCTGCAACCTGGCGAAACCATCAATGCTGAGAAATACTGCGCTCAACTGGACAAAATGCATCAGAAATTGACAGTTCATCGACCTAGGCTAGTCAACAGGGATGGAGTTATACTGCTTCATGACAACGCACAACCTCATATATCGAGAACAACGATCCAAAAACTGAACGAGTTGCGCTATGAGACTCTTCTTCACCCGCCATATTCTTCAGACCTCTCACCAACAGCTTGCCATTTCTTTATACATTTGGATCACTTTTTGACAGGAAAACAGTTTAACAATGAAGCAGCTGTCAAAAATGCCTTCGAAGAGTTTCTTCGAACCAGAAACTCGGACTTCTACGAAACAGGAATAAATGCGCTTGTGTCTCGTTTGGAAAAGTGTTTCACATCCGCTGGTATCTATTTTGCTTAATAAAATTATCTTTATAAAAAGTTACAGCTGTTCAAAAATTATTTACTACTGAATCTGACATTTCATCTGCACCAACCTAATATACAATAAAAGGATCTTTACACGTTAGCTTAACCAGCCGCTAGATCAAGCATTAGACCACCTATTAAACCAGGAATTAGACCACGCATTAGACTACCTATTAATCTTCTCTAAAACTTGTTCTAATAGGTGGTTTAATGCCTGGTCTAATGGCTGGTCTGATAGGTGGTCTAATGGCTGGTGTGACAGGTGGTTCTTATTTTTTTTAAGCAAGGCGATGTAGGAATTTTCAAAAGATACTGCTGTGCCTGAGCAAGAATGCTCGATTTTTACCAAATAAACCCAGAAACACCTCCTCCGCCGTTCCCCTGCGGGACTACCTCTGGCTGATCAGCCATTACGATTTGTCGACTTACGTCTGGCTTCTTCTTTTTGGAGCTTTTTGTTGGATGGTGCAAACCATCCGTGGGGTGACGGGTTTATAATATGCACCCCTAGATGAGGCCTACCTTGATCGTACGAGGCGACTAATAGGACCAATCACGTTCAGGCAACAACAACACCTCTAGATGAGCCTGCGGCACTGTTTAACATCTTTAGGACCTCCCACAGGTCAGTGTTTGTGAGTGGGTTGCCGGGTCTGGAGACTACCGCCGGATGTAAAAGGAAAGTCCATAGAAATTTATTTTCCACACACTAGTACCATCCAACCCCACCTTTCTAAAGATAGGTGTAAAAGAATAGATGTAAGGCCTTATGGTAGAACACGCTAGGCAGTACTTCTGATGCGCAGTTGAGTGATCCCAGGGCGAACGTTGTTCGTGCTAGAGCTCGACGGTTTCCGGGGGCGAGCGGTATGATGCAGTCCAATTACATTATAGAGAAACTGAGGGTTGCAAGTTGGAATGTCGGATCGATGACGGGAAAGAGCGAAGAACTGGAGGACGTCATGAAACGGAGAAGGATAGATATTATGTTCGTGCAGGAGACCAAGTGGCGAAATGACCAAGTCGACCGAACTCGTTCTTTGACGAATTTCAAAAAGTACAAATTGTACTATTATGGATACTCGAATGATAGAAACGGGGTTGGCTTTATTCTGTCACCGGCTTTGCTTGGCAGCATCGTGAGTATCTCGAAGATAAGCGAACGCTTGATGAGTATCAAATTGGTTATCTGCGGAAGGGTGTGGAACGTCATAAGTGCCAACGCTCCCCAAGTGGGTTTGCAACAAAGCGAAAAAGAGGCATTTTGGAGGGACGTTGACACACTGCTTTAAAGTATACTAGATACCGAACTGGTTTTTTCGGAGGGGATTTCAATGGCCATGTGGGAGAATCGAATTATGATTATGAGGATTGCCATGGTGGGAAGGGTAGCCAATCTACAGCCAGAAAGGATGAAGGTGAGGCTATCCTGACTATGTGCAGATCACACGGGCTGGTCATCCTCAACACATGGTTCATTAAGAACCAAAGGCACCTGGTCACATATAGCAGTGGAACTCATGCGACGCAGATAGACTATCATCTGTGTCTAAATTTCATGAGACGTAGGTGAAAGACTGCAAAGTGACAGAATTTATTTTGAAAGAAGGAACAAGACTACAAGCAATCCCCAAGCCAGCCGAGAAAATCAAGTGGAATAATCTCAACAACGAACGCTCTGAATCTGTTGTACAATAACTCCACTCATTGTTAAAATGAAGGAGTGGCTTCAATAAAACACCAACTGCGACGAGCAACATCCAACACAAATGTGGGATGCTTTGGATGAAATGTTAGTAGGTCAGGCTGAAATGACACTGGGAGTTTCGAAAGGCCCACTCGACACGAACAAGGAGACGTGGTGGTGGAATAAGGAAACTAAAGAAGCAGTGCAGGCCAAATCGAACGCATTTAAGGCTTGGACAACATGCAAGACAAGCAGTGAAGCCGAGAAGTTTCAACTTCGGGAGAAATATGATAAAGCGAAAGCGAAAGGTGGCTCAAGCAAAGGCGATTGCAGCCGGGAAGTTCTATCATGAACTACAAGATCTGACTGCCGATAAGAGATCGTCATTGCACGAGGAGCCTAAAGACCAGGATTTATAAGGTCGCAGCCCAAAGAAGAAGAAACGCTCGAGAGATTCAGGCGCCAAGGTACGTTGAAGACTCACAAGGAGTGCTGCTGGTTGAAGACACAGCAATCAGCAGAATGCGTGAGTACTTTGACGAACTTTTGAACGAAGAATTTTCGTGAGAAGCTTTTCAAGCTGTGGAGCCAAACACCACTGATACCGCTGATTTTTCAGTGTAGGAGGTGATGAAGGCAATGATGCAGTTGAAACGCGGAAAGGCAGTTGGACCGGACAAAATACCCTTGGAATTTTGATTGAAGATGAATCATGTCGGGCTTAGATGGCTCACTGTTCCTTTCAACAAAATTAAAAGAGGGCAAGCGATGCCTGACGCTTTCAGAAAAAGCTTCCTTCTCCCGTTTTATAAGAACAAGGGTGACTCACGCAAGCTCAACAACTATAGGGCAATCAAGTTAACATTTCACACATTGAAGACTTACGAGCGAGTTGTCTGCAATCGATTGAAAGAGATTGTACAGTTGGATGACAATCAATGCGGCTTTGTAGAAGGTCGATCCACAGTCGATGCTATTCAGTGCTTGCGTGCTACGATGGAAAAACATCGTTATGCACGGACGGACTTCGACTTTGTGTTCATCGATTTGGTAAAAGCCTTCGACAGAGTTCCTCGTGATCTGATATGGGTGGCCCTAAGAGCAGTTAAGGTCCCCGAGGCATATATTAAGATGATACAAGACATGTATGATGGAGCAACTACTAAAGTTAGATGCATAGCTGGTGAGTTTGCGGTCAAAGTCGGAGTTCACCAAGGAAGTGTATTGAGTTCCTTGCTCTTCTACATCATCATGCTCTATTTATCAACACTCATTTCGGACGGCCTTATCTTCGCCGATGACGTTGTCCTGGGTAGCAAAGACATCGTTGCTTTGCAGGCTGCACTGACCAAGTGGTGCAAGATACTAGAGGATCATGGACTGAGAATTAGCATACCAAAGACTGAGTGTTTTTGCTGTCCTTTCTCAGATCCAGAGAGACCGATACCAGATACTTACATTAAAGGAGAGCATTTGGATTCCTGTACAAGGTTCAACTACTTAGGCTCGATGGTCAACAAGGAAGCTGCCTGCGATGACGACATCAAACATCGCATCAGTGTCAATTGGATGAAGTGGCGAGAAAACTCTGGAGCTTTCTGCGACAAAAAGATGCCACGAAAGCTTAAGGGCAAATTGTACAAAACGGTCGTACGTCCCGCACTCATGTATGCGTCTGAGTGCTGGACTGTGTACAAGACATGCGAAAGTAAAATGACTGCGACCGAGATGAAAATGCTACAGATGTCAGCCGGTGTGGCCAAAAAACATCGCATCAACAGTACCTACATCCGAGGCAGCTTGTTTATTGATCAACCGATCACTGAAAAGCTCGAAGTTAGTCGTATGTATTGGTATTGCCATGTTCTAAGGCGTCCTGAGAACCCTGTCATTAAGGCACTATCAATGAATGTTCTAATTGCTGGACCCTAACCTCGAGGCAGACGGAAACACACATGGATCGATCAGATGATGAAGCAACAACAACGCATTAACCTCAGCGACGAAACGATCCAAGACCGAGCTGCCTGTAGGAGAAAGCTGAGATTATACCGCCAAAATGGGCGAAGTGCGAACACCACAGGCAGAGCAACGCGAAGCCGCAGAGTGGTATGAAAGGGTAAGGAAGAAGAAGACATCCTAAAAAGCTACTTGACGAGTATCATTTTGATCAGTACGCGCACAGAAGTTTCTTCATAAACTGACATATACCCTTCGAATAAGTTCACGTCAGACCATAACAGAATCTTTGTCACTATACGTAAGCCAGTATGAGGAATAGGAATGCCTAACAGAAATGCACGACCGCAGCTTATCCTGGCCTTTAACATAAAAACTTGTGTATTCAGGAGACCCCCGTCCCATTACGACATTCATGAAGACTCAGGATTTTTATGTCGTCACCCCAAGAGTTAGAAGCTGCCGTCGAGTGAAGGAAATTGATTTGTACAAAACTTAGCGCCCATAGGTGTCGCCTAAACCGGGGTAACCCAGGTAACGCTGGAGAGTCATCTCTAGCCACTACGCTAGAACCTGGCTTAAATTAGTGTCGACTCTATACCATACCAAATGGCCTCAGTGAACTATTCCAGAAAGCAAAAGTCATTTTTTGTTCAGTTGATAAAAGCAAACACTTCGAGGTGTTTGTTCAGTGATAACCTCATCGAACTTATATCTCCTCAGTATTCTCGCGCCGTCGTCGGCTTGGACTATCGGCCCCTGAGGCATAGTTCGATTATTCTAGCATATGTATCCGGGAAGCAGATACATGCCAATGTCAACTGTCTTAATTAGAACTCTAAACGGATTTGGAAAAGAGAACTCGTTTCTTAAATTGGATGAAGCAAAAACAATGTTAAGCCCAAGTGATAAATCATGGGCGGCCTGCCTTGTGCGAGTATTATGTAGAGGTTGCAGGAGCGGAGCATTTTCCTACATACCATTTCAAAACTGCTTTTCTGCGACGATAATATAGATTCCCGTATTGACCTTGCATTGTGGCATCGACTATATGGCATTTGATAATAATAAATTACCGGTCGATTATAAATTCATTCATCGAACACTGTTTTTGTGTTTGCTATATTTGTTGCTTCTAATTTTTTATCTGTACATAATCTTCATTTCATTCAAACAATGTTCCAGCGAGCTATGAATTGAAAATTAAATTGAAATTATTTCAACATTGTATGTAAAAATTACAGTCAGTTACTAATAAGACGCGATAGCATTAAAACCTTGAGAGATCTCATTGAATTTCGTTACATGCTCGTATATGCTAAGAAGGGAAAAAATATTTCTTATAAAAACAACTGAATAAAATAAAATATTAAATGGCCCATAATGATACCAGGGCCGAAAACAAGTCAAGTGTAATGACAGCCGCGTTGGTTCTTCTATACAGGCACTCAACACTGGACACAGTGTGTTTCCAACGTTGTCACTATTTAGCGCGTTATCAGCGAAACGCCGTAGAGTCAAGTCTATATTATGACAGATTGGTACAACGACATCTTACTCTTGTGGTGTCATACGCACTATACATTGGCGAATCGTATTCTTTGTCATTTTTAGGCGTACTTTTCATCTCTGTAGCACGCAACGCAACATCGCTCAACAACACTATGTACCCGTCGTGATAAGAAAACTGATTATGCCTTTTGTTTTCGATTAAAAGTCAATTTTTTCCTACAATTAATTCGCACATTGTCAACATGTATAGTATATAGTTCTTTGTCTCGTGTAAAAGCGAGCGTGTTAAGCGGCAGATGATGTGGTCAGATAATAAAATTTGCGTAGATTTCGTACCGAAGAGATTCTTAGAAAAAAACATAACAATAATTTGATAATACGTACTATGGCGAACATGCTTGTCGGGCGGTTGTCTTTTGTAGTTTCCTACATGTTGGTCTGAAAATTCAAAGCTTTGTATCATATCGCACTGTCCGGAAAAATCACTATTTCTGAAAAAAAAATCTCTATTCCAAAGAAAACTACCTATTTTCAAAAAAAATTCTATGTACAAAAAATCCCAATTTTCAAAAAAAAAATCTATTTAAAAAAAAAATAAATTTAAAAAAAATCTCTACTTCCAAAAAATTTGTATTTCCGAAAAATCTTTATTCCCAAAAAATCTCTATTCCCGAAAAGTCTCTATTTCCGAAAAATCTCTATTTCCGAGAAATCTCAATTTCCTAGGAGGAATACCTACCCGAAGAAAAATCTATATTTCGGAAGAAAAATTTCTGTTTTTGAATAGAGATTTTCTCCGGTCAGTGCTATGTTACAAGTGCTTCGGACATAGAGGAAAAATATAACAGAGTTGGAACTCAGTATAAACTAAGCAAAGGTTGCCCATAGTATTTCACTTGCGTATGTGTTGTGTTCACTAATCGGTACACAATGGATGTGCTAAAAGTGAAAACTAAAGCCCCCCATCTACCTTGCGATCAGTCGACGCCTATCTGGCGATATTGTGATCGTCAGTTCGATCGCAGAGTGTATGCGCCTATCGTTGTCGTTTTGTTTCTACAGTTCCATATAATTTTAGCCGCGAAATATTTTGTGGCGATCCATCGTTAGATTAATCCGACGATGAATAGCGTTGTCGTCTTACGATGAATTGCATTGTCTATGGGGTCTTATATCCGCGTTCATTGTGCCTGGCGGGGCCTCTAAAATCGGAGTGAACTTCGCATGGCAACGGATAGCAAACCCATTTCGTATTGGATGCATTATCAATGAGATCGCATGCTGTTTGATCCTCTCTGGCAAATGTACATGAACGCTGATAAACTGTGAAAAGATGGCGACCGTGCGCTCGTCAGGTAAGGGGAACCATGCGAAATTGTGGGATGGTCACCAAGAATTTTTGTGGGTGTGGGTGGGTGAATCTTTGTGGGTGTGGCTTGTAGCAAGTGAATGAGTAAAAAGTGTGTGATGAAAAATCGGAAACTGAATCTTTATGGTCGCATTTTAGGATGTCCGGAAAGAAAAAAACATGCTATGTGGTCTATGATTTAGTATTATATATGATTTATGGCATATGAATTATGATGTAAAATGATTTTTTCTAAAGTGGTGGAGGTGCTATTAGGGTGTTTTTAAAATTTGTAAAATTTTTCAAATAAATCGTTTTTTCATCACAGACGTTTCATCATGCACTTGACACAAGCCACGCCCCCGAAAATGGAAATGCACGAGTGCAATGGCCGAAAATGGTAACTCACACATATGAAATTGAGGAACCATGTCACGCATACAATAGCAACTGAGGAAGCTTGGGCGTTTTAATCAACAGACACAGTTGATTTGATGTGTTGCTGTCCTTATCACTCTAAAGGTCGGTTTACTTTAAATTGTAGCCGTTGCTTCTAGAGTGGTGAAGCTTATTTGTGTGCGTGGGATTATTTGCATCCTGCTTTAAAAATAAATCTGTTCTGAGTTCCTGCTCTTAGTATAACTGCTCTGTGCTTCGGATTTGAAGTTCAACTTGTAGGATCCAGATCAAAACGACGGCTGCTTGTCAGCCTTATTCCAAAGTTGGAGCCGACAACTTTGATCAAAGTTCAGTGAACTTGGACGTTATTCAATTTGACAACCGCAGCCAAAGAAAATTATAAACTACTGAAAACCTGCTTTTCATTCATTGGCCATTCTTTCACCAAGTAAATAGCAGATTTTTTTTTTTCATTTTGACCAACAAAAAATCAATTCAAATTGCTTTTCATGCTCTCCTTATTACTATACGCCAATCGATTCAAAACTATTTGAGACGAATCAATTGCCAAATTACGCACTTAATATGATAAATTTCATCTATTTCACAATAATAATAACAATAATCAAACGTCTCTATTTCGCAACCTTTGAAACATATGTTTCAATATGAGCCATAGTCAATCGTGATACAACAAGCAAAAATTCGCATAATCACGCATGGCTTCAGTATTGTTAGAAGCTCGACTATACGAGTAGGTATATCGACGATAACGTGAATGTAGTAATGTATAGCCCAGAAAGTGAATGCTCATTTGGAGTGTCTAGATAGATACATACTTATGTATGTCGATACCACAAAAATGAACTATGGGGGGGTTTTGTTTGGACTACAGTCACTCCCCGACTTACGGAAGTATTTCGTTCGTTCGTTCGTAAGTCGAAATTTTACGCATTTCGAGGTTCCTTCTAAAATACTCGTACATAGCAATATTGTAAAAACTTGGATTTAAATAGGATTTATTAACAAAAGCAGCTTCTAAATAGTGAACGAGGGAGCTTGCAGCTCACAAGGTGCTATGTAAGGATAAACATTTAATGTAGCCAAAACCTCCAGAATGGAGTCGGATTGAGGCTCATATAAACAAAAAATCTTGGTCAGTACAAGAAAAAGCTGGGGAAAGCCAAACGAAGATCATGCAGGACCTTTTGTGAACGCATTGACGAATAGAGCGAGGCCTCTAGACTGCGGGAAATCCTATCAACAAGTCCATCTATGCCTATATATATTCTGAAGTTAGATGCTTCCTGGACAACGTCTAGTAAAGAGACTTTGGGAATCTTACAGAACATCCTCATGCGACTCAGATTCTATAATTTCGAAGGAAAAAGTTACCGGGCCTATATCTGCCTTCGAACCTTTTAAGTCCGCTGGGCCTCTGGAGGCATCATTCCGGCAGATAGACAAAGTACTTGGGACCTGGTTATTCCCTGGGTCGAAACCATTTCCAAAGCTTGTCTAAACCTAATTTAAATTCCCCAAATATGGAAGGAGGTAAACGTGGTATTTATTCCCAAGGCAGGGAAGAGTTTCCACGTACGCCCAAAGAAATTTCAATCTTCCACAATCGCAAGAAAACCCCTTTAACCCCGATTACCTCCCACGCGCCACGCAGCGGTCGAGCTCCCGGTGAGGACTTTTAATATGATATGCTCCTAGTGTCAACCAACATTCATGCTAAGTTACAATATTTCTTGAATTTTTCTACTCGATTTTTACTCGTCACCTGAGGTATAACTGGAAAAGGCAATAAGGAATCTGTAAAAAATATTATAAATGACTAATAACTTGCCACCTGTTCAAGGTGCAACAATGAATTCTATACTCCTTTTGTAAATTTCATTATGTACAACTCTTTTCTTTAGCCACTTTTTTGTCCCATAAATGATAAAGATAAAAGGAAAAAAGCTTGAAAAGAAAAAAAAATTATATTTTGATGTCAGATACGAAATAATTATGTACAATAATCTTATAAAAAATGTGGTGCTCTTTAATTTTCCTATTCTGTTTGAAAAGAAAAGGGTAAAATTGACCCACTTCGTGGTTAAGACATGGGGGCACCATCTGTAAATGAAATACGTATTTCCCGAGTGTCAAGCAGGGGTGCATGAGCGATTTCTGAGATCCCCTCATAAATTAAAAAAAAATAAATACAGCAGTTTTTTCCCAAATCCCCAAATCAAATTTAGATTTCACTTGAATGAAAACCAGCCAAAAGGTTAAAAAAAACTCAAATATCCCCCCATCTGGCTTGGTCTAGCTACTTCCTCCATATGATTAAGGCAGCTCCTGAGGAGTACAATCCATCGTGTGGACAAAACCAGGGGCAGTGGGAGAGTTTGCTTAATGGTGATCATTTTTATGGTAGTGAATAGCTAAACTAATTCATTACGACACTCCACTGTGTTCTTAAAAAGGTAGCTATGCGACTATGCGTGATTAATCAGAAATATTTTCATTGGAAAGATAACTATAAAGTTCAATTACTCGACGCCTGAAGCTCCTCAAACAAGAATAATTCAAAACGAACACTGCATTCTTGCATATTTTTTTTTTTATTTTAAAATATTTCCTTTCAAATTAATTTTTCAATCAAACTAAGCACTTTTCAGATGAAATTTGCTATTTTCCAATCAACAATCTTTAATATCAGTAAAACGGTATTCCAGATCAAAATAATAACTTTCCGAATTAAATAAACAATTTTGGTCAAGTTCATTCGGATAATTCACAATTTCGTTTGGAAAATCGTAAATTTCGTTGAAAAGTTATTAATTTGATCAACGAGCTACTTGTCTGCCAAATTATCAATTTTCTGAATCAAACTAACGGTATTTGCCAATTTCATTCGAATAATCCACAATAACGTTTGGAAAGCCGTAATTTTCGTTCAAAAGCTATTAATTTGATCAACGAACTACTTTTCTGTCAAATTGTCAATTTTCCGAATCAAACTAACGGCATTTCGAGTCATATTGACGACTTTTCGGATGAAATGAACAATTTTAGTCAATTTTATTCGGACAAATGTCAACTTTGTTTGGAAAATCAAAAATGTCATTTCGAAAGTTGTTAAATTGTTTAACGAACGATTTTCGAATAAAATTGAAAGTTTGGACAAATCAAATTAACAATTCTTAAACCTTTCGAATGAACCCCACGATTTTCCAAATTAACAATTTTTGGCAAAAATACAGCAGTATACCGTATCAAATTAACGACACTCTGAATGAAATAAACAATGTTCCATGCAAAACTAGGCAATTTCATTTGGATAATCGTCAATTTCATTTGAAAATTTCGTTTGAGTGTCGTCAATTTGGCCAATGAACGACTTTTCGAATATTAATTACCAATTTTTTCCAAATTAAATTAACGATTGTTAAACTTTTCGAATAAAATTTGTTATTATCCAAATTAACAAAAAAAAAAAAACAAAAAATAATGGTATTCCGGATCAAATCTACGATTTTCCGAAATAAACAATGTTAGTTAATTTCATTCCCGAGAGTGCTAAGTGAGTTGTTGCAGAATGCCCTATGTATTCGCACCAAATGAACAGGCCATTTTGGCTTTGGAGTTAACAACAAGACTGAACTAGTGATATCTCCTGTTGAGTCTCGCTTATTGAATGACAAGAAACTGACTTTTACTGATAGAGCTAAGTTACTGGGTCTAGTTTTTGATAGGAAGTTGGCGTGGAAGCCCAACATCCTTGAACTGCTGAACAAAATCATAACTGCACTCTACTCATGCAGGAGGGCGATTGGCAAGAACTGAGGTCTGCAACCGATAGTGGAGTACTAATGTGTGCGGCCAATATTATTGCACGGCATATGTGTGTGGTGGAGTAGTCCGGATGGCGCAACGGTTCGCAACGTTCGCTTCTATGCACCGAGCCCCGGTTCGATTCCTACTGAATGCTGTAGTTTTCGATGGAAATTGGGATTTACGTGTCGAACTATGATCCCATTCAACGGTTAAATGAGGACCCATTTATATGGTAAATAACTCGGTTGACCGTGTGGCTGATCACACACCTCTGCACAAAACACACCGTGGCGATCTAGAAATGAGATGATGATAACTGATCTCGATGCCATGGGCCAGACTGAACTGTTGTGCTAGTTATTTACTGTATTATTTATGTGTGTGGCAACGACGCATTGCCTCTTAACAGGTCTTCGACAACGATCGTCAAATAGTTCCCTCATTGCGCTCCGCAGGAAGAACCAATTGTAACTATTCCCATTGTCTTCAAGGGTACGATCGGTGAACCACTCGACCTGGCGAATCGACCGCGGTACCCTTGACGATCAACCCCCAATTGCTCATTATCCTAGGCACATAATTTGGAGACAAATTTTGTCGAAGGATTACAGGCTGATTCGGCGCATCTGCTCCGTCATTAAGGAACACTGTGACATGCGTTTAGCGCATTCCAAAGACATTAAAATGCCAACTTTATCATGTAAACTGGCAATTAAAGTCTGCTGCGGTGGACAGAGCGAACACTAGATGGCTCAACGGCGGCAGCACTTGCCAAACGATGATTTGGCAGAAATTCGATTCCAGCTGCTTGGCTGCTTCTGTCACTGAATAGGAAGCACATTGATAGGGTGGTGGCGACTATCACGAGAAACTGCCCCATCGATGAGCTCGGAGGAGGAGGAAATATCCAGGCTCCTGGTTTTACTGTGACGTGAAGCATCTGAAGGATGTGAGCGTGATACAGCTTAATCGAAATACGTTGCTAGTATAGAGCATCATTCATCATTTTCTGAGTGTTCTGATTAAATTACTTTGTTAAGTATCGTGCGGGAACAATGTTCCATTCTCTTCGTATGCTATTCTGTTAATCAAATCTCTCAGTCCAGGCTTTCGGATCCATTAAAGAAGCATTCGATCTGCTTATTAATTGAAACATGTCATTTCCTCTTCAAATTATTATACGCTTCACGGATGTGATAGGGTATATTAACTTTGTCATGAAGTTTGCAACGCACAGAAGGAAGCATCTCCGACCATATAAACTATATATATTCTTGGTCAGTATGATGAGACGAGTCGATTAAGCTTTGTCCGTCTGACTGTCTGTTTCTATGCAAACTAGTCCCTCAGTTTTAAAGCTATCAAGCTGAAATTTTGCACAAAGCCTTCTTTTTATTGCACGCTGTATATATGTCGGAACCAACGGAATCGGACCACTACGTCATATAGCTGCCATAGGAACGACCGGTCCAAAAACTGGTCTTTGTGGTAATAACTTTTTTATTTCTATAGATATCGTTTTCAAATTTCATATTAATCAATAGTATTTTTAGTGAAATCACATTTCACATTTGGTTGAAATCGGACTACTCTATCATATAACTGTCATAGGAACGACCGTTCCAAAAGCAAGTTTTTTCCAGAAAAACTTTTTTATTTCTGAAGATATCTTTATGAAATATACATATTACTCAATCATATTGACTGCTAAGCCACGTTCCTAAATTTGGTTGAAATCGACCCACTATTTCATATACCTCTTAAACGAACAGTGAAATCGGAACAAGTTTTACTACTAATTTCAAAGTGGGAAATGCAACACAAAACACAACGAAGGTATGATACCCTTCACGCTTCGCTTCGCGTGAAGGGTATCATATCTTCTTGTTGTTTTTCCGACCCAAAATATCGACATGTTAACGAAATTTAAAAATTTTCCGAATGAGAGTTACCGATTTTTAGAATTTAATCAGACTCTTTTCGGATGCAATTTGATCGTATTTACACTAGCCTCTCGTACCAAAAAGATCAGCTTCGACTATGACTGTGACTAGCAGAGTGGATTTTATTTTACATTGGGTTCACACTAGCGGCCAAATCACTTGTTATGAAACTGTCAGATACACACAAATACGACGTTTCTGAACAACTAATCTGCCCGATCAATTTAAAAATTGATTTGAGGTTCACGCGTGAACCGCAAATAAATTGTCAAATTGACACACACACATACTCGTACACCACTTAGTCCGCTCCAACATTGACGCACAACACAATGCTGGTCCATACATCTTCTTAGACAAAGATGCGCATATATTGTCTGTTTATCCGTGATAAATTAATATCAACCTTGTTGCATTTCACGTTGCGACACATTCCTCTCCACCAAAATTCACATAAATCAATGTCCCAATTGTCCCAAGTCTACTAAAATTGCATGCGCTTTTACAAAGTTATGACACACAAAAATTTAGTTCAACAATTTGAAGCTGGTCAACAATTTATTCGTTTGTGTCGTGTGTGTGCGTGTGTATGTTCACATAATCATAATATGAACATTATTCAAATTCTGTAATATCAACCAAGACATTTTGTAGAGAATGGCGTATGTTTTTACTAATTGTGACGAGAACACAAAATTAAAAAAAAAAACGACAACGCAACATCGTTGTCGCATTCTCCTGGTCATTTTCGAAATTAGAATGGTCCACATTTTGCGTAAGAATCCTGTCGCAATCTCTCGCATTAAATGCATTGCAATCTGGTAATCTGTTTTTTTTTTTTTTTTTGCAGATATGTATGTACATATTTTACAGAAAATCAAAACAAAAAATGATACCTGCAATAAAAGAGAAGAAATTCTGTATGAAGAAAATTCATTGGTGCTAATAATTCGCAATCCCATGTTTTTTATTTTTTACCCGACTATTATTAGTCCAAAAATAGGAATAAGGTTGAATTGTTTGATGGTTTAATGGTGAGCCGAAAGGTTGCGTCGAAAAATTGAGCCGAATGATCCCAAAAGTATAAAAAAGGATCGCCCTTGTATGTTCTAATCGGAGATAGAAAAGTGGGGTGTCATAGCAAAGGGAACGTTGAGTACATGCCATTTCTGTTTTTTTTTCTTGCTCGAAGTTAGTGGCGGATCTAGAAATTGAGTTCGGAGGGGGGCAAACTTTGTTTGTTACATTGCCCACACTTATTCATCTTAAGGACCTCAAGACGTATTCATCTAGGGAAAGCCCGGATGCATTCCTTATTGGAGATAAGCATGGAATAATGCACGTAAAAAACCATGGACTATGGTTAGGTTAGATATAAGGTGTTATGTGGGTACTTTGTAACACACGCACTATCCCACAATGATATACTACATGCATACAGGTCGTCACCCAAGTCGCATATCGTTGCATATCCACAATTATTCACTTCCTTTTTTATGTCATACTTCCCCAGGCACACGACCAATAATTTTCCACATGTAACTCGATCCTTTATTTGGTTATATGTAGCAAATGTGTCCCTTTTATCTTTACGGTTATTTATGGGTCATAAAGTACGTTGCACCAATGGTAAGACAACAGGGATATAATATTATTAACCACATATATTCATAATGATGCTGTGTGAAGAGTGCGCAGATATATCCTAGCATTCGTAAGCAATTAGGAGTAGAAAGCATTATAAGATTTTTGTATAAATAGAATAAGATTTTTGAGAATAGACAGAATAGTTGAAGGCGAAAGGCTCCGATAATTCGTCAGGCTCTATGAACTTATCGGCGAAAGGCGATTCCGAATTCATCAAAGTGAAAGACTCGAGGCGAGCTGCGAAGATATCTGCCATGCCGAAGTAAACAGCAACGTGTAGCACTAATCGATTCGAGGCACTCGGCGTCGATATGGATGCCGACAACGACGTAGCCGACAACATGACCGAAGCCGATGACTCCAGTTCGCTATTTGAACCGACTGCGACTGTTGAACTGATGACGGACGATTTGTTCAATTTCGTACGTCTACCGCCGAAGAAGCAGAAGAAATCCGTCGAAGACAGGTCAGCCAAGGTGAGTTTTTCCTCTGCCTCTTCGTCTTCTACTCCACCGTGAGTGAAAACCCGTAAGGAAAGGATTCCTCCCATCAAAGCTTATCACGTAGATATTCCAAAAATCTTAACTGACCTCTCTGCGAATTCAATTAAAATTCGTATCAAAAACAAAGCTTACCCCTGGAGTCTAATTTTTTGTGATTCAGTTAAACATCATTGCGCGGTCTTTGACTATTAAAAACAATGAAGTCTACGCTTCTACAACCATTGCTCCAAGCCAACGTCCAAAATCCTTAGTAATTCGAGACCTCCACCCGAAGATCGCTCCTAAGGATATTCTAGAAGAGATTAAGGAAACTTATCCCGATATCCAAATCCGTTCCGTCTCAAACTTCCTAATGAGGTAGGCCGTTGTAAAACGGTTCGCTCCGGTGCGTAGGACAGGCTGCCGCTTTCCTTCGTTACCTTAGCTTCTACAGCAGTCATTGCAGGGGATGGCAAGACTTGTGGCGTGCTCCCGTGCCGGTTTTGACTTCCATAGCAGCTCTGATGTGTTGCCTTTACCGTAAAAACAGTGAGGCTACAATAAAATCTGGGTCACAGCGGTTTTGTTGAAAGGCATATTTTATCATTTATCCATCCAGACTTGGGACGCTAGTTTGAAAGTAGCCATAAGTGTATAGATGTTCCGAGGATTTTGTGCAGCATTACTTTTTGTACCCTGCAAGATGAGCACATTCACTCCACTGTTACCATGGAAAACAGTGTTACCCAGAATCCAATATAAAAAAATCCTAAAAAGCATGGGATACCATTCTGCCTCGGTTTTTGACGTAGAGGTTTGGTGACATTCGAGGCAGGTTAGAGATTTCGTAATTGCTGTAACCTTGGCCTGGAAAACATTCAGTATTTAGGGAAACTGAATTTCCCAAAACCAAGCTATACGTACCAAACATATTGGATCGGCCACTGTTCAAAATAACAACAGCGGAGTAAAGTAGTAGGGAGACCGGTAGCGCAGTGCGTCGAGGCGTCAGCCTGATATCTCATCATAGTGGTTTTTCACGGTTTCGAATCCTGTCATACTGGTTTATTTCATTGACATAAACTAGTTTTGGACGATGCACCTTGCCAGCCTGCATCTCGTCCATCATGGCCACTAATGTTTGTGGTATCCCTTGCATAGTTTGTGCGTAATAAAATGCAGTAGTCATTCCAAACTCGTCGCTGGTACGCATGCAACATGCAATTAAGTCACATGGGAATATTTGACGCGCTAAGCCCCACTAGGGGTTGGGGCAAATAGTACAGAGCGGAGTAAAAGGGTCCACATTTCTAAATCCTTTCTGGGTTCATTCTTTTTTTTCGACGCACATTCATTTTTTTACTTTCTGACCACTACAGATTAAACCACCAAAAAATCAACCTTAGGGTAGACAGGTGGTACTACCTTAGAAGACTCTTATCAACGTTACAATTGTAATTATAGTAGTTCATCCCTTTTTTTTGCTGTAGTTACTTCAAATTAGGAAAAAATACCTGAAATGAAATGTACTCGACGTGACGTTTCCTTTGCTATATATATATATATATATATGCTAAATAACAGCCCACATGAGTTTTTCATTCTCTTTGGGGCCCTTCGGTCCAATATTGTTTCTCACGCAGGCTCGTCTTTTCATTCTCCTACCACTACAGATTAAATCAATTCAGTCTTAAGCATAGTACGGTTTTTCGTGCGAAATCTCATACAGAAACTGTCAAAAGTTTCGTTCGCACGAAAATTTTTCGCTCTCTCAGTACTAACATATTTCATTCGAAAAAAAAGTCTCCACATCATTATGAGCAATTTTCACGCAAAAACAATTACTTGGCACTTGTACCATGTTCGTGTTCGACAGTGTGTGCTAAGAAAATTATTCGTATGTCGAGCAAAAATGTGGATAAATTGATTGGATCTTGAGTGGAAAGTGGTGCCGTGCACTTTGTTCGAATTTATTATGTCTTTTTGAGCATTTCTTCGATATCAATAATTTGGATTAGTTAAATCTTTTTGGTATCGTACGTAGATACAATGACGACACATAATTTATGCTGCAAATTAGCCGTGGAGCCGGTGGATCTTTTACAATTTTTGTGTGTGTTTATTTTCTCGTTTAGGCCAAGAAAAAAGTTTAAATGTCCAGATAGACTAAGAACGTGTTACAGAGAAAAAAAAAACAAGTTTCACTATATGAAATTTCCGTGTTGATAAGATTAATGTCCGAGATTTTTATATACTTTTTTTGTTTGTCTTTAAGCTGTGATAGTACGAGTTTGACCACAAATTCGATATGATGGACTTGTGGCCTAGGTTGTCCATACACCTTAATGAGTTCTTTATGCATATCAGGTGATGGCATATGATTATGTAGAAATGTGTATATATTATATACATATCAATCCATTTTTTATTTTGATTTGGCTCAGCTGGTGGACATAAGTATAACTTCGACACAATCCATCGAGATGGGACTGTCTTACAATGGTGATAGTAAACAGAATGTATCTTTTTTCGAAGTCGACTTTTCAAATTCAAATTCATTCTACCTTGGATAGAACGTACGTTAATTTTCGGCTGTTTCTAACAAACGTAAAAAACGACCAAACAAATGATGTACCAATAATAGAAAAACGATGATCTCTTACTTAAACCACATCGAATCGTAAACAACCAGAAACCCACATTTTTATCGCTTGCGATTTTTTGGCATCCGTTTTCTTCCAAAACCGTTTCTTTCCACAACCGTTCTTTCGACAATCGTCAAATTTTTATCGACAGAAGTCTTTTCAAAAAACCTTATCTTTGAAATACGGATACTGCAATTTGATTGGATGAAATCTTATTACCGAACGCGTGACTCCGTAATATACTCGAGGAAAAGAATCCACAAATAGCGTTGACTCTTTCAAAATCAAGTGGCGAATACAGAGAGTGGCCATGGGGCCCGGGTCCCTTCTAAAATGATGGAAATAATATTGTTTGTGGTGGAATATTCGAGTAAATACTTAAAAATAATTATCAAAAATGAAAGCGAATACAATGTTTGACATGACATTGACATTGCGCCTCGCGTTGCTTCTCGATTTTTCTTAATTAGGCACATCTGAACGTAGACTTTGAGCAGGGATACCGCGCAAGGTGCTCCCTCCCTTTCTCTGACGCTGACTCTGTTGTCTATATATTAATGCTTTAAACTCTGAAAGTATCGGGATTTAACGTGTGTGTGCGCTCTGGCGGCTGACATTGCTTTTGACATAACTAGAAAATTGCCTGGTGTTTTTAGTGAAGTATTGCACTCACAAAAGAGGTTTAATCCGCACAGAACAGAGCTTATTATCTTCTCAAGTATAAGATACTTTTCTTTCGGATCCTGGAATGTGCGCTCCCTGAACAAACCGGGGGCCGTGAAGGCCCTCCTTCAACAGGTCGAAAAGTACAAACTGAGCATTACTGCAGTCCAGGAAACAAATTGGCTTGGCAGCGAGATCAATGACAAGAAATCGCACACAATTTTTACAAGTGGCAAGCCATCGGGCCGCAAGGAGTTTGGAGTAGCATTTACAGTAAACAATCACCTCAAGCCGCACATTGCTGACTTCAAACCCATAAATGAACGACTGTGTATGATTCGCATTAAGACGCGATTCTTCAATCTCTGGCTCATCAATGTGCACGCCCCCACTGAAGTTAAGGCGATATTCAGATTAGCTACATTTTCAGCTCCGACGCAGCCACGCAAAATAGCCAAGCATAGTCGATCGTATCGCATGCTGAGCGATGAGTGTGAATCCGCCCATTGGATGCTGTGTATCTCGACTGAAATTTCAAGCAGTCGTGCAGCGCGGTGTCGTGTGTGTGAATTTTGCCTAAAGCACACACAGTAAAAGACGGGTTCTACACGCGCCTTGAGACTCTCTTCGACTCACTTGCAACTAACGACGTCAAATTGCTGCTGGGAGACTTTAACGCGAAAGTCAGAAATGAAAGTTGGCACCGGGGGACTACTGGAGGCCGCAGTCTCCATGAAGAATGTAACGACAACGGCAAGCGACTTATCGACTTTGCCTGCAGTAGGAATCTAGTCGTAAGCTCTACGTGTTTCCCGCATGGACGTATTCACAAGCAGACCTGGAAATCTCCAGACGCACATACCGTCAACTAAATTGACCACGTCCTCATTTGTAGGAGATGGGCGTCTAGTGTGATGGATGTCCGCTCCTATCGAGGAGCAAACTGCGACTCAGATCATCACTTGGTGAAGACGGCCTACAGATGTAGAATTTCCTCAGTGCACCAATCGAGCAACAGCCCTCCCAAAATCTTTGCGGTTGATAAGCTTCTGAGCGATGCTACAACGGTGGCGTATACTACCGCCCTTGAGGAAAGACTATCGCCTATGCTACACAACATCAGCAACACAAGCGTCCCTGGGTTTTTGGGATGTCGAAGAGAAGGTCGTGGGATATAAAGCCCGGCGAGCGTGAAATGACTGGTTCGACGAAGAATGCGAAAACTCACTTGACACGAAAAACGAGGCCTACAGACAATGGATTCAACGAGGAACCAGAGCCAGAAGAGAAAAATATGACCAGCTACGGCGAATATCGAGTAGAATAATTAGACGTAAGAAACGTAAATACTTTAACGAATAGTTGCTGAATATAAACGAAAACTTAGCTAATAGGAACACCAGACAAGCGTACAAACTAGTAAATACAATCAAGAACTGCTACCAACCCAGGACTAGCCTTTGTATGGACAAGGATGGAAACATCATCAACGACACCGATGGTATTAACAAACGATGGGCCTCTTATTTTGAAGAGCTTCTGAACCTACCATTTAACACCCCCACACAAGAAGCTCTCGACGATATTGTTGATCTAGGCCCACACATACAACCCCCGACAGTAAAGGAAGTTGATCTCGCGTTGCAGTCACTAAAACGAAATAAAACGCCGGGCGCTGACGAGATTCCA
This sequence comes from Chloromyia formosa, assembly GCA_964017055.1. Classification (NCBI taxonomy): domain Eukaryota; kingdom Metazoa; phylum Arthropoda; class Insecta; order Diptera; family Stratiomyidae; genus Chloromyia; species Chloromyia formosa. The sequence goes on along the minus strand of OZ024818.1, from coordinate 44,148,218 downwards.
GCTGAACTGCTAAAATTCGGTGGAACGGGTCCAGCTAATCTCATACATCAATTACTCCTGCGAGTATGGAAGGACGAGGAGATCCCAGACGATTGGCGTAGAAGCATCATCTGTCCAATTCACAAAAAGGGAGATAAACTGCGGTGTGAGAATTACAGGGGCATATCACTAGTTTATACGTCCTATAAAATTTTGACGAAAATTCTGGAAAATAGAATAAAACCTTACGCAGAACGAATCATTGGCGAATATCAAAGCGGTTTCAGACCTGGTCGCTCCACAACCAATCAGCTCTTCACAGTCAAACTGATACTCCAGAAGTGCTGGGAATACAACGTAAACGTATACCAAATCTTTGTCGACTTCAAGCAGGCATACGACAGTATCGATCGTGGAGTACTGTGCAACATCACGCTGCAATTTGGTATACCGACCAAATTAGTGCGACTGACAAAGATGACGATACTCAATTACCCAACCCCCTTGTGGGGCATAGCGCATCAACTGTTCCGTCCTGTTGACGTTTCGTTGGCATAAACTGGTTTCGGAGAATGCAGTTGCCAGCATGCACCTCCTGCACATCCACGGCCACGAACGTCGTCGTGGACGGGATTCGAGCCCGAAACGCCGGTAGTCAAACATGAGACTGATGCCTCAACACACTGCGCTACCGGCCGCTATGAATTTGGACAACAGCAAGACGCTACTTATCAAGTCGACACAATTAGCAGCGTACGCCGACGACATCAACATCATGTCCCGAAAGCTAGCCGACGCAGAAGAACTTCTGCTTACGTTCGATACCGTTGCAAAGGAAGTTGGACTATGTATCAACGAGGGTAAACCTAAAATAATTATGCAACCGACGACAAGGACACCTGCACAACCGAGAATTAATATGGGGGACCTCAACATCGAGTTCGTGAACCACTTCATATACCTGGGTTGCAACTTGTCGAGCGACGCTAACGAAACTGACGAAATCAAGCGACGGATACAGTTAGCTAATAAGACTTTTTTCTCAGTTCTCCCCATAATGAAATCGCAGCATGTGCACAGAAACCGAAGCTCCGCGTGTACAAAACCATTATAGGCCCAGTGCTGTGCTATGGCTGCGAAGCATGGACTTTAACTCAAGGCTCCGGAAACATGCTAGACACATTTGAACGTAAGGTTCTACGGCGAATTTTCGGGTCTGTTTGCGATCGATATGGATGGCGCATCCGGTACAAAAATGAGTTGTATGAACTGTGCGATGAGCTGCAAGTCTCGAAAATCGTCAAACTACAACGACTTCAATGGGCAGGGCATGTACAAAAAATGGACGATGATCGCATGCCAAAGAGAGTAATGAATGCAGAACGAGTCAACAGAGCGAGACTGCCTAGACAACCGAGATCTCGTTGGGAGAGCTCAGTATATGTGGACGCCGAACAGCTACTGGGCCTCCGAGATTGGAGGACGCGGTCACGTGATGAAATAATTGGAGGACAACGATCGAGGCGGCCAAGGCCCGACGTCGGGCTGTCGCGCCACGATGATGATGATGAAGCAGGATTCTGGCTTAACACCTGTCCAAGACATCCAGACCCAGAAATTTGATACTTGTATCAATTGCGGGTATAAAACTAGCCATGAGGCCGAGACTAAGCCGACCAGATGTTAATGAATAATAATAATGATAAAATATAAAAAGCGTATACCGAATATACAAGAGCATCAACATTTAGAAACGCATTTTTTCACATTCGATAGTTGGAGATGGTAGCGACGGAGTTTAACTTGTAACAGAAATATAAAGCAAACAATCAAATATGCCATATTCGACACTTTGAAACAATGAATCTATGAAAATTAGCACAATGCAAAGTATCGAATGTGATTTTTAAGTTACAAAAAATTGTCAGTTGATACAATTCAATCACGTACATGTAAAAAAGATTGAAAACAACAACCGAAAAATATTAAAAAAAATTAAATTCCACCACTGGCTGATTTTGAACTTACAATCGCAGCCGTTTTTTTGCTCTATTGAGAACTAGCTATTTTCACATTCGATAGTTGGCGATGGTAGTGACGATATGTACGTGTATAAAAAAAAACAAAAAAGTATAATTTTGTTAATTTTCAACCGAACGTACTACTTGCAACTCTGCTGAAATGTTGAGCCCCCGCTATCCTTCCCTCCTCGGTTCCAGCGCCATTGAATCTCTCCCTTCAAAATGTGCCTATGCAAAAATCTACTTGGGGCTTAGCCCAGCGTGGATTTCCGCTTTAAGCAGTATGCACGAAATTTTTAGCGACAATCAGTCGCCGGCAGTCGAGATGATGACCTGCCCTGCGAGCAAATCTCAGCTTTCTTTTTCCGTACAAATATGAATGCAAAATAAGATGTTTGCACATCAGAAATGGACAAGATAAATTTGTACAACCCATCACTTCCTAGAGGTGCGTCATCACTATCTAGTCATTAAGTCAAGTTTTTTTTTTATATGACTCAATTTTCTGGGATTGAATTTTTATACCCTTCACGGATGTAATAGGGTACATTAACTTTGTCATGAAGTTTGCAACGCACGAAGCATCTCCGACCATATAAACTAATTCTTGGTCACTATGATGAGACGAGTCGATTAAGCTTTGTCCGTCTGTCTGTCTGTCTGTCCGTCTGTTTCTTTCTATGCAAACTAGTCCCTCAGCTTTAAAGCTATCGTACAAAGTCTTCTTTCTATTGCACGCTGTATATATGTCGGAACCAACGGAATCGGACCACTACCTCATATAGCTGCCATAGGAACGACCGGTCCAAAAATTCATCTTTGTGAGAAAAACTTTTTTATTTCTAAAGATATCATTTTCAGATAATTATTTAACGAAAAAATACTGTATCTGCCGAGAGTCTCTTTTGCAGGATGAGAAAGATCCAGCCGATTCTTCCCCCATATTACCCTATCCGTAAGCTTTCCATAGAGGAATTAACGACATTCTTGAAAAGAAACTTTTCTTTTATGCTGTCGTCTGCTCTGTAATGTATTTCGCTCGCAAAAGTTTGCTCCCTAAGTAACTTTTATGAATTTCTTCTTTAATTTCAGCAATCGCAGCCACGATTTGGACAGTCTGAAAGCGTTCTTCGAACCGCGAGGTAGTAGCTAGCGATCGCGAGCTACTTCCAAATTTTACACGCTTCTGATCGATCGCGAATTTTTCGATTACTAAAAACTGTTTTAAGATACTTGTGTGGAAAACTCCTTCCCGGAAAAAAAGATAGATAAAAATTGTATCGACCGTTGTGGAGCGCTCCATTAATCTTCTAATATCTTATTGTCTATTTTGGTAGATCTTGCGTGTGTCGTGCAAAAAAATTTCAAGTTACATATATCTTTCGCGATCAACGAACATTTTTTTTTTGACCTGCGTAATGATCACGGTTGTTGGCTGACTGACTGACTGATTGTATCGTATCGTATCGACTGACAACCGAATGTCGTGAAGAAGACGCTCGATCACCTGTCGCGCTTACCGCCACCTGTATATACATAGACAGCGCTATTCTCTGCTATTCTAGGGTATATATCAAGAACCGCGCAAACCCAGTCAGTCTCACGTAGTATCGTATCTGTGTAACGTCAAAAACGTGCATGTACCAAAAAGATACAAAGATTCATATATCTTGGCGCAGCCTTTCTCGCACACATCCTATTATATAGAAAAGAATAATTTCTTCTTGCAGTGATCTTGTCTCGCGCGTCTTGTGTCGATATCGCGGCAGTTCTGTTTCTTTACGCTTGAAGAAAATCGCGCAACTCAACGAACTTTTTGTTGTATATACACATTTAAATCAGTGATAGAAATAAAAAAGAAAATTACAAATTGAGTGCGAAAAATATAGATACAAGATTTTCGGAAGAGCGAAAAAAAAACAATCTTAAAAAAAATTAAACAAAATCCGCTAAAGATACATATTGATCGAATCGCGTTAAGTGGGCTTCTTTTTTAGCACCTACCCCATTTGCTGTTCTGTCTGTGTGTGTTTGCTTTTATATCGAATAATCAAATCGCGAAGATATAGTACAAGCAATGAAAATTCGAATAGCGCCAAATGAAATTTTCCGGCATATGCCAATTATTATAGGAAAATAGTGTATCTGACGCGCCGTGAGTGAATATTTTCCGTAGCCTCGATCTCATAATCATTGAATTTTCATGATCATCTAAATGTTCATATTTATGCAAATTTGTTTTGTTATCGGCAACATCAAAGTGTGGCGAAGTGATGAAAATAGTCGTGATGGTGGATAAATTGATGAAAAAAACGTGTTGTGCGTGAACGCGGAAATTTTCCCTGAGAAAGTCGAAAGTCCTGTCCTGAAAGTGTCGCGTGTCTCCCGGAATCGCGAGCAAAAGTCACGGAATTAATTTCGCCTATGACATCGACGGATACGACATAGAGAAAAAAAGCTGCAGCGATCAGTGGTGAAATTGGAAATTTTTGAAATCTCAACGTATAAATCGATATTGGGATACCGCAGCGCCGCCACGTGCCTAAAATAGCAGGTGAGTGAGTCATCGCCAAGTAAACTTCCTCTTTAATATTATGTCTCTTGTCATTCTACGCTTTGTTTTTGATAAATGCGCTTGCATCGAAAAAGGCAATTCGTCAGATTTTTTGGACCCGCGCAGCGACTGCAGATTAGGGATGGCGGTTATTGGAAAATCTACCATCGGTTTAACCGACCCAATCTACCGGTTATGGGAAAAACCGGTTATCCGGTTATTTAATAATAATAAGTGAATAATTGTTGACAAGCTTGCGTTATTTTGTAGATCCTTTGGCATACATGTGTTTGGGGAGCAACTTATGCCTTCAGTGTAATAGCCGCCATACATTATGCGGTCTGTCGCTTGATAAATCGGCCGATGGATCGCTACAAAATATCAGCTGATCAAAATTATATGGAACAGTCAAAAAAATCGTCAACAATAGGCGCATACACAGGCCGATCCATCGGCCGATATTTATATCGGGCGACGGATCGGCCGATCGGTCGGTGTGTGTATGGCACGTTTTAGACTTATAAAATAAGTAAGAGTTGCACTGAAGAAAAGTTGCTTCCCAAACACATGTATGCCAAAGGGTCTACCAAATAGCGCAAACTCAAAATCTTTCCTTTTCACAAATCAAGCTTTGGGCCAATAGTTGGTATCTATTCTATTCATAAATACTCTTTCGCTAATATGTTGATCCGTCAGAGTCGTTCAGAGGCCACGGAACTCCCGATCAAAGCTAAATATTTTTGTGCAATAAATGGCAAACCCGGCATGCAGGCATTGCTCTTCTCCCAAAAATTGAAAGGATCACTTCCCCTATGAAGCAACGGCTGCTGAAGCTTCAATTCATTTGGAAATGATTCCACTGGAGCACAATTGGCTACTTCCTAGTCATGTGATGACCAAAAAGGGTTTTAGTTGTTTATGACTTCACCCTTTTGAGATAAGGGTGAAAGTTTGCCAATGTCAGCCAAGTGGTGCTTAACTTCTTGGCTAAAATGATGGCTTGGCTGGCAATAATGGGGCTTAAGCATATTTTTGTTAGTGCATGCGCAATGGCTATTTAAAAAAAAAACGTTCCCATTAAATTTGAATCAGAAGGACAAACGGCTGAATTTTTCATCTTCTCTGGCGTCGAACGATTTGAAAAAACAAGTTAGCATTTTCGCATGTCGGTTGTTTTTCCCCGGTTATTGGATTTAGAAAGTAATACCGGTAAAAAACCGGGCAAAAATAGTACCGGAGATAACCGGTTATTCGAAATGGAAAATACCGGTTGTCGGAATAACCGGTAGGTGTTTCCCATCCCTACTGCAGATTCTAAAATCGAATCCCAATGTCCGCCAAGAAAACCAAGACGAAAAGCGACTGAGAAACACTGTTTACGCGACAGAGCGATATCGCGTTCTTGCCCTGTTTATACCCTAGAAACTTTATAAGTATAGGGTATTATATTGTTTTTGTCAGGACGAAAATAAGTAACACCTTAAAGGAGGCTCCGGAGGTATAGCAATGTATATATATATAAATGATCAGGGTCACCTCCTTATTCGATTTAGCGCTGTCAGTCTGTCTGTCCATTCGCACGATAACTCCCGAAAGAATGAAGCTAGAGCTTTGAAATTTTGGCAAATTGTTGGCAGTATGATCTAGTTGGTAATGGGCATGATCAGGCGAAGAGAACGCTTACCTCTCCTACATATATAAAATAATTAAATCCATCTATAACTCCTGATTAAATAAACATGAAAAGCTCCAGCTTTGGCAGATTGCTCGTGAGGGTAATCTTATACTCTCCTGGAAAAATAAAATGGATCAGTTGAAAACTAACGGTAATTTTCTTACAAAGAGTCCCGTACTACCCTACTTTTCAAGTTTTTCGTCTATAACTCTTGACCCAATTGACGTAGATACCTGATTTTTGGCATGTAACCCTGACGTGAGAAGCTGCTTGAGTTTTAGTCAGTTGGGCATAATCAGATGAAATGAACGCCTACCTCCCCTACAAATTTCAAAAAATTCAATATTTCTTTAATTACGATAACTTTCAATTAAATCACACTAGCGAATTGAAAATTTGGTAGAATGTTGGTACTAAGATCTAATTAGTTGGTGTTGAAAATAGGCAAGGTCCGACCCAAGGAACCCCTACCTCCCCCACAAATGAAACTTGTAATAAGCGATAACTTTTGAAAGAATGAAGCTAGCGACTTGAAATTTGGGTCAAATGTTTTAAGTGAGATTGAGTTAGTTGGTATTAGAGATGAGTCAGATCCGACCCAAGGAACCCCTGCCTCCCCTACAAATGGAACTTAAAATAACAGATAACTTTCGATAAAATGAAGCTAGTGGCTTGGAATTTTAGTCAAATGTTTGTAGTAGGATCCAGTTGGCTAATAATGAAAAAACGTTAAATCCGACGAACGAAACCCCTACTTCCCCTACAAATGAAACTTCAAAGAAGCGATAACTTTCGATAAAATAAAGCTAGCGACTTGAAATTTGGTCAAATGTTTGTACAAGGATCTAGTTGGTTGTTACTAAAAATGTACAAGATCCGATAAAGGAAATCTCTACCTCCCCTACATGTGAGACTTCAAATAAGCAATAACTTTCGATAGAATGAAGCTAGTGACTTGAAAAATTCAACAAATATTTATAGTGTAGGTTAGTTAGTTGATTTTGAGAATAGTCAAGATCCTTCTGAATGATCGCTATCCTCCGCTATAAACTGGCCATATAGGAAACTCACTTTTTATGCATATGGTCGTTGACGATTGGTACTTTTGGTGTCACCACTAGGTCTGTACAACTCTAGGGTATACGCTTCGGTCTGGTTTTAACTTTCTGTAGTTCGGGCCCCGGGGGGTCTTAGAGGTTAAAATCTGCTAAGAACATTCTTGATGGCGCTCAAAAAATACCCGAGATATAGAAGTTTGATTTTTTTAGGGTTTTGTAGTAAAACAAAACCCTTATGAAATCGGTCATGCGTCCGTCTGTCTGTCTGTCTGTCGGTCTGTCCATGAAATATCTCACGAACCGCTGAAGCTACACGCATGAAATTTAGTGAAAATATGTAGAAGTACTATAATTCTCTGGAGAAAGTGATACGTCGTAATAGGTCAACTTTAAGGGGGGGTCCCCATAGAGGGGAATTGAAGGTCGAAATTTTTTTTTCGTCTGGTATATACAAGTGGGGTATCGTAAGAAAGGTACCGTCAAGTACATTCCATTTCTGGACTTTTTTTTTCAAATTTGAAGAAACGGGAAAAGAGGGAGAGGGGAAAATATGTGATCCGAGTTTGTCCCCCCCCCCCCTTGCATTTCGAAACCGTTACACTTAGAAATATGAAAATTTACAGAAAAGCGGCATTTCACTAACATAGAAAACTAAAAATATTAGAATTTTGAAATCTCGTCAAAAAAGGTTAATAATAGTACATTTCTATTGTTTCAGTTAGCACACCCCTGCACCCCTTAGACACACCCGGGGTCAAAAATATTGATGGCCAATGATAATCAACACCATAGGCAATAATGTCTCTAAGTTTCATTACAATCATGTTATATTTAATAATAGTACATTCACTTAAAGTTAGGCATTTTTACACTATTCATATTTACAAAAAATACACCTACCGGCTTCGAAGGTGCGAGTACTACTTGCATGTTGTTTTTCGTAGTGCGAATTGCAGTTATTGTTACATATTATGGTTAATTACATTCATGAAAGGGTAAAGATTGGTAGGGGGCAATGTGTTGTAGCTGGCCAACTATAACGGGCAGGGGAGGGGGGTGGGGCGAAATTAAGGTCAAATTTTGTTTATCGACTGGAATAGGCAAGTCGGGTGTTGTGAGAAAGGTAATGTTGAGTACATTTTATTTTTGGCATTTACTTTAAATTTGTAGAAAGGGGAACAGTGAGGGAGGAGAAAATATTAGATCGTAATTTGTCCCCTCTTGCATTTCGAGACCGTTACACTTAGAAAAATGAAAACTTTCAGGAAGGTGGGTTCCGAATAGCATATAAAACGGAAAATAATGGAATTTGTATATCTCCTCAAAATAGGTTAATAATAGTTTATTTCCATAGTTACTGTTAGCGCACCCTTACATCCCTTAAACACGTCCGAGATAAAAAGTATAGATGGCCAAGGATAACCAACATCAATATGTTCTAAGTTTCATTACAATCGCCTAATATGAATGGGCATGTAAGATACTATATGATGGGTCGGACATTTTTATTATGTTTTTTTTTTATCCTTCTAATTGTAAGTGGTACCAAGAGAAGCAAGGAGCCGATACTTGCGTACAAATATAAGTGCTTGCTACAAAACCCTCGGATTGCGGGCGTAGCCCTCTATATTCCGGTTTCATTTCTTGTTCTTTTCGTTCTTTGACAAGACTGCAGCTTCATAGGGAGCACCCGGGAGCACATCTTTGTTTTGTCACGAGGGAGTGCATAGGCTATAATTTGTTTTAAAAGAACCAAAAAAATAAAAATATGTTACGGCAGGAGCACGTATTATATAGAAATAAGTGCTATTTTCCCCTTACATATTTTCACATGCATAACATTCTTCAATGCATTTACTTTATACGAGCCTCTTAAAAACTGAACACCAAAAAGGGATGGACATATCAGAGCAAAGCTTCTGTTAAAAGACCAATGGTGTGTGTCTAGCCTACCTGGTGTTGGGAAGCTTTCGACATCGGGGTTGTGAGAAGCCCGGAATCAAACTCGTTGTAGATCTACACGGACGGATTTAAGAACGAGGCGGGCGTTGGAAACGGGGTCTACTCCGAACGATTGAATAAAAACTTTATTAATTCGTCTTTCTGACCACTGTAGCGTTCTCCAGGCGGAGATTTCATCAAATATGGAGGCTATATTCCGGCTAGGGCGTAACGTTATCAATGTCACAGAACTCATCATTCATTCGGACAGCCAGGCTGCGATAAGAGCCCTAGAGGCCATTCTCACCACAGCAAGGACGGTAGGGGATTGCCGCGGCTCTCTCTCAGAAATAGGTAATTCCTTAATATCGAGCTATACTGGAGCAGTAATAGCGGGTTTTCCGGTAATATCAGAACAGAGGAGTTCGACTAGCAAGGCTCTAGATGGGCGTGTCGAATAACGAAGATGATGTGGCCTATGCTCGATGTATGTCGATCCATAAGGTTGTGGTTGCTGAGTAGGAACAACTTAAGTGCGGCCGTAGGAGAAATAATTGAACACTGTGAGGATCACGCGAGGAGGCTCGGGCTTCCTTTTAACTACTTCTGTAGGAGCTGTTACGATGAAGACGAGAGTACTGCTCATCTACTTTGTGAATGTTTGGCTCTGGGACACTTGAGGATGAGAATGCTTGCGGCATATTTCTATACCGACTTGGGGGACCTGGCGACGGTGGATGCTGATAGACTGAATCGGTTTATTGTTGACTCGGGCTGGTTTTAACGGACAGGCTGGAGGGGAGTATTTCACTTCTATGTAGTATCACAATGGACCCACTCGTGGTCTAAGTGTGTCGTGGGTTATTACGATAGCCCGTAAACTTAACCTAACCTAGGTACGGTGTGTTGCTGGTGTCAGCCCTAAAATGAATGTCCCTGTATCCGCTGCCGTTGTTATTTTTTGTTTTCTCTATTATGGCCTTTGTTTTTAGGAATGAGCCTATTTAAGGTCTAGTTTCAAGCCTCAGACTGCAGTTCTCTTTAGAGAAAGAGAGAGAGAGAAAAAAAGCTTCTCAGACCTCCAAGAAAGTCTGCGCTCAGTGGCTTGTCCTGAATCTTTTTGTTCAATATCCTTTTCTAATGTAATAAAAAAACATATCAATCGGGATAGAAGCTCTTTTGTGGCTATAGGCAGGGTTCTAGCTAAAACCAGCATTGAACTTACTAAGCTCTAGCGGGGGAACAACAATATAAAACCAATCTTGGACTCCTCGTTAATGCCGCCCAAGTTACCCCAAGGAAATGAGCTCGGACTATCGACAAGAAACATCTCAAAACATCCATCTTGTTTCCCCCTCCCGCGACCGCTAATACAGACAGTTAACCGCACTTAATCTTAAACGCTAAAATATCAAGTCACTATAGTACTGATTCACAGATTTCACAACACCCCCTGCTAAACCTCATCTCCAAAATAAATCAAACAAAAGCCTCTTCTCATAAAAAAACAATTACATTCGCCTCCTACGCAGCGCTATCACAATAGTGTCCTACATCTTAAACGTCTCTCAATTTCTGCCAATCTCAAAAGCACTAGACTACCCCCAGAAATTCATCCCCATCCCAGACGTAACAATCAGATGTTCCGATTTACGTCACAGTTAGACATTATGACGTCCTTGCTGACTTCTTGAACTTGTTTAGAAGATACCAAATGAACTTGCCATTTTAACCAGCTCGGGGCTTCTCTGGTTTTTTTTCTCTTTTTTTTTGCTTTTTGTTCACGCCACTTTTCTATTTCGGACTTTTGCTAACACCCCCTACGCATAAATGCCACACACAGCCCAAAATCTTGAACAATTCGTCTGTGAGAATAATTGGGCATTTGATAAGAGAATTAAGAAATAAATTCAACAAGATAGCGCATATTTTTTTTTGTAGGATTTATCTTTTTTTAGTGAAGAAAAAAATCTCAGGCATAGGTATAGAATGTGCAAAAAACGTAGGATGGCATAAAAGATATGAATCGGTCAATCAGGAATTTATCAAAGACGCCTACAAAGATGGGGGTGTGATGATGATGATTCCATGGAGATGAAAATGGAAGAGAAGCGGGAGAATGAGTTAGGAAGCCTTGACGACAAGGACGGGTTTTGTGTTGGCCCTTAAGAAGAAGGCTCCAAGCTTATGATGCGAAACATGGACTCCCACTCAGCCATCAGCAGGACAGATGATGGAAACCTTTGAAAGGAGATTCCGGAATAGGAGCAATCCACAATAGTGGGTTACTTTGGGGTTAAGCCATTCATTCCTCCATTCCTCAAGGTGGGGTCCTCCTCCTCTCTTTTTTGCAAAGGACCCTGTATGTTCTGGTGAAGTGGGCGGATGAAGTTGGGGTAAGTGTGAATCCGACCATAACGGAACTTGTTCGTTTCACCAGGAGATATAGTATTCCTTCGTCTGAACCACCATAAGACTTGTTCTCGCTGGCAACGCTAAATTTAGCTAAATTTCTTGGGCTCATCCTGGATAAGAAATTAGGGCGAGTTAAAAAGGCCATTGTTACACTGTACTCATGTAAAAAGCCGATAGATAGGAAATCGGGAATGGTTTTCTGGCTCTGTGTCGATCGTGCGTCGCATTCTTATGTATGGGATAGTGGTCTGGTGGACGGTGCCTAGAATCGCATCTTACAGAGACTTGTTGAAGAAAGTTCAAAAGCAGGCATGTGTCGCCATTGCCCACTGCGGCCCTTGAAATTTTACTCAACTTGACTCTTTTGAAAAGTCTCGGCAAACAGCTTGCTGCTAGTGTGGCCATTCGCCTTCGTGAAACAAGTGACTGGACGACTGCCACTCTGAACAGCTCGGAGTTTCTACAACCACGGACTATACTGTGTCCAAACTTGAGTTTGAAAAGAACCTCTACTGCCTGATCCCCTCTCATGAGGAGTGGGCGGACAGCACCGCTCTAGAATCTGATGCCGTAAACATCTTTACTTATGTCGGGACTGGTGTTTATTCGGAGATGTTGAATATAAGACTGTCCTTCCGTCTCCCGGATTACTGTAGTGTTTTCCAAGCGGATGTCACGGCTATCTACAAAGCTATATCATGGCTGGAGCGTAATGTAATTTCACCTAGTGACGTAATAATTTATACTGATAGTCAATCGGTAATTAAATCGCCGGATTCTACTGCGACTTACTCGAAGACACTTGCTGAATGTCGTGTCTTAATCCTACAAATCGGAAGCTCTCTCAACATTACTCTTTTTATACTCTAGATGAAATCTGAGAGTATTATAAGTTTGCCACAAAGTTTGTAACGCTAAGAAATAAGGCTCGCAGAAAAAAATGAATGATACAGAAGTTCATATTATCACTCGAATATCTCAAAACCGGATGTCCGTCTGTCCGTCTGTCCGTCCGTCCGTCCGTGACCTCTCTAGCTCGAGAACGCGTTGAGCTATGAAGTTCAAATTTTGCACACGTTATTTTTGACAAAAAATGAAGGCTAAGTTCGTGAACGGGCTAAATCGCTCCACCCTTTCTACCCCCTCCCATACAAAATGACACATTTTTGAAAATTTACAATAATCAGATTTTCTCAGAAACTATAAAACATATTGCTTTGAAATTTTTAATATATCACTTTTATAATAATTGTAACCTATGTTATAAAACATATTGTAATCCTCACCCTCCTTCTACCCCCTCCCATACAAACTGCACTATTTCATGAAATACGTTAAGCCAATTTACTCAGTACGTATACAATTTATCGGGCTGAAATTTTGTACTTAACACTTAATTAACAATATCAGTTAGATTCAAACAAATTAATCGATTACCCTAACTCCGTCTACCCCCTCCCATACAAAATGACACATTTTTGATAATTTACAATAATCAGATTTTCTCAGAAACTATAAAACATCTTGCTTTGAAATTTTGAATATATCACTTTTATGATAATTGTAACCTATGTTATAAAACTTATTGTAATCCTCACCCTCCTTCTACCCCCTCCCAAACAAACTGCACTATTTCATGAAATACGTTAAGCCAATTTACTCAGTACGTATACAATTTATCGGGCTGAAATTTTGTAGTTAACACTTAATTAAAAATATCAGTTAGATTCAAAAAAATTAATCGATTACCCTTACTCCGTCTACCCCCTCCCATACAAAATGACACATTTTTGATAATTTACAATAATCAGATTTTCTCAGAAACTATAAAACATCTTGCTTTGAAATTTTGAATATATCACTTTTATGATAATTTTAACCTACATTATAAAATTTATTGTAATCCTCACCCTCCTTCTACCCCCTCCCATACAAACTGCACTATTTCATGAAATACGTTAAGCCAATTTACTCATTACCTATACAATTTATCGGGCTGAAATTTTGTACTTAACACTTAATTAACAATATCAGTTAGATTCAAAAACCAGGTTCAAATTCATCTAGAGTATTGCATGATTGGGGTTTACCCCAATCGTAGTTCTTTTATGTTTTAGATTCCGCGTCACAACGGCAACTGTAGGGCTGGTGAACTGGCCCGCGAAGGTACTACTAGCGAGGTGAGTGGTAGTTTTTGAACTGTTGGTATGCCTTTGGCAACTTGCGAAGTGGTCGTAAAGGCCGCGGCGACGGCGAGGGCTAACATCAGGTGGAGTACTGGTAACACATGTCGCGTAGCCAAGCAAATATGGCCTAGACTGAATCCTAGTCGGTCTTCGGGGTTGCTCTCGCAAGATAGAAAGTGAATCAGCAGTGTCGTGGGGGTTATCGCTGGTCATTGCTTCATTGGAGAGGAGCATGTCCAGAAACTTCGACTACCGTTCAGTTATTGCTGCAGAAGCTGTTGGGACGAGAAGTGCTCATTTCATTTGCTCTACACCTGCCCTGCTCCTGCCGGTAGTAGGAAATTCACTTTTGGGTTTTATCATTTCACAGATCTGGATGACCTGAAGAATCACAACGGAGGCAGTGGTAGTCTGTGTGTGCTCCGTATGTCGTAGTAGCCCCTATAACCTAACCTAACCTAACTTCATTCGATAGTAGAAACACCAATAGATTTAGTGGGTTTATAGAAGTACCAGGGCCAGGTACCTGACTCAGCATTCTATTTGTGTATCTTTAATTGGAACCATAAGGAACTAATCACTTCCCTTTTATCAAACGATCCAGTAGTCGCGGTGTTCCTTTGACTAACCATTTTGCCTCTCAACCAAACCTAATTAGGTTACATTCATGTGTCTGACTAACCATTTGGTCGATGACAAAATCAAACCAACATCTCGATATCTGTCTGTCTGATTCATCATCATTGTCGCAGGTTCAATATGGTACCAAGATCGACTTCTAGGATTTTAGTGATGAATCACAAGCGCAACCTTCTTATATAAATCATTTGAATGCAATTCTATTATATGACTCCAACACAATCATTTTATTGTGTGTATACACGTTGCTTCGGACAAGATGATTAGTACGCGCGCGTATTATGAACAAAACATGATGTTGAACGAGAACTGGGCTAAACAAGTTGCTGCAGATTGGCTTGGCAATAAAGGCCACAACAGAACATGGATGCCCACACGGTTCATGTTGTTGTCCTATGGTGGTCTCTGATATATTGACGTCGCACAGTCAGCCTCAGAGCTCCCCCATATGGACCCCAGTGTGTATGCAGCCAAATGGCTGGTCTTTGTAGACAAAAACAAAAAAAGATAAAAAGATAATAAGAGCAATAACCATCAACCGCTCGGAACAGCTCTCGAAACTCAGATGACATTGTTGGCTGCGCGTCAATCAGCCATTGGACAAGTGAATTTCATAGCACCGATGATGGGAACATCCGCGAAATTAACACACTGGGCCACGTGCGAAAAATAAGAAAATAGAGAATAGCAGAATCGTTTCGTTTCTTTTATAACTCAGTATATTATGTAGCAGGCACCGGCACACTCTGATCTGAACTCGCTATGTATCTGCCCAGATTCTCGCATCTGTAACGTTCCCATTTGTGCCGCTGAAGTATCTACCATTTGAGATCTCGTCAAGCATCTCGATCATATGATCAGGTTGTCAGCCAGCCAACAGATGTTCAATGTTCTGTACGTTGAATAGTCAGTGTTTAAATTTGACAGCGCATTGAAACATACTTTGTGAATTATTGTATGTTTGTTCGATAGAATGTCGTATCGTTGCCAATAACTCGATTGTTGATGAGTCGAGTGGCATAATTGGTTGGAAGAGTTGCCAAAATCGATGAAAGTTGGTGACGAGAAGACAGAGATCACTGGCGAAAGAGGAGCTCACGCAATGTTTTACTACTTTGACTTAACCCCTAGTTGGGCATAGTGCATCAACTACTCCTGCTTGCCATCGTACGCTGTTCTAGGCAATGGCAATGCTTCCAGGACTTACGCATAGCGACTCACCACACATCGGCACCACGTGATTTTAGGGCGCCCCATTGACCTGACCTCAACAAATCGATTCGTCATACTCCTACCAATTGAAGCATTTGCAAAATGGAAGACAGAATTTGGACGCAGGACATTTTAGTGTGTTTAGCATTCCCTTCGATGCGCTCGGTAGCCGTGAAGTCTCGGTCACCACTCAACGATGCTTTATCTGGAGAACATACATAAGTTCGATCCTCGGCGCGTCAATAAAAACTGTCTGGATTAGAACTCCAACCGCGCTCCAAGCTCATCAGTAAAAGACGGCTCGGATATGAGGTGCATGCTAGCAACTGGAACTGCCATTGAAACGTTAACAAGGCATAGTAATGCAAAAGATATTGGCGCGCCCATGCCCCTGAAGAGGTTAAGGTCAATTAACACAGTATCCCCCTTCAAATTAACGACAGCCGTCATTTCGATAACAATTTCGGCAGCCTCTTTTCGGTAAACGTTTCTTTGATAATCGTTTTGTAATTTTTTTTTGGCACCAGTTTTTTTTCTGTAACGATTTTTTTTTTTTGCAACAGTTTTTTCGATAATCGTTTTGGAAATTTTTGTTGTCACCAGTTTTTTTTTCTGTAACCGTTTTTTTCCACAACTTATTACGACCGTATTTTCGACAACCGTTTTTTTTCGATAACAATTTTTCGGACACCGAAACCGAAAAATTCCTTCGATATTCTGAATTCCCTAGACTTTCTCAAAAGTTTCCCGTTATTACCGGTGTAGATAGGAATGTGTGGAATGAATTATACAAAGAGCTGTAGCTTGATCTATTCTCTATGTAGATCTTCTTTGCGCAACGAAATCTTTATAATAACTGTCGAAAAAAAAGAACTCTAAAAAAGGACTGTTTTCCTTAAGATGACGCATTTGAAAAGGTCGCCGGTTAATTTAGTTATCAAATAAAGTGGCTACCGAAGAATTGTGTTCGATAAAACGGTTGCCGAAAACACCGTCATAAAAAAAAAGTTATTGGAAAACGGCTGCTAAAAAGGCTACCGAAACGGTTATCGGATAAACGGTTGCGGCAAAAAAAAACCGTTATCGAAATTACGGTTACCAAAAAAAATTGACGAGACGGTTGTCGGAAAAAAAACAGTGTTCGACAGATGTCGAAAAATTGTCTCCCTGCTAATAAAATGTTAGAGGAACAAGTATTCGATTCCAACGTTAAATCTAAGGATCTTGTCGAAGCGTATGGGAGTCAGCCGAATCCAGTTGTATAAATATACCGGACAGCATAAATTGTACTAAATTCCTACATCTCCAAGGACCATCAGAACTTGGAAGCGGAAGAACTTTCGGACGCTTATGGCTGATGGACTAACTAATAATCGGCCTTAAACAAAGAAAACTGGGGTCAAACCTTCATATCAGTGTGCAGATTGAATCAAAAAGTCCTTTGTAGCCTTAACAGGAGCCGCACAACGTGATAGCCTGATCTGGATGTATGAACAAAATGAACTTCAGAAGAAATACAATAGGTTAGGTTAGATTAGGTTAAAGGACTGCTGTGCTTATCACAGCACACATGGACCGCAGCAGGGGGCGACCGTAGCGCAGTGTGTTGAGGCATCAGTCTCATGTTTGACTACCGGCGTTTCGGGTTCGAATCCAGTCCACGTCGACATTCGTGGCCATGGATGTGCAGGAGGTGCATGCTGGCAACTGCATTCTCCGAAACCAGTGTATGCCAACGAAACGTCAACTGGGCCACATGGAACAGTTGGTGCGCTATGCCCCACAAGGGGTTAGGGCAATTGAGTAGGGTCCGTTGTGTTACCACCGTGGATTCATCACCCGCCCATCCTAATCATGGGGCGACCGGTAGCGCAGTGTGTTGAGGCATCAGTCTCATGTTTGATTACCGGCGTTTCGGGTTCGAATCCCGTCCACGACGACGTTCGTGGCCATGGATGTGCAGGAGGTGCATGCTGGCAACTGCAAACTAGTTTATACCGTCGAAACGTCAACTGGGCCACATGGAACAGTTGACGCGCTTTACCCCACAAGGGGTTAGGACAATTGAGAGATCCTAATCATTGAAGCAGCCAGAACTGTAAATGAAGCGATGGAGCTTGCCAATATCAACATTAGCCAAGTCGTCCAATTCAGTGAAGAAGTAGCTCCTAGAAAAGCCCTCCTTCTTCTTGACATTAGGGGCAGGTGCATAGGAGATAAAAAACGGACTCCTCCTCCTCGTCGTCACCGCAACTTCTACAGAACTCATTGTAGGGGAGGCGAAACCTCCTGGCGTGCTCACCAATCACGCAATGGTCAGTAAATCCCACAGCCGCTCTAATGTGCTGCTTTCTGAGTGATAGCAATTTAGCTGACCGGCTAGAATCCAATCTGGGCCACAGCGGCTTTGTTGAAAGACATGTGTTGTCATTTAACCATCTAGAGTTGGCCTTGATAATCGCTTCGGATTTAATAGCTGGTTTGCAAAGCAGCGATAACCATGTAAATGTTCCGACGAATTTCTTCGATCAAATTTTTTGTACCCTGTCTGGCAAGTTTATCTGTGTTGCAGTTACCAGCGAAACCATTGTGGTCCGGAAAACATTATAGGAAAATGGTAAAACACTCACTCATCTCCCTAAGCAGAGAGCGACATTCCACCATAGTCCTGCCACAGTCCTTTACGTAATCAGGACCCCTTCGAAAAATTTAATTACAGCTTGGCTGTCTTTAAAAATTGTTATATCTCTAACTGATATTGCGTGACGCCCCAATTGGTTTAGAGCTTCTGTAATTGCCGTAATCTCTACCTGAAAAACACTAAAGTAAATGGGGAGACTGAAAGAAAAGCTTAGGTGAAGCTCATCACAAAAAACTCCAGCGCCTACTCCCTCGTCCTTTTTAGAACCATGTGTGTATATTTCTAATGACTTATGCAGCGAAACCACGTTTCCTTCCCATTGACTGCATGATGGTATCAGTCTGATAAAGTTCTTGTCAAGGGCATATTTTAGAGCCATAGAATCATTCGTTGTCGGAATATTTGGGTTATTGAAAATAGCAGCGTGTTCAGAGTTTAAAGTAAGCCACTAACCATTATCACGTAACCGAATGGCCGTACTTGCAGTCATCTATTCCTCAAAGTCAAGTGGGAGCAGGTCATGCAGCATGTTCAAGGCCGCAGTAATAGCAATGCGGGCTTAACCATTCCCAGCAAGCTACGATTAGCCTCTGTACTCAGGGCAGTCCACCAAACAACAACCCCAAACGGAAGTATGGGGCGTAAAACAGCTACATAGAACCAGTGCAGTCTTTTAGTTTGAAGGCCCAAGCTTTCATCGATAGCCCTCTTAAAGCAGTAGAGTGCGATAGTAGCTTAGTCTACCCGCTCCTGTATATTTGGCCTTCGTGATAATTTTTTATCCAGAATGAATCCTAGATATTTTGCCTTATTAACAACAACTAGGCTGCAACACAGGAGGCTCAAACCGAGGTGTACTTCATTTCTTTGTGAGGAGGACAAGTTCAGTTTTGTTCGGATTAATATTTGCCCCACAGTTGTCAGCCCAGGTGGTTAGAATTTAGAGGGCATTCTGCAGTACCTCACTTGGAACACCAAGAAATTTGCCCGATATGGCGATGACAAATGCACACACCATGCAATCCAGCCCTTCCAGGTCTAAAAGTAGTCTATTGACAGCTAAGTTCCAGAGAAGGGGAGAGAGAACTCCACCTTGCGGAGTACCTCTTCGCACTAGTCTACATACATTCGGACGACGCTCCTAACCACGTATGTTTAACCGTAGATGTTAACATCAGCGTAATGAGCCTGCAGAGGAAATCGCCAACTCCTAGATTAGAAGCACATCCGTGATAGCTCTGCATTTAACATTGTTGCAGGCACCTTCAATATCAAGGAAAATAACCATGGTGTATTCTTTATTGCCCAAAGATTTCTCAATTAAGCTCAGAATAGAGTGTAGAACTCAATCTACTGATTTGCCCTTGAGGTAGGCATGTTGGCAGGTAGACAGACGGGTTCGATGGAATGCTACCACGCAGGTGAATGTCTATGAGGCTCTCCATTAACTTTAAGAAAACTGGCGATAGGCTGACTGGTCTTGGATCCTTGGTCCTACCCGCTTTTGGGTGAATATCACTTTCACCTCACTCCATAATTAAGGGTGCAGTTATGTTGGAACTTCGACAAATGATACCAGCAGTGCTGCTAGGGAGAGCGGTGGAGATGGATTCGTGCTTCTGTATAGAGCTTTTTATGTTGGAGCTGCAATAAACGTTTATCATAGGTTGGAAAAAACCAGAAAGCAAATGCGTTGTTCCAACATAAACAGCTCTGTGTAAAAGCACGAGTTCATATCGCTTCACTATGAGGCGCTGCCTTTACGGATATCATTTGTCGAAGCTCTGGAATATCCGATGAATGTTGCAGATCAGCCGCGATTATCTCATCCGGGCCGATTTCTTCTCAAAGAGATAAAGACCAGATAATTTTTTTCCTAGATATACTGTTACTGTCGCATGAACTATTGCCAGTAGTCGGTTAACATACATTCGAGATATAAGGTGAACTTCCCGGGACCCTAAGTTCTGCTATTAAAGGATTCCACCAAACGGGTATTTTCTTACGTTTTTATCTTATGACAGGACACGATCGAGTCGATGCTTTGTTAAGTGCATCCGTTAGTGTACGCACCAAGGCTTCATCCTGCAGTCTTTTACGCGGCCGGTCTGGAAGAGAAGGCAAAACTTCAAGAAGGGTTTCCCAGTGTTGAATCCGGTTTGTCCTTTTACGATTTAGGATGACAAGTTCTCTTTCTGAGGTGTTATCGAGGTGGTCATAGAGTGATCACTCGACTTCGTCCAGTTCCTCACCAAATGATGAATGTTTCAAAAACGAGGGAGATATCAAGAACCTCTTATCTATTTTTTGTGACAAAAGTAAGTTCGTTAGCAATGTTGCAGAGATAAAGGCTAGATTCGAAGAGCAACTCTCCTCAATACAATACATCCCTCTCCTGAAGCATAAAGAGCGGCCTAAAAGTCAGCCGATTCCTGGATTTTTGCCACTCTTATCCGCGATGCAAAAAGACCTCCCGGTATCGCCTAGTACTGAAATGGGATACCCCCGGATTCAAATATGTGATACAATAAGACCTCGGTATTGCCTAAATATACTCAAAAGGAGTAGCCCCGGATTCAAATATGTAATGATCTCTGACTACATCGAGCAATAGCTGACCTGATAGAGTCAACAACATCTGAGATTCACCTGTGTTCCAATAACGCAACGATATGTCCATCCTATATTTCGCATCTACGTCATATGCTCGTATACTCGTACCTCTCACTTTTCCCGCCCATCATTAACCCTAAGTCTTCCAAAATCCACCTCAATCTACCAGCCAAATTAAAACCATTCCACGAAAAATTGGTGGAATTTGAACCTGTATCGTGTATTTAAACTAATCCTTCGACTTTTGTATTTCACAATATGTGCTAAATTTTGGAGCTGTGATTCCCCCGGGGGCTCCAAAACGATGGGTATCGACAACATTCCTCAATTTACAAATTTTTTTTTATTTGCAACACAAAACATTAAGTCCACACAAGTCACAGATAATTAAATCGAGGAGGGATGATAATTAGCCAACGATTAATTCCCCCAATATTATATCGGGGGCTTCCAATGATAAAAATCAGTTGGCGACCAGTGTCGCTCGCCTCTGACATATTTATAATGGCATTAATACGAGGTACGAGAGTCGGCACGGCACATATCAATATTTAACTTAACAAGGCGCGAAACATCTTAAAACATTATTACCAACAGCTTTTCAGTTGCTCTTGTTTGTACACAATTTGTATGTGCCTGATAAAAGACACACAGAAGGAGGAAGAAGGGGGTGCTGAGAACGCGAGCCGCTCCGATAAAATATTTTCGCAATCAGCCGCAATTTTCAATAGGTTCATATTTAGTAGATTCTATGTGGCTCAAATGCTAGCTAGAGTATCTACATACATATGTATGTATCTTATGTGTCTTTCTACGTCAACGTGAGGAATTTTTAATCAAATTCTATTACGTCACGATGAGTGCGCTTTTCGAGTTTCGACTACTTAATCTCCTGGCTTGTTTTGACATGGATATGTCTTATAGCTGGAGGTCATCCTAAAAATCTGTCCGTCACACGAAATGTCTGTTTTTCTACTCGGGGGTCAGAAGAGGAAACAAGCCCATTGAAAATTTTTCTTTTCTGGTTGTGCATGTCGTTTGAGTGAAGTGGTCATTGTGCATGGCTGTTGCTTGTAGATCCGCGCGGGCGGTGCGCTTGCGGGGATCCTGTGTGTACATGTTGGGATGTTGATTTGATAGCGGTAAAGGTTGACGTTGTGGACGGCAAGAAATAACATAGTGTACGGGTGGACGGGCGGACTTTCAATGACCTTCAATTTCCGCCAATTCCCATTCATCATTTAATAAAATAGCCCGTGTTGTACTATCTGAATCACTAGGGTCCCAGAAAAGGTAGCAAGTAGTCAGTTCGACTAACATTTGGACATGCGCAGACGCAATTTGAGAGAGTGTACATAGTTCCCGCCCCCCGAAGATGAGCGAGAGGGGATGAAGTTCATTCGAGCCAAATCGGGTGATCCAGCGACTGTGTTTGTGCATTTGCAATGGCGGCGATTTGAGGTCTGGCTGGTCCACAATGTGGGCCCCCACCACACGTGCAATAAACATATAGAACAAAATGGCGGATTTATACTAGGCGAGTTAGAATCTCTCAAGTCCCGAAATAAAGAAATATTCGTCGCAGGATGTTATATGTTATGATGTACATTCAGAGGTCTGCAGAAGATCAAATGCCCCCCTTCCGCAAAAATTCCAAAATGTTCAAAATGGCTGGAATCCAAACAAATAAAATAGCGCACGTTGTACTACATATCTGAATCAATAGGGTCCCAGAAAAAGTAGCAAGTAGTCAGTTCGACTAACATTTGGACATGCGCAGACGCAATTTGAGAGTGTGTACATTACATAGTTCCCGCCCCCCGAAGATAGAGAGCGAGAGCCATCGAGGATGAAGTTCATTCTATTAAAATGGTTGTGCATTTGCAATGGCGGCGATTTGACGTCTGACTGGCCCACAATGTGGCCCCCACCACACATGCAATAAACGTATCATAAAACAAAATGGCGGATTCGTACTGCGCGAGTTAAAATCCCGAAATAGAGAAATATTCGTCGCAGGATGTTATAGTTCCGGGCAGCTCATCGTGACATGATGTACATTCAGAGGTCTGCAGAAGATCAAATGCCCCCCCCCCCCCCTTCTGCAAAAATTCCAAAAATTTTCTTGTGCATTCTCTTTGTGCGTGTGTTGGAATGTTTTGTTTACTTTTGTTAGTTTCCCTTTCTGTTTGCCGGAGACAATCGCATAGAGTCGCACGCGTTACTTGAGAAACGGATTGTGTGTGCCGGACCCGGACTGTTGATTAAAGGGGCGGGATGAGGGGGATAGTGTGGGAGCGATTTTGCAATAGATACACAAACACAATACACGTCCGATTGGGAAAAGATGGTGGGAAGCGTGATTGCGATTAGCAGAAACGTACTCAGAGAAATGTCGATAGGCTGCAGTCTGCAAACTGTACCGAACGGGTAGATGGAACATGTAGATGGAACAGGGTGCACGAGAGGAGGTGAATATTGCACACACGCGATGCAAACGAAAACGAAACGATCCCACGAGAGAAAGGAGCCCAAGCGGACAGGACAAAGCAAAGCAGAATTTATGACGAGTATCTACACTGCCACCAGATACATGGGTACATGGATATGTCTTATGCCTACCAAAAGCGTGGGACGTGTTTTTTCGAATGATTTCATCCAGTATAACTATACTGGGATCTTAACAAAACTTACGTCGATATCTTCAACACAACAGGTTCCACGCAGTCGGTAGTCAATATCCATGTTCCGATGTATCTGCATGCAGTGTAGATACTTTGTATCTTTTTTGTTTTTGTTCTTTCTTTCTTTCTTTTTGGCCGGTGGAAATGCCTATTCGATGATACACACGCGAAACGCGTCAATTTGCTAGCGAAAAAAAAAGAAAACAGGCAGACATTGTCACCCGACAATTCTCTCCTACACATACCAGTAAGTGGTGTAATTGAGAAAATTCCACTTAGTCATAAGTACTAAAGATACTTGCAGAAGCCTTTTTCAATTCTACGAATACTCTGACTTCCTAACATCTGGCCCAGCGCGCTTTGATTTTGATGCCACTCCGCTTAACCCCGAATCTTACACTTTTGCCAAACCACAAACTAAATATTGTTTTCTTTGCCAAATGTGTTTGTATCATTTATCACAGTGTTAAGATCAGTCCATCGAAACAAAGAGCCGCTGATTTTTGACACTGAATAGTCCATCCATGCATGTCCTTACCCCCACCATGAGCTGGCTTAAGCTAGCTCTGTTTATCTTTTTTATTATTTATAAATGTGTAAGCGCTTAACGAACAAAGAACACAGGCGTTTAGTTGCTGCTATAAAAGATATGTTGACAGATATTCATCTTAATCAGCAGCGGAGTAAGACGCAATGGCGCGCTGGCTGCCATCGGTCTTTGGGACGACAGAAAGCAGCCAGAAACAAAGAGCCAAATCAATCACGCTGAACTCGCTGAACATTGAGCCCCATGATGTGTTAGCTGTGAGAGAAGATTACACCTGTTGAGTAATGCTAATAAATACGTACGAATACTATACGTAATCGGAACAATACTTCTGTGAGTCAGGGGAAAAAAGTTTTGTAAACAATTTCGGTTTTTGTGAAATTCACGTAGATGCGAAATAGAGATTATCAAGTCAAATGACAATGCCTTTATGGATAGGGGGAAATTTGTTACATTTTCTAGTGCAATTAATTGACGTATGACAATGACAAGGGTGGGTACTGATAATGTATGGAATTTTCTAGAAATGGAAATTCCATTTGATCTTGATTTTGAAATGCATTTTGAGGGCAATCCTCTATTAATATGGATGACACTTTTCATTGTCCAAACACCCAATATCATCATTGGTACCCTTCAGGATATACACCCTCTCTCCTCCTCTCTCTCCCTCTCTCCTGTAGCTTGTCGAACTATCTCGATCAAGTGACCGCGTCCTTTAGTTTGGAAATCGTGGAAACCACACGAGGTCTTCTTTGCGGTAGATTTTCTTGGGCGTGTCCCTTTAGCACTAATTTGGGAATTCTGCCATCGAGCATTCGTTCGGCATGGTCAACCCATTCCAGTTTCCAAAATTTGACGAATTTTGAAGCGCGTAGATCGTCAAACAATTCATCCAACTCATGGTTGTATCGGTTTTGCCAAACGTATCCTTCCTTCACTGGTCCAAATATCTGCAACATTTTTCGATCAAACATATCGATCGAGTTTCTTGACGCTTGTGCGAGTCCACACACTCATACGGCACACATTTCGCGGCTGAGCAAAATATCCGACATCGGATTTAAAAGGCAGCGCAATATTAACGCCCAGTTCAACTATAGAAAATCGTTGGTAACGTTTGGTTTTAGCATAAGATGTCGCGCTTCAAAATGTCTGTACCCCTTAAAGTCGCCTCCTAGTTCATTACTCTCTTCATTTGTGAAAAGCACCGCGCAAATTGACGGTCCTGATAACTCGATGGGTAAAGCGCCGAGTTACCAAGCGAGAAGTCGCAAGTTTGACTCCTGTTCAAAGAGTTGCTTTTCTTGCCGGCCTTCAGTACTCATTTGCCCTAACCCCTAGCGGTGCATAGCGCGTCAACTATTTAATGTGTCTTAGCTGACGTTTCGTGGGCATAAACAAGTTTCGGACGATGCACCTCCTGTCCCCATTTAGCCGCCTACATGCAACAAGTCGGGAGATGCTGTGGCTTATTATTATGCCCCGCACCACATGGGGAAGACAACACAAACATCCATGGCCATGGACGGGACTTGGACCCGTAACGACTGTAGTCAGACAAGAGACTGACGGTTTTACGCACCGAGCTACCGGTCGCCCCCGCCTGCTGTAAATGTGTACATTGATATGATGAAAATTAATGGAGTAAAGGCCGGATGTACGTGACACCGACCTTCCAGCTACCATCATCTCGGAAATCAAGTGCTCTACATGCTACTACATCCCGTACCCTATGTTCCGCTTCAGAACGGTAAGGGAAATACTTCACTTTTGATCATCAATATTTCCGAACTTATTAGCCTTAAAAAAAGACAGATGACTGATCCTACCCATCCCATGTCAGTGAAATTTTACGTTAGAAAAAAAGTCGGAAAATTATCAAAAAAAAAAAACCGAAAAATATTCGGCACTCAATGTGGGGTCAGGGTGATTTTTTTATCGAATCTTTGAAACCGAAAGGGGCAATCAATTCAACACATGGTACTGTAGTTGCAAAATACAAAAACCAAAACCTTGTTATACCTTATCTTGCTTAAAGATACTTTAATTCACACACCTATCTTAAGATTACCTTAATGCCTTGATGGGGATCATCATCAATGAAAATCTAAACTAGAAAATAGCCGAAAAATTGTCGAAAAAGCCCAAAAATATTCGGCGCCCAATGTGGGGTGAGTATCGTTTTATCTAGTCAATGAAACCGAAAGAGGCAATTGAGTTGGCGCGGAATACCGATAGTCACTAGACTAAAAAAAAACCTTTTGAGACCCTACTACACCGTTATTTGACAGAACAGATAAATTCGACAGAGCCAAGCAATATCATTGCGACTATAAGAGGTTTACCATATTGTGCTTATAACACAATAAGATTTAATGATAACGTTCGAGTTTGTTCAATCCGCAAATATACTGCCCGAGTTGGAATGAAGCGATCGCCTCCGTCTTAGGGAAAGCCTCACCGAAACATCACAGGCACCGGCGGTCGACTGCTTCACATTCAATATACTGGCAAGAATCATTATCGTAAGAACGGATACTCGTAAGAACTCCTTGTTGGATTTACAGGCGGATTACCGCTGGTCATTGGGTGCGGTCATTTTTGGAAGTAACTTCTTTTACTGGGTTTGATTAAAACCTGTATCGTAGAAGACTCCGCGAATAAGGCATGAAGTTAATTTTTAGCCGTACCTGATTTATGGATTTATGGAACAAACGTACGAGATAGACTGGCGTCCAGTGGTACAAATTGCTTAAACCCCTAGTTTGCTTTTCTGGACAAAGTACAGGACCAATTATTGCCGTACAGGTCTGCGGGTCCCAAGAATTTGAATAGGCCTGCTATCAGACCAGCTGTTCCTTTTTAATTTTTTTTTTTCATTTTTTCCGGCTTATGAGACTGGCCCTTAGCGAAATAGCCGAATTTCTGGGATTTATTGTATATTTGATAGAAAGCTAGCCTGGAAAGCAAACTTAAGAAGCGCGTTGCTAAGGCAACAATTGCTCTGTACTCTTGCAGGCAGGCTGTTGGCCTGAAATGGGGCTTGCGACCAAAGGTGGTCTTTTGGTTGCACATATCAATCATACGCCCTATTTTAATGTATGGGGTAGTGGTTTGGTCGACGGCACTAAGCATGGTGTCCTACAGGACTCTATTAAACAAAGTCCAAAGATTATCCTGTATTGCTATCACTGTTGCTCTCAAGACACCACACCAACTGTTGCTCTTGGTGTACTACTTTATTTGCTTCCCTGGGATATCTTGCCCGAACAATTTACTGCAACCACGGCCATCCATCTTCGAGAAACCGGGCATTGGAAAATGTCTACTATTGATCACTCGGCAATATACCTATATAAGGTGTGGGCGCTGGTATCTTTTCAGAGAGACTGGATTGTGGCTCGTCACTCTGTCTTCCATCATTCTGTAGTGTCATCTAGGCGGAGATCACTGCAATTGCCGAAGTTTTGGCTTGGTTAGGTTGTAATGTCGTATCTGTTAGGACTATTACTATCTATACCGATAGTCGCTGCGCTGCACTTTCTATTTTGAAAACCGTACTAATGTGCCGCTCTGCTCACAAGGAGCTTTCTCAACATCACTTTGTACTGGATTCCAAGGCATAGCGGTTTCAGCGCTGACTGCTAGGCGGACGAGTTGGCTCGGTTGGGTACCACCAAAGTGGGCATAGGGTGTTTTCGCCCTGTCAAAATACCTATTGCAGCATGCAAGAAGCTAGTCAAGACGAACACACTAAACCGTGCTAATATCGAATGGCTAAATGGAACTACATGCAACGTTACAGGGCAAATTTTGTCGACCTTTAATCCTAGCCGCTCCCCGCGGTTGCTGATGCTGGAAAGAAGGCATCCAAGGAAGTTTGCGGGGATCATTACCGCACATTGCTTGATAGCTGAGCATGCCAGGCATTTTCGGCTTCCTTCTAATGATCATTGGAGAAGCTGTGGAGACGAGAAGGAGGAGACAATAGTTCACTCCCTATGTCGTAGAACTAAGTAGTAAGAAGTAAGTAAGAAGTATTCTAGGTACCCTTTAGTTTCTTGACCTGGATGACTTGAAAGACGTTAGTGCTGGTCATATACATCGCTTCATTGACAGCTTCGGGTGGTTTGACAACTACGCTCGTATGGTATCGAGGTATCACAACGGACCCAGTGGTGATCTAGGTGTGCTGTGTTCTACACATAAGCCTTTTTAACCCAACCTAATCTAAGCAACGTAAATGTGAAAATGAATGGCCTCGGAGCTCGTGGATAGGGCGGTAGCAGGTCTCATGGCTGGTCTCGTAGCAGGTCGCATGACTGGTCTCGTAGCAGGACTCGTGGCTGATCTCGTAGCAGGTCTTGTATATCGTCTAAAAACCGCTTAAAATCAGACGGCAAAGGCCCATCGAATTGTCGAGCCACAATGATGATGATGTCCCTAAACTGGCCAGCCTGCATTTGAAGTCTTGATTTCTCCCGCCATACAAGTGTTGATCTTCAGGCTTTCCCAAAATAAGTACATCGCAATCTCCACCCCAATCTAGACCCACAATTCCAGACTCAGACATAGTACGCCCCATTCGATTAGAAATCGCTCAATCAAACTATTTAAAATCTAAATAACTTAATTAAAAACCGATCCCCGATTCTCTCTCAATCGCATTAATTTCAATTAATTCAGTGGCAATTATGTTGAGTGATTAATATGAGTGTTTTCGGGGCTCTTGTGTAAACATTTGCCCGATATGCTACAATACAGAGTAATCGACCCCGCCGCCAACAAAGGTTTATCCAACCGCAACAATGTAACACACACTTTATGTTATATCAGTGTACTCGTACGTTATTGTTACTATCATTTTTGTTGTTGTTGTTGTTGACTTATAATGTTGTTTCAGCATTTAATTGAAATTAAATTGAGCGCGAGCGCGCCGATTAATTAGCAGTCGATTTGTCCAATGGGTTTTGTCGAAAAAGTCATTGTGGTTAATGGGTTACGGTCAATTAATAATAAAACGGAAATGTTTCGGAGGCAATTAGTAAAAAAGAAACTAATGAAAAATTAAAATAGAAAAGTGGGGATTTCCCAGACTGGCGATAGCGGTGAAAATAGGTGCATCAATTAAGTAGCTCACTGTGTCAGATGTGTATCAAATATATCGACTGCTTTTTGAAGGGACTCGGCGATTTGAATGGCCGTGTAGGCATTAGCGAGTATATCTTTTGAAAATTGATATTAAAATTGACATTGACATTAAAATGATATTAGGGTGGAGAATCCAACCGGTTTGATTAGTTACCAAGAAACGACCAGGATTTATTTTTTTTTCAACGGAATCACTGCAGGAGGCTCAGCACTTCAGATTGCGAAATAGGTGTAAATTGTTTCGAGCGCGTGTAATGAGCAAGGGTGGTCATCGAATGGTGTTTTCGGAGCAGGAGCCGAAAGTTTGCTAAATAACCGCGTAGTTCCGGCGGCGACAGAAGCAACGAGCTGATCGACGGCATTTGCTTGCAGCTCAGTTCGAGAGATGTGTCCGATGTTTGCACCAGTTTTTTTTATGTTTATGCTAAGGCTTAGGGGATACTCTTTGATGCGAGAGCACAGCCTTGGCGGGAAGGAAATTAGGGTAGTGGGGCTAGGATGAGTTGAGTTTGAATGAGGTACCGGTGTACGTTTCGTTTAAATTTTTGCAGATCATAACTGCAGGGGAAAACAAAAGATGGTAGGTTGTTCTACATTCGTGTTGTTCTGGATACAAATGAATCATAGAACTTAACGGCATGACACGACTACTAGTGAGTTCAAGAAAATGAGGATGGGCACGGCAGGCTAGCCGGGTGTTACACGAAACAAGAGGAAGCTCAGGAATAAGGCTGGATATTTCGGCAGAACAATGGCGGTTGTAATAGCGATAAAAAAGTGATACACAACCGACATTTCGCCGGTGTTCAAGCGGCTCTATATGAGAAATTATGGATTCATCGCCAATAAGCTTGAAGGCTTTCTGTTGAACTTTGTCTAATGCGGATAGGGCAGTTCGACCTGCGCCTGCCCATATGTGGGAATTGTATTCAAGTCTCGGTCTTATGTGGGCCTTATAAATTTGCGCCAAATCAGATGGTGTAAAGTACATATTTTTTACAGCGATTCATGAAACCCAGACACTTCATTGCATTTTTTGCAATGTTGAAGATGTGGTGAGACCAATTTAGTTTACTAGATATGTTTATACCGAGTACGTTCAATGTGGGTGAATAAGTAACGCTGACACCATCGACAAGAATGGGTTGGGCGGTAGATGGGGCACGGCGTTTATTGGAAATAAGACAACATTGAGTTTTGTTGGCATTAAACTCTACTCGATTCGCTTTCCCCCATGCAATAATTTTTGAGATACATATCTCCATTTAGTGAGTCAGACAGGCGATCTCGGTTGAAACATGTAGCATTTTCGCAGGAGTCAGCTGCAGAGTTAAAAGTATAAATAGAATCCAGAGTGCTGTCATCTGCAAAACTGTGAATTGGGTTTGATGTCACACTTAAAAGATGATGAATAGAAGAAAAAGCGTTGGTGATAAGGACGGTACCTTGAGGTACCCCTGCGTTGGTGGTATGGCAATTCGATTTAACTCCATCAAGGACGACTCAAAGCGAACGGCCGTGGAGGAAACTTTCAATCCATATAACTAATTTTGGGTCCAGACCAAAAGCCTGGAGTTTAGCTAAAAGAGCCAGATGCCAAACTCTGTCAAAAGCTTTCGAAATGTCGAGGGCAATGATTTTAGCTTCACCAAATTGATGAATACATCGATTCCATCTTTCGGTGAGATATGTCATTAAATCTCCGGTTGAGCGCGAGGAACGGAAACCGTATTGTCGATCGCTGATGAGATGGTGTGAATCAAGATAGCTCAAAAGTTGGTTGTTGACAACGGTTTCAAAGACTTTTGACAGGACCGAAGTCAATGCTGTTGGTCGATAGTGAGAGGGATCACATGCTTCACCTTTTTTGGGGATTGGTTGGACATGAGCCAGTTTCCATGTTGATGGAAATACTCCTGTCGAGTAGGATAGATAGAATAGTTTTCGAAGAGGTCTCGCTAATGAGGAAGCGCAATGTGTGAGAACTAAAGGGGAGATGCCATCAGGTCCAGCCGATTTTGATATATCGACCTTTGAGAGTACTTTGAATACTTTCCTAGTGTGGAAATATAAAGGCCTCTGGTGTGAATCGCATAAGGGTGTAGCTGGTGGATTTTGCGTAGTGGTCAGTAGCCACGAGTTTGCACCGAAGATTTCAGCAAACAAATTGGCCTCCTTTTCTACTGATTCACTATATATTTTCCCATCATGTACAAGTGGTGGAATGGAAGAACAGCTGAAGTTATTCTTCACAGCTTTAACAAGGGACCAGAAGCCTTTGCTACCTTTTCGCTCAACGAAAACTTTTTGTCTGATTTTACTATCGAACTGAAATTTAGCTTTATTGACAACAGATTTGCATGTGTTCCGCGCAGAGTTGTAGACCTCTCTCAGTTCGACACAAATGCGTTGTTTGTATGTACGGTACGCCGCTTCTTTTCCCCTAATAGCCTCTTTGCACTCTCTGTTAAACCAAGAGGTGGTAGTTGGTTTGATGTTCTTAAAGCTATCCGGGACGAAGCAGTACATTCCGTACCAGAAGATATTTATGATTGATTCGCTTATATAGTCGACGTTCTTCGTGGAGAAGCAGTCGGACCAGTTCAATTCACTGATGTATTGATTGAAAGCGACCCCATCCCCTTTATTATAATGCCATACTAGTCTTTTGGTGGGAAACAGGCCTTTAACATTCAGGGAGCAAGTACTGAATCGGGTCGATATTAATTTGTGGTCGGAACTTCCCAAAGGAGATGAAACCAATACTGAGTATTTACATATCGGGATGTGAGGTGATAAACACGTCCAATAGGTTCGCGTTTTGGCCTTCGATATCAGGTATTCTGGTTGCGGAATATACTAATTGGTGTAGGTTGTATGATTCACAAAATAACTCAACCAGTCTTCCTGCTGGGCTTGTGGACGAAGAGTACTTAAGCCATTCGGTATTGTGTACATTGAAATCGCCTGCCAAGGCGATTTCTGATGAAGGGAACTCCTCTAACAACTCATCGATATTACTGGAAAGTATATCGAAGTAGTGTTCCGTATCGGAATCAGAAGTCCCAGGGCTCCGATATAGAAAACGCAAGAATATAATGTGTTTTTTAAAATTGAATCTAATCCAGGTGTAGGTGAATTCTGGATTAGATAAAGTGAACAGGGGACTGATGGTTGAATAAGCGACATTATTTCTAATGTAGATTGCAATTCCCCTCTGGGGTTAGAAGACAGGCAAGAAGCGATATCCAGGGACGTAATATTGGCTTATGTCCGAATCGCTAGAAACTTTCGTTTCGCTTAAAGCCATAACTGCTGCATTATGCAACATCAGATGAGCATGCACCGCAGTATGGTTCGCCCTTATTCCACGAATATTGCAGAAATCAAAAATGAATTCTTGCATGTTTCCGTGTAGGAGTAACGAAACGTACAACGTTACGGGAAGGATGGTGGATTTTCTCACTTAATAGTTGGACCAGGCAGCAATGATCCGATTGCAGCTAACAGTAGTGTTATGCCTACTTGTTAGTTATGATTGGATCGACGGCTACCTATAGGTATAGTCGCACTTATTACAGTGATTATTCTAAATTTATTGGATTTGCATTAAATTCAGAAAATGGACAGGTTTTTAATTATCTAAAAGGAACAGACTCACCGATGCCGTGCTTTGTTGACACCAAAGGAGTCCTTCGCCACTGCACACAACACATTCACACACGCACACACGATATTGAAATGCGAGACTTAAATGTGGCGCGCACATGTGGCTACAGCCAGGCTGGACGTGCAAGTTATCTATTTTTAGATTTAAAAAATTTGAGGACAGATTACGCGCACGTCTGTTCCTCATGATGACGGTCCGAACTCAACCATAGATTTAACATAGATGACATAAATCATGTGTCTTGGGGGAGGCCAAAACAACAACGGGTGGACAAACGAAACTTTCTCCTGGGCAGCCGATAATCCACGATGGGCAAATGAACTGACCAGTTTACACTACAACATTATTCTTCAAGGAGCCAAATTAAGGATTCAAGTATTCCCAACCCAAAAAATTTATTTTGCTTAAATTTTTTTTTGCACCGGTGGGCAAATGTTTCGCCCAAGTGGGATCAACATTTTTATTTTGCGTCAAAAAAAATGGAGAGGTGAGCAAACGAAAATGTTGGGTGGGCTAACGTTGGGCAAAGGAAATAGCGTAAAAATTCCCAATTTTGGAAAAAAAAAGTTCGGGCCTTGTCAGTTTGAAAAAAAAATATTTTGTTAATAACTTTTTTTTTGCAAGGGTGGGCAAACGTGGATCTACGATGGGCAAACAAACTGCACAATTTAAATTTAACCAATCTAATGTGACGGTGCCAACTTCACAGTGCTAGGCCCGATCCATTGAATCCAGACCACCTGACCGCCAACATTTTACCCAAACCCACCACAATCACGATTGTTCTTGTGGCTATCTTGGGGTCATGTCACCTCCAATTTTGGACTAAATTTTGGACCATCTGTTCAAATGAACCTGGTATCCATGACAATTAATTGTCCGTTACATTAGAACGAATTCACTTTACACTATATGTGACATTATCTTTTCACACTGTTGACACATGACGATATATGTAATTGATATCGCCTGGGTTCCGCCGCAAAAAAAAAGACCAGAAACATATATGGTCATCAGTCCAGAGGCTTTCATACTCATACACTTTTCATGGAGATCTTTGTTTTATGTTAATTAGCGGTTATAGTGCTCTCGCAGATACATATTCGTATATCTAATGTTTAGAATCTGCCTCCGGGAGGATGGAATGTGTGTAGGCCTGTGTGAAATTATCGCGAATCATATCGACACTGCCAACAATTGACATTCGAATATAATTGAATAGCAATCAATTGTATGACCATACCTTTTCTGGTGTTGTACATATATCTCTTACTATTATTATATTGAAATATCTGAGAATGAGGATCGATATTATGAAACGAGAGGGGGCAGGGGTCGCGATCTCGCGAGCATTGTATAGATATGCTAAACGTGCCCAGAATTTGATCACGCCAAATACGAGTATCTCGAATTCACCACCGTCCGCATTTGGCATACGAGAGTCCGCCAAACCAAACAGCACAGAGTCTAAGCCGGAAAATTTAGTAGATTTTATGGAATATGCACGTACGGAGTGTTGCTGAGCCGAAGCTATTAGCTTATAGCCATCTCGAGAAGGGATCGAAAGTGACGACAAGATCGTCGGCGATCAAGACATTACTGATTTGCGCTAACCCCTAGTGCGGCATAGCGCGTCATCTATTCCATGAGGCTTAGCTGACGTTTCGTTGGCATAAACCAGTCTCAGGCGATGCACGTTGTCAGCATTCACCTCCTGCTCCGATTGTTGTGGCTTATGGGGGAAGACGTAGACGTGGACGGGACTTGAACCCGCAACGACCATAGTCAGACATGAAACTGACGCCACTACGCACTGAGCCACCGGCCGCCCCAATCTTTCATCGAACGGGCGACATGCGATTGTGGCCACTAATGTACTCGTAACTTAAGAACAATAGTCAGGAATTTGAATATTGATCCCCAGCTGTGAATATTAATTAAGCTCAAAGCATACATTACGATTAATTACGGCGAAGAATTTGCTTAATTGCTTGTAGAGTTAAGCTGGCGGCTAAGACCTGGGGTATAGTAGTGCAGAGCCCAAGGAAGATCGGAGATTGGTTTACTCTGAAATAGCGAATACCAGAATAATCCAGGATCTGTATTGTAATGTCATCCTTGCCGAAAATACCAAGTTACGTTTTTAATATACGGAGACTAAACAAAACCGGAACAGTCGTAGTTGACCGGGCGACATCTTTGGCCAATAGTGGGTTTTAAATAAAGCTGATTTCGCACTGCTCTTGTGCGAGCTCCGCGGCTTAATGGTTTGCCACCCTCGTTTACCAGGCTTAGAACGCTCCCTTTGCTCGCTCTACTAGAGTATGACCTGGAAAATAATAGCAAAAAGGCAATTCTGGTTTCCGTATTCCTTATTCAGCATTCTTTTTTTTAGAAATATTTCGTGTTTGGGTATATTCTTATATTTCTAAAAAAAAAGAATGCTGAATAAGGAATACGGAAACCAGAATTGCCTTTTTGCTATTATTTTCCAGGTCATACTCTTGCCACGGGCGACATAAGTACGGACTTACAGTTCCGCAGAAATTGTCAACATCCGTTCACCGCACACATGCGAAATTCCAGCAAGAGATATAATCAGTCACCAAATTCCGGAGTAATGTATTGTGGCAGCGTGACTACCATGGCGCAGAAGAAGAAGAAAACAAAAATCCGCTCAGCACATTTTCGAAACTGGAAACATTCGCAGAAAAGTCAAAAAGCCATGCGCCAGACTTGTCAACCACCCATAAAATGCATAATGTTTATAATTACTGTCTTTTTTCTTACGCAAAAACTGACACTGCCTGTGCCCTTACCTTAGAACCTAATGGTCAAAACACTGACTCTTAATCTAGTGGTGCTGGATTGCAGAGTGATCGCTTATGCGGTAGACGTTGTCATCGTTGTCTCAGGTAAGGTCCCCAGCGTCCTTAGTGAAGTGCTCCGGAACGCGTTCAGTCTCTCTCTCTGCTGTCAAACTTTGCGAATTTCTGTTGGTTATAGGAGAAACCGAGCCAAACCAAACTTGGTCTTTTCATCAGGAGGTACAGGTTACGCCCCATATTTATCCATGGTGTTGCGGTTTGGTGGAAGGCTCTTGGTTCAAAGACTAACCGCAGTGTCATCATTAGTCTTGAAAAAAACTCCGTCTGTTACCTTTGACATGCTGTTCAACCGGCTCTTGCTGAAATTCGGGGGGAGTAAACACCTGCAAACACTATCATCCACTTTCATGAAACTGATCAGTGGATTTCATCAGCTTGAATATTCCTACATCAAAAGTTACCCCCCCCCCCCCTCTCCCTCTAAAACAAGTATTCGAACAAAACTTCACTGGCGTTATTCCTTATCGAAATAACAGCGGGAGGATGGCAAGTTTTCGCAGCCTGACTCTCTTGGTATTTATACAGCTGGTTCCAAAACAGACTGAAGGTAGGAGCGGGCGTTTAAAGCGATAGCCTAAACTTTTCGCTACCTGTTCAGTGAAGTGTTTTTAGACTGAGGCCACGTCGATTTCGAAAGGTTTAAACTGGCTCGGCGGCGGCCGATAGCTCAATGCGTTGAGGCATTAATCAGATGTATCGTACCGGTTAGTCTCCGGTTCAAGTCCCGTCCACATCGTGGTCATGGATGTTTGTGTTGTCTACCCCCTGTGGTGTGAGCGTAACAATAAGACCCAGGTATGCGCCTAAATGGACAGGAGGTACATACTAGCAACATGCATTGTCTGAAACCAGTTTATGCGAAAAGTCAACTAAGCCACCTGGGAATAGTTAACGCGCTATTCCCCACTAGAGGTAATGGCAAATAGTAGTAGTAGTAAACTGGCTTGAACGGCATACGGAAACCACTGTAAGTGGAAATGAAAGATGATACGGCAATAAATTCATAAAAGATGATTGTTAAGTGTGAGGCTCTCTCTGAGGCATTCTGTTGATGCAGGAAAACTATCGGCAAATGCTGGCGCCTGCAACCGAAAGTACGGTACTGGCTCTATGTGGCGGTAATTCATCTCGTCCTCTTGCAGGGCGTGGTCCTCTGGTGGAATGCACTTAGCGCACCACATTTTGGTGGAGAAATTGCAAGGATCCGATAATGTGCCAATCAGCGGGGCCCTCAAAACGACCCCGTCCAATGCCTTAGATATTATACTCAAACTATTTCCCTTAGTCATTCTCGGCGAAGAGATGGCCGCATGTACGGCTGTCCGTTTTCACAAGACAGGAAAACAGTTCTAAGCACTCCGAATATCCCACCAACGACGTATGGTTTCAAGAGTGATTCCGGCGTAGGAGCTAGCATTTATGCTAACCTATGCGTTCAACTTCCTGACCACTGTAGTGTGGTCTCCAGACAGAACTCGTGGCAAACGAGTGACATTATAATTTTTACGGATAGCCAAGTTGCGATTAGAATACTGCGATCCGTATTTACCACTTCAAAAGCGGTGCTGGAATGTCGCGCATCTCTTTCGAAAATGAACAATTTCTTCAACATTGTCCTGTGTTGGATTACGAGCCATAATGGCTTCGATGGAAATTGTAAAGCTGATGAGCTAGCTCGACGGGGGACAACAGAAATTGTAGCTGGCAATCGATGCAATGTTGGTATGGCCATGGACTCATGCACGCATGTCATTAGGCTGGCTGTGATTAGCAAGGGTCAAACTCAAGATGATCCACATCAACTTTGATGTGGCTAAGTCTGAAAATTCACCGCTCTACTCGATTGCTGTTGTTGAACAAACAATATATTGGTGCGGTCGCGCGGACGAGAGGGCAGCACGCCAGAAGACTTCGGCTTCCGTATAACGACTTCTGCAGAAGTTGTGGGAACGAACGTCCTCAAACTGGGGAACTAGCTCAATCTGTATGAGTCCATTCTAATGATGCACTCATGGTGGATTTGTGGTGCCTAAAGCAGAAATTTCTTGAGTGTGGCTTCACAGTCTATTTCCGCTTCGGGTAGTAAGAACCTAAAACCCACACACGGAGATTCGTTCCTAAATATTCTAAGACACGAGACCCGTAAACCCGTCGGGCGCATCAAATCTACTATAACCGTCCCGTGTAAACGGCAAACGGGTTTACGACAACGCGTAACCTGTTATCTGACGACGGGTACTCATCCACCGTTGATGAGTCGATGAATCCAATAACAAACACATGAAAAAAGATGATTTCAGCACTCTCACGTATGCTGTCGAATCGTAAACACACCTTGTGTAAACCCAACGACGTGTGCATTATTTCCCCATTAGTGAAACTTCGATTCGATACCCGTTTCTTACGTTTCGCCCGCGTAAACCCGACTTACTTGTAATCACTAGTCGCGTTTATGCGACTCCGGTAAAAATCATGCTACCGCGTATACGCGCCCCGTGTATCAGAACCTTAAAACGGGAATTCCTTGAGTGCGGATTCAGTGTGCATTCCCACTTTAGGTGGTAAGAAGAAGATAGAGACGGTTTTTTTAGTGCATTTCTTGTCTAAAATGCCATAAAACCGTGTTCAGTACGTCGCCAAGTCGGTGACCAAATCGAAATTCCCTTTCGGGAGGACGAGACTGATACGAGTTTTTGGACATTTAGGCACTATAAAACCGCCTTGATCTCGTCACTGGCTTGGGACGTACTGAACACGGTTTTCGAAATACACTTCCGGGCTTGGCAAGTATGAGGAGGTAAATTCTTGGAGCATACTTCTTCTTCAAGCGGGCAGAAGGGGGCTTGGGAAACGTTAATGTTGGCTAGCTTCAACGCTTCATCATATGCTCAGGCTAGTTCGAGGCGTAGGATGGCTTGTGTGGTATCTCAGCTTACCCAGACTTGGTCTATGTATGCCGTGGTTATCATAACAGCTCTTTAAGCTACCTACGTGGGTCTGAGGTGATTAACAAGAAATAGCAACACTTGCTTACGTTATCTTATTTGGTTATTGAATGTCACTATCCACGCCCGGCCCTACCATATGTGCACACAGAACATACCAGTGAAATGTGCACCGGTACTTCCTAATCACTTCATCTCTCCCCCATTCCTTACCTTAATTTCCTCTCCGCCAAGGTTATGCTTACATCAAAGGGACATCCTTTGGCCAAGACACCGCCGAATATTTTCGAGCTTCTTTGACACTTTTTCGACTAATTTCTTCTGTTTTCAATGACGTAGGAAAGTAAAGTCATAGGGTAGTTTAAGATAGCCTTAGAAAAGCTTAAAGATGCCTTAGGACAGCCACTGTTCCCACATTGGACGCTGAATATCCTCGGATATTTTCTACCAGCTTAGTCGACCAGATAAAATCACACTGATCCCATAATGAGCCCCGAATATTTTCGGATTTTTCGACAATATTTTGACTAATTCATACTATTTTCACTGAAGTAAGACACAAAAGATAACCTTAACGAAACTTAAGATAGCAATAGGAAAGCTTAAGCATGCCTAACCACCACCATTTATTAAGACCATCGTCTTAATAAATGGTGAAACCACAATGATCCCACATTGGGCGCCGAATACGATCTGTATCGGTTTTTAGGTTGGTAGATTGCTCGTTTTGTTGGTGCTTTCCCACAAATAAAGAAGATAGTGAACTCAGGGTCATATTTGTGAAGTACTTTTGGAGGTCTAACATGCATTTTGAATGCTATGTTAGTATGTTACGACGAGCCATTTTCTAATAATTGGAACAGGCGGCTGAAATAGTTAAGGCCCGTGCTAAACTAAACAATTGCGAATCTATCGAGTTGCCCGGTTATTAGAAGTTTATTCTGAAAAATAAATGAAAAATGCGCCTACCGTATTCGGTTATAGAAGCGTCCAGTTAAGGGAGCCTAATTTGGCTGAAAACATGCAAAAAAATGCTCGCGACTCAAAAATTTGTCCGCTTGTAAAGGTGCATTTAGATTTAACGAAACTACTCGCGAAACTGATGCGCGAGGCAAAATTGCGCGTAGTGCGAACGTGTTCCTCTACCTAAACTGTCAGACTGGCTACGGGTGAATTTCCTCGCGCAACAATTTCACGAATGATTTCGCTAAATCTAAACGCACCTTATGAGGTGTCCGGATATGGGAAGTGTCCATACAGGGAGCGTGCACTGTATATCGAAATATCAAAAAACTTGTAACTTATTTACATTAGACCCTGTGTTGCTTCTTAATAGCTCGCGGCGACATAAAAACAAATTCCTGACTCCCTAGACTCGTTTGTCCCCTACACACATAGTTTTACATTTCGATAATCGAAAATCTAGCAGAACCCATTATTGTTATGTCCGACAACGGACGGATACAGACTTTACTAAATTTAGACCTTGCTGTCATCACGCGCAAAGCAGCCACCAGAAAATTTACGTTAGTGTAAGGTCAGTTTTATGGCTTGATTATCAGCGTGTACAATAAAGCAGCCGTACGATCGCTATCTACCTTTTTTCACTCCAGCTATCTTTCTATCTATCTTTTTTGTCATAATCTTTACCCATACTACATACGTCCGCCAACTCGTTGGGGCACGAGCTGACAAAAATTTTGAAAAGACAAAAAAAAAACGGAGAAAACATTTTTTATATACGAATAGATAATCTTGGATGGGGGGGCCGTTCCACGTAAGATTGCTACTGGCTGCTACATACATATATCAGTGAAACGATGGACAATACGATCTCTCTTGCGATTGATTGCGAATTAAAAGATCCGCGTATTGTCAATATTCGTTTAGCATTTATATTATCAGGATCGAACAGCAGCAGCAGTAGGCAGCACACAACGGCGAATCGTTGTGGATAAGAGGAACTGCTGAGCGATTCGTATCATGAATACAGGTTTTCAAGGCTCCACTTGCAATAAAAACTTGAACCTTATACAATCTGAGGTAGCTATAGCTAGCCAGTCAGCCAGCGAGCGTGTATAGTCAATAGACGTATAGTAAATGACATTATGGCTAAAGGTTCCATAGTTTTGCGCTACTATCAACTACGATGTCGCTGCATCCGATATCTAACTAACTATTTCTAGATATACAGCTGGATGAAGGTTGTATGTATAGCCTACGGAATAGAACGTAAGCAGACGGGACAACTTCTTTGGACTGCTAAAGTAATCCACCTCGTAAAAGCCGCTATCGATCAATGGTGTGCAACATGCATGCAGGTGAATTGCTTTGAGGGTTCAACATAAATGGGTTACCTTGTCAGCTACAGCTCGGCTAACGTTGAATAATTTGGCGGTCATGTATTTGGGACCTTACTGTGCCCGAGTAGGCTCTGAAGTACCCTCGGATTTCTGAGCTATAGTATACACTTAGGCTCCGTAGGGACGGACGTTGTACTTGATTTTCTAGAACCTAAGGTTATAAAGTACCCCTGCCAACCTAACCCTAGGGTGTAACTTAGGTGCCATAGCGTACACTTAGGCCTAATGTTATTACGTTCCATGGACGTGGTCGTGGATACTGCACTAGAATAATTGTCTGGAGCCTAAGGTATCCCAGGCAATTATGACGATTCTTTAGACCCTAGGGTCATGAGGTTTCATAGTACCCTCGGGGTTTCCATCATGCAAAACATCTGGTGGCAATCAAAGGCTATCCGACAGAGCCTTACCTTACTCGGTAACACTGTAAAACTTACGGTACCGACCAGTCTCGTTTGGCACAACTTCTTCTCTCTTTCTCTCACACTCTCTGGTCTGGCAATTAAGCAGAAAACTCGTTGTTAACCATGTTTGTCTTTCATCTGTTCATCCACTAACTACAATTCGTATGCATGTTTTTCCAAAACATTGCGCTATTTAGACGTTAAATCGTATAGTCTGCGCGTTTAGCGCAACAAGCAAGAAGCAACTATAAAATTGTATCTTTATATCTGAAGGGGTGTATAGGTCGCTGGGAGCATAGTACGAAAAACATCGGAGTCTCGGAATTAAAACGGTGACAAGTAGAAATTGTTCATTGTTGTTGGGAGATCACATAGTGTGCAAGGCTCATACTGAACTCTCCTCAGGACGGCTCGTGTGGTTTGGTGACCACCTGTTTAGATACCGAGTCTGTCTTTGTTTGGATCGCTTGGCATTGTTAAGTATCAACCCTTGAGTTCATTCAGAAGCTAAGGAAAGACGTAACAGAGTTCGCGTACGAGGCCAATAAAGAAATCTACAAGAGATGCGGCGATTTCGAAAGACCACACAGACCAAGACACAATTGCATAAAAAATATAAAAAAAAACATTCTAGCAATCTTAGTATGTACCATAGTCAAGATAGTGCGAAATCTTTGGATGTTTCATTTTTATTTAGATGAGGACGAAAGAATATAATTGAGAACTAACTCGCGGGTGCAACATAGCAGGTTCAGAATTAAATAACACGGATTGTGTGATTTTAATGTTTATTGTTGTTAAACGAAGAGTGAGACATTTGTTGAACGAGTTTTGATGACGACTGGGTGGCAGAATTTATCGTTTGATTTGTTTTCGAAACGCGCCGCACATACATACATATGTATGCGATAGACATGTGGTGGTCCGTCTTTTTAAACAAAATCGAATGTTTAACTCATTTGCTCTAACTCATTTGCCCTAACTCATTTGCCCTAACCCCTAGTGGGGCATAGCGCATCAACTATTCCATGTGGCTTAGCTGACGTTTCGTTGGCATAACCAAGTTTCGGACAGCATGAACCTCCATTTAGCCGCCTACCTGTGACAAATCGGGAGATGTTGTGGGTTACTATAACGCCCCTCACCACAGGGGGAAAACAACGTAAACATCCTTGGCCACGAACGCTACCGGTCGCCCCGTTTAAAGTAAACCTTCTAAATTCATATCAAAACTGATACATTCGTTGAAAATCA
Organism: Chloromyia formosa; assembly: GCA_964017055.1. Lineage (NCBI taxonomy): Eukaryota > Metazoa > Arthropoda > Insecta > Diptera > Stratiomyidae > Chloromyia > Chloromyia formosa. The sequence continues at coordinate 44,105,375 of OZ024818.1, read as the reverse complement.
TTCAATCGCTGTCGATCAAAGCCCTGTGATAAGACTGTGGTTCGGGTTCGCAAAATTAAAAGCAAAAAAACCGCCCACTGACGTAATGGGGAAAAAAAATAAATCATTCGCCAAAAGCTAATCAACCAACCATCGCGCTCGGTGGCCGTGGCCGATCGGTCACCGCTCTACGATACTGATCTAAAGCTCGGAGTTCAAATCTCGGCGCGATCAAAAACTGCCTGTGAATACTATAAGAACTCTCACAGTTCTCCGAGCGTATCAGTATAAAGACGGCGCGGATAGGAAGTGCATACTAGGAACTGCACTTCCGAAAAGTAGATATGCTATCGAAACGTCAACAAGACATACATAGAAATGCTAGAGATTTTGACGCGCCCATGCCACTGGAGGGATCAAGGCAATTAACAGAAGCAACCAACTTCTCACAGCAAAATAATCAAAACGTGTTTGGAAGAACGGATCCAACGAAAACGAGACAGCTCAAACAGCGGTTTGCGAAAAAACTGTTGTCCAAAAAAACTTTCGTCTCACGGCGTTTGAAAAATGAAAACTGTATTCGAAAAAACGGTTGTCGTTTAAACGATTGTCTAAGAAACAGTTGCCTAAGAAACGGTTGAAAATGGTTATGAGGAAAGAAAAATGACACTGACAGAATTCGTTCGCAGCTGAGTACAATGGGAAAAAAAAACGTTTGTAAAAAAACATTTATCGATAAAAAAACAGTCAAAGAAAAAAAATAGTTGATATAAAAACGGTTGTCCAAGAATCGGTTGCCGTAAAAAATGCTTGTAGAGAAATAAAAAAAAAACCTGGCGCTAGCTGATGCAATCGAAAAAAAAAACAGTCGTTGAAAAAACAATTGTCGTAAGAACGGTTGTCGAAAAAACGATTGCCGTAAAAACGGTTACCGAATAAAATGGTTGTAGGGAAAGAACGTTTGTTGTAAAAGAATCGGTTGCCGTAAAAAATTGTTGTAGTAGAAAAAAACCTGGCGTTAGCGGAATTTGCTCCCCACTGATGCCCTAAATAAAACTGTCATTGAGAAAACGATTGTCGTAAGAACGGCTGATTAACAAATCGCTACCGAAAAAAACGGTTATCGAGAAAAACACCATTTTAAAAAAAAATCAGTTATAGAGAAAAACGGTTATCATGAAAACGCTTGTCTAAAAAATGGTCGGTTGTCATAAAACCTGCCGTCTTAAAAATGGTTGCCGAAAAAAATTGTTGCAGGAAAAAAAAGTGTGTAATAAAACGGTTGCCGAAAAGAACGGCCTTCGAAACAAGACAGTAGTCGAAAAAATTGGTTATCTTAAAAACGGTTGCAAAAACGTATATAAAAAAAAATATTTTGTCCATAAACACGGCCACCGAAAAAAAATTTTATGGAAGAAAAAAAGTAGCGCTGCTGGTAGAATTTATCTCCCAACTATTGTAATGTTTTTCAATTGCATCAGTCGTAATAAACAAATGGGTTCTTCACTTCAAGTACGGCATTAAAAAAAAATTTGAAAAAAACCGTAGTTGTGAAAACGGTTATCTAAGAAACGGTTACCCAAAAAAATATTTTAGAGCGAAAGAAAAACTGTCGCTGCCGAAACTTACTCCGCATAGATGCAATTGAAAATCAACTGCAGGTAGGGGGGATCTCACCAATTTTCAACGATTTCTGTCATATATCCATACCAGCGAATTCAGCTAACGGATTGCAACAGCCGCTCCAAAATACCTTTAAGCCGAGATTATCCAAACGGCTGCAGCCGACGCTGTTTACCAATTTACATTGAATTTAATTACAATCTCGCCGCAGCCGCCGCAGTTTGTTGAACGATTTAAGCCATTTAAATTTAATGTAACTCTGTAAACCGTAGGTGCTCCCGCAGCTTCTTAGCTCAGCCTCATAGCCACCTTTCACAGGTACCATACATATTTGGACTCACACGCCAATCCAAAGGCTCCGCGAGGCAAGTTGGATTTTTCACTTAGCTAAAATCAATGGAACTAAGGTTTATGATTTTTATGTTATGCCCCCCCCCCCTCCTCTCTCTCTCTTTCTCTCTCTCGTGTATGATGCCCAAATTTGGGTTCCTACAGTACTTGAGTGATCCGTTCTTCAAACAACAGCCGAGAGCTGCCATATGTTGCGAACCACGGTTCTATCGAGCTCCAACACTGTGGAGGGGGATCTCGTCGCAGGATGGCTATCGCGACTACTCCTAATTCGCTAAAGACCTTTAGCTACCAAAACCCCTTCAAAATCAGAAGAATATAAAGGAAGGAAGTGTGCGTGTGTGTATTTTTATCTGTCAGCAATCAGTTTTTTATACAAATTGGAAGCCAACACATATAGGCGCAGCTATCTGGCCGACCTACACCGCCTTGTGCTCGGCGGTTTCATCGCTTACCACGTCCAATCTTGGCAACAACGTCAGAGAAGTCGAATAACCGAACAACTAAACTCGTTGGAACTCTGTCCTCTGAACGACGATACTCCAACCCAGAACATCCTCTAGCTCTAGAGACATTGGATCTCTACAGTGCTGCTGCTCGTCGACGATACCTACAGGGATCCTGTTCTTATACACTATCTTCCGATCATCTCACAATCGACAGGTTCAGATTGGACAGGCCAACTAAACTGCAAACGGCAGATCACCGCACCTTGATTAATTACAATAATAAAGCTGACTGGGACAGCTTTAGAATCTACACCAATGCGGCTTTTCTCGCCCTACAAACAGAATCATAGATGCGCCTAACTGAAACCACCCGAAGACGAATGACAGGTGGAATACCGAGAATCCGGTCCAATTTTCCTACATGAGCCGGTAGGTTGGCAAACGAGAGAGACATCGCGTAAGCAGCACCAACCTCGACGATCCTAAAACATCACTTATGTACATGTGCGAGCTGATCAATCCTCAGTGTTAGGCCTGGCGCATATTGGCCTCAGCTCATGCACAACCCACAACTAAGCCGCGTCGCGCGTGGGTCATTTTGTGTTCGTGGGTCGGTCGTTTGTTTTCCAACACCATCAATTTATTTATGTTTCGTGACAAGAGGAGTTCGATAACGAAAAATTAATTTCTTTGGTGGAAAAAAATCCAGTTTTGTGCCGGACGGACCATCCGAATTACATACAAACAAAATTTAAACACGGAAGAGATGAAATCAGCTGTTCGAAGTTTTTGTTGACTGCGTTGATAGACATGCGATAACGACTGGGTTGTGTTTGCTTCAATATGCGGTGACATAATCATTCGTGTTCTGAGTTGGCCGTGGGTTGTGCGTAGGTTGGGAGCAATATGTGTCTATAGCTGATTATGTTTTACACATTTAGCTATTTCTTTTAATTCAAATAATATTTTATGTTTTTTATTAATTTACACTATATTTTATACATATTTATTTATAATGTATTATATTAAATTAATTATTAAAAAGTATACATTTAATAGACGAAAAGATTGACAACTATATAATATGTATATATTTTTAATTTATTAATTGCAAATCACAGCCAACTACATATTTGATGGAAAAACGGCTGCTAGATTTATTTTTCATTAATTAGACAGTGCCGCTACATGTCAGCCCTTACTTTTGATAGCTTCGCAACACATTATTTGCCCATGCATTAACGGTTTCTAACAAAATAAGAAGTCGGAACAAAGTTCTCAAAGCTTTAGCTGCCAGTTCCTGGGGAAAAAATAAGAGGACCTTACTGGTAACTTACAAAGCAATTGGAAGATCGGAGGCCGATTATGCACCATATGGTCTCAGAGCCTGACTGACACGCAACAGTCCTATTAAAACGTTGCTATACGCACGGCGATCACTGATCAGCTTCATCAGAGGACCAAAATGTTGACTATAATCTGCCACAACAATCTCCTCGCAAAACAGTTTTTGTACAAAATAACCGATCTTATCACCCAGATCACTATCTCATGGACACACACCACCACCTCGAAACACCAGACACAGCCTCGAAAGGGAAGTCTAGAGATTCAAATAGGTACCATTCGATTCGATCAAAGCTGCGCAAAGAGGAGGTACAAGTGTCGATCGCAGAACTAAATCAAAACTCAATTCATTTAGAGCGGCCACCCAACCTTCGCAAATCTCCGAGAGAGAAGAAGATAAACAAGGACTTCACTTGCTTAACTCCAATCTGGCTGCGGTGCTCTCACAAATAAAATACATACATTATTATTTTTTCAATGCCAGGAATATCAACTTGATTTTATCGATATTTGCATTTGTTTCGACTTTCGAGAAATTTGACGCCCAATGTGGGGCAATTTTTTGTCATGACCTAAAAAGTCGCAGTCGCTGTTGAAAAACACTAAAATGAATTCTAACCAAGGACATTAAAATTTTAGTATGTTTCGACAGTGACTTCTTAGGTCATGAAGAAAATTTATCCCACATTGAGCGCCAAATTTGATGCCCATGAAACATGAGTACATAGGCAGTGGTCGGTATTTATTATCGTCGAAAAACTTAGCTTGATATGGTTGAGTGTCAGACAAGCCGGTGATCTATGGTCGATCTGTGGCTGACGAGTGTGAGCTGCTGGGTAAGTTATAGACACAGATGCATCCTATTGCTCAGAGCCAAGTACAATGGGGCGCAGCAGTAGTTGATGCGCTATGCCCAGCTAGGGGTCCAGGCAAACTAGTGTACTAGTATTTAGTATTATACGTGCCAAGGAACCCAAACTATGAAGTGCTCATTTACGAAAAATGTGTGAACTTTTATCAAATATTTAAAGAAATGTGTCGCGACCTTGTCTGCTTTCTCAAAAGCGGATTTAAATACATTCTTTTACCGATAATAAAGAATACATTTTTTAAACTATAAAAATTTCTTTGATAGCATTACGACAATCGAAACTACAATCCCCCGCCACCGCCGCCGCTTGACTCGACTATCGAATTTAAATTCACCGAATCCGAGGACGAGCGTGTGTGTGTGATAAAATCCCCAAAAATATAATACCGTATCAAAACATAACATTTTATATGCAAATCACCAACAACAGATTTTAGCATAATCTCTGAGGACGGGCACACCGTGCCAAGTGGCCGTTGATGACGTTTTTCGCGACTGTTTTTTTCCAAAGCAAGCGCTAGCTGAAGCTGTGTTGTTGTGTATCTTCGCGAAACGAAAAAGAAAGAAAAAATGCTGGGAGTAAACCTCCTGAGTCCAACAACATCCGGGTTACCTATCCAAGCTATTAATATTAGCTCAAATACTCGTATCTCAGAGTTTCTGAAGACCACTGAATAGTTTCAGATGCTCTTAAACGGGTATAGCAAGATTTCATCTCTAGAAATGTGACCTGCGGGTTTTTTCGGGGGGTTTTAGTGTCAAAACGATAATTGTCTGTTGCAAAGCATAATCCCGACGACGACGAAATGATGAGGCCACGAGTCGATGAGCCTTAATTATCAGCTCTCAGTAATAGCTAAAGTAATAACAAAGATTCTTGCATGTTGAAAAAATTCAAGTTCGTTTTGTGTTTTCGCCCGGTCTTGCTCTTCACCAGCCCGATTCGCGTTTTGATCTCTAACGTGTGTACGGCTGCGGTCTTCGCCCGTCTTTCTAAGGAATTTCCAGACTTGGAAAAACTGGATTAACTATTATCGCACTGTAATTTATCGCATGCGATATACCAATAACAACTGAAAATCTTAACATACACCTCAGCACACCTTGCTCCAATCGGCGGTGGTGGCGGCCCCGTAAAACCCAAAGACGGGTTCCTCGCCGCAACCCCGGTATGTACAACACAGTATAGAAGGCAGACAATCTTGTGTCGAAAAGCTCGCGCAATCTTTGTAAGCGCATACGAGCCGATACGAGTACCTACCTATCGCTAACCAATGTCTCTTTGCAATGTCAGTCAAAATAAGCGATTGTTTTTGTTGTAACTAGTAACTGACTATTAGTTGCGCTTCTGTTGACGATAGTAATGGAATGTGCGTTTTAAAGGAGAAGTGTGTGTTGCTGATGGCTCGCGCAATACCACTGACTCGCCACATATCTATGTATCTATATATCTCGTCCGGGGAAGAAAATTGATAGTTATAGCGCGAAAAAATTCTTTCGATTTGTTCAAGATTTTGTTTTTCCGCCAGATATAAATTTTTTTCCTAATGGATTGTTTATTGGTAATGAATTTTTAATTATCCAAAATTAATTATTGTGTTAGGGCCACCGCGATAGGCATCGAGCGGATTTTTGATATGAGACATGTGTTCGCCTCGACATCGAATGAATTTGCCGATAAGTAATGTGTGTTTAGAAGTTACAAAAAAAAAAATATTTTTATATCTTTGTCGGATGGACGACTATCAATTTTAATATTGACTTTACGATTATTGGAACTTGGGACTATTGGCAGAGATTTCCGTAACTTGAACTGCACTTTAATGGCAAGCCGACCCTTAATTTGTATTTTTGTGCTGAGGAATTTTGTCACTTACCTTAGACATCTGTACGACTAACAAAGATGACGATGACCAACTCCGTCTTAAAAGTCAGGATCCAAAGCAGTCTGTCTGATCTCTTTGAAACACATACTGGATTTAAGCGATTCGATGGTGCGACTGATACAGACGGCCCAGGTCCGACGTCGGGCTGTAGGCACGTTGATGATGACCTTAGGCCTTTAAATAAATTCTATAATTCACTGCTCTCCAAGCTTCTTTAGTGTATAGACAAAGATTCTTTCAAATACCATTGATACCTTTCTGTTGGTAAGGACTAGCTTTACTCATTTTGACCTAACCTTAGTGGGGCATAGCGCGTCAACTATTCCATGTGGCTTTGCTGACGTTTCGTAATCGTAAACCAGTTTAGCCGCCTACCTGCGACAAGTCGGGAGATGTTGTGGCTTATTATTACGCCTCACACCACAGGGGGAAGACAACATAAACATGCATGGCCACGAAGGACGTGGACGGGACCCATAACGACCGTAGTCAGACATGAGACTGACGCCTCTACGCACCGAGCTACCGGTCGCCCATCATCGAATAAAAATATTTTTTTTTTCTTCAGTTTCGCTCATGTTTATCAATTTCCATCCCGGCTTTGATGCCCCTTTTTCGCCAAGCATGTACGCTCTAAATATCATAGCGTTCGTCAACCTGAATCAAAAATGGGTCCCCATCTACGTCCATTGGCACCTCAATGCAGGGCCGGCGAGAGAAAATACGGGCCCGGAACTCAACTTTTATAAGGAATAATGGCAACGCCAAATGAAATCGATTTGAAAGCACTTGTATTATTGCCACGGTCAATTCCATATCGGTCTCTAAAAGTGCCAGGGTTACCAATACAAAAGAAATCTATAATATACATTATAAGAATAATTTTGATTTCATAAATACCATATTGTAGTAAATATATGAAATGTGTTATGATAAAAATAATTTTTAATTTTTTTTTTATTTGAAATTTTTTGAATTTCCGGTCCCCTAAAAAACATGGGCCGGTGCGATCTGATCTGATACTTTCGAAACGTGACCTAAGGCTCTGCTGGGGTAGGCGCTGTTAGGTCATTCAATTACTACTGTATCAACGGAGTTTAATTTCAGTTGGAGGTCGGCTGCTAGCCAGAATTTTTATTACCTTCAAACTTACGACTTTCCGAATCAATGTACCGACTTTCCCAAACAATTTTTCGAATTAAACTCACGATTTTCTGAATTAAATTAATGGCACCAGCAAGTAATACAGCTAAAGTTTTAGGGAAAAAATAAAAATTAGAAATCACTAGACGAAGAGCCTGTCTGGTCATTTTACTACTTTGCCTTAACACTTAGTGGGGCATAGCGCGTCAACTACTCCTGCGCGCCATCGTACTCTGTTCTGGGCAATGGTGCGCAACTCTCCAAAAGACTTACCCAGTGCCTGACACTCCTTTGCAACAGATCGACGCCATGTGATTCTAGGACCCCCTCTTGGTCGGCCTTGGTTGGAAATGGAGTTGCATTTCATGGCATGCAAAGCAATGCAGTTATCACTCTTCCGCAATGTGTGACCTATCCACTGCCATTTTCGCCTGCGTATCAATTCGTCGATTGGCATCTGCTCCGTACGCCGACTTAGCTAGCTCTTCATTTGATATTGTTTCGGGCCAGAAAATTCTTAAAATTCGACGAAGACATGAGTTGACGAAAACTTGCAGCTTTCTGGTAACTCCTACGGAAACTTTCCATATACTGCTCCCATACAAAAGCATTGACAGTACCAGGAAGCGAAATAGGCCCAGCTTGGTCTTGATGCTGAGATAACTGCTCTGCTAGATTTTGGACAGCATGCCGTTTGTGCCGTTAGCCGGGTTGATACGACGAGCGATGTCCTGCGCCGTACCACCATTTTCGGCAACAACGCTACCCGGGTAGACGAAGTTGTCCACCTTCTCCACAGGCTGCCCATGAATATTGATGGCATTAGGTGTCGGATTTCTTTTTCGCAACGGCGGACTAAGAACCTTGGTTTTGTTGGTATTAATCTTTAGCCCAACCTTGCTTGCCTCCCTCTCGAGATCTAACGCTATTGAGGACAGATTCATGACTTTGTGGGAGAGTAGGCGTGAATATTGATGGCATTAGGTGGCGGATTTCTTTTTCGCAACGGCGGACTAAGAACCTTGGTCTTGTTGGTATTAATCTTTAGCCCAACCTTGCTTGGCTCCCTCTCGAGATCTAACGCTATTGGGGACAGATTCATGACTTTGTGGGAGAGTAGGCGTATGTCGTCAGCGTAGTCAAGATATTCTAGATAAGATGTCAAAGTTCATTTAAATGCTCTGTCGAGTCCGAATAGGGCTGCATGCAACACATCGCCATTCACTATGATGATGCACCCCTGCCGAACTCCACTGCGAATCTCGAAGTCCCCTGACACCTTACCTTTATGCAGAACGCGATATTTCGCGCCGTCATAGGTTGCCTTAATAATACAAGCTTCTCAGGGATGCCTCTCCTGCGCAAGGCCGCCCATATAGAATCCCGGTTCACACTATCGAAAGCCTTTTCGAAATCGATCAAAAGCAAGTGAAGCGGAGAATCGTATTCAGCGCATTGCTCGATGATGATTCGCAAGGTGTTAATGTGATCGACACAGGAGAATCCGGATCGAAAACCAGCCTGCTCTTGATCAATTGTGCTTTCTAAGTGGGCCTTTAATCTTTCCAGGATGATTTTAGCTATTATCTTGGCAACGGCAGGGAGCACACAAATGCCTCTCCAATTATTACAGTCTGTGAGGCTACCCCTCTTCTCAAGTTTGATAATCAAATTCCACTGCTACAGCCCGACGTCGGGCCTTGAACCTCTGGCTCTTATAAGTTTGCATTTTAAGTTTTACATTTACAAAAGCATTTGCTTTCCATCGTCGTCAGTTTCTTTCGGATCGTCGTTTTTTTTAATCACTTATTGAAATCGGAAAAAACAGAAAATCAGAACCGGCGAAAAATCAGAAAACCAAGAATTCTGAAAATCAGAAAAAGCAGTAAAACGGAAATTCGGGAATTTAAAAAAAGCAGAAAATCTGAAAAACAGAATGTTTTTACTACAAAACCCTAAAACAGAAAAGGCAGAAAATCAGAAAAAGCAGAATATCAGAAAACCAAATAAGTAGAAAAACGGAAAATTATAAAAACAAAAATTGGGAAAATTAGAAATTCAGAAAATCCGAAAAGGCAGAAAATCAGAAAAATAGAAAAACAAAAATTTATAAAATCAGAAAATGGAGAAAATTAGAAAAGCAGAAAAAACAGAAAACCAGATAATCAGAAAAGCGGAAAATTCGAAAATCAGAAATTCGGAAAATCCGAAAAGGCGGAAAATCAGAAAATAGAAATTCAGAAAATCATAAATTTAAAAATATCCGAAAATTTTAAAAAGCAGTAGCAGCAGAAAAACCAACATTCAGAAAATTAGAAATGACAGAAACTCAATAAAAGTAGAAAAGCGCAAAATTTGAAAATCTAAAATCCAGAAAAAAAATAAATTCAGATAACCGGAAAATCAAAAAAAGCAGATCATCAGAGAAACCGAAAATCCGAAAAGGCTGAAAATCTGAAAAAGCGGAAAATCGAAAAACGCAGAAAATTAAAAAAGGCAGAAAATTAAAAAATTTGAAAATCAGAAAAGCAGATAATCGGAAAATTACAAAATCGGAAAAAAAAATCTGAAAGTCCAGGGTAGCCTCGGAATGTAAGATAATAAGCTGAATTTTTGCATAGACGTTCCTTGTGATCTTCCAAACATTGGTTAAGCAGTCACATAAAATCACGTGTATGCGTGTATGTAAAATATAATATATTGTATTTAACGGTAAAGTAAAAAAAAAATCGGTTTTTAACTGATTTTTGAAAATAAATCGGTAACGGAAGAAGCTATAAGGGTGAAACTTGTCAAAATGGTGGGCGTTAGTAAGGACGAGGCTCATATTCAATTTCAGCCAATCCATAAATTTGTTCAAAAGTTACAGCTTTATAGCGGCAGCGTTTTATTAGCAAAATTTTTCTATAACGGAAGAAGCTAACTAAGTGAAACTTGTTTAATTGGTGGCCGGTAGTGAGAAATAGGCTCCTACTTAATTTCAGTAAAATTCATCAACCCATTCAAAACTTACAGCTGTACAACGGCAAAAAAATTATGCTAAATATCTAAATAAGGAAAGAAACTAGCTGATCCAAACTCGCTTAATTGCAGGCCACTAGTGAGGGCTAGGTGTTTTTTTTTTAATTTCAGCAAAATCTATCCAAACGGTTTAAAAGTTCCATGCATATAATCTACTTGATTTCGGTACTTTACTATGCATTGTATTCATAACTGCGACGTAGTATGTACGATAGGATAGCGTGAACCTTATTGAAACAATTAGGTCGTTTTCACACAACACGTGCGATGTACCAAAAAGCGCTAGTGGCAGCAAGCTTTCTACGTAGGTACATACTACTTAATTGCCTCAACCCTTTGTGGGGCGTTGCGCGTCAACTGTTCCATGTGGCCCAGCTGACGTTTCGTTGGCATAAACTAAGTAGTTTAACATCTGTACCCACCTCCTTCAATCAAATCGGATTCCTAATCACATTACCTTTTTTCTTCTCATTTCAGATCGACCTACGCCAACTTGGATTTTGGTCTAAAAACGCACTGCCAAAATTCCGACGCGCTTCCGACTCGACGCGTATAATCTCGAAGTCTCGCATATACTTTATAAGCCAACTTTAGGCAAAAAAATCTGCGCTCATTATTGCCCTTATTATTCCGCACATAAAAGCGGAAGAAACACAAGAATAATCCGCGCTAAAAAAAAAACACAAATAAAAAAAATAGCAGATTTTATTATTACTACAACAAGAGGCGCAAAAACCACTAACAATATGAATAATCAAATTCTACGAATATCTACGCACAAATCGTCCATTTTTGGATATTTAATTTTATTCATAATATTAGCCGTATCATTGACCGAAGGGGCCGAAACTATAGGTAAGTACATTTTTATGCTGAAGAGAGCATTACAATTTAAGTACGAGTATCTTTCGGATTGTTTTGAAAGTAGTACAATACTTTACATACCTATGTATTCTAACAGATTATGTATCTGGCAAAAATCGCGGTGAAACAAGATGTATAGCGGTATCGATTTGAGGAAGAGCTTGGGTGTTGAAGCGGATCAAAGATTCGTATCTAGAGTATTGGGTCTAATACAACCGTACCATATAAAATACATGACCATCGCAACCATCTTCTGTTGATGGAACGACGCGACGAATCGGCAATAATGTGAGAAAAAAAAAACAAAAAAATTATCATTCTGAGTGAACTTTACATGCCAGTTGTAAGCATTTCGAGTGGGCCATTCAGTAGTCAAAATCATCCCTGCAAACCATCGTTCACCAGTCGACAATTTTTTTTCCGGAGAAGTAGCGGGGGCGGGAGAAGCAAAGTTATGCGAAGATACATATTTGTAGACATACACATGCCCATACTATTTCGTTTATGTGCCATTGTTGAATTGCTTGCACTCGGTAAAACGATACATGACCTCCTATGACCTTGCACATGAGCTTCATTAGGGAATTCATCAAACCGTAGCTGATGAAATACTTGGTGAGAGTGACTGACGAATTCATCAAGCCATAACTGTTGAAATACTTGATGAATTCATCAGGGCGTAGCTGATGAAATGCTTGATGAGAGTCGTTGACAAACTCGTCAGCAAATCCGCTGATAACTTTTTTCCATTTTTCATCGAGGCGCTCATCGAGGGCTTTAATATTTGCTTAATTTTCTTCAGAAGCATATTCGTGAAGTCGCGGGTTCAAGTTCTGACTTTTTTTTACCGTGACGACTTTTCTAATGACGGCCTGATGAATTTCCTATAACTTTTATCAAGCACTTCATTAGCTGCAGCTTTATAATTGTTCAGTGATTCTCCTCAAGTATTTCCTCGACTGCAATTTGACGAATTCGTCGCGGATACTCATCCAGTATTTCTTCAACTACGGCTTGATGAATTGGTTAATGATAGTCATCAAGTATTTGACCAAATACGACTTGATTAATCCGTCAGTGACTTTTATCAAGTATTTCATCAGCTACGGCCTCATGAACTCCCCAGTACCACTCATGTAGCAGATCATAGGTCGTCGTGTACCCTTCAAACCATCGTTTACCGGTCGACAATTTTTTCGCGGAGAAGCAGCGTGGGAAGAAAATCATACAAAAATATGCGTGTGGACACACATTCTCACTTAAATAGCTCTTATACCTTAATAAATTGCTCAAGCTCACGTTTTTTTTTTGTTTCGCCCTCGACGATGCAATACTTTACAAGAGCTGTCACCGAGGGCTTTGATATTTGCTTAATAACCTTCATAAGAACACAGCTATGGTGGCTCAATGGGCAGAGGTTTAATCGCATAATTCGTGCGGTTTGGGTTCAAGCTTTGCCACGACCAAATATTTTATTTTCCAACTTGATAGCCCTCGGTGAAACCATACACGACCACCTACGAGTTCCTACATGAGTATCACTGATGAATTCATCAAGCCGTCTTTATGAATTGGTCAGTGATACTCATATAGGGACTCGTGGGAGGTCATACTATATATGGTTTCATAATTTGCTTAAAAAATACATAAGTGACTTTAGTCCGACGGCTCGAACAATGGTCATGATGCTTTTCATCCAGGCCTGGATAATGATCGCATTGATGTCTTCATCATGGCTTGGCTAGCAGGGATTTATTCAACATATGCATTTTTTTTCTAAAAATTGGCCTAGTTAACTATGTCAGATTTTTTCTTTATCAGTCATCCGTGTTCCTTGACCGAATAGCTTCAGTGTCTGTCTTTATTAATCTCGGTTTCGTTGGTCTGTATCGGCTCTTTTGACTGAAATGGTTTAGCATTTTCGTGAGCCGTTTGGTCAAAAAAACAATTTCAAGCGGTTAGTCGGAATTACTTTGTGTGTTTATTTTGTATCCTTGGTTATTTATTTAGATATTTATTTTTAACGGATGGCAAATAATCAGCACTCCGTCTATAACTACTCGTACTAGCACCCACGTCCCCACCCCCCTTCCTACATACATACATATGTAATACACCTAAGTCCCTCCCCACACGGGTCGTCTAATATTCGGCTCGTCTGCGATTCGAATTCTGCTGCTCGTCTGCATTCCCACACGACGAGGGACGCCATACACCCCACATGGATCAATTGCAATTTGCCACGCCTGCGACGCAATCCGGGTGTTGTTATGGATTTTAATTAGCACGAATATGACTTTGGAGTTCAGGGGAATTATGCCAATATGTCGCCTGAGTCGTCGGGGTGAAAGAAGGAGTGCAAAGGAGTATCGGTGAAAGCATTTTAACTCTTTCGCGAGGCGAAAGGAACCTTTTTGTACACGAAACGGGATATGGGCACTACGGTTGTCGCGTGAGTCCAGGTGAGTGGAGGAATGCACACGAGTGCCAGTTGAAGCATTTTAATCCTTTGGCGATACGAAATGGACCTTTTTGTACATACTCGTGCAAGAAGGCTATAGGTAAGAAATTGGGCTTACAATCGAGGGTAGTATATTGGCTCTATTTATCGGTTTTGCGTCCCATTCTGTTGCACAGGGTTGGCGTCTGGTGGACGACATTTAGGAATGTATCCTCAGAACCCTTCTGGAGAAGGTCCAAAGATTGGCATGCATTGCCATTACGGGGGCTCTAAGGACTACACCGACCGCTACCTTGGACGATTTGTTTAATTCTATTTTCCTTTTACATTTTCGCAGAGCAGATGGCGGCATTTACGGCTGTTCGCCTCCGTGAAAGCGGTCATTGTACCCCATCAACCTGTATTGACCAACCATGATATTTCCGAAGAGACGGACTATACCTCTCCGAAATACTAGTTCCAAATGGGTTTTACAAGCCTGATTCCCTCTAGGAATGATTGGCCCGATAACGCTTTTCAAGCAGCAGATGCTAGTAGCATTTTTACTGATGGTTCTAAGACTGACGGAGTTGGGCGGGCGTATAATCGGAGGAGTTGGATATTTATTGGCTTGTCGTTCCGTCTCTCGGATTTGTTAATTGCTTTGACCCCTCCAAGGGCATAGGCGCGTCAACATCTCTAGCATTTCAATGCCTTGTCGACGTTTCGTTAGCATATCTACTTTTCAGAAGTGCAGTTGCCAGCATACACCTCCTATCCGTGCCGTCTTTATACTGACAGGCAGTTTTTTGTTGCGGAGATTTGAACCTACGAGCTCTAGATGTAGTATCGTAGAGCGGTGATCGAACGACCACGGCTACCGAGCGCGATCTCTCGGATTTCAGTGGCAGTTTTCACTTTTTCAGGCGAAAGCCTGCTTGTCGCAAAATGTTATATCTTGAAGGGAAATTATAATCTATTCACGAATAGCCAACCGGTGATTAAATCGCTTAGCTTTGTCTTGGTAAATCGAAGGCAGTATTGGATTGTCGCAGCTCCTTCTTAGTGATGGGCAGACTCTGCAGGATTTCCCTGTGCTGGGTGCCAGACCATAGTGGCTATTTGGTAACTGCAAGGCCGACGAACTGGCTCGGGCGGGTACAATCAATGAGATCAGCGGGTCGTTGCGTAGCACCAGGATGTCTCTAGCTGCTTGTAAATTGGCTATCAAATATGTGACGTATAATAGGGCCTGCATCAGATGGAGCAATGACAATACATGTCATGTGGCTACGCAGATGTGGCCCAAACTGGATCCCAAACGATCCAGTTGGTAATGCTAAACATACTATAGATCATCTAAGAGCTGTCGTAGGAGTGTTAACTAGACATTGGACTTCGTCTTCCATATAATGATTTCTGTAGAAGCTGTGGGGACGAGAAAGAGGAGGAAAGTAAGTCTCATCTCTTGTGTACCTGCCCGACCCCGAAAAGTTTTAAGAATGACCTCCTTGGCTCCTACTTTTTCAGCGATCTGGATGACCTGAAAGAGGTAAATGTTGGTCGGCTTCACCGCTTCATTATGAGCCTTGGCTGGTGTAACAATTGAGTTGGTCTCAGTTTGCTAAGTCTAGAGGTATCACAACGAACCCGGTGGTGGTCTAAGTGTGCTTAAGCAACCCTTTTAACCTAACCTAAGGGACCACAACCCTCATTATCGCAGAAACATAAACACTCGCTTCGCTCACTCTGGGTGTGTGGGCTCCGCTCACTCCGCGCTTAAGGCATCACAACTTTCACTATCGCAAAAAAAATGAACGCTCGCTTCGCTCACTCTGGGTGCAACAGTTTCTTGTGTGGGCTCCGCTCCCGGCGCTCGCTCCGCGCTTATAGGATTACAACCCTCAGTATCGCGCAAACATAAACACTCGCATTGGGTGAAATAGTCTCTTGTGTGTGCTCCGCTCGCTCGGCGCTTAAGCGATCACAACCCTCAGTATCGCACAAACATGAATGCTCGCTCCGCTCGCTCTGGGTACAATAGTTTCTTGTGTGGGCTTCTCGCTTCGTGCTTAAGGGGTCACAACCCTCAGTATCGCACAAACATGAATGCTCGCTTCGTTTGCTCTGAATGCAAGGGCGGCAACACACACAATTGCGAATTTGGCATTTCTGCCATGGACACTCCATAGCTATTTTCCTTTTTTTTTCTCATGCCTTATTTCGATTTGAAGCCGATATTGTCCATGTACATTTTCCGGTGAACATTTTTGGTTCAAAACGTAAGTATCTGTTTGGATTATTTCGGATGTCCACTTTCGCCATGTCTAATTTCAGCACCCCCTTCGTCATGCCCGCGTATTCGTATTACTCATTAAATCCCCCTGCTATCATCGACAACGATAACAAGACCTCCCGGTGACTTTCATTCAAATCCATCGGAATTTCTTTGTGATATCATCGAACGTCCTAAGGCAATTAGCCAAGCGACAGTCTCACAATTACCGAGCATCTTTAAACAAATATCTCATTATCTATAGCCGAGATTTATACAAAGTGTACACCATACACGCATACATCTCTCGCCCTCGTCTCTCCTTTAACAAGGCGGTCCCGAAACAAATGTGTGTCCTCTAATGCTAAATAACAAACGACCGTACACTGTATGTGTATACATCTTAAAATCGAAATGCTAAATGACATCATATAGTATACACACGAACAAGCGCCAGGTAATCCAGAAAATCCGAAAAACCAACAAAGATACAAACCCTCTCCTCGTCCAAACGACACAGCATGTCTCCAAGACGACTCAAGATAGCAGCATCCCATTCTTCATCACAGACACTTCCTCCCAAAGAACCAAGAACCGAGACCAAGAACTCGGTAGAGTATACAACAAGTAAAACGAATCCAGATTTAATGTGTGTTCACGTGAAAGGTAAACATTCGAGGCGCTTAAGCGCAGAGGAAGAATTTTTTTTTTTCATCTTAAATACGTCGACCTCCTAAGAATAACATTGGCATTTTTTTCATTTCTTGTGATCTTATAAACAGGAGGTAGCCTCGCAATTGATTCAAGACCCAACCTCTAGCCAATTTCATGGGTTTTCTTTTTCTCTGGTCCACCTGAAAGCCCAGAAAAAGATAAACAAAGACTCGGTAGGGCCCTTTTTTGACGTATTGTCCGCAGCTCTAAACACTGAACAACAACAGAACCTTTGTGTCTTTTCTTGAATGGACCACGAACACATCGATTGTCCGTGATGGTTTATGTCTTTCACAGACCCATGAATCTCATTCAAGAAGCCAATAAAGAAATACCCCTGCGCCCGAATCGTACAGATACAAAGATATGCAAGTCCAAGTGGCGCTAGACATGCGCTTGCTTACCGAGGAGAGGTGAAGAGGACGTTTCAGACGACCGACAGGCACTTGTTGTCTCGTCTCGTAGAGTAGCATCATTAGGAATTGACATTCTTGAGAAGACAGCAGCAGCGCAGCCCTCTCCATTTCTGGGTCTTATCTTAATGAGATCTTCCTTTTTGAGAAGATTGGTCTTCCGCGTCAGTCGGTTCAATGTAAGTAGGTTTTAACGATTAAGATAAGATTTGTTGTAAGTAGCATTGGTCGTCACGCGAGACCTACCTGATTGTATTAGGCCCGTGGAATTTTCGTAATGGACCACACGACTAACAATGAAGATGAAGGGTCCTTGAGACGAAAGTCATTGACAACAAGTCATAGAAAATGATTTCGGTTGATTTAGAAGGTGGATGCCGTCGGGACCTTCTGTTCAGAGGTGTTCTTTACGTTTTATCTTGTTAACAAGTCGGCGACGACGTGATAATTAGGTTGAAATGAACATTTCATTTTGGTTGTCGGTAAAGAGGGTCTACTTGAAATATCTGCGGGATTTGAGAGGGATTTTCCATTCAGGTACAAACTTCATCTCGACTTTTGAGTCGAGACGGCAAAATCGGTTTTACAGAATTATATAAGCAGCAATCAGGCGACTCCTTCGTTCACTTTGACTATTATAATACTTTGTGTGAGTCCTAGAATATAAGAGTTGACCCGAAGCAAGTTCTGGTCAACATTCTACTGACTGAATTGAACTCATCAGTAACAGTAAGCTACTGAAGTAGGCTTTCGTATCGTCTTCTCTTTCAGTCAATCAATCTGCGAGGCGCCGGTAGTCTCCTCCTGGGTCCAAGTTTTGTCAATCAGAAGACTCACTAACAGTGACCTACGGAAGCAGAGTTTCGAATCGCATTCTCTTTGAATCAATACAGTGTTTTCTGCGAGGCGCCGGTGGTCACCTTCTGGGTCCTAGTTTTGTCAATCAGGAGACTCACTAACAGTAACCTACGGAAGCAGACTTTCGTATCGCCTTCTCTTTAAATGAATAAAGCGTTTTCTGCGCGGCGCCGATGGTCACCTCCTGGGCCCTGGCTTTGTCAATCAGAAGCTGCCAACGAGTCATCTTCCATAATAAATTTATCGTTTGTACTGCACAATCAAATTCTATGCCCTTCAATCTAGTTATTTGGAAAGGGTCCCCGGGGTATATACCAATTGCCTTAAGTCGTTTTTTTAGTAATTGCTTATACTTTAGGTAACCTGGCTTCGATGCAAGCATATTTAAGAGATAGGGAGACATGTAACAACTACGATCCTTTGGTGAGGATGGATGCTGTAAACCGTCCCGCCATAAAACCAAAACCTCATTATTAAATAAAAGGCGTCAGCTGCCGCCTAGCCATCCTCCACCCAGTCCTTTACGACCGATAATCGAGCTAACTATCCAGCACGCCTCAAAACTGTCATGAAAACTTGATGAGGAAGTTTTGCACTTAAGTGTCCACCGCCCAGAACACTTAAGTGCTGTACGACACAATATCTACAGCCTGAGTTCTCATCAAAGCTC
Organism: Chloromyia formosa; assembly: GCA_964017055.1. Lineage (NCBI taxonomy): Eukaryota > Metazoa > Arthropoda > Insecta > Diptera > Stratiomyidae > Chloromyia > Chloromyia formosa. Next base: position 44,086,471 of record OZ024818.1, on the reverse strand, counting down.
GTAGTTGCTTCAAATGGCCCGTAACGTGGGATGGGGGTGCCGGGCGCCCGAACAACATCAGGGTGCACCATTGGTAGTGTTAGGGACGAGCATCGATCCCTTGATGGCCAGTTTTTGTGTATTTTGCAATATGCGCCACCTCTGCTTTGGTGAGCCATGCTCCTGCCAACCCGCTTCCTTGTTTGCTGACCCTGGAAGAGAAACATGCCTCTAATAGAGGGTTTGTAAAAATGTTAAGGTTATCTTATGGCGTCTACGGCTGTGGTATACTTATACACAAGATTTAGATGAAAAATTGTTGCAAGAAAAGCTTAATCGCAACAGCAAACATTGCCGCCCAACTGCACTGCAAAATGGGCGGAAGTTCAATTGGTGATGATTGTTTCCATTCGCCCGGTCGGTTACCCTGTAAAAAAACTCGTCACACTCGAACTTGCTAAGTGATAACTTTGAATCTGCGCTGCGCATTGTGCAAGATTGGTGCGACGCCAACGGACTTCGAGTCAATCCATGCAAGACCGTTGTCGTGCCATTCTCCAATAAAAGAAAGCTCATACATGACAGGTGTCCTATAATGCTCAAGTCCCCAGTACTCTTGGCAGACAAGGCCAAATACGTTGGTGTTATTCTTGACAAAAAACTTCTTTGGAAGTACATATCATCTTAGGACAATCTCAGATAAGGCCATTAAAGCATTATGGATATGTATTCTATTTGTAGGAAAAACTTTGGGAGCCAGCCCTGCCATTGCAATCTGAATTTATTTAGCTGTTGTAAAACCTATCGTAGAGTATGGCGCGGTTGTCTGGTGGAAAAGGGCAAGCACCACTGATGGTAAGATAACACTGGGAAAGATACAGAGGCTTGTCTGCCTCACTCTGGCGGGGGTTATTCGAACTTGCTCCACTGCGGGTCTAGAGGTTTTGTTGGATTTGCTCCAATTGCACATCCATATCTTAGCGGAAGTAAGAATAGCATCTGCAAGACTTGGTGCAAGTACAGTACAGGAACTTTGGAGCAGTGTACAGGAACTTTGGAGCAGTGAGAGCATTGAAGCCAGAGTATTCGACCACTCCTACTCCGCGTTAATCTGGAGTAGAGAAGATTAGAAAGACAAGTACTCAGAATTACCCTCCGACACAATAAAATTGTTTACAGATAGCTGTAGGACAGAGGAAGGCACTGGAGGGCATTGTGGGCCCCGACCAGCTACACTTTATCCCTATAGGAGGATTTCCTTCACTCTTTCAAGCAGAAATACACGCCATAGAAGCCTGTTTTCTGCTTTGCAGGGCTGCTGTGTGCTGTAATAATCCATAGTCATCTTTTCTGATAGTCAGGCAGCCTTCATGGTGCTCAGTAATTGTGCCGTCACTTCAAAACTAGCATGGAGCTACCAGCAAGTACTCCAAGAACTGGGATACTCAAACATAGTGACGCTATACTGAGTCTCGGGGCATGTCGACTTTGCTGATAATGAAGGCGCTGATGGGCAAGGCAGATTGACATGGTCCACCACAACCACACCTCTTCATGGACCAGAGCCGTTCTGTCGGATTCCCCTGTGCGACGTAAAAAAATTTATTAGAGTGTGGGAGAGAGCCGAGGTGACAACGTATTGGGACGGCCTTCCTGGCCTGAGATAAGCGAAGCTGTTTATTGCTGGATACTCACAAAAACGAGCTTACACTACTCAGTATGAGTCGACTAGTCATGATATGATCTGCTAATTTTGCGGATCGGATCGGACCTGATCCGGTACGGCACATGACCTAGATCCGAAAACGTAGGTCGGCGGACCTACTTCATAATTTTCAAATGGATTAGTCCGATTTACATATATTTACTCTAGGAAAGTATTGCTTTATCATTAGATAACGTTTACGCTTCAGATTCGTGATAAGTGACCCAAAAAACGGAACAAGTTTTTTTCAAGCATTGGCCGTGTTAAAAAAAAAAGAACAACCTTTCGGTATCTCCTTTTTTTTCCAGTTTTGACTTCGGAATAAACAACCCGCTACTAGTTTTTTCCAGCAAGATCGGCCGTGTTTACAAAAAAAAAAAGTGTTGCCATTCTGGATCTCCTCTTGGTTTTTATTTTTGTCAATTTTGACTTCATATTCGCAATCAGCGACCTAAACAACCCCCTATCAGTTTTTTCCAGCAAGATTGGCCGTGTTTATAAAAAAGTGTTACCATTCTGGATCCCCCATTTTCTTTTTTTCTTTTTCAGTTTTGTCTTAGGATTCGCAATCAGCGACCTAAACAACCCCTACCAGTTTTTGAAGGTGAATTTTCTAAAAGAAAAATCAATTATTTCGTGACATACATATTAAATCAAAGACATATCTAATCTACCAATACCCAGACCTACTCCTGATGTTCCGTTCTTTCTAGACCTGTGTGTGTATCCATTGATAAGGAAGGAGTAGATCTGCGTATCTACCTAGCACTAATCTTCTGTTCTTTCAAAACCTGCGGATTTACCTAGACCTGTATACCTAGCCAGACCTAGAGCCCCACCCAGACCTGGATACATACCTACTCAGCATTGATCAGCATCAGTCTCATGTTTGGCTACCGGCGTTTCGGGCTCAAATCTCGTCCACTACAACGTTCGTCGTGGCCATGGATGTGCAGGGTGCATACTGGCAACTGCATTCTCCGAAACCGTCGAAGCGTCAACTGGGCCACATGGAACAATTGACGCGCCACAAGGGGTTAGGGCAATTGAGAGAAAGAGGAGCATTGATCTTCTGTTCTTTCAAACATGCGTATCTAGCCAGACTTGTATGTATACTTGACCTGGTGACCTCGATATTTTTCAAATCGTACCTACCAGACCTGAGTCTAGGTGTAGGACTTAGGTCGAAAAAAGCAGGTTTGGTTTTGAGCAACCATGACTAGTCAACTTAGTCAGAAACTTTTGCGGACTTCTTTCAGGTCACTCATAATTGAGACATCATTTAGCAACATTGGGCTTAGTCCCAGATTCAACCTGTCATTTTTGTCATGAAGAAAATACTTTACAACATATTCTCTGCAAGTGTGAGGCCCTCGCCCGCTTCCGCATTGAATGGTTTGGGTGTGCTTTTCTTGGCCCGGATGAAGTTTCTGCACTCTCAATTAAAGATTAAAGTAACTTTATTAGTATGACTAAGCCTGATCGGCAGGCCTAGTCCTGTAAGCGCAGACATAGGGCTACAACACAATAGACCATCAGGACGCAGTACTAGGGGGCCAGTCCACGGCCTATCTCCAATCTATCTTTCTGTTTACCTTTATCATCCACGTAACCTTCCCACTTACCCAGAGCACTCATTTGAACCTTAATGGACCTCTCAACTCTCATCCCAACCCAACATTCATCGCAACCAATTATCTCTACTTGATTGCGCGACCTACGGAGACGACGATTCGTGTCCGTTGAAAGACTTGAGTGCCCCACTCAACATTCTGACAATGCCTAATTATGTCTATCTTCAACGAACAATGAATCTTTCCACACAAAGTGGATCGTCCTGTTGATGAACTCCCCTAAGCTTTTATAAAAATTCACCTCTCATGTGTCCAGTACGGACTGTGGGCCCATCTGGCTGCTGCGCTGACCACCCATTGTCTTTTCACAAAACATATAGGCCCCATCCATTAAATTACGAACCCATTGAAATGCGAACAAGAAATAAAAAGTCTCGGTCATTATATTCGACATTATTGCCCATTTCGTTTCGTTCCTTTTTATTTTCTTTTTCAATAAACACGGGTATTCCACACAAATAATAAATATAAATATGTGCATACATATACATATATAAAAAACCAACATTCCAAACATTTTGTATCTTTTTTCGGCGGATCGCAATCAAGATCAAGAAAAGAAGCTCACGGGAAGACAGTGGTTGTGCGCGGAATCAGAGAAAAACCAATAAACGAACAATCATCAAATTTTCAGAAGGGGAATCTTCACAAATTAGAAGCATTACAAAGCATAAAATCCAAAAAGATATTGTGTTGTGTATATATTGTAGTATCTGAAAGATTGAAAAATTCCGACATAAAAAGAAGAAGGTCAAGGATGCTTGTCACGTCTCTTGAGCGATCTCTGTGCTCTTCTGTAGAGTATTCAGATTCAGTGATACGGACGTAGATACTCATATGATACTAGATTGCTTCTTAAGATACGCTAAAATACAGCGCGACTACTACTGACATGTTTAGACAAGATACTCTCTCTATTATGCTTTAAGAGCACTAACAAATAATCGAAGCCATAAAATGTTGCATCTGGTCATAAATTTCGGTTGGACAGATTGACCGATGTTACCTACCTACCTTGCTATGGACGTTCATTTTTTTGCCTGAAATTTGAATCTTCTAATCTGAAAATAAATTGAACATCGATTGAGTGAGGTTCGGTGGTCCAAATACCAAAAGATTGGCCCGGCCGAGCGACGCGACGGACGTCGGGACTGGACTGGAAATTGGAGAGAATGTCAACAATGCCAGATGGCAATGACTTGGCCGCTGGTTTTTTGTCTGACAAGGTAATAAAAAGCAGAACGACATATTTGGCTGAAGTATGCTATATAATAGATACAGGTGCATGAAAGTACTAATGAATTCAAGAACAAAATGCATACTAATGACCACGACATGGAGGAAAAGAAATGTTATTAGTTATTCGGTTATGTGCATTGTATGGCATTCGCGAGGATCGAGTGTTACCAATATACTCTTCTGGAAAATAAAATTGCGGTCTTTCGGTTGTTAAAGGTTAGCGCTCATTTAGACGGTCATTGTACGCAGCAATTTTAGGTGTATGCTGGGAACTGCATTCTCCGAAACCAGTTTATGCCGAGGAAACGTCAACTGGGCCACACAGAACAGTTGACGCACTATGCCCCACAAGGGGTTAGGGCAATTGAGTTTGAACGATGCATGCATCGTGTAGAAAACCCAATTTTCGTGCGTGCTTGACAGAGCATACTCATTTCCCCCATAGTGGGGCATAACGCGTCAGCTATTCCATGTAGCTTAGCTAACGTTTCGTTGGCATAAACCAGTCATACGATGTACGTTGTCAGCATGCACCTCCTACTTCCACTTAGCCAGTGGCATAGATAGATTTTAGAGGAGGGAGGGGATTTGCCATGGGAACTACATTTTTTTTAGAAGAATGAAGAAAATTGAATATGTATCAAACATACACCAATGAGTTAGCTGACGACATTTTCCGATATACATGTCTTCAAAGTCCCCACATTGGGCGCCAGATCTGTTCGAAAATTTTCTACTGTCAATTTTCAATAACGGACCTTAACAGACCCCATTATCAATCACATGGTTTTTTGTTTTTTTTTTGGATGAGATGGGTAAAGTTGCATAAGACGTTTAGCCTACTATAGTCGGTGATACCACATATCGGGTTATTACTTAACAGGGCTGGGTTTGGGTAATCAGCCGTCATTCCGACGCGACGTGCCGAATATCGCCTCTTTTCGAAGTTTCTTGTGAATATCAAGAATAATGCGACTCACTGCACCCCAATTGCTTGCTGATCTCAGCTTGTGTTCCACCAAGTTCTCTGGGTGTATGGCTGCGCTCAGTTCCACTTCTAGCTCATATTGGTCTCCAGCAAACGGTGAACAGTGAAACAGCACATGTTTCGCGTCCTCTACGACTCCTCTGCATCTCGGACAGTCTGACGAGTCCTCCAGCTTGAACCTATGTAGGTACTCCCTGTATCTGTATCCGTCACGCTCGGTCGCCGTGATCGTTCAGTCACCGCTCTACGATACTAATCTGAAGCTCAGAGTTCAAATTTCGGCATGACCAAAAACTGCCTGTGGGTACTAATAAAACTCTCATAGTGCTCCGAGCTTGCTAGTATAAACACGGCGCGGATAGGAGGTGCATGCTAGCAAGTGCACTTCCGAAAAGTAGATAAGCTATCGAAACGTCAACAAGGCATAGAAATGCTAGGGATGTTGACGCGCTTATGCCCCCGGAGGTATCAAGGGAATTCCCACTGTATCTATTTGCCTCGCCATGCTTCCGGATTACCCGCCTGCCGCGTTTTGAGCTCGGCCAGCTCTACGCCTACTTTATCCAACCACAATTTGACAGTGGTACTGGCATACATTTCAGCATATTCCAGGTCTTTAGTGACCCAAACCACCACCATATCGTCCGCGAACCCGACTTGCGTGCGGGCAGATCTAAAATGTTGTTATACATTATCTTCCGCAACAAAGGACCAAGAACGAATCCTTGTGGAACTGACACTGACACTTAGTATTATTTCAACCCTTCGCCAGGTTCATATAGCCGAACTCGGTTAGAGAATAAATTCGTAATAATTCCAGCCAAATAATAAAGCACGCCCAACTTTTGCAAAGATGCAAGGACGTACCTCGAATTCGCGGAGTTAAAAACGTAAGTATGATATGTAGTATAACTACAGCTTGACATTTTCCTTACGATGTCCAATTAGCAAATTGGTCGGTAAGAACTTGGTTCACCCGGCGCGACGTCTTGTTCGGTTTTGGCAGCAGAACCAGCTTCGTTCTTTCCCAAGCTTTTGGGAAGGTTCCTTCCGCCAAGCAGGTCTCAAACGTCCCAATGAACTTCTCAGGTATCGTACGATCCGCCACTTTCAACGCGTTGTTGATTCTCGAAACAATTTGGAGAGCTCGTTTTTGGCCCGTCCCATATATTCGTATGACGGACGGGCATATGCCATGATCCATGAGTGTTAGTGCGTCTGTCCGGGCACTTCCCGTGGTCCGACCTTAACCGAATTCGATATGTAGCTTCCTTGAGTGACCCTGATCTCGGAGCGGTGACAGCAACTTCGGCCATCGACTGGATTAACGGTATATTTTGCTGTGTTCAGACCAGAGCTACTCACCTAAGTTTTTCAAAAATTAATCTTCCAAGCTTTTCCCGTGTGGTGTTGGCACTTTGGCCATTCCGGCGGTATAATTTCAGCTTCCTTCTAGCTTCTACATCGCCGAGATTAACGCGTTGTTGTTGCTTCTTCATCTGATCGATCCAACTGCATTCTCCGAAACCAGTTTATGCCGTCGAAACGTCAACTGGGCCACATGGAACAGTTGACGCGCTATGCCCCACAAGCGGTTAGGGCAATTGAAAGAGAGAATCTGCGATGTCGTCTGCTCTGCTAGTTCTTCGATGGAACCTTTTTAAAGCAAAATTAAAATAAATAAATTGATGGACCATATGCTGAGTATTAAATCAATATCAGGATCAATGATCTCTTTAAAAGTGATGTAGAGTGCGGGTCATTTTTTTTCCTATTGTATAATCCTGCAGCTTTATAGAAAGACTTTAAAAGTCCAAAATATATTGAAGTGTATGGAATATGCTTCGCGAAAAAACATTACATTTGGAAACCCTTGGTGTACGCTTTTTGTCGCCATGGTTGTCTCCAATATGTACGGTTGTCATGTAACCATATCCATGGCATCTGCCATCGATTTCGAACGGTTTGCATGTCTTAAAGATCTTCCACTATATATTCCCCCAATTTTTAATTTTATTTTTAGCATGACGATCCTCTCTCTCGATCCGGCCAAGACACCTGTTCAAGATAATTTATCATGTGTATACACATAGTGTCCGAAAACCTGATCTAGCAATCCACCTGACAAAAGAGCTGCTAAAAGAAGAGTCACATTACATTCAGGCGCAGAATGTATCTTATAGCAAAGCAAATGACATTCTCGACCACTCGTGATGACCACAGCATGTCTTCTTCGGCTGACCATTGGAGAGCAGCTCCGTCAGACCATTTATTTTTATTTATTTAATTTTTTTTTCGTATTTTGTTCCCGATCATAAAATGTGGTCGCATCAACAAAAAAAGGTGGCTCAGGTCATATAATTTCCTCCATTATCTGTACGCTATTATCACATAATGACAGATTAGAGCTGTTAATTTTTCGAATATGTGTAGAATGGGCCTCAAGATCTCTAGGAACCAGAGAGAGAAAAAGAGATGAGATGAATAACGAAAGATGTAGAGGTCATTAGATTTTGATTATTTTATTCATATTTTGTAATAGTACATTGGCGATTAGTGACGACTAACTATGGGTGAAAAAAAAGCACAAATAAGAGAAAAAAAAGGGATGACCAGTTATCTCTCGGTTAGGTCTAATTTCAATCAAACTTCCAATGGGTTTATCATCAGCACATGTTTTGAATTTTTATTTGAATGGGTAAGCGTGATTTCGTTCGCCATGTCAGCGCCATCTTACGAAAAGAATCTCCTTCGGCTAGCCAAGCAGCGGTATGTGCTTATGGACGGGGTTTTTACCGCGCTTGTTGTCATTATATGCCCTGGACGAATGACAAACACGATAGAGGATAATAATGACACAAAAATAGCGATGATGTTCATCGTCACTTTACGCCCGTCCCATGCAAGTACATTTTAATTTGAGTTCACTTGCTTTCAAGTTGTCTATGATTTCTTTTGAAAAATGTTGTGCTTATCGCACCAATTCAGGAGACACCCATATGTACCAGGCGAATGTAAGAATGTGCTTTTTCCTAACCAAATGATTCAAAACATCATCAGCAGTAGTCTAGTGCATTTGCCTCATAGACACCAATCATTTGATACCCATCTTGACTACATATCGTACATAAGCGGATGAACTTGCGAGACAAGGCTCCGCTCTTCACGAGCCCTATGCGATAGTGATCCACGCATCTCTCAATGTTGTAAAGAGAGAGATCCATAGACTCTACCTGAAACGGGCTAGAGATAGATGGAGCGCGCTGTCGACGTGCGCCACGTCTAGAGCGACATGGCCATCATACGACGAAGGACGGACGCTCTCCTGAGAAAAGCCCGACCGGACGTAGTCCGGGTCACAGCCATTATAACAGGGCACGCGGCCAGACTGGGTATTCCATACAATGCACACTGCCGGAGCTGCAAGGATGAAGCGAAAAAGAAGACGCTGATCCACTTCCTCTGTGCATGTCCCGCTCTAGCTAAAGCGAGGCACCCAGAACAGAATGATTCTTCGCTAGTATATCCGCCATCTCCTCGAAGACGATTGGGAAGATACTACGTTTCCTTAATTCGACGAAATGGTTCTGAGAACATTTTCCGACAACAACCATGACCAAGGTTTTGCCCCCTTCTACGAGGCGTGTAGTATCAAAACGGCGCACAAAGCGCTAATTGTGTCTTCCCGCAATAGCGGAAGAACAGCCACTTGAACCAACCAACCAACATATCATACTTTATGGGAAAGAATGTCCTTTTTTTCCACACCAAAGTATTCAAAATGTCAACAGTGGTCTAGTATTTTACATTCGCCTCAACATCCCATCTTGCCTAGATATATCTCCATTCTTTTTCCCTCACCAGAGGACTGAAATGGTCATCGGTCCTTACCAAAGGAGTCAAAATGCCTTCAGTAGTACTCCAGTGCTTTGGTACCATCACCTCGAATCAGTTGATACCCATATCTACTAGGTTTGATTTCTGTTTCATTTCATGATCAAAAGGGACCTTTTGTCCTGACGCACACTTGCAGCAGGACCTCATTATCACCGTGTAGCAGCAACATGATTAGTGAAACAACACAATGCGCTTGTCTTTTTAACAGACAATTTGTCGAACACCCGCCCAGCTGACAAATCTAAGCGTAAAATTCGTAGGAAAATCCGTAAGGAAACCATCGCCCAAACGTACTACATAATTCTCTTCTGACAAAGTAGCAGCGCCATCCGGAAACTCAAGAGCTCTAAAGCATTAGGTGCCGATGGATTATCCATCCATGATCATGTTTAAAAACTTTGATTTTCCAGAGTATCTAACAGCCACCCTTAGTCGATCAATCGAGACATCAGTAATTTTCGAAGTGTGGAAAAAAGGATACCCGGGAAAAAGCAGCCCAAAACGAATTATATCGACCTGTCAAACTAGTTTCGCTAGTTGCTAAGACGCTTGAAGCGCTACTCCTACCTAAGCTTACGATTCATTTGCAATTAGCCGACCTTCAACACGGCTTCAGGCGTATGCGTATATCATCGCAAATCTACAATGGCTTTAACCAATCTCGTTCATGTCATCGATCGATTCTGGTGACCCTTGACTTATCAAAAGCGTTTGATACTTTCAACCATTCATCACTGCAATCGGACATCAGCTGTACTTCGCTTCCAATTTAATTTACCAAGTGGATCCTTGCTGGCAGAGAGTCGTTAACAGAGTTTAGAAATAAGAAGTTCAACCTCAGGAGGGTTAATCAGGGGGCTCCGCAAGGATGAGTTCTATAACTTACCCTGTTTAACCTCTATCTATCTCACCACCTGAAGGACTTATAAAAATTATCATCTAGGCAGACGATTGTTCTACTATATTATAGCTAGGATGCGTAATAATATTGAACACATGCGCAACTTAATCAACCCTTATCTTGAAGAGCTCAACACCTTCTTCGTTAAGAAGAACTTGTACATATCTGCTCCGAAGTCTTTAGCCACGCCTTTAACCTGCTGGACCAAAGAAGTCAGAATGCAACTGTACGTATCAGTGGGGGATCAACTTATCCCAACGATAAACCACCCAAAAATCCTTGGTGTCACCCTTATCAGCATAGCATGGCCACATCTTCTGCCCATGCATAAAAAATCTGCGACTGAATGAGAAGCAGGAACAAAGTTTTCAAAGCTCTTGCTGTCAGTTCCTGGGGTAAGGATAAGGAGACCCTACTGGTAATTTATGAAGTTATCGGCAGATCAGTGGCAAACTATGCAGCACATATCTGGTCTCTCTCACCTAAGCGAATGATACACAATGGAATAACATCCAGTTAGTCCAAAATGTGACAGGCTGCCTTCTGATGTCTCCTTAGGATCACCTACACCGAGAGACCCACATAACGCCACTAAGATCCCATAACAACATCTTATCAAAGCAATATCTAGTAGGATGTTATCGTCGTAACCCACCGAGCTACAACCTAAGTATCACCATACACTGTCGAACCCGATCTCGAACCTGATACAAACGTCCTCTGTATAGCTCAAGACACACACACACTTCACATAAACGTGAAGAAAACCGGTCCACTTGTACCATGTTCGAGATCGAGTTCGGCAGTGTGTGGTGACACTTATGGACAGAATACCATCTCCTCACAATATTCGTGGCTAGAGAGAATCATTCGACGATACCTCCTACAGAACTGCTATCGCCACGCTACATAGGGAATTTAAATCCAAATCTATTGTAGTACTCAGCATCATCGAATGAAGTGAATCTGCACAAGATCTGTACTCGCTCAACTCAGGTCTGGATGATGCTCGCGAATAAATTCATACTTGTCCCGTATTGACACATTGGTTCAAGATGCCTGTCCATCGTGTGACGGCAACCCTCATGACGTTCACTACATATTCAGCTGTTCAACTACACCCACGCCACTAACACTCAGGGCGCTTTGGGAAGACCTTACCGAATTTGCCATATCCCTTGGCCTTGATACCGAGAACGTAGAAATTGATTTTTAATATAACACACACACACAAGTATTCAAACCATCCCTACAAGAACAACAACAACTGTCTGGTACTTATAATAATAACCTTAGGAAAATACGTACCAATTTTGACTGAGAGTGGATCACGGGAAATGCCTGGGGGAGCGATTTTTTAAAAGGCTTAAGTAGTAACTCTGGTTTGAATAGAACAGAATATACCGTTATCCCAGTCGATGATCAAAATTGCGATCCCCGATTTGTGGTCAGGGCCACACAAGGAATCTGCATACCGAATTTGGTTAAGATCAGAACACGGGAAGTGCCCGGACAAACGAACTAATGAAGTAAAAGCATGATTTGGCCTAAATGGTCGTCCATTATATATTTATATGGGACGGGCCAAATATTGGGAATATTGAAAAAAAGCCAATTATACCCTGCTAGGAGGTCCCCATGGCGACACTATCCAAAATTTGTCCTCCAATTTCCCTGGGGATGACAAATAAAAAAGTCTATCGCACCACAGCGCTGATAGCATGTAGAATCAGACTCCCGAAATAGGAGCCCAAGACAGCTTAAAACCCCTCATCCCTCGTATGCACCGACTGAAGTCTCACTCGCTCAGTCGTGTCACATAGAACAGATCTGTTCGTTACCGTACAATACAACGTGGATGCCGAGGTTAGGTTACCGAACGATATACTCACGAAAATGCGCCACCACCACTTTGAGTTTGTTCATTTGGAACAACATCAGGTCAAAGATATTTGATCCAGCTCTCTTAAGGTCCTTGTTCTTTGACACTGACTGTGGAGTGGTGCATTAGCGAAGGCTACACTTACAGAAACCACCAAGTATCTAACATTCCCCCGTGATCCTAATGAGCCTAAAATGAGTGCTGTCCAAAGGATGTGCTGAGCATAAAACGACGAGCAGAAGCATGCTACGCCTCTATATCGAAAGCGTGGATCTCTTAAAACCGGAAGGCAGAATACTCGTGGAACGAGGAAATCGCAAGTTTGCGGCATATGTGTCTTTGAGCGCGACGACTGTTCCAGCGAACAAGGCAGTATGTAGAGTACGATGAGTTTGCACAATCGTATAAGACTCCACGTGGACTCTTGGAACTGGCCCAATTTTCCTTTTGGACACTGTAGGTAATATGCTAGAGCGAATAATTTTCACCTGGTTGATCGCCGTCGTGGAGGAAAAGGGAGGCTAGTCGAACCTCATGTTTAGTTTTGGAAAGGCGTGCTCCACTGTGGACTGTATATCTGGGAAAGCAGGCGTTTCGAGATGCTGTGCTAACAGTGGACTTTACAGATACTTCCAACTCGGTGAATTGGAACTACTTCCATGGGTCTTCGCAAAGGATTGATGTACCAGACTACTTATCGAGGATAATAAAATGCTACCTTGCGCATCAAGTTCTGCAGTACGAAACTGACGACTGACCTAAAGAGTATGAAGTTACATCAGCCGTCCCACAAGGATCCGTACTCGGTCCTCTCCTGTGCAACATTATGTACCTATAATGATATATTGAATTCACCCGTTCCTAAGGAGGTGACGATAGTAGGGTTCGCAGATGATATAGCAGTCGTTGTAGTCGCTAAAGATTCTGTCTATGCGGAAATGTACGCTAGTGAGGCAATTACAACTATCAACCTGTGGTTGGAGAAGGTTAAACTGGAACTGGCTGAGCAGAAAACCGAAGCCGTCCTCATTAATAATCGCAGAAAGAGGTTCTCTGTGAATGTCAGAGTCGGAAACAGCATTATTATCTAAAACCCCGCTATTAGATACGTGGGCGTGATAATCGACGTGAAGTTGACATTCTGAGAGCATCTTAAGTATGTATGGCAAGGATGATGTCCAATATAGGAGGACCTACTCAGACCGGTGTCAGACGCACATGATTTCAATTTAACTCATTGGTTTTCATTTTCATTCAACAGCAATCAATTTGCTCCCCCTTTGATCGCTCACCAATCATATTTTTTCAAAAAGCTCATGTTTGTAGACGAGGGACGTTGTACCGTACGGCATTGTTTCATGTTGTGCTTGCATTCACCAACCACGAGATGGCGACTGATGAAAAACTCACTGTCACTCATGGGGAAATTGATCTTTGGTGATCGTTGTAGATCATATCGGCTATAAACGATGCAGACTTCGTGTGCGTCGACTCTTCGCGAGAGCAATGAGATTTGAAAGCGTTTACTTGCACGCACTTTCGACAAATAGGTGCAAGGGGGATATATACGTATATCCTATATAATATGGAATTTGCATAATTTCCGAGAAAGCTCAAACGTCGCGATTGCAAATGAGAATAATTAATCAAAAGTTGATCAATGCAATATTGTCGTCCGTCCGTCGCGTCCATCCGTCTGCATGTTATTTGACCTTAAGACAATCTTTATTCAAAATGGTTCACCAGCAACGGCAGCTGCTTCTCATGCAATTTGCAAACTCCGCGAAGATAAAAAGAAATAAAATATGTAGAACGGAACACCCCTTCAAGGTCATCGCTACGCGTACTTTAAATTCCAACAGAAAAAAAAGTACACACAAATCTATTAATCGGTGGAATTCTTTTCGCCGTTTTGCATACCACACCCAAGCATACGAATATCTTGTTTCACCGCCGAAATTTTTGCATATTTTGTATGAAATTTGCATATGAAAAAAATAAATTCTAGCCCAATTTTTCCATTTATTTGGCGAGTAAAAGACATTCGGATTTTTAATTTATTGATTTTTTTCTTCTAAATATTTTAATTTTTTTGTTTTTCTTTAATTTTCAGCTGGCCGACGACAGTCGTGTACGAATGAAGGCGAGGAAGTGAAAGTTCGAGCTTTCAAGTGTTTCAAATGCATATGTCAGGTATGTTAGACGATTTAATTATGTATACATATATTTTTTTTTAATTTAATTAAGTTTCTGTGTAAGTGATTAATTTATGAAGCACGTGGCGACTTTATCAAGGTAAAGATATTGAATTGTACTGCAAAAATGGAGTTCCAGTCAATGTCAGATAAGAAAAGGTGTGAGTAACCTTAGTTGAACTGTCAGCACAGCAGGTGACTCCTCCCCAACTGCGAGGCCCCAACGGGTTCCCGAAAGCCGGGCACGCAGTTTATCGGGGGTCATCTTTGACATGGACAAAGTAAAATGAGCGATAGAGTCCTTTGAGCCGTTTAAAGCTACCGGAGTGAACGGCGTATTTTCCGCTCTGTTGCAAAACCAGCGTGGAGATCATAAGATCCGCTAATTGAGCTTCTTAGGGCAATGGACACCCTTGGGTATGTACCACAACCTTGGAGGAAAGATAATCTGGTCTTCATACCCAGTGGGGGAGTAATACCGGAGCAATTGCCCAAATCCTATACACAGATTAGCCTTACTTCCTCCTTCCTTAAAACCATGGAAAAGTTGCTTAATTTATACTCGTATATGAGGCACAAGATGAAACTCTCGAGTCCCCTATATCATATACCATTCGCATTGACAAAGAAATCGCGTTGTGTGGTTTTCTTGACTTTGAGAGTGCTTTCAATAATACCGACTACGAGAGCATATCCAGAGCACTTGAACGCAGGGACATCCCGCCCGCTTCCATTGCATGGATAGATGACATGCTTCGTGGACGGAGCGTGACTGCCGTAAAGGGTTTGTTCACAAGGTGGCGTTCTGCCACTCCTTTTGTGATTCCTTGTTGTTGCCATCGGATACGCGGATGATTTAACTATCATTGTCAGGGGCAAATTCGAATCTTCCATCGCGGAGGTGATGGGGTCAGCCCTCGACATAGTTCTACACTGGTGTGTTACTGGGGGCTTACATATAGACCCACAGAAAACTGTCGTGGTGCCGTTGCGAAAACGAAACCTAACATTGGATTCAATTTCGTTAGGCTGCACGACCTTAGATTATTGCAATGAATTTAAATGTCCCGAGATAATAGTAGACTCGAAACTTCCAGGTAAGTGTAGATAATGTAATTAGGAAGGCCACACGCACAATGTGGGCTTCCAGAAGCCTCTTCGGATGAACATGCCGATGCTGCCCATGGTGACCTGCGCAGCGCTTGCGTGGTGGCCGAAAACTCAGCAATCTTCTGTTTTACGCCATGCTATGGCATCACTATGCGCACTTGGCCAATACCAGCCCTGGAGGCGATCATTAGACGTATTCCGTTGCATATATTCATTCAAGAATCAGCAGCTCTAAATGCTCTTAGAATTCGTTTCATATTTTCTGAATCATATTTCTGACGTGCAGATGTGCTTGAGATCAGATTACATGATCACGGGGGCTTACTTTGACCGAACATTTTCAGCCCTCATCCCTGACCGCACCGAATGGGAAAATGGTACGCTCTGTCCAGATCCTAGATGTATTAAGTGGTTCACCGATAGGTCTGAAACAGAACAGAGTGTTGGTGAGGTTTCTCTGGACCCAACACCAGGATTTCGATCGCAATGGGAGTCTCATCCAGCGTTTTTCAAGATGAGATCCACGCCATTGAGGTCTGCACCAAGGTAATCTTGGAAACGGGACTTCGCGGCGCTCACATTGCTATCTACTCAGACAGCCAAGCAGCTATAAAGGCGCTCTCCTCATATAAGGTCTCTTCAAAACTGGTGAAGGAGTGTAACGAACTCCTTTAACTGTTGGCAACCAAAAACCGAGTCTTCTTGTGTGCCAGGCCAGGAGGTGAAAGAAGCTGCGGATGACCTTGCTAGACATGGGTCATCCAGTCGCTTTCATGGACCTAAGCCTTTCTGTGGCTTTCGGCTGACCTCGCTCAAAATGTGGATCACAGACAATTCTGCACTTTTACGTCAACAGTACCTTCCACGGCTACGTCAATCAAAGGAGCTGATAATGCCCTTCATTCACAAAGGTACTTCTCAAATGAGTAGAACTCATCTCAATAAGATGGGTCTGTTCAGCGAGAGGAGGACGTGGAAACGACCAAACACATCTTGGACGAATAGCCCGAATCGAACCGGGGCCCAGTGCACAGAAGGCGAACGTGCTAGCCGTTGCGCCATCCGAACTACTGCATTGTTACAAAACAAAATATTCGCGCGTCGGCCCGAGAACCGAAATTAAATGGGAAGTCCCTGCATGGCGTACGGATACAACAGAAAATAAAAAACGGTCAACCATATCCATCTCTTAATCTAGCACGGGAGCCACCTGATTGCGTAGGGGCTCCGCGCTTCCCTCTCCATACCTTGGGCTAGGCTGCGCATTTGCCTACCACCCTTAACGCATTTTATGTCAATCAATTTCTGCAGGGATTCACTGAATCCTGAATAGATTGGCATGGGTCTGCGCCGGAGTTTTGGCCGGGTCGCAATACGGGGACCTACTGACCGCTACCTGGTCAGAATGCAAGAACGCAAGGGGATGTTGTTGTGGTGGGGCCTATGATGATGGTGGTTGACCCTGCCAGGATGGAGGTTGTTGGCCCCACCAAGGTGGTGGTGATTGGCCCGACAGGGTGGTGGTTAATGCCTACGGAGAAAGGTGGGAAAATGTTCGAAGGACTCGAATTGGAGATCGGGAGTAAAAGCATTCTTTGGCGAACACGTGTAGACACTGCCTGCTGGGGGATAGGAAATCCTATTCTATATGGATGAGTACTTTAAAAGGATGGGATCAGCATTGATAGGAGAAAATTAAAAAAAAAAATAAGTAAGTAAGTAGTAAGTTGCCAAATTCCGGCAGTGGGACCGATAAGTGGACCTCGAGGTGAACTAATGTCCCAGAGTGACCGAAGTCAACCCTAACGGTCTCCGGCCTACGTTGGGCACCATTTGTAACATCCTATGAGCCCTCGGTGAGGACGAATGCTGAGGGCGTGATTGTTCAGATTGTCCGGGAAACCTAAGTGTCGAAAGCTCTTCATACCTGAGGAGCTTTCGACACTTAGGTAGATGTGACGCGCGCTAGATAGCTAGCTCGGCTATCGGTAGTGTGGCCGGGATATTAGGAGGTTGCAAACTGCCTTGCGCTTTGTTACAAAGAAAAAAAAACTCGCGCGTATTGCCCAAGTTCCGAAACGAAACGGGTAAAACCCTAACAGGATCGATATAAACAGAACTAGCCAGCGAGGAACCGATCCTCGTCCCTAAAACTAGCACCGCGCCTCCCTCCCCATTCCTTGGACAAGGGTGTGCCCCGTTAGTGCGACAAATAAAAACTAACCTAACCGCAAAATGAATGGAATTGTGAACGAAGCCGTCTTATTAAGAATCAAGAAGCAACGATATTTTTCTATCCAGTCACTCCTTTCCTATACATACTATTAATGTATCATTAATTTAAGAATTGGATGGATTAATGCAAATGTGATAAACAAAATTACCTTAGATCTGCTCACCATGCCGCCATTAATCTGTCATCATACTGTGTCGCATTCGGTCCGACAATTATCGCACACCGCACTTATACAATCTTTTGCATCGCCTTATTTTGCTGGGAGATTCTACTGTCATTGTTAATACCAATGGCAGGATTCAGCTGCTCCGACAAAAGGTTCAACGAAACCGGCGAGCGTCTCGTGCAGAGAAGAGAGAGACAGAAGGAAGGATAATCACAATCTAAGTACACTAAATTCCCTGAAGCAATTCCACCTCATTCCGTCTGGTAAACAGAGGCACAGGCGCACTCTACTCCGGAACACCCGCCTGGTCCATACAGTCCCGATCCAACCTGTCAAAATCACATTTCCCAAATCCATTTAATTTCCCCGGAACACCCGCCCGGTCCATATAGTAGAGAAACCAAATCAATGCTTCGGGTATTTTCATTTCCTTCTAACTCTGTTCTCTGGTCTCGTGCAAGAGGTTCAGTCTACTACAACACGCGCTCCCATGCAGCTGAATTCCAATTTGGTGATGAAGGGTTTCGTTGGAACTTTGCTGAAATTTATACCTCCCCACTCCAGAACCCTCCCGTACTCCCATTTTTATTACCCAAGCCAGCAGAATGTGTTTCGCCGCTTCTGGCCAATGGTGACTGAACTCTTGTCGCGCTCGGTGGCCGTGATCGTTCGGTCACCGCTCTACGATACTAATGTAGAGCTGGGAGATCAAATCTCGGCGCGATCAAAAACTGCCTGTGAGACTAATAGAACTCTCACAGTGCTCCGAGCTTGTCAGTATAAAGACGGCGCAAGGTGCATGCTAGCAACTGCACTTCCGAAAAGTAGATATGCTATTGAAACGTCAACAAGGCATAGAAATGCTAGAGATGTTGACGCGCCCATGCCCCTGGAGGGGTCAAGGCAATTAGAGAGAGAGACTTTCAGCTCTCTATGAATTCTCCTAAGGACGAAGATAATCGATCCGTCATGACTTTAATATTTTCATAATAAATTACAGCCCTGACTGTATTATTTCAGTCATAAGCACGACTTCGATGTGGAATCTCTGTCAGTCGTGGCTAGCCTCTTTCTTGTCTGGTAAATCTCCCCAATGATTTGCTCAAATCTATCGCCATTCCGACCCATATAGCGCCACTTCATCCCTACTTTCGGTTCACTTGACTTCGCTCTTTTTCAACGTACTGTAGTCTCGTAAACATTTTCTTGGCCCAATTCTAATATATCTTTCGTCAAAGATCATTAGATACAACTTAATCCTGATCACTTTATGATGGGTGTTCTTCAAAATATTGTGATTTCTTTGAAATCGGAAGGTGTTAGGAATACTTTCAATCGCTTACCTGGGGGAATTATGGATCAATTAGACGAAGTATCTAAGTATCTAATACATACTCATACGAGTATACTTACTCGTAGACGCGGGTAAGGTGGCACTCTAGATTCCGCGGTCCTTGGCGTTGCGTCTGAATCTCTGGATATCGTTCTTCGTCGATATAATTATTTAGCCGGGGCTATGTGCAATGCGTCGTCATCTTACGCAAAGCACTTTTCCACCTCGAAGTCAGGTGATTGTTAGACGATTGAAACGAGATACGATTATGATGATAATATATCCGGTGATTAGTTTTATATTTAGGGTTTTTAGTTTCCCATTTTTTTCGGGCAGAATAAATCAAATTTGATCGCTTATTCACAATTTAACTGCACATGCACTCTTCGTTTTTAAAATATAATGGAGTAAAATTTGACTCAAATGAGTGAATGACAGATCGTTTTCATGGTTGCTCAAAATATATTACTCGGAAACATGTCCATGTTAGGGCGGCCATATACCTTAAGGTATACCTGCACAGGTCTACGGAAGCGTGTATTCCGCCATCGTTTGCTTAAGGGCAAACCGTGAACTTGCGTGAGGGTCAAAAGTAGTGTTCTGTTTGTCTTCATGCAGTTGCGGATCTGGAAATCGAGTTTGGCGGCGGCCCGACTTTGTTTATTACCTGACAAGCTTAGAGTACACACTTTTCAACTTTCGGTCCTTTAGAGGCGCGGACGCATTAGTTGTTGGAGAGAAGCATGCAATTTTGAGCGTACAAAAACTTGAAGTGACTCTTCACCCGACAATCCTTATCGCTAAACTAGACACAGAAAATCTAATTAAACGATGGAGTTTGCCAACATCCCCATTAGGTAAGTCATCCAGTTCAGTGAAGAAGTCCGGGATTCATGAAATGTCAAGAGGATAAAGATTACGCTCTTTCCTGCCCCCGTCATTGCAGTTTATACAGCAGTCAGGACAGAGATGCCAAGCCTCACGGCATGCTCCCCAACTATACTGCTCATTTGTTCTAACCCCCAGTGGAGCATAGCGTGTCAACTATTTCCATGTGGCTTAGCTGACCTTTCGTTGACTACGTTGACTACGGTCGTTACGAGTTCAAGTCCCGTACACGGCGTTCGTGCCCATGGATGTTATGGATAGGAACTGCATGCTAGCAACTGCACTTCCGAAAAGTGAATACACGGCAACAAGGCATAGAAATGCTACAGATGTTAACGCACCCATGCCTCTGGAGGGATCAAGGCAATTAACAAACAACAACATTCACTAAAGATGCCCAGACGTAGCTGGTTAAACACCATTTAAAGCAGGAGTAGTTCTAGGAGCACCACAAAAAGCAACGTAGGCTAATATTTGCGCCTTTCTTAACAAGCAGCTCACCAGGTGAATAAATTTCGCTTTATCAGCAACAAAAAATAGGCTTGTCCAATCCAGAACAGAATTCTGTTTTGTTTGGGTTAACCTTTATCCCATCAGTGAGAGGATTTTCTGCAATACCTCACTATAAACCCCTGGAAATTAACCAGACATGGTAATAGCAATATCATCCGCATAAGCAAACATCCTGCAGCCCGACACTTTCATATTTTAAAGATATTAACATTATTGACAACTGTAAGCTCAGGAGAAAGTTGTAGATAGAAGAGGAGAAATTGAAATTTTCAGCTGCCGTTTTTTCAGTTCCTCATAATTCGATGTACCTTTGGGATGTAAGAGTCACCGAACTCGGTCTCGAACATGGTACAAGTGGATCAGTTTTCTTCACATTTATGTCAAGTGTGTGTGTGTGTGTCTTGAGCTATTCAGAGGACATTTGTACCAGGTTCGTGCTCAAGTTCGAGTTCGAAAGTGTATGGTGACACGAACAGGTCGTAATCTGTATCTTGTTCTTGTACTAAGTAGTTGACCTTCGCCATTGTCCTACCCCGAAACTCTTCCCAGCTGAGTGATGTTTGCCTGTGGTCATGGTTGCTCAAAATGGGACCTACTCTTTTGGACCTAGCTCACTCACCGAAACCTTGGTCTGGTACGTACGATTTGAAAAACATCTAGGTTTGCAAGTTTGAGTAGATCCGTGCTGGGTAGGTCTGCAGGTCTGGGAATGGATGGAGGTTCGAGTAGGTATGCAGGTCTGAGTATTTCTGCGGATTTGGGTAGATAAGCAGGTCTTAAAAAAACAGGAAGATCAAGGCTGAGTAGGTATGTAAGTCTTGGAATGGATACAGGTCAAAGTATGTAAGTATGCAGGTCTAAGTAGGTCTGCGGACATGGCTAGATACGTAGGTTTCGAAAGAACAGAAGATCAGTGCTGAGTAGATACGCAACCCTACTCCTTCCTTATCAATGGAGTAGATCTGGTTAGATACACACACAGGCTTTGAAAGAAAAGAACATCAGGAGTAGGTTGGGTATTGATAGATTAGATATGTCCGTTACCGTTACCGTAATACCGTTACAATCAGCAAAAATTTATGTTTCCTGCCTGGTTGCACGTGTCATAGTTCGTATGACAAGTTTCAACTTGTTCTCTCAAGTAGTTTTTTTATACAAATTTTTGCAGTAGACGTGTTACGTGTCTTTCGTCAAAATGGAGAAACTTGAATATCGTGCGGTCATAAAATTCTTCGTTTTGGATGAATTAACTCCTAATGAAATTCATCCAAAGTTAACAAAAGTTTACGGAGACTTCGCTCCTTCTATGTTAACCGTTAAAAAATAGGCAGCTGAATTTAAACGTGGTCGCACTTCCCTCGAAAACGACCCACGCGAAAGACGGCCAAAGACCGCAGCCACACCGGAAATCATCGAAAAAGTGCACGATATCGTGCTGGACGATAGGCGAATGAAAGTAAGTGATATTGCTGAGACTGTGGGGATATCGGAAGAAAGGGTGCGAAACACCTTGCACAAAGAATTAGAGATGCGAAAGCTCTGCGCATGATGGGTGCCGTATTTGCTGAATGCCAATCAAAAGCAAATGCGCAAACGATTTTCACAGCAATCTTTGCACCGATTCAATCGGGATCCAACCGATTTTGTGTGGCGATTTGTCACCATGGATGAGACTCGGGTCCACCACTACACGACGTCTGAAATGAAACAGCAGTCGAAGCAATGGGTGGAAGCCGGTGGTTCAGCGCCAAAGAAAGCGAAGTCCATCGCATCTGCCGAAAAGGGCATGGCCAGCGTGTTTTGGGATGCGAAAAGGATCCTGTTAATTGACTACCTTGAAAAACGCAGAACAATAACGGCGAAGACTAAAAGGCAAATATTACACCGAACCTTTTGACCAGCTGGATGCCAAAATTCGTGAGAAGAGGCCTGGCTTGAAGAAGAAAAAAATCATCTTTCACCAGGACAACACACCTGTACGCAAGTGTGGGTTGGCGATGGGAAAACTGTGGGATTTGGGGTACGATTTGCTCGACCATCCCTCCTATTCTCCTGATTTGCCTCGCTCAGACTTCTATCTGTTCCCAAACTTGAAGAAATTTGTTTCTTGGAAGCGCTTCGCATCCGATAAAGAAGTTGAGAGGGCCGTAGATGAATATTTTCACAGCCTTCCAGACTCTCACTTCCGGAGAGGAATGCTGATGTTGCAGAAACGCTGGACCAAGTGTGTTGAAGTCAAGGGAGATTATGTAGAAAAATAAAATAATTTTTTAACTGAAAATCGCAGTCTTTCATCGTCAAGCCGAGAATTTTTCACCTTACCCTCGTATGTCAACAAATTATTGATTAATTTTTTGTAGGAAATTTACGTTCAATCTTTCTGGGAAAAATTGATAGGGTTTGTTTTGGGTTGCTGGCTGCAAATCTGAGTTCAAACCAAACAAAAAAAAATCTGAAGTCAAAATTGCAAAGAATCGAAAACAAAATTTAGATCCTGAACGGCAACCCTTTTTTCTCAAAAACACAGCCAGTCTTGCTGGATGGCTAATTGCGAATCTGAAGTCAAAATTTAAAAAAATGCGGATCCAGAATATCAACACTTTCCTTTTGTAAACACGATCGATCTTGCTGAAAGTAGGGATTTTTTGGTCGCTGATAAAAGGTGAGAAATCAAAATTTCATAAATAGGGGATCCAGACTATTCACGTATGAAAAAAATATTCATTCCAGAAAATGTCAGACAGTACTCTGCAACTGTGCTTTCAACTTGTATAATGACTATACATTACGTTGCCGAAAGAAGCCCATACGAGCGTAAACATTACAAAATGCTTTTTTGCTAAAATAGGTATTGGCTGTATTTGCAAATGGAGATGTGAATCGGATTGATCCATTCCATTTCACAAACATAGAGTAGGTCCGCCGACCTATGTTTTCGGACCTTAGTCATGTGCCGTACCGCATCAGGTTCGATCCGATCCGCAAAATTAGAAAATCATATCAAATAATTTATTATTTATTAATAAAGTATTCTAAGTATTATCAAATATTCCAGAATAATAATTTAAATGATTATTAAATAAATAACTGGCGCAACAGTCCAATTTGAACCATGGCCTTGAGATGAGTTAGCAACATCTCATTTTCTAGATCGTGACGGTATGTCTTGTGCAGAGGTGTGTGATCAGCAACACGCTCAACCGAGCTATTTACCCCATAAATGGGAACTCATTTAACAGCTGAGTGGGCTCATAGTCCGACACGTTAATCCTCTTTTTTTATCAAAAACCACCGCATTCAGTATGAATCGAACCGGAGCCGAGTGCGTAGAAAGCAAACGTGCTAACCGTTGCGCCATCCGGACTATACCATGACTATTGCCTGGAGTTGATTGGTGAGAATATTTGCACAGCCGAACTTCACTCCTCTTCTTCGGTGCTTCATCACTTCACCCCATGTCGATCTATTTCCTCTGAGTATCCTCATATAATTTGCATCGACGGTTCTATGACGACCCGGCTATGCCGATAATGGGGATATCAATGCACGAGAAGTATCTCTCAGGGTTTTGCCAAAGTACCACATAAGTTCCTTATCTCCCCCAAATTATGTATCACAAAAAAGTTTATATGAAAAGTAGAGATGGCAAAGAAGGTCGTTTTTGCGCGGCCAAAGGACTCAAAGTACCTTTTAAGTTGTAGCATTTTTAGTAACGTCAGATCTGCGATTTTTTTCTTCGAAAATTAAAACGTCTGTAGCGGCGTTAAGAATTAAAATACGAGTATCACAAAGAAAAAATAATTATTTTTTGTTTTACGTGGAAAAAACCATGTTCGATAAAACCGCAACCATCTGCATATCGACTTTTTTATCGACATCTCTAACGACGCTTTTGTCCATAGATTTTTCGAAATCCAAAACTCTTTACCACTCGATTAGACATTAGGCTAGCATTTCATTGAATAAACGATGATATATTATTGGCACTCATCGACAATCATATCCTGAAACCTAACCTCAACTATTCAACTATATAAGCTCAGCATGGCACGTGTAACCGCAATTAAAATCAAGCACTACACTTCGTCCTACTTCCATTCATTCATTCGCGATCTTATAATTGCTCTTTTTTTTCTATTTTTTTCCTAGAGTATAATGTGGAATTTCATTATAAATAAATGGAATGGAATGAAATAGAAAGAAAAAAGATCACTTTATGCCAACCTTCGTCGATATCGCGCGCAATCGACGTCGTAATAGTCTCTTGTCGTCGCAATTAATCACTCTGTCGTTCTAATGCAAACGTCGTGGACGGAGTATAAATATTCCATCATAGATAAGAATTTGAAATAAAACACTAAATTAAAAAAAAAATAATAATTAACAAAAACAAACAAGAGAAACAACCGAACCTAAAACAGATCAACTAAGCGCCGTCCAGACTCTGTGATTTTTCTAGTCCAGGGTACGGCTAGTCTCGACGTATCTAGTACGTTCGTTCGGTTCGTTGTCGTTCCTCTCTGTAATCAGTACGTTCTTGTGTAATTTTCTTAAGTATTTGTTTCTGTCCTCTGATTTTTTTCTCCGTATTTCTACTTAATCGTCGACCGGAAATGTTAAAAGTCTTCCATACGCTCGCATACGGGCATAGTAGTATCTGCTAGCGTTCCATACTTCGTTTGACTACTGACTTACGTTAATCGATCTGTGTAATTGACGAGAATCTGGTTGGCAAGCGTCTTTGGAGCAAATCGTATAAGCAGAGAAGCTGTTGTTTATAACCGCGCCGCGCGGAATGTCAGATCACGATCGCCACCGCAAATCTTGATCGACCACATTCTAACGTACGTATGTAAACTTATGAGAAACAGAGACGAAGCAATTTAGAACGTCATGACATACAGCGAAAAACACAACCTTGATGTAAGCCAACTATGTAATACTTAGCTCGGTTTTTGTACATATATTCGACATTTTTTTTATAGTTCTAGTAAGGGGGAATAAACCCTAAAGTTGTGGTAGCTTCCTTTCGTCGACAGTTCGATCGATAGTTTCATCCAGCAAGCAAATATGATTATAATCGTGGATCTGCCCCATTTTTTGTTAGATACCACACCATCGACATTTTTATCGACAATGAAACTAAAATCTATTGGCGAATATCGACACTTCGGGTTTGTGACACATCTTTTCATCTTCATCACAATTTGACTGAATTCCTGAGACGTTTAAAGGTACCTATTTCAACGAGAGAATCAAAATTAGCTGAAAGAAAGAACCATCATCCGATCATTTTTGCAGGGCTAACTGGTGCCAAACGACAGAGGCTACTAGTCAGTACCCTACATCGGGGACCTCAGCATCGGGTTTGCAGACGACTTCAATTACATGGGAAACAATCTGTCGATGAGCGCCAGTGAAACATAAACGACAGATGCAGCTAGTACATAAGCTAGCATGGGAACAGAAATACATAAGAAAGCTCCGCATTATACACTACCTATGCCACCTATGCTATGCTACGGCTGCGAAACATGGATCCTAACCCAATCCTCCGATAACTTGCTGACTACATTTGTGCGGAAGGTGCGGATGGGGCATCCGATAAAACCAAGAGCCGTACGCACTGTACGACATGCTGTTACGTAAATCGTCAAGCAACAACGATTCAATGGACAGGCCAACTACAAAGAGTGGACGACAGCCGCATGCGTTAGCGTATATTAAAAATATGCAGACTAGGAGCTCTTTGGGACTCAGTAGATGACGACACCAAACAACTGCTGGGTCTTCGAAATTGGAGGATGCAGTCACTTGACCAGGACAATCGAAGGACAACTATCTGGCCAGGGTTCGACGTCGGTCTATCGACCCACGATGATTATTAATAATCTGCAGCAGAGAAATTGAGGATCGAATCTCATGCAAGTTTGTTCCAAGCCAGATTAAAAAGAAAATAACTGGCGCGACAGTCCAATTTGAACCATGCCCTCGAGATGGGTTAGTATCATCTCATTTTCTAGATCGTAACCGTATGTCTTATGCAGAGGTGTGTGATCAGCAACACGTTCAATCGAGCTATTTACCCCATAAATGGGTACTCATTTAACAGCTGAGTGGGCTCAAAGTCCGACACGTAAATCCCCTGTTTTATCGAAAACTACCGCATTCAGTAGGAATCGAACCGGGGCCCAGTGCGTTGAAAGCGAACGTGCTAACCGTTGCGCCATCTGGACTACAAAAAAAAAATCGATAAAAAAAAGCCAGATTAGTGCAGGCATTTCGAGTTCATTCCATCGAGAATCTATGCCTATGATAAGGTTTCCTGTCGTGTTTCCGGCAGATGTTTACACCATTGAGGCTACCGTAACAGAAATATAGCGATCTTCAAAGATTGTCAAGCGGCCAGTACGGCTCTAGTCAAGTAGTCTGCCATATCTTACCAGGGTTCCCTTAATTGATTTCCTGGACACGTCAGCTTTGTCGGAAATGAAATGGCTGATGAATTTGGGAGGACGGCTTCGGCAACTCGTTTCCATGGTCCAGAACCCCTATCTGAAATTTCACTAGACGCGGATAGTTGGTGCTTAAGAGATTTAGAGCAATTTGTGTCGCCGCACCAGGCCTGAGGCAGGCCAAGATTTTCATTTCGGGATACTCAGTCTAGGTCTACTATAATCTTCTACTATGGCTTTGCGAACTATAAATAAACTAGAGCTTTTCATGTTTGTTTAATCGGGAGTTATAAATACATTTAACTATTGTACATTTGTAGGGGAGGTAGGCGTTCTCTTTGCCTGATCATGCCCATTTTCAATACCAACCAACTAGATCATACTTCCAACATCTGACCAAAATTTCAAGGCTCTAGCTTTATTCTATCGAAAGTTATCGTGCGAACGGACAGACAGACAGACAGACGGACAGACAGACAGACAGACATGGCTAAATCGAATCAGGAGGTGACGCTGATCATTTATATATATACATTGCTATACCTCCGGAGCCTCCTTTAAGGTGTTACATATTTCCGTCGTGACAAAAACAATATACCCTATACTAAAAGTCTAGGGTATAAAAATAAATAAATAACTGGTGCAACAGTCCAATTTGAACCATGGCCTCGAGATGGGTTAGTATCATCTCATTTTCTAGATCGTGACGGTATGTCTTGTGCAGAAGTGTGTGATCAGCAACACGCTCAACCGAGCTATTTACCCCATAAATGAGTACTCATTTAACAGCTGAGTGGGCTCATAGTCCGACACGTAAATCCCCTTTTTTTTATCGAAAACTCCCGCATTCAGTAGGAATCGAACCTGGGCCCAGTGCGTAGAAGGCGAACATACTAACCGTTGCGCCATCCGGACTGCGAACTATCCTCCCAATAAATTATCCTCCAAAAAAATTACGTAAGCCCCGACTTTGTTTATCTTGATATATATAATTCCAAAATATCCAACAAAAATTAATTGCGCCCCAAACGGGGGGATTTGATTCATTTATTTGGTTTTTAGTTTGCAGAGCCCTCTACTACCATCCGCTGGTCTACTACAGCTAAGTTGGATTAAAGTTATAATCATTTGTGGTTTTCTGACTGCAGACTCGTGTCTGAAAGACCATTTTCAACTTGAGGGTCTTGGTAAAACATCACTGCGCACTCATTGTAAAAATCGTACCACGAATTGCCTTGATGACTCCTTTCTTGACCCGAATAAGATTGCTTCGTCCCGCTGAAGCATTTGAGCAATTCGTCAGGGCGATCAAGCTTGATTGGCAAGTTAATTGTGATATATTTTACAATAGACCACTCGGTTTCATTGCTTGTGGACCTTAATTGCTCAGAGCCCCTATCTCTCCTACTTTTACTTCAATCAGCGGGCATCTTCGATTGGAATAGTACGAGTACATTATTTAAATATTCTAAAACCTTTCTACAAAAAGTGGAACATTTTAACAATTTATTCGGAAGTTCATTAGAAATTCGATTTTTTTCCGGACTCTTAGGGGGGGAATTTCTTCCTCCCCCCGGAGGAATGACAGGTAGCTCGGAGCGTAAAGGCCTCAGTCTCTCGACTACCAGCGTTTCGGGTTCGAACACCGTCCACGACGACGTTCGTGGCCATGGATGTTTGTGTTGTCTTCCTCCAGTGGTACGACGCGTAATAGTAAGCCAAAGCATCTCCCGACTTGGCGCAGGTAGGCGGCTAAATAGGGGAGCAGGGGTACATGCTGGCAACTGCATTCTCCGAAACTAGTTTATGCCAACGAAACGTTAACGGGGTCAAATGGAACAATTCACGCACTATGCCCCACAAGCGATAAGGGCAATTGGGTAGTATCGTCGACCTGCGAAATGCGTTTCGATATCATCGAGATTGTAGTCAGTCAGTCCATATTTAAAATTCGAAAAATTACTGGTTGATATTTGTCTCTTCCTCACGCTGGTCGATGATTAGCATTTCCGTTTAAGGCATCTCGTCCACTGCTACCGGAAAGCTGCGAAAAGTTGCGAAATCGATTTCTCCGAATTCGGCCGAACGATCCAAACACGTGACTCGGTGGTGGACCGCGTCCACTGGGCCCGTATCGTTCGTCAGTTTTCGTCCGAACAGGCCCGAATTGCGAACCGATCCCATCTTGCTGGGATTTAGTTGCGAACAAGTGCGGAAATGGAAACAAACAATGGACTGTGAAAAGTTAATTTTGCTCTTCTACTAGGAATCCGAATGAATACTGAAGCAATGGACGATAGTCATTCGGACGAACGGCGTTCGGACCAATTCGTTTCTTCGCAGTTCGCAGCTTCCCGGTTCCACTGGACGACTAGCCTAATCCTTTTCTTGCAACCGGTACACCGGTTTGGTACCAGTTCTTTTTTCAATACCGGTACCAATCTCGACGAGTACCGGATTTTCTGTACCGTTTTATTCGTTTTTTTTTTTAACCATGGGTCAATTTTTTCAGGTCGGTTTTTACCCGTTTCTTTTTTATACGGTTTTTTTACTCGGCTTTTTGCCCGACTTTTTCAGTACCAGTTTTTCGAGTGACTTGTGGCGAGATCATCATCATCGTGGCGCGACAGCCCGACGTCGGGCCTTGGCCGCCTGGATCATTGTCCTCCAATTATCTCGGTCACGTGACCGCGTCCTCCAATTTTGGGAGCCCAGCAGCTGCGCGGCGTCCACACCTACTGAACTCTCCCAACGAGATCTCGGTCGTCCTCGCAGTCTCGCTCCGTCGACTCGTTCTGCATTCATTACTCTCTTAGGCATGCGATCATCGTCCATTCTTTGTACATGCCCTGCCCATTGAAGTCGTTGTAGTTTGACGATTTTCGAGACTTGCAGCTCATCGTACATTTCATACAACTCATGGTTGTACCGGATGCGCCATCCATCTCGATCGCAAACAGCCCCGAAAATTCGCCGTAGAACCTTACGTTCAAAAGTGTCTAGCATGTTTTCGGAGGCTTGAGTTAGGGTCCATGCTTCGCAGCCATAGCATAGCACTGGTCGTATAATGGTTTTGTACACGCGGAGCTTCGTGTTTCTGTGCACATGCTTCGATTTCATTATGGGGAGAACCGAGAAAAAAGTCTTATTAGCTAACTGTATCCGTCGCTTGATTTCGTCAGTTTCGTTGGCGTCCCTTGACAGGTTGCAACCCAGGTAGATGAAGTTGTTCACGAACTCGATGTTGAGGTCCCCCACGTTGATGCTCGGTTGTGCAGGTGTCCTTGTCACCGATTGCATCATTATTTTAGTTTTACCCTCGTTAATACGTAATCCAACTTCCTTTGCAGCGGTATCGAGCGAATGCAGAAGTTCTTCTGCGTCAGCCAATCTTCGGGACATGATGTTGATGTCGTCGGCGTACGCTGCTAATTGTGTCGACTTGATGAGTAGCGTCTTGCTGTTGTCCATATTCATGGCCCGAATAACGTATTCCAGTGCTAGGTTGAAGAGCGTCGGTGCCAGTCCATCGCCCTGTTTCAAACCAGTGCGTGTTTCAAATAGATCAGTAAGTCTATTCTGGATCCTGACTTGTGAGACGGAGTTGGTCATCGTCATCTTTGTCAGTCGCACTAATTTTGCTGGTATACCAAATTGCAGCATGATGTTGTACAGTACTCCACGATCGATACTGTCGTATGCCTGCTTGAAGTCGACAAAGATTTGGTATACGTTTACGTTGTATTCCCAGCACCTCTGGAGTATCAGTTTGACTGAGAAGAGCTGATCGGTTGTGGAGCGACCAGGTCTGAAACCGCTTTGATATTCGCCAATGACTCGTTCTGCGTACGGTTTTATTCTATTTTCCAGAATTTTCGTCAAAATTTTATAGGACGTACAAACTAGTGATATGCCCCTGTAATTCTCACACCGCAGTTTATCTCCCTTTTTATGAATTGGACAGATGATGCTTCTGCGCCAATCGTCTGGGATCTCCTCGTTCTCCCATATTCGCAGGAGTAATTGATGTATGGCATCAACTAGACTCGTTCCACCGAATCTTAGCAGTTCAGCTGGAATCTCGTCAACGCCCGGCGCTTTATTTCGTTTTAGTGACCGCAACGCGAGATCAACTTCCTCTACTGTCGGGGGTTGAATGGGTGGGCCTAGATCAACAATATCGTTGAGAGCTTCCTGTGTGGGGATGTTAGATGGTCGGTTTAGAAGCTCATCAAAATAAGAGGCCCATCGTTTGTTAATACCATCGGTGTCGCTGATGATGTTTCCATCCTTGTCCTTACAAAGGCTAGTCCTGGGTTGGTAGCCGTTCTTAATTGTATTTACTAGTTTGTACGCTTGTCTGGTGTTCCTATTAGCTAAGTTTTCGTTTATGTTCAGCAACTGCTCGTCAAAGTATTTACGTTTCTTACGTCTAATTATTCTATTCGATATTCGCCGTAGCTCGTCATATTTTTCTCTTCTGGCTCTGGTTCCTCGTTGAATCCATTGTCTGTAGGCCTCGTTTTTCGCGTCAAGTGAATTTTTGCATTCTTCGTCGAACCAGTCATTTCGCGCTCGCCGGGCTTTATATCCCACGACCTTCTCTGCGACATCCTTGATGGTACCCTTGAGTTCTTCCCAGAACCCATGGACGCCTGTGTTGCTGATGTTGTGTAGCATAGGTGATAGTTTTTCCTCAAGGGCGGTAGTATACGCCACCGCTGTAGCATCACTCAAGAGCTTATCAACCGCAAAGATTTTGGGAGGGCTGATTCTTGACTGGTGCACTGAGGAAATTCTACATCTGTAGGTCGTCTTCACCAAGTGATGATCTGAGTCGCAGTTTGCTCCTCGATAGGAGCGGACATCCATGACACTAGACGCCCATCTCCTGCAAATGAGGACGTGGTCAATTTGGTTGACGGTATGTGCGTCTGGAGACTTCCAGGTCTGCTTGTGAATGCGTCGATGCGGGAAACACGTAGAGCTTACGACTAGATTCCTGCTGCAGGCGAAGTCGATAAGTCGCTGGCCGTTATCGTTACATTCTTCATGGAGGCTGTGGCCTCCAGAGGTCCCCCGATGCCAACTTTCATTCCCGACTTTCGCGTTAAAGTCTCCCAGCAGCAATTTGACGTCGTTTGTTGGAAGTGAGTCGAAGAAAGTTTCAAGGCGGGCGTAGAACTCGTCTTTTACTGCGTCTTCTTTAACTTCAGTGGGGGCATGCACATTGATGAGCCAGAGATTGAAGAATCGAGTCTTGATGCGAATCGCACACAGCCGTTCATTTATGGGTTTGAAGTCAGTAATATGCGGTTTGAGGTGATTGTTCACTATAAATGCTACTCCAAACTCCTTGCGGCCCGATGGTTTGCCACTTGTAAAAATTGTGTGCGATTTCTTGTCATTAATCTCGCTGCCAAGCCAATTTGTTTCCTGGACTGCAGTAATGCTCAGTTTGTACTTTTCGACCTGTTGAAGGAGGGCCTTCTCGGCCCCCGGTTTGTTCAGGGAGCGTACATTCCAGGATCCGAAAGAATAATCCTTTATTCGTTTGCGTGGTCGTCGTTGTTGATCCGTCCAATCCGAGGCTTTTGTTCCAGGTTTCTTGACATGGAGTGGTTTTTACAAGGACGAGTTGTCAGCACGTCGCTTAACCCCATTCAGGGGATGGCCTCGGAGATAGCTGCTTCAGATGGTTTAATAAACGTGCTGGGGCCCACACAACTATGTAGCAGGTTCAACTACGCAAGTCATTCCATCCTACTAGACCTGAGACGCTTAGGTGTTCGTCAGCCATTCAACTGATGTGGCGAGATGAATCAGTTTAAAGTTGGATGGAGAGAGATGAATAACGATTTTTACTACTCCGACGAAAATATGTAACACCTTAAAAGAGGCTCCGAAGGTGTAGCAATGTTAAATTATCTGTGTCTCCTCCTAAGTCAGTTAAGCCACGTTTTGCAGTAAGTTCCTATTGGTTCGTATTGAAAGCATGATCCGACCAATAGAATGCCTACATCCCCTTCATATGTAGCATAATTAAATATATATAACTCTCGATAGAATAAACATGAAAATCTCTTAATAGATGAGTGTACCTGACCATATTGAGCTCAAAAAACGTCATACCGCAATCTCCTTACAAAATGCTTTGTATGCCAAGCGAGAATCCAATTTTAGATCCTCCTCCGCGATTTTATTGATTTATATGAAAAATAGGCAATCAATTTCTCAATGTCTGGTTAAATTGCCAGTTAGCTATCCGGGACGCTAAATTAAAAAAATTAAAGCCCGTTTTCTCATTATCCTGTTAAACTGCCCGTTAGCTAACAGGGACTTATTTATCAAAGGCCTTAACCTAAATCATATATATATGTACAACACCCAAAATACGACAAAATATGGGGATTTTCTCCCCTTATTTTTGAACTGCATTATCTGTTTTGGGTGTTGCATATGATTTAGGTTAAGGCCTTTGATAAATAAGTCCCTGTTAGCTAACAGGCAGTTTAACAGGATAATGAGAAAACGGGCCTGAGTGAACTATTCGTTTGAACTTTACTACCTTCCTTGTGAAGAATGACGACTCATTTTCTTTGGTTTATTCCAAATATGCAATTTTCCTGACAAGGTAGGTTTTGGGCCGTTTTCTCAATATCTGGTTAAATCTTATCCTGTAGATAAACGCTAAACGGCACTCATCTTCCGGTTAAGAATTTATCGGACAATAATTCCAAACAGCTGATACGGGCTGCTGAGATTTTGACAGCTATAACGTTTGTAAAATACATTCAAATGAGACAATTAAACTGGTCACAAGGAACAAAGTTCTGGATATTCATTTGAAGGAAAAGGGTCTGAAACCAACTCAGCCGCAAAATAATGCTGACAGGTGGCAGCAGGTGGCGTAGAATAGAATTGAACAGGTGGCAGAATTACACCAAGAAAATCAGCTGACTTTCTACTGCATTAGGTGCGCTGTGAACTGCATTATCATATTTTGAGCGTTACATGCGCTAAGGTTAAATTTAGTGTCAGTTTAACCAGACATTGAGAAAACGGGCCTTTGTTTTTCGTTTTCTATTATTTACTATGGCCCGTTTTCTCAATGTCTCGTTAAACTGCTCGACAGCTAACAGGGAGATGAACTTATTCCAGCCCTAAACTGCCCGATAAATATTTCCATTTTCTCATGAATCACGAAGCGAAAGTTTTGTGGAAGGTATCTTAAAATTGTATTGGGTTGAACCGGTTGAACTTTCAACCGGGGACACGCTGTTGGGTATTTGTTTTGGATAAACTTTTAAACGATTGCCTCAGAAAAGAAAGATAACTAACTTAACTCAGTGAAGACACTAACCGGCAGGTGAGTGTACTAGCTTTCTTATCCAGAGAAGAGGGAAAAAATGAAAGAAAGGAGTTGAAATTAATTACCCGAGAGAAACGTTCCTAAAACGGCAGCGCTCAGCAGCTAAGCGCGCTCTTTCACTGGTCAGCATAAAATAGTCTCGCTTTTAATGCTCTGCGACATTATTTGACATTTGCGACAATTGTCAAACTTCGATTCTCCTCGGTTGTGTTGTGTATGGTCGAATGAGGGGGAATAAGTCGACTCTTATTTCTCTTGCTTATGGATGGACATTGTAGTTAAAACATATTCATTTGACAGCAGAGCTCGAATGTGTACTTGTGCATGCGAATTTAGCGTACATTGCGAGGTGTTGGGATTTTGTTTCGGATAAACTTTTATAGCGATTGCAAGATATTGGGATTTGTTTTGGATAAACGAATAAGTGGAGACTTAGTGTCGGACTTTTGAAGCTTATTTTTAGTTGTAAAATTTAAAGAGTAGATGAGGTTCCCTTTAGCGTTTTCGATCGGATTAATGCTAAACAGACATTGTGAAAATGAAATTTGGCAACGGACACTTTATTCCTACGATAAATTTTAACACGACATTGAGAAAACGGGCCTTGGTATACAAATTTAGATACAATTAGGCCCGTTTTCTCAATGTCCGATTAAACTCTTTGTTAACTAATATTAATCGAAGCAACAGCCCGATAAGCACTTTCGTTTTCTCATACGTCTCATACAAATTACCAAGCCATAAAGTATGGAGCTTGTCTCAGACCAGAATTATGGCAAAATCAGCTGATTTTCTTGGCGGAATTCTACCGTCCATGAATCTATTTTGTATTACTACTGTCTCTCAGCATATTCATTTGCAGCTGAGTTTGTGGCAAATTCTCTTCTATCGAATGAATTTCCAGGAACTCTCTTCTTTATGGCCATTCATTCATTGTTTTCATTTGAATTTGCAAAAGTCAACAGTTCTTGCTGTCAAAATCTCAGTATCCGGTATCAGGTGTTCGGTTTTTGTTTAGGATAAATTTTCAGCCGGACACCAGGAGATGGGTTTTGTTTTGGATAAGAGATTAATTGAAGACTAGGAGACGGTTAGCATTTATCCGATTAATAACGCTAAACAGATATTGAGAAAATCAAATTGTGCTAAATGGCAGTTTATTCTTAAAATAAATTTCAATCGGACATTGAGCAACCGGACCTTACTGTAATTAAGTATGGTGGCGGCAGGATTTCGCTAGGCAACCCAATTTTACTTTATTTGGCTCTTAATTATCTTTCATTTGAGATACATCTTATCAAAAAACAGATAGGTGCAGATTTTTGCAGTGGGATCTTGTACTATTTTCCCCGATGTAAACAAATTCAATTTAATTTTTCTTTACGTAAAAATCGTGTTCTTTGCGCCATGCCATCACCATGGAAAAGTCAAATTCAATTCAAAAACCACTCGAAAAGTGCGGAAAAGCAATCAGATCCCAATAGAGACAGAGAGAGAGAGGTAGAGACAGGAAAATCCAACTTACAAAAGAAATATATTGAAAAACCACAAAGATTTCACCCAGACCATTATTTAATTGGAAACTCGGTATATTTTACTAAGCCACTGGGAAGTTGATATACACAGACAAGACAAGTGTTTATTTTGTGTAAATATGGTTTTGGTATAGATTCGAGAGGCGATCTTATATGCTGTCGACGTGATTTCAAATTAAGTACACACACGTACGATGGATATTACCTAGATCAAATGGTTAGTACGACTATAAAGGCCTAGCCATGAGCTCGTAGATATCCATTCAAATCAAGTCTCTGTACTATAATTATCCATAGTTCGGAATGATATACACCGGGGCTCACCTGTTTGGCTCATATTACACCCGGTAATATGCAACTGATAGATACTCGTACGTTGATATGCAGGCTTCCAATGGACTTGTATAAATAGACAATTGTGTTCGGTATCGACTCAAGATCTTTTCAGAAAGATATAACATGCAAGCAAAGCGGGTATTGCAACATGTTTATCGTCTATTGTTAGATCCATAGTTCATAATAATAATTGCAAATTGCATAGTATGCCGCATATTATTTCTCTGCATGATGAAAAATAATGTTGAAGTCTGTTGGAGGTCAACATGAAGTGTAAACAATGCACGTCGAATTTGATTAGGAGCCAGAATTAAGCGAAAGGTTTTTTTTGCAACACGGCCAATAAAAAAGGAAGCATATAAATAAAAACAAAAAGTGTTTCTCACAAAGACGGACTTTTGGACCGGCCGTTTGGAACGGACGGTTTGGTGGGTATCGGAAGATGACCATGGTGACGGAGCCTAAGGTAGCATAATGACCTTGAAGGTCGGGCTGTGCCATCTGGCGAAGAAAAAGGCGCTAACGCTTCAACGAGCTAAGCAGCGGCCTATGCTTGCTGTAGCTCAGTTTGGGAGACCTGGGCGGGGCTTTTGCCGCTTGTCGCCCCTGTCCTCTACGTATTAATAAAAAATTCATATAGGCCTGGGGAAAACAATACAAACATGAGGGGCAAAAATGGGGAATGATAAAAAAAATAGGGCGATAAGGATGGAATGGTTGGCGGACGGCGCAGATTTCGCATAATGGTCCTGGCGTAATGGGACCCTCGGCATCTGGTTTCGTACCACCGACAGATCCTTACTCATCAGCTGCTGCCATAGATCACACGTTCTTATGGCAGCTATATGACGTAGTAGTCCGCTTTCGCTGGTTCCGACATACATACAGTGTGCAACAGAAAGAAGGCTTTGTGCAAAATTTCAGATATCTTAAAAACTGAGAGACTAGTTTGCATAGAACCAGACAGACAGACTGACAAAGCTTTATCACCTCGTCATACTGACTAAAGAATATATGTATAACAACACAGTTATCGAATAGTTGTCAAAAAGGCGGTTGTCAAAAAAGCTGCTGTCTGAACAGCTACCGCTTAAAAAATAGCTGAGGAATGGTTGTCCAACAACGCAAAATGATGAAACTAAAACGGTTATTAAGAAAGTGGTTGTCAAAAAAACAATCATTGAAAAAATGGTTGATGAAAAAAACGCACAGTTATGAAAATTTGGGTTAGATATAAAATCCACCAAAATCAAAATTCACCGATTCAAAATCCACAAATAAAAACCGATTAAAAACGCAACAATTCAAAATCCACCAGTTCAAAATCATTAAATTTTTGTAAAAGAAAAGTACTAGTACAATATACGTGTTGTGTGTTGTTGTTATACGAGTACGTGGCGTTCGGACCTCGGCAGAAGTTGTCAGTCGAATTGTAGCTGTTCGATTTTTCGTGTCGCTCGCTACGCCACCTGGATGCCTCGCGGTCGCCACAAGCTTGGTTGGAATATGCGATAAGCTTGAAATATGTATTTAGATTACTTTCCGTTTCCGTCCCAAACTTATTGAACAGACTCCCCTAAGACGTTATCATGTCAAAAGGGATGTCTTAAAAGCGATGAATAATTAATTGTTTTCGAAAAAACGCAACGCGAGATAGAGCTCCGCACTCTACGAGTCCAATGCGGTGGCGGTCCATGCACCGCTAACGGCTGTAAAGAGGGCGATCCATAGACTTTACCTGAAATGGGCTAGCTATAGATATAGTGCGCTGGCTACACGCGTCACATCTAGGGCATCCCGTCCACAACGACGTTCGTGGCCGTGGATGTTTGTGGTGTCTTCCCCCTGTGATGCGGGGCGTAATAGTAAGCCACAATATTTCCCGACTTGTCACAGTTAGACGGCTAAATAGAGCTGAACAGGAGGCAAGGTAGTAAAAGATTTTGACATCACGATTTTCACCGATGGGTCCAAAATGGACTGCGGCGTCGGTGCAGGGATCTTTTCGGATGCACTGAATCTCGGAATGTTACCGCCTTCCAGATAATGCCAACATTTTCCGAGAGGAAACGCTTGCAATTATGAAGGCTTTTCACACTCTCAGAGATATACTAACCTCAACATCGTCATTTGCTCGAATAGCCAGACCGCTATCAGGGCACTCGACTCGGTAAAAGCGTCCTCCAAGCTTGTCGAGCGATGCATTAGAAGCTAACCTGCCTTGGCACGCGGCTCAATATTACCTTGTTCTGGGTTCCTGGGCACAGGAACATAGAGGGCAATGAGAAGGCCAACGAGCTGGCAAGAGGGGGAGGTCTCATGCGGAACCTGCTTACATTACGCTGAGGGCTGTTAAGAGCAGTATTTCCTATCATTACCTCACGGTTGGGGATTCCAAATGGCGGAATCTGTCTACCTGCGCCATATTAAGGACGATATGGCTCTCCTATGACAGGAGGAAAACATCTGAGCTTTTCACCAAATCACGTAAAGATGTCGCCAGGCTCACGGCGATCATCAAGCGACATTGGCCTATAGAGGATCACGAGGTCAGACTGGGCATCTCCTGCACTCCGCGTTGCGGAAGCTGCGGGAATGAAAACGAAAAATAAACCTTCATATTTCCTTTGCAAATGTTAGGGCCTTCTTAACAACCTGTGGGATGTGTCGGGGGTGAGGATTAAAGGATTAAATTTACTTCGTTAACTCCTCCCGTTGAATAATAAAATAAAATATAACGCCCGTCTTTACTTGCTACCTAAATTGAGCAGTATCATTGTAGGGATGCTCTTGACGAACCCCAGACATACATAGGCGGGATCAGTGCTGTTCTAACGCTTTAATTCAGCCGATCGACATTAAGAGTAGTGAACTTATAAATCGCTTTGTTAATCCACCTCTGTCATGAATTTTCCCAGACAATCAGAAACGTGGCCTGTGAAATTCGAAACTCATATTCCCAAGACTCTTTAAAGAAGCCGTCCGAGAATTTAAACCGAGAAAAAAAGACAAAAACAAAAAAAAGCATAAACACAAAACGTGTACCCCACGATCAGGTACTACACAATACGATTGAATAGCGCAAGTTCAACTAATGGTTCTGTAATACATGCATTGTCATTCAATAACACCCCAACTTGATCTCCACACAGAGAGCACACAATATAAAAATAAACAAACAACTTAATATCTTTATACTAACTAAAAACCAACATGAAAAAGATGTGTTTATTTTCTCAATAGTATCTATAAAGAATAACATTTATCTTGGATATAGGATTGTTCAATTTTCTTCTTCTTTCTTACCGAAAACAAAAAAGTAAGCAGGGTTCCAACACACTGCATTAGCGAACTACTTACTCTCCCCAAGAAGTATCTTAAGTATCTTGATGAAGTGCTGAGAAGAAAATAATACAAAAAAAAAAGAACACAAAAATATATGTAACAATACTTTGTGCTTGTGCCGCTTTACCGCACCGCAAGATATCTTGCTGCTTTATAATATTTATAGAGCATAGATACAAGATATACAAAATGCTTCCAAGCTAAGCTAGTAATGGCTAAAATTAAAATGCAGACTACGTGCGAATTGCTATTGTGCGATTTTCAATATTGGGTTCAAAATCGGGATCGGGATTGAATCTCGAATCATGGGGTATCTATCTATCTAGGTGTGTTGTGTTTATGCCTTGTTGTGTGTCTTGCCAATTGGAGAGATTTTGCATCTTGATCTTGTTGTACATAGTACATAGCATGACGGACAGACAGACCCGGCCCGAACTTCATGGGAAATTAATTAGAGGATTTGTTTAAAACGACTTGTAAATTACAATATGATGGAACGACAGCCCGACAGCGATATTGTGTACCGCAGATTGTGGGAAATTCACGAAAAGCGCGCAACTGTTGTCGCCTTGTCGCGCGAAGGCTTTAAATGCGAATTGAATGGTTGTTGCTATGGTTTCCTCTGCACATATACCAGATCTGTCCTTTTAGCGGCCGTAAAATTCGCATCAACATTTTAAAAGAAAATCAGATAACACCGATTTCCTTACTTTAGCTCTAAATTCACATTGTAGTGTTTTTACGGTAGTTTCTCTCTGCTTGACCAGTCTTTCCTTCCTTCAGAATGACAGGTTTGCGCACACGTAGCTCATCCAGGCTGAACTGATGGCATCCAACATTACACTACAGGAGATTCGTACCTTCGTTGCTTGTTGGCTTAGGTAGCCTCGCCTCGATCATTTGTGTCCGAGCTGCCTCCAATAGTG
Organism: Chloromyia formosa; assembly: GCA_964017055.1. NCBI lineage: Eukaryota > Metazoa > Arthropoda > Insecta > Diptera > Stratiomyidae > Chloromyia > Chloromyia formosa. Next base: position 44,045,836 of record OZ024818.1, on the reverse strand, counting down.
TTATGCGCATTCGAGTTACAGCCCAGTATAAGACCAATCTTAAACGCACTAGCCTTTGCAATTGGTTGCCTTAAGTTAAACGGTGGGGGTGGGAATGTTCCAACATTTTTTCTCTAGACTGATGACAACGGACTGACTTAACTCTGAAACAAGGAAAGCATTTAAGGTCTTTCGCACAATAAAGCATGACCAGGGTTTGCCCTGGTCTTTAACCTAGAAGGTTGTATAGCTGGGAGGCCTCTCACAAGATCGTGGTCGACCCAGGGCTCCTGCACCAGAACGATGTCTTCCCCGCTGTTTGCCTGCTGAAGAAGAAGAGCAACCGTAGCTGCTTAGGTTAGGTTGGGTGGCAGCTTAACGGCTCCGCATGGACCCCTTGAGTCCATAGCGATACCACGTGATTCCGATACCCATTACGTTCCGGTGTTACCTGTTACCATGAGATCTTTGCTAGGCTCGTAGGATCATGACTCATTCTAAACACTTTTCAAGATGAAATCTTTGAAAAAGTAGGAACCAGGCATTTAAATATTCTTCTAGCGAGCGCTGGACATTTGCACAGAAGATACCATATAGTTTTTCTGTATTTGGTAGCTTTCAATTCCTGCATCCACTACCAGTGACCAGTTTTAATCTGTATGCGTATTCCACTAACAAGCAGTGTACCGTTATTACACCCACTAGTAGTGCGCACTGTCGTCTTCTTCCTATCATTGGAGTTCCAAAATATTTTCGTTATTATAGAGTCGTTGATATTGTGCCAGATTGCCTTCGCCAGCCCATACATCCTATCGTCCAGTTTCTTCTTGCATGTCTGTATTGGCAACGGCAGCTCTTCAGCTGCCCCTCGGTCGAGGCTTGCCCCTTATTTAGCCAGTCCATCAGCGGTTTCGTTACCTAGTAATCCGCTGTAAGACAAAACCCACCGGAGCTCCAACGTTCTAGCGATCTCCAAATTTGGAGGGCTTTTAGTTATATACTCTATTCGATTTGATGGTAACGGGCTGTAACGCTTTTAGCGCAGCCTAATTGTTCGAATGCATGACGATATAATCGCTTCGGCTGCCTCCTGAATTCTAAGCGCCTCCGCCTGGAATATGCTGCACTCATCTGGTAGCTTAAAGGATAGATTGCGTGGAGGTTCTGGCAAATAAAATGCTGCACCAACTCGAGCTTCCATCTTGGAGCCGTCTGTAAAGAGTTTCAGAGTCTTTTCCCGTCTACGCTCAACTATCGCTCTATACTCTCTATCGGGTACCTTGAAATGTATACTAAAATTGTGGTTTCGTATAGTCCGTGTTATTAAGTGGTAGCTTAATACTGCGATGGCCATATAGCCTTTGTCTGTAGTACCCTGCCTCCCTGAGCCTTAGGGCACAGTTAGCTGTCTCATTCCGTAGTGTTCGGAGATCGCGAGAATACGGTCTTCAACGACGCACCGGTGATCCCCAAGCAACAAAGTCCCTGTACTCTTTCTATTTTCTGTGTGTTGGTTTTCATCTTGAGTGCTGTCAATGGGTCTTACAACGGCTGTGTATACCCAGTGTGTGGTAGTCGGCTTCAGCCCCCACCTTTTACCCAGCAAACTTTTGCAGGTGTAGTAGGCAATGTTGGCCTTCCTGATGCAGCATTACGACCCCAGTTTAATGTACTATCTAGGACCATTCCGAAGTTCTTTGTTGTCAAAGTTAACATGGTATCACCCATCCTTGACAAGTTAAATTCCTAAATTTTGGTTCTCCTTGTGAAGAGAACCAATTCAGTTTTTGAGGATTTGCACCCAATCCTCTTTTGCTTACCCATGTACATTTGTTTGAACGAAACTTACCATCCTAATGCTAATTTGATTTGATTTTTATACCTACAATGGTAACGTCTGATTCAAATCATTAGTACAGGGCAGAAGGCACTATCACGTCGTCTAATTCCGAAAGGTCGGATCCCAAAGAAACGCTGCCCCCATCAGTGATCTGATCAGCAGTCGTAGTAGCATGAGTTGTGGGCACCCCCATAATGGTGTCAGTACTAATTGCAGGGGTCAATTCGAGAGCTACACTAGCCCACCTCATATCCCTCTTAACGCCGTTCATTTTTCTAGAAGGGATAAGGACTCATTGCTGATCACAATGACCGCACACCGTGCATCTCCTTAACTATTGTACTTTGGCGTAACCGCTGGCGGTGCATAGCGCATCAACTACCCCTGCGCGCCATCATACTCTGTTCTGGGCAATGGGGCGTAACTCCCCAAACGACTTACCCAGCGCCTTTCACTACTTTGCCACAGATCTACGCCATGTAATTTCAGGACCCCTCTTGGTCGGCCTTGGTCGAAAATGGGATTCCATTTCATGGCATGCAAAGCAACGCAGTTATCACTCTTTCGGAATGTGTGACCTATCCACTGCCATTTTCGCCTGCGAATCAATTCGTTGATTGGTATCTGGCCCGTACGCCGACTTAGCTCTTCATCTGATATTGTTTCGGGCCAGAAAATTCTTAGAATTCGACGAAGTCATGAGTTGACGAAAACTTGCAGCTTTCTGGTAACTCTTACGGAAATTTTCCATGTACTGCTCCCATAAAAAAGCACAGACAGTACCAGGGAGCGAAACAGGCCAAGCTTGGTCAGCAGTTATCTCCTTAAGGGTCCTCCAGTTTAGTGACCCGCCAGTCTTGAGTAGAGAGGTCCTCATTGCAGGTCCAGGATGCTTCTCCACAGTGCTGAAGAAGCTGGATGTAAGTTCGCACGCCATCTTCTTCCATTTATCGATGCTACCATATATTTTACATCGTTAAGATCAACGACTGCCAGCTCTATCCATTCCCTCAGACCTTGAAAACAAGCGTCGGAGATCTCTTACTTTTACGCCTCATTCGCCGTTTCTTCGAAGGGCCAGTTCGTTTTGGTGGCAGCTTTTAGAGTAGTAGTGCCACAAATAACGCTTTCTGCTCTTCAGTCCTCTGCTCAACAGGAATCTTGTCCACAATGTCTCGAGTACGGAAAGCCCTTCGCCGTTGCCTGAATCGGGTTTATGCAGGAGGAAGATGCTTGCTGCTCGCCAGCGACTCCCTCTCGCGTCATGCTGAGCCCGGCTAGAACCTCGTCTCGTTCGTGTCCATCATAGGATTACTTATTTTAGGCGACCGGTAGCTCAGTGTGTAGAAGCATCAGTCTCATGTCTGACTACGGCCGTTACGGGTTCGAGTCCCGTCCACGGCGTTCGAGGCCATGGATGTTTTGTTGTCTTCCCTCTGTGGTGCGGGGCGTAATATAATAATAATCAACCACAATATTTTGTCTGACTGGTTCCAGGTAGACGCCTAAATGGTTTATGTCACCGAAACGTCAGCTAAGCCACATGGAATAGTTAAAGCGGTATGCCCCACTAGGGGTTAGGGTAAATGAGTAGTATAGCAGTACTTGGGTCAGGCTTAGCCAAAACCGATGTGACAATGTGATGACGATCCGTGTAAGGAGGCATCCAGGCGGCGGCTACGACCAGATTCAGAGTCAGTATACTTCTGTCTCAAGAGCTACCATAGTTCTGTGAGAGAGGACACTGCAGCCCTTGTTCACTTAAAAAATTGACACCTTCAATATAGGGCCCTAGAACGCTGACTTCCTTTATGTATAACAGCAGCGGTGAGCCATCCTAGGGTGGATACATGCACTTTTTCGAGGGTTTTCCACTATGCGCAATCTCATTTTACACAGGAAATGTGCATATTCTTAATTACGAGTTTTGATCTTAACGGTTATTTCTTTTTAAAATCGAAATCGTCCAAGATTGCACTATTCCCCTGCCCATGCCCACTCCTCCTCCCTACATGAGCTCTTATGTCACAAATTCCATATGTTCCACCGAGAGAAAGTTTGTTGTTGTTGTTAATTGCTTTAGCCTCTTCAGGGGCATGGGCGCGTCAAAATTCTCTTTCATTTCTTTACCTTGTTGAAGTTTCGATACCATATTTGCTTTTCGAACCTGCCATATTTATACCGACAAGCTCGGAGCGCAGTGGGAGTTCTATAGTATTAGTACCCACAGGCAGTTTTTTTTTTTTTGGTTTTCGCACCGAGGATCGAACCTAAATTCTCGACCGAACGAACACTGCTACCGAGCGCGTATTTTTTTTTTAATTCGGCATAGGCATATTGTGAGCCATATCAAAGGCGACGGCAAGTACATTCCATTTCTAGTATTTTTTTTTTTTAGGAAAATTTTAACTAGTTCATACATTTATATTTTTTACGCATTTTCTCGCATCTCATTCCGTCTGTGGCTTCTGGGAATTAGAGAAACAAAAACAGGAATGTACTCAATGTTTTTTATATCACACCCTGATACCCGATGAATCCCCTCTCGAACCCTTCCGCTCAAAATTTTTGAGTAGTTTTTCACGCATTCTTGTTTTCACACTTTCCGACCACTACAGATTACGCCCTAAGAAAACCCTGCTAACCATGTCGTGATGTAGACATCAATTCGCTCATTATAGAGGCCTGGTCATCAGACAACATGAACATTGTTCTAGCCGTGGGATTAATGTCACTTATGTACTATCAAAGTACAATACATGATTAAACGATACGTGACCACTCGCGAACTGCTTCATGAGCTTCATGAACGAATTCGTCGAGCGTAGTTGATGAAATTCTTGAATAAAGTCATTGACGAATTCATCAGGCTGTTGCTAATGAAATGCTTGATTACGGTCATCGACAATTTCGTTAGGTCGTCATTAGTAAAGTCATCAAAGTGAAAAGAAATATTTGCTCGTGGCAGAACTCGAACCCGCAACTGAGATCAATTCTCCACCCATTGAACTACTACAGTTGTCTGCTTGTCAGCTGCCAAAGCTTTCGATGAGTGCTTCGATGAAAAATGGAAGAAAGGCATAAGCTATTTTTCTGATGATGACCTGACGAGTGTATCAAGGACTCTCATCATGTACTTTACCTTCTACGGCCTGATGAATTCGGCAATGATAGTCATGTGGTAGGTAGTGAGTGGTCTTGTATTTTTTCATCGAGGGCGAGTAATTCAACCGTGGTATATAAGCAAAACAAGTGGGCATGTGAACGTAAGAAAATGAAATTAACTTTGGGGTTATTATTCCAAAGGAACGACAACGAATCCTTTTGACGCCATTAATTCGACCCAACACTTCCAACATTCACTGTTTTCCAACTACACATCCTACGCATCCATATAATATCATTGAAATTTCATAGTAAACTTTATGAAATTATTCAAATTGCCACATGATTCAGTACGTCATGCGATAGACGACATTCTTGACAATCCCATGACAATCGGGTAGGTCTTTGTATCTTTTTTTTCTCTTCGCTGTCTTCAGCTCACAACTATTGGCCCACGTATGTAATCGATTCAATTGATCAAGAACAACACCGGTCACAATAACAGGTAATAATTATACAGACTCAAAAAAAAATTGTTATGTGCAATTATGAAATTGTTGCAAGTTTTATAAGCGCTCGAATAATTGGCGCCACAAAACAGAAAAAAAGTCACCTCGACTGTACTCGTATAAGAGCTCGTCAATATTGGGTTTGTCAAAGCCGCCAGTCAGGCACGTACTTGGAGGTACCAGTAATTGTCGACACTGACGTTCTAACTACATGCCTCTCTTTTTTTCGATAGATACTTAGTACGTTAACATGTTAACTTAGTACAATGTTTGTTCCATTCTTCTGAACTGCAACTACTGTATTAACATTTTATCGACTGGCATTTCACGTAATTCATGGTAACGAGCATCGTGTGCTGTGGTCATAAGTGGTTCGCCTAAATATATATTGTATATGTATACATATATATGAGCGCTGATTCTATCAGTTCCTCCTTTTTACTGGTATTAATTTATTAAATTCATTTTCGTAATTTTCTTGATTAAGATTGGCAGAGCGATATTGGGTCTTTGTCATAGTGGTTTTGATTTCTTGGTGTATCAAGGCACATAAATTGAATATGACGATGGCATCATCAGACGTCGTCTGGTCATAACTCATTAAAAACGACTGAGGTCACATTTGACACTTGCTCTTCAATTACTTGACTTTTTAGTAACCTATAGATATAGGCCTTTAATTTGTGGACTAAATTTACTTACTTATTTAGCCTACGTATCCTATATAACCCTCCAGTCTTTCTAGTACCGATATCATATCTTCGCCAACGTAGGTCGCCGTTTGTCGGTTTGCCAGGCTTCTACTTCTATTTGCCCTAACGCCTAGTGGTGCACATCGCATCAACTATTTCTATGTGGCTTAATTGCATGCATGTTGCTCATGTACCTTTGCCCATTTAGCAGCATACCTGCGACAAGACGGGAATGTTTGTGGCTTTGTTACGCCCCACACCTCAGGGGTAAGACAACACAAACATCCATTGACACGACGTGTACGGGACTCAACACACTGAGCTACCCCCGCTTACTTATATTCGCATAAGCCATGTCGTCGTCGGTGGGATATGGGTTCCGAAAGTTCGAATGGAGGATTTTTCAATTTTATACCATCGGGTTTTCATGAAAATGTGCTGAGACCTTTACTGAGGACTCACATTGGTCCAAAAAACGGATCATATCAGTTCGTATGGTGTGTTGTTTTCGTTTTCGATTTTCTGTTCGGCGTAGGGCACAAGGAGATATGGGTTATTGAAAATTTAACAAAGTTTGTTTGCCAATTGGGAATTACTTCCGAGATACTATGGGGATATGGTATCCAAACTGTCAGCGTTTTGAAAGAACGCGGCGACGCCGAGGAGTGACTGTGAAGCCACACGAAACTTCCAGAAAAAAAATCTCTTTCTGTTTCACTTCATGCCAAAGGAAGTCATGTTGTCCTGGCCAAAGGACTCAAAACCCTTTTAGCACTACTCCACTGTATAGGTCTCATCCTCCTGATTTAAGATGTACCCATATTGGCCATGTTTCACTTCATGCCTAAGAAGGTCCTGCAGTCCTGTAGAGAGGCCTCAAAATTACTTCAGCAGCAATCTAGCCCATCGGCCTCATACTCCCGATTCGAATAAATATCCAAATCGGCTAGGTTTGGCTTCCATTTGCCGTTTCATTGTTTTGTTTTACCTAGAACATGAAGACAAATAAAAAACAGCCAAATACCCTGACAGAAGAATAGAAGAAGGTACCGGCTACTGACCCTAATGGTGGTCACTGCGACCATAAAATAAAAGATCCTTTGCACCATTGCCTTTGTTATTGCACCATTCTCACAAAAGCTAGTACCTATGTCTTTTCCAGGAGTTTTCCTGGAAATAGCTGGGCTAATAGCGACCTGATAAAGCACCGGACATTCATCGTATTCAATATGATTTGAAACTCCAAGTGAAGCAGAGATTCCGTCTCGCTAGACAAACCTGTCCTGTTGAGATAAAATTTGATGTGGCCCCATTGGTAGCCCATAAATAGCCTTAGGTCAGCTCTTATTGTGTATGTGGTTAGCGTCTCTGGGTGGCAAAAGACCTCTTTCATAGTTCTGCTCGTGGGCGCCCCCTAGACACCAGCAGTATTACCACATTATTACCATTGTTAACCAAATCTAACCACATTGCTTATAGGAAAGTAATTTGGATAGGGGTAGAAACTAGAGCGATCGGCTAACAACCCGTTCTCAGACAGCAATTGTCCAGAAAATTGCAGATGCAAACAACGAAGTCCCTTCTAATCGTAGATAAGATTCAAGATAGGCGTTGATTCCCATAGGGTTCAGATCACGGAGAACGGATGGCCCATTGTGATACTGCCATGAGTCTAGACTCAATCAATCAAACTTGATCGACGCTGATAATTTTGTTCGGGAGATTCGGTGATGCTAAAGCGATGTAATTGATTACGGCGCCGAGCCAAGGCGTCTCAATCGCATAAAATATGGATCGACATCTGTAACCCTAATGATTAAAAGAAATCTAAAAAAAAAATTATAATTAATTTATGATAAAATTCAAATTCATTCAAGTTTTTAAATGTAGAAATATCATGGAGGTCGGATTGCATAATCCAATTCATGCAATTGGGTTGTGGTTCGCACAATTTGAGAACACCTCGTATGCTATACTTCCAACGAATCATTGGATGCCGCGGTCTCCACATTGCCGTTTCCAATTTCGCAGGCCGAGCAACTTCCTACTGCTTTCTCGCACTGACCCCTCCCAGCGCTTTTACGGTTTTCCACGCATGATGGTGCTTTCAACATCATTAAACCTAGTGCGATAATAGAGGCACTAATGAAACTGCAAGTCAACGAATCGTTCTGAAAAACTCATCGGACGGATTGCTGCTTACATCCAGCACCATTCGTTCTACTTTGGGAACGTCATCTTTGAGCAGAGGAGTCTGCAGAGGCATCCCCAAGACGGGATATTTCCGCCTCTTCTTTGGAACTTAGCAGGCGGCCAAGGCCCATGATTGTGTTGTCTTTCCCAGACCTATGAATTTTTATTAATACGTAAAGGCAACGAGCGGCGAAAACCCCGCTCACATCTCCCAAACTGAGCTACAGCAAGCATAGGCCGCTGCTTGGCTCATTGAGGGCCTTTTCCTTCGCCAAATGGCACAGCCCGACTTCCACGGCCATTATGCTACCTTAGGCTGCGTCACCACGGGTATCTTCGGATGCCCACAAACCGTCCATTACCCATTCTTTCCGAATGGGCAGGCTATTGTGGCGTGGAGGTCAACGCCGACAAAACGGAACTTGTGCTCTTCACTAGAAAGCACACAATTCCCTCTGTTGAACCTCCACTTTCAGATGGCAAGAGTCTAGAACTGGAGAAAGTGCAAAGACTTGCTGTGATTGCCCCTACGAGGGGCTTTGAGAACCACTCCGTCGGCTAGCTTCGACATTTTGCTCAACTTGCTTCAGGTGGACATTTTTGGGGAAAATTTGGCGGCCAACACGGCCCTTCGCCTTCGTGCTAATGGACAGTGGCGCGCGCTGAGGAGTGATCACTCCACTATTCTGGGTGGTCTGGATCTTCCAGCGGAAACCGATTACACCTCTCCGAAATTCGCTTTTGGCAAAAACCACATCAGCCTAATGGTGTGTGTTAAAAGGCAGCGACTGAGCGATTTGCGTTTGCGACTGTGAAAAACACTATCATAACGAAGCACTATTCGTGTGTAATTAATGTGAAAGTACAGTCGTACAACTACGGCCTGCATTCGACAATCCTCTAAACTTCAAAAAACACAAGTTATGATAGTTTTTTTCAAAGTCGCAAACGCAAATCACTCAGTCGTGGCCTTGGAACTCACACCTTAATCCCTTCCAAAGATTAATGGGCGGCCAACACCTCTTCTACACCCGACTCCTTGACCATCTACACGGATGGCTCTAAGATCGACGTAGGAGTGGGTGCGGGCATTTACTCGGAGGGACTGAGGATTAATTTATCCGTTCCATCTTCCTGACTACTGCAGCGTTTTTCATGCGGAGATTCTCGGAAGTTCTGTTTTGGCTTGGGAGGCATATCGTAACTGTCAGGGACAGTACCATTTATGCTGATAGTCAAGCTGCAATACGGTCGCTTCATCTGTCATTGCCACATCAAAAACTGTTGAGAAGTGTCGCTCGATCCTCAGGGAAAGGAGCTTCTTTAATATTACTATTGGTTGGATTCCAGGCCACAGTAGCTTCAGCTAGACCGTCAAGGGGCAATCGGCAATCTGAACCACATTAAACCGCCTATAGTGTGTAAAATAGCTACCAAGGCCACTGCGGTCAGTAGGGCCAATGCGAGTAGGCTTTGCGTAGTACTTGTCAAACTATGAGAATGTTATGGCCCAGACTGGACCCCAATCCTTCTGCCACACTGCTCTCTGATTGTCCTGGTGATATCGCAACGGATCATAAGTGGCACATAGACCACTACTGCGAATAATCGCGACAACTCCTACACCTACCTGATCTCCAACGCGCCTCGCTGCAAAGATTTGACGGAGGACCATTCTTTCAAAGGCGTAGATTTTTTTTTTCAGTTGCCTGAGTGGGTCCAAGTCTCACAACAATGCCAAAATACCAAACGAATTGTCATTTTGTAGACTTAGAGCTTCGCTTTTCTCTGGATGCTGCTGGTTTTCAATAGGAGTGAATCGGATGCGTCGTTTAATCTCAAGGGTTTCGTCACCTTCTCCGCGATATTCACACCAGTGTATTGTATGATATAGTATATTAAATTGTTTATACTTTCAATGTCGTATTCGCCTAACTTTATCTCCGACCCTCTCGACGTGCTTCTCCAGTTTCTTTGTTTTAGCGTCTTAACAGAAAAACTAGAGCCTAAACTCTATAAAACCCAGTCTTCAACCTATTAACACCCGTTACTATTCTACATAGGTTAGCTAAGTAGACAGTTCCCATCATTGCATACATGGAGCCTTTAATAGGTATACCTATCCAAAAACATAGGCCCAGGACTCCCACCTTGCGGAAACTCTTGAAACTTAAGCTATAGAAGACTTCGTCTTTCACCTAGCTCAGAACTAATCGACAGTATTTTCTAAATTGATTCAATTACAGAACGGATTCGTCGAATGTGAGCCTGAAAATTGTCCGATAGTTGACGATTGTTATATGCTGGAGAAAGGACACTCAGATGGATGCTGTCAAAAGTGTAAAGGTATGTACTGTTTGTTTGTCATTCCAGCACTATTCGTTTCTCATCACTAGTCCCCATCGCATCAATATCTAACCAAAATTTCCATGAATCCATTTTTTTTTTGTTACAGAATGTCTTTACAAAGGTCAGCGATATCCAAGCGGATCGGAATGGTCCGATCCAGATGATAGTTGTGTCTCGTACAAATGCGAAGCAGGCGTTGTAACCGAAACAACACAAGAATGTTATACGCCGTGCAATAATCCGATTCCACCGCGACCGGGACAGTGTTGCCCAACATGTTTGAGTGAGTTTTGTATTCATTATGGAGATTTCTTCGACCTTCTAAAGATTATTAATGTGGATATCTCAAAAGTGATAAAAACTGACATTAGTTGTTCTTGTATTAAGCCACTGATTTTTTTTTTGTCTCGGACGTTTATTATTTCGACTCGGACATTTTTTTCTTCTTCATAATTTTTGTCTAATACATATTTGAATTTACTCTCGTATATACCCTTTAATTCAATTTTCCGATTTCTCTCATATTATTTATAGGCTGTCGCCTAAATGGTCAACATGTGCTTGAAGGTCGCGAAGTAACATTAAGTGAAGATCCTTGTCTGAAATGTCAATGTTCCAATAAGAGGCTAACGTGTGCCAAAAAGGCGTGTCCAGTATTGCAATGCCCGATATCGGTACAAGTCAAAATGGCTGGCGAATGCTGTCCGCGATGTTCAAAGAAACGTGAAATTATGCAAGTTCCAGGTAAGATGTCATAAATTTGTTTTAGGAGTTTTTTATAGAGGGGGGGAAGGTGGCTTTTTGGATAATACGAGGCATGTCCAAAAAGTAAGAATACTGTTGGGCTCTCGGGCCGTGGGCATTTCTTTTTCAATAGTTGGCAACACTGAGTGATAATGGGAATTTAACTGAACAGAACGAGCACCGGCGACCCTCGTTAGAACCAAAACTCGCCTGTCATAAGAAATACCGTCAAGTGCGAGGTGCGCACTATCATAAGGTTCCTTCTCGCGGAGGGATAAACACCGACTGAAATTTTTGCATCGAAACTGTTTATGGCGAAGTTGTTATGAACCGAACGAACGTGTTTAAGTGATGTCATCAATTTAATAAAGGAAGAACGAATATTCATGACGAGCAAACGGGTGGAAGACCTACAATTGTGACCGATGAGCTGATGCAAAAAAAAATCGAGGAAACTGTTCGTGAAGACCACCGATTGACAGTGAATGAAATGTCTGCGATGTTTCCACAAATCTCCAGATCTCTCTTACACGAGACAATTTCGGAAACACTGGGATTCCGAATATGGGTCCCTGAACAACTGACAGAGCAGCCCAAATTGAATCAGGTTGCTAGCTCTCGCGAGTTCCTTGAGCGATTTGAATTGGAAGGTGACGATTTTCTGATCTCCATTGTGACTGGTGATGAAATATGGGTGGCCTCTTACACCCCTGAGACAAAAAGACATTCCACACACTGGTTGCCCATCCGCAAAAAAAAATCAAAACCTCATTTTCGGGCAAAAACATCATGGCATCCGTGTTTTGGGTCCGAAAAGGGATCATTTTGATCGAACCTTTACCTTAGAGGGAGACGATTAATGCAGCACGATACTAAAAAAACCTCGAGATAGCAATTCAAAATTGCACCAGGGTCCCATGGCCGTAAAACAAATGACTGAGACATACCGAAATTTACAAATGCTATGGCTGTTAAACAAAAAAAAGGCGCGCGTTCTTGTGAAATTCCATTAATTTTTTTTTACATCCGGGAATACTTCGTAGCATCAGATACGCTCTTTTCGGGGTGAAAAATCTTCGTCACGTCGCGTCACGTATGGTTTTTTTTATGGAGCCATAGAAAAAAATGGGTAAACTCTGTAAAGTGAGCCAGAGGAAGAATCTGAGAATTGTAGAGCGGGAGGGTTTTAGATCGGCACAAGGACAAAAGAAGGACTCGCAAAGCGAGGAGCACACAAAGCGCTCAGTGAGGTAAAGGAAAAATCTCTTAATTCTGTAGGGAGCTGCTTAGATCATTAGATAAACAGTGCTTTAAGGACGAAAGACAGTGCTTGACATTCACGGACGTCCAAAAGACATTTTCCCTGGTCGAAGCCAAAATGTCCCCGGTGACACTATGTTTTTGACAAGGAAATTTTGACTTCGACAAGAGAAAATTTGGACCATCCGTGAATGTCTGGCATAAGGAAGCGCTGCAGAAAAACCTCAAAAGCGTGGTAAACCAAAGAATTCTGTAAGGAGCTGCTTAGATCGCCTTAAGGTTCCTCGAGGACGAAAAGCAAGGCTCCAAGAGAGCGCTGCATAAGACTTGAAAAGCGAAGTGCCTGCGCTTGGAGAGCTTAAGCAATTATTATTGTTAATTATATAGGGAGTGCCTTAAATCGCCTCAAGAGTTTTCAAAGACCTGGAAAGCGAGGTAATACATGGGTTCCAAAACAACTGACAGAGCAGCCCAAATTGAATCAGGTTGCTGAGCGATTTAAATTGGAAGGTGAGGATTCTCTGATCTCCATTGTGACTGGTGATGAAATATGGGTGGCCCATTACACCCTTTAAAGGAACGATCGCGATCTTGGGCACTTCATTCTTCAAAATTGCACCAGGGTCCCATGGCCGTAAAACAAAAGACTAAGATACTCGTATACCGAAATTTACAAATGCTATGGCTGCTGTTCAACTAAAAAGGCGCGCGATCTTGTGAAATTCCATTAATTTTTTTAAACATCCGGGAATACTTCGTAGCATCAGGTACGATTCGGGGTGAAAAATCTTCGTCACGTATGGTTTCTTTTTATGGAGCCATAGAAAAAAATGGTTGAACTCTGTAAAGTGAACCAGAGGAAAAATCTGAGAATTGTAGAGGGGGGGGGGGGGGTCTTAGATTGCCACAAGGACAAAAGAAGGACCTGCAAAGCGAGGAGCACACAAAGCGCTCAGTGAGGTAAAGGAAAAATCTGTTAATTCTGTAGGTAGTGGCTTAGATCATTAGATGAACAGTGCTTCAGGGACTAAAGGCGCTGTTCTAATACTGGACATTCACGGACGTCCAAAAGCCAAATTTTCAACACGTAATATGTTAAAGGCAAAATACCTCGTCTGGAGATTGAACAGACGCAGCGCAGATGCTCCCAGAAGACGATCGATTGGCTATAAACTGCGTTTCTCAAGTTATCGCATACATAAAAATCTAGAGGCGTTAGGTCTCGATGGCTATGCGACGGGGGCGTATCGTCCAATCCACTTTTCTTCACGACGACGCTCGTGGCCATGGATGTGCAGGAGATGCATGCTGGCAACTGCATTCTCCGAAACCAGTTTATACCAACGAAACGTCAACTGGGCCACATGGAACAGTCGACGCGCTATGCCCCACAAGGGGTAAGGATAATTGAGTATGACTCAAGAACTCGGTAACCATTCTCCCGTTGTGAGCTGCCACCAAAGGTCCGTTTGTTGGGTAATAGGGATATTCTCCAGTATTGTAGGCGCTATTTGGTTTTGGAGCATTCGACGGAAGGCAGCTGAATTTAGTTGATTAGGCACAATAATGGGATCACATTAATCGAGACATTTATGCTGAACTCATGTTGATAGCGAGAAGTTCGATTTAAACGGGTGTTTTCTTGATCCGAAATGTGGTTGTTCTGCTTATTAAATACACCACTGCGCGTAAACGTAGCGTCATCAGTCCATAAGAGTTTCCTTGTGAAATTATGATCTGGCGTTTTTCTCTCCAGAAACCACCTACAGAAGGTAGATTAAGTTGGGGGCGGTGGTCCCGAAGGACACTACTACCATAGGGTCTATTGTGCTATAGTCCTTAAGATCTAGAGTTGAGTTTGATCGAGCCCACAAATCCGCTCAGCTACTTAAGTTTTAAAGAGACATTAGTTTCCGCTTCAGGGAAATCCTCACCGAGATTCTTCTAGCGGCGACGGGCGAGTGACTCACAGAGGATGTATTGAGAGGTCTCATTATCGCTCCCATAAAATCGACAATTGGAGATAGAGACAATCTCCATTCTGTGCAAGTGACTCCTCAGGGTCGAGTGCCCTGAGAGGAAACCGCAGATGATTCTCACTCTGCTTCTGCCAAAGCACAGTAATTCCAGGGATCGCTTTGCGTCTGTGACCTGAAATAAACAATTTCGATTGTTTCAGGCCAGGGAGGTTTTCCCAGTGCGCAGCGGATTCTAAATGTTCCTGCTGTCTCTCTCTCTCTCTTTATGTGTAGTTTTAACCCTAAATACAGGGATAGAACAGAAAGATTCGGGCCCTGTTAACGGACCTGCACAAGCCTTCCTAGCTAGATCATCATCGATTTCGTTACCCGAAATACCGATATATCCAGGAACCCAATAGATGGTAACTTTATTAGCAGCAATTCTTTGCAGAGCTTCATAGCAGTTCAATACAAGTTTCGATGAAAATGAAAATTTGCTTAGCGCCTTGACTGAAGTTTGACTATCAGTAAAGATTGCAATACTACTGTCACGGTAGAGCTTCTAGACGTGAGTTCGCACATATCTCAATCGAATGAACTTTAGCTTGGAAAACCATGGGGTACTTCCCCATAGGAATAAAAGAGGGTCCTTCGATATCCGCCCCTGTGCCTTCTTCAGTTTTGGAGCCATCAGTAAAACACTTAACAGTGTTGGAAGGAAGGGTTGAGTGCTGCATTTTCAATTCCTCTGTATTCCAAATAGAAGTGGATAAGAGGCGATTCAAACGAACAGAACACTTAACAAAGGAGTTTCCTTTGTTAAGTGTTCTGATGGCAAGCCTAATTCATTATCCTCATGGAACCAGTGCTCCTGCTCTGAATTAAACTTAAGATTAGTTGGATTAGCTTAGCTTAAGTCTAGCTACTGATTTTCCCTCTTGCTTTAGATGAATATGGGGCAAAAGGACCTGAGCAACGAGGTGCACGCGTGTAGTGCGCTGTGAGCTTGAGGTAGACCTTTGGTAGACCTTCCGAAACACATCTCCCATATTTCATCAATTTGACATAGCGTTTTTCATCCCTAAAATGTTAGTTATGATTTGTTTTTTTTTTTTTTTGATAAAATTTTTAACATTTAATTTCTTATTCTCTTTCTTTCCAGGCAAATGTATCCTGGGCAAAGGTTTCCATCCTAACGGTAAACACTTTCAACCCGATCAATGTACATCATGTCAGTGCCTAAATGGTACCTCCATATGTCAGCGAGATACATGCCCGGTTCTCGAATGTTCACCCGAATTTCAACACACCAATCCCGGCGCTTGTTGTCCCCATTGTCCGCCTGTTGCCGAGGTCCGCTCCACGTGCACGTATCATAACCAGACGTATCAGAACGAGGAGACATGGGATCTGGGTCCGTGTCGATCATGTATATGTCACAATGGTGAAATTCGTTGTGCCCAGACGAAATGTCCAAAGGTCAAGTGTCGACCGAACGAAATCTCAGTCACGCCCGAGGGTCAGTGCTGTGCCAGATGTGTTGAGAGTGCCGGCATATGTACGGTATTCGGCGACCCGCACTATAAAACCTTTGACGGTAAATACTTCAGCTTTCAGGGATCATGTAAATATCAATTGGCGGCCGATTGTCACGATCACACGTTCACCATCCGCGTAACAAACGATGGACGTCTTAAGAACTCGACATCGCGTACGCGAACGGTGACGCTCAAAGTTCGCGGTATTCGGGTAAATTTAGGTCAAAAGTTTCGGGTGAAAGTGAACGGTACGCGCGTGACATTGCCCTATAGTCTACCATCGGCTTTGAAGATTGATCGATCGCCCGAAGCGATTTTCGTCACGACAGACATGGGTCTGAAGATCGAATGGGACGGCAAGAGTTTTGTCCAAATTCAAGTTCCACCCACGTTCAAGAACAAGCTGTGCGGTCTGTGCGGCAATTATAACGGTATATCCCGAGATGATCTCACGTCGCGTGACGGTATCAACTTTTCGGACGCCAAAGTGCTCAAGTTTGCCAACTCGTGGAAGGTGGGCGGACACAAGGCGTGCAATAATCGTCGTTTGACCAAGCCGCGTGACTGCAAGTCTCACCTGCAGACTGCGATCTGTTCGCCGCTGAAAATATCGTATGTGTTTGGCGATTGTGATAGTCATTTGAATCCCGACAATTACTACGAGGCATGTACGCAGGATATGTGCGATTGTCCTTCCGGCGCGTGCTATTGCGAGAGTTTTGCCGCCTATGCGCATGAGTGCAATCGACTAGGGGTAAGTGTTCCAAATTGGCGGTCAACGACCAATTGTCCTCTTGTACCAGCTCAGAAAACTGTCAAGAGTGGCCAGAGTTACCAGCAGCATCAGTTAAGTAGTAGTAATAGTAGACAAGTTCAAGAACATCAGTTGCTGTTGCAGCAGCATCGAAGAATGGGCGGTCATCAAGCACGACGGGCGCGAAAACGACCACAACATCAGCAACAGCAGCAAACCGACCTCATTCGAATGCATGTGCCCGAAGTGCTTATACCGAAACATCCCGGGCGAACACCGCCGCCACTTCATTAATGTTAAATAATAAAAGTAAAAATATTATTATTATTTTTTTTTATTATTACAATTAAAATGGGCTTTAACTTAATTTAGTTAATAATTTTTTAGTTATATAATAATTAATTATTTTTCGTCATAAGGATCGCATATATATATGTATATATATATATTTTTTTCGTTTAATTCAAAATAATAGTTCCATGTGTTTCTAAAAAGAGAAAGAGAGAAAGAGAGTTATAACAAAAACCAACAAAAATACCAAAAAAGTTAAAACCACAAGCATATGTAATCAAATGTCTTCAGCAATGAAGAGTGCAAGGATGAATGAAACCTAGTTGTAGTGTCTTTTTGTTTGGCGTTAAAGAAAAAACTGTATGATCAATTCGAACCAAGAAACATTCTATAAAAATGTGATATTCCTATACTCATGAGGAAATTCTACTTAATAAATATATTTTAATAAGTATAGTCGATAAAGTGTCGATCTACGGCGGGATGTTTGATCGAACGATATCTTAACATGTTTTTCTTCTGTTCTCTATGATTTCAATTCAATTTCAATAGTTAAAGGCATTAGTTGCTTTCCAGATAGTGCGACATTCTTTCGCACATATTTCTACAGTACCTCCCAGTAAGTTGATCGTTGACAGTGATCCCACTAATTAATCCGTTTAAACACTTCATTTCCAAGGCATATGCAATTTTATTTGAATAGGAGCCTTAATGCCTATACTATATAGCATATAACTAGCCCACTCCCCTCTCTCCCTCTTTCCTCCTCCTTTCAGGTTTTGTTTTTGATCGATCGATATCCCCCGTAGAATCTTTTTTTTGTTTATTTTTTATTTGTTTAGTTTGCTCAAACCAAGGTTTCATTCATCGTCGAGCAGAAAAAATCAATAAACCTGAAATTTTTATATAATAATTTTCGATTAAACGCAAATTGCCTTTTCAAAAATAAGTTAAAAAAAAATGGTTAAATGGTATGTTATGAATGAATGGATTGCAACACTGATCAAAATATAATAAGATGAGAGGGGGTATGGAAACGTACGATTATATTCCGCTCAATTTAGTTTAACGCATTTTTATACGGTCGAATATTTTCCACGCATTTCCAAGTCGATTTTTACCATTACCAAATCAAAAACGACAACCGTTTGGAAGACAAGTTAAACCATTTCAATTCTCTCATTTTCAAATTTGACACCTAAACAATCGCTTCAGTGTCGCGCTCGGTGGCCGTGGTCGTTCGGTCACCGATCTACGATACTAATCTTGAGCTCGGAGTTCAAATCTCGGCGCGATCAGAAACTGTCTGTGAGTACTAATAGAACTTTCACAGTGCTCCGACCTTGTCTGTATAAAGGCGGCGCGGATAGGAGATGCATGCTAGCAACTGCATTTCCGAAAAGTAGATAAGCTACTGATGCCCATGTCCCTGAAGCGGTCAAGGCAATTAACAAGCGCTTACGCTAATAAATAGAAAATTGATTTAATGATTTTAATTCTTTCTCTGAAAATCACTAAATCCATACAGGTTATGCATTCACATCGTTGTCACCTAATTTTGTTCTGAAATAGGAAACGTTCCATATGAAATGGCGAATTTTCAATTCGATTCGGACATTGTGGTATTTGAATTGGCTATTGGTGATTTTGATTTGATGGATAGATTTGACTTGGAAATTCAAATTGCTTGAATATCTGTCACCGCGAATAATTGTTGATTTATTAGAAGAGTTTTTAACGAAACTATATTTTATAAAGATCTTCAACTGCGCATAAGGACTTTGGCCTTATTTGTTGGTTATTTTATGTATATAAATAATTCGGTTGTTGTACTATTTATTTTTTTATAAATTGTTTTGTAATACAATTGAATCAAATATTTCTGTAGCAAATTTTGTTTCGTTTGAAAATCATTCTCCGATTTTCTTGTTTATGACCCAACGAAGTTCAATTCCTCTAGCGGAGCCTATTCGCAATGAAGAGAACAGCTTTGTCAAAGATTCGTGTAGTTTCGAGACATTAAACTTTGTATGGGTTACGCCAAAAAACCCTCACTTTATTTCGAAGGCAAAGGTACTCTGGTGTTATTTGAAATATCTCAATTCCTCTGACATATGAAAATATACAGAGCGATACTGTAGCGCTTATTTTAGGTTAGATTAAAAGGCTGCCATGAATACCCGCAGCACACGTGGACCGCATCTGGGTGCCGAACATCTGATGCCTCAAACCGGTCTAAGCCCACAACGAAACGTTGCAGCATCAACGTCTTGCAGTTCGACTAGCTCGACAAAGTAATAGGCTTCAAGAATTAACCTTCTCGTACTTTCTAGGCTCGGTTATTCACAGACAAGGTGAAATGTACACACATTACAAATGAGCAAATTTATCGAAATAATGTAATCGAACAGAAGCTCACCACGTTAATTAGTGTCAGTACTACCCCAAAGAAGCTTTATCTCTTATAGAAACTGCGATACCCTCCCTTAGATTCGCCTGGGGAGGACTCCTACCTAATCGTGTGCCAAATAAGGGGAAGTTATCCAAAAGAGTATCTTTATTGGTACAAGCCGGGACAAGGAAGTCATCTTTCGCAAGTACCTATACCCGAGCGGGGTTTTCCCCGGTTTAGTTTACGCAGGAAACAATGTAATTTCACAAAGTCATTCACGACCCATGGTTCCTGAACCAAAATGAAATATTGTGAACCGCATGCCAAGCGTAATAGAAGAGCAGCCGAGCAGCTGCCTTATGCTGGACATTCACGGACGTCTAAAAGCCCAGTTTCTTTCTGGTCGAAGCCAAAATTTTCCCCGGTCGCACTGTGATTTTGACAGGAAAATTTTCGACCAGGTAGTCTGATGTAGTCTCGTATGCCAGAGGCTCTGTCTTCGAAGCTATGCCCTCGTCCAGCCGCAGTCAATTCTTGCCTGCGACTCCCTCTTAAGTTGATGACGCCATTTGCTTTAGTCAGAGGAGCAAGATAACCGCTCAACGAGTTTTCTTCTTGGCCTCCTCCTGCTTAACAATCCGCTAATCTTGCGTTGGGACGTTCGGATTACAAGTCCTAATGATTATAAGGATGTTAACTAGTATCCGCAGGGCATTCCGGTAACCATGTCTTAGCTCAAGATCGGATAGGAATCTCCTCCTTGGGTATGACCTCTAATCTAGCACCTGGTTACTACTCATTTGCCCTAATCCCTACTGGGGCATATCGCATCAACTATTTCATGTGGCTTAGATGACGTTTCGTTGGTATAAATCAGCTTCGGATGATTCACGTTGCCATCATGCACCTGCTGCTCCCATTTAGCGGCCTCCCTGCGACAAGTCGGGAGATGTTGTAGCTTATTAATACGCCCCGTACCATATGGGGAAGTCAACACAAACATCCATGGCCACGAACGTCGTGGACGGAGCTTGAATGACATGCGACTGGCGCCTCTACGTACTGAGCTACGGGTCGCCCCTGTTTGTTAACTGCTTTTCATGTGTCCACACAGGACAGAGCAGATCTACTTGCCGCGACAGTCCCCTATTTTTCAGTGACCTTTTTTGACTTTTCATCGGACCCACTTCTTCTACTGCGGTAACATTTATAGCCCACACCAGCGACTTTTTCGACTTTTCGGTCTTACTTTCGTCAGGGGTTTTCTGCAAAAAGTTTCGGCATTTCGTCTTTTTGGCGTAGGGAAGTACTTGACTCCACAGCCCTCACCTTGCTGTTATGGAGTTACGTCACAGCTCGGGCCAGGTTTAAACAAGGCCAAGTCTGTGGATGATGCCTTTGAAGAAGCATAGTTCACTGCAATTCTTTAGCCCCGACGGATCAGATTTACCCATAGTCAGTTTAACAGGTTTTTCGTCAACCAAACCAGTACTTTTATAACCCGAAGGGCGAGGTTTTACCAGAACCCGTCTGGGTATACCGTCAGATAAGCCGGCACATGAGACCTCACTGAAACAACCCCTTAGTCAAAAGTTTCGCAGCGGGTTGACTGCCACTCGTAGGCGTAGCATATTTTAGTAGGTAAGTTGAGAGGCTACCGTGACTGTCACAGCGCACACAAGTGGGTCCAACCAACCGTCCTATGTAGCGATCCAACCGAAGCGCATTATGACCTGATATAGTTGACTGCTGCTGAAGTCATTAAAAAGTATCCGGAGTCGTCTTGCATGCTCTCTGACTAGAAAATAACCTGTAATGACGCCCACAGCAGTTCCAACATAATTGTCTTTTCAGCGTCAACAGTGGTGTTGAGCGACCGATATCATGCCTGGGCCATATCTGCCTTGTTACATGACGGTTAGTTCTATTAAGTTGGCTCTGTCAAACGCAACCGATTTCAGTTTATGTTTGCATGATGCAATGGGCATACCGGTACCGTCATCCCTGCAGTTCCCGATGGAACCACTGTGACCCGAATTCCAGCATAGGTTGAAAAAGTTGCTCAATTCCCCCAGTGTTGACCGGCATTTCATGACAGTGATGTCATGATGTAATCAAAGCCAGAGCTTTTATAGCCGCTTGGCTGTCGGTAAGGACAATTATGACCTTACTAGTTAAGACATTTTCGTCCCTCCTTGTTAATTATGTTAAGGCTTGTTTATCGCCGAGACTTCTGCTTGAAAAACGTTACAGTGATCAGGGATTCGATAAGCCTGATTTACAACGAGCGATTCAGACTGCACTACATATCCCAATCCCGCATCTGTCTTCGAACCGTCCTTGTATGTGGTAGCGGACATAAGTATCTAATTTCCATTCTCCTCCCATTAGGTCGGTGATGGAATCAAACATGTGAAGTTTTTGTCGAAAGCGTAGCGTGGTAGGAAATAGTCGGTTGTTTCAGGAATATCCAGATTGCTAAGAATGAGTGTTCAGTGTTTAATGGAGTCCACATACCCGTTTCACGCAAATGGACTGCAACATTTGCCGCCATCCCATTCGCAATAACGTCTAGGGAAAGCAAGTTTAGCATGACATCAAGGGCTGCGGACGGGGTTGTCTTAAGAGTTCCAGTGATTGCAATAGAAGCCATCCATTGCACCTTACCCAGCAAAACTCGGTTCGCCTCCGTTCGTAGAGATAACAACCATCCGACAATTACGACGTGCATCAGTATGGATCGAATAACTGACACATAGAGCCAGTGAACCATTATTGGTTGCATATCCCATTCTTTACCTATGGCCCTTCTACAGCAGGAAAAGGTTGTAGTGGCTTTACTTACACGGTTCATGATGTTAGGCCTCCAGCTCAACTTCTAACCAAGTATAACGTCCAAGAAATTTGCTTGGTCCTTGAAGATCAATCTCACTCCGCCTATCGGTGGCGGCTCTATAGAAGGTATTCTATACCGTCTTATGAATAAAACTAGTTCCGTTTGGATGGATTAACTTTAAAATCACAGCGTTTCGACCAGCTAACTAGGACAGAGAGGGCGTTCTGCAGAACCTCACTTAGGATGCATGGAAACTTCCCCGATATGGCAATGACAACGTCATCCGGTACGTAACCACTTTAAAACCCTGCCCTTCCAGGGAAAGAAGCAAACCATTGACGTCTATATTCCAAAGCAGGGAAGAGAGGACACCACCTTGCGGTGTATCCCTACTCACTTGCCTTTTTTTTCGGAGAATATTCCCAAACTTGTGCACACAACCCTAGGTGTTAACATATGATTGATTAGTATTAGCATATGTTGAAACGGGCTCAAAATTTGTTGGGCCGTCTTATATACGTTCGTTCGGGCACTTCCACTTGTCCGATTTGTGACCAAATTTTATATGTAGCTTCCTTGGGCAGCCTTAAGCTCGGCCGGGTGATGGCTTTATCGGATTATCGACTGGGCTAACAGAACATGCTGTTGTTTTCAAATTAAAGAATTTTCCGACCAAGTTCCTTCCTACAGGCATTTGCCGTGTTCCGACTGCAATCAAATGTGGTACGTTGTTTCCTTTAATGTTTCTAAACAGCACCACGTGCTGTTACAGGTATGCAAATCAGAACAAAAGGACTCTGTTGATCATGAAATGAAACAGAAAGCAAACCAGGCAAATATGGGTATATTTGGAATCGGGGTGATGAGTACCGCTGGAGCCCTTGGGGCAGGACAAAAGTACCTTCTTGGGTATGTAGTGAAAGCTAGGCATTACGTGTATCTTCTGAATCGCGGGGTAATGGGGCCAATGCACCGGAGTACCGTTGAAGTTCTGAATAGTCCTTTGACTCGGCACAAAAGGACTTTCTAAGGCATGAAGGGGGGTCTAGGAGAACGTTATATCATGATAATCGCGACTTTGTCTGTATTTTTTATTTTTGAAACTCTTCAATGAATTCCAAGTGTTCATATCTGTATTTCTGTTCGGAAAAGTTTGATTTTGATCGGATGATCAGGGCAAGAACTATCTGCTTCATTATTGAAACAGAATTTTGTATGTTTACAGCTTGCCTTCCTTAAAACAATAGTCTATCATCATTATCTTCCAGATACTATTTCCTATTCAAATCAGTCTTTTTTTCAAACTATTAGTTTACTCGCCCAGCATCATATATTGACGAGCGACTATTTGCGAAGCCTACTACTCTGCATCTTTGCATTTAAAAAAGGCCAGATTTTTCAATTACGGAATGATCAGCTTGGACTTCCCGTTCATGGCCGTGAATATGTAGTCATAATAATTATTGAAGTCAATCAATCAAATTAACGAAAAGCAAAGACGTTTCAGTATTTTCTCAACAGAATATTTTTTTTTTAAATTGCATTCTTCCAGTACCCAGTATCGATGATGGTAGCTAGCCGGGAGACTTGACTGCAGTCCATATCGAGGGAGCGCGTAACACGTGTTTTGACGGCCCCATGTATCTACACGGCATATTAATGAGCTCTAATTACTATCATTGTGTGAGATTATTTTTTTTTCTTGCCGCCGCCAATTATGAATCAATCGTATTAGAATAATTACAATAAACCAATGCAACCAATCTAGAGATTTGATTAAATAATAGTCACGATCGACGTCGAACTGTGGCGCCGTCTATTGAAATAATTGGAGGCATATAAGCTCTTATTATAAAAAAAAGCGTACATGTTATTATTAATGAAGAGCTGAACAATGGCAAGGTTAATAATATACAGATACGGGGAGATAAAAAGAACGTCTTCTGTATCGGAGGATTTCTTCATTCGGTCACCGCTCTACGATCTAGAGATTATTCGAGATATTTGATCCTCGGCGCGAACAAAAACTGCCTGTGGGTACTGATAGAACTACCACTGCGCCCTAAGCTTCTCAGTATAAAGAAGGCGTGGATAGGAGGTACATGCTAGCAACTGCACGTCCGAAAAGTATAAGATATACGAGTACTATCGAAACGTCAACAAGGCATAGAAATGTATGTAAGAGATGTTAATGTGCCCATGCCTCTGGAGGAGTTAAGGCATTGAACACCTACCTGCTGCTCTGCAATGTGGGCCGTGAGCCCATCCTAGATATTTCCTTGGTTTCTGATGACTTTTTACACTGCGTACAGAACTGAATGGTGGTCGCAGAGCACTCCTTCTCACAGTTACACACAGTTTTGTCTTGACAACTCTTCAATTATTCCTCCGATCTTCAGGAATAGAAGGGAATCCGACGGTCTAAGCATAGGTAAGCCATTCTGCAAGTTTTGTCACCCTTTCCTAGTATACTGCGCTCTAAGCAGGAGCTGGGCGCAATTTGGTAATTACCGTAACACACGCTGTAACTCAATCTTCGGCAATATAATCTTCACTAAGTAAACCTAAGGGGAAGAAGAAGCCTGTATGGTGGTCTAGGGAGCTGCCTGTGGAAAGGGGTTTAATAGAGATAAGAGAACGGAATTATAGGTAGACTGGGCCTCCGATAAGGAAATCCTTAAAGCACACAAGAAGGAGCTTAGGAATGCAAAGCATAGTTCGTGGAAGCTCTTCGCAAAATTTTATTCACTAGCACTTCCACGCCAAGCTTTATTCAGAAGCAAGATGGCGGTCTCCAGCGAAGAGACTGTAGAATCTGATGAATAAAAACTTTCCCACTAGCTCACTCATGCCTACTCATAGCACCTGCGCTCAGGTATATGATTTGGCTTCAGGTAACCTTAGCTCAACCATCTCAAGGGAGAAAGTACTGTGAGCGATTTCCAGCTTTGAGCACTTCAAGTCCGCTGGAACTAATGGCATTATTCCGGCCGATATACAATACAAATTCGATGTTGTGGCTCCGTGATTAGAAATCATTTTCAAATCCTGTCTGACCCTAGTCAATATTTCCAGTGTGTGGATGGAGGTCAATCTGGTGTTAATTCCCAAAGAGGGGAATAGCTCACATTCGAACCGAAAAGCCCTAAGGCTGTCCTCTACACTTCTAAGATGCTAGAGAGATTAATTGATATTCACTTATGCAGTGCCATTCCAACACACCTACATTCTACTCCGCAGCATGCCTACACCAAGGGCAAGTCGGTGGATACAGCTTTGCACTCACTTGTGAGTCCCATAGAAAAATCTCTAAATTAGAGGGAGTTTACCTTGGTCATCTTCCTGGACATTGAGGGTGCCTTTAACAATGTCAAACCTGAAGCAATTACTGATGTACTAAGGAGACTCGATGTAGATTCTTCTCTAATTCAAATGATTAACCTGATGTTACCATCCAGGATCATATCGTCGAGACTGGGGGACTCGATCGTACGCAGGTGTGTCTGTAGAAGTACTCCGCTAGGTGGTCACCAGATTGCTTTTAGACCTGGAGGAAGTGAAATGTGAAGTAACTGCCTATGCGGATGACGTTTATATTGCCATCTCCTGTAAGTTCTGGGGGACCTCCAGCGAGGTTACGCAATATGCACTCTCCTTACTTACTAACTGAGCCAGGAAATGTGGCCTTAGTATTGTATTAAGCCTGAGAAAACCAAACTTATGCTATTTACATGGAAAAATTTAATCTCCCCGGTGGAGCCTCCTACCTTGTAGTGAGTGAGACTTACATCCACCCTGTCGGTAGGATTTTCTGGGCCTGGTGTTGGATAGGATTTTAAATGAAGACTAAAAATCCAGGAACGTACCAACAAAGCCACTATAGCACTCTACTGCTGCAGTAAGGCTATAAGCATATAAGGTACAGAGAGCTGCCTGCTTGGCAATCCGTGGACCTTTTCGATTCACTCCATCTGCAGCGCTAGATTATTTCTAGCTTGGTTTTTATCCTCCTACAATCAAATGACGGCAGACTCAGTTACACGTATCCGGGACACCAGTACCTCGTTCACCTTGAGTATCAGGAACTCCACAATTTTGAATAATAATAAATCCAGAGAGAGATTAGTTGTGCTGGCGGAATCCCTAAATCCTATTGACCACGGGGTGGGATCAAGCTTGCATAGTTATTCCTGAAACAATTCGTTGGTAAAGTGTAGTCTATCGATGTCGAGATATCTGTCCCGACATCGGTAGACTACACTCCGCCAGCACTACTAACCTCTCTGTAGATTCTCACAGACGGCTCCAAGACCGATGCAAGTGCGTGTGCCAGAGTATACTCTCCGAGGAGCTTAATCTCAACTACTCGTTTCAACTTCCAAGCTATTGTAGCGTTTTCCAGTCGGACGTATATGCGATAAAAGAGGCTGCGATGTCGTTAGGTTTCGCCCAACAACCAAAAGGGACATCACTATTTTCATGGACAGCCAAGCTGCAGTTAGAACACTTGAGTCTACGCAGTTGGTATCTAAGGTTGTTGCTGAATGTCGAGCATGCCTTATGGAAATTATCAGCTGGCCACAGTGGTTTTGCAGAGCTGACGAGCAGCCGGCGGAGCTCGGCAGATCAGTGACTACACTACTAAGCCTCTCTCCACTTATAAATCTTTGCGGGGAATTGCAGAGCTGACGAGCAGCCGGCGGAGCTCAGCAGATCAGTGGCTACACTACTAAGCCCCTCTTCACTTATAAATCTGAATTGAAGTTGACCGCTGTCAGAAAAGCCAACTCGAAATGAATGAATGGCGTAACATGTCCGAAAGCAAAACTGATTTGACCTGAGCTGAATTTCAGTGGTTTTGCTAAATTGCTATCACTAGTTAGGGTGGTGGTTGGTGTTGTTACAGGTCGTTGCGTCATCGGTGAGCACACTAGAAGGCTTGGACTTACATACAAAGACTCTTGCAGAAGTTGCGGTGATGTGGATTAGGCGGAGAGAGCCCCACAAGGAGTTAGGGCAATTGAGTAACCATTGGGAAACCTTTCTAAGGCCATCTGGGTGAACTAAGAGATGTGGATGTCGGTCGACTTCTCCGGTTTGCGGTTAGCTTCGGTTGGTTCGATATGTAGCATCGGGACTGGACACAACTTGGGTAACGCAATGGACCTATCCCTCGTCTAAGTGTGATATGGCAATTACGGCAGCCCCCCAACTTAATACGCAACCCAACATACATTTTACCTGTCAATAATTGAGAGAATCTACTGCACTGCGATGATCCATACTTTTTTTCATTCTATCTCACTCTTGTTTATGCCACTCATAATTAATGAATCACGATATTTCACAGGCATGCGATCAAGCTCATATCATATCCATCGCAATAATAATTACAAATATGCAATAAATGTGCTAACAAAGCCTACAGGCTCTACGAAATATGATTCTATCTTTCTATCTATCTCAAACCTTCTATTGTTCGTGCATTTTATTTGATTTAATTCAGTTTTGATTAGAGTGTTCGGAACAAAGAAAACAAAAACTTATCAGTGTTTCACCGTTTCATAAAGAAAAAGTTTTATCCTTTCTTCTTTCCAATTAGCGAGAGCAAAATAAGTAAAGAAAAATGCATCGCAAATATTCAACTGATAAGACGCGACGTTTTACGACATATTTTGTAGTACTCGTACGTACGTAGTATTGTTAGAGTTCGTCTTAGACCTGTTTCACACCCAACGATAAATAAATACGACTCAAAATCATCCTATTCCATCGTGGTGAAAAAAAAGTAGAAAATTCAATTCAGTCCTTGCATTTGATCAGAAAATACCTTCACGGCTTATATTGGGTTCACTCTGAAGCCAGATCACTTGATCTGAAACTGTCAAATATGTACAACTTTTAGCTCATCACGCCCAGATCAACCTCAGATCGATGGATTTACCTGCTGTGAGCATGAAATTATACTAATAGAATTCTCACACATTTGTGGTCGTCTTACACACTGATAGCTGCTAAGATGTAAGACCTGAAGAGAGCTTCTATCTGTACGAAACCACTAACCTTGGGGGGTGAGGAATGGAGCTCAGACCGACAGTGTATCGAGTGGTAACAAGCTAAGTTGCAGACGCATACTAAGTTGAAACGCATTACCTATTAGTCACGCATAAGCGCATTTTTATATTTTTTTGAGAAGAAAAGTGGAGTGAACCATTGCTAAAGGTGTGAGTTCCAAGGCAGCGACTGAGCGACTTGCGTTTGCGACTAAAAAAAAATTATCATAACGGAGCGCTATTCGTGTGTAATTTATGTGAAAGTACAGTCGTACAACTACGGCCTGCATTCGACGATCCCCTAAATTTTAAAATACCCAAGAATAGTGCTCCGTTATGATAGTTTTTTTCACAGTCGCAAACGCAAGTCGGCCAGTCGCTGCCTTGGAACTCACACCTTAAGCAGTGAACAAGACCACTTAGCAATGATCCCCACCCAAAAATTTTCAGCCTAAGCCTATTCGCTTAGTGCTTCTAATCGGGTGACGAAACCAGTTCAAGCAAAATTTTTGGGTGGGGATCATTGCTAAGTGCTCTTGCTGACTGCTTAGCAAAGGTACACTCCACTTTTATTCTAAAAAAAACATACTAAGTTGGTACGCAGGATGAAACCAAGTCAACCAAACTTCTGATTTTCACTTAGACCGAAATGGTTGGAGCCAACAACTTTCTGACTTTCTACTCGAAAACAAATAGGCCGATAATAATTGAGTGTTTGTTATTACAGAGGCCTTGACTAAGGCTCACACTTCCAGGTAAATCGCTTGATCTGAAACATATATATATATATGATAGAAATACATACAATCGTGGGTTTCAGATCAAGTGGTTTGGTTGCAAGTGTGAACTCAGTATTACCCTATAATACCATTATTCAGTATAGAGATTTGATAAGACGATTTCAAACGTTTCCAGTCTGTCTCGAATTTCTCACTCTGCCACCGTAATTTCAGAGAAGTAATACAATGTTGCTACAATATATGTTCAAAATGACGTGGTCGCTGTTTGTCAATTGAAATCACAATGGGCGCTTTTCAGCATAGAGTTGGATCGTTCGGGAGTAAAGAAATTTGATTTCAACACTTTCAAGTAGAATTCGTGTAACATTGTTGCTGATCAGATCCAATTCATGGCTGTCTGTGTCAAATTGACAGCTTTCCGAATGAAAATAACGATTTTTCGAATGATCCATCGTTCGAGGGTAAAGTAACTCAAGTTCTACATTTGCATACAGATTTTTTTATTATTATATATTTATTATTTTATTATGTTGGTGGTTGAATCTTGATTTTCCAATCAAATTAACGACTTTCCGAATGAAAACAACGATCTTCCGAATGAATATAACAACTTTCCGAATGAAAATTACGATTTTCCGAATAATCCATCGTTCGAGAGTTAAGTGATTTGTGAAAGAGTGAGAAATAGGAGGCTACACGAATAGCCAGCCACTTGCTTGGATTTAGCCTTCCTCCGTTTGCGGCCAAGACGCCGAAAACCACCGAATTTGGTTTCGTACACCGGCAGATCACTCGTCAGGTGCTGCCTTCGATCTGATGTCTGTGTAACTATTCAGAATCACCACTGCACACGCACGTACCTATGAAAAAGACCTGCACAGACTTAGTGGTGATACTATAAGTACCAATTGACAACGACCATATCCATTAAAAGTAACTTTCCAATATGGTTGTTGTTGTTGTAGCAATTTTTTCCTTTATGCCCGGTTCACATTATTCCAGTAACCAATCCAGTCCAGCGCTGGACTGCTACTGGAATAATGTGAACCGGCACTGGACAGCAATTCAATCCAGCAATCCAGTCCAGCAATCCAGTCCAGTGACTGGATTGTCGGTCTACTTTTTGATTCCAGCTCGCCCAAAAATCAGTGTTACTATAGTTACCGAATCAACAACACACTCGCCAGACTACTGGACTGGAATCATGTAGACGATATGATCCAGTCCAGCACTGGACTGGATCGCTGGACTGGATTACTGGACTGGAATAATGTGAACCGGGCATTATGATCAGTTTGAACTGTGTGTGTGAATCCAATGAGAAGTTTCATCGTTCATCCATTCAGATGTTATATATGTATGTATATTTGAACTAACATTTATAGGTGAGGTTGGCGTTCATTCAGTATGATCTTGCCCATTCTCAAAATCAACCAACAAGATCCTACTACAAGCATTTGACCAAAATTGCAAGCCTCTAGCTCCGTTCTATCGAGAGTTATCGTGCGAAGGGCCAGACAGACAGACGGACAGACAGACATAGCTAATCGAATCTACGGAGCCTCCTTTAGGCTGAGCGCACGTTGGCTCACGTTCGCGTGTCGCGTTCACGTGTTTTATGTCAAACGGTTTGAGTCTATGGTTTACCATCGAAGACGCGCCTTTTTCAATTTGACAAATGCTCGGCTGTTGTTGTATCAACAAATTGAGCTCATTATTGTGGGGGTAATTAGGTAAGAATTGACTGACAAAACAAACGACTAGAGAGTAGTGCGATGACTATAAGCACACATTTCATACTAAAATATTAGCGTTATCACACAATAATGAACCCAATTTGCTGATACGACAACAGCCGAGCATTTGTCAAATTGACAGATTCGCGTCCCTAGCTGCAAACGATAGACTCAAACCGTTTGACATAAAACACGTGAACGCGACACGCGAAGATGAGCCAACGTGCGCTTAGATTTAAGGTGTTACATATTTTCGTCGTGACAAAAACAATATATCCTATACCTTATAAGGCCTAGGGTATAAAAATTAAGACTAATGCGTAGTCGAAAAACCTCCGCATGTCGGCTGTCTTTCGCTGATATTTTTGGAAATCATCATCACCATAAACCGTTCGGTCACCGCTCTGCGATACTAATCCATAGCTCGGAGTTCAAATCTCGGCGCGATTAGAAACTGCCTGTGGGTACTAACAGAACTCTCACAGTGCTCCGAGCTTGTCAGTATAAAGACGGCTTGGATAGGAGGTGCATGCTAGCAACTGCACTTCCGAAAAGTAGATATGCTATCGAAACGTCAACAAGGCATAGAAATGCTAGAGATGTCAACGCGCCCATGCCCCTGGAGGGGTCAAGGCAATTAATATAACATCGACCTTGACCGTCTGGATCATTGTTCTCCAATTATCTGGGTCAAGTGATCGCGCCCTACAATTTTGGTAGCCCAACAGACATCAGTAGTCGGCGTCAGCATCTACTGAGTCTTTTTAACAAGCTCTCGGTCTCCCTCATAACCTTACTCCGTGCTCTTTTAATTTTTTTGTTTAGGCTTGCAGTTATCGTCCATTCGTTATATATGCCCTGCCCATTGAAGATGTTATAGTTTGACGGTTCTCGAAACTTTGAGCTCATCGTACAGTTCATACAACTCATGGCTGTATCGGATGCGCCATCCATCTGAATCGTAAAGTCCTCCGAAAATTCGTAAAGGGTTAGGGTCCAGATTTCGCAGCCACAGCCATAGCACAGGTCGTATGATGACTTTATATATCCGGAGCTTCGTATTTCTGTCCACATGCTTCATTATTGGGAGGACTGAGCAAACCGCTGGCGTTCTTTGACAGGTTGCTACCCGGGTATGTGAAGTCGTCTACGAATTCGATGCTGAGGCTCCCGACTTTGATGTTCGATTGTGCTGGCGTCCTTCTTATTTTCGTTTTGTTCCCGTTAATGCGTAGTCCAACTTCTTTTGCAGCCATGACAAGATTCCAACCATGCCCCCCCCCCCCTCTCCCATCATTGTATTTATTGAATCTACTTTTTCAATTAAATTAGAAAATTAATTGTTGAAAAATATTTATACTCAGTTGCCCTAACCCCTAGTGGGGCATAGCGCGTCAACTATTCCATGTGTTTTAGCTGACGTTTCGTTGGCGTAAACCAGTTTCGGACGATACTCGTCACAAGCATGCAGCTCCTGCTCCCAGTTAGCCGCCTACCTGAAACAAGTCGGGAGATATTGTGGCTTCCCAGTAAAAAACCGTACCCCTCGGTAACGCGTACTACCCAAAATAGCTATGCTAAATAGCCATCCTGGCGTACTCAACATTTTCGCTCAGCCCATAGAGATCTATAAAACTTGAGCGGGGGCTACAATTTTCATGATTTAGGTAACCTAGGTACGTACCCAACATAGATAGCTATTCGGGGCTACGATGTTCATGATTTAGGTGTACGTACCCAACTTAGTTAACCACTTTTTATGCTGGAACAGTATTGCTTATAAAGCATTATTTGGAAGCCATACTATATTAGTCTCAGTGGCGTATGTAGAAGCGCGATGGGCTCTGAAGCACAACGACCCAAGTTCGAATCCCAGTCGGACATGCAAGCAGAAAAGTTTGATTTAAATGTTGAAAAAGTTGCAATAAATTTTTTTAGAAAAACGACCCAACCGAAAAATTAAATAGACATAGTAACTGGATGTAGCTGATTTTTTTTTTATTTTTTTTACTTACGGTGGGTATTTAGGGGACCAACTTAGGAAAGGTAAATACGGTAGTAGCTTACGTTAGTAACATTGGGTGGCACCTTTGGTTGTCAAAATACCTTATTACCCTATCCTTAACATTTCGTACGGGGGCTACGATTTTCATGTTTTGGTTAACTAGGTACCTACCCTACCTGGTTAACCACACTTTTCGCTGAGCTATTATTACGCCCCGCACCACAGGGGAAAGACAATACAACAATCCATGGCCACGAACGCCACCGTGGATTGGGCTTAAACCCGGAACGGCCGTAGTTAAACATGAGACAAATGCCTCTTCACACTGAGCTACCGGTTGACCCATAAATAAAATTCCTAAAATTTCAAAAATAAATTTCAACAATAATGCTTAAGGCTGCTCGCATATTGTATTGCATTAGCATGTTTACTGTCTTTGCTTTGTTCAACAAAGCGGCAACCTTGTGAATTTTGCAAAAATATTTGGCTGTTATCGTTTAAAGCTTCGTCCCATTGATCGCAGGCGACTATCGAAAAATACACACAAATATTCCTCCATGGTCTGTGGCTTGATCGCTAACCGCGAACAATGTGTAACGAACCTTAACCAATTTTTGTTAACTAATGTGTGTTTAAACCAGGAATTAGGTAAGAAGTTGTGTGTGCTGATATACGGCTTGCATTGTTACGATGATAGCCGAGTATTTGTCAAATTGATAGAGTAGTAGCGTTGCTGGAAAAGCAAATCCGTTTGACAGAAAGCACGCGCGATGACGATATAGATGCAGTCACCCTATTAGCTTGGACACGTTGTTCCCGAGTGATCATTCGGAGAATTATAAATTGCTTGTTCACATTAATATGAACGTCATTCCAACTGTCACTTCGAAATCGACTTAGCACTGATTTTTCCGAATAAATACTGTTTATATAGTTTAGCAACGAATATATCGCTTAGACCCGCCATAGAATGTGTGATCGTCAGATCGATCTGACGATGGATCGCCACAAAATATCTGACGATAATTAAATTATATGAAACTGTCAAAAAAATCGCCAACGATAGGCGCATACACGGTGCGATCGATTTGGCGATCACAATATCGTCAGATCGATCTGACGATGGATCGCCTAGTATATGGGACCTATTAGCAACGAGTGAATATTATTGCTACTCAATGACAATTTGTCGTATATGTGGCACTGCATACACAAAGAAGGAATTACGTTCGAATGATCACTTGCAAGGACGCTCATGAAATAGAATTATGTCATGAATGAATTGTGTGAAAGGTATAAGGTTATTATCGGATCAACAAATTAGGTGAAGTTGTTGTGCCGTAAAACAGAAAATTATGTAAGAAATGAGCAACAAAACGGATGACTGACTAGTAGTAAAAAAAAGTATATCAGCACACATATTTAATTATTTGTTTCAAAGCGCGCAACATTTAACCCAGTTTATTGATGCGCTAATATCGGAGAATATTTGGCAAACTGACACTAGTTTCGTTCTTGGTGAACAAAGTATATGTATATTTTCAAAATGAAACAAAAGCGCAACCCGCTGACAGATAACACGCAAACGCGATGCAATATGCGTTCAGCCTAAAAGTACACCGCATGAAACGAAACAATGCCTCCCTCATCATATTATAAAAATGCAAATGAAATGTAATTTGATAATATTTGGTATGTCTATTATTTTTAGGCAAAATAAATAAAAAAAAAACTAATTTAAATGAATATCACGACTAGATAATGAACGATATATATAAATGTATATGTATACAATATTAATGTAAACAAGAATAAATAGCTTATGAAAAATATTGATCTCAATCTATTTATATATAACATTAAATGCTTAAATACATAAAGAAATAACAATTAAATTAATAAAACTCTTCCCAACGGATGAAATGCTCGAAAAAATCACGATACGAGAATGAGATTTGAAAAAAAAATGAAATTACCATCGCGTGATTATACAATCTACTTAAATATTTTGGAAAGCGCGATGCGATTTGGTCATAAACAAACTTACGACAAGTTTCGTGTTGTTGTCGAAACGCATTTTACGTTTTTTGGCTTCAATTTAAAAAAATAGTGCTTATTGCTGCATATAGTCTAAGTAAAGAATAAACTAAAATTCCAAAAAAAAAAAAACATATTTAAACAAAACAATACAAAAAAAAACCGAAAACGCACACATCGTCTTTAGATAATTACCAATGTTCCTATTAATTGTATCTCTTCTGAATAGTGACAGGCAAATTCAGAAATCCAATATTAATTATATATTAGAAAAAAAAAACCAATCAAATACAGTAAAAATGTTTTTCAACATTTCTTCACAATTTCGACTATTCTGAAAGTCTTCAAAAATATTCTTCAAATATTCCCTTCATTTTGAAACAAAAAAAAAATAGCAAATCAATTTCGAAATTTATCAAAAATAAAAATTAACTTCATTGATTGATCATGAAAAAATCTCGTTAACGACTTAAAACATTTAAAACCATTTAAATAATAATGGTTAAATTAAAATAAAAACAAAAATATTTAACTTATTTCAAATTTAAAAAAAGAATAATTATTACATTTTGTCTAATATATCCACAAGTTCTACATTACATTAATAATTATACTATACACACACAAATATATTTACGTTATTTAAAGTGTAATATGTTTAAAGCGAGAATAAAGAAAAATGCTAACAGAATAATAATAAAAAAGGAATATTGTAACCTTTTTATTGTATAATTTATAATTATTTATTAATACATATTTAGTTTTTATTGTTCAGAGTTTTTTTTACGTACACGCGATACAAAGTAGGTAACAAAAGAAACATGTTTTCAAAAGAACATTTACAAACTCAAAGGAAACAATCCAATAGGTTAAATGTTACACTTAAATAAAGAAATAATGAACAAAACAGTATTTTTCTCCTTCGATGTACAGTTAAAAAAATTGTTTTTCTTTTTTTTTTCTTAATATTAATTTAAAACTTAGACAAAATTTTAAATGCTCTGAATTCGTTGGTTTTTTTTTTTATTTTGCGGCGGGATAAAAGTCCTGAACCCAAAAATTAAAACAACTAAATATGTATTCCTATTAAACGTATAAACAAGTAAAAGTCATCATTTCTAAAACAAAAATTTACACGATTTGTGTCAAAAATG
Organism: Chloromyia formosa; assembly: GCA_964017055.1. Taxonomy (NCBI): domain Eukaryota; kingdom Metazoa; phylum Arthropoda; class Insecta; order Diptera; family Stratiomyidae; genus Chloromyia; species Chloromyia formosa. Next base: position 44,009,668 of record OZ024818.1, on the reverse strand, counting down.
ACAATTTGTTCCAATGTACGTCAAAAGTGACAATTCACCCCAAACATGAGTAACGACGTTTGAAATCACCTAAATTTTGTAGAAAAAAATAGTATCCACGATATGTATCAAAAATGACAATTTGTTTCAATATATGTACATCAAAAGTGACATTTCACCTCAATATGAGAGCACGCAAAGTGACTTTTGGACCCACCGTGTTTCAGATGTGACATTTACCCATTACACGTCAAACGTGACATTTCACCTCAATACGAGCGATTGTAAAGTGACGTTTGGAATGGAGCCATTTTGTATGTCAAGCGCAAGCGATTTTGACCCATTGCATGAATTGTCTGTCGAGACTCACGATCTATTCGAAATGTCATACATAATCTGAGGTGAAATCTCTGAAAACTAATTTCCAAAGGTCGCTACACATGATCGCGCAGAAACACGACCGAACTCCATCGAACCATGCATGCTCGCGACCAAAATGGTTGCCGGTTTTCTCTTCCAATGTGTTTCTAGTTTCTCGCCCTTCGCTAGACAAAAAAAAAGAACCAATATTATTACACTCCTCAGCTCAATTTGTTAGAAAAAAAATCAGTGACACGATGGCAGTGAACAAATATGAAATATATGGGGAATACCGTAAAAAATGTTAAATGAAAAAATGTATTTTCCTTTTTTTAATTATATGTATATGAGTTTTTAATTACAAGAAAAAATCGAGGAAATTTTTTCTTTTTATCTTGTGTAACATGACAATTTTATTTAATGGATTTTTTTCTTGTTTTTTTTTTTAAATTTAACTTTTTCTTTATTTGCATTAACTTTATTAATGTCTAGAATAGAATTGTCTTGTTTGTTTTTAGTTTCCATAACCAACGAAACGAAAGTAAAACAATAAAGAAAAAAATTGCTGACTTGCGAAGAAAGCACACACAAAATGTTCGTCAAAATCAAATTCAAATATTGTAAACGATAATATTTTCAAAACGATTCACTTTTTTTATATATATATATAAAATATAAATATCTACTTCTCTATATATATATAAATATACACTGTATGTTTATTTCTTCTGCGCTGCAAGAAAAAAGAAACTACTATTTTTTACATGAATTTGAATGAAAAAGCAAAAAAATAAATAAATAAAAGTCTAAAAAAAATCAAAAAACACAAAAAGAAAAAATAAATAAATATAATATATGAAATTTCCAGTGGTGTTTTATTTAGTCAGAATTGACGGATTTTAAAAGGAGGCATATGTATTTTCGGGCGACCGGTAGCGCAGTGTGTTGAAGCATCGGTCTTATGTTTGACTACCGGCGTTTCAGGTTCGAATCCCGTCCACGACGACGTTCGTTGTATTCGCATTCTCCGAAACCAGTTAATGCCGACGAAGCGAAACGTCAACTGGGCCACATCCACATGAAACAGTTGACGCGCTATGCCCCACAAGGGGTAAGGGAAATTGAGAGATATGTATTTTGAAACGCGTAAGGTGAGTATCATTGTTGATGCCGTTGTTGTTTTCAACAGCTTCAATAGGCGCTTGTCCCATAGCGCTCTGGGTGTGAGTTCTGTTGGAGTCGCTATTCAATTAAAACTATGCTCAACGTTGTTAGGGGTATTGTTGTAAGCCGGGCAGAGTTGAGGCGCATACACCAGCCTGAACGTAGTTCAGCGAACATGGTACTTATTGCTCTAGGCAATCTACGCTCATCTGGAGAGAAGCCTGGTGGTTGAGCTATAACGCACTTATAGCCCAACCACGAGACATCTCTCCAGATGAGCGTAGATTTCTTAAAGCAACAAGTATTGTTTTTGAGGCTCGATATTGATGTAAATACTTCCTCACTGTGCAGCCTTCCTCTCAAGGTTGCTCAGATTTCGCCTGATGTGTCATGGCAGTGACGTAGCCAGGGGAGTCCGGTCCGGACACCTCCTGAAATTTGTTGTTATATAACAATGTTGAAACATACATCCACAAGATTCCAATAAAGTGTATGTTTTTAATCGTGAAGTTTGTCGATGGCGTCACGGAAGATTGGGAAATTTCTGACGGAATAGTCAGTATGACTGAATAGTCAGATATTTCCCAATCTTAAATGAAAGCTGTCACCGGGGGATCACTGGAGGCACACAGTCTCCATGGAAAATATAACGACAATGGTCAGCAACTTATCGACTTCGCCTGCAGTAGGAATCTAGTCTTAAGCTCTACGTGTTTCCCGCATCGATGCATTCACAAGCAGACCTGGAAATCTCCAGACGCACATACCGTCAACTAAATTGATCACGTCCTCATTTGCAGGAGATGGGCGTCTAGTGTGATGGATGTCCGCTCCTATCGAGGAGCAAACTGCGACGCAGATCATCACTTGGTGAAGACGACCTACAGATGTAGAATTTCCTCAATGTCAAGTCACTAAATCGAAATAAAGCGCCGGGCGCTGACGAGATTCGAGCTGAACTTCTAAAATTCGGTGGAACGGGTATAGGAGGACTAGGAGATCCCAGACGATTGGCGCAGAAGCATCATCTGTCCAATTCACAAAAAGGGAGATAAACTGCGGTGTGAGAATTACAGGGGCATATCACTAGTTTGTACGTCCTATAAAATTTTGACGAAAATTCTAGAAAATAGAATAAAACCGTACGCAGAACGAATCATTGGCGAATATCAAAGTGGTTTCAGACCTGTTCGCTCCACAACCGACCAGCTCTTTACGGTCAAGCTGATACTCCAAAGGTGCTGGGAATACAACGTAGACGTATACCAAATCTTTGTCGACTCCAAACAGACGTACGACAATATCTATCGTGGAGTATTGTACAACATCATGCTGCAATTTGGTATACCGGCTAAATTAGTGCGACTGACTAATAGCCGCCATACATTATCCGATCCGTCGTCCGATCGATCGGCCGATGGATCGCCACAAAATATCTGCCGATCTCCACTGCACACACACTGAGCGATTTACGTGCGATGCGATAACGAATGACAATTCAAACCAGGCCGAAGCTTCGCTTCGGCCCGGAGTCCGAAGCGTATATACCCTAGACTTGTAGAGACCTAGTGGGGGCACCAAAAGTAATAATTGGCAACGACCATGTATTAAAAGTGAGTTTCCTATATAGCCAGTTTATAGGGGAGGTTGGCACTAATTCAGGGAGATCTTGACCATACTCAAAATGAATTAACTAACCCATTCTACAAATATTTGTTGAATTTTTCAAGTCGCTAGCTTCATTCCATCGAAAGTTATTGCTTAATTGAAGTCTCACTTGTAGGGGAGGTAAGGGTTCCTTGGGTCGGATCTTACCCATCATTGCCACCAACCAATTAGATCACCCTACAAACATACAAACAAAATTTCAAGTCTCTAGCTTCACTCTATCGACAGATATCGCTTATTTGAAGTTTCGTTTGTAGTGGAAGTAGGGGTTTCGTTGGTCGGATTTTACGCATTTTCAATATTAGCCGACTGGATCCTACTACAAACATTTGGGCAAAATTTCAAGTCGCTAGCTTTATTTTGTCGTAAGCTATCGCTAGTTTTAAGTGTCATCTCTAGGGGAGGTAGGGGTTCCTTAGGTCGGATCTAACCCGTCTTTAATGCCAACTAACTCAATCTCACTTCAAACATTTGACAAAAATTTCAAGCTGCTGGCTTCTCTGTATCAAAAGTAATCGCTTATTCGAAGTTTCATTTGAAGGAGAGGTAGGGGTTCCTTGGGTCGGATTTTGCCTATTTTCAGTGCTCACTAATAAGACCTTACTACCAACATTCTACCAAATTTTCAACTTGCTAGTGTCATTCTAACGAAAGTTATCGTAATTAAAATAATATTTAATTTTTTGAATTTTGTAGGGGAGGTAGGCGTTCCTTTGATCTGATTATGCCCAACTTCCCAAAACCTAAGCAGCTTCTCACCCCAGAGTTACATGCCAAAAATCAGATGTCTACGTCAATTGGTTCAAGAGTTATGGACAAAAAACCTGAAAAGTAGGGTAGTACGGGGCTCTTTGTAAGAAAATTACCGTTAGTTTTCAACTGATCAATTTTATTTTTCCAGGGGAGTATAAGATTACCATCACGAGCAATCTACCAAAGCTAGAGGTTTTCATGTTTATTTAATCGGGAGTTATAAATACATTTAATTATTTTACATATGTAGGGGAGGTAGGCGTTCTCCTGGCCTGATCATGCCCATTTTCAATACCAACCAACTAGATCATACTTCCAACATCTAGTCAAAATTTCAAGGCTCTAGCTTTATTCTATCGGAAGTTATCGTGCGAACGGACAGACAGACGGACAGACGGACAGACGGACAGACAGACAGACAGACAGACAGACAGACATGGCTTAATCGAATCAGGAGGTGACCCTGATCATTTATATATATACATTGCTATACCTCCGGAGCCTCCTTTAAGGTGTTACATATTTCCGTCGTGACAAAAACAATATACCCTATACTAAAAGTCTAGGGTATAAAAATAGGTTATGATTCACTCCCAATCCAACCTAGATTCATTTTTGTTAACTATTTGGATGTGTGTGGTATTTTCGTATACCACATATTTGATATTTCAATTGCAGTGCCATTTAAATCATAAGAATCCTTGAAATTTCATAATTTAATAATTTGGTAATTTGACATTCACTTGCGATAATCACATACACTATCCAATCGATCGTCACCGATCGATCGCACGAAAATCGCACAAAAATATCGGCAGATCAAAATTGATCGGCCAATCGGTGCGATTTCCACATACACAGGCCGATCCATCGGCCGATATCGATTTCGGGCGACGGATCGGCCGATCGATCGGTGTGTGTATGGCACGTTTAAGATGACGATGACCAACTCCGTCTCTCAAGTCAGGATCCATAATAGACTTACTGATCTACTTGAAACACGCGCTAATGTGTTTGTTCATTTGGATAAAATGCGACTGACTGCCATTCGATTATAACATCGGTTCAAGAGATATTAAGATAAAGATATTTTGCGATTAAGCTTGCCGTTTTCTTCAATAAGTTTTGAGTTTTGTGCTTTTATAGCAGTTTTAAAATGATTTCTAATGTACTCGTATTTGGTAATTCTGAATCAAATGAAGCTAACGGTAAGTTGATACCATCATTATCTCAACAGATATTGGCCTCTTTTTTTTTCTTTTTTGAAATTAAATAAGCTATTTTGGCTAATAAGTTAGAAATTCGAAACTCATATCGATGGTGAAGATTCACAACCTCCTATGTCAATTTTTGAAATTTTCTTTTCCTTTTTTCTAACTTGTTTTTAAAATATTTATGCATCAATTGTTCAACCGCCTATGTTGTTATTTTCAGTGAGAAGCAGTAACATCCAGGCCCTCTATGTCAATGTTGTGTTTTATAACTTGTATAACCTCTTATTGTGAGCTGACTCCAAAAATGCCATTTTTGACATAGGAGGTTGGCTACCCTCACCATCGATATCCTGGTTTAAGGGTTATTCCTAATGTATTTATTCATTCTGGATCGAATATCTCAATACGATTATTAATTAAAAAGATATTGACATTATTTGCCCTTTTTTTATATTTAATTTATTATTTTATTTTTTAATGAGTCCGAGGTTCAAAGCTTTTATTGTAGTTTTTGGGTATTCCCATATGTATTTCGTCATTAATCTAATCAGATAAACCGCAATTCAATTCGATCATTAGTTAAAAAATATTAATCTTTTCCGATTTTTTATGGCATTATCAAATCTGCTATTTTCTTTAATAAGATCAAAATTAAAAGCTAATCTGACACACCTTTAAGGTAATTCCTAATATATTTGGTCATTCTATAATAAATCGAATAAAATCAACCGTAATGCAATACGATTATATTAGCTCAAAAGATATTCACAGTTTATCGAATTTTTTTTTTAATAAAAAACATTTTGTAATCAATAATTACCAAGTTTGAATTTTATTTGTTAGTTTTTTGATGATTTTTAATGTGTTTTGTCATTCTAAATTAAATGAAATAAATCGCAACTCCATACGATTGTTACTTAAAAAGTTATTAGCTTTTTTCCGATTTTTTTTAAATAAATAAGTTATTTTGTTCAATAATTTGAAAATTCTCGGCTTACTAGTATGTGCCATTTTTTTACGATTCCTAATGTATTTGGTCCTTCTGAATCGATTGAGACCAAGCTTAACTCGTTACCATCATTGATTCAAAAGATATTGATTTTTGTCCACTTTTTAGCTATTTCGCACCACTGTGCGTCGCTGCGATACAATCTCATACGTTTATATTGTACACATGTGACACAACGCGAAAAGAATTTGATACTTATTCCATGGGTTGGTGGTCAGCGAGTCGGACTTGTAAGCAGTTGGCCACGACGCGACTCGATTGTCAACGCCACCGACGTATTTTTAATCCTATGGTGTTGGCATGAGGGCATTTTTGGACATGAATGAAATCTAGGAAATATGGGTGTCGTCTGAATTGAAGGGATGAGGAAAATGCACTGGAGTGTTGTTGAAGGCGTTTTTAGCCCTATGGTGTTGACATGAGCGCATTATTGGACAGGAAGTGAAATACGGGTGTCGTCAGAATCGGTGTGATGAGGCGAATGGTCCAGCATGTTGAGTCCTTTTTAGAGAAACAAGAACATTCTTGGCAATGGCGTACAATAGAGGCAATATGGATGCTATATTAATAGGGGTTATTAGGCGAATGCTCTGGAGTGGTGATAGTGATGTTAAATAGAAATCGACAATGTAAATATTAGATCTATAGTTGTCCTAGTCGCTGAGATAAGTTGTAGGACTCTTGATGGTGTATCTTCACCATCTTCATGGCAAAGGAGAAGGGTTGAAAAGCAAAATCTTTAAACACACCATTCAGCAAGCGGGCACCTTTAAACATGTTCTAAAAGTTACACTTTTGAATCGGAGTGTTTTTTTTTTATTTAATTTTTTCATATGGGTGCCTTTTCAGCAAAGTGTGTACTCGGAGTGCTGTACTCAACGTCGATTTCTGAGTTGAAACATGGCCTGCAACAATGATGCAAAATTCCAATCGCCACAACCATCAAGTATAGGAAGTAGTATATAATTGAAGCAGCCCTAACAATCCAACCCATCGACCACTGAATTGATGGATGTCAACAGGCTGTCGAACGTGTCACCAGTAGGAAATACTGACAGGGTTGATGTGGCCAGCGAAAGTGGTGAAACACTCTATATAATCCCGTTAGCCTTTACTCGTGAACATTGACGAAACCACATAATCTCAGATCAAATTTGACATCATCGTGTCATCAGTATCGCAACAAAAAGTGTGCTAAGTGCAAGTCGATCCTTTGCTTCCAGATTCGTTGCTGCAACAATCTTGCAATCGTACTCAATGCTTCTCTCTGGCTTCATTAGATGGATTTATCGTCATCACATGTTTTTGGGCTGAGCTGACTTTTGTAGGCTACATGCATTGATACTGATACGATTATGATTTGTCATAAATGTAATTCTAGATGACTACAAAGATGAAAACGGATAACGAACGATCAGTTTGAGGTTTCTACATGATTGATACCATGGCTAAATCCTTGCGGTGTTATTAATCGCATAATCAATTTGTCTTGAATTTTACAAATGACTGATTTGTAAGTGTTTTCACGCAAACATACACTGGCCTGGCCACACAATAAAGAACGGACGGTGTGACGGAGGGATCAAATTGCATAGTACGAGTGTAGAATAGGACTCTATGGCCCGTTTTTTCAATGTTCTGTTCGAATTCATCGTAGAAATAAAGTGCGTGTTAGCACAATTTCATTTTCTCAATTCTGTATAGCGTTCATCCGAACGAAAACGCTAAAAGGAACCTTATCCGCCATTTAAAAAAAAAGTCCGCCACCAAACCTCCGCTTAATCTTTTATCCAAAACAAATCCCAATGCCTTAGAAGTTTATCCAAAACAAAATCCCAACATTTCACAATCGACATAGAGTTATATAGTATGTATATTGTAGAAGGAAATAAAACCACCATGTCTCTCTGAATCCTGTCAACCACGCCGACTTTCCACCTCGTCCTGTTCGCCGCCATCGCCTTCAACTGTCTCCACGATTTGCCTAATGACTCACCCTCGACCTCAACTGATCTTCTCCAGGTGTTCTAGGTCGTCCAACGAGGCGAGTTGCATCGGTTCCTTGTGGGTTCCAATCGAGGGCCTGTTTAGCAATGTTTTCCGGCCCTTTTCGAAGTGTGTGACCTATCCATTGCCACTTTCGCCTCTTTATGGAGGTGTCTATCCTGTCCTGGCCAATAATGAACAGGAGGTCGTCGTTAGAAATGACCTCCGGCCAGCGTATGTGTAGGATGCGCCGTAGACACTGGTTCACGAAAGTTTCCAATCTAGTTGTTATCGCCCTAGTTACCTTACAAGTTGAACAGCAATAAAGAAGCGCAGATTTTACATTGGTTTCGGAGATCCTGAGTTCGTTACTTCTGAAGATGTTGTTGTTTTGCCAGAAAAGAGTCAAACTGAAAAAAGCTACCCGAGCCTTATTGATGCGAGACAGTACATCAGCATTTGCTCCACTATCTGCTGTAACTACACTTCCGATTTAGAAAAAATTGTCCACTTTTTCCACCGTCTGCCCCGAAACACAAATTTCGCTCTGTCTTCCTGGATCCAAGCTCAAGTACTTAGTTTTGGCAGCATTGATTGCCACTTTCGCGGTGCAGGACATCCGTCATTTGAACTAGATGATCCGATATATTTGAGAGAAGGCAAATATTGTCAGCGTAATCCAGGCGTTGAAGGTACTCAAACAGGTTCCATCTGATACCTTTGCTCTGGTGTTCATGAAGCGCACTGCAGAGTACGTCGTTAATATCAAATCAAAAACAATATAAGTAACAAAATGCAGCCTTGTCTCACTCCGCTATGTACCTCGAAAGGATCTGAAGCTTACCCTTGTGTAAGACGTGACATTGGGCTTCGCTATAGGACTACTTGATGATGGACATGATTTTATCTGGGATACTTCTCCTATGTAAAGCCTTCCAGATGTATTCCCGGTCAACGCTGTCAAACGCCTTTTCGAAATCGATGAACATGGGAGGTAATGGGGATCTCTTTACTCTGCGGATTGTTCAATAATAATTCGGAGGGTGTTGATGTGATGTGATTGTCGCTACATGGAAAGCCCTCGTGAAAAACAGCCTGTTCAGCGCTCAGTGTGCGGTCAACTGTATGCTTGATCCGGTTTAAGAATATTTTTGCCATCAGTTTGGAGACTGCGGGGAGGAGGCAAATTCCACGCCAATTATTACAATCCTTCAGGTTACCTTTCTTCGGGATCTTAATAATGACGCCCTTCTTCCATTCTTTAGGGAGAGTTTCAATTTCCCGACTTTCTTGGATAAAGGGTAGAAGAATATCCGCAGTACCGCTGATATCCGCCTTAAAGAGTTCCACCGGAATTCCATCTATCCCCTGGGCTTTACCCGCTTCCATCGATTTAATAACCACAGTTAATTCCTGTTTAGATGGTGGGCTGGTATCAACTCTGGCTATTTGCGGAATATTTTCTACTTCTAGTGAAGATGAGCTCAAATGTCCAAAGGTGTTGTTGAGGACCTCAATGAAGTACTCTCTTCACCATCGCAGTTGGTCTTCATCAGTGACCAGTAGGGACCCGTCTTTATCTTTCACGGGATGTTCAGTTGTAAAAGATTTGCCAGTTAATGGCTTGATAAGTTTGTAAAGGGTTCCACTGTCACCACGGTAAGCCGCTTCCTCTGCTTTCTCCGCTAATGCATTGATGTTGTTGTGATTGTCCAGCACCATCTAGATATACAGGCCTGCGCTCAGCTGATTTTGACGGCTAAATTACGCAATTATTTCCTAATGACGCCATAGTATCCACAATCCAGTGGTCGGCGACTGATAGCGGCGAGTCCCCGGTATTTGTGCGTTCCATATTTAGTTTTCGTTTTCTGCGTTCAGTGTTTATTTGTTAGTAAAATTTCATCTAGTGATCCGGAAAACAAACACGTGCGCGACGAAAGTGTGTCGTACGGTCAAAATATGTATTTTGTCAAGTGTGAACTGTTCCACGACACTCTGCGACTGATCCCCGGGGCTGCGGCTTCGACCAAATTGCTGCAACTGCAAGTGTCCAGAAAGTGTGTTTTTAGAGGACTAAAATGCCGTCTGACGCAATTCCAATTGTAAACAAATGTCGTGCCGGAGACATCGTCGTGTGGAATAATCACGACTTATAGATGGATCTTTAAGCTTTTGTACATTAAAACGTGGCAAGACTCTTGCATTTTGAGGACGATGGAACGCTGCTGTTCGTAAGTACACTTTTGCGACAACTAGTTGGTGATCGCTGCCAATATCAACAACCCGCTTCGACCTGACGTCTAACAGATCCTCCATGTCTTGGAAATGGCTATATGGTCAATCTAGTTCTCTGTTCTGCCATCCGGAGAAACCCAGGTTGTTAAATGGAATCGTTTGTGCTTGAACAAAGTACCACCGATGACGAGCTGTCGAGAGTTGCAAAACTCCACGAACATTTTGGTTCCTGTTGCCTAAACCATGATTGCCCATTAGGTGTTCCAAACCAAGGTTTTCAGACCCGACTTCGGCATTGAGATCCCCGATAATAATTTTTATGTCACCTTTGGGAGCCTTGTCGAAGGTGTCGCCGAGTCGTTTTTTTAGAGGACAAAAATGCCGTCTGACGCAATTCCAATTGTAAACATCGTCGTGTGCAGTCACTGCCTTGGCAGGGAATTAATGACATAAAATTGACGTCAATAGAAGTCGAATTCACCACGATCAGCTGAGCGGAGGCCTGTATTTTTTAATGGCAATGGTGGAAGACAACGAAGCGAAGACAGAAACCGAAGAGACGTGTTAAGATAAGTTTTGTAGCATAGAAAGCCGCCACCATAGTAAGTCCTTCTTTTTGAATTGGAGAATATTTACTAGTTAGGTTTTTAGGTGTGTTTAATTTATAGTTTGTAAGAGCGAACACGGAAATAATAGTGTAGTGAAATTCAAGCGAGAGTTTTTATCTCAAAATTGTACTGGTGTGAAGTGCCTTCTGGGGTTGTAGAGAATATTGTTACACAGTGGAATTCATGCATAAGAGGACGTATTCGTACTTGGCGTCCTTCCTCAGCCGAAACGGTCGATACTTAAGCCTGCCGCATCTTGGACGTAGACAGGGCACCTCGCGCCGCGCGCACATGGGATTGATGTTGTAACAATTGTCAAAATCTGATTTTACAACAACAATGCCATGTGCGCGCTGCGCGAGCTGCCCTACCAACGTCCAAGATGCGGCCGGCCTTAAGTACATGGCGCCCACGTTGAGAAGTCGGCCGACCATTCCACCGCTTTATTTCAAGTGTAATATACTGTCAAATGAATATGTTTTAACTGAAATGCCCGTCCATAGGTCAGAGAGATGTTGACTCATTCCCCTTATACTTCACCCATGAGCAAAATTACTTCATTTCTCCCGGACAAATTTATTTCCTTTTAATCTCTTTTTTCTGAGGCAATCGGTTATAAAGTTTACAATACAATTTCAATTTCGTATGAGAAAATGGAAATATTTATCGGACAGTTTATCGCTTGAATAAGTTCATGTCCCTGTTAGTTATCGGGCAGTTTAACAAGACATTGAGAAAACGGGCCTAGATCCGGTTAGAGGCGATCAAGCAAGCAGACTACTGTTTAGATTGAATATTGGGAAAATGCTGAAAATTCGTTAAAAGTGGGAATTGGAGTAGAAGCAAATCAAAAATGAAAGTATTCCCTGTTCGTTCCCCTTGTTAGTTCCAAGAAGTAATATAGGGTACGAAGTTTAGGTTAATGGTCAGTATCATAGTCTTCCCGCATTTATTCCATTAATTCTCATCAAATCAATGTACTCATTCGGAGAAAAGTAACTGTCGGCAAATGCTCGTGGCAGGAATTGAACTCTCGCTTGGTAAACCGGTACACTACTTATCGGAAATATGCATCATGGTATCCAAATCCAAAAAAACTCAGGCTACTTTGACACATCCAACTTTATTCTGAGTCTGTTCATCACATTTACAATACAAGCTACAAAACAGTGGGTTTCCTACTCCACCATTCCCGTAACCTCTGGCACCAAACTATCCACTGACTTCTCAGATATTTTCGACGTTACGTTGTCCTCATTTTCAGATGTCTCAACAATGTTGGACGACAAAATGTCATCGGTTTTTGTCACTTGTCCGCCAGCTTCTGTTCCCATATTGGTCTCGATTGACCCACCCAACCTGAGCTTGCCCTTCTTGGGATTCGGAGGGAAACGACAAATACTATCCAAAATGAAGGTCATATTTTCCTTGAAGCGGGCATACTCGAAGGATGCATTTTTCACAGCGCTTGAACACTTCTCGTTCCCTTCAAATCCGTTTTGTTTTAATCGATGCAGCGACGGCGCCGATAATTCCTCCCAGCTCTGAAATATTTTTGAGGACATGAAAAAGGATTGTTATTGATTTTTACTGGGAAAAAGAAGAAAATACCTCCTTGCTCCAATCTTCAATGGGGTAGGCGAGGACTGGGAGAATTTTTTCCACAACTTTTTCATCGATGCTACAGTTACTTATGATGAGACGAACTAATGCTATGACACAGCTCAAATCATTGGCAGCTCTGAAAATGTTAAAAGGATTTGGTAAAAATCCATGTCCTTGTTTCTTAAATCCCGTAATCGTAAGCGTAGTCCATTACGACTAAGACAAAAATTGACAACTAACACTCACTCACACTCGATGAATTAGATAAAACGTAGATCGTACTCCATCGTTTCCATCCGTACGCATAGGCGCCGACTATGGCACTTTTTACCCCCCTCCAAATATAGGGGGGAGGGGGGGGGCAAAGGAGCAGGGGCAGAGGACCCAAAAGACTGCCTGGACATGCTACTGGAAGCCCACTTTCCGGAATCAGCTAACCAAGCACGCTTGGATGAACAACCGAGCATGGAAGTAACAGACGAGGTAAGAATTGAGTGGGCAATACGCACATTCAAACCCTTCAAAGCCACAGGGATCGATGGAATTTCGGTAGTCATGCTCCAAAGAGCAGACAGGTTCATTATCGCGCTCGGTGACTGTGGTCGTTCGTTCACCGCTCTACGATACTAATCTAGAGTTCGGAGTTCAAATCTCGGCGCGATCAAAAACTGTCTGTGAGTACTAATAGAACTCTCACAGTGCTCCAATCTTGTCAGTATAAAGACGGCACAGATAGGAGGTTCATGCTAGCAACTGCACTTCCGAAAAGTAGATATGCTATCGAAACATTAACAAGGCATAGAAATGCTAAAGATGTTGACGCGCCCATGAATTGATAAGGCCCGCGCAGCCCTCTTTGCGTGTCGGTCGGCTCACTCCAGTACATGGGACCTCAAACCTCACACGGCCTATTACATATTTACATGCGTAGTGAGACCTGCACTTCTGTATGGAGGGGTCGTTTGGTAGAAAGCTACCGAGAACAAAACCAATGTCGAGGAACTAACTAGGTTGCAGCGAATAGTCTGCATATGTATTACAGGTGCCCTGAGAATCACACCAACGGCTGGGCTAGAAATGATCCTGGGGTTTATGCCCTTGGGCCGGGTCATCTGCAGAACTGTATGCTTAGCAGCAATACTCGCTAAAAGTTCTGGCTTGTGGCACGATTCAATAGAATGCCACTTTTGTATGCTGATAGTGATAACATATCAGAGAAAATACGGTCTCGATCTTGAGGATACGAATCACATGACCAAACAAAAATAACCCCGAAAGGAACTTCGAAGTGGAGTTCCCTACAAGGAGAAACTATAGGAGAGCAAAAAAGTCAGAAACAACATCAACAGTGGCGTCCTGATTTATACGGGATGGTTCAAAGACTGACATTGGAGTAGGCTCAGGCATCTACTCGCCGGATCTGAGCCTGAGCCAGTGGTTCAGACTGGTGAACCACGCGACCGTATTCCAGTCGGAGTTACATGCTGTTCGCATGGCGGTAGAGTCCATTCAAGGAACTTCAACGAGGATGACGACGATTTGCGTCGATAGTAGAGCGGTTATTCTGGCTCTAGCGTCATACTGATGCTCTTCGAGAACTGTAAATGTATGCAGAGAGGCTGTCGAAATAAAGGCTTAACATACTCCTATAAGGAATATGTGGGCGCCCGGTAAGAACCGACGAACTAGCAAAGAGAGGTTCAGAAGCCGTGAACAGCCGACCGGCTATGCCACGGTCATTCGCGGACATCGCAAACGAAATAAATGGAATCATATCGGCTAAACTACAATCTGACTGGACAAACAGAACGAATTGTAGAGTAACCAGGACCTTGTGTCTATTACTTGATCTGAGCAAGAGCAGGATGTTGCTCAAACTCAAAAGAAATAGGCTTAGAGTGACGGTAGGTCAACTCACAGGACGCTGCCTTACCGTATCTCACGCGAAAAGATTGGGACTTACCTCCAGCAATTTATGCGAGATGGATGAGGACACCATCGAGCACACTTTGTGTGAGTGTCCAGCTCTTAATTGGAAACGCTTCAACATATTAGGTGCTCACAGCTTTCAAAAGCTAGCATAGGTGGCAAATATCGTCTCGTTGAATCAGCTGATTCAATTTAGCAGCAGCTCTAATTAGCTAGCGGAGGATGGCAAATGAGCGCAAATCGGAAGCCTAACCCGTAACACTCTAACCTAACCTAGGGCTCATAACGAAAGAAAACTCCCAACTTAAAGAGCCATGAATCCCCAAACCCGTGTGAAATTAATGCGAACCATATGCTGTATTACCCCGGCCAGACACTGTCGACCACAAACCCGAACATGGCTCAAGTGGACCTTTTTCTTCAAATTTTGAATGCATGAACGGTGTGTGTCTCGGGCCATTCGGAGGACACTTGTACCATGTTCGAGTTTGTTTTCGAAAGTCTGTTGCGACACTTAAGTATTACAACACGTCCTTTATTTTGGTTATGATTCCTCAAGATGCTATTAAATTATAATCGACCTTTTGTGCTAACTATTATGATCTTAAAGGCCGAAATATTCGAACAATGATAACTTCACGCCGCGCCGCTTGCAATGGCTAATGAACACGGCAGCGGCATTTGACGCAAGATTTCAGCGTAAAATCGTGACGTTATCACTTTGTCTTGACCTTAAGAAGTGGACGAATATTTGTCCGCCTTAAGACGTCGACTTTTTTAGTTAGGCCTATTAGGCCTTCGTGGACCCATCATCAGTCAATTTGGTTTAACTGAAGAAGATATAAATTCCCCGAAGGGGACCCGAAAAATGTTCATCGGTTTTGCGCACTAATGCAAGGTACTTTTCATCAGACGCCTCCGCATCATACCTCGAATTAGTGTGAGAGATGTGACCGAGAACGACCTGGCTGATATTGTTTTGCCTTATATAGGCCGACCAACAGAACATGTGTAGGAATCATATCTTATCAAAAAAGCTTTCATTGATATTGAGCTTAAAGATATGATATGATCCTGGCTAGCTGCCAGAGGCATCAAAACGCAGATATTTTTTCGGGTGGCAGCCATCGATGCCATACAACTTATGTGGCTCTTAACATGCCGCCATCCTTGTCGTATATGTTAATTGTTATTTCCTTCAAGAAAGCATCCGTTTACTGTGAAAATGTCATCGCAAAAAGTTTACACAACAAGCTAATCCGACAGTCATTTAAAAATGTATGAAAAATTTTTGTGTACCATCTGGGTCAGGGAATGTGTTCCGAAGACTATCCCTCCGACGACATGATAACGCCTCACAGTCACAGAGAATGTCAGTTGACGTTTCGTCCACACCCTTACAGAACCTACAGCCGCTGTCCTCCAGTAAGCTCATGGTGTTCAGATGCGAATGTCCTGTGAGAAAACCACAAATGGCACTGACCTTATTTCGGTTTAGCTGCAGCAGTTCTGAAGATTTGCTACTTGAGTAGTTCGAAATAAACAGCTTGAGCTGCCTTAGACGTGGGAGGCATACCCAGATAGCTACAGCTGCTGTCCACTTACTTCGGGCCATAATGGCCGCCTCTGACCGGCTGCAAGACCGGCCGCACATTGCGTCGTAGGCAGGGCAGCCCGCGGAGCGTGCACATGGCATTGTTGTTGTAAAATTTGATTTTGACAAATCTTACAACAACAGTACCATGTGCGCACTGCGCGAGCGCCCTGCCTACGCCGCAAGATACGGCCGGCCTAAAGGTTGCGATACTTTCATTATGGTAAATTCCGGTTACTTAGTTGACAATGCCCGGCTATATAGCGTACCAACTTAGGTAAATTTTAATCTAGTAGCTGAAAATGCGGCGCGAAAAAGTGTGGCCCAAAATTTACCTTCGCTTGTCCTCTCGCAATTGTACTAATAGATCTCCTTCTGAAATTAGTTCATCATAAGTTGTATCAATCAACATGACGATACCATCAATTTCGTCGCCTTCATTTTTCGATTGTAGACATCGTTGAAATAGCTTGAATTGATTCCACAGCGCGTCCATGTACGTCTAATGGCGAAGAAAAAAGAAAAAAAAAAATCATGAACTTTCTCATTAAACATTTGCATATAAATCCCTCGAGGAAATAAAATAAATATAAATAAAATAAATAAATATTGGCTTCTGGTTTCGTCTATTGCAATGAACCAAATTTAACGTTTGTTTTCTTTTCCCGTAGCGAAAATAAAATAAAAGAATTGTTGCAAAAAAATTGGGGAAAGCAACACACTTTATAAAACGGTTGTAGAAAATAAAACGCACCCAAACGAGAAATGACACCCTTAGTAAAAAAAAGGGTTGTCATGAAAACGTACCCGGGAACAAGAAAGTTGGACGTTGCTGAAGAAAACAATTGAAAAAAAGGTTATCGTGAAAAAGCAACCGAAAACAACACAACTGAAAAATGGTTGTACGAAAACGACAACCGATAGCGACACACTTGAAGAATCTGTTGTTGAAAAAGTGTGAATGTCAAAATTGAAAAATTGGATGGCGGAAAAAATGCAGTTGAAAATTACACATTTGGAAATACCTATACAATAAATAAATATAAACAAAACAATAAATAAATAAAAACAAAACAAACAATACAATAAATAGAAAAAACAAGCTAGCCTTGGGCTAGCTTGCCTTCGTTGTGACTTATGGTGTATTTGCCACTTTGAAATTAGTAGTAAAACTTGTTCCGATTTCACTGTTCCTATGAGAGGTATATGAAATAGAAGCCTAAGGCCTTAGTAGCCAGTGCTTTAATTTAAGTAGTATATAACACTAGTTTGTTATATTCTTCTGTAATAAATAAATAAAATATGAAATAGTGAGCCGATTTTAACCAAATCTTAGAACGTAGTTTGGCAGTCAATGATTGAATAATATGAAATTTCGTAAAGATATCTTTAGAAATAAAAAAGGTTTTCTAACAAAAATTTGCTTTTGGAACGGTCGTTCCTATGACAGCTATCTGATAGAGTAGTCCAATTTCAACCAGATTCGGGGGTATGATTTGACTAAAGCTATTATTGATTGGTGTGAAATTTGAAAAAGATATCTTTAGAAATAAAAAGTTTTTCTCACAAAGACGAATTTTTGAACCGTATGACGTAGTAATCCGATTCCGTTGGTTCCGACCTTAGAACATAGAACCATGGAATGAGCTTGTATTGTATGTTTCTGGCTCCAACATTTGGCGAATAAGTCGACAGTCAGCCTACTCGGTTGTTGTTTGATATTGACATACATATGTTGACTGTTCTGTCGAATTGTGCATGAATAAAAGTCAGTTCTTGTCAGATTATCGACAGTCAGCCTACTCAGTTGGCGTTTCGGTATTGACATAATGTTGACCGCACTGTCGAATTGTGCATAAGCAAACGTCAATTTTTGTCAATATTTAAATTTCATAATTTCTAAACGGTCTACTGAGTTAGCTGACTGTCGACCACATGTCGACTTAGTACCCAGATTTTGGAGCCACTGTTTCTATGGAGACATATAGGACAAGCTCATTCCATGGGTATATATTCAAAGGTTCCGACATATATACAGCGTGCAGTAGAAAGAAGGCTTTGTGCGAAATTTCAGCTCGATAGCTTTAAAGCTGAGGGACTAGTTTGCATAGAAACAGACGGACAGACAGACAGACGGACAAAGCTTAATCGACTCGTCTCATCATACTGACCAAGAATATATATAGTTTGCAAACTTCATGACAAAGTTAATATACCCTATCACATCCGTGAAGGGTATGAAAACAGGCCGAAGCATATATACCCTAGAGGCCTAGACTGTACATATACCAAAAGTACAAATTGGTAACGACCATATGCATTAAAAGTGAGTTTCCCATATGGTCAGTTTTAACTGTGTGTGTGAATCCAATGAGACGTTTCATCGTTCATCCATTCGGATGTTATATATGAATATTTGAACTAACATTTACAGGGGAGGTTGGCGTTCATTCAGTAGGATCTTGCCCAATCTCAAAATCAACCAACTAGATTCCACTACAAACATTTGACCAAAAGTTTGTTACTAGATTCATTTTATCGAAAGAAATTGCTTATTATAAGTTTCATTTGTAGGGGAGGTAGGGGTTCCTTTGGTCAGATCTTCCGCATTTGCAACAGTAGCTAACTAGATCCAAGTTCAAACATTTGTCCAAACTTTCAAGTCGCTAGCTTCATTCTATTGAAAGTTATTGCTTATTTTATGTTTTATTTGTAAGGGAGGCAGGGGTTTCTTTGGTCAGATCTTACCCATTTTCAGTAACAACTACCTAGATCTTATTATCAACATCTGACCAAATGTTCAACTTGCTAGCTTTATCCAGTCGAAAGTTATTGTAATTAAAGGAATATTTAATTTTTTGACATTTGTAGGGGAGGTAGGCATTCTTTTGGCCTGATTATGCACATCTTAATCAAGCAGCTTCTCATCCGAAGTTTACGTAAGTACCAAAAATCCCTGCGTCGATTGGTTGAAGAGATATAGACAAAAACCCTGAAAAGTACTGTAATGTAAGGGTTTGTAAGAAAACTACCGTTATTTTCCATCTGATCAATCTAATTTTTACAGAAGAGTACAAAGTGACCCTTTCGAGTCATCTGCCAAAGTTAGATATTTTCACGTTGATTCAATCTAGAGTTATAGATACATTTAATTATTTTGAATATGTAGGGGAGACAGGCGCTCCCTTGGCCGAAAATTATCGTGATAACGGACAGACAGACGGACAGACAGACAGACATGGTTAATTCGAATCATCATTTGTGACAAAAACAATATAACTTTTACCTTATAAGGTCCAGGGTATTATAAAAAAAAATTATAGATAAAACGACTCTAGGATTTTTTTTTTTTTTTTGTAATGAATTATCGAATTTTATCACTTATGGCGAAAATAAAAAAAACGTTTCGGGTCGATTGATGGAAAAATAACTCATCATCATCATCGTGGCGCGACAGCCCGACGTCGGGCCTTGGCCGCCTGGATCATTATCCTCCAATTATCTCGGTCACGTGACCGCGTCCTCCAATTTTGGGAGCCCAGCAGCTGCGCGGCGTCCACACCTACTGAGCTCTCCCAACGAGATCTCGGTCGTCCTCGCAGTCTCGCTCCGTCGACTCGTTCTGCATTCATTACTCTCTTAGGCATGCGATCATCGTCCATTCTTTGTACATGCCCTGCCCATTGAAGTCGTTGTAGTTTGACGATTTTCGAGACTTGCAGCTCATCGTAGATTTCATACAACTCATGGTTGTACCGGATGCGCCATCCATCTCGATCGCAAACAGCCCCGAAAATTCGCCGTAGAACCTTACGTTCAAAAGTGTCTAGCATGTTTTCGGAGGCTTGAGTTAGGGTCCATGCTTCGCAGCCATAGCATAGCATAGCGTATAATGGTTTTGTACACGCGGAGCTTCGTGTTTCTGTGCACATGTTTCGATTTCATTATGGGGAGAACCGAGAAAAAAGTCTTATTAGCTAACTGTATCCGTCGCTTGATTTCGTCAGTTTCGTTGGCGTCCCTTGACAGGTTGCAACCCAGGTAAATGAAGTTGTTCACGAACTCGATGTTGAGGTACCCCACATTGATGCTCGGTTGTGCAGGTGTCCTTGTCGTCAATTGCATCATTATTTTAGTTTTACCCTCGTTAATACGTAATCCAACTTCCTTTGCAGCGGTATCGAGCGTATGCAGAAGTTCTTCTGCGTCAGCCAATCTTCGGGACATGATGTTGATGTCGTCGGCGTACGCTGCCAATTGTGTCGACTTGATGAGTAGCGTCTTGCTGTTGTCCATATTCATGGCCCGAATAACGTATTCCAGTGCTAGGTTGAAGAGCGTCGGTGCCAGTCCGTCGCCCTGTTTCAAACCAGTGCGTGTTTCAAATAGATCAGTAAGTCTATTCTGGATCCTGACTTGTGAGACGGAGTTGGTCATCGTCATCTTTGTCAATCGCACTAATTTTGCTGGTATACCAAATTGCAGCATGATGTTGTACAGTACTCCACGATCGATACTGTCGTATGCCTGCTTGAAGTCGACAAAGATTTGGTATACGTTTACGTTGTATTCCCAGCACCTCTGGAGTATCAGTTTGACTGAGAAGAGCTGATCGGTTGTGGAGCGACCAGGTCTGAAACCGCTTTGATATTCGCCAATGACTCGTTCTGCGTACGGTTTTATTCTATTTTCCAGAATTTTCGTCAAAATTTTATAGGACGTACAAACTAGTGAGATGCCCCTGTAATTCTCACACCGCAGTTTATCTCCCTTTTTATGAATTGGACAGATGATGCTTCTGCGCCAATCGTCTGGGATCTCCTCGTTCTCCCACACTCGCAGGAGTAATTGATGTATGGCATCAACTAGACTCGTTCCACCGAATCTTAGCAGTTCAGCTGGAATCTCGTCAGCGCCCGGCGCTTTATTTCGTTTTAGTGACCGCAACGCGAGATCAACTTCCTCTACTGTCGGGGGTTGAATGGGTGGGCCTAGATCAACAATATCGTCGAGAGCTTCCTGTGTGGGGATGTTAGATGGTCGGTTTAGAAGCTCTTCAAAATAAGAGGCCCATCGTTTGTTAATACCATCGGTGTCGCTGATGATGTTTCCATCCTTGTCCTTACAAAGGCTAGTCTTGGGTTGGTAGCCGTTCTTAATTGTATTTACTAGTTTGTA
Source organism: Chloromyia formosa (assembly GCA_964017055.1). Taxonomy (NCBI): domain Eukaryota; kingdom Metazoa; phylum Arthropoda; class Insecta; order Diptera; family Stratiomyidae; genus Chloromyia; species Chloromyia formosa. Next base: position 43,988,383 of record OZ024818.1, on the reverse strand, counting down.
CGCTTGTCTGGTGTTCCTATTAGCTAAGTTTTCGTTTATGTTCAGCAACTGCTCGTCAAAGTATTTACGTTTCTTACGTCTAATTATTCTATTCGATATTCGCCGTAGCTCGTCATATTTTTCTCTTCTGGCTCTGGTTCCTCGTTGAATCCATTGTCTGTAGGCCTCGTTTTTCGCGTCAAGTGAATTTTTGCATTCTTCGTCGAACCAGTCATTTCGCGCTCGCCGGGCTTTATATCCCACGACCTTCTCTGCGACATCCTTGATGGTACCCTTGAGTTCTTCCCAGAACCCATGGACGCCTGTGTTGCTGATGTTGTGTAGCATAGGTGATAGTTTTTCCTCAAGGGCAGTAGTATACGCCACCGCTGTAGCATCACTCAAGAGCTTATCAACCGCAAAGATTTTAGGAGGGCTGATTCTTGACTGGTGCACTGAGGAAATTCTACATCTGTAGGACGTCTTCACCAAGTGATGATCTGAGTCGCAGTTTGCTCCTCGATAGGAGCGGACATCCATGACACTAGACGCCCATCTCCTGCAAATGAGGACGTGGTCAATTTGGTTGACGGTATGTGCGTCTGGAGAATTCCAGGTCTGCTTGTGAATGCGTCGATGCGGGAAACACGTAGAGCTTACGACTAGATTCCTGCTGCAGGCGAAGTCGATAAGTCGCTGGCCGTTATCGTTACATTCTTCATGGAGGCTGTGGCCTCCAGAGGTCCCCCGATGCCAACTTTCATTCCCGACTTTCGCGTTAAAGTCTCCCAGCAGCAATTTGACGTCGTTTGTTGGAAGTGAGTCGAAGAGAGTTTCAAGGCGGGCGTAGAACTCGTCTTTTACTGCGTCTTCTTTAACTTCAGTGGGGGCATGCACATTGATGAGCCAGAGATTGAAGAATCGAGTCTTGATGCGAATCGCACACAGCCGTTCATTTATGGGTTTGAAGTCAGTAATATGCGGTTTGAGGTGGTTGTTCACTATAAATGCTACTCCAAACTCCTTGCGGCCCGATGGTTTGCCACTTGTAAAAATTGTGTGCGATTTCTTGTCATTAATCTCGCTGCCAAGCCAATTTGTTTCCTGGACTGCAGTAATGCTCAGTTTGTACTTTTCGACCTGTTGAAGGAGGGCCTTCTCGGCCCCCGGTTTGTTCAGGGAGCGTACATTCCAGGATCCGAAAGAATAATCCTTTATTCGTTTGCGTGGTCGTCGTTGTTGATCCGTCCAATCCGAGGCTTTTGTTCCAGGTTTCTTGACATGGAGTGGTTTTTACAAGGACGAGTTGTCAGCACGTCGCTTAACCCCATTCAGGGGATGGCCTCGGAGATAGCTGCTTCAGATGGTTTAATAAACGTGCTGAAGCCCACACAACTATGTAGCAGGTCCAACTACGCAAGTCATTCCATCCTACTAGACCTGAGACGCTTAGGTGTTCGTCAGCCATTCAGGCTACAGCTATCTGCCTTTTCCAAACTGTCTTATCGCTAAGACATTGGCCGTCAGCGAATTGATACACTGCCGTTACCAGGGGGCGCCCACGCGGAGGACTATGGAAAAGGTCTTTGCCCCCCAAAAAATAAAATAATAAAAATAACTCATATTTCACGATTATATGAGGAAGGCAATGAAAGCCGTGATCCATAAGACTAGGTCAAGTCTTACGGACCACGGCTCTCATGGCCTACTCTAAACATTAGAAATGAACTATGAGTTAATTTTTAATCAATCGATCCGAAAAATTCAGCACAACAAGGGTATCTTAGTCCGCCAACCCCACAAAGTCCTTGTTAAGTAAAATTAATCCATGCCTACTTACGGTCTTCTCTTTTATATCCTGTTGAATCTCGTAATGGTAGAGAATACGTCTCATAACTTCGTCAACAGGAATATTTGGATTGCAACTAATCGCCTTTCTTTTGCTCTTCTTGGCGTCACGCTTCTCATTTGAATTCAAACTCTCACATTGATAAATGATGATTTCCAGAACAGATGCAATGGCTTCCACGGTGTTTGATTGAATCCTGTAAATTAAGGAAGAGAAATAAACGTTTAAGGTGGACACACACATGCGTCCAAAATTCAATTTTTCCCGCGTCCAATCCAAAATTTCCCCGGTCGATGTATGGGTTCGACAGGGAAATTTTGGATTCGCCCGGAGAAAATTTGTACTTTGGACGCAAGTGTGTGTCGGGCTTAACTCTACGCCGATAAACACTAAAGCAAAGCGCATCCTGACAATAAAGGCCGAGATGCGCACCAAGGCAGCCGTAATGCCGTCCGTTACCCTGGGCTTGCGGCCTATTCTGCGACGATACCGAATACCCTCCCCTAGCACATTTCATGTAACAGCTGATGCTCACTTCACTTGAATTTCACATTTCACAACGAAAAGTAACGACTCTTCTTGTAAAACTTTTGGTGTGGTGGAAAAGTTTTTTGTTCAGTTAAAGACTCCTTTGTTAATCCCCAGCATTGACAAAGGTAACATTTGATTATTTCTCCACATTACTAATTTGCCTTAACCCCTAATGGGGCATAGCGTCAACCACTCCTGTGCGCCATCGCACTATGTTCTGGGCAATGGGGCGCAACTCCCCTGCACGACTTACCCAGCGCCTTACACTCTTTTGCCACAGATCGAAGCCATGTGATTTTAGGACCCCCTCTTGGTCGGCCTTGGTTGGAAATGGGGTTCCATCATGGTATGTAAGGCAATGCAGTTATCATCTTTCCGTAATGTGTGACCTCACTCTTCGATGAGTATCCGAGTGGAAACGAATTATCTGTGAGCAAGCGGAGCAGAACCTGAGACGCCCATATTGAGTGTTTGTTTGAGTTTATAGGCCATTTTCTCATCAAGGATTATGAAGATGAATAAGAATCGAGTTCCTTCAAAAGATCCCATTCCACTTACCTGTATCGATTGCTACTCTTAGCCGCCAATATTATAACCACACTACCACTCTGCAAGCATTGCAAAGCAATCGAATTCGTTGCATCCGCTTCCGCGTTCTCATCATCCTCCGCCTTGCCGAACCATTCGCTGAATTTCGGAGCCGATAACTTGTCCGACAAACTTAAAGATACACTCACTTTATTCGCCGAATGACTTCGCAGGGGAATCACTCGATAAAACAGGGTTGGTGGCAAAAAGCAAAATTTCGTTATAATTCTCGGAATGCTATGCTTATTGATAAAGGAAATGATAATCTCCACTCGTGTGCTGTAAATGTGAATCTTATCCGAAACCCTGAAAGTGGACTCAATTCGTCCCGATGTACCTATCGCTATATCATTATAAGTGACTACTGGTTCCAAGCAAACAACATCCTCGGCCGTATTGAATGTAAACTGAAGCTGATCCAAATTAATGTTGGCCTTAAAACTTATCACCATCGAGCCGATGCGAACGTTATTCTCATCTTCCTGAACTGCTCTTGACACTTGTATATCAACATCAATGTCCTGGCTTGCTTGCGCGTTAATCACATTCATGTCAGCCACATCGATACTTCGTTTAATCTCATTCTCCAGGCTCACCAGTTCCTCGTGAGCTTTATCAAAATCTAGGTCTTCAGCATTGATCGTTGGCACTTGGAACACGTACGGTTCGGATCCCAGGAAACCGATTTGAATGAGCCCTGTCGGTTGAAGCATGCACAGTGCACCGGGCAACGAGCTTAGATTGGATCGTAGAATAGCGATAGGAGTGGCTTCCAATTGTGCGGCCCAAATAAGTGTGGCATTCTCGTAGATGAATAGTTGGCCGCTGTCCGAAACCACGGCGGTGATTAGGCGGGCGTTGGGCTCTGAAAACGCCATATCCTTGTATTATCCTTCAAATTATTGTGACCAGATTTACTACTATAGCAACTCACCCCAATACCATCCGATTATAAACGAATGAAAACATACCGGGGTGTAGTCTAGTTTTTTGATGAAAATCACCTTTCCATCGTCGGAAATACTTATCAGGTTGCATTCGCCGAGGATCATTATTTGGGTCCTAGTGCTGAAAGGTAATTGGAAGTGGTTTAGTGTTGATGCAGGAAAGAACAGTGGCTATGGTACTTACTTCGTGACTCTCACCGGAATGATCTGTAGTGGAAACTCCCCAATGCATAGTGACCACGTAGGAGTCACCATTATATCAGATCCTGCTTCTGACAAATCCTTGTAGCTAAGAATGGAGTCAAGGAGAGGTAAACGTTTCAATCGAGCTCTTAGCTTCACTCCTGGACATAGTCTTTCAGCCCCTCTCAACATCAAACTTACCCGAAACTTTCCACTTCCCAAATCGAATTGACCCTTACAAAAGCATCACTCTTCGCATCATACACTGTCGGGGAGGGTATTGAAAATTCCCCAGCCAAATTACGGCTATAACTGATTCCGTCCTGTTCGAAGAAGGTCAAACTGCCGTCGATATGCGTAATACATAGGAACTCCCTGCCTTTGACTCCGCCAAACGGACCTTTGCAGATGGAATAATTACACTTGGGCAGTCTGTGCTCAACATTGAGGTGTAGTGTTGATTGCGTACCACACTCCGTCATTCCTAGTGAATGTGTTAAACTATAGATGGCCACACTGAGCGGATGCAATACGGCCAACTGTGTGTAGTCATCGCCCTTCTTCGATGAGCTGCGAAACGGAGACCTACTACACAAACAGGTTCTTTAAGGGCAATTTCGAACTCCACTCACCTTCCAAACTTTCCAGCAACTATGCCCAGAATCGGTGAATTCAATTTGGTCTCTAGTACTAAATCGGTTGGTGAAAATCCACTGAAATGACCCTCCTCCGTAGGCTCGGAAACAGGATAGAAAATGCTCAAGAGACCGGTATGAGATCCTATCACGATATAGTCCTTTTCGTTCTCCTGCAGTCCCAGACGACAAGCCAGAAACGTATGCGAATCGTAATTTTCCGTAAGGTCCGAACATTGTGCTGACCACCAATTGCAAATACGAAACAGCGACATTTTCTTTACTACACGACGGGAATGTTGTCCTTAACAAACTGATTGAAGGCAATATTGAATGTTTTCGCTATCGTCGCCATGGTAATGACGAACATGAGTGTGGGGGGAAGGATTCATTTTGGCTTGTCTCTTCATACCTGTTGCATTCTCTTATTATAATTTCAGGTGAGTTGTCATCGCAGCTAAATGAGAAGCGCTGGATGTGGGTTCCAAAGGAACATCTCTCAGAGAAAGGACCATCCCGGAAGAGGAAATTGTCTATCTTCACCCTTCAGTGTTTTTCTACACCAGTTGATGGGGTTGATGAGGGACCTAATAGTGCCCCGCCATTCCATTATTTTCACGTGAAGCTGGAATACATTTATTTTAATACTCGTATCCTTCAAGGCAATTCAATCACCCGAATCTTTACATATTACACTCAGTTTGATACCGAGCCATAGTGGCTTCGCGGGCGACTGCGTGGTGGATGTGCTGGTTCGGGAGGGAACAACTGGTGTTGTAGACGGGGGCCGCATAAACATCCAAATCCTAATCGCATCGTGCAAACTTGCAATTAAAGCCACTGGAATTGCAGGGCGAACATAAGATGGTTAAACGGTGATATATGCCAAACGACGAAGATGATTTGTCCGAAACTCGACCCTAGCGGCTAGCGACTATTCAGTGAAAGTACTGTCACTGCCGTCATTACTGTCAACAGCGATGGGCCATCGGATGGCCACAAATGGCTTCGAGATCCATTTTCCTCCACGCGATGGCCCAGCACGCAGGCAGCTGTAACAAATTTGAACATAAGTTGACAGGCTACTACACAATTATCGCAATGCTACTATTGCCGACCTTCTGTCGTACGCGATCCGTTTGATTATAACTGCCGTGACGCATAGACCGACAGCTTTCAATTTCAAAATGGCCCACTATGCGCAATTTCCTGATGGCCCATCGAAGACCAATGTGTGGACAAACCATATTTGAATTGATATTTGGTATGTGATGCCATCAAAGTCACCATCGCGTTGGACCATTGTCTGTAGCAGGCAGTAGAGCTACTTTAGATTAGAGTAGATAATAAGTGGTCCGTGGTCCAAAGAAAAGCAACAAGTACTGCAACAATCAGTCTATTGTGCAGTTACGCTGATCCTATTGGGCCAGACTAGATCTGTTCATCCAACCTGCTCCTTTCGATAATCGACTGAGATGGCCAGGTCTAATCGAAGCTATGTTAGCGGCCATAGGGAAGGCAATTACTCATTTGTCCTAACCCCTAGTGGGGCATAGCCAACGCCATTTAGATAGACAGGCCTGCGCTCAGCTGATCGTGTACGTCATTATTTCCTTCGCCAAGGCAGTGACTGCACACGACGATGTCCCCGGCACGACATATCCCAACTAACAATTTTGTTCTTACAGAGATCTTCAAGGATTTTATAAGAACTACATTTAGTTTCAGCTAAGACTTATTAACTTGCAAATTGTTCTGGTAGAAATCTTAAAGAACGTTTCTAGCCAAAAAGTGGCGTATTAAATTATGAGTATTAAGTATTTTAAGAATTTTTCAAGTCTTCTTGACAGCTCTAACTAGAGAACTTTTCAGAAAGATATCAGTAAAAGTACGTATAAGTGATATACAGTAATCTGCGATACATACATAGATCACCTTTTAGAATCTTAATTAAGAGACAAAGATTTCTATTTAAACTTTGGTTTTCAGTAAGTAAATTTTGTGCTTATTGTAGCATTAAGTGGAATTCATGATACTTTTGAAAGTTCTCTATAAAAATGCGAATGGAGTTGAAATTCATACTTGTATTATTGGTCTGATGCACTTTTTCGCAGTGGATTTTGTCGATTTGATAGCCAAATTTTCTCTGCGAAAGAAACTTTTCTGATCAAATGCTGTACAAAACTCCCAAAAAAAACGAATCCCTCTCGAAATTTAGCATACATGTACATTTAATGTTCATCATGAATTAAATGTACTTTTTGCATAGTAGCTAGTAGTAGCCTAAAATGTATTAAACACGTTCTTACATATTTTCTTGTCAGACCCTAAGAAATACATTTAAAATTAAAATGGCCAAAGTCACCAAAGTATTGAAGAAATTAATTTCTGGCGCAATAATTGTCGAAAAAGATGGCGGTTCTCTCAAGCTCTATTTCAAAGAACTTATAAGTGTTTAGTTAAGTTTCTTGCTCCCATAAGTAAATTATAATAACTTCTTCCTATTAAACTTTTCTTCAAAATTGCAATTAAACTATATCTTTCCCTACAACCTTCGCCTGACTTCTTTAAGTATCAGAGTGTATAGCTTTCTCATTTAAAGCCGTTCTACTCATCTCTATTTAAGCTAAAATATTACAACCCTTAAACAGGAATATATTCTTGATCAAGCTTATTATACAAGCAGTACGAGAGTTGACAAATATTTATTCTTCGAAAAGGTTCTATTAAGACCATTATTAGAAATGGAACGTATGAGGCCTTAGCTAGAGCCTTAGAAGACTCTTTTTAGAAAATATAGCTGTCACATGAAAAACATTTTTATTTATAGTTCGGTTGCAGTTCAATTCGGTTCTTTTCAATTCGCTTCCTTGAAGTTACGAATGAAATATTGTATGGTGTAATATTGTGCAAGATGTATAAAATAGTGGAAACGAACAACAGATACTATTTTGCAATCTGTCAAAATATATTCTTGGAAGAGTCCGCGAATAAACTTCTTTCCTGTAATACGCTTGGACAAGACAACATTTTTATAATGCTCTTAATGCCCGGTTCACATTATTCCAGTAACCAGTCCAGTCCAGTAATCCAGTCCAGCGCTGGACTGCTACTGGAATAATGTGAACCGGCACTGGACAGCAATTCAATCCAGCAATCTAGTCCAGCAATCCAGTCCAGTGACTGGATTGTCGGTCTACTTTTTGATTCCAGCTCGCCCAAAAATCATTGTTACTATAGTCACCGAATCAACAACACACTCGCCAGACTACTGGACTGGAATCATGTAGACGATATGATCCAGTCCAGCACTGGACTGGATCGGTGGACTGGATTACTGGACTGGAATAATGTGAACCGGGCCTAAAAAAAAAAAAAAAAAAAACAATTTTTGAAACCGCAAGAGTTTTGTGATTTTGCTGAAGGCTACTATAGGCGATTATTCCCTATAATGGTTTAGTTAAACCTACACTGCATTAACACTTAGAATGGTCTAAAGCAAAAACTTTAAGAGGATCTTTTCTAATAACACACTTGCAAAAATTACTTTTAAGGCTATAGTCTGAACAACAAAATGCATTTAGAGTTTTCATCGAGGTTGCAATCTGCACTAAAGACTTTTTACACGTCTTTTCTTTTAAAAGTTACAACAGATTCAGGTATTAGTTTTGCTTTTTAGCAGAATGCCTAATAAATATCTTTAACGTAATATTTCGTTCCGAAAGGTTTAATACCGATATTATAAGAGTTTTGGTTCTCACCTCAAGAACAAATTGTTAATTGGGATGTTTACAATTGGAATTGCGTCAGACGGCATTTTAGTCCTCTAAAAACACACTTTCTGGACACTTGCAGTTGCAGCAATTTGGTCGAAGCCGCAGCCCCGGGGATCAGTCGCAGAGTATCGTGGAACAGTTCACACTTGACAAAATACATCTTTTGACCGCACGACACTCTTTCATCGCGCACGTGTTTTTTTTTTCTCGAATCACTAGATGAAATTTTACTAACAAATAAGCACTGAACGCAGAAAACGAAAACTAAACACGGAACGCACAAATACCGGGGACTCGCCGCCAGCAGTCGCCGACCACTGGATTGTGGATACGATGGCGCCATCAAAGGATATAATTGTGTAATTTAGCCGTCAAAATCAGCTGAGCGCAGGCTTGTATATCTAAATGGCGTTGGCATAGCGCGTCAACAGTTCCATGTGGCTTTTCAATGCCATTTTTAAATATTCGGTGTTTGGCTTAGCGTTAACGTGTAAACGAGGAATAACATTATTCACAAACGAAATCAGAAGGGCTAAACATGTGTCGTGGAGGATCTTCTGTGGACAAGTTGGGGAATCCAGAGAGGCTTCCAGACGACGGAAAGTTCTATCCACTGCTCCAAGCATACTAAGCCATCTGCTGAAACAAGATGGAACGTGGACGACCTCTAGTGAGGCAACTATTGAGGCTCTGTTTGATACTCACTTCCCTGATAGCTCATCTGGTGGGGTGGCAGATAACTCCGGAACAGGAATAGCCTCTTGTGATTCTCACTCTATTCTCTTGAATGGCAACATTTCATAGGATATTAACAGTTTTGACCTGTGTAATTCAGCAGGACCGGACGGTATTATTCCAGCAGATGTACAACAAACAATGGACATAGTGTTCCCCTGGATTGAGCGCGTGGTCAGAGGTGAAGGTGCTTTTTATCCCCAAAGCGGGAAGGAGTTCGCACTAAATTCCGAAAGACTCTCACTCTGCTGAAGATGCTGGAGCATCTGATCGACATGCACTTACGTGCCGCCATTCCATTCTTCTCTCAGCATGCTTACCGAAAAGGTAGATCGGTGAACACAGCTCTGCAGTCATTAGCATCATATATTGAGAAATCTCAGAGTTGTAAGGAACACATATTAGTTACCTTCTTGGAAATTGAGGGTGCTTTTAATAACGTCAAACCTGAGGCTATCTCGTATGCACTCTCGAGGCTGGGTGTTGATGGCCCACTTTGTGAGCTCTAAAGCTTACATCAAGGGTTATTTGCACCAGTCTAGGATCATCAACAATACGCAGAAAGGTGTTAAGGGGCACCCTCCAGGGTGGTGGCCTGTCCCCCCTTCTCTGGAACCTGGTGGTTAACAGGCTTAACAGGCTGCTTCTTGATTTGGAGAGGGTGGGATGCAGGGTCATTGCGTATGCAGACGACATTACCATTGCTCTTGACAGTTTCCCGGGGTCCTTAGTGAGGCTATGCAGAATACCCTAGATATCCTGTCTTAAAGGGCTAGGCAGCTTGGTGGTGGGGTAAATTCGATCAAAACAGAACTTGTTCTCTTTACCAGGGGGAATTCCCAACCTTCTATAATACCACCAGGACTGGAGGGGACCAGATTAGTCCTTCGTGTAAAAGCCAAATTCCTGGGCCTTATTTTCGATGGGAGGTAAATATTCAGGAACGCACGACAAAGACAACTGTCGTTCTTTACTCTAGTAAGAAGGCTATTGGCCTGAAATAAGGTCTGCAACTTAAAAGCGTTTTCCCACTTGCTGATATTTTGCCGGAATGTCGATCGGCTTGAGTTAGGGTCCATGCTTCGCAACCATAGCATAGCACTGGTCGTATAATGGTTTCGTACACACGGAGCTTCGTGTTTCTGTGCACATGCTTCGATTTCATTATGGGGAGAACCGAGAAAAAAGTCTTATTAGCTAACTGTATCCGTCGCTTGATTTCGTCAGTTTCGTTGGCGTCCCTTGACAAATATATAATCGGAAAATTTCGCATTTTTCGTTAACTTGCCGGCAATTTGGCTAATGTGAATGGTGCAGCACTACCCTCGGACGAATCTTCGGGCCGGCAAATCAACGAAAAATGCGAAATTTTCCGATTATATATTTCCGTTAATTAACCGTTCCGCCAGCCTTGCCAACAACACACGACTCACGGCATCCGGAAAGAAGACAGACCGACGGACTGGCCACCATGGCACTACCACTCGAACTGTCATTGTCAATCAACGTGTGTTTACTATTTGCGACATTTTTTTTCTCAGCCCAATCGCTCGCGGACGGCTAGTTTTTGTTGTGCTGGGAATATTTATAGCACAAATCGCGTCTGCTGTAAACAATACTGTGCATTGCGACAAAAATACTCAATTGCAATGTCGCTTGTGGCCGACTACAGTTCAACATCAGAAGACGAATCGTCGGGTGGCGAGGAAGAGGCCAAGATGACAATAAAAGGGTCAGTGAATGAATGTCTACGAATTCTCGTTGCAATTCCATTAAACAGAAATTCCCGAATTTTCCAGGACTGACAAGCCAAAGACTGCCCTTCCCAGTGCCAATATGCTGTTTACAGGCGGACGGGCGGGCGAAGTGTTCAACAACCCGTACAAGGAGGCGGAGGATGCGAAATTGGCGTCGCTGGAGCAGCACGTGAAAATGGTTTGTCATCCTGTTTCCTTATTACATTAATAAATAATTGACGCAACAGTCAAATTCTGGACCAAAGCATCGAGATAAGTTAGCATCATCTCTTTTACTAAATCGTGGCAGTGTACATGGGGGTGTGTGATCGGCAACACCCTTAACCGATCTATTTACCCCAAATAGGTACTCATTTAACAGCTGCGTGGGCTCATAGTCCGACACATAAACCAGAAAAAACTACCGCCTTCAGTAGCAATTGAATCAAAGGCCCAGTGAACGAATAGAAGACGAACGTGCTAACCGTTGCGCCGTCCAGGCTACTAATATTACATTATTCGCTTTATTCTAATTGCTGTACAATTTCCAGGTGAATACCAAAGAGACGATGCTCAAGGGTGACAAGAAAATCTGCTGGAACTATCGCAAAGGACGTTGTCGTTTCGGCAGCAATTGCTCATTTGTGCATGACTCGGATTTGCTGGTGGCGCCCAATAATTCCATTCCCACGGAGACAAATCAAACAGTACGCAAAGCAATCATATTCTTTTTTTTTCATTTTTAATTCTCTACTATAACTTTCTAGAAGAACGTTCCATCCATTTCGGTAATTTCTCGATCGCAGCACGGGCTACAAATAAGCGGCACCGCCAGTGCTGGTGTCGGCAATTGTACGAAAGCGACAAACAAATCACAAGGAAAGAGCGACGGAAAGCGTCCCCATCCGGGCCTGGGCGATTCCATAGTTCCTAGCAAGAAAGTCATTAAACAGTATAATAGCACCAAGACCAAAAACTTACCGTAGAAAACCAATGTGTGGACAAGTTGTCGGAGGGAAGTGCCGTGTTCGTTGTGTCAGGAGGCGGCGGGGGTTGCGGCAGCAGCATCAGCAGCAGTAACGTTTGCAGTTGTCGCTCCCATATTTGTCAAGTGGACATGACAACATTTACCAGTTTCGTAAAAATCGCTTTTAAGGACCTTTATCAGACATGTGGGTGACGCTTTGGATACACTATCGATATGAGGCACCGCATGACAAGCTGAACTACCCCCGGTTGCCACTGTTGCTGCTCCTGCTGTCGTCATCCCGGCAGAGTTCACACGTTCAATCAGAAGACGAACACTGGGCACCGTTTGCCAGTATTTGCCTAACGAAGGCTTTCGCGTCTGTGATCTTATAATTTCGTTCTCTTCTAATTATAGTTTAGGGGGAAAAAAAGAACCGCAAGGAAATAAATAGAAATAGTAAAATAAGATTAGGAAAATGAGAGGATAGGATTATGTATGTATGAAAACAACTACAACTCTTAAGAAATATGAAATACATTCGAATGAAATGAGTGAACACAGTAGACTTGTATCTTACCCAGGGACAGATCCATCCAGCTCGTAATTAGGTTCACCACAACAACCACAATTTGATATTTGTTGGCCAATTTGCGCATGAGAGACGTGGTCTCCACGAGAAGTGTGATTCCTGAAAGTTATGTTAAAAGCATTAGGGAAATCGCCACTCCTTCCTTTTCCACACAACTCACCCTCCAAATGATCATCGCCGTGATAGAGAAAAAACAACGACGGCAACGAATCAATGATCACAATTTTCAGTCGTTCGTTGGATTGTACCGCATTTTCTAGCACTTTAAGCACTTCCATGAGCTTCTCAACCGAATCGACGCGCTCCACCAATATCCTTTGCATTGCTGCACCGATCATATTCTCCGGATAGCATTTCGAGCGCAACATGTTTCGCACTCGTCGACCAGAAAAATCGTGTTTTGTATCGACGTATAACGGTTGTAATTTCAGTTCGTAGGCCACATTTATGGCAATTGTGTTGCAAAGTTGAGTTTTTCCGGCTGCCGGCAGACCGCATATTTCGATTATGTTGCCAGTTGGCAGTCCGCCGTCGAAGAGATCGTCAATGCTGTGGGCGGGGAAGATGGAAAACGAGATTATGGGGAATTGTATGTTATTTCTAGGTTTTGTGTTTATCGGAGAAGTCAAACCCCGTTCGTAATCACCACCGAATCACGTCAATTTCACAGAATCTCATGCTCGTTCCAAATTGATGTGGTAAGGTAGTGGTCGTCGTCTGTGACGAACTTTAGGTCGGCCTATTCGGCGTGAAAGTAGCCCCCAGTTAATTTGTGTAAAGCCACTTTTCCCCACATTGTTTAGTTTGGGCCTTCTCAACCCATTTGTTAAATTCCCCATTGCGGCAAAAAAAAAAAACAATCCACTTGTACCAAAATAACCTACAGCAAATCTAGGCTATTAAGACCGGCATTCACTACCGAACCGGATAATTTCTTGGTCGTACAGGACGATTTCACTTTGATAGGAACGTACGGAAAATTTCTCCTAATTCCCCTATTTTTCCGCACGTTCGTGTGAAAGTGAAATAATTCGATAAGACCAAAAAATAATTCGATCCAATACTGAATGTCGACTTCAGCTCCTTGAAGGGACTTTTATCAGCCAGATGGCGCTACGCGACCTTCACGGTTAACTGGGGTAGATTCCTATTTCGCAAATAAATAAAAATAACTTATTTACACCAAATGAGTCTAGAAGGGGTAAAAATCATCATTCATATTCTTCCTCATGGGCGCCCCGTGGAACGGCAGTAGTCGTTGGCCATTGCTAACCAAGTCAAGCCTCCAGCAATGGCGGTGCGATGATTTGGTTGAGGTAAACATTCCCCTGTGGTGTGGGGCCTTTTGTAGAAACCGACAAAGGACAGGATGTGCATGCCAGCAACTTGCACTATCCAAAATCTTCTATATGCTAACAAAACGTCAACTATGCCTCGGATAAGGACTGACTCAACGGTTACGAATTTTGACTATCGTACAATGCCTAACTGCATTGCTTTACATCTATTTGAAACACGCACTGGTCTGAAACAGGGCGATGGACTGGTAACGACGCTCTTCAGCCTAGCACTGGAATACGCTATTCAGGCTATGAATATGGACAAGAGCAAGACGTTACTCATCAAGTCGACACAATTAGCAACGTATGCCGACGACATCAACATCATGTCCCGAAGATTGGCCGACGCAGAAGAACTTCTGCATACGCTCGATGCCGCTGCAAAAGAAGTTGGATTACGTATCAACGAGGGTAAAACTAAAATAATGATGCAATTGACGACAAGGACACCTGCACAACCGAGCATCAATGTGGGGTACCTCAACATCGAGTTCGTGAACAACTTCATTTACCTGGGTTGCAACTTGTCAAGGGACGCCAACGAAACTGACGAAGTCAAGCGACGAATACAGTTAGCTAACAGTACTTTTTTCTCGGTTCTCCCTATAATAAAATCGAAGTATGTGCACAGATACACGAAGCTCCGCGTGTACAACACCATTATACGCCCAGTGCTATGCTATGGCTGTGAAGCATGGACCCTAACTCAAGCCTCCGGAAACATGCTAGACACATTTCAACGTAAGGTTCTACGGCGAATTTTCGGGTCTGTTTGCGATCGAGATGGATGGCGCATCCGGTACGCTGTCGCACCACGATGATGATGACAGGGGCAACGAGCGGCGAAAACCGCGCCCACGTCTCCCAAACTGGGCTACAGCAAGCATAAGTCGCTGCTTAGCTCGTTGAGGGGCTGTTTTCTTCGCCAGATGGCACGGCCCGACCTTCACGGTCATTATGCTACCTTAGGCTCCGTCCCCACGGGCATCTTCGGATGCCCGCGAAACCGTCCATTACGGCAACTCCCCAAACGACTTATCCAACGTCTTACACTCTTTTGCCATAGATCGATGCCATGTGATTTTAGCACGCCCTCTTCGTTGGTCTTGGTTGGAACATAGCATGCAAAGCAATGCAGTTATCATCCTTTTGCATTGTGCAACCTATCCATTGCCATTTTCGCCTGCGTATCAATTCGTCGATTGGCTTCTGACTCGTACGCCGGCTTGGCCCTTCATTTGATATTGTTCGGGCCAGACAATTTTTAGAATTCGACGAAGACATGAGTTGGCGAAAACTTGAAGCTTTCTGGTAACTCTTAAGGTCGCCACACACGACAACTATTTTGGTCGCGAGCATGCATCGAGCCACGTCAAACTCAATAGCTTGCCGAAGGTATGATACCCTTCACGCGAATATCATACCTTCGTTGTGTCTTGTGGTACATTTGCCACTTTGAAATTAGTAGTAAAATTTGTTCTGATTTCACTGTTCCTATGAGATTTATGTGAAATATTAAGCCGATTTCAACCAAATTTAGGAACGTGACTAAGCAGTCAATATGATTGCATAATATGCAATTTCGTAAAGATATCACCAGAAATAATAAAGTTTTCTAACAAAAACTTGCTTTTGGAACGGTCGTTCCCATGACAGTTACATGATAGAGTATTCCGATTTCAACCAAATTCGGGAACGTGATTTGACTAAAGATACTATTAATTAATGCGAAATTTGAAAACGATATCTTTAGAAATAAACAAGTTTTTCTCACAAAGGCGAATTTTTGGACCGGTCGTTCCTATGGCAGCTATATAACGTAGTGGTCCGATTTCGTTGGTTCCATCATATTTACAGCGTGCAATAGAAAGAAGGCTTTGTACAAAATTTCAGGTCAATAGCTTTAAAACTGAGGGACTAGTTTGCAAAGAAACAGACAGACGGACAAAGCTTAATCGACTCGTCTCATCATACTGACCAAGAATATAGTTGATATGGTCGGAGATACTTCCTTCTGTGCGTTGCAAACTTCATGACAAAATTAATATACCCTATCACATCCGTAAAGGGTATAAAATTTGATGGTTCGATGAAAGTTCGGTCGTGGTTCTGCGCGATCATGTGTGGCGACCTTTACGGAAACTGTCCATGTACTGTTCCCATACAAAAGCACAGACAGTACCAGCGAGCGAAACAGCCACAGATTGGTCCTGATAACTGCTCTGTACCACCATTTTCGTCAACAATTCTACCCAGGTAGACGAAATTGTCCACCTTCTCCACAGGCTGTCCATTAATATTGATGGCAATACGTGTAGGATTTCTTTTTCGCAATGGTGGGCTAAGAATCTTGGTCTTGTTGGTATTAATCTTTAGTCCAACGTTGCTCATCTGCTTCTCAAGATCTAACGCTATTGCTGGAAGGCAAACATTCAAGAACGTGTGAGTAAGGCTACTGTTGCACTGTACTCTTGCAGGAGGGTCATAGGAAAAAAATGGGGATTGCAGCCGAGACCACACTGGCTACTGACTGTTGGAGAAGGTCCAAAGAACAGCACGTGTTACCATCACGGGAGCCCGACTGCTGCCTTGGGCACACTGTTAGATTTGATTCCTTTGGATATCTTCGCAGAACAAATGGCGACGAACACTGCCATCCGCCTCCGCGAAACCGGTCAGTGGACCGCGGCAACCACAGGCCACTCGACTGTTTTGAACAACACTGATATTCCCGTTGTGACGGACTATACCTCACCGAAATACCTTTTCGACAAGGGCTTTACTAGCCTCATTCCATCGAGGAATGCGTGGCTAGAGAACGCTAATTTGGCATCTGATACCATCAGCATTTTCACTGACGGCTCTAAGACTGAGGGAGGGGTTGGGGCTTGTGTATATTCGGAGAAGCTACGTATTGGCTGGTCGCTCCACCTGCCAGGACACAGTAGCGTTTTTCAGGCGGAAGTTTGTGCAATCTCCGAGGCTGTAACCTGGCTTGCGCGTAATGTCATATCTGCTAGGGACGTTGTAATATACACGCATAGTCAACCTGCAATCAAATCGCTCAGTTCCGTCTTGGTTATGTCAATGTTAAATTGTCGCAACTCTCTCAGTGAGGTGGCGAGATTTTTCAACATTACCTTGTGCTGGATACCAGATCATAGAGGTTTTTCTGGTAATTGTAAAGCTGATGAGCTGGCCCGGGCTGGAACTACCAGGGAATGCTTTCGTAGTACTGGGGCGCCTTTAGCAGCCTGCAAACTGGTCACTAAAGCGTTGGCATACGATAGGGCTAACACCAGATGGTACAATGGCAGTACGTGTGATGCAAATAGGCAAATATAGCCGAAACTGGACCCCGGCCGCTCTCGCAAGCTATTGCTGCTGATCAAAAACCATTTGAGAAACGTGGTGGGGCTTATCACTGGGCACTGCCTTATTGGGGAGCATGATAGGAGGCTTTGGCTCCCACACAATGATTACTGGAGGAGAGTCCTTTTCACCTTATATGTGCTTGTTCTGCCCTGGCGAGACGCAGGGAGAATATACTTGGGTCATACTTCTTTACTGAGTTGGATGAATTAAAGGATGTTAGGATTGATCGGCTTCATCGCTTCATTGTCAGCTCTGGCTGGTCTAATGACTGAGGTAGGCTCGGGTTGCTGTACTTAGGTGTATCACAACGGGCCCAGTGGGGTCTAAATGTTCTTTGATCATTGTTTGGTTGAAGTAGCCCATCTAACCTAACGCTATTGCGGACAGATCCATGATTTTGTGGGAGAGTAGGCATATGTCGTCAGCGTATTCGGGATGTTGTAGATAAGAGGAATAGGATCGGTGAGAGGATGCACCCCTGTCGAAGGCCACTGCGAATCTATGCAAAACGCGATTTTTCGCGCCGTCATAGATTGCCTTAATAATAGCCACAAGCTTCTCAGAGATGCCTCTCCTGCGCAAGGCCGCCCATATAGAATCGCGAAAGCCAATCGATGAAAAGCAAGTGAAGCGGAGAATCGTACTCAGCGCATTGCTAGATGATGATTCGCTCGCAAGGTATTAATGTGATCAACACTGGAGAATCCAGATCGAAAGCCAGCCTGCTCTTCATCGATTGTGGATGCAGCAATTTGGCAGTTACGGAAGGGGCTGCTTGATAAAGTTCGGTAGCGATACTGTGGAGTCCGGTAGCCTTTCCTCGTATTGGTGCAATAATTGCAGCGACTAATTCCTTTTTAGTCGGGGCAGTGAATTGTATACGCACATTTTGACGGTTAGCTAAATTATATATATGAGGAAAACTTCACCAGAGGTTACACGGTTCAAGACCGCGGCGAAGTGTTCTTTCCACAGCCTCATTTGCTCTTCCTCCAAAATAAGTACAATAGCTTTCCTTCACCGGATTTTGGCAGTTACGACTACCTGTAAACTCCTTAATAACACCGTATACGGCGTTTAAGTTGCTTCTGCAGCTTCTTCTGCTGAGCTGTATGAAAATTGATCTGATCTGAATGAATCGAAGGGGGCTTTGTTGACGGAAGACATGTATAAACGAAGAACAGTAATCAAGACAAAAAAAAAGTATCTCATTTAGCAAGAAAATGAATGTGTCCCCGCACTCAACCACCTACCTCTTCACTCCCGTCGGTATCAAATGTGATTGACGAAGCAACAGTTTGTACAATTGATCACCGGTCACCGCCCGAACGCCGTGATCCTTTAGCAAACGTTTCTTTATCTGCGTCACCTCGTAGAGTGACAAATTCGTAATTTTGCATAATTTATCCGAGTCCTCGCGCAAAAACTCAATTACACTGAAAATTCGTCTTTCGCTCAACAATTTTACAACATACTCCGTCAAATTCGGATGCAGATGCGATTGCAAACAAGAAGTCATCATTTCCAATCTCGCTACTGAATGTTTTCTTTTCAAATGACATCCCGCCACAAATTCACTGTCATCTGTCATCAACATCGCAGCATCGGGCAGCACCACCCAGCTCTTTTGAATTTCGAAACATCGCACCGTGTCTTGTAGCATTTCGAAGTCGCCCATTTTCGTGGTATGCGTGTACGTGCGCCGTGTGTACGACGAAATTTCCCTCCGCCATAACTACACTACACACAGTAGTTCATATTTTAGCCCGTCGTCGTGAGACGAATACCCATCAAGGCGCAACGAAATTCGAATTTTTCTATTTTTCTTCATCGTGAAAATTTACAATTTGAATTTCTGTGTACCGTGTCGTGATAATACGCGGGTGAAGAAAACAGCGTGCGTGTGTGTGCGGTGCAGAGAAGTAATACCCGCGAGCCAAGCGCAAATTTTAAATGGCGAGTGAGCTTCACGTTCGCAATGTCGCGGGAATGTAAAAGGTGCGTCCTTGGGAAACATACCATCGGCCGTCGTTGTTCCACACATCATTGCCGTTGTCCGGATAGCCCGGTTCAAAGCGTTGTAGAAGTTGAGCTCTGCTGAGTGGTGCGATGAGAGGAAAAGTTCTGTTTTGCGACCCAATTCGCAGTGTTATGAATAAAGTCTGGTGATAAATTCATGTACGAAACGATTGCAGATCGCGTAGCGTATCCGTTACATTCATAATTAGCGCCGGATGGTGGCACAGTGCCGCGAAAATTCGTGATTGAAAGTTTGGAGGTACGTAGAAAAAGTGTCGCGACATCGAGCGAAAATCAAAGATGGACGTCGTACGCGATACGGTGCGAACATGGCGAAATGTCAGTTAGGGTACTGTGCGCGCCCCTTTGTTTCGAAGTGGCTTTGTAGTCGTTCCGAGGGGGAATTTTTTTTTGCTGTTTCTATTTTGTCGCACGGTTTTGTTTTGGCTTATTCGGTGGACTGTTGAAATTGCGAAATTCTGTTAGAATTGTCCTGTGAATCCTGCAGATGCATGGGACCTTAATCTTTTTATGTGTGCGTGTGTATACTGTTTGACACGATAATTTCCTTGCCGGCGAAATGGTCCCAAAAAGGGACCGGCCCCATTCGCCGGGAAATGTCCTTGGGTCTCCTTGTTCGTCCTCAGAAGTATTAAAAGTGATGAAATTATTTTTAATCTTTTTGGGTGGGCGAATCAAGAAAATGTTCGCCTTCAATTGGGGAAATTTGGCACCGGAAATTTTGGCGCCGAAAAACAGCCGGCTTTTTTGCCGCGTGCAATATACGAGTACAGTGGGGACGTGTGGGGTGTGTGACGCAAGTGGTCATCTGTTAATTAGTGGGTTTGGGTTGGTCAGGATTTCTTTCGTTTGCAGTCGTGCTCTAGCATTGTCAGCTGCAGAGTTTACCATTTCTAAATTGATTTCTAAGTTGTCTTGAGGATAATCTTTACTGATTAATTTCAAGTCATGCAGTCCTAAGCTTACTCTCACCTTTTTAGTAATCCTCCACATCAGCTAAATTCTAAAAGTACCTTCTGGGGTCCCGAATATGTCCTTTGTCAATAATCTGTGGCTGTGCTTACGATTCGCGCGTCATCGTCGCCACCCTTTTCCACTGTTATCACTTATCAGCAAAACGCAATGCAGATTAGATGTAGAATGTATATAGCAACTATACACATAGTGGAAGATAATCAAATCCATGAGTCATGGTATGCGAAAATATGTCATGTATCAATTCTTCTTCACTTAGCCAGGGCGGTGAATTCAGATACATATTAGTGAACGCTGGCCTTCTATATATACTTATATATATTCTCCAATACTCGTGGAAAGTCCCCGTTGAGGTGGGCACCTCCCTATGAAAGAAACAGGATGCTTTACCAAAGAGGATGAAGGTGTAGGTCCGATAAAGTGGCGTTAATCCTGAATCCAGATCTTAGTGGGTCGTCCTGTTAATTACTCTGATCCCTCCAGGGGCATAGGCGCGTCAACATCTCTTGCATTTCTATGTCATTTCGATAGCATATCTACTTTTCGGACGAACAGTTGCTAGCACACACCTCCCACCCGCGAAGTTGCTAACATGCTAACTCTTCGTCACCCTCGCAATGAAGCAACAGACTCTTAAAATTTTCTATGCAAATGCAAGAAGTATTCGCAACAAGCTTTCTGAAATCG
This sequence comes from Chloromyia formosa, assembly GCA_964017055.1. Classification (NCBI taxonomy): domain Eukaryota; kingdom Metazoa; phylum Arthropoda; class Insecta; order Diptera; family Stratiomyidae; genus Chloromyia; species Chloromyia formosa. The sequence continues at coordinate 43,967,448 of OZ024818.1, read as the reverse complement.
AAATCATGGCAATCGAATTAAAAAACTCCGACATAAAATAATAGTCATAAACGAAACTTGGATAGATACCAATGAACATGAGTTTTTTTTTTAATTTGAACGGTTATACCGCAACCTCTAACTGTAGGGACTCAACAGGGGGCGGCACTGTTGTGTACGTTAAAAACAACATTTAGTTTCAGTCTTGGAGTTATCTATATACATCAAATGTGCCAATTAGAATAGGAATGTATTACAGGGCTCCTTCTGAGAATATAAACGATTTCCTAGAATACTTAGATGATTTGTATCATCAATATAGTAATTTAACTGTACTGGCAGATACGGACATAGACATCCTGGATAAAAATAATAATGCCTGCATTGAGTACCTGGAAATGCTTTCTATGAACAATATGAATGTTATCAACGACAATGAATAAAGGTAAGGTGTCGGGGGACTTTGAGATTCGCAGTGGAGTTCGGCAGGGGTGCATCCTCTCACCGATCCTATTCCTCATTGTGATCGGCGATGTGTTGCATGCAGCCCTATCCGGATTCGACAGAAGAATTCAATGGACTTTGACATCTTATCTACAACATCTTAACTACACTGACGACATATGCCTACTCTCCCACAACATCATGGATCTGTCCGCAATGGCGTTAGATCTCGAGAGGGAGACAAGCAAGGTTCGGCTAAAGATTAATACCAACAAGACCAAGGTTCTTAGCCCTCCATTGCGAAAAAGAAATCCGAAACCTATTGCCATCAATATTAATGGGCAGCCTGTGGAGAAGGTGGACAACTTCGTCTACCTGGGTAGCATTGTTGCCGAAAATGGTGGTATGGAGCAGGACATCGCTCGTCGTATCATCCAGGCTAAGCGCGCATACGGCATGCTGTCCAAAATCCGGCAGAGCCGTTATCTCAGTATCAAGACCAAGCTGGGCCTGTTTCGCTCCCTGGTACCGTCAGTGCTTTTGTATGGGAGCAGTACATGGAAAGTTTCCGTAGGAGTTACCAAAAAGCTGCAAGTTTTCGTCAACTCATGTCTTCGTCGAATTTTAAGAATTTTCTGGCCCGAAACAATATCAAATGAAGAGCTAAGTCGGCGTACGGGTCAGATGCCAATCGACGAATTGATACGCAGGCGAAAATGGCAGTGGATAGGTCACACATTGCGGAAGAGTGATAACTGCATTGCTTTGCATGCCATGAAATGGAACCCCGTTTCCAACCAAGGCCGACCAAGAGGGGGTCGTCGAATCACATGGCGTCGATCTGTGGCAAAGGAGTGTCAGGCACTGGGTAAGTCTTTTGGGGAGTTGCGTCCCATTGCCCAGAACAGAGTACGATGGCGCGCAGGAGTAGTTGACGCGCTATGCCCCGCTAAGGGTTAAGGCAAAGTGTAACGACAATGAAACAACTAGGGTCACGACCACTTCAGCCACACATATCGTGACCTCAATGGGAACCTCTTCACACAATTTCAATTGGAAACTATTAGAACAGGCAGGATTAGACCACAAAGTTGCCTTACTGCACATTAAATAACTTAGCTTGATAAAGAAACGAATGGAAGCTATTAACTTAAAAGTGCTTGACAAAGTTTCCTTTGTAGAAAAATTGAGAGATAGAACAAGTAGTTTGAACGAAAATTTGATATTGTCAACTAAAAAAAATGACTAAAAATGAATGCACGACTTCGAAAAAAGTCCGCACACGAAATCAATCATGGATTAATTTTGAAATAATTGACACAATCAAAAAGAACATTTCCTACAAAAAACACAAACAAGACACAACTAGTGAAAGCAAACAACCTGCCTATAAGTTCCTAAAAAAAACAAAGCTTCTAAACTCGTACATCAAACTAAGTTAAACTCTATAAACAAACTGCGTTTTTCTGAAGCCGTGTTTCTAGTTTCGGTTTGAGTAGGGCCTCGACACGAAGGGTTTCGTATCTTTCAAATCTGCTGCTGTTTGCTACAGCAGTCTTCAGACATTGTATATCCAATGGTTATCCTAACGGCCTATCTAGAGCTGGTCCATGTTCCTCGGGCCTAGACGTGGAAGTGTTGGTCGTTTTCATCCCGAAAGCGGTTAAGTGTTTGCATACCCATTAGTCTCTCTTCCGTCATGCTAAAATTACTTGAGAGACTGATTGACATCAGTACCATTCCGTCACGTCTTTTTTCAGCTTGGCAACATTCCTACTGGAAAGGCAAATCAGTGGACACGGCTCTACACTCAAGCACACTCTCTGGTCAGCCTCATTAAAAAGTCTCTTGATCACAAGGAATTCACCTCATGGCTATTTTCCTCGAAATCGAGAACGCGTTCAATAATATCCGATCCAGTGTAATTGTGGAGGCACTCTTGAGCCTGTACGTCGTTGAGTTCCTCTTCAGACTAATAAATAAGCTGTTAATATCTAGACTTATTCGACTTCTCCTGCAGCAGGAATCTAGTCGTAAGCTCTACGTGTTTCCCGCATCGACGCATTCACAAGCAGACCTGGAAGTCTCCAGACGCACATACCGTCAACCAAATTGACCACGTCGTCATTTGCAGGAGATGGGCGTCTAGTGTGATGGATGTCCGCTCCTATCGAGGTGCAAACTGCGACTCAGATCATCGCTTGGTGAAGACGACCTACAGATGTAGAATTTCCTCAGTGCACCAATCGAGAATCAGCCCTCCCAAAATCTTTGCAGTTGATAAGTTTCTGAGCGATGCTACGGCGGTGGCGTATACAACCGCCCTTGAGGAAGGACTATCGCCTATGCTACACAACATCAGCAACACAGGCGTCCGTTGGTTCTGGGAAGAACTCAAGGGTATCGTCAAAGATGTCGCAGAGAAGGTTGTGGGATATAAAGCCCGGCGAGCGCGAAATGACTGGTTCGACGAAGAATGCAAAAATTCACTTGACGCGAAAAACGAGGCCTACAGACAATGGATTCAACGAGGAACCAAAGCCAGAAGAGAAAAATATGACGAGCTACGGCGAATATCGAATATAGAATAATTAGACGTAAGAAACGTAAATACTTTGACGAGCTACTGCTGAATATAAACGAAAACTTAGCTAATAGGAACACCAGACAAGCGTACAAACTAGTAAATACAATTAAGAACGGCTACCAACCCAGGACTAGTCTTTGTCAGGACAAGGATGGAAACATCACCAGCGACACCGATGGCATTAACAAACGATGGGCCTCTTATTTTGAAGAGCTTCTGAACCTACCATCTAACATCCCCACACAAGAAGCTCTCGACGATCCCCACACAAGCTCTCGACGATATTGTTGATCTAGGCTAGTCATGATATGACCTGCTCATCTTGCGGATCAGGTCGACCTACTCCGAGTCCGGCAACGGACCTAGGTCTGCGAACCTATGTACCTAGTCTAGCCATAAATACTGTTACAAACTTTTTGAAGCACTGTTCAATAAAAGAGGTGTTATATGTTAAGAAATCATTGTTTATTTATTAAATGCATTGTCAACAACGGAAATTGCAACAAGTTATTCGAAGTGATTGCCTTTTGCCTTTACACAAGCCTTTAATCGAGCTGGCCACTTATCTATGGAAGCACGCACGACTTAAATCGGAAAGTTGGCGACTGCATGTGTAAGAGACTTCTTTAAGGATTCAATATTAGAATGTCTTTTAGAGCACGTCATTTGCTCTAAAACAGACCATAATTCGTAATCCAGCGGATTCAGGTCTGGGCTAGAGGAAGGCCAATCTTCAGCTTTAATAAAATCTGGAACATTTTCTTCAAGCCATTTTTGGGTTGACTTCGCCTTATGACCTGGTGCAGAATCTTGCTGGAAACTCCAAGGCTGATTTTTGAATAATGACGTGTTGAGAGGTTTCACTACACTTTCAAGGACACTTTCTTGATAAATTTTGGCAGACGTTTTGACGCCCTTCTCACAAAAATGCAACTTTGTCACCCCGTTGTAGCTAACACCCCACCAAACCATTACTGAGGCTGGATGATGACCTCTTTGAACTTTTTGGGCAACTTGAGAAGCTTCTCTGGCACTGCGAGCATAAACCCTATCGTTTTGTTTATTAAATGTTTCTTCGACAGTAAAAATGTTTTGGTCCGTAAACAAAATTTTACGGGGTTTCTTGGTTTGCGTACCGGCAAAGTAATCGTTTTGATTTTTCCACTCTATTTTTTTTAACGAATCTGTTAGTAAATGCCCGGTAGATCTACGATAAGCACCCAACCCTAAGTCACTTTTGATGATACGTGAAATTGTTCTTTGGGGTATTTTCATCTCACGCGATAAATTTTTTTGTTTCCGAAGAGGATTACGGCGAATTCTCTCGCGCACGGCTTTAACCGCTTGAGGTGTTCGAGTAGTTCGCGGACGGCCACTTCTTTCACGGTCACTTACTCCAGACGTATCATTAAATCTTTCAATAGCCCGATATACAAACATTCGGCTTATACCAAGGGTATGCAGAGTCTTAAAAATATCACTTGGTTGCATTCCTACTTTATGAAGTGCAATCACAGCAATTCTATTTTCTTTGTCACCCCAATCCATGTTCACTACACTAAAAATTAAACTCAAATGATGACAAATGCATCAAGCACAAGCGTACTATAGCGATTAGCTAAATTTTTAAGAAATGCAATATAACGGTTGCTTTCTGCAGGGTTGCCAAACCTTGTAACAATATTTATGGCTAGACTAGGTAGTTTCTTGAAGTTAGTTTCTAGTTTCTTTTAAGCGTTCACACTGGTATAGCCCCTTAACTCCCAATCCCATATCCTATCATCTTGTATCATTTGGATTGTAACGCAACACCTATTTTATGTTAGACAAATAATACATATAAATAAGTATAAGTACGAATGTGCATTCAGCCAATCCAGTACCATATTCTTATCCACCATACCGATCGGCCACGGTCACTCAACACAACAAAAGACGAAAAGCTTCACTCAACATAAATAAAATCCAATTGAACATTTATTCCACTCCAACTCCATTCTACACTACAATATAGCGTAGCAATAGCGACATCAATCGTATATATGTATGTCACACCATCTGTTCTTCATCTACTTTTTTATTCCCCATATTTAAACGATCTGATCATACTCCGATTCCGACAGACGGATCTATTACCAAACTTATTCACTGTTCATTTTTAAACTGCTCCGATGCCGACCTGAACTTAAAAGAATCAAATGATCTAGGTTCGTTTTCTTGCTCCGAAACTAATCATTTTTCGACCTGATCATTTTTCGATTGCGGACCTAGTTCGGTATACGGAGTAGGTTAAAAAGAGTAGGTTCACGAATTGGCAACCATGACTAATCTAGGCCCACCCATACAACCCCCGACAGAAGAGGAAGTTGATCTGGCGTTGCGGTCACTAAAACGAAATAAAGCGCCGGGCACTGATGAGATTCCAGCTGAACTGCTAAAATTCGGTGGAACGAGTCTAGTTGATGCCATACATCAATTACTCCTGCGAGTATGGGAGGACGAGGAGATCCCAGACGATTGGCGCAGGAGCATCATCTGTCCAGTTCACAAAAAGGGAGATAAACTGCGGTGTGAGAATTACAAGGGCATACCACTAGTGTGTGCGTCCTATAAAATTTTGACGAAAATTCTGGAAAATAGAGTAACCGTACGCAGAACGTATCATTGGCGAATATCAAAGCGGCTTCAGACTTGGTCGCTCAACAACCGATCAGCTCTTTACGGTCAAACTGATACTCTAGAAGTGCTGGGAATACAACGTAAACGTATACCAAATCTTTGTAGACTTGAAGGAGGCATACGACAGTATCGATCGTGGAGTACTTTACAACATCATGCTGCAATTTGGTATACCGGCCAAATTAGTGCGACTGACAAAGATGACGATGACCAACTCCGTCTCACAAGTCAGGATCCATAATAGACTTACTGATCTATTTGAAATACGCACTGGTCTGAAACAGGGCGATGGACTGGCACCGACGCTCTTCAACCTAGCACTGGAATACTGCTATTCGGGCTATGAATTTGGACAACAGCAAGACGCTACTCATCAAGTCGATACAATTAGCAGCGTACGCCGACGACAACAACATCATGTCCCGAAGATTGGCCGACGCAGAAGAACTTCTGCATACGCTCGATACCGCTGCAAAAGAAGTTGGACTACGTATAGACGAGGGTAAAACTAAAGTAATGATGCAATCGACGACAAGGACACTTGCACAACCGAACATCAATATGGGGGGTAAACTTTTTTTTACATTGGAGAATAGGCAAGTGGAGTGTCGTGTACATTCCATTTCTGTTAATCTCTTCTAAATCAAAGTAACCACCAATGAGGGTCCAATTAAGCGGATGAAAGTCTCCATGACAAGTTTGTTCGGCACAAACGAGTTATTTGATGTCCTCGGACGATGTGATGGAAGGTTGTGCTCTTATAACCCAGTGAATTTGTGGAGACTAGGAGAGTGTTTGCATCTTCCATCATTCATCATGATTCTTCGCAATTCAGGCGGTTCATGTCGTGTTGGACATGTTGGGGCGACCGGTAGCTCAGTGCATTGAAGCGTTAGTCTCATGTCTGACTACGATCGTTAGGGGTTCAAATCCCGTCCACGGCGTTCGTGGCCTTGTATTTTTGTGTTGTCTTCCTCCTGTGGCGCGGTGCGTAATAATAAGCCACAATGTTAGGTTAGATGGGTTGCCTAGAATAGCAAGGCGCACAGAGACCACCACTGGGCCCGTTGTGATACCCCTAGATACAGTGTGGGCCAAATACAAGTTTCTTTCTAAAAATGCAATAAAATGAACAAAATTAATTTTTTTTTTCATGTACGAGTATTATGGCTTCATTAGTAAGAGCGAACATTTCCATTAATGATGAAGCACAACTTCGTTCAAGTGGCTGCCTCGGCTGGCTTCGCAGTAGCGCATTCTGTCATTCCAATTTTCCAAGACCATGTCGATGTTTTCGGGCTCTAGCTCACGGATTGCTTGGATGATATTGGTCTTAAGTGCTTGAATCGTTTCTGGATAATAACATCGGTCCTTCACGGTTCCCCAGAAAAAAAAAGTTCAAAGGGGTCAAATCGCAGCTCCGAGGCGGCCAATTAACATCGCCAAGACGGCTCATAACACGATTTGGGAATTTGGTGCGTAGAAGATCGATTGTGGCATAGGTTGTGTGACATGGTGCGCCATCCTGCATGAACCAGAGGTCGTCCGAATCATGTCTTCAATATCAGTAAAAAAAAAAGTCGGATAACATGGCTCTGTAACGTTCACCGTTGACCGAAACGTTGTTCCCAGCCTCATTTTCGAAGAGAAATGGTCCAATGATACTACCACTCCACAATCTTTTTTTTTTTTTTCCTTCTCCTTTGAACACACGTGCATAAACCCTGATATAAGCTCAGTGATCTGAACCGCACAGGCGATGCGTATATGTGTTCGGGTTGGCTGAATCCTATAAGGATTGTATAGCCATCTTGTAATGCGAAACTATGGTTTTCGTAGTAACTCCCGATTAAGTGTAACAACTTCGATACGGATAATTAACGAACGCGAAACCGGTAGTATATTGATTAAGAGATAGATCAACGTGAAAAAAAAACAAAACATAGTGCAAAATATTTTACTGTTCTCAGAGATTCATCCAAGATTCCAAATGATCGACTGATTCCATCTTATTTCAGACAACAAATAATTTAAACTTTATTATCTTATGACTAGTGTTTGATAGGTCTTTGGCCAGAAAAGGAAAGAAAAATGACTACTTCTTCGTCAGAAAGGGATATTTCTTTTTTCGATCTCATATGCTAATATTACCCAACCCTCCGGGCCTATTTCCTTTAGGGAATCAGCAAAACCATTATTAATTCTATTTAGGATCGGGAACTTAGCTCGCATACTGTAATATCTAGGGCATTCCATTATTATATGGTAGTTGTTTTCAGGCACATTACAGTGAATGCAATCTGGAGACGGGATCTTATTAATTTTATTTAAAAAAGCTTTGTTGTAACTATGATTGATAATAAGGCGATTAGCTATTTTAATGATTTTTGGTTTAGTATGTTTGAATTTAATCTTTTTATACCAGCTTTCATTATCTACCTTATTAATGATTTTGTGAAAGAATCGCCCTTTTTCTCCAGATGTGAGGTCGAACTCCTCTTGCCATCTCCTAAAGATACGTTCTTTAATTATACTCAAGGCTTGATTTAGTGAGAATGATGGGGTGAATGGAGTTCCATCTAATCTGGCTTCGTTCGCCAACCTATCCACTCGTTCATTAAATGTCAGACCTCTATGGGACGGGATCCATATTAAAATCAGTCTATTTATATTAGATGAATGGACCGTTTCTTTGATTAGTTGTGCAGTTGGAGAATCACAGTCTTTTTTATTAACGATATCACAGGCCACATTACTGTCTGTGAAGATAGATACGTATGGAAGGTTCCTGTTAGCGGCATGTTGCACTGCTTTAAGTATAGCTACTAATTCCGCTTCCACTACTGAAGTATCAGCAGGTAAGCTGAACTTACCCACGGCTTCATCAGACTCATTAATAAACGCCGCCCCCACAGAGGTCGTGTCTTTGGATGCATCGGTAAAAATTGCGGTTTCATTTGGATCCAGAACGAGCCCCAGCAAGGAACCCAGGTTGTCATTTAATAAATCCTCATCACTTGCAATATTAATTTTTTTTTCCTTATTAAAGATGAGTATTTTATTCGCAGGGGTGTTATTTTTAATATGTGGAAGGTCTCTAAGAATATCGCCAAATATCCTCCAGCATTCCCCATAACTAGACTTAATATTTTCAAGGAACGCATTCTCAATCCATAATTCCACAAACTCTGGCTCGAATGTAATTCTTTTTGCCATTTCTTTGGCCGTGAGCCATAGCCCTCTAAGAGTCGGCGGAAGTTCATTGGCCAACACGTAAAGTGCATTTATCGGGGTGGATGGGGTGACCCCTAGACATTTCCTTAAAAATGGATTGAAGTAGGATGTTACCTTGTTGGTAGTTGTGGTATTCATATTAGCCGTAGTTGTTCTCGCATACTCAATTTTGGGACGAATGTGGGTCCTAAACAAGGTGAGCGCCTTGCTAGGATGTAGACCTTCAGTTTGCTTATTAATTACATTAAAAGTTAGTTTATTAAAATTATTTTTTTTAATTACTTCATGATAATGGGGAAGAACCGATAGGTTCCAAGATATAAAGAATCCAAGATATTTAAGTTTGTTAGAATTCGTGATGGTTTGATTATTAACGTAAATATTATGTTGTGAGCAATTAGCTTTAGAAAAAATAAAAAATTGAGATTTCTCAAAATTAACCGGAAGCTTAAGGTTAGTTAATGTATTAATAAACTTTGATGCAAATAATTCAAGGTTATCTATGGCTTCCTGGGTATTTTTCCCCCGAGAAAGCAATAAGAAATCATCAGCAAATTGGTATATGATATTGAATTCGTCTGACAATTCATGAATTTCATTGGTGTATAAGTTGAATAACGTTGGACTAAGGCAACTGCCCTGAGGCAGTCCATTATCCACCACCAGCTGAACTTCATCAAGGATCAACAGTCGATCCCTTAGAAACTGGTTCATCCAACTAGTAATATCAGGTGGAATGTTTAGCCGACTCATGGTTTGGGCGAGTTTGGATCGGTCCACATTCTCATATGCACGGCTTATATCAAATACAGCACACACAGAGACCATTTTATTGGTTTTATTAATTTGAACAGTGTTAATGAGGTCATTAATACAGTGTGTGGTGGCTTTTTTGGGCCTAAAAGCATATGAATTTTTTGATAATATTTGGTGTTCATTGATGAATTGAGTTAGTCTGTTTAACACCATTTTGTTGATTAGTTTCAGTGGGACACTCAGTAATGAAATAGGGCGGTAGTTTTGAATAAGATTTAAATCTCTATTGGGTTTGGGAATGGGAATAATTTTTATGATTTTCCAAAGTGCCGGAATTGTTTTGGATTCCCAGTAATTGTTTAGGATTTCTAAAAATTTACTTTTGGCATCAGCATTCATCATTTTTATATGTTTGTATGAGATCCCATCAACCCCGGGCGCTGAGTTATTGCTCTTATTATGTAATGCCCATAAGAGATCCGAGGTATCAAATTCAATGCTGTCATGTTCATTATCCAGATGGTGGTCATCTAACGCAGTCAATGGTCGACTAGGTTTACAAAGGTTTAAGAATTCTATCTTTCTCTCAGTTACCCAAGTGCCACAGTCGTTCTGAGAAAAGAAAGTATGTTGGACATTCTTAAACAACTCATGCATCTCTTTAGGTTCTTTGGACAGGTTCATACGGTTAATTGTCTCCTTCCAGGTTTTTCTTTTTTCTGTTCTAACCGCCCTCTTCCAAATGTACTTGGCCTCCTGTAGTGCTGAGAGATTTTCGAAATTGTTATTCAGCTTAAATTTAGCAGATGTTTGTTTCAGCTCCAGAAATAAGGCTTTCAGGTTGTTGTTCCACCATTTTTTTGGGGTATACGAATTTTTCTCGACAAAGAAAGTAGCCTCCTTAATCGAGCGTTTCATGGCTTTATTAAAGCTGTTGATATCGTTTTCGAACTCGATCTTTTCCATATTGTTTTTCAGGATAGAGTAGTTCACGATTTTCTTTTTCTTAATGGGAGTTCTATTATGTATGTGAAAAATAATAGGGATGTGCCTGGAACCAAATATCCTCACATTCAATGTGTGCCAGTTTTTAATAAGGTCCATACGGTTAGTAAACGTGACATCCAATACCGATGGTCTCCCATTATTAGTGATGAATGTTGATGCACCATTGTTGCAGATGTTGAGGCCACAATCTGCCGTTAAATTATCCAAGACAACACCCCTATTATTATCAAATCTACTGCCCCAGTCCAATTTGTGAGCGTTGAAGTCTCCCACACATAATAGATTTTTGTTACTGTAGTTCCGGATTTTACAGAATAAATCTGTAAGGTTGGTTGTAAATACCCTTTCTTCCTCCTTATTTCTCGAAGGGGGTATATAAAAGTTTAAAATAATAAAATTCTCTGGGAGATTTGTCGTTTCGACGACAATAAAATTCAAAGGATTCTGTAATTCAATTGCCTTACATCTAATTTTTTTAACGATCAGGATGGCCACTCCACCGTAACCATCACTTCTATCGTTAAAAAAAGAATAATAGTTGCTAAAATATGGTTTAAATTTATTAGGGTTTAATAATGTTTCTTGAATTAATGCTATGTCAATTTTATGCTGATGGCAAAATGATTCAAATGTATCTTTATTCTTATTTCCTAGTCCCTGTATGTTCAATTGAACACACTTCATTGTGGTTTGTACACAGCCTTTTTAATCTGTTTGTATCTAGATTATCGTTTTGCGTAATGCCTATACTTGCTTCTTTAGAAAAGTTACTAATGAACGCCCTTATGTTGGGGTCATTAGGGTCCCAGTTATTTTCAATAAATTCCAGTAGATTCTTACATTTATTTTCCAAATTTATTATTACTTGTGTCAGATTATACTTCGCGTAAGGCTCCGTTGGTTGAGGGGTATTATGGTAATTCATATTCGAATTGGTATTATGATACTTTGTTAGACTCTCTTTGTTACCGTTTGGATACATGAAGGCAAGTTGATTGGGTACTGTTACGGGTCTGATGATGTCCTCGTGTCCTTGTCTTATTTTTTCGTATTTGTCCATTTTGGCTACTGTTGCAAAGGATCTCTTTCCTAGTTGGACTTTATTGGCATCTTCAACTCTGTTTCTAAAAATGTCTTGGTTTCGATTATTAGTTTGTGCTTGTTTCCTGTTGTTTGCCATGGCTTCTGTTACACTCGGGTAGTCACTCACATATTTTTTAGAACCTAATATACTATAGTAATTACTATAGTTTCCCTCGAGTACTTCTTTCCTTGACTTATTAGACACCGTCATGATTTCCAACGTTTTTTGTTCTTGTTTTCTCTTGGGGCAGTCAGGGTTGAAGAAGTTGTGTTGATCAGATCCGCATAATACACACAGAATATTGGTGCAAGTTTGATTACAGGTGTCAAAATCTGAACCACATTTCAAACATTTCCTCGCCTTTGCTTTGCAGAATTTGCTTACATGTCCAATTCTGCCGCAATTGTAGCATAAGCGTACTCTTGGGATGAAATATTCTACCCTCTTGAGCGCATGACCGTAGTATATGATACTTGGAAGTTTAAGCGATTCGAACTCAACCTTAATTGACGTAGTTGGCACGATGTTTCCGTCATTATCTTTTCTGTTGAACCGATAAACGCTAAGGACGCGACATGCACCATGGAGTTTTTCCATTAAGTTTTCCTCGGATATGCAATTAGGTACGTCTCGGATGATGCCATAACAAGAGATACAATTTTGAGGGATATACGCCTTGTATCCATTGGTTGTTAATGTCGGATTAGATAAAATCGTGTTGGCATCTTTGGGATTATTGAACGTCACTTTGGCCGACCGGAAATTTGCGTATTGGATATTTACTAGTCCCCTAACCCGGCAGTGATCCAGGAAATCGCTAAGTACCATTTCCGATATCCTCTTATCCTCGATATTTTGGATCATGACGACAAATTCTTTCTCAGTTGAGTCTTCTTGATAATTATATGTCTTCTTAGTACGGTTACTGGTTCCGTTATTGTCGTCACATGACTTAGCGGTATCTTTTTCCGCATGCTGGGCGTCACCGACCACGTGTGTGTCAATCATGTTTTTATTTTTAGATCCATTGGTGTTATCCACTGAATCTATTATTCCAATCATTTTTACGGGGGTTACATCCCTCGATCTTTGCCCACCCGAAGTCTTTTTCTTCTTTTTACTTTCCCCCCGGGTGTCCGGGGGATCCGGTTCCTCCATCCTAACACCTAACCTAAAACCACTCAACCACTATTCGTTCTATGTACCAAGTATTAACTAGAACAAAAAAAAACAACACTACAACTTGTTTAAAGATGGAATTAATCAACCCCGGAATGCAAATATGGAATAATCTCACCAACTAAGAAGAACTCCACAAAAAGGAACGCCACAATGGCCGACCACGATGATCGATCCGATTCAACCACTATACTCTGTTAAAAAAAGACGATCACGACCCGACTACGTCCACCACCAATCGCTTCCTTATGCAGAATGCACTCCACAATCTGCACCAAACTGTCACTCTCTGTGGATGCATTGGCTTCTCGACAATAACGTGCGGGTTTTTCGAGCCCCAGATGCGGCAATTTTGTTTGTTAACGTAGCCTCCGAGATGAAAATGCGCCTCGTAAGAAACGATGATTTTTCGCCCAAAATCGTTTTCCAATTCAAGCTGCTCTAAGGCCCAAACTGCGAAGCAATAACGAAGCGGATGGTCGTGCGCCTTCAATTGCTGAGTCAATTGGACCTTGTAAGCGAATAATCCGAGATCTTTGTGCAGAATTCTCCTCAGGCTAGTGGGTGAAATATTGAGCTGTTGCGATCGATGGCGAGTTGATGTTTGTGGAGTGAGTCTCACACTCTCGGCTACAGCAGCCACATTCTCGTCTGTGCGCACCGTACGACGACGGGGACCATGAGTGTTGTCCACTAGCATGCCAGTCTCAGGAACTTTTTGCACAAACTTGCGTACAGCAGGCGCGGTGGGTGCTTCATTTCGGCCAAAACTTCTTTTCAAAAAACGCACTGTTTGGGCTACACAGCACTCAGTTTGGAAATAAGTTTTCAATATTTCCCAACATTGTTTAAGTGTAAAGAGACTCATTTCGTTCTGCGGAGGTATGATACTGACTTTCTGTCAAGATTTCGAGCGGGGAAACAGCTTTCACTGTCAAAATAACCTATGATTTAAAAAGAAACCACTAGATGGTCCACCCCGTACAGCATACCTGAGCTTATCTCAATCGTTTGACCAGCCAGAGCTTTAAATGAAGCGATGAAGACTGCAGACACTAACTGCCTTTAGGCCGTCCAGATCGACAAAAAATTAGGACCCAAGGATGTCTCTCCTACGTTCCGCCAAAGCAGGGCAAGTGCACAGAAGGTGGTGGCAGCTTTTCTCCTCCTCTACGTCCCCGCAGCTCCTACAGTAATCATCGTGCGGGAGTCGAAGTCTTCTAGCATGCTCCCCGATCAAGCAATGTCCAGTAATAAGCCCCACTACATTTCTCAAATGCCGTCTGCTCAGCATCAACATCCCGTAGGATCGGATGGGATCCAGCTTTTGGCCATAATTGCCTATTTGCATGACATGTGGATCCACTACTCCATCTGGCGCTGGCTCTGTCATACGCCACATTCTGGGTAATCATTTTGCAAGCTGCTAGAGGCATCACTGTTCTACGCCACCACTCTCTGATCTCGTTAGCCGTTCCCGCCCGAGCCAGTTCATCAGCTTTATAGTTCCCAAATATGCCACTGTGGCCCGGTATCCACCCATCACCCTGAGAGAGTCACGGTAATTCAATACAGTCTTTAATGTTACCAGGACCGAGCTAAGCGCTTTAATTGCCGGTTGACTGTCCGTGAAGATTACAATATCCCTAGTGGATACAACATTATGCGCAAGCCAGACCAGCGCTTCGGAAATTGCTACAACCTCCGCCTGAAAAAACGCTACTGTATTCCGGAAGGCGGAACGACAAATTAATATTCAACTTTTTCGAATACACTCAACTCCAACGCCTTCCTCAGTCTTAGAGCCGTCAGTTGCTATGGCATTAGATCCCAAAAAAGCGCTTTCAGACCACTCATTTCTCGATGGGATCAGGCTTGTAAAGCACTTATCGAACAGGAGTTTCGGAGAGATGTAGTCTGTCATTCCGGAAATCTCAAAGTTTCTCAGTACTGCCGAGTGACCTACGATTGATGCAGTCCACTGACCGGTTTCCCGGAGGCGAACAGCCGTATTCGCTGCCATCTGCTCAGCGAAAATGTCCAAGGAAAGTAAATTTAATAACACTCCTAAAGCAGCAGTCGGTGTTGTCCTTAGAGCCCCTGTGATGGCAACACATGCCAGTCTTAGGACCTTCTCCAACAGAATACGATATGATGCTAAGTGCCGTCCACCAGACGATGATCCCATGCATTAACATGGGACGCAGTACTGATACATAGAGCCAGTAAACCACTTTTGGATGTAAGCCCCATTTTTTGCCTATAGCCTTCTTGCACGAATATAGTTCAACGGTTGCCTTAGTCACACGTTCCGGAATGTTTTCCTTCCAACATAGTTTTCTATCCAGGATGAGACCAAGGAATTTGGCTTTATCAGTGAGTACAAGCCTTGTGCCCTCCATTAATGGTGATTCAAAAGAGTTCGCCAGGATAGATAGGGCATTCTGCATTAAGTCTTTAACTTTCCCGAGATTGCAATCGCAATATCGTCCGCATAAGCGATAACTTTGCATCCCAAACCTTCCAGGCTTAGAAGCAGCCTATTGACCACCAGATTCCATAGAAGGGGAGAGAGTACACCACCTTGAGGGGTACCCCTGCTTACATACCTGCGTAGAGATGATGCACCGTGAAAGTACCCCCCGGGACGCAAGCATTAGGTGAATTAACTTGCAAAGCAAGTCATCCCCGCACAGAATTAAGAGGGAATCGATAATAGCCTTAGGTTTTACATTGTTGAAAGCCCCCTCGATATCGAGAGAGGCAACCAACGTGTACTCCTTGTATGCGAATAAACTACAATGGAATAAGCCGCATCGTCTGAAACTGGTTTATGCCAACGAAACGTCAGCTAAGCCACATGGAATAGTTGGCGCGATATGTTCCACTAGGGGTTACGGCAAATAAGTAATACGTTAGTGCGGCTAAATATGCTCAGCACAATTCAGTTGAACACTGGTTGATGCGTCGCGCGGTAAAATAGAATATACATACCTGTATTTACTCCCCAATACGTTTGTGTCGCTTATCAAGATTTGTCGCGTTTTCATCGTTATGTGCAGGTGCGTGGCTTCTTTACTAAGCGCTAGTAATCGCATCAAAATTCTACAATTATGAATTCTAATAAATCGGCGCGGCGGTAACTCTTTAATTTCGCGACGCGATCTATGTATTTAAATCTCAAAGCACAATCACCACCTCAGGCTCTCCTCAACAACAATTAAAGAAAATCGTGTAAGTTTCACTCACGACACCCAACTAACACACAGCATCCCTTTCCTTTTTCAAACAGATGCATCAAACATGAATGAAGGCGATTCAGCAGGAGGGGGGCATCAAGGGTCTAACCCGGCCCCTCCTGCTGTTATAGACCGCAGATCAACAATAGTATCAAACACTAACAATCAACAACAACAACAACAGCAGCAAATTTCCAATCAAGGACATCAAGGCCGACCAGCAACAGTGAGTGGATCTGCGGTATTAGTGAGCAACAACGTCGTGACACAACAACAACAATCATCACAAAACCATCATCAGTCTATGATCACACGTTTTTTGCCGAGCGATCAACAGCAACGAAACAGTGGCAGTACATTTCCAAATCAGCAACCAACTCGTGTGTTAATAGCGCAAGTTAGCCCACAAAATTATCCTCAACAACAACAAGCGTCGCAACAACAACCATCGTCTGGTGGTGGCGGTGGTGGTGTTACAAGTGTTAGTTTAACGCGAATATCCTCGGCAAATTTAATTTCAAATTCATATTTGAGTGTTACGAACGCTCATAGTAGTGATAGTAGTAGTTCACAATTATCATCATTGTCCCAATCACAAACACTCAGTGATAGTTCGGAGAATTTACCAGCGGCGGCACGTAAACGTTTACGTTGTGAGGTGACAACGCAACAACAGCATCAGCCGTCAGCAACGACAACAACAACAACAGGCAACACCAAGCCTGCACCCATCAGCGATTTAAACGCTCTAAAGAAGCGTATACTAGAATATAAATTTGCACGTCTTAGAAGCATTAAGGAAAAGTAAGAAAAAATTGTGAATTTAGGGTTATTGCATTGACGCTAATTTTCCGTTTGCTCCCAAACATTTTTTTCTCCAGATACTCTGAACATGTTGCGGAATTGTTTTTTCTTCAAACTGGTGGCAGTATGATGGATTATCCAACGTGGAGAAAGAAGCCACCAACTCCACAATTTATAACGTTCACAAAATCATATCGCCTGGATGGCTACACGTCTAGTGATGACGCGAACAAGAATTTATCGCAGCAACATCAACAACAACAGTTGAAGTCGATCACGTCGTTGTCATCAACGACGTCGTCGTCCCATTCGTCGCCGCAAGGAGCCGAAATAAAAATTCCAAGCGTTGGAGCAACACCGGTTGCTGTATCAACGACTTTGCCAGCAGCTGTCGTTCAGCTGTCACAACAAGGTAACATTTGACATTTTTCTAATTTGCCGATTATCTTCACTCAATTTTAGTTTAGTTTATTATTTTTCTCGCAATCATTCCCCACATACACACACCAACACACATTTTCTATAATAATGTCCCTTTGTAAAATAGTCTCACCATAGTTCCGATTTTTATCGCAGCCGTTATTTTATTGAAAATCTGAACTAAACCCGAAATTTCTTTGTTCCTTCTATTTTCGTTCATTCGTTCCACATTGGAATGGATTTTTCATATTTTTAATATGTTTTTTGGTTGATCAGAATCAGAATAATTCGAAGACAAAACACAAATTTATTATTTTGCACTGTTCGTTGTTCACACGTGATTGGTTTTTGTGTGTCGTCACGTTCACACGTGATTGTTTTTTGTGTGTCACTTCCACACAAGATTCTCCCGAAAGGACGAAATGTATTTTTACATAAAATACCACATTTCTTGTACAAACGATTTTTCAGTTCGCATTCTTGAAAATTGCCTGAGAGAGTTTAGTTCAGTTTTGTATTGTTATCGTTGAATTTTCGTTATCCGGTTCTTCTGTTCGTTGGAAATTATGTAATGTGAAACAAATTGAAAATTGTTAAAAAAAAAACAGAAACAGAAAAAAATTAAAACAAACAATTGTGTATATGGACGAAATGAAATATTGGGGATCTTTCTCTTCTTTTTTCTTTTTGCGATTTCTCTCTCTCTCTTAGGTCACATACCCGGAAGGCCTCAGGGAGGTCGACACGGGATGGTATTCGGCCAAATTCCCGCTCCACCCACAATAGGAAATTCCTCTGTACCTCTGGTGCCAGGTAGAGCACCCAACTTTTCTAAATTGCGTAATATGCGTTTTTTCTTTTGGTTTTTCGAGTTTTCTTTTTTTCTTTCGTTTTCTCTCTCTTTTCGTTATAATATCGAACTTGAGCAATTCTTGTTTTGCAGTAAACATTTAATGTTTTTTGTTGTTGGTTTTTTTTTTGCATAATGATGGATATTTATATTGAACGTTGCAAATGATTTATTCGTAATTAATGGAAAAAAATGTGCCTCCATTTCTTTTTCGGAATGCCTGCCTTCTTTTCTGTTTAAAAAAAAATGTGTTCAATTTTTTGATTAAATGTTGATCTAAATAATATCTGTGATTTAGTCGATGTGATCAATTTGTTTAAAATTAGTAGAAATTTGAGAGAACGACTTCGTGTTTCTTTCGAGTCCAATTGGGGTCTGGTCTGATGTTTCTTTCTGTTTTGCTTATTTATCATTTGACACTATGTATATTGGATAAAAATGTATTTTCGAATGTTGTTACAATTTGAGTTGCGCTTTACGTCCCAATGTGCTTTTGTTTTGCATTGTATCTTTCTACACATAACCATCTTAATGTCCAGCGTAGAAAAATATCTCTCAATTGCCCTAATCCCTTGTGGGGCATAGCGCGTCAACTGTTCCATGTGGCCCAGTTGACGTTTCGACGGCATAAACTGATTTCGGAGAATGCAGTTGCCAGCATGCACCTCCTGCACATCCATGGCCACGAATCATCGTGGACGGGATTCGAACCCGAAACTCTCTCTCTCTTTCTCTGTATAATTGCCTTGACCCCTCCAGGGGCATGGGCGCGTCAACATCTCTAGCATTTCTATGCCTTGTTGACGTTTCAATAGCATATCTACTTTTCGGAAGTGCAGTTGCTAGCATGTACCTCCTATCCGCGCCGTCTTTATATTGACAAGCTCGGAGCACTATGAGAGTTCTATTAGTACTCACAGGCAGTTTTTGATCGCGCCGAGATTTGATCTCCGAGCTCTAGATTACTATCGTAGAGCGGTGACCGAACAATCACGGCCACAGCGAGCGCGTTAGTCAAACATGAGACTGATGCCTCAACATACTGCGCTACCGGTCGCCCCAGAAAATATATACAAAAATTTAATTCCGAATCCGTGTGGGTTTTTTTTTGAAAAAAGATTTTGTTGGGGGCCTTGGCCTCCTGGATACAGTTCCTCCAACCATCTCGATCAAGCGATCGCGTCCTCCAGTACGATAATCGTAGAAGCTTCATACAATCTGTGTCAATTGTGTCCTCACATCGTACACGAAGTCTTCCTTGCAGTCGGTTTCCTTCGTGTTCACAGTCCGGGACTCTGTCCGACAAGGCCAGCCCATTCCAGTTTCTGGAATTTGACAAATTTCGAGGCGCATAGATCGTCAAACAGTTCTCATACAACTCATGGTTGTAACGGACTCGACATATGTCTCCTTCCTTGACTGATCCAAATATCTTCCGCAAAATTTTTCTTTCGAACGTATCGATCGACTTTTCTGACGCTTGTGTTAGGGTCCACGTTTCGCATCCATATAGCAGCACAGATCGTATTATTGTTTTATAGATGCGCAGCTTGTTATTTTTGTGGACTAGTTTCGACTTCATTATGGGCAGGACTGCGTAAAACGTTTTATTAGCTGCTGTGATTCGTGGCTGGATCTGATGTTTTTCGTTACCGTCTTTTGATAGTAGACGCCCTGTAATGAACCATATAATGGGACCCTCGGTCTCATCAGGTGCTGCCGTAGATCTGTCGGTGGAAGCAGCACAACCAGACCACAATATGGTTCATTACAGGGCAGCTTCTACTTCAAAGCCTGCGAAGAAGAAGCTGAGGACAGAGTGAGCTGCCAAAAGGAAATAGAGACGAACTGGGCTCCTGAACAAGCCGGCAACTATTGTAGAAGAGAAAAGTAGCAAAGAGAAAAGAAAAAAAAACTACATTTCCCCATTATTCAGATGATCAACTGAGTTCAGAGAATCACGAGGATAGCAGAGGCGCAACACTTTATTCCTTCCAATAATTCATTCTTGATCTCTGAAAACTGTTGGGCATCTCAATAATAGAAACAAATGCAATAATGTTCACAAAAATATTAATGGAAGTGAAAAGACAATTCTGGCAACAGAAAGGTACCCAGGGCTCCTCCGCGCTTTGTCCGGACACCGAACATGCTCCAAATGCCGGCAATTCAAAGCATTTATGGAGGCCTTAGGTACGTGGCTAAACCACAATAGACAAACACAACACCAGGATTGCTTTGTTGAACTGACTATAAAAGGATAATCTACTCTATAGGAAGGATAGGGGTGCTACAGAGGAAAGTACAGCTACTTGAGTGGAAAATATGTGAAGTGGCTAGGTCCTGAGACAGAGCAAGTAGTCTTAATGTGCTTGTGGGGATGCAAATCGGTGGAAGGACTAAAAAGAACCCGATGAGGTCCTTTTTAGTCCTGTTCTTTACCAGAAATGGGCCCCACGTTGTGCGCCAAATATGTAATGGACGGTTTGGTAGGCATCTGAAGATGCCCGTGGGGACGGAGCCTAAGTGTCACCATACACTGTCGAACTCGAGCACGAATCTGGTACAAATGTCCTCTGACGCACACATACACTTCACATAGGTGTGAAGAAAACCGGTCCACTTGTACTAGGTTTGTGCTCGAGTTCGACAGTGTATGGTGACACTTAGGTAGCATATGACCGTGAAGGTCGGGCCGTGCCATCTGGCGAAGAAAAAGACCCCTCAACGAGCTAAGCAGCGGCCTATACTTGCTGTAGCTCAGTTCGGGAGACGTGGGCGGGGTTTTCGCCGCTCGTTGCCCTTGTCCTTTACGTACTTATTAAGAAAAATGCGTTGGCGGGTGGAAGACAGCATAGACAGGGGAGGTAAAAATGGGATAAGAATGGAATGGTTGACGGACAGTTAGGATGCCCTCGCTCTCGCATTGGGGTCCAGGTGTAATGGGACCCTCGAGTGATATCCGATACATCATCATAAAATCCCACACACATCTCATACCTCTTTTCTGTTATATGTATTTCCAAACAAAAAGATACATATTGCATAATAAAAGATAATTCCCATTTTAGATTTTTTTTTTTTTTTTTTTTTTATGTTTATACCAAAGCTTAGGGGGTAACCCTTTAATGCGAGAGCACAGCGTTGGCGGTAAGGGATTAAGGTAGTGGGGAGATGGGTTGAGTTTGAATAAGGTGACGGTGTACATTCCGTTTAAATTTTTGTAGGTCATAGTTGCGGGGGAAAACAAAAGATGGTAGATCGTTCCACATTCGTGTTGTCCTAGATACAAACGAGTCATGGAATTTGGCGGTGCGACTATTGCTGAGTTCTAGAAGATGAGGATGGACACGACTGGCTAGTCGGGTGTTACGTAAAGGAAAAGTACGCTCAGGAATGAGGTTGGCTATTTCATCAGAGCAACGGCGGTTGTAGTAGCGATAGAAGAGTGAGAGACAGCCGACACTTCGCCGGTGTTCAAGCGGTTCGATTTTAGATGTTATGTGTTTGATGTTTCCGTTGAACTTTGTCTAACGCGGATAATGCGGTTCTACCTGCGCCTGCCCATATGTGGGAATTAAATTCAAGTCTCGGTCTTATATGAGCCTTGTAAATTTGAGCCAGATCAGATGGTGAAAAGTATCTTTTACAACGATTCAGAAAGCCCAGACACTTCATTGCGTTTTTTGCAACGCAAAAAATGTGGTCGGGCCAATTTAGTTTACTGGAGATGTTAATACCTAGTATGTTCAGTATGGGCGAATCAGGAATGCTGACCCCATCGACAAGAATGGGTTGGGCGGTAGGTGGAGCACATCGCTTATTGGAAAGTAGACAACATTGAGTTTTTGAGGCGTTAAACTCAACTCGATTCGCTTTCCCCCATGCAATAATTTTTGAAATGTCTTCATTTAGTGAGTCAAACATGCGATCTCTGTTGATAGATGTTGAATTTCGGCGAGAGTCAGCTACAGAGTTGAAAGAGTAAGTGTAGTCAAGGGTGCTATCGTCTGCAAAGCTATGGATTGAGTTGGAAGTCACGCTGAGAAGATCGTTGATGAAGAGAAGGAAGAGTGTTGGTGAAAGGACAGTACCTTGGGGGACCCCTGCGTTGGTGGTATGGCAATTTGATTTAACTCCATCAAGGACGACCTGAAGCGAACGGTCGTGAAGGAAACTTTCGATCCATTTAACTAATTTTGGGTCCAAACCAAAAGCCTGGAGCTTAGCTAGAAGAGCCGGATGCCAGACTCTATCAAAAGCTTTCGAAATGTCGAGGGCAATGATTTTAGCTTCGCCAAATTGGTGGATACAGCGATTCCATCTTTCGGTGAGGTATGTCATTAGGTCGCCGGTGGAGCGCGAAGACCGGAAACCATATTGCCGATCATTGATGAGATGATGTGAGTCAAGGTAGCTCATTAGTTGGTTGTTAACCAGGGTTTCGAAGACTTTTGATAGGGTCGAAGTTAGTGCTATTGGTCGGTAGTTAGATGGATCACATGCTTCTCCTTTCTTGGGGATTGGTTGGACATGAGCTAGTTTCCACGATGATGGGAACACTCCTGTTGCGTAGGACAGGTAAAAGAGTTTTCGGAGAGGTTTGGCTAGCGAGGAAGCGCAGTGTCTGAGAACTAAGGGGGAGATAGATATTTAGAAATGGAAAAAGAACATATTTTATAAGTGTAAACACTTGTGTGTTTTACCGAACATGCATGCGATCAACATGTGCGTACGCACAAAATGTCCTTAACGGCTAAATCCTATTTCTAAGGATTTAGCCGTTAAGGACATTTTGTGTAGATTGTAAGAAACTGGGTTAGTTGAATAAAATACGTTGAAAAGACAACACGTCTTCTAACTTATAATTCTCGGCCTCTGGTTTCATACCACCGACAGACCATTACTCATCAGGTGCTGCCATTGATCTGTCGGTGCCAGCAGCACTACCAGATCAGAATATGGTTCAAGTAAACAAATTCGTTCACATGCTCGAAGTTGTACTCTCCCATTGTAATGTTTTGTCTGTTAGTCGCCGCTCTTCGAAATTGGGTAATACATTTTGTTTTTGATTCGTTGACTTTTAATCTGACTTCTAAAGCTGCTGACTCCAGTTCCTTAGCACGCGGTAGTGATGTAGCCATGATGTCGATATCGTCCTGCGTGTGATACTAACTGCGCTGATTTTGTTAGTAGCGAGCTTCTCAATTCTACCTCGTTCACTTTTCTGGCGGCATACTCTAGTCTAGAGCCAGGTTGAAGAGCATGGGTGCGAGCCCATTTCCTTGTTTTCAGGCCTGACTCCGTTCGGAAGCTATGTGTCAGCTCGTTTTGTATTCGTACCTGGCGTTCGGTATTCTCCACAGTGGCTCTTATTAGCCGGATCAGTTTCGTTTTGAAACCCGAGTAGTATCTTATACAAGACGTAACGCTCAATACTATTGTAGGCTTGGCGGATGTTCACAAACAGTTGGAAGACATTGATGTCGTATTCCCATTTCTCGAATACTTGCTTTACTGAGAAAATTTTATCCGTGGTAGACCGATCGGGTTTGAAGCCACCTTGGTACTCGCCGATAATGCATATCAATGATGAAGTTAGCCAACCTCCTATGTCAAAAATGGAATTTTTGCAGTCAGTTAACAATAAGAGGTTGTAAAAGTTATAAAACACAACATTGACATAGAAGGTTTGGATGCTGCTGCTTCTGTCGGTTTTTCACTGAAAATAACAGGCGGTTGAACAATTGATGCATAAATATTTGAAAAACACATTAGAAAAAGAGAAAAAAAAAATTCCCAAAAATTCTCTCTCTCTCTCTCTCTTTGCATTTAGGAGTTGAACTCTCCACCGTGACCCTCCGGAAGTTTAAGGTGAGTTGTGCTGCAATCTTCTACCACTTATCAAGCGAGATGCTTCCATCTGCATCACCTTGATCGACCACCGCCAGCTCACTTCGTTAGTTCAACGCATCTGCGTAAGAGGAACCTGAAAATCTAGTAGCGGTGGTCGGTGGTGGACGCCTCTATCCACTTCGACACAATCGGTAGAAATTCGATCCTTTTCAGATACTCAGTAATCTTCAGGGACTATACCCACGAAGTCTCGGATCCATAGAATGTTGTCCCCCCCCCCCTGAAACGGGCTTTTGATTGCGGCAGGTTATTGCGATCAACGTCCCCAGAACTGTGCCTCCTAGTTGGATTTCGGGTAGAACTTCGCGCTCCACTAATTGGATCAGGTTTAACCAGTAACAAACTACCTTGTCCTTTGGCTGCGTAGCCATTCTTTGGCGCACACTACACGGGCGACTACGCTTTATGGCCACTAGCTGCTGATTCATCTTCGAAAAAGATCCTTGTTAATTGCCTTCACCTCTCCAGGGGCATGTTGTTGTTAATTGCCTTGACCCATCCAGGGGCATGGGCGCGTCATCATCTCTAGCATTTCTATGCCTTGTTGTGCAGTTGCTAGCATGCACCTCCTATCCGTACAGTCATTATACTGACAAGCTCGGAACACTGTGAGAGTTCTATTAGTACCCACAAGCAGTTTTTAATCGCGCCGAGATTTGAACTCCGAGCTCTAGATTAGTATCGTAGAGCGTTGACCGAACGACCACGGCCACCGAGCGCGACGTTTCCTATCCGCGCCGTCTTTATACTGACAAGCTCAAAGCGCTATGGAAGTTCTAGGAGTATCCATAGGTAATTTTTATTAATGCGCCGAGGATTGAACCTCCGTCTCTCTAAATGAAGCATCGTAGAACTATAACCGAGACAACACAGTGAATTTTCTTTCTTGCCCTTTCATACCACTCTGCGGCTTCGCGTTGCGTCTTGTATTATCTTGACATACGCCTCGGGGACCTTAAGTGCTCTTAGGGCCACCCATATCAGAACACGAGGAACTCTGTCGAAGGCTTTTTTCAAATCGATGAAAACGTCAGGCATCGGTTGCCCTCTTTTAATTTTGTTGAGAAGAACACGAGGAAACAACACAAACATCCATGGCTACGATGTGGACGGGACTCGAACCCGTTCGGTAGCATGAGACATCCGACTGACACCTCAGCTCAGGTCGCCCCGTTGGAAATTATGCGGGACAAAAATTCGTAGCATTTATTATCAGTTTGCTTTAATATGTTGATCTCTAATATACCAATTGTCAGTTCTTGAATTTAGAACGCTTTTTTCGTTTATTTTTGGGCTGTTTTCTTAAAATATATTTTCGAAAAGTATACACAACTAAAAATATCGTTGACAATATTCTGATTATAAATCTGTGCATGATATTGAAAAACTGCTCTGGATATTCTCGTTTAAATTGGTAGTAGCAGTGAAGCATACTCTGATAGCATTCTCGCTCGTTTTTCAATTGCTCGTATTCATCTGTACTGTACTACGTCAAATCAGACAGAAAAATCCGTCAGTTCCACTTGCGCCTTACTCGTAAATATGTACATTCGTAAATCTGTTCTAGTCCCGTTTCCCAATGAGTTACGAAAGATGTAGATGCATAAATGCTGAAAATAAAAGCGCCGCCAGCTAGAAAACAGGTTTTCGTCGCCACATTTTCCAAAATGTGTTCTTATAAAGACAATTTCGTTGAAAATGAAATTATAAAAAATCCCTCTTTGAATTTTGACGGAGAACAGCTGTCGAAATGGCTCATAATTTTAAGTAGAGTTCGTTATCGAGTCATGCTTTACTGTGCACATATGCATGAATCCATTATATCCGTCTATGTATAGTCCTAGCAGTAATATATGTGAGAAAACAAAAGTACATACCGCGCGATGTGATTGGAAAAGTACCAGGCATTTTTGGAATGACACACAATCTAAGTGCCTTTTTCCATGGACGGTTTTTCAAGCTCTGTTGGCGGTTTTCCTGTGTGCAAAATACATAGCAAAACCACCAAAAGCTAGCTAGAAAAACTGCCCATGAGAAACGACGCTGAGAAATTGTACATTGTTTTCTTCCATTTCGCCATAATCAATTGTTTTTATCAACTATCCGACCCCTAGTAATTAAAATCTCTGTCCTATCCCAAACTTCTTCAAGGTGGAACGCCCATTTTGCCCGATGTTTCGAATATACTCGGAACCGACAAGCAACCGACATCCGTCACGTCCGGTAATGTTCATACACAAAATGCACATTGTGTCAACGGTGGCAATGGCGGCGGCGGCGTCGGTGGCGCGGCCAATAGCATAGCCAGCGGCGGCGGTAACGGCGGAAATCCTGATCAGTTTTCAGTTAAAGCCAAACAAGAAGTCTATGTAATGCAACGAATCTCGGAATTGCAACGCGAGGGACTGTGGACGGAAAGACGTTTACCCAAATTGCAAGAACCGCCCCGTCCCAAAGCTCACTGGGACTATTTGCTCGAGGAGATGGTCTGGTTGGCGGCCGATTTTGCCCAGGAGCGAAAATGGAAAAAGAGCGCAGCGAAAAAGTGCGCGCGTATGGTTCAAAAGTATTTCCAGGACAAGGCGAGTGCCGCGCAACGTGCCGAAAAAGCGCAAGAGATACATCTGAAACGTGTGGCCGCCTTCATTTCGAAAGAGGTGAAAATGTTCTGGTCGAATGTCGAGAAACTCGTCGAGTATAAGCATCAAACTAAGCTCGAGGAGAAACGGAAAAAGGCGCTCGATCAACATTTGAGCTTTATCGTTGATCAAACGGAAAAGTTCTCGCAACAATTGGCCGAGGGCATGAATAAGCCCGTGGTGGATACAAGTGCCGCGCCCAGTATTAATTCAAGTCGAATATCGTCGCCGAAGCACAAGAGTTTCTCCGATGGTAAGTAATAAGCCATGTTGTGATCATCTCTTTTAACAATTTAATATGATGACAAACTGTCACTGACGACTGGACTCGATCTATTTTTGATCGAGACGGGTTTTTTAGGATGTTCGCTTTAGCGAGGCATTTGTCTGATTGCATTAGTTTCTCGATGCAGCTCGCATGTCTCTGGTGTTTGCATATTTTCATAAAATTTCCTTTCCGCAGACGAATTCTGTCCCGCCAATGAAATGTCCGAAGATGACGAGGAGACGATAGCCAAAGCTGAAGCCGAAGCCGGCAATGTCAACGATGAAGTGGCAGCACTCCAACGCGAGTCTGCAATGGAACTTGACGATTTCCTAAAAGAGTTGCCAAAGGACTATCTCGAGAATCGCGACAAGATCGTATTGGACACGAATTCGGATCAGTCGTCGTCCGGTGACGATGCCGAGTTTGAGGCGAACGAGAGCAGTTCAGACGATGAGGACACAATCCGCGAACAGGAGGGCGCCGAGAAGGATGTCGATCATCAAAAAGAATTGGACGAATTGAACGTATGTATATTGATAGTAATTTTTCTGTCTCTCTTTTTTTATTTGTCTTGTCCTCTACCGTGTGTGTACTGCAAAATCGTTCCTAAACGTGCATTGTGCGTGTGTGTGTGCGAGTGTGTTGTTTCGACCACGCTCCGGATATGTTAGAAACTAGCGGAATAAAATCATTCATTTCCATAAACATGCAATTTTTCTTCTTCATTTAGTTCCGAATATATATTTTAGGCGGAAAACGAGATGAGCTTAGACGAACTTTTGGCCAAATATAAAGGCGCGGCTGTTGCTCAAGCAAAGAAGGCGGCGGCTGTGGCTTCGTCGAGACGAGTCGTCGAGAAAATGGAAATCGACTCGGATGACGACGAGGACGCAGAGAAGTCCGATGATTGTGAGTAAATTTTCGGTGAAAATTTCTGGTTTAGATGGCGGTCTAATGTTGTGTTTTATTTTGCAGTCGACGATTCAGACGATGATATGTCGGTGAATAGTGACGAAGCTTCTTCGGACGCCGAATCGGGAATAACACAGTCGGACAACGAGGAAGATGCCGACAATGATGAAGGCCTGAAGAGTTTATTGCTCGACGAACAGGACAAAAATCAGTCGCAGGTTGGTAGGCAGCCAGCTGTGTTGTGTTTAAGGGGTTCTTTGCAAATATTTTAAAATGATGACAAAATGTCACTGATGATTGACACAATCTATTTTTGGTTGTGCCAATCTGTTAAGGATGTTCGCTTTTGCGAGGCATTTGTCTGATTTTACATGTCGCAATTTTGATGATATCTTTTCTGAGTGCTCTCGATACTGGTTGAACAAATTGTTTATATTTTTTTTTCTCAGGAGGACAAGGACAACTTAATCAACGATGCCGCGGCAATTGCGGAAAGTATACAACCGAAAGGCAATACTCTGTCGTCGACGAACGTTGTTACGCCCGTTCCATTCTTATTGAAGCATTCTTTGAGAGAATACCAGGTAAGAGTCGAGTTTTCAAATACCCTAGTGTGTTAAATCCGTTTTTTTTTTCTACTCTAAAATGATGACAAACTGTCAATGACGACTGGACACGATCTATTTTTGGTTGCGTCCAGTCAAAAAGGATGTTCGCTTTTGCGAGGCATTTGGCTGATTTTATTTCGAAATTTACCAAAAACTCTCCACCCCAATCTGTTTCCCAATGAAAAATTTTCCCTTTTGCAGCACATCGGCTTGGACTGGCTCGTGACGATGAACGATCGCAAATTGAATGGCATTCTCGCGGACGAGATGGGTCTTGGCAAAACAATTCAAACAATTGCCTTACTGGCGCATCTTGCATGCGTCAAAGGCAACTGGGGACCGCATTTAATTGTTGTCCCGTCATCTGTGATGCTCAATTGGGAGATGGAATTCAAGAAATGGTGTCCCGGTTTCAAAATTCTAACGTACTATGGAACGCAGAAGGAACGCAAACAAAAACGTATTGGCTGGACAAAGGCGAATGCATTTCACGTGTGCATAACATCGTACAAGCTTGTGATACAGGATCAGCAGAGTTTTCGTCGGAAAAAGTGGAAATATTTGATTTTGGACGAGGCACAGAATATTAAGAATTTCAAGTCACAACGATGGCAGCTGCTGTTGAATTTTCAAACGGAAAGGTAAGGAATGTGTTCTGGTCGTCGTGGTAGTTGGCACAATGCGATTTAAAATGATGACAAACTGTCACTGACGACTGGACTCGACCTATTTTTGGTACAAGTCTGGTCATTTAGGATGTTCGCTTTTGCGAGGCATTTGGCTGATTCTAATTGGCAAATCTTCGCTTCATCTGCGCGCACAACGAGAACGTGCCTAATTTTGTTTTCCCTTTGTGTATTTTACTTACAGACGTCTCTTACTTACGGGCACACCGCTGCAAAACAACTTGATGGAGTTATGGTCGTTGATGCACTTCCTAATGCCGCATGTGTTTCAATCGCATCGTGAATTCAAGGAGTGGTTCTCGAATCCAATGACGGGCATGATTGAAGGCAACTCGGAATATAATGATTCAATCATTAAACGCCTTCACAAGGTCAGTATGTACGTAATGTAAATATACATAAAATTTTCGTTTGGATTTGTGTTTTTGAACCTTCGTGTTGGGGGGGGGGGGGGGTCCATTGTTTTGCAATGGTGAATCTCGTTAATGGTTAAACTTGTGGTGAAAGGGAGAGGGCAAGCTGAGATGCAATAAATGAGCTAGTATAGGCTAAAGAATCCCGACAATTATTATTGCTCGATGACAGCATCGCAATTGGATAGGGCTTGGTTTCCCAGTGAAAAGGATTCGTCGTCGAAACAATTAGCGAAAGACGCTACGCAACGGGACTTCATATACGCTTTAATTGGGGGATATACAATACGAGCGCTTAAAGTACGTCCGTTGCTGTGTGATTTTTGACTCTTTAGACGCACTTGCATCACATCCGTCAATGTTTACCATATCTTCCTTTGGAACTGCAACGCGGGCCCGGGCATTTGGATATAGCCAAACCGCCTCCTTACGTAACGTAATTCGGGTTCATGAGTCAGTTTTTTGAGTCGTTAGTTTTTTTCATGAATCAGTTTTTCCAGAGTCAGTCAGTTTTTTCACGAATTAAGGTCTAGACACACAGTGCCCGTACCAGGGCAGCGCCGTAGTCGCCCGTATATCGGGCACATGACCGCACATTGCAAGCGAAACCACACAGTACCCGTACCGAGACCCAACCGTATGTTTCCCGTGTGTCCCCGATTCCCGCGATTCTTCCCAGCGACTTTAATTGAACATGCAAAAAGCGCGTTGCAAGCATTCTATGCGATGCATAGAAGTCAGCCAGTTTTTTCATGTGTCAGTCGGTTTTTCACAAGTCCGTCCGTTTTTTCATGTTTTTTTCACGAATCAGTCCGTTTTTTCTCGAGTCAGTCAGTTATTTCACGGGTCAGTCAGTTTTTTTAACGAGTCAGTCAGTTTTTTCACGAGACATGAGGTAATTTTATTACGAATCAGTTTTTTTTTTGAGCCAAATTTTTCATCTGGACATGCTATGAAGTGGGGGGGGGGGGCATTCTCAACGAAGGCCGACCAAGGGGGGCGTCGATCTGTGGCCGACGAGTGTGCGTTGCTCGGTGAGCCGTGGGGACAGATGTGTCCCATTGCTCACAACCGAAACGATTGCGTGCAAGAGTAGTTAACGTAGTAGTTTTCTCAGTTTCTCAGTCGTTTTTGCGTGAGTTTTTTTTGAGTCGTTTCTTCATGATTTTTTTTTGAGTGGTTTTTTAGTCGTTTTTTTTGAGTCGTTTTTTCAATGGTTTCTTTTAATCATTTTTTCATGTTTTGTTTTTGAGTCGTTTTTTGTGAGTTTTTTTAGTCGTTTTTTCATGAGTCGTTCTTGCACCAGTCTTTTTTTAGTCGTGTTTTCACGAGTCCTTTTTTAGTCGTGTTTTCACGAGTCCTTTTTTTAGTCGTTTTTTCGTGAGGTTTTTTTCACGAGTTTTTTCTTGTGTCAATTTTTCATGAGTTTTTTTTTAATGTTTTTTTTCATGAGTTTTTTTTAGTAGTTTTTTCCATGAGTTTTTTTAGTAGTTTTTTCCATGAGTTTTTTTTTAGTATTTTTTCATGAGTTTTTTCAGTAGGTTTTTTTAGTCGTTTTTTCACGAGTTCTTTTTTTTAGTCGTTTTTTAACGCGTCTTTTTTTAGTAGTTCTTTCATGAGTCGTTTTTTCATGAGTCGTTTTTTTAGTCGTTTTTCGTCAATGTTTACCATATCTTTCTTTGGGACTGCAAGGCGGGCCCAGGCATTTGGATATAGCCAAACCGCCTCCTTACGTAACGCAATTCGGGTTCAGGTTCGCCACAATACATGAATCATGAGTTAGTCTTTTGAGTCTTTTCTTTTCTCCAAGTTTGTCAGTTTTTTCATGAATCAGTCAGTTTTTTTCACCAATCAGTCAGTTGTTTTCACGAGTCAGCCAGTTTTTCACGAGCCAACGAGTTTTTTTTTCACGAGTCAGTCGGTTTCTCTAAAGTTATTTTAGTTTTCCCATAAGTCAGTTCGTTTTTTCACAAGTTGGTCCGTTCTTCGGGAGTTAGTCAGTTTTTTCACGAGTCAATAGGTTTTTTCACGAGTCAGTCATTTTTTTCACGATTGAGTAATTTTTTTCACGAGTCAGTCAGTTTTTTCACAAGGCATGAGTCAATTTTATTACGAATCAGGTTTTTGCTGAGCCAGTATCTGTACATGCTATGAAGTGAAATCCCATTCCCAACGAAGGCCGACCAAGGGGGCGCCGATCTGTGGCCGACGAGTGTGCGTTGCCGGGTAAGCTGTGGAGACAAATGTGTCCCATTGCCCACAACCGAAACGATTACTACTACTCAATTGGCCCAACCCCTTGTGGGGCATAACGCGTCAACTGTTCCATGTGGCACAGTTGACGTTTCGTTGGCATAAACTGGTTTCGGAGAATGCAGTGGCCAGCATGCACCTCCTGCACATCCATGGCCATGAACGTCGTCGTGGACGGGATTCGAACCCGAAACGCCGGTAGCCAAACATGAGGCTGATGCCTCAACAGTTTCAGTTTATCTTCTTCCTTAGTTTGTCTTTTTCGTGGGTAATTTTTTTATGAGTCAGTTTCTTCATGATTATCAGTTTTTTTTCACGAACTTTTTTTTTTTTCTTGGGTCGTTTATTTCACTGGTCGTTTTTTTTTCGGCGAGGCGTTCTGCGTGAGTCGTAGACTCAGTTCCAAATTATGTTTTGTATTACACGAGACCCACATAGGCTAAAAAAACTGAAAAAATGAATAAAATTTCTGCGAGAGATAAAATCCACAAAAGATTCCCAATTGCATTGTAGACCACCGTGGAAGCCAATCAATGATGACTGTCTCATGAAAAATGCATCTTCGTGAATACTGTATACTTTTATTTCTTTGATATGAAAATGTCTAAAACGCCCTCTAATAAAATAACTATCGAACAGTCCATGCAGAATTAATTAGCATTTAATCTGAATTTTTACAGGTCCTACGTCCATTCCTTTTGCGGCGTCTGAAGTCCGAAGTGGAAAAGCAAATGCCAAAGAAATACGAGCACGTGGTCATGTGTCGCTTATCGAAACGACAACGATATTTATACGACGATTTCATGAGCCGCGCAAAGTAAGAGGCGTACACTCATGTTCCGTTTTTTTTTTAGAACATTCTCGCTACAACACTATCCTCTCTTTCGCAGAACACGTGAAACATTGGCCTGTGGCAATTTGTTGAGTGTGATAAATGTTCTGATGCAACTTCGAAAAGTGTGCAATCATCCGAACATGTTTGAAGTTCGACCGACAACGTCGCCATTTCAAATGGAGGGCATTACGTTTCAAACTGCATCGCTCGTATGCAATATGTTAAACTATGATCCGTTCAAGGTGAGTAACGTGGAACGACAATGGGTCGTCCCCTAAGGCCGAAGAGTGATTGTTAATTTCCCTTTTCTCTGTTCATCCTCTTGAGCAGCACGTCGACTTGAATTCATTGAATCTGAATCTAATCCAACTGGAGGACACTGTAACGGCATACGTATCGCATCGTATCAAAAAAATTTGCACGCCGCGTAAACTGATTGAAGAGATTGACTCTATTCCGGATCCACCGCCACGTTGTCCGGCTGGCAAATATAAATTCCATATTCGTATTAGAGATACACGTGTTCACGGAAATTTAATAAGCCATAGTGGCGTTAAGGTTGGCACAAGTCCAGCTATGAAGACTGAAGGAAATAAATTAGTTCCAGTAATTAATGTAGATAAGAAGCAGCCTAATATTAATCAAGGATCATACAATAGATTAAATTATTCGTTAAACAATTCCTCATTAACAACAACATCATCATCGTCATCCACGTCGTCAGCGTTAGCGAGTGCTGTTGGCACGGTTCCTAGCTGTGTACCTATTGTCACACACATTGATAGTAATAACCAATTGGTGAATGTAACGACGTCGTCGTCGTCGCAACAAACGACACAAATAGTCCAGATAGTCGGCAGCACTGCGCGTACGACATTGGCGTGTACAGCTGCGCACAACGGACAACGACCGTCGGCTGTTGTGAGTGGTGCAGGGACAACCAGGTCAGCGTCAGCAGCGACGAGATCCAGCGGCAGTAATGCGAGCGGTGGTGGTAATCAGAATCTAGTGGCCACCCTTGCGCAACAGTTGAAAACAAATTCACTACCGCCGCCTGGTCAGAGTAAAAAGAAGGAGAGCGGCTACAGTCAAGGTGACGTTGATCCTGATTTTTATTTCGCGGATCGGGAAAAACTGGAGAAGGAACGACGACACAATAAACTACATCTGTTAGCCAGAGTGAATCAAAGGCGTTGTGATAGCACACCGATCTACGGTGCAGACTTTCGCCAGTCGATGCAGGGTCCGATGGAGCCCAGTTGTTGTCTCGAGTACTCTACGTGGCACTCGCGAAGCTACACAAACTGTCTACAAGCCGCCAAATCTAATGAGAACTGGAGTCTGTCGCAACTGATGAAATCGTATGAGGATCGGGCCAGCGAAATGATTAGCATCGTGACGAATTATGTGCTATTCGTGCCGGCTGTTTCGTCGCCGCCGCCGTTCCTTCAAGTGGGTCACTTGAACCCGTCCAAAACGAACGAACATCGGATGCGCGAACATGTGGCGGGCAGGGTTCTCTCGCAAAAGTTGACACTTTTGCATCCAGTGATATCGGCCATGAAGACACAGGTAATTAGAATTGTACTTTTAAAATGCGCTTCTTTTTGGGCGAGCTGCTAAATTTGCCGTTTTTATTTCCCCAGTTCCCCGATCCGCGTCTCATCCAATACGATTGCGGCAAACTTCAAACTCTAGACAAATTACTGCGCAAGCTTAAAACCGAGGGTCATCGCGTGCTGATCTTCACACAAATGACCAAAATGCTTGACGTCCTCGAAGCATTCCTCAACTATCACGGTCACATTTACCTGCGTCTGGACGGTTCGACACGTATCGAACAGCGTCAAATTCTCATGGAACGATTCAATGGCGACAAACGAATTTTTGCATTTATCCTGTCAACACGTTCCGGCGGTGTGGGTGTAAATCTGACCGGTGCCGATACTGTGATATTCTACGATTCCGACTGGAATCCAACAATGGACGCACAGGCGCAAGATCGTTGTCATCGTATAGGACAGACACGTGACGTGCACATCTATCGATTGGTCAGCGAGAAAACGATCGAAGAGAATATTCTGAAGAAGGCGAATCAGAAACGCTTGTTGGGCGATCTGGCTATTGAAGGGGGCAACTTTACGACGGCCTACTTCAAGAGTAGTACAATACAGGATCTGTTTCATGTGGAGAGTGGCGAGGAGGATGCCAAAGTTCGTTTGTCCGAGGTATTGGATCGCGATCGTGAGCGACGGCATCGTTTGAATGAAAATTTGCAACAGTCTGCGACAGCGGCCACGACCAGTACTGCTGCAGCAAATGATGAAAAGTCAGCGTTGGGTGCGTTTGAGTCAGCTCTGGCCGCCGCGGAGGACGAGCAGGACGTGGAAGCGGCAACAACAGCCAAGGCTGAAGCTGCTGCCGATTTGGCGGAATTTGATGAGAATATTCCGCTAGACGAAGTGGTGGCCGAAAAACAGCCGGAGATGAGTAAGGCCGATTTGGAATTGGAGAATCTCGTGAAACAGGTGAGTGAATGAATGAATGTTAAAATGTTTTGGGGGCATTTCGGTATCGCTCAGTGGTTGGATCGTTATTTATTTCGATTTGACTGGTGCGGAGCTAATGCCAGAGCGATCAAAGGACGACCAGACATAGTTCAGTGCTATAATCATTGGAATATATCACTAATCGTCTTACATACAGTTGAATTGTCATCGATTTTATCCCGCACGAAATTATGACATATTCGCCTCATGAAACACTACACGGCTTCCCGTCGTGTTTTTTATCTATAAACCCAAGCGCTTTCTTCAGCGAAGAATAAGTGTGGTGAGTGATGGGATGTGGGAAAGTTACCTCTCTTAAGCTGGCAGAGGAAAAGTAGCAGACAAAATTGAAAGAAGTGTACTGAATTCGGACCCATTTAGTGCTAATTTCGTACAGTCGAAAAAATTACATCTTTTTATAAAAAGTTACGGTAGTGTCTGCCAGCTTAATACTGACAGAGAATCGAAAAAAAATTTCTTTTTGTCAAAAATGACTTGTTATGTTTAGTGCTAATTTAGTACAGCCTTTCCACTCGGAGAAAAATACTCGGAAGTCGTGTTTTTCGCGAAACAAAGTTATGCACGTGACTATCCATTACATTAGGCGCGTACTTTTGCAATTCTTAACCTGTATAGGTTAGTGAAATAACACGCAATACAACAACAGTGCTACCCTATATAGGTTAACGCTTAACCTGATAATTTATCGAGGGCCAATACAAACCTGGATAGCACACAAGTAAAGCTTTTATTTAGGGCGCATCTACCGGTTGTTAGAAGAAGTTCGTTCACTCGACGATGTTCCACTGTGTTTTCACCTAATTAAATTCA
The DNA here is from genome assembly GCA_964017055.1 of Chloromyia formosa. NCBI lineage: Eukaryota > Metazoa > Arthropoda > Insecta > Diptera > Stratiomyidae > Chloromyia > Chloromyia formosa. The sequence continues at coordinate 43,931,275 of OZ024818.1, read as the reverse complement.
ATGTCGAAATATTAGGATACTACTCGGAATCAATTAGTTTCTTCTATCACAGTTGCATTTGAACCTATTCAATGCTTGCTCTTGATGTAATAGCATGAAGTTTGTTTTTAATATTTTTCAAAGAGTGAAATTATCCCACCACTTAAAATCCCAACTTTATCTCAGAAAAAAACCATTTCATGTCAAATACAGCTTTTACCCCGTACCCTTGATCTGGATAGCTGCAAAAGAACGCGTCTATTGTGAATCAACAGCCTCTTGTTTGGGCTCCGCTCGCTATGCTCACTCCGCGCTTGCGGAGTTGCCACACAACTATATAATTTGGATAATGTCACGTGCATAACTTTGAATTGCAAAGAACAGGTCTTCTGGGCGTTTTTCGAAGTGGGAAGGTTGTACCAAATTAGCACTAAATACATCGAGGTGATTTTGAGTGAAAACAAAGAAAAATTTTCGGTTGTCTACCAGCTTAAGACTTAGGCTGGCATACACTGCCGTACCTTTTGAGAAAAAGATGTACATACTTATATTTTTTCGACTTTACGAAATTAGCACTAAATATAAAGAGCAATTAGTGACAGAACGAAAAAATTGTGTTTTTGAAAATCACTATCGTAACATTTAAATGTAAATTGTGATATTTTTTTTCCACAGTACGAAATTAGCACTAAATACATAGGTCCGAATTTAATACACTTCTTTTAATTATGTCTGCTACTTTTGCTATGCCAGCTTAAATGAGCTGGAAAATGTATGATTACGGCATTATTATTACGTTGAATGGATAAACTCATGTACGCTGGTCGCGTGATTCAAAATTGCCGTGTGCAACGTTCGCTTCTGCTCTGTCAGCCCTTAGTTGTAATCACTAAGACAAGGACATGTGATCAAAGGAGGAGGCTGATTTTCTATTAAATCTAAATTTATTTTGTTTTTCTTCCGATTGTTCCGTTTTTTTTTTCTATCCTTTTTTCCCCAAAATTTTTCCCAGTATGTTCTCTACCCTTTTGCCCAACGTTTTTTTTTTTCTTACGCTTTTTCCCGTTTTTCGTTTTCTCTTCGGTTTTTTTATTTTCTCTTCGGTTTTTTGTTTCTCTTCCGTTTTTTTTTATTTTCTCTTCGGTTTTTGTTTTCTCTTCCGTCGTTATACCCTAGACTTTATAAAGTATGTTAATTACCTTAACCCCTCCAGGGGCATAGGCGCGTCAACATCTCTAGTATTTCTCTGCCTTGTTGACGTTTCGATAGCATATCTACTTTTCGGAAGTGCATTGCTAACACGCACCTCCTACCCGCGCCGTCTTTATGCTGACAGGTTCGGAGCACTGAGAGTTCTATTAGTATCCACGGACAGTTTTTAATCGCGCCGATATTTGAACTCCGAACTCTAGATTCGTGTTGTAGAGCGGTGACCGAACGACCACGGCCACCGAGCGCGATAGGGTATATTGTTTTTGTCACGACGAAAATATGTAACACCTTAAGGGAGGCTCCGGAGGTATACTCAATTGCCCTAACCCCTTGTGGGGCATAGCGCGTCAACTGTTCCATGTGGCCCAGTTGACGTTTCGTTGGCATAAATTGGTTTCAGAGAATGCAGTTGCCAGCATGCACCTCCTGCACATCCATGGCCACGAACGTCGTCGTGGACGGGATTCGAACCCGAAACGCCGGTAGTCAAACATGAGACTGACGCCTCAACACACTGCGCTACCGGGAGGTATAACAATGTATATATATAAATGATTAGGGTCACCTCCTGATTCGATTTAGCCATGTCTGTCCTTCTGTCTACCCGTTCGCACGATAACTTTCCACAGAGTCAAGCTAGAAACTTGAAATTTTGGTCAAATGTTTGTAGTAGGATCTAGTTGGTTATAATTGAAAGGGCAAGATCCGAACCATGGAACCCCTACCTCCCCTATAAGTGAAACTTAAAATAAGCGGCAATTTTCGACAAAATGAAGCTAATGACTTGAAATTTTGGTCAAATGTCTGTAGTAGCATCTAGTCTGTCGGTGTTGATAATAGGTAAGATGCGGCCAAAGCAAACCCTACCTCCCCGAAAAAATAAACTTCAAATGAGCGTTAATTTTCGACAAAATGAAACCAGTGACTTGAAATTTTGGTCGAATGCTTGAAGTAGGATTTAATTGGTCGATATGAAAATACGCAAATTCCGACCGAAGAAACCCCTGCTTTCCCTACAAATGAAACTTAAATAAGCGATAACTTTCGATAAAATGAAGCTAGCGATTTGAAATTTTGATTAAATGTTTGTAGTAAGATCTAGTTGGTTGACATTGAAAATGCGAATGATCCGACCAAACGAACCTTCTCCTCCACTACAAATGTATCTTAAAAGAAGCGATAACTTTCAATACAATGTTGCTAGCGACTTGGAAAATTCGACAAATATTTTTAGTGTGGGTTCTACATAATGCTAAATTAGCTATACTCAAACAATAACAGTTAAAGGTATACTTCTTTTGTTAATACAAGTAACATACATTCATCAATTATATATTGGCCATTTTGTTCGATGACCTTTTGCCATCTTTCAGTCAGCTGCATATTGGCGCGCTCGAAGAAAGTGTGGCCTTTAGAAGCAAAAAACTGAATCAACTCATTTTTGATAGCCTCATCCGAGACGAATGTTTTTCCATTTAAATTTTTCTGCAGTGAACGGAATAAGTGGTAATCTGATGCTGCAAGGTCAGGGCTATACGGTGGATGAGGCATCACTTCCCAACCTAAGGCCAATAATTTTGTATGAGTGACCAAAGATGTATGGGGTCTGGCGTTGATGGAAGAAGACACGATTTGCCAGTTGTGGTCGTTTCTCCTCGATTTCTTTGTCCAATTTGACTAGCTGGCGACAGTACACATCTTAATTAATAGTTTGGTTCCTTGGGAGCAGCTCAAAATTAACAACACCCTGGAAATCCCACCAAACAGACAGCATAACCTTCTTTTGATGGATATCTGCTTTTGATGTCGATTATGCAGGTTCATCTCGCTTGCCCCAAGATCGTTTTCGCACGACGTTGTCGTAAACAACCGATTTTTCATCGCCCGTTATGAATCGCTTCAAAAATGGGTCGATTTCGTTACGTTTGAGCAGCAAATCGCAGACGTTAATTCGTTTGGTGAGGTGAATTTCCTTCAATTCGTGTGGAACCCAAATATTGAGCTTGCTAACGTATCCCAGTTTGTGTAAATGTTCTCGAACGGTTGGTTTGGATATGTTGAGTTTCTCCGCTGTCTCCCGTTATCTTCGATCATTGCCTTTGTTTTGTCGTCATCGACAGCTTTTGGACGACCAGAGCGTGGTGCATCACTGACATCAAAATTTCCGGAACGAAAACGAGCGAACCAGTTCTGGCACTGGCGTTCTGTTAATGAGTCTTCAGCATAACAGGCCCGACGTCGGGCTGTCGCGCCACGATGATGATGATAAACATCACACAACTTTTTCCGCGCTTGCACTGCGTTTTTGCCTTTTCGGTAGTCAAAAAGCAAAATATGTCGAAAATGTTCACTTTTATTTTCCATTTTCAAGTCGATGCTAAATAAAGATTTGTAAACAAAGGACCACCAATTTGTGACTGATTATACCTTGAAATGTCAGCTGTTAAATGGCAAAAAAAATCTTGACTAATGGCACCATAATTTTTTTTCAATAAAAGCGCCATCCCTTGAAAGGTAGCGACTTTCCGGACAACCCAATATATAGGTTGCCAATTGGTACTTTTGTTATCACCACTAGGTCTGTACAAGTCTAGGGTATATACGCTTCGGACTTCCGTAATTCTTTGGATTTTTGTTTTCTCTTCGGTTGTTTGTTTTCTCCTCGGTTTTTTTCCTCCTTCGTTTTTTCTCTTCTCCTTCGTTTTTATACCCTTCACGGATGTGATAGGGTATATTAACTTTGTCATGAAGTTTGCAACGCACAGAAGGAAGCATCTCCGATCATATAAACTATATATATTCTTTATCAGTATGATGAGAAAAGTCGATTAAGCTTTGTCCGTCTGTTTCTATGCAAACTAGTCCCTCAGTTTTAAAACTATCGAACTGAAATTTTGTACAGTCTTCTTTCTATTGCACGCTGTATATGTGTCAGAACCAACGGAATCGGACTACTACGTCATATAGCTGCCATAGGAACGACCGGTTCCAAAATTCGTCTTTATGAGAAAAACTTTTTTATTTTCAAAGATATCTTTTTTAAATTTCACAGTTATGAATAGTATCTTTAGTCAAATCACATCCCCGAATTTGGTTGAATTTGGATTACTCTATCGTATAGCTGTCATAGGAACGACCATTCCAAAAGAAAGTTTTTGTTAGAAAAACTTTTTTATTTCTGAAGATATCTTTACCAAATTTCATATTATTCAATCATGTTGACTGCCAAACCATATTCCTAAATTTGGTTGAAATCGCCCACCTATTTCATATACCTCTCATAGGAACAGTGAAATCGGAACAAATTTTACTGCTAATTTCAAAGTAGCAAATGCACCATAAGTCACAACGAAGGTGAAGGGTATCATACCTTCGGCAAGCTAGCCGAAAGCTAGCTTGTTTTTTCTCCATTTTTTTCTCCTTCATTTTTTCTCTTCCGTTTTTTTCCTCCACTTTTTTTTCTCGTCCTTTTTTCTTCTCCATTTTTTTCTTCATTTATTTCCTCCCCTTTTTTTCTTCCATTTTTTTCTTCTCCCCTTTTTTTCGTCTTCATTTTTTTTGCTTCTCCATTTTTTTTCCGTTTTTTTTTCTTCCTTTTTTTTCTTCCTTTTTTTTCTTCCTTTTTTTTTCTTCCTTTTTTTTCTTCCTTTTTTTTCTTCCTTTTTTTTCTTCCTTTTTTTTCTTCCTTTTTTTTCTTCCTTTTTTTTCTTCCTTTTTTTTCTTCCTTTTTTTTCTTCCTTTTTTTTCTTCCTTTTTTTTCTTCCTTTTTTTTCTTCCTTTTTTTTCTTCCTTTTTTTTCTTCCTTTTTTTCTTCCTTTTTTTCTTCCTTTTTTTTCTTCCTTTTTTTCTTCCTTTTTTTTCTTCCTTTTTTTTCTTCCTTTTTTTTCTTCCTTTTTTTTCTTCCTTTTTTTTCTTCCTTTTTTTCTTCCTTTTTTTCTTCCTTTTTTTTCTTCCTTTTTTTTCTTCCTTTTTTTCTTCCTTTTTTTTCTTCCTTTTTTTTCGCCGTTTTTTTTCTCTTCCGTTTTTCTTCTCTTCCGTTTTTCTTCTCTTCCGTTTTTCTTCTCTTCCGTTTTTCTTCTCTTCCGTTTTTCTTCTCTTCCGTTTTTCTTCTCTTCCGTTTTTCTTCTCTTCCGTTTTTCTTCTCTTCCGTTTTTCTTCTCTTCCGTTTTTCTTCTCTTCCGTTTTTCTTCTCTTCCGTTTTTCTTCTCTTCCGTTTTTCTTCTCTTCCGTTTTTCTTCTCTTCCGTTTTTCTTCTCTTCCGTTTTTCTTCTCTTCCGTTTTTCTTCTCTTCCGTTTTTCTTCTCTTCCGTTTTTCTTCTCTTCCGTTTTTCTTCTCTTCCGTTTTTCTTCTCTTCCGTTTTTCTTCTCTTCCGTTTTTCTTCTCTTCCGTTTTTCTTCTCTTCCGTTTTTCTTCTCTTCCGTTTTTCTTCTCTTCCGTTTTTCTTCTCTTCCGTTTTTCTTCTCTTCCGTTTTTCTTCTCTTCCGTTTTTCTTCTCTTCCGTTTTTCTTCTCTTCCGTTTTTCTTCTCTTCCGTTTTTCTTCTCTTCCGTTTTTCTTCTCTTCCGTTTTTCTTCTCTTCCGTTTTTCTTCTCTTCCGTTTTTCTTCTCTTCCGTTTTTCTTCTCTTCCGTTTTTCTTCTCTTCCGTTTTTCTTCTCTTCCGTTTTTCTTCTCTTCCGTTGTTTTTTCTCTTCCGTTGTTTTTTTCTTCGTTGTTTTTTTTTCTCCTATATTATCGTGTACTCCTACGTGCTTCTCGCATTAGTACTCTGTGAATTGGTTGACTCTGCATTATATTGTTGATTGACCGCTGTACAGAGCCCATGCAAGATCAACTAAAAGACGACCAGACATAGTTCAGTGCAACAATTGCTGGAATATATCACTACTCGTCTTACATTTAATTTGTTCTGTATGTAAATTAGGGCGCCTTGTGTCGCGGTCGGCAATAGAGGCAGTTTTTTTTTGTGACTTGGGACACATAAGACTTTTGCGTCTAACCTATCCAGTTGATTTATCTTTTATGCTAATCAAACATTCCACTCTCCTCTCTCTCATTGCAGCTCAGTCCAATTGAACGCTACGCAATGCGCTTTGTGGAAGAAACGGGCGGTGCATGGACAGCGGAACAACTACGTGCAGCCGAAGCCGAAATTGAACAACAAAAACGCGAATGGGAGGCGAATCGACTGGCAGCCTTGCAAAAGGAGGAGGAATTGCTCAAGGCCGAAGAGCAAAACGACGATAGTCTCACCTATAGTCGCGAGGACTCCAAAAATCAGGTTAATAGAAAAGTAGCAAATAAACAAAAACGTAATAATAAGTCATCGTCGTCGACGGTGAACCGGTCATCGAAAGTCAGGCTAAGACAACAACAAAGAAACTTGCTAGTAGCTAAACGAAAAACACGATTAGGCGCTAATGTAGGATCGGGAGGCACTAGTGGAAATAGTCGCGGTGGTGGTGTGAAACGCAAACCGTTCCCGCCCAAAGACACCAATTGTAAACGTCGTAAAGTTCTCTTACGTAATCTTAAGCCAAAGCTAACATTGTCGAATAGTAATGAAATTAGACAAAAGTCGCGAACGAAACGTAGCATGACGACGACTATGTCCTCATTGTCGCCGCGACGACTGATCGCAAAGAAGGCCCTGAGAAATAGAGGCGGAAAGGTGATGAGTCAGGCGGCTTCGGTTGAGTCTTGCGATGAGGATGATGATGAGGACGAAGACGACCGGGACGCGCAGGACAGTGAAAGCGACAACGATTCGAGTGCTGCCGATTCAAATGAGGATAGCACTCAAAATTCCGATGATTTCAGTGAATGTAGTCTGGACGTAATGGTCGATTCGAACGACGCGTCCAATTGCAACGATCGCAATAGAAATGCCACATCTTCCGACGAGACTGATAGCGAAGATGATGATGATGATGCTAGCAGTTGTCGACTTTCCTCTCGAGCGTCGCTCAATCGATCCGAAGCCGTTGAAAATCATGTTGATGTCAACAGTCCTCGTACTCGCTCTCGAGGCTCAGTCAAAATCAATCTGTGGACGTTGGATGTTAGCCCTATTCTGCCGGGCGTTCGTCCGTTTTGTGGAAGAAGTTCCGGTCGCAAGAACGATTCGAATAATTCCGATCCAAACAAGTCACGAGACGATAGTGTCTCATCGAATAATTCACAGAATGGAGGCGGTGGCGGAAAACACCAGCTCGACGATGATTATGCCGACGACGTCACGGGCATTAGGAATTCATCTTTGAAAACACCCAAAACAGCTTCCAAGGACACATCGAATAGCCGTTTCCTTGCGAATTCCGGGCACAATTCAACGCCCAAGGCGAAACGAAAAATAACGCCACGTTCGGCCACGCCGAAAAGTGCTGAAAACAATCACAAGCTCGATAAGTGGCTGTTGAAATCGCCAATGGTGGTACTGACGAAAAGTGATGCCAACAACACCACGTCGACTCCACGACGACCAATCACAGCGGATACGTTGAAACAGTGTCGCATGACAAGGCGTACATCTATGCTCAGATTGAATCCGGAAAATGGACCGTCTTGATAACAATGTTCCCGCGGTGATTTATAGAACAGCAAAAGTAGAGCGAACTTTCGAGATTCGCCTGTGGCTAATAGGGCGTTGTTGGTGCAATGATGTGCGACAGCTGAGGGTCGATGTGGTGTGCGGTGGCAGAGAGCGGGGATAATGATGATGATGGTGGTCGATCAGTGAGGGTTTCATGAGTGAGCAGATTGTCGTCTGCTTGTTCTTCTGCACTTTTCATGCACTTCGTCGAGCAGTGATCTGGGAAGTCAAAATTGTGAGCTACCATTATTAACTATAAGCCTAATTACAATGGTCATATGACGCCTTAAGATTGCATGTTCAGTTTTGAATAGCAACGCCTACTGGCGTTGAAAGGGTTTGGCAGCCCTTGGCTATTACTGATGAACTGGTTGCTCCGGTGCGTAGAACCGGCTGCCGTGGGAGCGTTCAGTTTTGATTATGATTGCTCATGATGCTGTCAAACAGCAATCATAAACGAAAGAAACAATCACAAAATCCAACTGAACGAGTAATCTTAAGTCGTATTGTGACCATTGCAGTTGGGCTCTATTACAGCTGATGTCGACGGAAAAAAAAATATTTTTTTTTTCGCGAAATAGTCTTGTGCTTCTCTACTTTTTTTAGAGGTCGCATGGGATGGAGGGGGAAATCGTTTGTGCGTCGCACCACGACAGTTGTTATAAAATATATCAAATCAGATTGTTGTACATAGGGATGTAATGTTATAATTATTTTTTTCCGACGAAAAAGAAGAAACACTCTATTTTTATACTGTACTTGTTTCAGTTATAGTTTTTAAAGAATGAAAAAAAAAGAAAAGTATGCGCCACCACGTATTCATTCAGAGAAACAGAGAGCATTTCGAGCGCTAATTGAAATGATCATTTTGTTCTCATTTATTTCTTGAGCGCACGCCTCGCGTTCTAGCGATATTTTTTTATTCATACAAACACACACACTGACATACAAATTGTGGGGGTCGGCTTCTTCGCGTTAAGTATAATGATTATGTAAATACAATATTAATTTACTTACTATTTTTAGTTAGGCGATTATCAACTAAATTGGTGAATCGAGAGAGAGAGAGAAAGGGAGATAGGATTTAGATAAACACACACACACCTGACATGTCTTAAAACACTCTTAAATGTAATATTTTTTTTATATAAATGATGTAAGAAAAGTTAACTGATTCGAACAAACAAATGTCTTGTAATCTCGCTGGGTTTTTTTTATGATTTTTTTTTTATTTTCTTTTTAATTTTCTTTTCCTTGAGAACATTGAAATTTTTAATATGGATAAGGACATGTTGGCGTCTCTTGTCTTCGGAGTGAATTTATACTGACGTGCAAAAATCTCGCAAACTCCTCACTATATTTTGAATTTTCATTGTAACGATAGTTTTTCCTATTTATTTTACCACATTTAAATTTAAAAGTTTTCAATAAGCAGCGCAATTCTCATGTCCAGAACGAAAGAAAACTGGGAAAAAATGTCCATTCATATCGCAAGTCATTATTTTGTTCGGCAGCAGAAAAAGGTAATCGTGTCATGATGCTACTACTAAATTTGAACAAAAGTAAACAAAAAAACCAGTAAATATCTTTTAAAAGTACGAAAAGCGTATGTGACAATGTCACAATCTTAAAATATTAGCGTTTAAAACCGGAACCTAACTTTAACAGTGTTAAAAAGTACCACATACTACAAAAATGAAAAATAGAATATGAAAACAAACAAAATAAATCTGTGACTGGCTGGTAAATGCTTATATTTAAAAAAAAACATTGTAGATAATGAACAACTATACAAAAACTTAGCATATAGTGTATTTAAACAAAAAGGAAGATAAACAACAACTGGTAAATACAGTAATTCTCTTAAATTAATATGAAAGAAAACAAAACTATAATTTAGGTTAACAAATGAAAAAAAAAAAAAACTATTAAACAGAACAAAAACATAAGAAAAAACTGAGAAAATAAAAAAATCCTTGCTAAAAATTCAAAACAAAAAAAGTTGTGTTGTTTCGTTTTATTTATAAATAAATGCATACATACGTATTATATAGACAGTTTGGGGGCCATCAAATCTTGAGACTTGACACTACTAGAGGCTCCTTGTGTCGCTCACCGGACTTTCCCCCCCTCTCCCCGTTACACATCGTCCGGGGTAGTGATAGTACTATTTTTTCTATGCTTGTTTTGGTGTCTTATTTTTAGAGAAGAGAAAAAAAAATTAAAGTATATTAGTAAAAAAACATAATCAAAAGCCAACCATACCGTAGGAAGCATGAGGAATTTTCAAGAATAATTAACTACACTTGCTACTGTGTTTTTAATATTATTATTTTCTATTAAGCGTCAGACCCGAAAGCATTTTGTCTGTGAATTCAATAGAAAATGCTGCTACCTTTTGTAAATGTAAATTTGTAACGCGATCGTTAATTTGTTTATTATTGTTGTGTGCATTGTTTGGTAATGGCATTTAAATTGAAAACAATTTTTTGAATAGTATTTAACGACAACTCTTTGTCATTTTCTTGTAGTAAAAAAAATCTAACAGTAAAAAAGTACGGCACCAAACCAAGCCTTTATCCATTCGTTGCCATTTCCAAACTAATATATGCGTATATATACATATTTATTTATAAATAAAATAATAAAACAGCACAGCTGCAAGGATGTAGTTAGTTAACCACTAATGCTTAAGACGATAGGTAGGCTTTTGATTCGAATGAATTTTGCCCTGAGTCCGTCGTCGGACCTTGGCCCTCAGGATCGTTTTCGTCCAATTGTCTCGGTCAAGTGACCGTCGGGTCCTACAATTTTTAAAGCCTAGCAGATGTTCGGCACCAGCTTCCCAGCGAGCTCTCGGGTCTTCGTCTCAATCTTGCTCCGCTGATGCGTCCTTTTAATATTTTTTTTTAGGTATATGGCTGTCGTCCATTCGTTGTACACGTTTTGCACATTGAAGTAGTCGCAACTTACGTTTCTCGAAACTTCCAGCTCATCGTAGAGTTCGTACAGGTTATGGTTGTACCGGGTGCATTGTTGTTGTAGTAGAGGTTTGGCAGCTCTTGGCGGTTGCTAATGCAACGGGTCGCTGAGGTGCATAGAACCGGCTGCGTTGTTGTGATAGCCAGCGTCGTAGCTAAGGTATTTAGCGCCCGGGGCAAAACTTGAGTATGACGCCCCCCGCCCTCTTCCCCCGGTCCACAATTTTTTTTTAACGCAAACTATTCGGTAAATACTACTGTACAAATATAACCCAGAATTTTGTTATAATTTTTGAAATCCTTATTTATTCTTAAAAATCTATTTCATCGCCTTCGAAATAATCCCCCTCGGCTGCAATGCACTTATGTCAGAGAATTTCCCACTCATCAAAACACTTTGAAAAGTCCTGTTTCGGTACGGCCTTCAGCACCTTCTTCGATTCGGCTTGAATCTCTTCTATCGTGTCAAAACGGTGTTCCCGGAGCGGTCTTTCCATTTTGCTGAATAGCCAGAAGTCACATGGAGCTAAATCAGGCGAATACGGCGGTTGCGGAAGAATATTGGTGGAATTTTTGGCGAAATGGTCACGAATAACGAGTGCAGTGTGAGATGTTGCGTTGTCATGGTGCAAAAACCAAGAGTTTTCTTTCCACAAATCCGGCCTGTTGAGGCGAATAGCTTCACGCAAACGACGCATAACACTCAAATAATATTCCTTGTTGGCAGTTTGGCCCGGTGGAAGGAATCGGTAATGCACAACACCACGATAATCGAATAAAACCGTCAACATGACCTTAATTTTTGAGCGACTTTGACGCGATTTTTTCGGTCTTGGCTCACCTTTGGCACGATATTCGCTTGATTGATCGGTTGTTTCGGGATCGAAAGCATAAATCCAAGTTTCATCGCCCGTAATAATGCGTTTTATCTTGTCCTGATAGTCGGAAAGCATTGTTTCACACACATCAATGCGACGCTGTTTTTCGAACCAAACGAGATTTGACTTTTTTGAGGCACAAAACTTCCTTCAAAATGTCGACTGATCCATTTGAAATGCCAACGATATCAGCAAGCTCTCTAGTTGTCAATCGACGATTTTGGAGCACCAATTCCTCAATTTTCGCGACGTGCTGTTCGTCAGTTGATTTTCTTGGTCGTCTTTGATGTGGTTCGTCTTCAACGCCTTCACGACCCTCTTTGAACATTTTATGCCATTCGTATACTTGTGTTTAGACATAGCCTGTTCACCGAAGGCTTTTTGTAACATTCTGAGCGTTTCCGCAGCAGAAAACACAAAATTTAATCGCACTTTTTTGTTGAATATTTTCGGACATGGTAAAAATCGAAAAAGTTAATTTTGGTTGTTTACGAAAACGAGCGTCATTCTTCAACTAATCAAGATATTAACCTAAAATTTGACACAGATGGCAGTAACAGTCCTACCAACTTAAAAATAAAAAGATTTGTGCCCAACGAAATGCCCACGCAGTTTAAATTAGAAATTCCGGGTTATATTTGTACACAGTAGTACATGAACAAGTGGAACAGAACAGGAAAGAAAGTGGAATTCTCACCTGGACAGCTGCAACCTGACAACCGGCGTAAGCCAGCTTTGATCGTCGACTGTTAGGGTCCTTCCAAATCCTACCAAGCAAAAATGGCAAGTTGCGATTCAATTCGGCAACACTACGGTTAATTATCCTACCAGATGCGCCAATTACTTCAATAAACAATTTATCGAACATTCATCACCGGATAGACTAAAGCGTATCTTCACTAGGAGTATCCGTAACCGTGCAGTTGACCAAGCACTTCAATTTTCACCTGAAGAAGTTGCCACAGCTATAAGAAAAGCCAAAAATTGCAAAGCCCTAGGACCGCACGGTATTTCGATGGTCATGCTAAAACATCTTGACACGCCAGCAGTTAATGACATAACGACCACGATTAATCTATCCATCTCGTCGTCAATCATTCCTGAGTACCAGAAGAAAGGAGGGATGATTCCTATTCCAAAACCTGGAAAGGAACTAACACTAGGCAAATCTAACCGTCCCATCACTCTCCTGTCCCCTGTAGCGAAGATACTGGAAGCACTACTCCACCCTTTTATTACGACGCATATTCAAGTAGCACGGCTTTCGAAAGATGCTTTGGATGCCATAACCACAACAATACACGTCAAAGAACCTTCCTAGTGGCGTTAGACTTGCCAAAGGCGTTTGAAACTGTCAGACACTCGTTGCTTCTATCTGACATCTGTGGTACATCGATTCCGTCGCAATTTGTTAAGTGAATCGCCAACTATCTTACCGGCAGACAGTCCTACACAGGAAACTAAGGAGAATTAAACAGGGTGTCCCCCAAGGAGGAGTCCTATCTCCCACCCTGTTTAACTTATACATATCAGGAATCCCAACACTACCTGACGGACTCCAAATCATCAGTTTTGCTGACGACTGTTCGATCCTGACAACCGACAATGATATCACTCAAATGTGCGAACAGATAAACGGATATATCGACGAACTTAACAACTTCTTAGTCGAAAAAAAAAACCTAAGTTTATCAGCTCCGAAGTCCTCCGCCACCTTGTTCACCACATGTTGTTGTGATAGCGATGCTTCGAATACTGCCGTTTTTCTTACATCGAGGGGGTCTGGCAGCACTTGGCCGTCGAAAAATGGGTCGTTCCGGTACGAAGAACCGGCTGCCGCAGGAACGTTGCTCACCACATGGACCAAAGAAGTGAACCAACAGCTGAATATTGCAGTAGATGGTCAAACTACTCGCACCACTAACCATCCAAAAATTCTCGGTGTCACTCTTGACAGCATAACCACCTCCTCGGCCCATGCGCCAATCATTTGTAACAGGATGAAAAGCAGGAACAAAATCGTCAAAGCTTTAGCTGGCAGTTCCTGGGGAAAGACAAGGAGACCCTACTTGCGACATATAAATCTATCGGGATACCTGTGGCCGACTATGCGGCTCCTATCTGGTCTGAAAACCTGAGCGACACCCAATGGAAAAATACTGCTCTTGGGACTGTGACTGGCTAATCACCTACACTAGAACGCAGAACGCTGCCCTTAAGAAGCCACAGCACTATTCTCACTAAGTAGTACTTAGTTGACTGTTATCGGACTGACCATCCAAACCACAATCTAATGGATAAGACCCCACCATCACGTCATGTCAGACGCAATATGAGGGAACGCGAGAGGGAAGTCTAGAGATTCAATAGAGTTCCCTTCGATAACGATAGTTACATACAAATCAGCTACATATGTCAACACTGCACAGAGAAGAGATGCTTTCTTCGATAGCGGACTTCAAACTAAATAGGGTACTTGATGCACAACCACCTGCCGTATCTTCGGACAAAACTCGGTTATCTAGAGCAACCACGATTACCTTGGTTCACGTCTGAATTCGTACCTGTCCCGCATCGATGACTGCATTCAGAGCTCTCGTCCAGCTTGTGGCCTCACTCCGCATGATCTTGAGCACATCTTCAACTGTCCTGCAGCTGCTACTCGCCTAACACCTATTGCGCTATAGGGAAACCCTATTGAGGCAGCTGCTGTTCTCCACCTGGACTTAGAGGAGAACAACAATACCGGAAATCAAAATTTATGATACACTCATGTAGCAGAGTTCCGAAATTGCTGCAACAACGCGAACAGGAGCCTGAGTTGGGCAAGTGTCATTCTCGCTGCTCTCAGAAGTTTCTCTCCTCAGGAGAAATGGCTGTTGGTGGTACCGAGAGAACTACATTTGGACCTTGTCATTCACTCCGGTAACAACCCACCAGATATTGATAGTAAGAAGCTTGTTGTGGTCCCTTAGAGGTTCTTAAAGAGTCAGTTTTCAATCGATTGGACACATGTTCATATCATCCATCTCCTTGATTATTGCCGAAATATCGTAGTCCTTGAAATATTCCTGGCTTCCCTTAAATTGTTTGCCTCTAATCGTCTCCATTTACCTTAATTACACCCCTAGAAACTGGCTTCGCTTTATCTGTTTACCTCTATTTGTTCTAATTACTCCTAGAAGCTGGTTTCATTCACTGAGGTCCTCTTTCTTCCTGAAAAATCGCTCCAAAAATTGGGACAATAGTTGCAGGCCACTTTCCATACATTTGGGACAATTGTTTGTCTCTTTTTGAGACGAAAATTTCATATGAAAAATCATCCCACAATTGGCGTCACTTTAGATTTAGAGCCGGTCTAAACTTCTGACATCGTCCTGTAACTCGCCATGGATTCTGATGAATATTTTCCTATCGAATTTCAACAGCTTTTGTCGGTGCACTTCACTAGTTCCAGAATGGGCCTTAAGAACATTGGGAATATGTGAGTAGCCCCAAAATCATTCTAATAGTACATGGCAACTGCGTACTTACCAGTCAACCTTTGACTTTGAATGACGAAACTTACGTGAATCGGATTGCTTCCGGGGATTGTCTTCAGTTTTCTGGACAGTTATTTGGACATCCCCACAAAATGTCGTATCATTTCCAACAAGGCTTGGCCAACATCGGTTTGCGCCACTGCGGTTACCAGGAGAGGCGCTAACGTGAAGTACCAGGAACGAGGTATTTCACCCCTGTTGAACGATAAAATTTATACGACAAAAATAGGCCGCTTCTTGAATTGTTTTTTGCTAACGCGTTTCAACAAAAATCAATCAGCTTTTCAATCAACACAGATTCCTTCATACGATAAAACCGAAAACGCGCACACTTAGAATTATGTACAACGAACAGTTGTAATCGCATTGGTTTGATTTGATCCGTTTAGAGTCACATCGTACTGAATTAGTCAGAGTCGAACGACGACACGAATTTGCCTTAACCTCTAACGCATTAACCACTCCTACACGCCATTGTATTCGATTTTGGACAGTGAAACGTATTTGTCCCCACCACTTACTCAACAATGCACAGTCGCCGGCCATAAATCGGCACAATGGGTTCCTAGGATTTTGACTGCGATGCGATCAATGCGACGCTCAACGTTGGATGATTTTTTTTTGTCTTTAAACGTGTTTTTGCCGTTGGATGTTTTTTTCTATCGTTGGACTTTTTTTTTGTTGGACGTTTTTCTTTCTTGGAATTCCAACATTTACTGCTACACCTTTAGGTCATCTGCGGAAATATTGAAGGGTGCGATAGAGCTGGAAGCGCAATGCTCAGATGAGGCTAGACTCATCATCGTCGAAAAATGAGAAAAATGTTTTTCCGGGATTGAACCTGTATTGCCAGTGGGAGATTCATCCTTGATTTTGCCACTTTTTCTTGTTTTTACAATATTTTGTCAAAGCCTGTAATGCGATGCCAAAGTTTTGATGGTACAAAATTAGAAGTAAAGAAGAGGGGAAGGATTGAGTTTGAATAAAGTGTCGGTGAACGGTTCATTTAACTCAGCAGCTAACTGAGAGTCAGAGTTTTAACTGAATAGAGAAATAGAAAACATGAAATTCTCCTCGCTCTCCGAGTAAATACAAAACGATGGTGCCCAGGCTAATTTAACATTTCCCTTCCCCGTTTCTCTTTCCAGATGTGGATATCAGACAATACTCTCGAACAAATGCCGGTAAGTTCAACTCCAACTTCCCCTAACGTTCCCATCATTACACCTCCCCAATTGTTGTACTCATCCACCATTTTCCCTTCATCACACTTTCAGATCTGGTGTCCGCCAACGCCACCGCAAAATGACAACGACATTTACATTGATTATTCGTTGGGCTTTTTGTACGATGCGGACATAATGCCTGAGTCTCAACTACCCCCCGTCTACGTGAAAAAGGAATATAAACGGTCACGATCCGAGGCTGGTCTTTCGGGTGAGGGCCGACGACCACCGAAAATACGCAAAGAGGACAATTACTATGCTCCGCGGTCGCTTTTCGATCGTCCATCTCCGGCTCTGGCGAAATTGCGTCGTGACTTGAAGTTGCAACGCTATCGGGGCGTGTTTAAGCCCAACATTCAAATTCCCGGTTTGAAACAACAATTTCCACTTAAAACGCTCACTGAGCCCGAGGGTATGGTCGAATGGTGTATCTATGAAGATATCGCCATTCTACATGTACTGCAAAATTTACAAGGTTTACCGCTGGCCAGTATTCTATTGTCGCCGGGTCATACGGCCAATTGGGATTTAGTGGCGGATATTGTGAATCAGTATTCGAGAACGTATCGATCGCCGAAGCAGTGTCGATATCGATACGAGGCGGTCATTGTGCCACGCGAAGAAGGCAAACTGGTTGAGAGTCCGAAGAAGCAGAAGAAATTGAAGAGTCAAAATAAGTTGCCGGCACTGAAGAGTGGTGTGAAATCGATGAGAACATCGCAACTGTTTATCAGCGATAATAATAGCTCCTTTACAAAACTGGCCAAATTGAAATTCGAGAATATAAAGGCTGCCTACTTGAAGAAGGCGCCACCGCCGAAACAAATATTTGGCGTACAAACGCAGAAAAATCCAAAACATGTTGCGGTCTTGAACGATTTCGGTGTCACGAACTACGACTGTCCGCTAAATCCGATCGAGATTGCCCAGCGAAAGGCCGAGAAACTGAAGGAGAAGCAACGAAGTACTTTGAACATTCCAATGACCGTGCAGCAGCCTCAAGAGCAGCCACAAACCGTTCAGCAGTCTATCACGGTTCAACAGCAGCAACCGACTACGATTGTTGTTCAACAATCGCCACAAGTTGCGAACGTTGTTCAACAACAAGTTGCCCAAATAATGCAAACATCCCCGCTGCAACGACAAACTCCGCAGGCAACACAAATCGCAGTACACCAGCCTGCAACGCAAATTGTGAAAGCGATAGTGACGCCATCGTCCGGAATTGTGACGAATCAAGTTCAGCATATCACCCAGCAGAGTACGCAACACGTACAGTTGCAACAGACGCAATTGCAGACGGCCGGCAATGTGGTAACGCCCTCTTCCGTATCAGTTGTGCTCTCGACGCCTGTCTCCACCCTTTCCAACGTTCAACATCAATCGTCACAATCTACGCAAATTGTTTCGTTGCATCAACAGGCGATAACATCAACACCGGCAGTGGTTAGTCAATCGCATAACAATGCCACTTTGGTGCAGACGATTTCAACACAGTCACTGCCGCAGGTTGTTTCTGTCTCTCAGTTGGCCACAGTTGGCTCCGTGCTTACAACGTCGGCAAATTTACAATCCAATGCCACGGTTGCGTCGCTAAATGCTTCCACGTTGCGAGCTCAACGAATCGTAGCCACGCCCGGGCAATTGCAAGAGGTCGTACTGCAGCAACGCCCCAACTCTCAAAGTCCAACAATAGTGTCGATGAGCAGTTTGGGTCAAGGAGTGACGCAACCACAGTTGCAAGCGACACAACTTCGCCTGGCCCAACAGGTCATTGCCAAAGGCATTGCGGTCGGCTCGTTGCAACAGACTGGAAAGTTGCCCAATCAGCCAGCATCAATACAGCTGTATCGCCAACAACCCCTTCGTCAGCATCTGAAAGTGTTGCAAACGTCTTCGGGTCAGGGAAATGCAACGACCACTGTTGTTCAAACAGCTGGCGGACAATTGGTGAATGCGTCCGGTACAATTATCCAAGGCGGCATTGTTCCCACCGGACAAACAGTTCAAGTCCAGGGACAAAAAATAACGACAGTAAGTGCAGCCAATGTCGGTTCAGGCACCTCGGGCGTTGTAACATCGGTTGCCACTGTCCAAGTCGCCCCCGTCCAAGGACGAACTCAATTCATTAAACAAATCAGCGCAGGCGGCAAACAAACACTCACACGTCAGGTGAACGATAACGAAATGCTTCTGGTAAAGCGACCAATCATTGGACAGCACAAATCACAGGTCATACCGCAGTCATCAATCTATGCCCAAGCAAATGTTCAAGTTCAACAGCCGGGTACGTCGGGTCAACAGCAGATCGCCACGCTCGTTAAAACGTCCCAGGGAACAGTTACGGCCGCCTCGGTCGGCATGACTCTGTCTCAACTGAAACCCGGCCCCATTAAAGTGACCATGGCCAATCAAAATCAAGTGCGGCAATTGCAGTTGCAACAACAAATCGCCATTGCACAACAACGTAAAACCGGCAAAACGCAGATTGCCCAAGTGGCAGGCAAGGCGGGCGTTCCTACCCAGTTGATTGTACAGAATCCAAAGAATTTGACCAATTCGGTAACTGTTCAACAAATACAGCAGGTTATTCGCCATGCCCAACCGGGCACCTCCCTGGCTGGTCAATTGGTTTTGGGCAAAACGAGTGTGGGGCGTGTGATACCCGTTTCGGTGGCGTCACAGTCCAATGCGCGACAAACAATTCAGGCAAGTGTTTTTCGTGTTGCGTTTTCAACAGCCATTCTAAATTGTTTCATTTTGTTTTCTTCATCCAGGTGGTATCGGCAGCATCGGCCCAAGCCCTGGCCGGCGGCAATATCCGCGCTCACGTTACAAATGCTGGCAATATTGCCAGTACGATTAAGGTGGCCGCCAACGCGACTCAAGTTCAAACGCAACAGGCTCTCATCAATGCGCTGCAACAACAATCGCAACAAAATCAACAACGACAGAACGCCAGTCCGGTACGTTTACAGACGTCCGGTGCATCATTGGTGGCCGTTCCTGTACAACAGGTTCAAAGTACGGCCACATCGGCCGGTACAATGGATGTTGTAACGCTTGCCCAGCAGCAGCAACAACAACAGCAACAGCAGCCATCACAACAAACACCACAGCAACAGGTAAGGACATTGGTGAAGAAGCGTTTGATGTCGTTCAGAAGTGATAAGGAACAACAGCAATAATGTTGAGAAATGTTTGTTATCACGTTGTTTCTGGATTACTACTTGCGCGAAATTATTGTAGTTGAAAAAATGTGTGGTTCTAAAATAGTACAAGTACTTTGCCTCCCAAAAAAAAAATTGAAATTTATGACGACTCATTTGGATTAAAGGATACAAAAAAAAAGAAGAATTTTGGAAATAAATGAGAAAAATTTTGTTTTTCGAAAAATTGGATGTAAATTTTTATAATTGGCTGTTTATATGTTTGTAAGTAAACACGTCAGTGCTCAAGTCTAGAATGTAAGTTGAACAGGAAGATTGTCATGAAATCGATAAAAGATTGAAGTGAAAAAATACTCGTAGCTAGGTTGAAATCTTATAAATTTAAGTTACTGCATTTTTTTTGCTTGGTTGTCGTCTTTTCGTGTTCTAGAGGTTGAAATTGTTTTGGAAAGGTTTAAATGCCAAATGAGATTGGTATACGAATCAAATTCTGTTGCTTATTAAATTCAAATTTAGACTAATGGAAATGTACTGATTTTGCTTTATATAATCGACAAGGATCTTAGACTAACAACCTCTTCTCTGTAGTCGCCTATTTTCGCCTTTTTTTGTTGGTAACGTAGGAACGTTCGTAAGATACCGATGTGTGGAGACATGTTGCATCATCGGTTCTGTTGGATTTTTACCGACTAGACCCAAAACATCTTTTCCTTATCAGTTCCCTGCGGGACGCTCGGTTTTACTTTGCAGGGATGGCTCTGGTTAATCAACCGACACTTCAAGCCGTGACGATCTACACCTTTCTGCCGCCTTTCGTCGTTCTCCTTCGGCCTTTTTTCTTCCTTTCGTGTTTCTACCTACATCCACTTTTCTTCCTCCTGCCATTCTTCCTGCTTCTGCCGTTTTTCCTTTTTCTTTTATTCATTCTCCCTCCGCCTTTCTTCCTTCTCCGGCCTTTTCTTCTTCTTCCACCTTCCGCCTTTCTTACAACTTATGCATTTCGTTTTCCGCCGTTCAAAATTCCACGTGCCCTGTGTTTTTTTTTCAACAACTTCCTTGCATCACGGGCATTCTGGCGAAACCGTCCATGAACCTGTTTTCGCATTTTCAATATTCACCATGTCCTGTGAGGAACTGAGTTTGATGTTGTGATTTAATTCACCGCGTGATTTCGATTCACGCCCACCTCTCGATTATTCGCGGGTTGAGCATCCGGAAACTATTCCTTTTTTTCTTCTCTTGTGACTATGCCGGGATTTGTTCTCGATGTCACCGCTGATGAAATCAGAAGTCCACGAGTGCAACTCTAAACATAGTCGGTTGGCTAATCCACAAAGAGGATTGTATTGCCAGCGGTCGTAAATTGTTTGTAATTTTATTAAAGTTTTGATTGCCCACTTCTGCCCTTCAAGACAATTCTGAATCAATTGAGTCCACCAAAAACATCCAGTTACAGACGCTGGCCTATGTGCGCTGATCTGCACCACAATCACTTGATTGATTGATTGATTTTTTTCTGGATTGTCCCGCGATGCTTGGGTCACCCTAAAGATGTGCAAAACTTTCGTCGACAGGGTTGGGAGGGCAGGGCCTATAACACCAGCGATAATCGATAATTTCTGAGAAAAAACGAGTAAGAAAATAAAAACAGGTGCAAAAGGGCCATAATTTAGCCACCTAAATTCAATAACGTAATCCAGCCTTGTGTGTTCTTAGTATATGACAATTGCATATATAAGTATATTTTTATATCTCATTATTCTTATGAATTTAGTACAAAACAAATTTGTAGACTTATATAAATTACAGCTATTAATACAAATTTCCTTCTGATTGGTATACAAAAATTCCTTTGGATGAATATGCCAGAATTTTTACAAAGAGTAAGCAAGTTAAGCATAAAGACACTCGAGGTTTGTACAAGAGCCAAAACAACCACAGAAGGACCCCCCATGCCTGTCATCGGTTTACATAAGTAAAGGACAGAAAGCCTAACAAATAAAGGGAAAAAAGCTTACGACTAAAAATAAAAGCTAAAGTTTGAAGCGGTCACGTCAAACATCGAAAATAAAATAGCTACTGAGTACTTACATACTAAGAACTAGCAAAAACTACGAAGTTTCCATATCCTAGTACATAAGGTATACAAATGACGATACCTTGTAGGATGTTTTCTTTACAGTAGAGACAAAAAGGAAAAAACTAAACCTAATACCGATGAGAGGGACGCAGGGACATTCAAGGGATAGTAGGCTCCCCCACATATCATCTATACAAAGGGGAAAGTGGAGAAAAGTGCCGGGTTTGACTTCCTACAGGGTGTGTGGTGTTAACAGTCGGAAGAAGGGAGGAGGACGAGGAGCAGTGGGTAGTGCATGGTAGCCAGTTTTCGTTATTCATTGGTTTACTTTGATTAAAAGATGCCAACTATGTATTCATAACTAGAAAAGAGATTTATCACGGTGAGAAGAGAAGCCAGGAAAAAGAGGAAAGCCAAAAGCCGTCCCTGCTCAACCAGAAGGTGAAGCTTGGAGGGGTGCCAGTACAAATCCTTTGCTTTTCACTTGACTATAAGGCAATTCACTAACAAATTTTCAAGAAGGAAAATGTTAACTAGTTTGCACAAATAGGTTTGTAGATTATTGCGCATCAAAAACAGCCACTTTGCAAAATAGACGCTGGCTAACGGATTACTATAAAGGAACTACCCCTTCAATGAATTTCGCCCAAGAAAAGATTATTAGAGAAATTTTCCCATTTTACACTTGTGGACGTATTTCCAAAATTTCAAAATGAAAAATCATAAAAAAAAAAACGAATTTTTCTCCAAATACAAAAACTTCTAACTACTACTACTGCTCCCAAATTTGGGGGAATAATTCACACCCGAAAATCATTTGTGAAAAATGTCCTCAAAATGTTACTTATTTAATTAGATTATCCAGAGTGAGTTTCCGCCCTAGGCAGTACGAATCCACCGTATGTAAGTCGGTAACAAAGGCTTCACATAAAAAAAAGATGTGGGTTCGTACTGCTTAAAGCAGAAATCCACTTGGGAGAGTACTGAGAGCCCAGAGTGATATTCCACTTTGGGCAGTACAAACACGTCGAACAGCACCTGCAACTAGTAAATTTTCGCATTTCCCCGTTCAAAAGACTGAAAAATACCCTCAAATGTCGGAGTCAAATACTACCGATATAACCACTCCCCGGGGTCATTTTTCTCCTCGAAATCGAATTTCCAGGGAGTTTTGCGAGTTATCGGTCCAAATTTTTGATAGGATTTTTCATTTGTGCAAAATCCACGCAGTCTAATTTCAAATTTTTGGCGCTTTATAATTTTTTTTGGGGAAAAATTCACTTAAGGAAAATTCGAGAGTTATCACCCCACAATTTGGGAGGTCTTAAGCGACTTATACATACACCAACGGTTGAGCAATAATCGTTCAATCATTTGACAGTTGACCAATAATTGTCGTGTGTATGGCTAAGTTGTAGGTCCGTCAAGATGAAAGTGCCAAATTTTTGCAATCGATGTGATATACAGTGCCGGGAAAAAAGTTACTCAAAAATGGAAATAGCCTAAAATTTGAGTATATACAGCGCTGGAAAAAAAAGTTGCTCAAACTATTTTACTATATTCTACTTTTCGGAAAATTTCTTGGAAGTAGAGTGACGGTGTTTTATTGGCTCAGGATATAAACAAAGTACATATATGTGTCCTGTATAGTGTCCTGCATATGCATAGTGATAGTTAAAAGCGGAGAAAAGCTTTGAACGATCTAGAAAAAACTGTAGATTACTTCTTACCGTTACAAAGCCATCCTAACTAGTCGAAAACTTCATCTGACTTTAGGAACGACCTAGTTCGAGCAACGTGTGGCAAATCTCACCAAGTTCGGAGAGATAAAAGCTTGGAAAAGCTGGCTTATGTGCATTGGAACCAGTCCATAAGCCAGACTTTCCGTTAAGACTGGAAATGAATGAATGAAATGGGCTCGGGGGCATGTGATATGAACTCGGAAGATTTGGAACATTGCCATCTTTTTGTGTGTGCGGCGGAGACCGAAGATTCCGTGCGAAATCTGAAAGGTTTATGGTGTGGGGATTTTTTTTCGGTCATGAACGTGGTGAAATATGCTTCCCCAGTTTAAAAGTAGCAGCAGCAGTTTCTTTTCAAATCCGGGAAAACGAATTGGAGTCGTCTGTGTTAGGCATTCACAGCCATTAGCCTTTCTCGAGATTTCCGCCGTACGCAAATTCTGCCGTCGCCAACATGTTACTTAAATTTCGACTCGCCCGAAATTATGGCAGTGTTCTCCATCCTCCGAGTTCATATCACATGCTCCTGAGCCCTTTAATAACGTTTAAGTCTGATGTTTTAACGGAAAGTCTGGCTTCTGGACTGGCTTCTATGTAGGTAAGCCAGCTTTCGCCAGCCTTTGATGAGATTTACTTACCCGTTGCTAAAACTAGATCGTTCCTTAAGTTGGATGAAGTTTTGAACCAGTTCGAATGGCTTCCCAGATAACATTTTGGCATTGATCCTGGAGTATCAATAGGTCTTCAATAATTACCCCTCATTGCGATTGATTCCACATTGGCAATTTATTGATACCTACCATCAATAATGATTAAGGGGAGTTTCAATTCAAAATCAGCACAAAAGCGAATCCGCGTAACAGTATTATTTTTGATTACAATCATCAATGTACAATAGTACCAATGCAAGTCTGATATAGTTGCATTTGGATATTCTTTCGATATATTATCAACGCCAAGCATCAATGTCCATTTCCCCTTTCGATAATGTCGGCCAATCAGAACGCGGAAAATGCGGAC
The DNA here is from genome assembly GCA_964017055.1 of Chloromyia formosa. Classification (NCBI taxonomy): domain Eukaryota; kingdom Metazoa; phylum Arthropoda; class Insecta; order Diptera; family Stratiomyidae; genus Chloromyia; species Chloromyia formosa. Next base: position 43,906,855 of record OZ024818.1, on the reverse strand, counting down.
ATCGTCCATACGAGTATAAAAGCATCACTAGTGGTATACTAAAGGTATCGATACTATGATACCCAAGTATCAAAAAATATCAAGATTATAGCCCCCATATACGATCCAATCCATCGTCAGATCGATCTGACGATATTTTGATCGTCAGATCGATTGCACCGTGTATGTGACTATCGTTGACGATTTCACCGATCTGACGATCAAATTTTATCTGCCGATTTTTTGGTGCGATTTTACTGCAATCCGTCGGTCTGACGATCGATTGGACGGTGTATGTGATTATCGCAAGTAAATGTCAAATTATCAAAATATTCAATTGTGAAATTTGACCGATTCTGGTGATTTTAATGGATCTGTAATACAAATATCAAATATGTAGTATACGAAAATGCCTCACAAATCCAAATAGTTAACGAAAATCAATTTTGGTTATATTGGGAGTGCAACATAACCTATATTTTTTGAATTGTCATCCGTTATATTGCATCGCACGAAAATCGTACCGTGTATGTGCAGCGGAGATCGTCAGATATTTTGTGGCGATCCATCGTCAGATCGATCTGACGACGGATTGCATCGTATATGGGGGCTATTACATCACTCTTGTGCTATCAGGGTTTGCAACGGTAAGAATCGATCTACAACTGAGGTCGTTTTTTTCCTGATCGTCCAAAGCCTTTCTTACGCTCGGTGGTGCCCATTTCCCGAGACTTCTTCGAGTATGGTACTCGAACACAATATACTGAGGAACATCCAGTTTTTCACTTATTTTGGAAATCGTTCGATTTTCTCGCACTAAAACCGAAATATTGCTTTTGTTTTGCGCACTAACTTTTTCCTATTTTCCACCCAAGCTGTACTTTTTTGCTTATTACGCTATTATCACCAACAGAGTGAACTTCTTTCAATACTTGTCACTATTACTAAACAGTATACGTATAGGTAATTTGTTATAACCTGAGCCAATACAACACCGTCACTCTAACTACTTTCAAGAATTTTTGCAGAAAAGGAATAAAATAGTTTGATCCACTTTTTTTTCAGCACTGTATATACTCAGATGTTGGGTTTTTTTTAGGCTATTTTTGGGCATCAACAAATTTTGTTCGGCCCTTTTCGTTTTCTAGAAAATCTAAATTTTCGTAGGCACTTCCAACTTGACGTCAAGTTAACGGAGAACTATTATGTGGAAATCTTAATCTTTTTTAACAACTTTATTATTTCAGTTATTTTTGCTATTTTTGGAGTATTAGAAAAAGTCTGCAATTGCCAAGTTCATAAAACAAAGCGGAATCGCAACATGCTGTGCCCGCAGTAATGAAGCAGAATTGCAGCGGCATGTTGTATTATGAACAACAGTCGCATCTTGTCATCAATTGTCCAATTTCATAGCTAAATTGATTACCGACAAAAAATCGTACGAATACAACAGCGCGGGTGTCAATTCTAAACTGTCAACTTATGCTGGTCCCTGCCTGCGGAGAAATTTTTGTGATGGAGAAAATGGTATTTGCCACATTATGACAGAAACTCAGTGAAGAGAATTCATAAAACAAATTTGCAACAGTTGACCAACCACTGTGTGTTAGCCAGTCATTAAATTCCTTCAGGAAGACAATACGAGGCATGTAACATACAAACACACTTTCCTTCTTGTATTGAAGGGTTTTGGCAGTTCTTGGCCGTTGTAAAACGGGTCGCTCCGGTGCGTAGAACCGACTGCCGCAGGAACGTTTTCTTTTATAAACATTTTTGAATATTGGCACTTCTAGCTTAATGTCAAGTTCACAATCACGTCCCCTCCTTCTCATCCTTTTTGAAAATTTGACGACATACAAAACAGCGAAAAACGGCGTCATTACAAAATCAAAAACAGTATCCAAGATGGCGGACTGTTTCCAACGGCCAAGCATATGAAGAAATTGGCTTTATCGTAAACAACAAATCTGTATAAGTAAATAAGAGAAGCTTGTTTAAGAGCCAAGAAAAAAACCCTAAAATCCCATGCCGTCAAATTATCATAAAAGATTAAAACAAAGAGAAGTGCTTGTTATTTTGACGTTTAGCTAGAAGTGTCATTATTTTAAAATATTTATAAAAGAAAAAGTTTCTGGAGGAATTTGATGATTAGGCTTTTTGTAAAAGCTAAAAATAGTTCAAAAGTGAAATAATAAAATTGTTAAAAGATATCTACACATCTCCGCTAACTTGACGTCAAGTTGAAAGTGCCTTCAAAAATTTTGATTTTCTAGAAAACTAAAAGAGTCAATTTTATTTTATGTTCAAAAATTGTCTGAAAATAACCCGAAGTTTGGGTATAATATTCCATATCGATTGCAAAAATTGGCACTTCCATCTTGACACACCTCTACGTTCTTGCGATTAAGCAACCGTTGAGAAATTTAACGTCACAGGATTAAATTTTCAGCAATTAACAACGGTTTTCACGTCTGTGGCTCAGAGCAATTGTTCTGCTCTACTTCTCATTTTGAATGTAGAACTCAGTGAGTGAATTTGATACAAATTTTGCGCTCTACATCAAAGTTTTCTCTGCGAAATGCAAAAACCCAGTCAGACAAGAATCGAAACTTGATCGATCCTGGATCGAAGACTGTCTACTAAGGAATCGATGATTTTATCGATGAAACGTCGGAGACATTTGTATGGGCATGGTCGCTTTTGCGATACCGAAATTGCAGACAGGAATCGATCCAAAATCGATGACGGTAGTCGATGTAGAATCGATGACTGTAGTCAGTGTGGAATCGACGCTGAGATCGAATTAGGATCGATGACTGTAGTCAACGTAGAATCGACACTGAGATCGGATTCGGATCGATGACTGTACAAATGTGTAGAATCTATTTAAGCCTGATATACAATTCGTCCAGAAAATAAAAGTGTCGTGAAATCTCGTGTAAAATTCACGCGAAACTTTTAACGGAAAAATTAATTTTGAGCCGGTTTAAAATTTTTATATTGATTTTACGGCGCTCTTTATGCCCGGTTCACATTATTCCAGTCCAGTAATCCAGTCCAGCGATCCAGTCCAGTGCTGGACTGGATCATATCGTCTACATGATTCCAGTCCAGTAGTCTGGCGAGTGTGTTGTTGATTCGGTATATTATATACTATGGGGGATAGCCGAAGCAGACCACTTACGTTTGGGTCCCTTTTCGCTTGTTGATTCAGTAACTATAGTAACAATGATTTATGGGCGAGCTGGAATCAAAAAGTAGACCGACAATCCAGTCACTGGACTGGATTGCTGGATTGAATTGCTGTCCAGTGCCGGTTCACATTATTCCAGTAGCAGTCCAGCGCTGGACTGGATTGGTTACTGGAATAATGTGAACCGGGCATTATTTAACGGCGGACTGTATACCAGGCTTATAGAAAACAAAAACAAAACAAATTCCGTATTTGATGATATGACAACATGCGTCGCCAAAGATACTTTAAAATGAATTCAAATTTCAGGCAAATTAATCGCCAGAATCGATGTATGGTCGAAGACATTTCGATTCCTTTCACATCAGAGACGATGACAAAGGTTGATATATGTATAATCGAAAACATTTCAGTCTTTCCAGCTTCGGAGGCAAACCGATGAATGGAACCGCTAAAGTATCGAAGACTTTTTGATTCCACTGGGTATCGGAGACAAATGTTTTACTGGGAAGTGAATGGCGCCTTAGAACATACAGTACATATGTTAGGTGTCGTCCGACGTTTGTAGTTGTCAACTAAATCAAAGAAGACGCAGCTTTCCCAAGCTACTTAGCTTTTGTACTGAAGAAGGGGGTAAGTCGCTCCCGAAATATATTTTATATATACATAAAAATAAAATTTGTTGTTTGGGAAAGCTGCGTCTTCTTTGATACAGTACATGGAATGCGCTTGTCTCGTTTGTCTCCATACAAACCAGTGGCTCCAATGTCTGGGTAATAAGTCGACAGTCGGTGACTCAGTAGACCATTTAGTAATTATGAAATTCAAATACTGACAAGAATTGACATTTTTTTTATGCAATCAACAGTACACTCAACATTATGTCAATATCTAAATGCACACTGAACAGGCTGATTGTCAATAAGCTGACAAGTATTGACGGTTTGTTTATGCACAATTCGTAAGAACAGTCAACATATGTCATCATCAAACGCCAACCGAGTAGGCTGACTGTCGACTTATTCCCCAAATGCTGGAACACTTCTATGGGTCGTACCCATACTGGCCCAGGACGGGCAATGACAGCCAACTTCCGTAGTGTGGACGGGCAATTTGCGTGCATTGGCGCGTTGGCCCACGAAATGAGGCAACGTGCCAATATCTTGCCGACGCTGACTTCTGTGGCCAATTTCAAAACGAGATTGGCCCAATTTCATCCCATTATAGTATCTGTCATTTGCATTTGTTTTAACAGCTCACGTCAGTGTACATTAATTTCGGTATGTGAAGTCGTCTACGTACTACGAATTCGTTGACTTTATAATTGGCGTCCCGCTGTAGTTTGTGGATTCAGTTGGCCGCTATTGAATTGGTCCGTCATGTGGATGCTCTGAAATGAATGGTGAGCAATTGTAGCGTTTGTCGCCAACGTCGCGGCCAACTCCTGGGCCAGTATGGGTACGAGCCATTAAATGGTCGAAGCACGGTACATTGGTAAATGGTCTAAGAATTAGAGCTGCGACATCGACATCGATGTTTCTAAAACTTTCTACATCGATGTTTTGACTTCGATATTTTTTATACATCGATGTTTTATAATAACATCGACATCGAACACAAAATATCGTTAAGAACCTACCTTTGGGAATACCATCACAAACTAGTGCAAGAAAATTATAAAGCGAAAAAAAGGTTCAGAGTAATAGACGAACTCGATACTGCTCAAATGCCGCAGAATTGTCTCTATATTTAAAAGGCCTGGTCTCCAGGTTGAATGAAAACCCCCTGGACGGATGGGAACAGGGGTACGTGCCCAGAAATTCGGCACTAATGAAGACTGCCATGAAATACCTATCCATTATGGCTACTTCGGTCCCTTCTGAGAGAGTGTTCTCTGCTACAGGGAACATTGCTTCCAGCAGAAGAAGCTCTCTCTCAGGGGACAAGCTTCAAAAACTACTGTTTTTGCAGACAGTAGACTCAACATTTTGGCATCTGGAATAAATACATACTATTTTTTTTATTTGCAACTTTTTTGCAATACATACTTAATTGGAATTCTTAATACCCAATTTTTCTCTTGAATTTAAGCAATTTCTTAGCAAAGTTATCATAGTAAAGCATCTACACAATTCTACCGAGATAAAACATCGATCATCATTACATCGGGTAATAGGAGGATTTCGATTTTTGTTATGCAAAATTTCTGGGGCAGGACCCAAACCGAGCTCTTGTCTATCCTTATTGATGAAAACTTCAAGGCATTGTCGAATGTTAGTGATCTTTACACCATTCCTTGAGACGAAGTTGTACATACTTTGATCTTCTCTGATGACAATTTTTCAAAAACAGTGGGAGTTAGTGCCCTAATGGGTAATTCAGAACCCTTTTGCTTCAGTTTCATGGTCGTTTTGTTTATGTACATCATCATCCACTTACCAACAAATCCATTCAGACGCAAAAATCTAAACGGCCAGGTTTTTTTTTCTTTTGGCAAAAAAAACAATTTTGGCAAAAAAAAAACAATTTTGGCTTAAGTTTTAATTTTCTAAATTTCACGGACCACTAGAACCACTAATAATCATTTTTCATTTATCCACCCATTTTTCTTTTGCCATTTAGCCAATAAATAATATTGCTAAATCTTCAATTATTAACTGAGAATCGCACAATCTGAATCTTTATATCTAAAACAAGACTCTATTTTATGGTTGTTTTCAGCAGCCTTCCAAGTAAAATGTGAATTGTGTGCATTGAATAATATCGCGCGCATCAATAGTAATTTTCTACTGTACGCGTGCGGTCGCGCACGCTTCTTTTGAGATCTTCTATTGTTCTTCTGCGTGTTGTTGTGTGTGGTTGCAGAGTGTAAAATATATATATATAAATATAAAATATTTAATTAGAAAATGAAATTCAGATACAGAGAATAGTATTCTTTTGCTGTAAATTTAACCACTAATTTTGTCGTGTAGTGCTATACTATTAAGTAATACAAGAGAATATACTGTCTTCGTAACATACGTGTACGTACCTTAAGTGTGTAATAAATATTCAAACAGACACAAGCTGTATTTAAGAAAAAAAAATATTATTGAATCCACATAACCGTTACATGATTACGTAATCTTAAGTATGTAATTTGAAATAAATTAACAATAAAATATGAATAATGCTACAAATAGAGCTGATAGAACAAACAATTATTACACAATGCAGGGTTACTTTGAATCGGTTGTTTCTACTAATTTTCATGTTGCTTAACTATATATGCGAATAGAATGTAATTTAATACAATCGGAAATATGGTTTTGCATTAATTACCAAGTTGCAATAATGTTGTGTCCTTATGCTTACGACAAACATTGAAAAATCCAAACAACTGTCAATAATACGTTAGCGTGTGTTTTGAACAAAAGAATTAAAAATTGTAAAATTGAGAACCTGAATGATGCGCGATTGATTGAATTCTAATAGTTTAGATGAATTATTTTTATTTTATTTTTCAAAATATAAAAAAAAAGAAGATATGTATGTAATCTAATTTTAAGTGTATGATATATGTTCTAATTTTTTATATCGGTTTTAATTAGTTTTATTTTTTCAATTTTTTTTTCACATTAACACATAAGTTTTGATTTAAATGAAAATGGAAATTAGGTTTAATAAAAATTAATAGTTTTATAAAATATCAACATAATGTTTAAGGGACACTCTTCAATGTAGATATCCTCTTGATTCGAATATTTAATATATAAATGTAAAACTTAATAAAAGGTACAAATATAAGAATGAAAAAAAAATATTAATTTAAAAAAAATACAAGTCTCTTTTTTTTGTTTAACAATAGCCGCGTTTTTTATGAATATGGTCGACCAATGCGACGATAGCCCTGCGACGAAAGCTAATCGACGATCGTACACGGGGTGTGTTCCTCGAAGCGATGATTAAGTACAAGCATGAGACGCATTCACCCTCATGCCAAGCTCCTAGCGGGGAATAGTGTGTGCACTGGCAAACGGACGAAATTCCAAATTAATTCAAATTGACACTGCGAATACACAGTATAAAATAATTCTATACATCGGCGAACCCCATTGTATACTTCACTAAATTTGTAAACGCATGTCTACGAGTAATGCCCGGTTCACATTATTCCAGTAACCAATCCAGTCCAGTAATCCAGTCCAGCGCTGGATTGCTACTGGAATAATGTGAACCGGCACTGGACAGCAATCCAATCCAGCAATCCAGTCCAGCAATCCAGTCCAGTGACTGGATTGTCGGTCTACTTTTTGATTTCAGCTCGCCCAGAAATCATTGTCACCATAGTTACCGAATCAACAACACACTCGCCGGACTACTGGACTGGAATCATGTAGACGATATGATCCAGTCCAGCACTGGACTGGATTGCTGGACTGGATTACTGGACTGGAATAATGTGAACCGGGCATAAATCAAAAATCATCAGAATCATAAAATCATCACATGTTCAATCTAATTTTCCTCGAAAATCGTTTATGCGTGCTTCTTAAACAAAACAGACGTGCATTTAATTAATATATCTTTAGATGAACCTGAAACTGAAGGCGCGACGAAAGTTATCTACAAAAGGACGGGAATGTGTTTTCTGCAACACATGCATTATTTCCCACTGCGACATAAATTTTCAGAAGTTGGCCGAGTCGCGACTTCTCTGCTATGTGAAACTCAAGTCCACGGCATATACGACAACGACTCGCCTTCCATATACAACACAAGTACCCCCCAAACAGCCGACCCCGCGCATGTACAAGTAATCGTCAAAACATAAATTTCTCTCGCCATGCACAACGACCAACTCAAACAACATGCACGACAGCGATTGCGACTCTCCGGCCATGTACAATCAAATACCCGCAACCCTGGGGATACCAGTAGCGCAGTGTGTTGAGGCACCAGTCTCATGTTTGACTACCGGCGTTTCGGGTTCGAATCCCATCCACGACGACGTTCGTGGCCATGGATGTGCAGGAGGTGCATGCTGGCAACTGCATTTTCTGAAACCAATTTATGCCAACGAAACGTCAACTGGGCCACATGGAACAGTTGACGCGCTATACCCCACAAGGGGTTAGGGCAATTGAGTAGCCCTGCTCATGCGCAATACAATGGCTGCGTTCCTGCGAGCGGATCAGGGTTTGACAATTCTCAAATTCTCCTCCATTTGCTTTCCCCTCCGGTAAATTTAGTACAGACAACTGTCACTTTTAGATCTGACAATTTCCCCTCTGGATCTGAATATTTTTCCGGTCAATTTCTAAAATCAGCAATTTTGACAGTTCTCAGATGTCACCGGCGCCTCTGTCACCAAAGCAACATAGCCAGTCATCCGTTAGCCAGCGTGCAGGACGCGTTGCGAAGTGTTTAGTGGTAGTTTGCTGCGCCTTTAGCCTACAAACCTGCTGCTTGAATAGGAAGTCGTCGTATCGGGGAACTGTTTGTTCGAAATAATTTGCATTTCTGGGTCGGTTTTCGCGCTCAATCCCGTCCAACAAACTCCAATCGTTTGTCATGTTGTTATCCATGGCAACGCGCACTATATTTAGTATGCTTTGCACACTATTTACAATTTGGATATCACCGAAATCATCCAATAATTCCGCAATAACTAAATTTTCCATTTTGAAATTAAAAACTTGACAGATCTTTTTTGACAAGACGGCCGTGTATGCCGTCTGTGGGAATATTTCTCAGATCCAAAAATTGACAGTTGTCTGTACTAAATTTACTGGAGGGGGAAGCACATAGGGGAGAAAACAGAAAAGTCAGATCCATATCAGAAGGCTTCCAGGACCGCGCCCATTAATATCATCACGTCCAGGGCATATACGACAGCGACTCGCCTTCTATGGACAACGCAAGTACCCACCAAGCAGCCGACCCTGCGCACGCACAAGCTACCGTCAAAAGATACAATTTTCTCGCCATGCGCAATGGCCAAATCAGCCAAACGACATGCACGACAGCGATTGCGACACCGAAATATGATGGCGACGATATTCTACCCCCTGCGATGCGACTGACTCAGCCAAGCGATCCTCGTTCGCGAGCCTAGTCGCAGTCGTTTAGAGGAACGTATTGTATTAAATGGACGTTGAAGTTGTCCTCTGGTGAGGTAGTTTGTGGTATGCACAGTGAACTGATTTCTATTTAAGTACATATACTTTAAAGATGAAAATAAGTAAATTTGACACACATTCATAACTCTAAATTCCACAAAAGCAGCTGATGTCGAGGCGAACTTTGATCTTTTCAGACATATTTTAATTATTTTACTTTGCAGGTTTTGTAAAGGTGAAATATACCTATAGGAAGTGAGTGTCGCACCCCATGCAGTAATAGCATATTGGATAACTGATTGCACAAAGGAGAAATATACCATTCTAATCGTTGTTTGGTCCACGTTATGTCTTAATTTAACAAATGCATACATCGTAGGCGGTGCATGCTGGCAACTGCATTCTCCGAAACCAATTTATGCCAACAAAACGTCAACTGGGCCACATGGAACAGTTGACGCGCTATGCCCCACATGGGGTTAGGGCAATTGAGTATACATTGGCTGCGTTCCTATTTTGGACCGTGTCGGAAGCGCGTCGACACGGTTTCATAGATACTTTGCGAAAACGGTACGATTTCAGACACCGATACCAGAATCTTTTTGAAGGGCAAAAGTATCACGATTTTTTTCCGATCCGATTACCCCTTCAACGATTCCTAGAGTTTTGACAGTTCGCTCTTGACAAGTTCTGCCACTCCATTTGTAAATAACTGTTTGTTGGCCTCAAAGTGCGTATAGTAACCGCAAAGTCTGTCCTCGCTCGTAATTTTATTTGAAAATTGTGTTTGAAAGTGGAAATATCCCTTATTATGTGGCGTATGTTTGTGTGAAATATATTCATGGCGGCAAGGGAATCGTGTCGTTTCCCGGAAAAATCACGAATCGGAGAAAGGACAATGGATAAGTAGCGGATTTACGATACTTTTGGGAACGCACCCTACGTAATTTTTGGATTGTGTAAATAATATAGTTCTTCCAGCTGCGAGTGTCATCTATTATACTACTTTGCCTTAACCCCTAGCGGGGCATAGCGCGTCAACTACTCCTGCGCGCCATCGTACTCTGTTCTGGGCAATAGGGCGCAACTCCCTAAAAGACTTACCCAGTGCCTGACACTCCTTTGCCACAGATCGACGCCATGTGATTCGAGGACCCCCTCTTGGTCGGCCTTGGTTGGAAATGGGGTTCCATTTCATGCCATGCAAAGCAATGCAGTTATCACTCTTCCGCAATGTGTGACCTATCCACTGCCATTTTCGCCTGCGTATCAATTCGTCGATTGGCATCTGACCCGTACGCCGACTTATAGTTCTTCATTTGATATTGTTTCGGGCCAGAAAATTCTTAAAATTCGACGAAGACATGAATTAACGAAAACTTGCAGCTTTCTGGTAACTCCTACGGAAACTTTCCATGTACTGCTCCCATATAAAAGCACTGACAGTACCAGGGAGCGAAACAGGCCCAGCTTGGTCTTGATGCTGAGATAACTGCTCTGCCAGATTTTGGACATAAGTAAGTATTTAGTCTCACTAACGCGGTTTATAAATACTTCATTTATTTTCAATGTAAGCTGCATTGAACAAAGGTTTGTCTTATTCCCAAAAACCATGAAGTTTGTTTTATCAATGTTAAGACGTAGTTTGTGACTACATAACCATCTTTGAGCTATCTCACAACCCTCATTAGCATAAGATAGCACATTGTGCCAATTATATCCTTTAAACAATAATACAGTGTCATCGGCATATGCTGTTATGTCTCCCTTAAATAATAAATTATCGGTTTGTATTTTGCATAGATTGTTTACATAAATGTTGAAAGGGATTGGTCCCAAAACCATACCTTGTGGAACTCCACATTTTACTATATTTCCATGTTTTCACTGACATATTCACCTATTTTAACTTTCTGTGTACGTCTTTTCAAATAAGAACAAAGTAAGGAGTATAAATTGTTTGGAAAGCCATTTAATAGAATCTCATGATTTACGGTGTCGAATGCCTTTTTAATATCTAGAAAAACAGCTATAATTTTGCATCATTGTCTGTGGCCCGGGCAATGAAATTTGTAGGATTGTATACTACATCTCCGGTACTCTTGCCCTCCATAACCCAAACTGATTTGAGCTAATTATATTTTGAGAAGTTAAAACTTTAACTAGACGCACTTTAATACATTTTTCCATTATTTTCGCTAAGTTTGAAATCAGTGAAATTGGTCAATACTTGTTTGGATTGGTTTTATCACCAGTGTTAATTGCTTTGGCAATATATAATTTGATATATTGTTATAAGAGTTCTAACATCTCTTAAATTAGTTGTAAAGTTGTCACTTGAATTCAAGAGAATCAAAAGAGAATCAAAATGATGAATTATGTTGTTGTTGGATAATTTTTGTGTATAAGCAGAGATCAATCACAATAAAGTCTCAGTCTTTCCATTGCAACCGTGGCTTGTCATTTCCAGTAAAAAAGCAGAGTACAGTGCATTCATCCATTCTAACAAGTTTATGTGCTTGATAGAAACAGCGTGCATCTCCGAGTTTATGTGCTTAGTGAAACGATCTTCAAAATTTACGACCAGATTTGAATATAGGAACTACAATGGCATTTTTAAATTTAGCTGGAAAAGTTCCCGTACGAAGACTGGTACATTTGGGATAGACATTGAAATTTTTTCACCGATTGTTGCGAAAAAGTTGTTAAACTCGTTGCCAATTTGACTGTGATTTCTGAGGGTAACACCATCGCGTCCTGACTCAATATTTCTATAACTGTCGGTTTAGATCTATGATTTGCTGAAATGATCTCATTTACTTTTTCCCATAGCTTTTTTGGGTTGTCCTTATGTTTTTGTGTCAGCCATATAATAATTTGATTTTGCTAATTTCATTGTGTTATGTTAAGGTGTTCCTATAATTTTTGTATTGGGCTATCAAAGTAGTATTAAAAGGTTGTTTTTTAATTTTCCTGGCAAGAAAATGTTTATGGCGTATTGAAGAAACTATGCCTTTCGTGCACCAGAGTTTGGTTGGTGCCTCTCTCCTTTTCAATTTAGCTTGAGCTTCCTTTGTCGATTTTTCTATTATTTCATTTAAGATTTTAAGTAGACAAGCAACACATTTATTTGGGTCATTCTCGTTGGAAAGTGCCTCCAAACTTTGACTTTGACAGAGTGATCTGACAGCATTATAATTAATTTTTCTGTAGTAACTCACTTGTTCATTAATTTTATTTATAGGTAGAGGAAAAACTATTTTTGCTATAGTGGAGAAATGATCAGTAATATATACCCAATTCTGAAGCCGGGCAAAAAAGCGACGCTAGGCGATTCTTACCGGCCCATTACATTTTTGTCACCAGTTGCCCATACGCTAGAGGCTTTAATGCACCCTGTTCTTATGGACCACATCCAGCTAGAAGATCACCAGCATGGCTTCTGAAAGATGCGCAGTACAACAACGACTTTGGATGCCATTACATCCAGCATTCATATTAGCCTTAACCAGGCCCGCCCTTGTCATAGAACCATTCTAATGGCGCTTGACCTGTCGAAAGCCTTCGACACAGTCAACCACTCATCGCTTCTATCTGACATAAACTGCTCATCCCTTCCAACACAATACGTCAAATGGATCGCCAACTATCGTGCTGGTGGGCAGTCCTACACGGAGTTCAAGAAGAGCAAGTCGAAGCTCAGGAAAATTAAGCAAGGTGTTCCCCAAGGAGGAGATCTCCCACCTTGTTTACTTTATATTTACCAGGAATTCCAACACCTCCTGATGATATTAAAATTATTACATATGCTGATAACTGTTCAATTCTGACAACAGGGTACGACATCAATCAAATGTGCCAGCTGATTAATGGCTACCTCATTGAACTTAACGGGTTCTTTGAAAGCAAAAACTTAACTGTGTCAGCTTCCAAATCATCCGCAACCGTGTTTACCATCTGGACAAAAGAAGTAAGAACGCAGGTTGAGATATATAGGTATAGGCAATGAACGCATTCTCTCCACCAATCATCCGAAAATCCTTGGGGTTACCCTGGATAGCATGACGACCTCATATGCCCATGCCACAACTGTATGCAACAGAATCATCATCATCGTGGCGCGACGGCCCGACGTCGGGCCTTGGCCGCCTGGATCATTGTCCTCCAATTATCTCGGTCACGTGACCGCGTCCTCCAATTTTGGGAGCCCAGCAGCTGCGCGGCGTCCACACCTACTGAGCTCTCCCAACGAGATCTCGGTCGTCCTCGCAGTCTCGCTCCGTCGACTCGTTCTGCATTCATTACTCTCTTAGGCATGCGATCATCGTCCATTCTTTGTACATGCCCTGCCCATTGAAGTCGTTGTAGTTTGACGATTTTCGAGACTTGCAGCTCATCGTACATTTCATACAACTCATGGTTGTACCGGATGCGCCATCCATCTCGATCGCAAACAGCCCCGAAAATTCGCCGTAGAACCTTACGTTCGAAAGTGTCTAGCATGTTTTCGGAGGCTTGAGTTAGGGTCCATGCTTCGCAGCCATAGCATAGCAATGGTCGTATAATGGTTTTGTACACGCGGAGCTTCGTGTTTCTGTGCACATGTTTCGATTTCATTATGGGGAGAACCGAGAAAAAAGTCTTATTAGCTAACTGTATCCGTCGCTTGATTTCGTCAGTTTCGTTGGCGTCTCTTGACAGGTTGCAACCCAGGTAGATGAAGTTGTTCACGAACTCGATGTTGAGGTCCCCCACGTTGATGCTCGGTTGTGCAGGTGTCCTTGTCACCGATTGCATCATTATTTTAGTTTTACCCTCGTTAATACGTAATCCAACTTCCTTTGCAGCGGTATCGAGCGTATGCAGAAGTTCTTCTGCGTCAGCCAATCTTCGGGACATGATGTTGATGTCGTCGGCGTACGCTGCTAATTGTGTCGACTTGATGAGCAGCGTCTTGCTGTTGTCCATATTCATGGCCCGAATAACGTATTCCAGTGCTAGGTTGAAGAGCGTCGGTGCCAGTCCATCGCCCTGTTTCAAACCAGTGCGTGTTTCAAATAGATCAGTAAGTCTATTCTGGATCCTGACTTGTGAGACGGAGTTGGTCATCGTCATCTTTGTCAGTCGCACTAATTTTGCTGGTATACCAAATTGCAGCATGATGTTGTACAGTACTCCACGATCGATACTGTCGTATGCCTGCTTGAAGTCGACAAAGATTTGGTATACGTTTACGTTGTATTCCCAGCACCTCTGGAGTATCAGTTTGACTGAGAAGAGCTGATCGGTTGTGGAGCGACCAGGTCTGAAACCGCTTTGATATTCGCCAATGACTCGTTCTGCGTACGGTTTTATTCTATTTTCCAGAATTTTCGTCAAAATTTTATAGGACGTACAAACTAGTGAGATGCCCCTGTAATTCTCACACCGCAATTTATCTCCCTTTTTATGGATTGGACAGATGATGCTTCTGCGCCAATCGTCTGGGATCTCCTCGTTCTCCCATACTCGCAGGAGTAATTGATGTATGGCATCAACTAGACTCGTTCCACCGAATCTTAGCAGTTCAGCTGGGATCTCGTCAGCGCCCGGCGCTTTATTTCGTTTTAGTGACCGCAACGCGAGATCAACTTCCTCTACTGTCGGGGGTTGAATGGGTGGGCCTAGATCAACAATATCATCGAGAGCTTCCTGTGTGGGGATGTTAGATGGTCGGTTTAGAAGCTCTTCAAAATAAGAGGCCCATCGTTTGTTAATACCATCGGTGTCGCTGATGATGTTTCCATCCTTGTCCTTACAAAGGCTAGTCCTGGGTTGGTAGCCGTTCTTAATTGTATTTACTAGTTTGTACGCTTGTCTGGTGTTCCTATTAGCTAAGTGTTCGTTTATGTTCAGCAACTGCTCGTCAAAGTATTTACGTTTCTTACGTCTAATTATTCTATTCGATATTCGCCGTAGCTCGTCATATTTTTCTCTTCTGGCTCTGGTTCCTCGTTGAATCCATTGTCTGTAGGCCTCGTTTTTCGCGTCAAGTGAATTTTTGCATTCTTCGTCGAACCAGTCATTTCGCGCTCGCCGGGCTTTATATCCCACGACCTTCTCTGCAACATCCTTGATGGTACCCTTGAGTTCTTCCCAGAACCCATGGACGCCTGTGTTGCTGATGTTGTGTAGGATAGGTGATAGTTTTTCCTCAAGGGCGGTAGTATACGCCACCGCTGTAGCATCACTCAAGAGCTTATCAACCGCAAAGATTTTGGGAGGGCTGATTCTTGACTGGTGCACTGAGGAAATTCTACATCTGTAGGTCGTCTTCACCAAGTGATGATCTGAGTCGCAGTTTGCTCCTCGATAGGAGCGGACATCCATGACACTAGACGCCCATCTCCTGCAAATGAGGACGTGGTCAACAGAATGCATGGCGGGAATAAAATCCTAAAAGCCTTGGCCGGTAGCAAATGGGTAAAGGAAAGGAAACGCTACTGGTCACCTACAAAGCGGTCGGAAGATCTGTGGCCAACTATGCTGCTCCTGTGTGGTCTCAGAACCTATGTGATACACAGTGGAAGCACATTCAGACTTGTCCAAATGCCGCTCTCCGCGCCATAACTGGATGTCTCCCCAAGACCACCTACACCAGGAAACAAAGACGTTGCCTATCAGAGACCACAATAAGCTGCTTGCGAAGCAATATTTAGTAGGCTGCTTCCGGAGGGAACATCCTAACCTCCATCTAATGGACAAGACTCCGCCACCAAGACATGTTCGGCGTGATCTGAGGGACCTTGAACGTGATGTCCAGGCATATAAAAGGAATCCTTTCGACGACGCTGCCCATAAATCTGCCATCGCATTACTCCATCAGCAAGAGGTGCATTTATCAATTAATTACGGGATTAAAACCAAATCCAGCACTTTTGGCGCAAACACCACCCAGAGCACCTGAAGAGAAGAGGCTTCCTAGAGCCACCAGGACGACACTTGCCCAACTTTGATCAAGCTGGTGTTCACGCCTCAACTCTTAGCTATCTCGTATTGATGAAAACTTCCGAAACATTTGACCAGCCTGCAAAAGAACACCTCATGACGTAGACCACATTTTCACGTGCCCAGCTGCACCCACACAGCTTACCCCAAGGTCGTTGTGGAAAAACCCTATCGAAGCAGCTACATTCGTTGGCATTGACACCAAGGAGTTTGAAACGGAATTAAATATATAACACACACACATACTACAACTCTGACCATCGCTACACCAACAACAGTCGAATAGATGAAATCGACGTCTCTTTTAATATGGCACACAAGATGGGTTTGGGCTACTACGTATTAGAATATCTGCTACTTTGTTTAGCAGCTAATAACTTTGCAGCTGACAAGAAGAAATAACAGATACAGATTAGCACTTGAGACAATACACTCAACGCTCTCATGAGTTAGAGGTCAAAAGCTTGCTAGCTTCAGCTTCTCACAATAACAGATTCCCTAATGAGCTCCTCCCTTAACTAAATTAGGCCTCAACTAAATTAGCTATTAATCAAATTAACTCTCCCATTAAAAAGAAATGATATTTGTGCTGGGGTCGAATTAAAAGTTCCGGGAACGGCAATCGTATGAAAAAAATGCGTAACTGATCGTAAGAATGATTACATTGGGATTATCATATACGATTGCCAACGGAACGTAATTTTTCAAGGCATGTAATAGATTTAAAGCTAATCGTATTGGATATATGACAAGTTAATGCCATTTGAATGACAAAAAAAAATCAAAATATTAAAAAGGAATAAAAAGGTTTATTTAAATTCTTGTCTTATTTAATTTGTGACTGATTTATGTGGATGGACCGAAAAGAAGCGGTTCTGCGGTAATGGCTCGACGGGATGTTTGTATGACGGAAGGCGGAATAATTACTTAAAGGTATGTTAAGATTTGCTGCTATCTCGGAAGCGTAGTTACAGCAGATGGTGGAGCGAATGCCGATGTACAGTCTCGCATCAATAAGGCTCGAGCAGCTTTTTTTCAGTTTGACTCCTTGCTGGCAAAACAACAACACCTCCAGACGTACCAAACTCAGGATCTTCGAAACCAATGTAAAATCTGTGATCCTTTATGGCTGTTCAACTTGAAAGGTGACCAGGGCGATAACAACTAAATTGCAAACTTTCGTGAACCAGTGTCTACGGCGCATCCTACACATACGCTGGCCGGAGGTGATTTCTAGCGACGACCTCCTGTTCATTACTGGCCAAGACAGGATAGACACCTCCATAAAAAGGTGAAAGTGGCAATGGGCAATGGATAGGTCACACACTTCGAAAAGGGCCGAAAAACATTGCTAAAGAGGCCCTCGATTGGAACCCACAGGGAACCAATGCAAGCCGCAGCGTTAGACGACCTAGAAACACCTGGAGAAGATCAGTTGAGGTCGAGGGTAAGTTATTACGCAAATCGTGGAGTCTGTTGAAGGCGATGGCGGCGAACAGGACGAGGTGGAAAGTCGGCGTGGTTAATGCCCTATGCCCCACAAGGGGTTGACAGGATCCAGAGAGAAATGTTAAGATTTAGCGAAACCACTCGCGTAATTATTACGCGGGGAAATTCACTGGAGGCCAGTCTCGTCCTTTCCGTTCACGCAACGCGCAACGTTGCCCACAACAGACACTAGAAAGGGCAATTTAGGTGAGTTAACCATGGCGTCGTCGCCGTGTGTTAAATTCGGCTGGTATGTGATTGTAAGTCTTGGGCATGGAATGATAATATTGATCAGTGTTGCGCAGTGATTACGGTGGATTCTCATGCAGTCAATACACAAGAACTCGATTTCATATAGCACTTTTACGTAAGTGGCTGAGGGGAGACTCTTCAATCGTTCAATATTTGGAATTGAAGACATCAATCAGTTCGCTATTCGGAAGTGTTACTAGGAGTGCAGATGGCATAGATCCAGGTCTTTAGACTCATAACTCCGCCTTTATGGTAGACTGAAGAGTTGGAACTCTTCGACAGTGGTATGTGCCTCGACAGTAACACAAGTACGAATTGTGAACCAAATCGGCTTTGCGGTGGCCGAATGCGGTGTAAACAAATGCTATATATTACATCGAGAGCACTATGATCAAGCTTACTTTAAATCTTAAATTGCGAGCGGTTTCGTTTAATCTCAACGCACCTGTGCAGAGTTGAACTTAAAAGTTGAACAAATCAATGCTTTCATCCTCACGCGAGACTTTCTCTCACAGCATTCACACTAGGTGAAATATGAGACTGAGCAATTGCGCATGAGCAACTCACAATGAGCAACCGGGTTGCGTCACACCGCCGAGTTCCTCTCGCGAGATTAGTTTCAGGCGAGCCAGTTGCGCAATTGATTTCGCTTAATCTAAACGCACCTTTACAGAGTTCAACTCGTCCAAAATATGTTGTGCTCATTATTAAGCTTAATGGTTCTTAAGAAATAATTTAAATTCAATTTGTTGAAGAAAACCAAGAACCAATAAACGTGCTTTTTATAATTATTAACTTCCATTTTTCTTTCGAAATTTGTGCTATACGAACGGTTCAATGCAATCGAGTGGGGATCGAAAGATGTATACGATATCGTATACGTTGACGGAAACCATAATAGCCAATTACGATACGTTTGCTACGTTCACGGATTGTACAATATATGATAATACGAAATACTTGTTTTTACGTGACGAGTAATCCGTTCACGGAACTCATAATTCGACCCCGGGTTTTATCCCCCCCCCCCCCCCCCCCCCAAAAAAAAAACTCGTTCCGGCGTTCCTAAATAAGCCTCAACAAAAGCTTTCGTGTTCTGACAATCCGTGACCCCTCTGAACAACCGGCGGAATCAGCAAAAACCTCTCCACCCACTCTCTACGCACACAAAAAATATGGGACAATGTCAAACAAAACAATTTAATATGTATATATTTGTTTATCCTTAAATCTTATCAACAATATTTCGAATTATTTTGTGTATACATTAAGAAGGTAAAATGTATGTATATAATGCACCAAAAAAAACGTATAATACTAATAATAGTAGAAATCCTTCAAAATATCTAATTATGTACATTTTATATTTCCTTATTCCTTTCGGTTCACGCTTAAGTACGCGCGCATCACAATAAAACCTAAACGCTCAAGATAACATGTCTCCACTTGGGCTATTTGAAGCATTCGATTCACGCCGCTGGAAATTAAATACGAGTAAGTCTAATTCGTTTTAACCACGCTTTTATGTAAACGTTCAGCCTATCAAGTCAAAAGTCTAATTGATTCAATTTGATTATAGTCTAGAAAAAAAAACAAAGACTAATCAAAGATACGTATTTGTGCGTAGAGCTAATAGAATTATCGTGTGTGTGTGTGTGTGTTTCTAGATGAAATTTATATAGATGTAAGGCAAAGGCTATATAGTTTTCAATATCAATTCACTAGAACTATGTAGATGATTCTAATACTGATTCAACAAAAAAAAACACAAAAAAAAATTATGTCGTAACACTTTAATTTTTTTTTCACTAAAATTGACTTAAGTTTGAATTGTATGTATGATCACTAGATTTTGTTTAGAATACTTTTATCTATTTTTCGCCACGTTCCTCTCGATCTTCCAAAACAGCCACGAGGTATGCAAGAACTCCCGATATGGAAATGAAGAGACCGGCCGCATAAAACGAATCGTCCCATCTGCAAGAAAAATAAATACAATAAGATCACAATTTGAACCTTCGTTTGACCCCAACATTTAATTTATTTTCATTCTCCTGTGATCCAGGTTCCACTTTGTCTCCGATGCAAACTCATAATCCTAGGGTTACCAGACGTCCTCTTTTAAGAGAACATGTAGTCTTTTTGAGTAAATAGATCGTGTTCTCTTTCTTTTTTCAAAATCGGTCAAAACTCGATAACTCGAAATATCCCTTAACTCAAAGACAACATTACAACGAACAAAAAACTCGTCAACTCAAATAGAAAACTCTATAACTCGAAAATTCTCATCCCTGAACCTGCGAGACTCTATAAGTCGAAATTTTCAGATGGGTGAATTTATAAGAGGGAGGGCAAAAGACCTCTTCCATAGTTCTCCTCGTGGGCGTCCTCTGGAACGGCTAACCAAGCCAACCAACTTTGCACTGCAAAACTTTTGGTAGAGGCACATAACGATGATCATCATGAATGGCCAATAACACCTGTGCGTCTCAGGAAGTAGGCGAACGGTGGAGCTGCAACACAGTTGTGAGAGCACCAACACGTCACACCCAGCTGAAAGATCATCAAAACAACGCGCGATCAAAAACACCATTTGAGAGCTACCTCTGTGCTATATAAAAAATAGCTCCCGGCGACTCTTAGGACACCTAAGGAAGCAGCCCTTCCCCTAAGATTGGGTATGTGGGCTTGTAACCTGCGTACCTGAAATCAATTTACACTCGAAACATTAAACGAGCCTCGGATACCACGGACTGATTCACCGGCTACGACTTTTGGCTACAAACAACGGACCACGATCGGTTTTTGGAACATTCGAACGATGTGGGGCGAGTGCAATAGTGCGAGGCTCACTGAAGTCGAACGGGAAATGACCGCATATAACATCGATATACTAGGACTGTGCGAAACAAGATGGATTGGATCGGGAACGACTTTATCACCAAGCTCCCAAACAGTACTGCTCTACTCTGGAAGTGGAGACGATACCTCACCTCGAATGGCAGGCGTCGGAATCCTGTTTACTAGGGAGGCACGCCTATCTCTAACTGACTGGAAGCCCATTTCCGACCGTATCATCACAGCCAGATTCAAATCCAGGGTTAGAAACATCACAATAATTCAGTGCTACGCCCCGACTTAACCAGCGGATCAATCAGCTAAGGACACCTTTTACCAACGACTTGACGACACCTTCGACAAGGCTCCCAAAGTTGACATAAAAATTATCACGAGGGATCTCAACGCCAAAGTTGGGTCTGACAATGTAGGCTTAGAACACCTAATGGGCAATCATGGACTAGGCAACAGGAACCAAAATGGCGAGATGTTCGTGGAGTTTTGCAACTCTCGTCAACTCGTCATTGGCGGTGTACCCTGTTCAAGCACAAACGCTGCCACTTACCAACCTGGACCTCTCCCGATGGCAGAACAGAAAACCAGATTGACCATATAGCCGTCTCCTAGACATGGAGGAATTGTCTTTTGGACGTCAGGTCGAAGCGAGGTACTGATGTTGGCAGCGACCACCAACTTGTTATCGCAAAAATACTCTTACGAACGGCAGCGATTCAGCGCTCTCAAAATGCACGAATCTTGCCACGTTTTAATGTACAGAAGCTTAAAGATCCATCAATAAGACGTGCTCATTCCACCGCCTTGCACGAGAGAGCTATTGCACCACTACCTTGTGAGAATCCTACAATTGATGATAGTTGAAACGTCGGTAAGGCCTCATTTATTTCGTGTGGCGTAACATTTGCGGGTCCATTGGAAAGCGGCTGAGGAGACCATTCATTAGCGACTCTACATGGTCTCTAATCTCAGCACGCAAGAGAGTTAAGGAACAGATTAACTCAGCTGCTAACGACTCAGCCAAAGACCAACTCAGAGCTAAATATCGTTCACTACAGAACGTCGTGCAAAGCAGCGTAAGACGAGACAAGCGAAGTTACATCAACGCATTAGCGGAGAAGGCAGAGGAAGCGGCTTACCGCGGTGACAGTGGAACCCTTTTTAAGCTTATTAAGCCATTAACTGGCAAATCTTTTGCAGCAGAACATCCTGTGAAAGATAAAGATGGGTCTCTGCTGGTAACCGAAGAACACAAACTGCGGAGATGGAGAGAACACTTCGTTGAGGTCCTCAACAACACCTTTGGACCTTCGAATGCATCTTCTTTAGTAGCAGAAGATATTCCGCAAATAGTCAGAGTTGATACCAGCCCACAATCTAAGCTGGAAGTAACTGCGGCTATTAAATTGATGGATTCGGGTAAAGGCCCGGGGATAGATGGAATTCCGGCGGAACTTTTTAAAGCGGATGCCAATGCTACTGCGGATATTCTTCTCCCCCTTATTCAAGAGTGTTGGGAAACCGAAACTCTCCCTAAAGAGTGGAAGAAGGGTGTCATTATTAACATCCCGAAAAAGGGGCGACCGGAAGGATTGCAACAATTGGCGTGGGATTTGTAATAATATATAATATAATCTTGAACCGAATCAGACAAACAGTTGACCGCACATTCAATGATGAACAGCCCGGCTTTTGTGAGGGCTTCTCATGTAGCGACCACATCAACACCCTCCGAATTATTATTGAACAATCCGTAGAGTGGAGGAGATCCCCATTACATCTCATGTTCATCGATTTAGAGAAGACATTTGACAGCGTTGACCGGGAATACATCTGGAGGGCTTTACGTAGGAGAGACATACCAGATAAAATAATTTCCATCATCAAGGAGTCCTACCAGGGAGCCCAATGTCACGCATTACACAAGGGTAAGCTATCAGATCCTTTGGAGGTGCATAGCGGAGTGAGACAAGGCTGCATTTTGTCACCTTTACTGTTTTCAATTGCTATTAATGATGTACTAAGCGGCGCATCTCAAGAACACCAGAACAAAGGTATAAGATGGAAGCTGTTTAAATACCTGCAACACCTAGACTATGCTGACGATATTTGTCTTCTATCTAATAAATCGAATCAAATAGCTCAAATGTCTGATGCTCTGCATTGCGAAAGCCGTAATGCGGGGCTTAAAATCACTGCCAAGACTAAGTACTTGCGCTTCGATCCAGGAAGGCAAAGCGGAATTTGTGTTTCGGGGCAGGCAGTCGAGAAAGTTGACTATTTCTGCTATCTCGGGAGCGTAGTTACAGCATCAACAAGGCTCGAGCAGCTTTTTTCAGTTTGACTCCTTTCTTTCAAAACAACAACATTTCCAGACGCACGAAACTCCGGATCTTCGAAACCAACGTAAAATCAGTGCCTTTATATGGCTGTTCAACTTGGAATGTGACCAATGAGGTAACAACTAGAATGCAAACTTTTGTGTACCAGTGTCTACCGCGCATCCTTCACATACGCTGGCCGGAGGTCATTTCTAACCACGACCTCCTTACTATTACTGGTCAGGACAAGATAGACACTTCCATTAAAAGGCGAAAGTGGCAATGGATAGATCACACTCTCCGAAAAGGGCCGAACAACATTGCTCAACAGGCCCTCGATTGGAGTCCGTAGGGAACCAACACAAGTCGCCGTATTGGACAACCTAGTAACACCTGGAGAAGATCGGTTATGAAAGAGGGTGCCTCAATAGGCAAGTCGTGGAGTGAGCTGAAAGAGATGGCGATGAACAGGACGAGGTGGAAAGTAGGCGTGGTTAATGCCCTATGCCCCACAAGGAGTTAACAGGAACCAGACAGAGACATGGGGTTTCGCTAAGAAATATTTTTCTTATTTGAAAGTAAGAAATATTGAAATTATTAAGTCAATTATATTCAACCAAATGTGTTTCTTGACCCGCTACCATTCCGAGGAAGTAGTAGCAGTAGTTTCCTGATATTCATAGGGTTCGTGGTGACCGCCCGATCGCAGGGCATTCAGCCAGAATTTATTTTCTAGTCTTCACTTCCTACGTACAAAGACTGCATACCGTCTTATTGGTCAAATTCATTTTGCTGAGTGATGAGTTATGGCCCGTAATGTTTTAATAGTTTGGAAGCTCCATGAGCTTCTTCGATTGCCGCAGCAAATAGAAAATTTTCCTAGTATGTATCCCTTCCCATATAAACATTATCCTAGATGAAGCCAGACCTTGCTCACTGTAAAGTTGTAGATCGATCGAGTTGTAGGATGAACTCTGCCTGTTGGTGAATTTATAAGCAGCCTCGTTTGCCTCATTACTCATTGTCACGGAAACACCTAGCTTCTAACAGGAAGAAGGCCCTCTTGATGGTGGGTCGATCCTAAAGGAGTTCATGACAGTCGTTCACCAGTTTGAATAGAGTTTGTACGATGAGAGCGCCCTAATGCTTACCTCCTGCGCAGCGATGTCTTTTTTCCAGAATTACCCTGGTACAGAAATCAATGGTATGCATCTCTCTGTCAGTAGTATGGATCTCGGCTTGAAAAACACCGGAGCCGACACTCTTGAAAACCTTGTGTTCGGTCCAAGTACCTCAGCTTTAGTTTTATATTTGTCGGTAAACTATTGTACATGATAAAGCTACGGTATTTCTTCAATTCCTTAGTCTGAGACAGAATTATAAAAATTCTCCCGCCCAAGTTTTGCGGGCCGAACACCACCGCTGAGAACGAAAACGTGACTCGCAGTATACCCGGATGTATAGTGCTAGCTACATAGGCATTTTCCTCTGCGATGACTTGGGATTTTCATCTCACTAATGCAACTACTACCCAAGTAAAATCCTCTATCCTTACAAGATAGCCCGCTGAACCATTGTTAAGTATAACTTCGCGGAGCTGTTGTTTCTACAAAGCATAGTTCAATTGATTTTCTGGTTATAAAACAAAAATATAATTTTATTCAAAAATGTCCTCTTTTTTTTAATCACCCAATCTGGAAACCCTAGATACTTCCCCTGTGGCGTGGTGCGAAAGAATAAGCCGCACCCTCTCCTGTTATAGAAGGCTACTAGTTGGACAGGATGTCAGCGGCTTCCATTATCCGAAATATGTTACAGTCGAACTACGGTACAACGTAGCTTGATATACTCGTTATAACGCGGTTTTAAGAAAAGCGCCGTGCCTTCGGTTAAAAATAATTTAAATTTTGGTATGTTTTTTTTATTAGATGGCTCCGACGAAAACGTTATATCGAGGTTCGACTGCATATGCTAGCGAAACGCCAACTAAACCCCCGAGGAGTAGTTGACGCACTATGCCCCACAAAAGGAGTTAGTGAAAATACAATAGTATAAACTTTGGTACTCACAGATGAGACTAGTACCCGTCTAATACACTTACCTTAATGTCACGTCATAAATGAATGCAGCAAGCGGCGGTCCTATAAGACTTCCAACGCCTTGCACTAATAATACTAAACCATAGGCACACGTGAAATCGTCTAGATCAACAATACTAACTAATATGCTGGGCGTGAAAGTGAACGAACTGCCAAATGTGAAGCCGAAAATTATACATAAAGTCACCAATGAACTGTACGATGACGACAGAATTGGTATCAAAGCAACGGATAGTCCACAAACTGTAATGAGAAGAAAGAATTTAGTAATTGAACTTGTGTTCCAAGTTTTATATTTAGGCTAAGTGAACTAACCCCCAATGCATTAACCCCCCAATTCGTGACAGAAGCCTCCGTTATTGAGGGCATGATTCATCATGATATATCCCCTAAAACTAATTAACATATTACACCAAAAAAGGGAATACAGCATACCGTGAATGCATCGTGACTATAGTTTGACTCTGAAAACGTAGTTTCGTACCGGCTAAAGGAAGGTACTAATCCCCGTTTCCCGCGCCAAATCTCATACAAGAGCTGTCAAAAACCCGGTTCGCACGAAAATTTTCGCTCTTCTCGATACTCAGTTCTTCGCACGAAAATCCCATACACAGACAAAAGTGTCCACACTGTTGTGGGCTCATTACAGTGGTTATCGCTCTATTTTGAGTGGGAAGGGGAAATTCATGAAGAGGATAGTACCAGCCTTTAAGGCTGGTAGTAACCTCTTCGTGCGAAAATGTTGCACTTATGGCTCCCACGAAAAAGTGACAGTGTAGACTTGCATACAGCACATATCCGCGGCGCTCTACACGACACTTGAACTTTCCTTCTTAACTCAAAAGACCGGTTTTTAAGCAAAAAGAGCAAAGTAATTGTTTTTGCGTGATAAATTGCTCATCATGATTGCGAGAATTTTTCTTATATGTTAGTACTGCGAGAGAGAATATTTTTGTGCGAACGAAACTTTTGACAGTTTTTGTACGAGATTTCGCACGAAAAGCCCACCTTAGTACTATGCTTTACGAGTAAGTGGAAATTCGCTTGAGCGTGGGTCCAGAGTGAATTTTCGCTTTAGACAGCACAAAGGAGCCGTGAATGCATCGTAACAAGAGTTTCACTATGAAAAACGTAAGTTCGTACTGCCTTAAGCAGACATTCGCTGGAGCGTGAACTCCACTTTAGGCTGTGCGGACATAACGGTTTCTTAGTTGCTATATATATATTTATATTTTTTTTTTAATTACAAGTATCACCAATTCTTCAGTTAAATTTATGAATTTTGGGGTCTTTTATCATGACGACTTTCCCTCCAAACTCAAATCGATTGTTTCGGGGAATCTTGCGAATTTATCACCCTAAACGTGTGTATGTGGAAGGGGATGTTGGCTGCATAAACCCCATCCAATTGGGGGGAGGGGTACCTTTTTTGGGGGAAATTCATTTGAGGGACAGTTCGCAGAACCATACTCTCATACTTACGAACTAAACAGAATCCATAAGTTTTTGAAACATTAAGCCACGGTCGATCGCCAATGAAGCCAAGTCCAACCATTCCAATTGTACTGGCAATTCCGATTATAGAGATAAGTAGGGCGCTCGATTCCTCCGTGTAGTTGTAATTGAGTAAATGTTCGGTGATGTAGAAGTATGGAATTATGAACCTAGAACAAGAAGAGGTCGTGTTAGTAACATATTAATCAAGTTGAAGTTGAAATTTTTGATGTAATGGTAAAAGAAGGCGTCCAAAATTAGGCTCTTTTCGGTAAATTTCAAATAACGTTGAAATCATTGCCTAATCAACGAAATCGCTTGGGTAATTGATTTATTCAAGCATCCGACGATGTCAGGTCCCCAGGACATTGAGGGAAACGACAAGGATCATCCAATCGCTTTCCCTGATCAGAGCCTTACTGTGGCTTGCCAGTGGCCTCAGTCTAATTGCGGGTCAAAGACTGGGCTACATTATTACGGCATTAGTACTGGTATAAACTTCCATGGCTGCGTCAATCGAAGGAACTGATAATGCCCTTTCAAATATAAGGGTACTACTCACATGGGTAGAACTCTCCGAAGTCTTCTAGTGGAGTACTTATTGGGCCATCACCTGACCAGATATCATCTAAGATGAGTCTGTCCAGCGAGACTAAACACCGTCTCCGTCTGGAGGGCGGGGAAACGATCAAACACATCATGTGCGAATGTCCCGCCATCTCGCGTTATATGATGTCGCTCCTCGGGCAGGCTACTATCAGGTTGGATCCTGCAAAAGACATACTGTACATTATTAGAAGGGTGACCGGTCTTTCGACAGATTAGTGGGCTACGGTACAATAGACCTCCCGTGGGGGCACAAAATGAAGAGTGCTGGAACCAATGACATGCACTCGACCTTCGAGAGATATGACAGAATGAAGACAACCACAACGAACAAGGTATATTCCTACTTGAGAAGGCGACGCATCATGGTCCACATCTTGGCTAATAGTGGCTTTACCGACTACGTTTATTTCGTGGGACTGTGTTCCAATATTAACTAATCCCAGCTTACTCACCACGGTGTAAACGTATAGGATTAATTAGATTGGACTAACGTTTGGCTCCATTTGCGATACGATACTTGACTGAAAAATTGGAATTAGGTTGACGTTTCCGTTGTTGGCAGATGTTTTTTTCGGTTGTTGTTGTAGCGGCGCTTCGAGTTCCAATAGCTGTATGTGTCTACAACTTAGTTGCCCTAACCTAATTGTATTTAAGGGCAATCTTGCCGCTCAACAAACCGCAGGCGCCGTCGCGGTTTGTTGAGCGGGGAGATTGCATTTAAATACAATGTAAATTTGAAAAGCTTTACCTTTATTAGGCTATATAAGTCGTAAGCACCTGCTACCTGAGCATGTGCCGGTTTCTACAAGTGAGAAATGTCTCTTTATCTCTTATTTTAGAATGCATCAGGTGACTTTAATAAATCCTCCAATGTAGCCACAGCTGTTATGCTATCTATCCATGCAAAAATTGATTAATGAATATTTCCTAATCCTACCGCAAGCACGCCAAAGAAAAAAAAAATTCAAAGCATCGAAAGAATGCAATTATTATGTTGAGCTAAAAAAAGAACTAGCACTCTACCTAGTTGTTTGCAAACAATATTCATCTTATCCGCATTCACAGAGAACGCGCGACAGGATCATGGCAACTGTGCAGGAATGCAGAAACTCAATCAATGAATGTCCGCTGCAATTTAAATTGATTCGAAAAAAAAAATTAAATTACAATAAAAAGAGCATAGGCTATAAAATATACGTATCTATGATATTATACCTAAATACAGTCGGGTTCCTCTTAATGTCGCCACACATTGTGGTAAGTTTTTCATGTTGCCACCCGGCGCGGTGCAACAGCTAGAAATAAAAGCGGAGCTGAGAAGCGTTGCACTTAACATTCACGGAGAGGCCAAAGAGTCAAATGACTTCGCTCGAAGCCAAAACGCACCATGTGTGGGGTCAACTGATGGCTCTGCAATCCAACTAACGTTTGCGGAATCCAAGTTGGATATTCATCTCGCCCAATATCCAGAGGCTGAAGACACCGAACACTCGAATACTGCGTTATCTGGTGGGCGACATCCCAACTAAACTGTGTCAAAAACACAAATTGAAAAAAAGACTGTCCCGATTAAAAGCAATTTGTAGCATACAAACGAATAATAATCAAAACACCCACTGACAAATGTAGTTTTGTCAATTACCAAAGCACGGAATGCGGCAGTTAATTGACCGATTATTGCCTTGGCTCGAAGTATTCGGCTCTTTCGTAGATAACTCCGAATTTTAGACTTGAAGCCAGTGAACGAGGATCAAATAGCCGCAGGCCAAATGACCTGCCCGTGAATGTCCGTGAATCTTTATGCTGGATATTCACAAACGGTCCAAATCAAAATTTTCCCTGGTTGAAGTCAAAATTTCCCTGTCAAATACATAGTGCGACCGGGGAAATTTTGGCTTCGACCAGGGAAATTTGGATTTGGATCGTCCGTGAATGTCCAGCATTACAGTAGCCAAGTCTTGGGACGAGTCGAGGGTCATTGAGACCGCGACGAATCAAAACATCGCGGGGAAGAGACGTGCTCTTAGCCTTTTGAGTAATACCCAAGCGAAAACTTAAAGGTCTTACGTCGAACGAAAGATCCGGCACCACAACTAAACTACGTCACTTTCATAGGAACGTGCCGGGAGAAAAAAAAATCCTACTTCCCCACGTTCCTATGAAAGTGACGTGTTTCGGTTGCCGTGAGAGCGGATTATTTAATTCGATGTGTGTGGCGACCTTAAAGTGGCTACACAATTTTTTGTTGGGCTGAACTACGTCACTTTTATAGGAACGCGCGAAAAAATTCTCCCAATTCCCAACGTTTCTACGAAAGTGACATGGTTCCGCCCAACCAAAGATTTGTTCGGCTCGATGGAGTGTGGCGATCTTAAGGTTTCCACACACTATCGAGCCGAACCATATTTGGTTCGAACGAACCACACCAATTTCATAGAAGGTGCGGAAAAAATTGTCTCCATTCCCACCGTCCTATGAAAATGACATGGTTTGATAGTGGTTCTAAACCATTTGGCGTCTGTGGTGACCTTTAATGCGTAATACCCGAACCAGATTGCCGGCAGAAGCAAAGCAACGACAGCGACCGCTAGCTCTGGTCGACCCAACTAAGCACAAAGGTCATGTTGCAATCAAGTTCGGAAGCACCTCGGTCAAGGATCCAAAGAAATGCACAAACAGCCTCAATAAACAGTTCCTCGAACATCCCCCACCTGATAAACTTAAGCGCATCATTACCAGGAGCATTCGCAACCGTTCTGTTGACCAGGCCCTTCAATTTTCATCCGATGAAGTTGCCACAGCTATTAAAAGGGCAAAGAGTTCCAAAGCCCTTGGATCATACGGTATCTCGAAGGTCATGCTTAAACACCTTGATACGCCAGCAATTGATTATTTAACGACCACGATTAACCTCTCCATCTCATCGTCTATCATCCCCGAGTTTTCGAAGAATGGTGGTGGTGGTGGAAAGGGTGATCCCTATTCTAAAACCAACGCAATGCGAATCATACCGTCCCATGACACTATTGTCTCCTGTGGCCAAGACTCTTGAAGCGCTATTCCACTCTATAATTGCGACCCACATACAATTAGCCGATCATCTACATGGCTTTAGAAGAATGCACGGCACAACTCGGCTTTGGATGCCATCACATCAATAATACACAAGGGCCTTAACCAAGCACGTCAATGCCTGCGTTCACGTTTGCAACGTTGTAATTGCGGTAAAAATTTTCCCTCCACTCAACCATAAACTCTTTACCCGAACGACTTGTTTTGTAGTTGGCATGTATTAAACAGCTGACAGCCGATTCGCTATTGAGTTTCAAACAAAACTTCAATTAAATTCGCGACGGTTTCAGGAAAAATGAAAAGCACTGCAAAATCGCCACAAATTTGTGTTGCTTCGGTGTAAATAAGCACATAAGACGCCATGTACAAATCAAGAACCCGAAAACGAAAATCCACACCATCTCACAGTCACATGCAATACGTCAACTAAGAACTGTCAAATACGCTAATACCCCTTACCCCCCATTAAACGGAAATCAACCAGGAAAAATTTCTGGTTAATTTCCCCGATGTGTGGTAGATTAAACGCAAACTGGAACGGACCGTCCACGAGCAAAATCAGTCGAACTGTTTGCATTTGCGTTTAAAACGTTGCGCGACTTGAACCCACCCCATGTCAACGAATCATTCTAGTGGCTTTAGACCTGTCAAAGGCATTCGACACTGTCAGCCACTCGTTTCTCCTGTCTGACATCTGCGGTACATCTCTTCCGTCGGGAATAATCAAGTGGATCGCAAATTACCTTGCCGGAAGACAGTCCTACATGGAGTTAAGAAATAGGAAATCTAAATTAAGGAAAATTAAACAGGGTGTCCCCAAGGAGGAGTCTTATCTCCCACTCTGTTTAATATATATATGTCAGGACTTCCGACGCCACCTGACGGACTTCAAATCGTCAGTTACGCTAATGACTGTTCGATTTTGGCAACCGGCAATGACATCACCAAAAATAAGCAGATAAATAAATATCATGAAGAGTTCAACAAGTTCTTCATCAGCAAGAATCTTACTCTGTCAGCGCCGACGTCTTCCGCTACTCTTTTTTATCACCTGGACCAAGAAAGTGAGGCTACAACTGGATATTGCGGTAGATGGTCAAACTATTCCCACAATTAACCACTCAAAAATTCTCGGAGTCACCCTTGACAGCATGGCCACCTCCTCGGCTCATGCGTCAACCATTTATGACAGGATGAGAAGCAGGAACAAAGTCCTCAAAGCTTTAGCTGGCAGTTCCTGGGGGAAAGATACTCGCGACATACAAATCCATCGGGAGATCTGTGGCTAATTAGGCGGCTTCCATATGGTCCGACAATTTATGCGACACTCAATAGAAAAACTTATAGACCTATCAGAGCACTGCTCTTAGAACTGTCACAGGCTGCCTCTTGATGTCGTCACAGGACCATCTGCATCGAGAGACCAAAATGATGCCCGTAAAAAGCCACAACACTCTTCTCACCCAGTATCTAGTTGGCTGTTATCAGAATGACCATTCTAACTCAAACCTGATGGACAAAACCCTACCGCCGCGTCACTTTAGACGCAACATGATGGACCGCGAAAGGGAAGTCCAAAGGTTTACAGTCATTTCCACAAGACCGTATACCTCACAAAATAAAAACAAAGTGTTACAAGTACGAAATTTTATTTTTTATTGAAAGTAAATACAAAATACATTTTCGCAATTATATTTAATACATGGTCCAATCGCCGTCACTATTGATTATTGACTGGCATCTTCGGTGACAACTTTCGGCCAATTTTTCCGCGTAGTCTGTCGATAAGTTATTCCAAATTGATTTGGATTGATTTTGAAGCTCCTTGAAGCTTCTGCTTCATTAATCCCCAAACATTTTCAATAGGATTGGCATCCGGCGATTGCGAAGGCCAATCAAGTACTTGAATGCTATTTTCTTCTTTCCAGCGTGTACACAACCGGCTTCTATGTTTCGGATCGTAGAAACCAATCGGTGTTGTCGTTGCCATATAGCATCCTAGCAGACTTCAATAATCCTTTCTTGTACAAAATGATCATCCTTTCAGCAGTAAGAATTCCGGTAAACGTTATTAATTTTCCGAAACCGCGTGCAGAAAAGCATCCATAAACATGGACCTTCACAGGGTGTTTAACGGTTCGGTTCACGACAGCTTCTCCTTTTTGTGCCCACACTCGTCTCCTGAACGTATTTACAGCAAAACTTGATTCATCCGTAAAGATCACGTTGTCCCAATCACGATCGATGTTTTCCTTAGCCCACTCTACACGTCTTCGCTTCTGGTTTTCGGTAAGTAATGGTTTCATCAAGGCATACCTGGTTTTGATGTTTTCCTCTTGTAATCTTCGCCGAATCGTATTCAAGGACACGTAAATATTCTTCTTCGATAACATTTCCTTTGCTTGCACTAAGGTAGTAACGGACGGATTTTTCTTAAAAATATCAATGATGGCCTTATCCTGGGTTTTTGAAGTGCTTCGGGTTTTACCCCTACCAGGTAGATCGTCTACATTTCCAGTATCTTTAAAACGCTTTATCCACTTATTCACAAACTGTGTCGAA
This sequence comes from Chloromyia formosa, assembly GCA_964017055.1. Lineage (NCBI taxonomy): Eukaryota > Metazoa > Arthropoda > Insecta > Diptera > Stratiomyidae > Chloromyia > Chloromyia formosa. Next base: position 43,873,842 of record OZ024818.1, on the reverse strand, counting down.
ACTTTCAGGTACTTTCCGGCCGATGCAGGTGTCATTTTTGGTCCTTTCGGATGACTTACTAAAAACACAGCTTCGAATCGTTTTTTGTAAATCGCACTCATTTCACTTGACGTCTTATCACTCTCCTACTTGAACTTAGAATGACCAAATTTATACAATGCGAAAAAGAGGAAAAATGCAGGTAACTAAAAGTCCCCCACCACTCTTTGAGAAATGGTGCATTAAAAAGTTACAAAGTATACGCTCTTGTGGAAATGACAAAGAGTTCCCTTCGATAACACCAGCTATAAGTCGGCGATCACCACGCTGCACAGTGAAGAAATGCTTTCTTCGATCGCGGAACTAAAACCGAACAAGGTATTGAATGCACAACCACCTGCCATATCTCCAGACGAAGCCCGGTTCCCAAGAGCAACCAGAACCACGTTAGCCCAACTCCGCTCTGGATGGTGCTCGGGTCTGAATTCATACCTATCCCGCATCGACAGTCAAGTTCAAAACTCCTGCCCAGCATGTGGCCTCGCTCCCCACGACGTTGAGCACATCTTTAATTGTCCAGCAGCCCCCACACGCTTAAGTCCTATTGCGTTATGGGAGAACCCCATCGAGGCAGCTGCTTTTCTCCACCTGGACACAGAGGATACTAACTTGGATAGTCAGAATTTTCGACACACATTTTTATCTGAGCTCGAAGCGCCGCTACAACAACCGCTAGTGCAGTGCGTAGAAGCGTCATCAGTCTCATGTCTGGATGTTTGTGTTGTCTCCCCCCTGTGGTGCAGGGCGTAATAAGCCACAACATCTCCCGACTTGTCATAGGTAAGCGGCTACATGGGAGCAGGAGGTGCGTGCTGGTAACGTACATCGTCCGAAACCGATTTATACCAACGAAACGTCAGCTAAGCCACATGAAATAGTTGACGCACTATACCCCACCAGGGGCTAGGGTAAATGAGTGGCAGCAGCATCGTCTGTGTCTTGGGGAGATGTGCTTTCTTAAACCTCACTCGGATCTGGCAAATTTTCGTAACAAAAAGCCTAAGATTTGTATGAAAATTTCCCAGGTGCGATGTAGGTGTAAGCAAGCACATTTACCACAGACGATGCTGCTGCTGCCACTGCTTTGCTTCTGCCGGGAATCTGGTTCGGCCATTACCGACTCACGATGTGTAAGTGGCACACTGGTCACATTTTTTTGGCGAATGTAAGAATCCTGGTGGCTACAATAATCAGCGCCGACTGTATATTTACATGTGCCGCTGGTGAACTTGAATGACGTATGTACATTGGCACGGTGCCTGCCATTTCTATAAATAAAACTGCTAAGTTAAAATTGACGCCTTAAAAAAAGCTGACACATTGTCGAAATGGCCATTCAAATGATGTGCTTTAGAAAGTCGTGCGTCTATATTACGCATTACGTTAATAATGCTTACAGGATTTTTGTTTTTAGTTCTCCGATAAGCTACACTACTTTCCTTCAACAACAGCGAAATGGACGCTAAAAAGATTATAATTTGATGAAATATTTAGTTTCAACACCACCGATGATTGTGAAATTGGATACACGACTAAAGTGATTTTTTTTTCGAGAATTCATTGAAGTGTAAAAATTAAGAAAGAAAAAAGAATATTATGATGACTTATACAAGGTAGGTTGACGCGTTCAGTAGCCGTGAGTCACTCTACGCAACACAGGTTCAATCCTCGGCGCATCAATAAAAACTACCTGTGGGTGCTGCTAGAACTCCCACAGCGTTCCGAGCTTATCAGTAAAAAACGGATTGGATAGGAGGTGCATGCTAGCAACTGCACCAACCGAAAAATACGCTTTCAAAACACACATACAAGGTAGGTTCCTACTGCGCAAATTCACTTTAGCTAGAAGATTTCCGCTTTATGCAGTAGCAACCCTACCCTAAAGTTGACTTCAGCTTTAAGCAGTGCGAACCTACCTTGTATACATCATAACATAAGTGATAAAAATGTTTCATCGAAATAATATATACTCACTAATATCATACTCACCATATAAACAACAGCAATGTCGACATGTTGAATAGAAAGAATTTGGCATCCAAAAACAAAGAGAAATCAAACACCGACTTCATAATATCGACAAAATTGTCGTACCACCTCTGCAAACAAAAAGACACCATTAACTCAAAATTCTCCTCTACTCCAGCAACAAAAAAAATGGTCTTACCGGCTCCTCCTCTTTCGCCAGCGTTGTCATTGAATTTCTATAGATATTCGGACAGGACGAGGCACGCAATCGATATCGATGTGTATTCAACATCGCTCCTCGATAATTAATCGAATTTCGATGAACTCGAATATCACGAAAATAGTTTGAATATCGTATCGGTGGGCATCGTCGGAAACTGTGTTTTATCGGAAAGTCGACAAATTGGCGTTTTTTCGTCGCAGTCGACTGATGATGGGCCTTATGATGCTTGCCCATTGCATTGATATCCGGAACTGCGATTGATATTTGTTGATCCGAATTCGAATAGGTGTTAGCAGTCTTTAACGTCCCATTTTCATGGAGAACGTCCAAGGAGGCAGTGTGATGGCCATGATTTTGTATAAAGTTCGATGCGCCCCGTCTGATCATATTCTCGTCCAGTGAATAACGGCTGCCAACATGACTGCTTGTCTGACGGGAAAGACGAAGCGGTTGATTCGACGACTTTCTATTAACATCAACATCGTTTAGCGTTAGGTTAGAGTCGAGGGAAATTGTGGTCGGAGATTCCGATGATGACGATGAAAGGGTCTCGACGCTGGCCAAATGTTTAGAATTTCTCCTCTTTGGGGTGGACATGGGCACCGCTTTGGACAAATTGTCCTGCGATATGGTCTTCTCTAGCGATGCTTGATATGGCAGCGAACGACGACTGTCATTGTGCTTGCTACTCATACTCGAAATGCCCGGCGAGTTCATGTAGGTCGGCAGAAAAATTTCACTGTTGTACTTCTTATCCAGACCATGATCCATGGGATCTGGTATTTGTTGATTGACTTCCGTATTATAATTAGTGACTAGCGTATCTAGGACAGTCTCTTTGGGCGTGCCTGTCTCCAATAGTTTCTTGATCTCGTCCAAGCATACGCTTGAATTCGAAAATGTTGTTACACTTTGCGATCGACTCTCCAGACGACTTTCTTCGATAACCCAATCGGGATCGCGCATTAGCATCCCGCACACGCATATATGCAATAGAGTTCCGCCCAATAATAGGGTCGCCCCACGCCAGCCGTACTTTTCGATAAGCCAGTTTGTGAGCGGGGCATAGACAAATGTTCCAATGCCCGTTCCCGATGCACCAACACTCGTGGCAAATGTTCGATTCTTGTCGAACCAGAATGCAATCGAGACGACCGCTGTTACGTAGCCTATACCGAGACCCAGACCTGATATAATTCCAAATGTCAGATAGAGCATTTCAATGGAGTTGCATACGGCGGCAAGGGCGAAACCCAGGCCGGACAATAGTCCGCCAATGACAGTCATTCGTCGACAACCGTACTTATCCACCAGATTGGACATGATGGGCCCGACGAGTAAAGGCACTGCTAAGAACAGGGAGCCAATCCATGCCGTTTTTGTACGACTCTCCTGGAACTGATTGACAAGTTCGATGTAGATGAGACCGAACGAGAAGGATATACCATCGGCCACGAGCGATAAGATTAACGAGGCGAAAACCACAACCCAACCGTATCCGCCATCCGGAATTTGTGGCTTCTTTTTCTCAGACGATGTGGACGAGTCGGCCGACTCGTTAGATATCAGACGTTTCCGTTTTCCGTTGGCTCTGATATCGGAAACGGAACTGATGGCGCTACTTGTCTCCGATATGTCGCAAAATGTTACTTCGGGAAGGTTTCCTTTGACACTCAGTAGATTGGACTTGAGATTGTAGTCGGATGTATCGGAGGGTATGGTGCCGTTTTTGGGTTTAGTCCGTTGACCCATGGTGACGGTCGAAGAGGACGGTTTCTAGACTATGAGCAGTAAGCTCCAATTACCAATATCTATACGTAGCTAATTCAATCACAACCATTAATAATAAATAAAAAATATGAAAATTTAAATACGATCGAGCGTATTTTTCTCCTCATCCAATCAAGTATTTGATTCAACCGAAAGAATTATTTTGATTTCGGTTCTTTCACTTCGGTAGCCTTGAAAAATATCACAAAAAAGTGTGTATTTGGCTTTGATCCAAATTTTGCTAGTTTTCTTATTTCTCTACGTTTGCGTTTCGTAAGTACATAATGAATGGTTCACTATCAATTCGCCGTAAACACAGTCGCAATAGTTGTACGCGATACCACCAATCTATGAATTTGTTTGCTAAACTTAAATTTTATGCACACAATTAAATTGAGAAACACGCTTTTTATTTTTAGTCAATTGCTCTCTAATGCACTTGAATATTTCTTTAAATTGTTTGGAAACACGTTGAAGCTGTTTATGTTGATGTTGTTGTCGTTTGAAACCTCCTTTCATATCACCGCACGTTGCTTTGGTCTGTTCAATATGTCTGAGTCTAGGACCTTTGGCAACGTACGCCCGAAGCACCGTTTCCGTTCTTGTCGCTATTTTAAAAGGACGACGACCGTTGCTAGTCCGATATTCACGCATCAATAATTGTGTTAAGTATATCACAGATTTTAAACTAACGACAATGCCTTTGATAAACATACGGCAAATGAATTTTTTTAGGTTGTCTGGAGGCGGATTTTAGAAAATTTTACATGTATATGTTATTACAATATTTAAATCGTACGTAACGTTTGTTTAAAGGAAATTATTTTATAATAGTTATGAGCGCGACATGGGTTGATTCGATTGAACGAGCGAAAGAAAAAAAAAAACTAAAATTGCACAAACTGATAATGAAATTAAGTGTTTTCGTTGTTTACGGACGCGCCACTTGGAGCTGTTGAGCTGCTAGTTGTTCGATTCAAAAGTCTGGAACGACAAAAAAAAGATAATGAAAAATAATTACATACAATGGAGGTAAGAACGTGATAAGTAAAACAACAAACATACTGATGAGTATTTTAGGTACGAAACGAAACGAATTTCACCAGTTCCCGGATCAATTTCGATGGTACAATATCGTATCTGATTTAGGGAGATTCAGATCTGATATTGGATTTCGTCGGACATTTCCAATTGCGATTTTTCATGTTTCTTGTGATCCAAACCCAGGTGAAACGAATGCCCCTTTTCTTACTACGAAGAGAAGAAAAGTCACACAAAAAGTAGCAATGTTCATCGGTACTTTTGGCCCATCTTTTTTCTTTGAGTTTCGAAGACTACATTTGTCTTTGATTTGATTAGATAGTAGCCATTATCAGGTGTCATTTTCCGCCATTAACAAAAACGAACATCGCCGAATACGTTTTCAGTTGACGATCATTTCCATTGATGTAAATGAATATCCTTACAGCGTATAGGGCATTTATGGTGTACAACTTTGCTTCCGCCGTTTTCCGACAGACGGCTGCATCTGTGAGGGCTGGTCAAAATACGTGGTTCAAAAGTGGCACAAAGTTAGTTTGGACGTCTGTGAACGTATCGACATCCCCGCATTAGTAAAAGTTGTTCGCATTTTTAATAAGATTCGCGATTCAAAATGTCTGTTTTCGAGCCAAGTTCTCGTCATTTACGGGATGTTTTCATCTTCTGCTTCCATTTAAAAAAAAGAAAACTGCAGCTGAAGCTCATCGAATGCTCTCAGATAGTTACGGTGAGGTTGCTCTGAGTGACAGAATATGTCGTGAGTGGTATCAACGTTTTAAAAGTGGCGATTTCAATGTCGGGGACAAGCATGGTGGTGGGAGAGAACAAATTTTCAAAGACGACGAATTGGAAGCAAGAAGAATTAGCTGAATCACTGGAAGTGACTCAGCAAGCCATCTCGAAACGCCTCAAGGCCATGGGCATGATTCAGAAACAAGGAAATTGGGTTCCGTACGAGTTAAAACCGAGAGATATTGAACGGCGATTATTTGCATGCGAACAACTGCTTCAAAGGCAGAATTGGAAGGGATTTCTACATCGCATCGTAACCGGCGACGAAAAATGGGCCCGTTACGATAATCTCTAATTGCCTTGACCCCTCCAGGGGCATGGGCGCGTCAACATCTCTAGCATTTCTATGCCTTGTTGACGTTTCAATAGAATATCTAATTTTCGGAAGTGCAGTTGCTAGCATGCACCTCCTATCCGCGCCGTCTTTATACTGACAAGCTCGGAGCACTGTGAGAGTTCTATTAGTACTCACAGGCAGTTTTTTTGATCGCACCGAGATTTGATCTCCGACCTCTAGATTAGTATCGTAGAGCGGTGACCGAACGATCACGGCCACCGAGCGCGACTTACGATAATCCCAAGCGCAGAAAGTCATGGGGAATGCCCCTCAACGTCGACGGCAAAACCGAATATTCACAGCGCCAAGGTTATGTTTTGCATTTGGTGGGACCAGCGTAACTTACACCAATGTCAAACTAGCTCGAACTATTTGTTAACGGCGGATAACGATTATAGGTACTCCTTTCCGCTTCGCAAGATCCGATTAAAGGAACCCTTACCTCCACTAAAAATGAAACTTCCAAGAAGCGATAACTTTCGATACAATGATGTTAGCGACTTGAAAAAAATTGACAAATATTTGTAGTGTGGGTTAATTAGTTGATTTTAAGAATGGACAAGGTCCTACTGGATGAATGCCAACCTCCCCTATAGACTTAAGTTCAAATATACAAATATAAATCCGAATGGATGAACGATAAAACTACCATATAGGAAACTCACTTTTAATGCATACGGCCGTTGCCAATTGGTACTTTTGGTATCAAAACTAGGTCTGTACAAGTCTAGGATATATACGCATCGGACTCGTTTCTAGTTTTCTGTTGAGTTTGGCGTGGTTCGATGCATGCTCGCGACCAAAATGGTTGTTGTTGTGTGGCGACCTTAAGATATCCATATTTACCCTAGAAGCATTAAGGAAATCTCTCTCTCTGGATCCTGTCAACCCCTTGTGGGGCATAGGGCATTAACCACGCCGACTTTCCACCTCGTCCTGTTCGCCGCCATCGCCTTCAACTGTCTCCACGATTTGCCTAATGACTTACCCTAGACCTCAACTGATCTTCTCCAGGTGTTTCTAGGTCGTCCAACACGGCGACTTGCATCGGTTCCCTGTGGGTTCCAATCAAGGGCCTGTTTAGCAATGTTTTCCGGCCCCTTTCGGAGTGTGTGACCTATCCATTGCCACTTTCGCCTTTTAATAGAGGTGCCTATCTTGTCCTGGCCAGTAATGAACAGGAGGTCGTCGTTAGAAATGACCTCCGGCCAGCGTATGTGCAGGATGCGCCGTAGACACTGGTTCACGAAAGTTTGCAGTCTAGTTGTTATCTCCCTGGTCACCTTCCAAGTTGAACAGCCATAAAGAAGCACAGATTTTATATTGGTTTCGAAGATCCTGAGTTTGATACGTCTGGAGATGTTGTTGTTTTGCCAGAAAGGAGTTAAACTGAAAAAAGCTGCCCGAGCCTTATTGATGCGAGACTGGACATCAGCATCCGCTCCACCATCTGCTGTAACTACGCTTCCGAGGTAGCAAAAATTGTCCACTTTTTCCACCGTCTGCCCCGAAACACAAATTTCGCTTTGTCTTCCTGGATCCAAGCTCAAGTACTTAGTTTAAGGAAATACACCCTCCCTTTTTTACTATGCAGGACAGAATTCTTCATGGCTGAAAACTCACAGAAAAGGTAGGGGAATGAGACGTAGGAGCGGGGAGACTGAACTGGAGTGTACAAATTAGGAAGGGACCCAGAGATGAATTGAACAAAGGACGAAGGGACCAAAAGACGAATTGATCAAAGCGGATTAAAAATAACTGGCGTAACAGTCCAATCTGAACCATGGCCTCGAGATAAGTTAGCATCGCCTCATTTTCTAGATCGTGACGGTTTTTTTTTGCGCAGAGGTGTGTAATCAGCAACACGCTCAACCGAGTTATTTACCCCATAAATGGGTACTCATTTAACAGCTGAGTGGACTCATAGTCCGACACATAAGTTCCCATTTTTATCGAAATCTACTACAGTCAGGAGGAATCGACCTGGGGCTCAGTGCATAGAAAGTGAATGTGCTAACCGTTGCCCCTTCCGGACTACAAATACTGGACTGAAGTATACAAGGGACAAATTACAAGCGACAAAGAATGAAAGACGAAGTGTGAATGGACGAAGAGCGAAGAGACGAAAGAACGGACGGAACAGCTACGTGTCGATGTTGCATAAAATATTACAATATAAACGGCAAACCCTAATCCACAGATTAATTTTAACGATCCTGAAGGTTCAAATACACGAGACGCGTAAACCCGTCGGGCGTCAAATCTACGATACCCTCCCCGTGTAAGCAGCAAACGGGTTTCCGACAGCGCATAACTTTTTAGCTGACGACGAGTCCCGACGGGTACTCATCCGCCGTCAATAAGTCGATGAATCCAACAACAAACGAACCCTTTACGCCACAGAGCTCGGGTAGCGAACGGAGCCCACGCAAAGGTAGTACGAAATCATCTTAATTTAAAACCCGGTAAAACCAGTGATAATTTGGTCATGATCACCTTGGTCGGTAACTTCTGAACCTACCCATTGACCCAACAAAGGCATTTGAACAGCTGTTTGCAAAAATAAATATGTACCAGAAATGGAATGTTCTCGACACCATCTTTATTTACATTTTATTTACTTTTGATGTCATTCAATTAGCTGGAGATAACGTCTATTATGCTTCTACAATATGTACACATAATGCTACCATTGCTGAGTGGATATCACAAACATCAGCGAAAATATTTGCAACATATTTACAAATAAAATTAATAAACTGCGAAATATTTTAGCGATACCAGCGACATCTTTACACTGCAGGCTAGCTAACCCGAGGAACTCTGCAGGTTAATTCAGGTTAACACGTTGTTTTTGTGTGTGTGGGGGGGGGGGGGGGTGCCCCCTGGAACGGCAGTGGTCGTTGACCATTGCTAAGTCAAGCCGCCGGTAATGGCGGTGCGATGATTTGGTCGAGGTAAACATTCCTCCTGTGGTGTGGGGCGTAAGAATAATACCACGTCCTTTCCCTTTGCCGACCTGTCGTAGAAACCCACAAACAAAGGACAGGATGTATATGCCAGCAACTTGCTCTATTCGAAAACTTATGTATATATGCAAACGAAACTTCAACTTAACGCGCTTTGCCCCACTAGGGGTTAAGGTATAGTAGTGTAGTAGTAGTGTTGTTGTTAAGCCGAATTAACCTGCACTGCAGTACAGTTCTTAGCATAATTCAAGTTGTCAATAGAAATTACTATATTTCAAGGATTTCGCACATTTCATAGGCTTCGTCTCGTGTACACGAGGACATCACATTGTTATATGCTACTTCGCTTTCAAAAGGAAATCGGGGCTTTAATATATAGAATGAGATGCTTTTGTTCGTTAATGAGGTCAAGTTTAACAGGATTCCTTTTGAAGTACTCCTGCATCTGGCTGAATTCATATAAGAGTTTATGGGGCAAGGAGTTTATGATTTGTTATGTAAGACGTGAAGTTAATTCACATAAAACAAACTCCAAACGGAAATATACTCTTGTTTCAGTCATCATATCAATATTCTACCAGCATCTAGATTTATTATCCGAAATAAGATTTGACCACAAGGTTGCTGCTTTAATTTTAAAATAGGCCCAACCATTCTATAATTAGCCTTGCTTTGGCATTCCAATGTATCATTTCTAGATGTGCTCTCTGTCTGTACTTAAAACCAATTGTTCCTTCAAGCGTCAGAGCGATTCACCATGTTTTGAAATAAATATTCAGCGGAATTCTAAGCAAATTGGATTGGACGGAAATATACGACTGGGGAAAGCATTTTAGTAAACAAAGTGAAAATCTAGTCCTATTTTCGAATTTTTGTCAGAATGTAAATAAGAAAGTTTGTTTGGTGTGTATATTATGAAAATCAATTTGACTGACATTTTGAATTTTTGAGGCGGAAACTATTTATGTGTCGAATGTTGTTGCTAAATTAGTTTCTTTGTTTTCTGCAGTTCAAATTAAGCCAGAGGAAATTCTAGTTTCGTTCGACGTGAAGGCGTTATCTCCGAGTATCCCGGTGAAACACGTCTTTTATCAGCTTGAGCTGTGGCTCAATAAACAGCAGCCCACGATAAAGGATAAAAAGAAAAGAAGCATCGCCAAAAATAAAGTTAGCAAAACTATGTGTATGGACGAAAACTTTATGTTCAGAAAGGATTATTATAAAACTGCAGCTGGCACGGCAATGGGCAACCCTCTCTCACCCATAATAAGGGAAGTGTTCATGGCAGGACTGGAGACACTAATGGAAGAACGAGGGATAATGCCAACATTCTTGGTAAGGTATGTTGATGACGTGTTGGCTATCAAAGATAAGACAAAGTTGGAGCTACTACTGGATAACATCAACCGCCTCCACAAAAACATTAAATTTACAACGGAAACCGTAGAAAATAGCGTTTTTGGACATCAAAATTCAAATACATATCGAGTTCGAAACATACAGGAAATCAAGAATGGCACAGAGAACCATCCCATACACTCTTACCAACACAAATTCGCTGCATTTCACAGCCTGATCCAAAGGATGCTAACTTAACTATCCCCCCTCAATAAAATCCGATACGAACAAGAAGTAGCTTACATAAAGGACACGGCTTCGAAAAACGGATATAGCAACAAAATTGTATAGATGCAATAATCAGGAAAAAGAAGGCCAGAATTGAACGGAAGAAACTCACAACGATATTAAACAACAATAACGATGAAACGATCTTCAGATCCAGCTTAGCCTAAAACACCATAAAGAATGCGCTGACAAAATTCAACATCGAAGTGGTACCAACGAGCAGACACACGCAGCTGAAAATAGTACTGACAAGTAAGGAAGACCCCAGAACAAAAGAGGAACACAGCGGCGTATACAAAATCGAATGCCCTGATTGCAAGAGCGCATACATTCGCCAAACCAAGCGACTGGTAAAAACAAAGTTTGACGAACATATGAAGGTCGTGGAATTAGTGGAAAAAATCTGGAATTAGCGGAAAAAATCCAATAAGACATGTCAAATCAGCGGTGGCCCAACACATCATAGAAACCGGACACGCGATCACATGGGACAACGTCGAAATCATGAAAAAGTACCAAAAAAACATACAAATTCGATGCTGCAGAGAGCCTTGAGATATTCATATTTTGACATTTGTAGAGGAGGTAGGCGTTCCTTTGGCCTGATTATACCCATCAAGCAGCTTCTCATCTGAAGATAACGTACCAAAAATCAGTTCACTACGTCAATTGGTTCAAGAGTAATAGACAAAAACCCTGAAAAAGTAGGGTAATGGGGGGCTCTTTATAAGAAAAGTACCGTTATATTCCAACTGATGAATCTCATTTTTACAGGAGAGTACAAACTGACTCTTTCGAGTCATCGAGTTGGGGCTTTTCACGTTTATTCAATCGGGAGTATAGATACATTTAATTATTTTGAATATGTAGGGGAGACAGGCGCCCCCTTGGCCGAATCCCGCCCATTTTCAATACCAACCAACTAGACCATAATACGGACATTTGACGAAAATTTTAAGCTTCTAGCATTATCGTGCGAATGGACAGACAGACAGACATGGCTAAATCGAATGAGGAGGTGACCCTCATCATTTATGTATATACATTACCATACCTCCGGAGGCTCCTTTAAGGTGTTACATATTTTCGTCGTGATGAAAACAATATAAGCTTTACCTTATAAGGTCTAGGGTATAAACATCTTCAATTCGGGAATTGGCGGAATTACTGTTCCTGAACCATTTTACCCTTACCTCAACTTTGTTAAAATCAATCACAGCTTTTCTGCTACTTTTAACTCTTTCCGTTAAAAAAAAAGCTTAAACAAATTATTTAAGTGCCAGGAGAGACTCACAGCGCTTAGCATATTAAGCACTAAAAATCAAAAAGTACGAAATCTTGATGTAGAGGGTTTGATGCGAACTTTTGCATCTCGAAATTCCCGAAAAACAATACTTGTATAAACACGGCCAATCTTGCTGGAAAATATCTGGGGATGATTTAGGTTACTATTGCAAATCTGAAGTCAAAGTTGCCATGAATCAAAAACAACGGTCAATCTTGCTGGAAAAAAATCGCTAGGGTTTTTTGGGTCGCTAATTGCGAACCTGGCGTGAAAATTGCAAAACAAAAACAAACATGAATATGAATTGTTAGTTATGCCCGGTTCACATTATTCCAGTAACCAATCCAGTCCAGTAATCCAGTCCAGCGCTGGACTGCTACTGGAATAATGTGAACCGGCACTGGACAGCAATTCAATCCAGCAATCCAATCCAGCAATCCAGTCCAGTGCTGGACTGGATCATATCGTCTACATGATTCCAGTCCAGTAGTCCGGCGAGTGTGTTGTTGATTCGGTAACTATAGTGACAATGATTTCTAGGCGAGCTGGAATCAAAAAGTAGATCGACAATCCAGTCACTGGACTGGATTGCTGGACTGGATTGCTGGACTGGATTGCTGGATTGGATAGCTATCCAGTGCCGGTCCACATTATTCCAGTAGCAATCCAGCGCTGGACTGGATTACTGGACTGGATTGGTTACTGGAATAATGTGAACCGGGCATTAAAGCGGAAGACCACATTAGGAGGTTAAAAAAATCCATTTTTTTATTGCATAAATTGTTAGCTTAACAATCCAAGAATACGGTGCCATTTCAAAGCGAAATTCGCATTCGTTTAGATTTTATGAGCATAGAACCGAGCGCTCATCGGGTATAGTCTACAGGCTCGAGCGCACTCTAGGGGGTACGACGGAGCACTACATCAGGTAGTCGCTCTATGTACAATACTTATGTAGCGGAACCCCCACTTTTGCATCTTTGTTTTCAAATAACGGTATATAAGGTACTAGAAGCATCAACAAAAGGGATAATTTTGACTATATTCTATTTTTTCCAACGCGTTTTTCTCAAAATGGCTTTTTTTCACATTTGCGGGAAGTCTAACTCAAAAAGTAATGAAGCGATCATTAAGAAAATTGAAAGTATGATTCATTATAAAATTGTATGCACCAACATTCATCGCAGTGTGTTGAGGCATCAGTCTCATGTTTGACTACCGGCGTTTCGGGTTCGAATCCCGTCCACGACGACGTTCGTGGCCATGGATGTGCAGGAGGTGCATGCTGGCAACTGCATTCTCCGATACCAGTTTATGCCGAGAATCGTCAACTAGATCACATGAAACAGTAGGCGCGCTATGTCCCGCAAGTGGTTACGGCAATTGAGAGAGAGATAGAACATTTATCATCCCAAATGTTGGTATTGCATTTTTCAGGTTGTTTTTTTTTTTGCATAATTAGTGAAAAAAAAAATGGTGAAAATTTCAATAATTTTTTCAACACCTGCAAAATTTTTTAATTTCCATTATTTTCACCTGTATTGAGGTTCATATTCTTATAAAATTAGTTAATAATGTAAAATTAAAACCTTTTTGATTTCGGATAAAAATTGGAATCACTACACGTCCCGCAATTGGAGAACTCTAGTTACGGCCTTCAGCGGGCATCAGTGCGTAACTTTGTTATTTTTGGCTTAAATTATTCAAAAAAATTAACAAAAGTTGTTCAAAATATCAATAAAATGATGTCAAAATTTGGTTGAATTCTAGTTAATTTTTTCCACCCAAAAGAATCCTAGAAAATCAGTGAAAATTAGCCTCCTAATGTGGTTTCCCCCCTGAAAGTTATAATTCCATTACAAGACATTAACCAATTTGTTATAAATTGTTGCACAGGTACGGTACCCTGTATACATATTTTGAATGCTCTCTCGAATTATTAAACGATTCTCTTTGAATGACTCATTGAAAAGAGTCAGAGCTCGTATATGCCGGCACAGTAAAAAGAGTCATTGTGCCCATAACTACTCCACACAATATGACGTCGATGGCGCCGCGCCGTCCATGAACAACAACGCGCATATATTTGGCTTGTTCCATGTCATTGCAGAAAAAAATATGTTTATAAACTCGTATATGAATGATCAAAGCAGAGTTATGATTATCAAATAACACAAATTTGGATTTCAGTAACCCTAACCGACAGCCACACATTCCAACCACTACAGCAGGTTTCCAAGTACAAACTAAACATCTAAATATTTAAGCAAACAAGTCTACAAAAAAATGCTATAAAATTATTCTTATTATTCCTCATTTTCACTTTGATCCTGTATCTGCACATTAGCACCCCAGATCAATTGAAGGCAGTAGAAAATTATCGTTTTGTGCCATTGTATTTTCGTATTTAATTTAGCAATTATTACATTTGCTACACTGTTAATGTGTCGTCAACAAACCCAATGATTTTTTCTTGGTTTTATATTTGTTTTTATTTTCTGCTTGCCAATTAATAGGCCAGTAAAATTAAATTTTATTAATAATAATTAGATAATCTATAGATACTGAATACGTGGAAACTGAGTTTGCACGGTCGTAGAAGGTGAGCTTAACTTTTCATGAGCGAAAATCCGAGAAATTTGAACCTTTTTTTTAATATTATCCTTATAACTCCTAAATTGTGCCTCGGATCGAAAAAAAACTTGCACGATTAAATTAAAGACCGTTGAATTCTGCGTTCAATCCACTGCTCACTGTTGAAATTCAGTTTGGTAGCGTAGTCAAAATCCATAGTCAAAAAACGACAATTTTCGAGGCTTCGGAGAAAAATCACACTTTATCACTTTTCAAGCTCACAGATGTTTGCAACGGATGCTCCAAATAGAAAAGCTTGTTTGTAAAAGTTAAGGATAATTTGATTGTAAGCCTAACGTGGCGAATTTTCAATTCGGTCCATTTTTAGAGTAGTTATGAGCAAAAATTCAAAAATGCCTGCTCACCGATTTATACCTTAAAAGATCTATTTCGGTAAGTATAACAGCTAGAAGTTTAATTTTACTGTCAAATTGTAGATAAATTACTCTAGTTGAATAAAGTTTTGCAAGGTTTCTTGTAAGACCAATTTAGGAGATACAAAAAAACAAATAGGATAAGTCAAACAATTAGGCACATTTTCAACATGGTGGCTCAAACGGTAACTCAAAAACGATAACCGGTAGTATATTATAATAAAGAGTGGTAGCAGGTAATATCCTACCCTAAAAATAGAAAATAGCCCGTAGAAATCAGATAAACTGTTTATTAGATGTGGCCTTGGAAAATAAAATAAGAAAAGTGTGAACAAATGATTTTTTTTAATAAAAGGGCTGTAAATGACCCGAAATTTAAAAATTAGTATTATATAATGTTTAACACAAATTGTTTACAACCAAAAAGGAAGTTTTTATTTTTAGTAAAATTAATAATGATATATGTATAGGTAAAAACTCGAGAAAAATAAGATAAAACAGCAAAATGTTGATCGTGGGCTACATTTCTTCTTTATTTTTCTTTTTGTGTATTTTATTTCTTTAGGGGGCAAAGACCTTTTCCATAGTCCTCCGCGTGGGCGCCCCCTGGTAACGGCAGTGTATCAATGACGGCCAATGTCTTAGGGATAAGACAGTTTGGAAAAGGCAGATAGCTGTAGCCTGAATGGCTGACGAACACCTAAGCGTCTCAGGTCTAGTAGGATGGAATGACTTGCGCAGTTGGACCTGCTACATAGTTGTGTGGGCTCCAGCACGTTTATTAAACCATCTGAAGCAGCTATCTCCGAGGCCATCCCCTGAATGGGGTTAAGCGACGTGCTGACAACTCGTCCTTGCAAAAACCACTCCATGTCAAGAAACCTGGAACAAAAGCCTCGGATTGGACGGATCAACAACGACGACCACGCAAACAACTAAAGGATTATTCTTTCGGATCCTGGAATGTACGCTCCCTGAACAAACCGGGGGCCGAAAAGGCCCTCCTTCAACAGGTCGAAAAGTACAAACTGAGCATAACTGCAGTCCAGGAAACAAATTGGCTTGGCAGCGAGATTAATGACAAGAAATCGCACACAATTTTTACAAGTGGCAAACCATCGGGCCGCAAGGAGTTTGGAGTAGCATTTATAGTGAACAATCACCTCAAACCGCATATTACTGACTTCAAACCCATAAATGAACGGCTGTGTGCGATTCGCATCAAGACTCGATTGTTCAATCTCGGGCTCATCAATGTGCATGCCCCCACTGAAGTTAAAGAAGACGCAGTAAAAGACGAGTTCTACGCCCGCCTTGAAACTCTCTTCGACTCACTTCCAACAAACGATGTCAAATTGCTGCTGGGAGACTTTAACGCGAAAGTCGGAAATGAAAGTTGGCACCGGGGGACCACTGGAGGCCACAGCCTCCATGAAGAATGTAACGATAACGGCCAGCGACTTATCAACTTCGCCTGCAGCAGGAATCTAGTCGTAAGCTCTACGTGTTTCCCGCATCGACGCATTCACAAGCAGACCTGGAAGTCTCCAGACGCACATACCGTCAACCAAATTGACCACGTCCTCATTTGCAGGAGATGGGCGTCTAGTGTCATGGATGTCCGCTCCTATCGAGGAGCAAACTGCGACTCAGATCATCACTTGGTGAAGACGACCTACAGATGTAGAATTTCCTCAGTGCACCAATCAAGAATCAGCCCTCCTAAAATCTTTGCGATTGATAAGATTTTGAGTGATGCTACAGCGGTGGCGTATACTACCGCCCTTGAGGAAAAACTATCGCCTATGCTACACAACATCAGCAACACAGGCGTCCATTGGTTCTGGGAAGAACTCAAGGGTACCATCAAGGATGTCGCAGAGAAGGTCGTGGGATATAAAGCCCGGCGAGCGCGAAATGACTGGTTCGACGAAGAATGCAAAAATTCACTTGACGCGAAAAACGAGGCCTACAGACAATGGATTCAACGAGGAACCAGAGCCAGAAGAGAAAAATATGACGAGCTACGGCGAATATCGAATAGAATAATTAGACGTAAAAAACGTAAATACTTTGACGAGCAGTTGCTGAACATAAACGAAAACTTAGCTAATAGGAACACCAGACAAGCGTACAAACTAGTAAATACAATTAAGAACGGCTACCAACCCAGGACTAGCCTTTGTAAGGACAAGGATGGAAACATCATCAGCGACACCGATGGTATTAACAAACGATGGGCCTCTTCTTTTGAAGAGCTTCTAAACCGACCATCTAACATCCCCACACAGGAAGCTCTCGACGATATTGTTGATCTAGGCCCACCCATTCAACCCCCGACAGTAGAGGAAGTTGATCTCGCCTTGCGGTCACTAAAACGAAATAAAGCGCCGGGCGCTGACGAGATTCCAGCTGAACTGCTAAAATTCGGTGGAACGAGTCTAGTTGATGCCATACATCAATTACTCCTGCGAGTATGGGAGAACGAGGAGATCCCAGACGATTGGCGCAGAAGCATCATCTGTCCAATCCATAAAAAGGGAGATAAATTGCGGTGTGAGAATTACAGGGGCATCTCACTAGTTTGTACGTCCTATAAAATTTTGACGAAAATTCTGGAAAATAGAATAAAACCGTACGCAGAACGAGTCATTGGCGAATATCAAAGCGGTTTCAGACCTGGTCGCTCCACAACCGATCAGCTCTTCTCAGTCAAACTGATACTCCAGAGGTGCTGGGAATACAACGTAAACGTATACCAAATCTTTGTCGACTTCAAGCAGGCATACGACAGTATCGATCGTGGAGTACTGTACAACATCATGCTGCAATTTGGTATACCAGCAAAATTAGTGCGACTGACAAAGATGACGATGACCAACTCCGTCTCACAAGTCAGGATCCAGAATAGACTTACTGATCTATTTGAAACACGCACTGGTTTAAAACAGGGCGATGGACTGGCACTAACGCTCTTCAACCTAGCACTGGAATACGTCGTTCGGACCATGAATATGGACAACAGCCAGACGCTACTCATCAAGTCGACACAATTAGCAGCGTACGCCGACGACATCAACATCATGTCCCGAAGATTGGCTGACGCAGAAGAACTTCTGCATACGCTCGATACCGCTGCAAAGGAAGTTGGATTACGTATTAACGAGGGTAAAACTAAAATAATGATGCAATCGGTGACAAGCACACCTGCACAACCGAGCATCAATGTGGGGGACCTCAACATCGAGTTCGTGAACAACTTCATTTACCTGGGTTGAAACCTGTCAAGGGACGCCAACGAAACTGACGAAATCAAGCGACGGATACAGTTAGCTAATAAGACTTTTTTCTCGGTTCTCCACATAATTAAATCGAAGCATGTGCACAGAAACACGAAGCTCCGCGTGTACAAAACCATTATACGACCAGTGCTATGCTATGGCTGCGAAGCATGGACCCTAACTCAAGCCTCCGAAAACATGCTAGACACTTTTGAACGTAAGGTTCTACGGCGAATTTTCGGGGCTGTTTGCGATCGAGATGGATGGCGCATCCGGTACAACCATGAGTTGTATGAAATGTACGATGAGCTGCAAGTCTCGAAAATCGTCAAACTACAACGACTTCAATTGGCAGGGCATGTACAAAGAATGGACGATGATCGCATGCCTAAGAGAGTAATGAATGCAGAACGAGTCGACGGAGCGAGACTGCGAGGACGACCGAGGTCTCGTTGGGAGAGCTCAGTAGGTGTGGACGCCGCGCAGCTGCTGGGCTCCCAAAATTGGAGGACGCGGTCACGTGACCGAGATAATTGGAGGACAATGATCCAGGCGGCCAAGGCCTGACGTCGGGCTGTAGCGCCACGATGATGATGATTTTATTTCTTCCGTCTTTACGAGAATATACTACCGGGTGTAGTTTTTGAGTTATTGCATTTTTATTAAAAAAAAAGTCGTTGATTTTGCAAAGGTTCAATTACTTTGGTATTCAAATTGTTATAACACAGGTTGCTTTAATTAGAGTAGTTTGGGTTTTTGATTTATTGTTTGAGTTGGTACATTGTTTAAAAATTCGAATTTTCTATTTTCCCCAATACCACGGACCCCGCCACCATGTTTAAAATGTGCCTAATTGTTTGGCTTGTCCTGTTTCTTTTTAGTATCTCCTAAATTGATCTTACAGGAAACCTTGCAAAACTTTTTTAAACTAGAGTAATTTATCTACAATTTGACACTAAAATGAAATTTCTAGCTGTTCTACTTACAGAGATCGAGCTTTTAAGGCATACATCGATGAGCAGGTTTTTTTTTTTGCTCATAACTACTCTAAAAATGGCCCGAATTGAAAAATATTCGCCACGTTAGGCTTACAATCAAAGTATCCTTAACTTTTACAAACAAGCTTTTCCATTTGGAGCATCCGTTGCAAAGCTCTGTGAGCTTGAAAAGTGATAAAGTGTGATTTTTCTCCGAAGCCTCGAAAATTGTCGTTTTTTGACTATCGATTTTGACTACGCTACTGAATCGAATTTCAACTTTGAACAGTGCATTGGACGCAGAATTCAACAGTTTTTAATTTGCTCATGCAATTTTTTTCGATCCGAGGCACCGTTTAGGAGTTATAAATAAGGATAATATTTAAAAAAAAGCTCAAATTTCTCGGATTTTCGCCCACCAAAAGTTAAGCTCACCTTCTACGACCGTGCAAACTCAGTTTCCATGTATTCAGTATCTATAGAAGGGATTACAATTATTTCCAGATCTTTCCCTGATTATTATTAAAAAGCCCCCAAATTGGCTTAATTTTACTGACCTAAGTCAACTTTGAGTGGAATATTCCACGTTGTGAGAATTGATTGCTTACGTGCTATTATTAGTATCATCTGGCTCTAATGGCTCTAATAGGAAGAACAGTGACATATGATCTCTGATAAGGTTCATTCATACGAGCGCGTGTTTGTAAATATGTTCAGAAATATAATTAATTATTTAGATGTGATAATTGTAAAATACCAATTGCACAGCGGTTGACGTTGCACCTCCTATCCGAGCCGTTTTTATACCCTAGACTTATAGTATAGGGTATATTGTTTTTGTCACGACGGAAATATGTAACACCTTAAAGGAGCCTCCGGAGGTATACACAATGTATATATATAAATGATCAGGGTCACCTCCTGATTCGATTTAGCCATGTCTGTGTGTCTGTCTGTCTGTCCGTCTGTCTGTCCGTTCGCACGATAACTTTCAATAAAATGAAGCTAGAGCCTTGAAATTTTGGTCAAATGTTGGAAGTGTGATCTAGTTGGATGGTATTGAAAATGGGTATGATCAGGCCAAGAGAACGCCTACCTCCCCTACATATGTAAAATACATAAATGTATCTATAACTCCCGATTAAAGAAACATGAAAAGCTCTAGCTTTGGCAGATTACTCATGAGGGTAATCTCATACTCTCCTGGGAAAATAAAACTGATAAGTTGAAAACTAACGGTAATTTTCTTACAAAGAACCCCGTACTACCCTACTTTTCAGGTTTTTTGTCTATAAATCCTGAACCAATTGACGTAGACACCTGATTTTTGGCGTGTAACCTTGAAGTGAGAAGCTGCTTAAGATTATGTAAGTTGGGCATAATCAGATCAAAGGAACGCCTACCTCCCCTACAAATTTCCAAAAATTAAATATTCCTTTAATTACGATAACTTTCGAAAAAATGATACTAGCAAGTTGAAAATTTGAAAGAATGTTGCTAATAAGACCTACTTTGATATTGAAAATGGGCAAGATCCGACTCAAGGAACCCCCACCTCCTCTACAAATGAAACTTCAAATAAGCGATAACTTTTGATAGAATGAAACCAGCAACTTGAAATTTTGGTCAAATGTTGAAAGTGAGATTGAGTTAGTTGGCATTAAAGATGGGTAAGATCCGACCTAAGGAACCCCTACTTCCCCTAGAAATGAAACTTAAAATAAGGGATAACTTACGACAAAATAATGCTAGCGACTTGAAATTTTGGTCAAATGTTTGTAGTATGATCCAGTCGGCTAATATTGAAAATACGTAAAATCCGACCAACGAAACCCCTACTTCCCCTACAAAAGAAACTTCAAATAAGCGATAACTTTCGATAGGATGAAGCTAGAGAATTGAAATTTTGTTTAAATGTTTGTAGGGGGATCTAATTGGTTGATGGAAATACTGGGCAAGATTCGACTCAAGGAACCCCTACCTCCCCTACAAGTGAAACTTCAAATAAGCTTTAATTTTCGATAGAATGAAGCAAGCGACTTGAAAAATTGGATAAATATTTGTAGAATGGGTTAGTTAATTGATTTTGAGAATGGTCAAGATCCCACTGAATGAGTGCCAACCTCCCCTATGAACTGGCCATATAAGAGACCCACTTTTAATGCATATGGTCGTTGCCAATTGGGGCTTTTGGTATCATCACTAGGTCTGTACAAGTCTAGGGTATATACGCTTCGCTTCGGCCTGGTTTTCTGATAAGATTTGAACGCTGAGGCAGTTCTAATACGAGCGTGGATCAAATAGAAACGGAGCTACTTTTTTTCAATTACTGTTTTATTTTAAAAATTTACAAAAATACCCTCACTTTTCTACATAATCACCTTGTGGCCATCACTTGATCTGAGCAAGAGCAGGATGTTGCTCAAACTTAAAAAAAAAAATAGGCTGAGAGCGACGGTAGGCTTACTCATAGGACACAGCCTTACCGCACCTCACGCAAGAAGATTGGAACTGACCTCCAGCAATTTAGGCAGAAGATGCGAGATGGAAGAGGACACCATCGAACATACTTTGTGTGAGTGTCCAGCTCAAAATTGAAAACGCCCCAACATCTTAGGTGCTTACAGCTTTTAAGAGCTAGCAGAGGTGGCAAGTGTCGTCTCGTTGAATCAGCTAACAATTTAGTGGAGTGGTCACCTGACAGTTGTAATTAGCCAGCGGACGGGGGCAAATGGGCCCAAATTGGAGACCTAATGCGAGCTGCGCTAGCGGCAACCCTCATACCTAACCTAACCTTTCAACATAATCTCTCGCCTTTTCTGCACGAAACGAAGCGCTGGCCTTCAAGCGCCTCTTTTAGCGGTTCAAACAGGTGAAAATCACAGGGAGATCAGTCTGGACTGTAGAGAGAATGTTCCAATGCTTCTCATCCTAATTAATTCAATCACTCAATTAATCTAATTGCCTCGTCACGTTGACTGAATGAGGCCTGGCGTTGTCGTGGAGAAGAATAACGATTTTTGCCGATTTTTAGTTTATTTTCCTTCGAAAGGACAATTCTGCGGTGTCTAGAAAATCGGTCTCGAGTTCTTCGACGATAAATTTTAGTGTAATCCGTTTATCGTCCTCTAACAGCCTCCGGACTGCCTCAATGTTGGTTTTCTATTTGTTCTGGTCCTTCAGAAAATTCCTTATGTCATGCGAACACACGTGTTCTCGAGAGGGTGTTCTCCCCGTACTGTGCCAGCAACTTCTTGAAAATTTCTGATAGTTTCACCCCATTGCTTCACGGAATCATTCACTTCTTTCTCGCCGATTCAACCGATCAACCGATTCGAGGTAGTCGACATCTATGGATTAAAAAATCAGATCCGTTCATATTTGATCCACCCTCGACTGGACTAACGGTATCTTCTGTTGTGTTCAAACCAGAGTTACTCGCCTAAAGGTTGCCGCACATGATCGCGCAGAACAACGACCGAACTCCCATCGAACCACAAAAGATCATAGGACGGTGATTTTTATACCCTAGACTTATAGTATAGGGTATATTGTTTTTGTCACGACGAAAATATGTAACACCTTAAAGGAGGCTCCGGAGGTATAGCAATGTATATATATAAATGATCAGGGTCACCTCCTGATTCGATTTAGCCATGTCTGTCTGTCTGTCTGCCTGTCTGTCTGCCTGTCAGTCTGTCCGTCTGTCTGTCCGTTCGCACGATAACTTTCGATAGAATGAAGCTAGAGCCTTGAAATTTTGGCCAAATGTTGCAGTGTGATCTTGTTGGTCGGTATTGAAAATGAACATGATCAGGCCGAGAGAACGTCTACCTCCCCTACATATGTAAAATACTTAAAAGTATCTGTAACTCCCGACTAAATAAACATGAAAAGCTCTAGCTTTGGTAGATTACTTGTGAGGGTAATTTTATACTCTCCTGGAAAAATAAAATTGATCCGTTGAAAACTAACGGTAATTTTCTTACAAAGAGCCCCGTACTACCCTACTTTTCAAGTTTTTTGTCAATAACTCTTGAACCAATTGACGTAGACACCTGATTTTTAGCATGTAACCCTGAGGTGAAAAGCTGCTTAAGATTCTGTAAGTTGGGTATAATCAGATCAAAGAAACGCCTACCTCCTCTACAAACTTAAAAAAAAATGAATATTCCTTTAATTACGCTAACTTTCGATAGAATGATACTAGCAAGTTGAAAATTTGTTGGAATGTTGCTAGTAAGACCTATTTGGTTGGTATTGAAAAGGGCAAGATCCAACCCAAGAAACCCACACCTCCCCTACAAATGAAACTTCAAATAAGCGATAACTTTTGATAGAATCAAGCCAGCGATTTGAAATTTTGGTCAAATGTTTGAAGTGAGATTGGGTTAGTTGGCATTAAAGATGGGTAAGATCCAACCTAAGGAACCCCTACCTCCCCTAGAAATGAAACTTAAAATAAGCGATAACTTACGACAAAATAAAGCTAGCGACTTGAAATTTTGGTCAAATATTTGTAGTAGGATCCAGTTGGCTAATATTGAAAATAGGTAAAATCCGACCAACGAAACCCCTACTTCCCCTACAAATGAAAATTCAAATAAGCGATAACTTTCGATAGAGTGAAGCTAGAGACTTGAAATTTTGTTTATGTTTGTAGGGTGATCTAATTGGTTGGTGGCAATGATGGGCAAGATCCGACCCAATGAACCCCCACCTCCCCTACAAGTGAAACTTCAAATAAGCAATAACTTTCGATAGAATGAAGCTAGCGACTTGAAAAATTTGACAAATATTTGTTGAATGGGTTAGTTAATTAATTGATTTTGAGAATGGTCAAGATCCCACTGAATGATTGCCAACCTCCCCTATGAACTGGCCATATAGGAGAAGGAGACCCACTTTTATTGCATATGGTCGTTGCCAATTGGTACTTTTGGTATCACCACTAGGTCTGTACAAGTCTAGGGTATATACGCTTCGGACTATTCGGTTTTCTATTGAGTTTGACGTGGTTCACCTTAAGTCTTTTCAAAGATCATTCCTCCAGGCATTATCCGTGGTCTTATTTCAACCAAATTTGGTACGTAGCTTATTATAAGTACCATGGTAATATTTTGGTCCTGCTGCAGGTGTACGTCAGGACAGAAGGACTCTCTTGATATGACTGGAGATGTCGAGGCGAATGCTCTCTGGATGCACCATCGTAGAGTGGCGACCGAGACCTCACGGCTACCGAGAAACTCAATCATTGGCCGGGATCTTAGAAGAGGATCATTCGACCCAGTGTGTGACATTGAGATGAATATCGCCGTGGACGTCTAAAATACTGGACCAATTAATGCAAATTGCATACTTTTTTCCAATGTCCTCGGATCCAAGTGTTTAGAGAATGGCTTGATAAAAAACAGGGGTAAATTTAAGAATAAGTGTTTGATGAACAACTAAAAAGATTATGTGACCTATCTTCTTCTTCCTTGCCCTTTCATACCATTCTGCGGCTTCGCGTTGCTCTGCCTGTGGTGTTGGCACTTCGCCCATTTTGGCGTATAATTTCAGCTTCCTTCTGCAGGCAGCTCGGTCTTGGATCGTATCATTGCCAAGATTAGCGCGTTGTTGTTGCTTTTTCATCTGATCGATCCACGTGTGTTTCTGTCTGCCTCGGCGTTTGGGTCTAGCAAATGGAACATTCATTCATTGATAGTGCTTTCATGACAGAGTTCCCAGGCGGACGCCTTAGAGCGTGGCAATACCAATCCATACGACGATCTTCGAGCTTTTCAGTGATCGGTTGCTCAACAAACAAGCTGCCTCGGATGTGGGTACTTTTGATACGATCCTTTTTGGTCACACCGGCTGACATCCGTAGCATTTCCATCTCAGTCGCAGTCATTTTACTTTCGTATGTCTTATACATAGTTCAGCATTCAGACGCATACACGAGTGCGGGACGTACGACCGTTTTGTACAACTTGCCCTTAAGCTTTGTTGTTGTTGTTGTAGTAGCGACGCGCTGATATCCGATGAGTGTGTGTGTCATAAAGCTTGGTTGTCCATGTTTTCTTCAATGTCCAGGTGTAGAAACGCAGCTACTTCAATAGGATTATCCCATAGTGCAGTAGGTGTTAGGCGCGTGGGAGCTGCAGGACAGCTAAAGATGTGCTCAACATCGTGTGGAGTGAGGCCACAGGCTGGACAGGAGTTCTGTATTTCGTTATCAATGCGGGATAGGTAGGTAGGATAGGGATACGTAAGCACCAGCCAGAACGAAGTTGAGCGAGTGTAGTCCTGGTTGCTCTAGGCTAGGAAGTCGAAGTTCGTCTGAAGATATAACAGGTGGTTGCGCATTTAGTACCCTGTTTGGTGTCATGTCCGCGATTGAGGATAGCACTTCTTCACTATGCAGTGTTGTGATGGCCGATCTGTAGCTAGTGTTATCGAAGGGGACTCTTTTAAACCTTTCGATCTCCCGCTCGCGATCCCTCATATTACGTCTTACATGACGTGGCGGTGGGCTTCTGCCCATAAGGTTAGAGTTAGGATCGTCACTCCGACAACAGCCAACCAGATACTGCTTCGTTAGAAGTGTGTTGTGGCTTCTTAGGGGCATCATTCTGGTTTCCTGGTGAAGGTGGTCCTGCGACGACATCAGTAGGTAGCCTATGACAGTTCTGAGAGCTGCATTTTGGCAGATCTGGACGTTCCTCCATTGAGTGTCACATAAGTTTTCCGACCAGATGGGAGCCGCATAATTGGCCACAGATCTCCCGATAGACTTGTAGGTCGTTAGTAGGGTCTCCTTGTCTTTCCCCCAGGAACTGCCAGCAAGAGCTTTGAGGACTTTGTTCCTGCCCTTAAGCTTTCGTGGCATCTTCTTGTCGCAGAAAACTCCAAAGTTTTCTTGTCACTTCATCCAACCACAGAGAAACGCGGCTAATGCTGTTTAGGGCATAGGGCATATGTATGTGCAAAGAAACGCGACTTTACCGTATGTACATACATACATACATATGTATGTATATCCAACAGGACAAGCAACATCGATTTGTTTACTTGTTATCGCTACCAGGCAGTCAAAATTCACCACGACCCCTTAAATAAACTTTCTTCATCCCGATCCCGACCCTTCTGTGGGAATGCTGATACAACACTCCTCTGGGGATTTTCCATTATCCGCAATAAAAACAACAACAGTACACCATCTGATCCGAAGGGAAAATTCCCGAAACAGCTTATCGCACTCGCCGGCCGCCACCTGACTTCTCTCGTGGAAGGAACTAGGCCAAGGCAGCAGCATGTGCGGCGCTGTACGCATCGCCGCCACACTCACGTGACGCGTTCCATATGCGATCAATTAACAAGGCGAGAGACGTTGCGCCACTACACCGGGTGCGGCGAACGTCTACCAGAACGAAATCAAAACAGAAAGTCCACTCACCTCTTCACGCCTACAGCACACGTCACTGCCTCTCTTGAACTCCTAAACCCACTACAAATATCACACTCGTCTGGTTGCGATTTTCCAGCTGTACATCTGCGGGGCATTGCAATTTTTCACAAATCCGCACGGAAATTCAATGGCCATTCACACCATTGCCACCGGGCATCTTTTCAAACGGCACTTTGCAGAAGAGACCACCGCCGTCAGCGGATAACATGAATCACACGCGATACGAAAAAGGACAATTGGGAATATTCAAATAAGAACTGGGATCTTTTCTAATTAGAGACACACACGAGTACGTACGTACACTACGGGCTACAAAAGAAGCACAAACATACCGCGGAAAGGCGGAACTGCCCTGCACAAGTGCTCCGAGCGGCGATTAAATCAGCAATGACATATTTCGTTGCCACTCGTTTCAAAAGAGCGAAGAAAGTGGAAACGAGCCAACGTGGGGAAATGATGAATGACATGCGATGTCTTCGGTGGATGGTCGATGTTTTGAGCAAAAAGAGTGCATGGGGAATTTGGTTTGGATCTAGGGTAAATTGGGTGAGAAGGTAAAAAAACGGTCGATTTGATGATTCCACATTATGCTGCTACAGACAAATATTACGTTTACACTATACCCAGATTACTTCATCTGCTGCTTAATCTGGGTGTGGTGAGTTTAAAATTGTATGTATTTGACAGTTGCAGATTAAGTCAGCCGGCGCAGATGAAGTAATCTGGGGATAGTGTAAACGTAATATAATATCATATTTTTTCATAATAGTTGTAAAACGTGCCATACACACACCGATCGATCGGCCGATCCGTCGCCCGATATCGATATCGGCCGATGGATCGGCCTGTGTATGCGCATATCGTTGACGATTTTTTTGACAGTTCCATATAATTTTTGATCAACTGACATTTTGTGGCGATCCATCGGCCGATCGATCGGGCGACGGATCGGATAATGTATGGCGGCTATAACGGACGGTTCGGCGGGCATCCGAAGATGCCCGTGGAGACGGAGCCTAAGGTAGCATAATGACCGTGAAGGTCGGGCCGTGCCATCTGGCGAAGAAAAAGGCCCTTCAACGAGCTAAGCAGCGGCCTATGCTTGCTGTAGCTCAGTTCGGGAGACGTGGCCGGGGTTTTCGCCGCTCGTTGCCCCTGTCCTTTACGTATTAACAAAAATGCATAGGCCTGGGGAAGACAACACAAACAAGGGAGGTAAAAATGGGGAATAAAAAAATGAGGCGATAAGGATGAAATGGTTGGGCGATGGCTCGCTTGCCCTCGCGCTCGTATTGAGGTCCAAGTGTAATGGGACCCTCGGCCTCTGGTTTCGTACCACCGACAGATCCTTACTCATCAGGTGCTGCCATAGATCTGCCGGTGGAAGCAGCACTACCAGACCATAATATGGTTCATTGCAGGTGGTTCATTACCTATACATATGTAGTTCTTTTAAAATATTGTGCGTCGAAGATATTTGTAAAATAACTTTTGTAGTGTAATAGCCGCCATACATTATCCGATCCGTCGTCCGATCGATCGGCCGATGGATCGCCACAAAATATCTGCCGATCTCCACTGCACACACACTGAGCGATTTTCGTGCGATGCGATAACGAATGACAATTCAAAAAATAGGTTATGATTCACTCCCAATCCACCCTAGATTCATTTTTGTTAACTATTTGGATGTGTGTGGTATTTTCGTATACCACATATTTGATATTTCAATTCCTGTGCCATTTAAATCATTAGAATCCTTGAAATTTCATCATTTAATAATTTGGTAATTTGACATTCACTTGCGATAATCACATACACTATCCAATCGATCGTCACCGATCGATCGCACGAAAATCGCACAAAAATATCGGCAGATCAAAATTGATCGGCCGATCGGTGCGATTTCCACATACACAGGCCGATCCATCGGCCGATATCGATTTCGGGCGACGGATCGGCCGATCGATCGGTCTGTGTATGGCACGTTTAATAGCCGCCAAAGACAATGGCCCGTTATTTTCAATTTCCAATTCTCTAACTATAGTGTAGACGGATGGATTGTGGATAATACTATTTACCTAAAGGGGCTTATTTGACGTTTTGCTGGCATATAACCTAGTTTTGGAAGACGCATGCTGCTAGCATATTACATACCTCTGATGATGGCTGTCAAAAATGGCTTTGATGGCCAATACACTGAACAATTGTGTGTAGCAGCTATTTATTTATTTAAGACATATTACAAACAGGAATTAAATTCCCAAACAACGTAACATGAAACAGTATAATATTACGTTTACACTATCCGCAGATTACTTCATCTGCGCCAGCTGAGATAATCTGTGACTGTCAAATACATACAATTTTGAACTCACCACACCCAGATTACGCAGCAGATGAAGTAATCTGGGGATAGTGTAAACGTAATATAATAAGGAATATAGAAAGTTAAAATTTAATATTAGCAATTCAAACACAAAAATAAAACTATAAGGAAGTATGAATAACAAAATCGAAACTAAAAAATGTATTAAGTAAAAGTAGATTTATGAGTAAGAACGATAGAATAAAGAAGAAAAAGAAATTATTAAAATAATAAACCATCGTTAAACACTGGGTAAGTTACTCAATTTTAGTATTTTTTATTTGTTTTATAGAGTGAATTGAACAACGTTAATTTAATATTATAATTTGGCACTATGTGCTTTTATTTATTTTACTTTTAAGGTGGCCACCCATTGACGAGCACAACCACGACCAAACTTCCATCGAACCATCAATTTCATAGGACGTGTGGAAAAAAAATTCCCCCTATTTCCACCGTTCTATGATATTTGATGGTTCGATGGAAGTTTGGTCGTGGTTGTGCTCGTCAATGGGTGGCCACCTTTACTTATTTACAGTAAGTCAAACTAACAAAACAGGAACTAATTGTTTAAGCACTATGTGCCTCTCATAGAGAATACCTATGGAGGAGCAATCCGCATATACTCAACACTAAACTATTTGAAGCAATTCCAGTCGTAAAAAGTAAACAAGAGAGACACACGCCCTCCACTGCGCAACACCCGCGCAGTCTATATAAAAGCACAGGAAGCACGCAAGATGTCATCCCCTCTCCTACTTTTCCAGTTGGAACAATAACATTCCAGTCTGTCTCTCTGCCGCGGAACACCCGCCCGGTCCATATAGAGCAAAAGAGATGTCAAATTTCCATCCCCCTTCCTACTTCCTCACTCGTGCCGAATTACTTCGTTTCTCTCGCTCTTTTTCATTTCCTCTTATACTCTCTCTTCAAAGGTGCCTCTTGAGCTCTAGAGAGAAACTAAGGCCCTAACCAGATTGAACGCAGCAGCAGCGGCATCGGCAGCAGCAGCGGTGGCAGCAACAACAACAACAGGTAGATCTGTCGCGATGACACTGCGGCGATGGCAGGTCGCTGTGTCATCGGGACAGATCTACCTGTTGTTGTTGTTGCTGCTGCCGATGCCGCTGCCGCTGCTGCTGCGTTCAATCTGGTTAGGGCCTAACTCTCTAATTTTGTCTGAAGGTGAAATTGGCTCCAGTTTAAAAATGTTGTTATTGCATTGCGGTAACTTGTACAAAAAATTCAAGTTTTTGTAGCAGAATGCGTTTGAAGAAAAAAAAAGAGGTGGGTGGAGGACCAAGCTCAAATCTGTCGTATTGCCTCATAGTTCTTGGAAGCGGCGAGTTCATATAAACCGAAACTTCAGTATAAGGAGGTTCAAAAACTGCCACAGAACGCGTGTTATAGGATGGAGTACGAAACACATATCCACTCGGAGTGATGAATTCAGCAACCTTCTGCATAACTTGTAGAGAAACATTGATCTAAAAAATATACTTATTTTATGCAGAGATACTAAGTTTAGTCGAATAAGGCGATCGGAGGAATGTTGAATTTAAAAATTAAGATTCTAGTGAATTTCCTTTGTACGGATTCTAATAGATCAGTAGAAACAGAGGTAGAAGGAGACCAGACGACGGAGGCATATTCTAATATGCTTCGGACAAGGGACACAAATAAGTTCGCACAAGTGCCTATTTTTTGGAAATTACAGGAACTGTGCAAAACGAAGCCCGCTGGTTTGAATGACCCATTAAAGCTGCTTGATAATGTAGCGTTTGAATTCTTCTTCCGACGTATCGTAAGGCCGTCTCGGCAGAAAAATTTGTAAGATCATCGCCCGCTGACGTTGTAGCACCACTAGTAGATAAGTCGTAAGAAGGTGGAGCAGACGTTTGCTGCACAGATTGTTTGCTGGAGTGGATATGACAGAGGAATCAGAAGTGTTGGCACTAGCGAATGCGGGGTTTAATATCTCAGATCCAAAGTTGATGTTAAGTTAGTACGGTGGTTGTCCGTTTCCGGAAATGCTATATTAGGCGATATTCAGATTAGCTACATTTTCAGCTCCGACGCAGCCACGCACAATAGCCAAGCATAGTCGATCGTATCGCATGATGAGCGATGAGTGTGAATCCGCCCATTTGATGCTGTGTATCTCGACTGAAATTTCAAGCAGTCGTGCAGCGCGGTGTCGTGTGTGTGAATTTCGCCTTAGGCATATGGTCCGTAAGCTATGAAAAATGGAAGTCACTGTCATCGTGTATTGTCGAATACCGTATAGTATGGCGATGATGGTTGTCAGAGAATGGCTCGCAATTGCCTCCAAAGCCATTTCCTGTCAGCCACTAACCGCTATCCGCGCAGGTACAAACCGCGCTCGGTAGCCGTGAGACGTCGGTCGCAGCTCTACGATTCTGCATCTAGAGAAGCAGGGGTTCAATCTCTGGCGCGTAGTCTCACAGTGTCAGGAAGACGGCTCGGAAAACTGCATGCTGGCAACTGCCATATCCGAAATTTATATGCTATCGAAACATCAACAGGGTATAGCTACGTAAGAGATGTTGCCGCGCCCAGTGCCAGTGATGTGATATACTGTATGTAGCAGGCTTTATACAACATCCCCTGCAATTCACTCTGGATCGTTTGTTCGGTTCTATACCCTTCCCCAAAAACAAAAAACACGGCTAATACAAGAAATTCATTATTCCTGGTAAAATCTTTATTTTTTCCATCATTTTATTATATATCTAGGGTCACAAAAAAAATCTTAATAAAGAGATGGGGATGGCGGAACCACGAATGAGAAAATTTTATCTTTAGAGCAATCGTCCACGACAATTGGGTGCACCACATTCACAATATAACACTTTACCCGGCACAATGCCCACTTCATAGTTATAATTCCAAGTTAGTTCGGTGCCCGCACGAATGTGTGTCAGGGCAAAGAACGCAACCCACGGGAAACGTAGATCCTGGGTATCGACAAATACGTTTTGAACGAATAGATTCGGTGCGCAGGAATGCTGTAAAAGGAGGTGTGTTAGAAAATGCTTCTAAAGGCCAAATTACATGCAGACGAATTTTCGCAACGGACGTAATTGCATTTGAGTATTAACACGGGATCAGAGTCAGACGTACAAAATTTCAATTGAACTCATTTGTTTTCAATATCATTCAACAGCAATCATTTTTCCCCCTTTAATCGCTCGCTGTGATTGTAGACACAAGGGACGTTACGCCGTATGACATTGTTTTATGAAACGAACAGAGCTTCGTGCTTGCATTTACTACCCACGACGACAGATAACGACTGTCGCTCAGGGAGGAAATAGAACTTCGGAGACCGTTGTAGAACATATCCGCTATAAACAATGCCAGAATCGTGTGCATCGACTCTTCGCGAGAACAATGAAATTTAAAAGCACTAGCCAGCTTCTTTTTTACAAATAGTTAGGCCCAATTTATATACACATTTTTTTAATGCCGAGAAATGCGTATTTTTAACGCAAGCGTTAATTTTTTCACCGCAAGCGTTCGTTTTTTCAATGCAAGCGTTGCTCTTTCCACCGCAAACGTCCATTTTTTCAACACAAATACCCAAGCGTTCGTTTTTTTCGGAACCGTTGCTTTTTCACCGATCGTTTTGTTAACGAAAATACTCAAGCGTTGCAACGCTTGCGTATTTTCCATCGCAAGCGTTGTTTTTTTTTCACCGCAACCGTTCGTTTTATTCAACGCAAGCATTGCTTTTTTCACCGCAAACATTCGTTTTTTTTTCAGCGCAAAAACGCAAGCCGCAATCTACAGGAATTGCAGATTGCGGCTCCAGAGCATTGCTTTGAAGCGAAATCATGGAACCGATGTTAAACGATTTGGTTTCTGGCGACGAACCCCTTATATCGGAGTGTGATGCAAGATTTGTATAGATACTACTATTACTATTTTCAAGCCATTATGTTACATTGGCCACGTTTAGACCGTGTAACTAAAAGTCGATTTAACTAAATCATTTTAGTGTTAGCACTTGTTGGTGGAGTGTTTATACCGACCATACGGAGAGGTACTTCTTCTTCTTCTTTCTCGGTTGAAAGCACAGATAAATTTGATGGATATAAATTTTACGACAGAAAAAGGCTTTTTCTTGCCCGTAATCACGCACTGCTTTCCTGAAATTGCAAACAAAACAAATACCGAACAAAACAAACGACAACAACGTCAACATTAGCGATGACAGCGACATAGTCCCAATTTTTTTAGTGCAGTTCCGCATCGCAAGTAGAGATAAGCCAAGTCCTAAACGAACTAAGTCGATACGTTTATATCGTCGAGAGTTAGATCGATTTAGTTAAATCTCGAAGATAGTCCCGCGGTCTAAACGTAGTGATTTTAACCAAATTATAATTATTAAATACTTCGCTCACAACAATCGCACTAATTTTGATCGTTTTAGACATTTTTCACGGTCATTCACCCCGGGAGAGGGGGGCTTTGGTAGCGCCACCATTCGTCCGTCGGTTTGACACTAATCTGCGTCATTTTCGATGTTTTTTTGCACTCGTATTCACCTCCGGGTTTATTGCGTATCATATCGGCCCTTATTCGATTTTACATGTCCCGCGTTGCCACTCGATACAATGCGCTTCAGAATAGGCGTATCAGTGCATTTTTCGCTTGTTAATGTTTTTGGGGATCAGTCACAATTAATGATTTACACCGGGAATGTTTTGCAAACGCGGATCAACTTGCTGTGTTCTTCGTTGCCCATGCAATAAATTTACAAGAACTTGTAGTCATGGTCGGGGAGTGGAAGAAGTGAGCCCACTTGATGGTTCATCTGACCCTGTACTTTAAACGTTGGTATAAATCTACCGTCGTTAACAACTCTCTGCTTTGAACTTCCTGAAAATTGGAGGAAATGTTTCTCGTCCAAAATATTTTGAAAACGCTGCAGGTAGCTCCATAATTGGGGGGCAGTTGAACTTTTCCGCTTCAACAGCACTTTCCGGGCGTTATTTTCCAAATTTTAAAGCATGGCAGTAAATACACACTTTTTTCCCTTCCCAATTGAAACGCTTGAATGGACGCTGTAATCTAAATTTTTATCATATTGGAATCACCAAATCTATCCATTGATTTTGTCTCGCAATTGATTCAGCGTTTCTCACAGCATCAGCACCATTCTTCTCAGCAACCCCAAAAACCAATGGTGTTGATACTAATCTCGGTAATTTATTTCAATTGCGGGGAAGGAAGGTGGGTTTTTGAGAATGTTACCATACATCTTAGCGACCCGAATACTATTGATTCGGCACTAACCTTGGTCAGTTTGAACATTTTATTTACAGTCACTTGGCAGCCGCAGTGGGGGAAACCAATGTTTTGACACTAATCTCGGTCGTTTTGGAGATCACGTTTATGACGTTCATTCACACCCATGTGGGGGTCACGAACTCGAAAACGAACATAGCACAAATGTCCTCCGAATGGCTGAAGACACACACAGACACACTTCACACAAATCTGAAGAAAATTATCCATTTGTACCATGTTCGTGTTCGAGTTCGGGTTGGGCGAGCTTAAATTAGATTTTACTGTACATAAAAGTATTATGCAGTCGCTAACCATCCTGCTTTTATCCTCGGCTTCCCAAATATACTCGTGTCTAGTTTCGTTATCCGAAATAACGCCGCGCCGCCCTCTTCGTTCGGTTACTCGGGGTTCTACTGTATGTTGTAATATTCTGGAATCGCGAACCACTTTATTGAAAATTTTCATTCTTAGAAATGCCGCCGCACTCTTTGGTTCATCGGGGTTTTACTGTATGTAGTATCATTTTGGAGTCGCGAACCACCTTATTTTCCTCCGCGGCCTCCCGAAAGTACTTATGAAAAATTTTGTTATCCGAAATGACGCCATCACCGTTGGGTTCGGTTGAACGGGGTTTTACTGTATGTGGTCGCGTTACCATCTATTCCAGCTCGCCAAATATACTTCTGCAAAATTTGGCGACAATCGCCCCAGTGGTTTAAAAGTCTTATATAAATATTATATTAGATACAAGATAAAATTAACTGGATGGCTATGTTTAACAGAAGTCCTTCGGTCATACAATATATTTTTTACAGAAGTCCTACTCGAGACCCAGTGTAGTGTAGACCTAGTAATCTAATATATCATCATCATCGTGGCGCGACAGCCCGACGTCGGGCCTTGGCCGCCTGGATCATTGTCCTCCAATTATCTCGGTCACGTGACCGCGTCCTCCAAATTTTGGGAGCCCAGCAGCTGCGCGAATCTAATATATAAAAGTGAAAATTATTTTTGTATGTTTGTCGTGCAAAAACTTTTAAGCCCCTGGAGCGATTGTAGCCAAACTTTGCAGGAGTAAATTTGGCGAGCTGGAATAGATAGTTAGGTTCACGACATTACACAGTAAAACCCCGTTTAATCGAACCCAAGGGTGCAGCGTCATTTCACATAACAAACTTTTTCACAACTACTTTCGGGAGGCCGGGGAGGATAATAAGGTGGTTCGCGACTCCAAAATGATACCACATACAGTAAAACCCCGATTAATTCAACCAAAGATGGCGCCGACATCTCGGAAAACGAAATTTCTCACAAGTACTTTCGGGAGACCGGGGAGGAAAATAAGGTGGTTCGGGAATGCAAAATATTACAACATACAGTAAAAACTATATTAACTGAACCAAGAGGGTGGCACTTCGTCATTTCGGATAACAAAATTTGATGCGAGTGTATTTGGGAAGGCGAGCATGAAAGTAAGATGGTTAGCAGCTGCATATAATGTTTTTACATGCAGTAAAATCCAATTTAAGCCCGGCCACACACTGCCGAACCACAACCACAACTCGAACACGAACATGGTACAAGTGGACAATTTTCTTCAGATTTGTGTGAACTGTGTGTGTATTGAGCCATTCAGAGGACACTTGTACCATGTTCAAGTTCGTGTTCGACATGGGTGACCGGGCTACTAAATAGACCGGCGTCATCTCGGTTTACGAAATTTACGGACAATCCGTGGAAACTACCTATTATCTTTATCTGACCTTTATTAGTATCAAAACCATTAGTTTTTGGGGTCGCTGAGATGAATGATAGCATTCCCAAAGCCCCTCCTCCACTCCTACTCCCTCCTTCCCCCGGAAATGAGTGAGAGAGAATGAAATGTCCAAAATGACTTCAATTAGTGTCGATTTAATAGTTTTGAGATCGCTAAGATGTATGGTGACACTACAATTCCTTGCAAATTTATTTCATGGGCAACGAAAAACACAGCGGATCAGCGTTCATGATTTGTTGAACTGTGATGGATCTCCAAAGACATTTACAAGCGGAAAATGCATTGGTACGTCTATTCTGAATCGCGTTGGATCGAGTGGGGACGGAGGACATGTAAATTAGCATAATTCATATGTGATACGAAATAAACCCGGAGGTGAAGGAGACTGCAAAAAAATGGGATGGGTGGCGCTCCCAAAGTCTCCTCCCCCGGGGGTAAATGACCGTGGGAGAATGTCCAAAATTAAATTATTGTCAACGTTGTGAGCGGAGCGAACCCTAGATGAAAGAGCCAGCTCTTTCAGCTAGTTATAGCTAAAACTTATGATGTATGTATGTATCTGAATAAATCTCGCTAACCTCGAAACGAAACGAAATGAAATGTATCTCTACAAATCTTGCACCATACACCGATATATGGGTTCGTTGCTAGAAACCTAATCTTTTAACATCGGTTCTATAATTCTGCGCGCTTTTTTAAAGCAATGCTCTGGAGCCGCAATCTACTAGAAGTCTGGTCTATACAGAATTTGCATAATTTGCGGAAAAGCTTAAAAGTCATGTGTGCCGACCAACTGACTGCAAATAAAAGCCGCCACACACGACAATCATTTTGGTCGCGAGCATGCATCGAACCACGTCAAACTCAATAGAGTTCCACCGTTCTATGATGTTTAATGGTTCAATGGAAGTTCGGTTGTGGTTCTGCGCGATCATGTGTGGCGACCTTAAGAATAATTGATCAAAAGTTGATCAATAGAATATTGCCCGTCCATCCGTCGGTTTGCAATTTGGCCTTAATGTCTCTGAGCGCCTACTCACATTAAAATATCGTCCAATGTTTCCCGTTTTCTTAGCATCCATAATATAGCAGAATTCATTCTTTCCGAAATATTTACGAATCGATCTGCACGAGAAAGAGAGAGAGTTTTCAAAAGCGTAAAAAATCCAAACGATGCTCAACTCACTTGTATTTTGTACTCGGCTGTGTTTGCTCTTCGTTGCCGAGCGATGTTTCAGGCTCGAAATTGATCACACGACGTTCTTGACTGTCCTCCGTACCGTCGGTGTTTTTCTTGCCGCCTTTGTCCTCTTCGATAGTGCTGCGTCTTGTGCGCAAACGTGTATTTATAGACGCGTCTTTATTCTCTAAAATGCACTTCGATCGGAATTCTTCATCCGAGTCAGCATCGGCGACGGTTTCCTAACGGATATAGATTTCTTTTTTAATTAACATGCTTTCATATAAACGGGCCAACTTACATCCAAATCCTCATCATTTTCTATCTCTTCCTCCACATCCGACTCGTAACCTTCCTTCAATCGCTCCACCACTTCAATGTAATCCAATTCAGCGAAATATTCATCGCTAGCATTAAGACCACCCTACAAAAGAACAATTCAACCGTGTGTCAACCGGACGTTGGTAATGCACACTGCGCAAACTACCAATACCAACCTCATTGGCCTTCTGTTCGGTCAACAAATGTCCCGCATAAATGCAAATGAACGTTCCTTTCGGAATGTCATTCAAACAGCGCAATCCCCAGCCACGATTGGATGTTTTGAAAACCTGCAGTTTTACTTGGAGTGCATGCTGTACCACACGATTGACGCAACTCTTGGAACATCTACAGCTGCAAAGGGTAAAAGAGAGAGAGAGTGTGATATGACATTTGAATCAACATAAGCCGTGTTCGTTTCACCCGGTCTCAGATCCAGAATTAATTGAACATCTCGTATCTGCGACGTGCGAATTCTAACAGCTCACATATTCGCTGTATTCGATTCATCCGAAGAAGGATCCATTTCCACCCATCCATTTTCTGATATTGGATCACATCGGATCAAAGGGTGTTTGGTAAATGTAGGCGAATTCTACCGTATCAGTGAATTCGGATCCATTTTTTCCCGAATCTGTATGGTAGCTGTTTGAATTCACTTGACGCAAACCCGTGGCGTTCGAATCACTCTGGATCTCTGTCCGCTTCAATCGAACGAGGCTACAGACAGTCAACGAAAATTGTTGACTCATATACAAATAGATCTGGGCGAATTGCCGAGAAACATGCTAATGTTCAACCAATTCTCTTTTAACTTTGATTCGATGATCTTACGAGACTAGGGTCAAAGACCGGTCAGTCGTTTTATTTGGGAAAGGATTTGAAATCGGGTGAAACGAACGCCCGTATAGACCGGGAGGACAATCCAATGGATACAACTTACTTGACGTTGCATTCATAAATGCCGGTGGGCACTGGTTCCAAAAGTCTTTTGAACGAATAGCCGACATTTTCAGGTGGAGTGTTTGGATTACCGAAACGGGCTCCGGATAATGTTAATTGCCAACAGCTGCACTTGGATTTGTCCTGGAATGAAAAAGGGGAGATTGCAAAATTCGTAGAAAAGTCCGATTCACGTTCATATGTACCATGCAATCATCCTCGCAATCGCATCCGCACAGGAACGCCGGATCCAAATTCATTCTAACACCTTCCGTGGGTATTCGCTCCACCGAATATTCACAATACGGTGGCATTGAATTGTCGTAGTAGTTAATGCACGGAATAACCATGTTTTCAAGGCCATTGGATAGATCCTGCCCAATAGATAGGAGATTATTCGGACACTTACACATTTTCACAAAATCAAACTCACCGTCTTTGTAACAATACTACTCTCAATCACGTATTCCGCCAAACAATGAATGGCACAATCAAAATCGAAATTATCCACATTCAGTGTGTCTTTGGTCAATCGTAAATATCGATGCAACTCCTCCATGTTGCGAATACGACGTCCGCACGGCCCCCGATACACCACCGACTTTTTCAATTTACTCTTGAAAATTTGCCTCTCCCAACCGGAGAGGAGTGGTTTGGCCAACGGACTGTAACTGTGCAAATTGTGCGTGATCGTGAACAGACAATTTGGATTACACTGATGCGGAACGAACGGTTTGGGCGGTAGATTTTTCTTTGCCGTATAGTAGACAACCTGAAAACCGGGGGTGAGCAGAAAAAAAAAGTCAGCCGAAATTCGCCGAAAACAGTTGTCGTTA
This sequence comes from Chloromyia formosa, assembly GCA_964017055.1. Taxonomy (NCBI): domain Eukaryota; kingdom Metazoa; phylum Arthropoda; class Insecta; order Diptera; family Stratiomyidae; genus Chloromyia; species Chloromyia formosa. The sequence goes on along the minus strand of OZ024818.1, from coordinate 43,834,333 downwards.
GTTACCTTTCCTTTCGGTCTAGCATCATCCTCCAGAAATATAGTCTCGTTGTTGAGATGTTTAACCGTCGGCGCCACGGAGTTTGATGACGAGCTGTTTTGAGATTCTTGGCGTGAGGTACTCTTCTTAGCAACCGCACGGCTCGTTTGCTTCTCGACGGCGGCAGCTTGCTGCTGGGCGGCATCATTGCGTGCCGCGTCCTCGTCATAGCGAACGTACGGTTCAGTGCGCTAGAAATAAAAGAAAAATAAGAAATTATTGATAATGAGCCACAGCCCCTTTCCGGCTTGTTGTGGAAGGCGACTAAATGGACAGAATGTGTATGCAAGAAATATGCATCATCTGAAACCAGTTAAATGCTAACAAAATGTCAACTAGGAGTAGTAGCGATGCTCCACAAGGAATTAAGGCAAAATAGTAATAAAAAAGGTCCCTACCCTCAGTATTGAACTCTGCGTCGTAGCAGCAGCCGCACCGTTCGCCTGCTTCTCCTTGAACAACGGTCCCAGTCGTGTAGAGCCTCGATAGATCCATTCAAAACGATTCTGTCCCTCAAATTGCATTTGCACCAAGCTCGCATCAACATCGATAACTTTGGCATACAGCCATTTTCCATTGGATTCCGTGATCATGCTTTGTCCTTTCTTCACCTGAACCATGGGTCGATGTTTCTGATATTGCGACAAGTAATTGTGAATGAATTCACGCGATGCTGGATGCACGTCATCCCAGACGTTTTCCGATGCAAAACAGACGACACGCACGTCTTTATGATGTACGTATTGGGCGTAGCCGTCGTCGAAAAATATCAAATATCTGCAGAAGTATGTGCCAAATGTACACTTGTGTCCAGTGAGTGAGAATCTTCCAGCACCTACCTGTATTTATTATAAACTTGCAGTTGTTCCGCTACAATACCGGGATAAAATGCATTCGGTGCAATTATCTCGCGATTACTTCGACTCAGCGTGGTTCCATCGAACAGCGCAATGACACGGGTCCCTGTGATCGCAACAAAACCCAACAATTTACTTTAAATCATTTGGAAACCAATGTGTGGTCCGCTTCACTTACCAACCGACAGACGAACATTTGGCGCATCACCGTAGGCCATATGTTTGGACGAAACACATTTCACGGTCGGAATCTTCAGCATGTGATATCTCACTTTGTAGTATTTCACTAATTTTTGACCGGATATTGCCACGTCGAGAGCTTCAACCATTTGACATGGCAACCAACTGGCTATGGCTTTATTTCGTACGGCATAATAAGTGCTCTTCGTATCAATGGGCCGGAATTTCAATTCACCGACTGGTGGGATCTGAAAAGCACACAAATGGGAGCTAGCAGAGAATTTGCAGTAGGACAAGGACTTACCGTAACGTCAGCATCATGAGTATACGGACGGCCTGTGTTCAAATCCAGGGCTTGTAATTCTTTAATTTTAATTTTCGGGCACTGATAGAGCTGCGTGTGCATATTGTCGGCATTTTTCTGAAGCATTTTCAGCGACTCGCTGATCTCTTCACACTCCACTGTGAATGCGGGCGGGGCGTGTGTTACAAAAGTGGTAAGCATAAAATATGAAAGCAGAAAAACTTACCCTCTGCCCGTTTCAGTCGCTCCATTAGAATATTTTTCGACCAGTTGACTTGATTTTGGATTTCAACACGACTTAAAATCTCACAGATTGTATTGTCCATTTCTTCCTGCAGCATTTCCAGTGTTTCTACGTCCAGTTCTTTTTCGGCTGTAAAAGAAAATTGTTGGTTGGATCTCTAATTACCCAGAAGTGAGAAAGTGACTGATTGTTGTGTGGTGTGGATTCGAGAATCGATCGACCCTGATTTGCTGGTTATGGATCTGAGTGAAACATTGGCCATCGCAAATTGCTAACGTTTTGGTTAAATCAAACTTCAAAATGGCAAAGTTGCTGGTAAATAATGGCAGATGAGCCTTATACCGGGACGCATGCGTTGACATGACTTGTACTCAGTGGCGGATCTAGAAATCGAGTTCGGCGTGGGCCCAACTTTGTTACTTGGCGAGTTAAGGTTATATTCAAATTTATTCATGTTTTGGTCCTCAAGAGGCATGCGCCGACGCATTTTTATTGGAGAGAAACATGTAACGATAAACATAGAAAACCTTGAACCAAGGCGAGGTAGAAGGGCTGCTGTGCCTACCATAGTATACTCTGGAACTGGACTGAACTCATCGCCAATCAATCGTCAATCTAATCATTGACCTAGACAGGACTTCCAATAAAACGATGAATTTTGACCATCAACTTTACCTAAGCCATTCAATACAGGGAAGAAGTGTGATCCAAGAAATATTTTCTTCCTTTTTGGCAAAGCAGGACAGGTGCAGAGAAAATAAAAAAATACACTCCTCTTTGTCTCCGTCGCCGTACCTTCTACGCAATGGCTTTGTTGAAAGTTATATTTACTATTTATCCATCTGGAGTTGGTCCTGCTAATCGTTTTAAACTCTAAAGAGTTTGGAACCAGCGATAGTTGTATAAATGATCCGACGAATTAGTTTTGCATCGCTTGTTATACCCTGCCTGGTGAGCTGGTCTGCTCGACAGCTACCAACAGTGACCCAAAATCCAACAATGCTAAATAACTATTGCCCTAACCCCTAGTGGGGCATAGACCGTCAATTGTTCTATGTGGCCCAGTTGACGTTTCGCTGGAATAAACTAGTTTCAGAGAATGCAGTTACCGACATGCACCTCCTGCTCCACAATTTGGGAGATGCTGTGGCCGCACCACAGGGGGAAAATAATACAAAGATCCATAACCACGAACGTCGTCGTGGACGGGATTCGAACCTGAAGCACCGGTAGTAAGACATGAGACTGATACTGCTACGCACTGCTAAATAACGCACGCATTTATTGAATTTTCGCCAAGATTTTCGTCGACGGATTTAATTACAGCTTCACTGTCGGTGAAAATTACATATCTCCAGCTCATATCACTTCACACTCGTCAGATCTGAGATTCCGCAATCGCCGTAACATTGGACTAGGAAATATTTCAGCATTCAAGGAGACCGGAACTTTGGTTAAGTTCATCAGAGAAAATTCCGACCCCTAATCCTTTATCCGTCTTGGAGTCATCTGCATAGATTCCTATTGAATTAGGCAACAAAAGCGCGTTCTCTTCCAATTGACTGCGTGATTTTATCAGGCTGACAAAATGCTTGTCAAGCACATATTTGGTTGATGTGTAGACAGTCGTTGTCGAAATATTTGGGTTTCCCATCATCATCGTGGCGCTACAGCCCGACGTCGGGCTCTGGCCGCCTGGATCGTTGTCCTCGAATTATCACGGTCACGTGACTGCGTCCTCCGATCTTGGAAGCCCAGTAGTTGCTCGGCGTCAGCATATAGTGAGCTTTCCCAACGAGCTCTCGGTCTTCCTGGCAGTCTCGCTCCGTCGCCTCGTCGTCCGTTCATTACTTTTTTAGGCATGCGAACATCGTTCATTCGTTATACATGCCCTGCCTATTGAAAACGTAGTTTAACGATTTTCGAAACTTCCAGCTCTTCTTACAGTTCATGGTTGTACCGGATGCGCCATAAATCTCGTTAGCAAACTGCTCCAAAAATTCGCCGAAGGACTTTCCATTCGAATGTGTTTAGCATGTTTTCAGAGGCTTGGGTTAGGATCCAGATTTCGCAGCCATACCATAGCATGATGGTTTTGTATACCTTCACGTTTCCTTCATATGCTTCGATTTTATTATGACGAGGGCCGAGAAGAAAGTCTTATTTGCTAGCTGTATCCGTCGCTTGATTTTGTCAGTTTTGTTGGCGTCCTTTGACAAGTTCCTATCCAGGTATGTGAAGTCGTCTACGAATTCGATGCTGAGGTCCCCTACGTTGATGTTCGACTGTGCTGGCGTCCTGGTTCTTGATTGCATCATTATTTTTGTTCTGTCGTTGATGTGTAGTCCAACTTCTTTGCAGCGGTGGCAAGAGTATGCAGAAGTTCTTCTGTGTCGGTCAGTTTTCGGGACATGATATTGATGTCGTCTACGTACGCTATCAATTGTGTCGACTTGATGAGTAGCGTTCCGCTGGTGCTCGTATCCATTACCCGAATGGCGTATTCAAGTGCTAGGCTGAAGAGCGTCGGCGCCAGTCCATCACCTTGCTTCAAACCAGGACGTGTTTTAAAAGCATCAGTTAACCTGTTCTGGATCCTTACTTGTGAGACGAAGTTGGTCATCGTCATCTTTGTCAGTCGTACTAGCTTTTATGGTATACCAAATTGCAGCATGATGTTGTACACTACACCACGATCGATACTGTCGTATGCTTGCTTAAAGTCGACAAAGATTTGATACACGTCAACGTTGCATTCTCAAAATTCTCATTTTCCAGGATTAGCTTAACCGTGAAAAGCACCTTCCTTAACTTCAGTCGGAGGGTACACGTTGATGAGACAGAGGATTGAGCTGCTTGCTCACTATGAATGCAACTCCAAACTCCTTGTGACTCCATGGTTTGCCGCTTTTGAAAATTGTGTGCGAATTCTTGTTGTTGTTGTAGTAGCAAGTAGAATTTGAGTGTGTGAGTGTGTGTCACGAAATTTGCGTGTTCGGTTCTGTTTCCTCTGAAGCAAGTTGAAGGAACGCAGCCACTTCGATGAGGTTATTCCATAACGCTGTTGGTGTAAGTTGCGTCGGTGCTGCTGGGCAGTTGAAGATATGCTCAACGTCGTGAGGAGTATTGTTGCATGCAGGGCACGTGTTCTGGATGCTGTGGTCCATTCGGGACCAGTACGAATTGAGGTGTGAACACCAGCCTGAACGAAGTTGAGCGAGTGTAGTCCTCGTCGCTCTAGGTAATCCACGTTTGTCCGGAGAAATGTCTGGTGGTTGAACCGAGAATACTGAATTGGGTTTAAGGTCCTTTATCAAGAGGAAATTCTTACCTCTATGCAACGTAGCAATGGCAGATCTGTAGTTGGTATTATCGAAGGAAACTCTCTTAAATCTTTGGACTTCCCTCTGGAGGTCCCTCAGGTTGCGCCTGATGTATCATGGTGACGGGGTTTTGTCCATAAGATTAAAATGCGGGTGGTCACCTCTATAACAACCAACTAGGTATTGCTTTGCGAGCAGATTATTGTGGCTTCTTAAGGGTAAGGTCTTTGTTTCCGGGTGGAGGTGGTCTTCGTGTGACACTGGCTGTCTAGCCAATAATGGTGCGAAGTGCCGCATTCTGACATGACTGTATGCTCTTTCAATTTGTGTCACACATGTTCTGTGCCCATACAGGGGCCGCATAATTAGCCACGGATCTACCTATTGCCTTGTAGGTTACAAATAGGATTTCCTTATCTTTACCCCAGGAACTACCTGCTAAAGCTTTGAGGACTTTGTTCCTGCCTCTCATTTTGTTGCATACTGTTGAGGCATGGACGAGGACGTGGCCATGCTGTCAAGAGTAACGCCGAGGATTTTTGGGTGGTTAGTGGTGGATATAAGTTGGCCGTCTACTCTAATATCTAGCTGCATTTTTACTTCCTTGGTCCAGGTGGTGAATAGAGTTACGGTAGACTTCGGAGCTGATAACTTCATGTTCTTGCTGTCGAAGAAGGTATTAAATTCATGAAGATAACTGTTTATCCGATCGCACATTAGGGTGATGTTATCCCCTGTCAATAGGATAGAGCAGCTGATGCTCTGGACTCCTTCCGGTGATGTGGGGAGTCCTAAAAGGTAGAGATTAAACAGGGTTGGCTATAGTACTCCTCCTCGAGGGACACCCTACTTAATCCTTCTAAGTTTAGATTTACCGTCTCGGAATTCAGTGTAAGACAACCGGCAAGATAATTTGCGATCCATTTCACTGCTTGTACAGGAAGCAACGTATTGATGGCGTTTATCTTGCTGCCCCGTCCAATCCAAGGCTTTTGGCCTAGGTTTTCTTGACATGGAGTAATTTTTAGCTGCTTCAGGTGGATCATAACGTGCCAGAGTTCACACAACTATGTTACAGGTCTGATTGCGAAATTCATGACACCCTACTGACCTGGCACGCTTAGGTGTAACTCAGCCATTCAGGCTACAGCTATTTTTCCCTCCTCTTTTCACAACCATGGCTTCGGACCGGTTTCGCCCGAGTTCGTTTTCCATAATAACAGCATATCCTGAGGTAAACCACTGATCACAGTCATGAACGTCCCATGCAGCACAGGAGGCTCCTACACTTCTAAAGAGAACAACTTTTAATTTGTTTGGATTAACTTTTACCCCATAGTTATCAGCCCAATAGATGTACAACACCTCATTTTTAGAAAAATAATGTTGAGTATTTCCCCGAATATACCAAGACCAAGCTCAATATACCAAACATTTCGCCTCCATGGCCCCCCTTTGGATCCGCCACTGGTTGTACTCAGTCATGGGTAGAAGGAGGGCTGTGCGACAGGCACCGTTTGGTTCGTGGCGGTATTGTCATTTTATCTTCGGTCGAAACCACGGAGCCGGCTATGCTACGCATTGCGTTTTTAAGTATGAAACTTTCATTGACAATATCGAGTCTAAGAATTGCAGGGCTGTGCGACAGGCACTGTTTGGTTCGTGGCGGCATTATTATTTTATCTTCAGTCGAAACCACGGAGCCGGCTATGCTACGCATTGCGTTTCTAAGTACGAAACTTTAATTGAGAATATCGTGTCTAAGAATCGCCGTTAGTCGACCCCTGAAAATCCATGCGAAAAACCCTAAAATTACGGACAGAAGACCGTTAGGCGGCTATCACACGGAACGCCCGATACACGGGTGCAGAAAGCACCAGTGGCGAGCGAGCTTTCTATACGGGTGCAAATTTAAATTAATTGTCGCACATAAAAAGCTCGCCCGCCACTGGTGCTTTCTGCTAGAATGTCGTGTATCGTACGTTCCGTGTGAAAGCCACCTTAAAGGGGGAGCGAAGGAAAGAGCCCTCCACGAGCTAACCAGCGGCCTGATATTACTGCAGCTCAGTTTTGGAGAAGTAGACGATTTTTAGCCGCAACACCATCCTATGACGAAAATGGGAGCGAGAAGAAGGAAACAACGTCGCACACGCACACACAGTCGCTACCGGTCTTACAGACCCTCGGACCGCTTTACCCAATCTCTATGAAATCCCATAGCTGGACAAACTTTATAGGGAATCACAACAACGTAAGTCATCAATTTCAGTCGTCCAAAGTAACAATGGGAATACGAAAATCAGCTCAATCGGGACAGATCCAAAATCCCTCTAGTTGGAGCATACGATTTCATTTTTCATTTAGACACCTGATGTTCTAGCCGGTCTTCTTTAGCCTCCACACTAATAGTCTTAACACCTTGTGGGCAGAACGCGTCAACTACTCTTCTCGTTGACGTTTCGTTAACATATAAAAAAATTCGGATAATGTAAGTTACTGGCGCAACGGTTAGCACGTTCGTCTTCTATTCACTGGGCCCCTGGTTCGAGTCCTACTGAAGGCAGTAGTCTTTCCGATGAAAGGGTATTTACGTGTCTGTTGCTGAGCCCACTCTCAGTTGTTAAATGAGTACATATCTATTTGTGGTAAATAGCTTGTTGTAGTAGCATCGCATCAAATTCAGAATATGTGTGTGTTATCATCGGTTTCGTTTCTTTCTGTCTCGAGGGCAAGGAAGATTGTGGCTTCGATATTATTTGTAGTTTCCCATTGAGGTCTGGGTGTATAACTCGGTTGAGCACACACCTCTCTGTACACCGTCACAATCTAGTAAATGAGATGATGCTAACTTATCTCGAGGCCTTGATTCTAATTGGACTGTTTCGATAGTTATTAATGTAAGTTTCTGACATACACATCACATCGCCTTTTACGACACGACTGGAACGCTGTTGATTATCAAAAAAAAAACATTAACTATCTGTAAATTTGCTTACCTCTCAATTTGCCGCCCATTGAGCCCTCATCCTCATCACTACTATCCAGAATTTCCACATAGTCCTGTCTCTTGGGAATTTCCTGCTCGAGCAGTGGCTTTTTTGTCTCAAGAGCTGTAGCTAAAATCTGCACGAAGCAAAACATAATACCTCAATTCTCCACGGCAATCCTCGTCATACGTACCCCATATTTCGCTACGGCAGCATTATAACAATCGTTACACACGAACTGCACTTTGTTCGTCTTGCGCTGAATTTTGTAAAAGTTGAGAACAAACAACGGAGCCTTGTAGAACTTCTTGGAACCACGCAGACAATCGTAGTTGACACACTCCTTGTCATAGTAAATGCTCTCCTCGTCATCGCTACTGCTCGGGATCACTGGCTCGGATTTTGACTCGATTTTCGTGTCCGCTTTGCTCACCAGCAAGCTGGCAGGAGCGGACGACTCCAGTTCACTGGGAACGGACTTGGATACGTCTTCTGACTTGATGGCAGATTTGCCAGCTACAGTCTCGTCATCATCTTCGTCGTCCAGAATATCAATTACCCGCGGTGATTGTGGCTCTGTCGAGAAAGGCATTACTTCAGTCTGGACAGAAAGCGAAGGCTCCACTTCCATCGCCACTTCACTGGTGTCCGTATCTATCACTTCAACTGGATTTTGTGAGTGCGAATCATCGTCCTTGCTTGGTGCTGTTTCCTTGGCCGGAACTTTGCTGTTGTCTATGTCGGCGTCAATCACTTTCACGGGATTTTCTGAGCTCGGATTGATGCTTGGTGCCGTTTCTTTGTTCGGAACTTTGTTATTGTCCATGTCAGCGTCAATCACTTCCACGAGATTTTCCGAGCTCGGATTGCTCTTTGATGCCGTTTCTTTGGCCGGAATTTTGCTATTGTCCATGTTGGAGTCAATCACTTCCACGGGATTTTCTGAGCTCGGATTGCTCTTTGATGCCGTTTCTTTGGCCGGAACTTTGCTGTTGTCCACGTCGGCGTCAATCACTTCCACGAGATTTTCTGAACTCGGATTGCTGTTTGGTGCCGTTTCTTTGGCCGGAACTTTGCTATCGTCCATGTCGACGTCAATCACTTCCATGTGATTTTCTGAGCTGGAAGCATTGTCTCCGCTTGGGGCCGTTTTTTTGGTCGGAACTTCGGCGTCGTCCATGTCAGAGTCTGAGACTTCCACGAGGTTTTGGGAGTCCAGAGCGTTGTCTTTGCTTGGTGCCATTTCTTTGGCCGTAGCTTCGTTATCGTCCATGTCGGCGTCCGAGACTTCCACGGGATTTTGTGAGCCTGAAGCATCGTCCATGTCGACGTCTATGACTTCCATGGGATTTTGTGAGCCCGAAGCATCGTTCTCGTTTTGCGGTATTTTAGTAGTCGTTTCCTTGGCTTCCGGCTCCGACTTTTCAACCTCTGCCGGCTTCATTTCTTCTTCCTTCTTTTCTCCAACCTCTGCAGGCTTGATTCCATTGTCCTTCTTTTCGGCAAACTCCGCCGACTTGTTTTCTTCTACCTCTGCTGGTTTCTTTTCTCCATCCTTCTCAGCACTGCTAGTCTCTTCCTCTTGTACCTCATCGTCTGTGAGCACCTCAATAACTTCAGGTTCATCTTTTTTCTCGTTATTGTCCTGTTTTTCGCCATCCTCAATTTCCACAATGTGCTGTTGAGCAGGATTCGCATCCTTGGTGCTGTTTGTGTCCGGAACGGTGAGGATGTCATCTGGCAAGTTTTTGTCGGACGGCTGCTCCACGACATCCATTTTTTCCACCGGCAGATCGTCGGAGGCTTCCATGATAGTGTGCACTTGCCTCTAAAATGTGTCCTTAATTTAAAAAAAGCGTATTGAATTTGTAAAATACTGGTTCTATTGACAGAATCCCGTTTGATTTATCTTTATTCTAATTGATCTTTCCTAGTATTTCGCGACTTTTTCCCAACCGATTTGACGCTTGTCTAACGACCACAAACACCACAAACAACCAGCGCGATTACAGAGATTCTCAAAGTGTGCCGTTGTGTCAAAATGTCTCCAGTCTCCAAAATGCTGGAATGTATATGTGGGAGAATGGCTGCGTTCATAAAACAATCGCTGAGTCAGGGGTTAGTCAGCGCTTCTCAATTGCTGATCAGCACATTTTGATTATTTTCGTGTTTTAGAAACGGCATGCTTTCTGTCTTATGTGTCAAATGCTATGCTCAGTTTGGTATTTGACAGAAAACTCGAAATTTCTTCCTTTGGTGCGTCCCAGGCGACACACGAGACATGGTAACAACTTTCTATCCCACAATAAGGCCGGCCGCATCTTGGACGTAAGCAGGGCAGCGCAGCGCGCACATGGTATTGTTGTTGTAACAATTGTAAAAATCTGATTTTACAACAACAATGCCATGTGCATGTGCCAAGATGCGGCCGGCCTAAAGGTCGCTACCCATTGACGAGCACAACCACGACCAAACTTCGATCGAACCATCAAATATCATAGGACGTGTGGAAAAAAATTCCCCCTATTTCCACCGTTTTATGATATTTGATGGCTCGATGGAAGTTTGGTCGTGGTTGTGCTCGTCAATGGGTGGCGACCTTAAGGTTTGACAGTCACGTTAAAAACACGATGATCGACCATACGCAACACAACCGAGGTTAGAATCGAAATTTGACACAGTGCAAGCGTTTCTACGAAAAACTACCATGCAGCACTAATCGCTTCTTAAATTCCGGTTGACATTTTCAAAGTACACTTTGCCAAAGTATGACTTGGAAAGAATATCCACCATTGTGAATTATCACTTTGCCACTTGAAAAAACCGCCGGATTTAGCATTCCCAGGAAATTCACACTAAAACGCATTATTCAGTCCACCAAAAACTAAATTAAAACCACCAACATCTCATTATTCCTTCCAACAACTTTTTTCTGTGAAGTTACCGATTTACCATGAATTTTTTGATGGAAAGTTGATCACCATCCTACTTCGCTTTGATGGGAACCCAAAGACTTCAAAGGGCTTTGAAAGGGGGCTGACACGTTCAAAGTAACATCAAAGTAGGTTGTCAACGTACTTCGCTAAAGTGAACGTGTCAACCGGCCTTAAACGTGCCATACACACACCGATCGATCGGCCGATCCGTCGCCCGATATCGATATCGGCCTGTGTATGCGCTTATCGTTAAGAATTTTTTGACAGTTCCATATAATTTCGATCAGCTGATATTTTGTGGCGATCCATCGGCCGATCGATCGGGTGACGGGTCGCTCCGTGCATGTAGGGTATTATATAAATACCTCATAATTTTCTGAAATTCAGCATTTCGCTTCATCCTTTGATTGTAGCGGTATAAATGCACTTTTATTACGAGGTTACTGCCTGTAAATTTCAAACCAAAGTCATAAACCAACAACTGGCATCTTTCATAATTAGTACCTTTCCGTATGGTCGGTATAAACATACCACGAACAAATACTAACACTAAAACGATTTAGTCAAATCGCCTTTTAGTTCCACGATATAAACGTGGCCAGTGTTCGTAAATACGACAAATACGACGTTTACAATGTGAGCATGAATCCCCCTTTGATTTTTCTCGACATTTTTCCGAGAAATAGCTAAAAATTTTCTCTTCAACATGAAAATAGGTTTATTTTGACGTTAGTCATATTAAAAATTATTTTTCCTAGTTGTGTTCTATGTAATAAAGTCGACATACACGGCAAGCATTTTTGTCGCGAGCATGCATCGAGTCACGTCAAACACAATAGAAAAAAAATCTCCTCATTTCCACCGTTCTATGATATTTGATGGTTCGATGGAAGTTCAGTCAACGAACATGGGTTCTGTCGTGGCTCTGCTCGATCATGTGTGGCGATCCCTAGAGATGGCAGAAAAGCCCTTTCGCGCACAATATCATCCACTTCGGAGCGCACCCTAAAATGTCAAAATAACATAAACACACACACGCACACATCCAACCACCCTCCGTTAAAACAAGGTGCCTATAAAAACTTTCCATCCGTCAAACTGCCATCAGTTGTCAACCGTGTTTTCGTGTCCCCACGACGATAAAAGACAACAATTCGCCTTCGAAACACTGTTCGACTCCTCGTGAAGCATATCCCGTCACAATGGCCGACGACTTACAAAACTACAAACTTCAATTGCAGCAAGTCGAGGCAGCGTTGCTCACCGATCCCGAAAACCAAGAACTGCTCAAACTCAAAAAAGATCTAGAGGAGGTGATCGAATTGACGCGCGACCTCATCAAGACGCAACTCGAAGAACAGAAAAAATCCTCATATATCGAACCGGCCAGCACGACCGCATACTACGATGAAATCGAGGCAGCTCTTTTAGCCGCCGAGAAACTCGTCGAGCCTGCACGCGTCTGGAAAATTGGCGACAAGTGCCAGGCAAAATGGACGGAGGATGGCCAATACTACGATGCCACAATCGAAGGAATCACCTCATCGGGTGAAGTTAGCGTGATTTTCGAAGCCTATCAGAATCGTTCGACCACCACTATAAAGGAGCTCAAGGAGCGTAACAATCGCAATGAAGTGTTCCCGTCGAATAAGCGACATCGACCCAACCAGAAGGAATACTTGAAGAAGCGCAAACAGAAGAAATTGCAACGATTCAAGGAGATCGAAGAGGAGCGCGAACAGGACAAGAACAAATGGTTGAATTTCACGATGAAGAACTCGAAAAAGTCGACGGTGAAGGCGAAGAGTATATTCGCGTCGCCGGACAATGTGAACGGGCGTGTTGGTATCGGAACGTGTGGAGTGGCTGGCAAGCCAATGACCGAGTTCACGCAGGGCGAGAAGTATCGAAAAGGAACGTAGAAGGTTTATTTTGAATTTTTAGAGAATAGTTGAATGTACTACACGGCGCCTGGTAGAGTTAAGCCGCGATTTCGCATACACCAGAATTGGGAACAAGATTCAGTACATTTGTGGTAATTCTGTTGCTATTGCTATAGCGATCAAAATAACAACAGAATCGACAACGGAAAATGGTTGTTTTGACGATAGCACCAGAAACAATGCATGATTGCATTCTTTGTCGCCAAAACAATCATTTTCCGTCGTCGATTCTGTTATTTTTGTCGCTATAGCGACAGCAACAGAATTACTACTACTACTATGCGAAATCGCCGCTTAACTGAGTCAGGCAATATTTTGTGTTCTATGCTAACCCTTAATGATGAAATGTATTTTGAATTTTACTGATAATAAATCAAAACCACTTAGAATTATGTTTTCTGTCTTTGATTTGTTAACCTTCTCGTGGGGTATAGTGCGTCAGTCACTCCTACACATGGTCGCGCAGAACCACGACTTCCATCGAACCATCAAATATCGTAGGACGGTGGAAATGAGATTTTCTTTCTATTTTCGATGCATGCTCGCCGCCAAAATGGTTGCGGTGTGTGGCGACCTTATGAGGACTAGTTGATGTTTCATTAGCATATAACTGATTTCGAATTATTCATCCTGCTAGCATGCACATAATCTTCCACAGGGGGAAGACGACACAAACAGCTATGGCCCCAGTGGAATTTGAACCCACGAACCGGCAAGAAAGAATCGTGCTGACACCCTCTAGGCTTTTTTCGACTAAAGTAACGGTGAGTTGGTCCTTTTTGTTGTATGTTTTATGTGTTTTTTTTTACCGGAACATTCCTCTTTTACAAATATTAGGAGAATTCTACTGCATTTAGAGAGAATGCTTAAAATTCCTTAATTGCGGCATTTCCCATTTAGGTGGAGAGAGCCTAGAACCCACGCGGTTGTAGTTGCAGGTCCTAAAACGGAATTTACTTGAGTTTTGTGAAAATTCCCACGGATCGAATTGTAAGGTATGCACAATGTGCATACCATAAAATATCCTAAAATATTACCAAGCCATAGCACACTCAAAACGCACATACATTAATTTTCCCACTTGCCGAAACTACGCATGCATCCTGCACCAACTAAAGTGAATATGTTTTCTCCATCCACAACAAACATTTTTCAAATTGGAGTACCCCCAACAATACACCCCATAGCCATAAATATCTCGGAAGATAGTCTCGTACATAGTAAACGAATTTCCGAAAATCTAAATCTAACACTGTAATACTAGCTATTGGTATCAACAATGTTAAATACAGAATACTTCAAACTCAGAAAGAACTATCAAGGACATGGATTTAGTAATCAGACACTTTAAATTTGTACAGAATAATAGAACTTCAGACAAAGAAAGATGGGGAAAACTAGTCCAAGACCTAATAGATAAGGATATAGTAGAATAATTAATTAACACTCATTTTACTTCCACGGTATAAACATGGCCAACAGATAAATTTTCATATCGATCGTATCGGAAGATCAATGTACTTCACCACACTCGATATGAATAGTTCGTTCCACCAGATCGAATTAGATAAGCCCTCTAGACCGCTAACAAGCCTTTTCCACAAGCAATGGACACTACCAATTCAAACGTCTACCATTTGGACTGAAAATATATCGTCCAATAGTTTCCAGCGCATGTTAGAGCCCGCGCACACGGTAAACTTTTTAGTTCGCAGAAAAACTAAATGGTTTAGTCAGAAAAATAGAACACACGGTGGTCATAACAGACCACCGACCACTTGTATCACTCTTTGTAACTAAAAACCCATCATCTAGACTAACTAGAATTTGAATTGATTTAATGGACTTTAACATCGTATTTAAACAGGGGAAAATGAATACAAATTCTGATGCACTGTCAAGAATAAAAATAAATTCGCAAACATTAAAAGATAAGACCATAGTTGTAACACGCAGCACTACGAGAAAGCTAAACAAAGATCATGTGACCACACAGAAGAATGATACTGCCCACCCTCTAATGAGTCTGGCCAACTCTACATGTGGCAAGGCACTTCTGTCTCAGATGTTAGTAATTTAAAATTCGTACGAAATTCGGGGGACGCCCTGGCCAATAAGAATCATTTGCCAAATATAAAAATCTTTGGGAACAACATTGTTGTAGAATATAGCAAAACTCCTCGGCTTAGGTCAGGCACTGGAGAAGCTAATATTCACATTACAACGCAATAAAATACATAAAACCCATAAATTATTCGAATACTTTTCAACGGAAAAATTGATTGAGGTCAATACCAAAAAGCACCTAATTTTTGTGAGACGGGAATGTTCCCAGAGCCGTAATTTGGCATTGAGGCAAAAGCAATATTGTCTAAAGGTCGCCATACATGAACGAGCACAACCACGACCAAACTTCCATCGAACCATCAAATATCATAGAACGATGGAAATAGGGGGAATTTTTTTCCCACACGTTCTGTGAAAATGATGGTTCGATGCAAGTTCGGTCGTGGTTGTGCTCGTTCATGTGTAGCGACCCTTAGGGTAATACTTGCGACCAAAACACTTAAATCTGGGCAGATCAGTTTATCTGAAACTCACTTCTTCTTTCTTGTCCTTTCATACCCCTCTGCTGCTTCGTGTTGCTCTGTCTGTGGTGTTGACACTTCGCCCATTCTGGCGGTACAATCATATCTGAAACTCACATTTGTATGTATCTGACAGTTTTAGATTATTGATCTGATCAGATCAGTGGCCAGATCAAATGTATTGGCCGCAAGTGTGAACCTAATGTTAAACGAAACGTACAAGTATTTGCCCAGTCTTACTCTTATCTACTGTTCTTTCAAAATCTATCTACTGTTCTTTCAAAACTAGCTTATGTACCCAAACCTACATACCAGCTCGGCGCTGATCTTCTGTTCATTCAAAACCTGCGTCTCTACCCAGACCTGCATAGGTAGCCAGATCTACGGACCTACCCAGACATTCATGCCTACCAACACTGGTTTTCTGTTCCTTCAAAATCTGTGTATCTATCTAGACATGCAGACCTACCCAGACATGCATATCTATTCACCACTGATCTTCTGTTCTTTTAAAACCTACTACTACTACTCTTTGACTTCATTCAGACACTACCTAGTCTGGATACGTCTGATGCCTAATGCCTGAACCAGATTGAACGCAGAAAGCAGCAGCGGCAGCAGCAACAACAACAGGCAGATCTGCTTTCGCCGTTTCTTCGTTCAATCTAGGTCGATTGAACTACTACTACTTTGCCTTAACCTCTAGCGGGGCATAGCGCGTCAACTACTCCTGCGCGCCATCGAACTCTGTTCTGAGCAATGGGGCGCAACTCCCCAAAAGACTGCGTTCAATGTGGTTCGGGCATTAAAAGTGTATTAAGGTTGGCTCGATGTCTTTAAGATATTTTAAGGTTTTTTAGCCGTGCTTGCACAACCGACCAAAATAGCAAAACTAATTGTCCAGAATTGATTCAAAAGAAGTGCCACATAAGGATGTCTTAAGCGTGTGTCTTAAGGATATTTAGCCGTGGGTTTATCTTTGCAGTTACAGAAATGAATTCGTCAGAATGAATGTGGAGTGTTTGGACTATGTAATTGGCGTCATCTAATTTTCAACACTTAACAGATCAGGATTCCTGCACCAGCTCTCTATCCAGAACAATCAGGGACAAGTTGTTAGTGTAATGTGTGTAATTGCTCTGTTCATGGTCATGATCAGATCTCTACTTCAAAGCTCTTCTTGACTGACATCTCTGCAACGTTATTCCCCAGTGGAGGAAAAAAAAACACGAACTGGTAAAGGATAAAAAAAAACACTAACGAACGTTCGTGTACATTAGCCACTTTATTTGTAGATTGTCCGTATCAATAAAAAAAATAAAACTCTGTTATAAATTCCTCAACATAAACAAGCTGATTTTACATAATTCGTATAAAAGCATGTCTACAATAGCAACTAGTGAGTATAAACATGCATTTGGATAAATATAAGTGTTTCAAAAGGACGAATACAAATTTTATTGGTTACGTTGCTCAAAAACGTTTTATTGTGATCGGTTCTTTGTACTTAACATAGGCATGCATGACCGAAACAATCCTTTGGACAATATTGTTCAACAGACAAGTATAAAAATGCGGTTTATAACAGTTTTGTATTTCCAGGCGGTCCTAAGCTACAGCTGGAATGAATTGAATTTACCTATTTTGAAATGCGAGATTCTACATGAAACGAAAACCAATAACGAGGCCTTAAATTTTGATCTAAAAACTAAATGCAAATGCTCCACCTTCGTCTACTTCTAACTGCCGGCCTGCCTTGTCTTCCTTAAATCGAACTCCCAATCGCCAAGTTCAGGAAATCTTCAAAGCCAATCGTGATCATACCGCGTTGTTCCGTATCGCGAATGCGAAATTGTTCGGTAAAACGTTGGATTTGTACGCACAGTACAATAAACTGATCCACGGAGATTTCTTTACGGTTGGCCGGATCACACTTTTTTACCAAAAAATCAGTGAATTGCTGCGAAAAACGGAATCCCATTTGAGTGAAAGCTGAAACAAGTCGAGAGAGAGAGTTGATAAGGAGATAGTGGATGTTTTGAGTAATGTTACCCTGTCCCAATTCGGCTTCGTCAATGTATCCGGAGTTGTCGCGATCGTACGTCTTGAATACGGCCAACCATTGATTGATGTATGCGTACAATTTTTCAAACTCATTTATGTCGATCATTCCGCTCGCATCGTGATCAAACATACCTATGCAACGAAAGCAGTGGGTAAAGGGTTATTTCGAAATACAAATATGGGTAGACATACTTATCATCAATTTACAGGCATTATCTGAGAAATTCTCGCCCTTGCCATTGATCAGAGCCGATTTGAGTTCGGTTGCTGTAATTTTCCCGGAACGATCACGATCCACCATATCAAACCATCTTTGAACTTCGGGTGCGACTGAAGAGTTTTGTGGTGGAAATGCACCCGGTGGCGGAGCATAGCCACCGGGATTGTAGCCTCCTGGCGCTCCACCTGGATACTGGCCACCTCCAGGATATTGTCCGCCTCCTGGAGCTCCACCTTGGTACTGTCCACCACCTCCTGTATATTGACCGTAGCCACCAGGCTGGTTGGGGTTGTACGGGTTTCCCTGTTGAAGATACACATTTGGGAACACGTTAGTTGGAAAGGCACGTAGACAATCAACTGAGAAGATGAATTAATCACCTGATAAGCCATCACTAGAATTATTTTCTCAGTAATCTGGATTAATTAGCAAATAATTTGACCTACGAAGCTATGACAAATCTGTTTTGACACAGCAGTCACATTCGTGTAGGTGGCGTTCGGATTATCTAAAAATGGTGAATATGGAGAGTTTTGGAGAGATATGGAAATTGACAAGTTCCGCAATACGATTTATAACCTTTTAACGGTTTCCGGATGCGAGTCGAGTAAATAATTCGAAGGAGTTATTCGTTAGCCAGGGGTATTTTTAGTTTCCGGGGCCCGGGGTGAAAAAATCGTTTTTCACTCGGATTTTTTGTCACTTATCACTCGCGTCACCCTAAGAGCGCGTTTTTTTTTTCTCCTTTGATAGCTGCGCACACAGTGCGCAGGTATCTAACCAGGTATTGCCAAAACCTGACTATGGCCACGTTTAGACCGTGGAACTAAAAGTTGATTTAACTAAATCATTTTAGTGTTAGCACTTGTTGGTGGAGTGTTTATACCGACCATACGGAGAGGTACTTCTTCTTATTCTTTCTCCGTTGACAGCACAGATAAATTTGATAGATATAAATTTTACGACAGAAAAAAGCTTTTTCTTGCCCGTGATCACGCACTGCTTTCCTGAAATTGCAAACAAAACAAATGCCGAACAAAAAAAACGACAACAACGTCAACATTAGCGATGACAGCGACATAGTCCCAATTTTTTTAGTCCAGTTCCGCATCGCAACTAGAGATAAGTCAAGTCCAAAACTAACTAAATCGATACGTTTATATCGTCGAGAGTTAGATCGATTTAGTTAGATCTCGAAGATAGTCCCGCGGTCTAAACGTAGTGAGTAACTCTATACAGAGAAAAGACAGAATGGCTAATATACTGGTTAATATGGCTAACCTAATTCAATAAGTTGTATTGCCAGCGGTTGTTTGAGATTAATTACATGTATAAAAAAAATTCTTTTTATACCTGACTTGGCTGTCACTTTTAACAAAATTTGCTTTTTTAGTTCAGAGTAACTATATCTTAATTTTCTATAAATTTTTTTTTTTTTCTAACTAACATTTTGATACTTATTGATAATTTTTTTTTTTAAACAACAGTAGTAATTCATTGAGTTCTTGATATGTGAGGTCATGAAGAGTAACGTTAGTGTACATATTTAGTTAATTTATTGTAAATAATTTCCTTCATTTTTATTATTTTCCTTTTTTTAAGTTTTAATCTTGTGAGAGAGGTATTTCAAGTTCTTTATATTTTTTATTTTTTTTTTAAACATAAATAATATCTATAATACCTCTTGGGTAATGATCAAGAGAATCATTTATAACTTCCGTTTGAACTTTCAATTGTACTTTTTGTTTTATTTTATAAATATGAAATAAGGCATTTTCATTCATTCTTTTTGTTTTATTTTATAAATATGAAATAAGGCATTTTCATTCCAATCTTATCTTCTCTCTCTTTTCTTAATAATATATCTTAAGACTAATGACACCCATTCAGGCTTGCGAACATTTAATTTTAATTAAATAATGTAAATTACTCGCGACGATGTGTAAATAAATGTTGTAAGACTAATTTATTATAAATAGATTATAACTTTTTCCATCAGTTGTGTATTGTTAAATTAATAATGACTAATCAGTGGTATTGTTTAGGAACTAAATTTCAATTTCCGACTCAACTATTGCTTTTGCCATTTTGATCCAAGTTTCGCTGGTAGAATCTTTGATGAATTTTTCCAGATCTCTGTATCTAGAGATTCTCGGAATTTTGGCCCTCATACTGTTATATTTAGAGCAGTCTATGATAATGTGTTGATTATCTTGTAATGTGTTACAGTTCGGGCAATTTGGAGAATTAACTATATTCATTAAGGCCAGATATTTGTTGTTATAGCTGTGATTAATTAGCAGTCTATTAACCAGTTTGATTAATTTGGGACTGTCATGTTTATGAGATTTGGCCCTGAACCAACTTTTATGATCAACGTTGCTCACAATTCTGTGGAAGAACCTCCCTTTATTGTCTGAGTCATATGACTGTTGCCATTTTTTTAAAATTATGCTTTTAATGAGCCTTAAGGCATGGTCCAGAGACATTGGGGGGTTGTAGTGAATGTTGCAGTATTTTGCATCTTTAGCCAATACATCTACTTTTTCGTTATAGACAATGCCACAATGGGCTGGGATCCAGATGATAACCATCCTCTCAACCATTGAGTCGTCCAGGAGTTTTTGAATCTCAAAAGCAATAGCTGAAAAATTTTTGTTATCCGCAAGGATGTTACATGCTACGTTGCTGTCAGTGAAAATTGAGAACCTTTTGAGACCACAAACTATGGCATACTCAACGGCTTTTAAGATGGCTACCAACTCCCCCGTGACAATCGAAGTGTCCTGAGGTAATTGGAACTTGCACGATACTTGGTTGATACTATTTAAGAATGCTGCCCCTACCCCGTTTTCATCTTTTGAAGCGTCAGTGTAAATAATGACTTCATTTTCGTCCATTTTTAATTTTGTCAAATGCCTGATGTTCTTATACGAAAGATCAGTATCTTTCGTGATTTTCAGATTACAACCTTTGTCAAATATGAATAATTTATTAGAAATGAAACTTGGATTTATTGTAGGAATATTTTTGAGTATTTCATTGAATTGAGACCAACATTTGGAATAGCTCGTATTGTGTCTGTAACTACCTTTACTTTTCCACTCCTCCGCAAATTCTTTATCAGATGCTATTCTTTTGGCCATTTCCGTTGCCGCCAGCCACAAACTCCTCCACTCCGGCGGGAATTCATTGGCTAGGACGTTAAGGTGAAACCAAGGTATTTTAGTTCAGGGACATTAGTAATTACTCTATCTTGGACAATCACCGAATGAACCTTTGTGTTTGTCATTGAAAATATAAAAAATTGTGTTTTTTCGATATTAATCTCGAGCCATAGGTTTTTAAGCTGTTTAATAAATAATGATACAAAGTTTTGGAGATTATTAATAGCTTCGCCCACATTTTTACCTTTACTGATGATTAAAAAAATCGTCAGCGAATTGGTAAATCGAACTAGTATCGTCCGATAAATTATGTAATCCGCTAAGAGCGCGTTGACACGATCAAACTACGGTTTGACAAACCACCAACTTGAACGTGTCAACCCCTTGTCAAACTGATTTGATGTCTTGTGCTTCTGTCAAACCATAGTTGGACGGTGCTCAACTTTTCATCAAATGCTAGTTTGTCAAATCGTAGTTTGATCATGTCAACGCGCTCTAAGACTCTCAAATTTGCAAAAAAAAAATATTTTTTTTTTTAATTTTTATATTTTTTTAATTTTTTTTTTTTATTTTTAATCTTAATTTTTTAATTTTTTTCCTTAATTTCTTGTTCTAATGATTTATACTGAGTGTTTGGTGTGTTTAAAACTGATCAAAACGCTGTTGCACGCAGAGCGAGCGAAGCGAGCGTTCATGTTTGTACGATATTGAGGGTTGCGATCCCCACGCAAGGGGATTTGCGAATATTTCAATTTTCCATGCCTCCAATATTCCAAACACTCAGTATAAATTATGAAAAAAAAAATTAAAAATAAAAAAAAAAATAAAACTTAAAACACACATTAAAAATAAAAATTTAAAAAAATTTTTTTTTTTGCAAATTCTCGACTTTTAGAGTGACGCGAGTGAAAAGTGACAAAAATCCGAGTGAAAAGTGATTCCCCCAGCCGGGGCCCCGGAAACTAAAAGGTTGCCAAACGAGAGAAACGAAGTAGACTGCGCGGGTGTTGCGCAGTGGAGGGCGTGTGTCTCTCTGTTTACTAGTTCGTATGTGGTTACGTCCACAGTTTTGTGTACAGTAAATGGGGGTTTCATCTCCTTCTATATTTCTCTGTGTTGTCAGTGAACTACCTTAAGGCTGGTACTAACCTCTTCGTGTGAAAATGCGGCACTTTATCTCTCCCACGATTCATTCAATTTGACGTCAAAATAAAAGTTTCGATCAGCTGAGCGGAGGCCTGTCTATTATAGCCGACATACATTGTGCGATCTGTCGCCCGATCGATCGGCCGATGGATCGCCACAAAATATCAGCAGATCAAAAATTATAAAGAACGTCAAAAAAATCGTCAACGATAATCGCATACACAGGCCGATCCATCGGCCGATATCGATATCGGGCGATGGATCGACCGATCGATCGGTGTGTGTATGGCACGTTTTATGATGGCAATGCTTGCACACAGCACAACCGCTGCGCTCTATACTACACGTCATTTTACCTTCTACTCAAAAGATCGGTTTTCAAGCGAAATAAAGTGCAATGTAATTATTTTCGCCTGAAAATTGCTCATAATGATGTAGAGATTTTTTTTGTTTGGATGAAACATGTTAGTACTGAGAGTGCGAACATTTTTCGTGCGAACGCATCTTTTGAAAGTTTCTGTATGAGATTTCGCACGAAAAACTGATCTTAGCACCTAGCTTTATAGTGGAGTGATTGTGCTGAGAATTAGCGCACACGGGCCAACGTCTGTTGTAATGAAGCATATTCTGGTCTGGTTGTGCTGCTTCCACCGGTAGGTCGAAGGCAGCACCTGAGGAGTAATGATCTGCCGGTGGTACGAAACCAGAGGCCGAGGGTCCCATTACACCAGGACCCCGATGCGAGCGTGAGGTCACCTGCGCCTTCCGCTAACCATTCCATCCTTATTGCTCCATTTTTTTATTCCCTATTTTTGCTTCCCATGTTTGTGTTGTCGTCCCCAGGACTATGAATTTTTATTAGTACGTGAAGGACAGGGGCAACGAGCGGCGAAAACCCCGTCCACGACTCCCAAATTAAGCTACAGCAAGCATAGGCCGCTGCTTAGCACGTTGAGGGGCCGCGACCGCCTTGCTTTTTTTTTGAGTGAGATTGGTTGACGTGCTATACCCTACTAGAGGTTAAGGCAAAGTAGTAAATACTAGCCGCGTTATTTTCGCTGGATCAAACGATCATTCCCATACGAAACAACTGACCGTCGATGATCCAGATCTCGTATGGGATCACATCTGGATCAGAGTTGAAAGTGAATTGGTTGAACGTCAATTTGTTTCTCGGCAATTCGCTCTGTAATTTGTATACGCCCCCACTTGTAATGAACCATATTCTGGTCTGGTTCTGCTGCTTCCACCGGCAGATGTATGGCAGCACCTGATGAGTAAAGATCTGTCGGTGGTACGGAACCAGAAGCCGAGGTTGCCGTTACGCCTGGACTCTGATGCGAAATGCGAACGCGATGGGATCTGCGCCGTCCGCCAACCATTTCATCCTTATCGCCTCATTTTTTAATCATTCCCCATTTTTACCTCCCTTGTTTGTGTTGTGTTTTTATTAATACGTAAGGACAGGTGCAACGAGCGGTGAAAACCCCGCCCACGTCTCCCGAACTGAGCTACAGAAAGCATAGACCGCTGGCTAGCTCGTTGAGGAGCCTTTTTCCTTCGCCAGATGGCACGGCCCGACCTTCACGGTCATTATGCTACTTTCGGCTCCGTCCCCACGGGCATCTGCTGATGCCCACCAAACCTTCCGTTCCACACGCGCCGAATGTTTGGTGGCTGTTTGAATTCGACCGTCACTTGATCCAGACCGTTTTTTTCCGGAGTTCAACTCTGTCCGTTTGTCTCGGACGAGGCTAATAGGCCTGTTTCTTCCATTCGGGCAGAGGTCCAGATTGAAAAGAACGGCTTGTATCAACTTACGGGGGAATTCATACAGCCATCATACAGATGACTCGCCGCGGTGGGGGCGAATTGAGGACTTAGTATACAAATGTACATAACGAATTGCCGAGAAACAAGTTACTACTTTGCCTTAACCCCTAGCGGGGCATAGCGCGTCAACTACTCCTGCGCACCATCGTACTCTGTTCTGGGCAATGGGGCGCAACTCCCCAAAAGATTTACCCAGTACCTGACACTCCTTTGCCACAGATCGACGCCATGTGATTCGAGGACCCCCTCTTGGTCGGCCTTGGTTGGAAATGGGGTTCCATTTCATGGCATGCAAAGCAATGCAGTTATCACTCTTCCGCAATGTGTGACCTATCCACTGCCATTTTCGCCTGCGTATCAATTCGTCGATTGGCATCTGAGAAACAAGTTGACGATCAACTAATTGACTTCCAACTCTGATTCAGATGTGATCAAATGCGAGAACTGGATCATCGACGGTGAGTCGTTTTGTATGCGAATTGATCTTGATCCGGTGAAAGAAACACGGCTAATATTAGCTTCCGGTTTCACGTTGGAAATCAGCTCCAGCTTCACATGTAACGAAAAATCGACACGCTCATTATTATTTTGTACCCTCCCTATAGGGTACATCGCGATTCTGCAGTGTGTTGCAGTCCAATTCAGACGAATGCAAAACAAATAGTTAATTGGAAAGCGAAAAAAAAAAACAAAATGGATAATCTGGAGATTGGAAAATATGCACTGTCAAAAAATATAATAAAACAATTTTATTCTGTTTGTAGTATAAATCTTAACTTTTATTATCATGATTTTTTTTTATTTGCTTAAATTTGTTGTTAAAAATGTTAAATGTTTCCACTATTCACCTTTTCACAATCTCGCGTGTTCTTTGTTTTTTTTTGTGTGTATACAATTCCTAACATCTAAAATATGTATAGGTATTATTAATAAAATTACAACGAACGAATCAGTTTTGTTTTATGCGCTATAGTTAATATTTTGTTTATACATTTATATATTTATAAATAAATTACTTCAAAAAAGAATTAGACGAAAATCTCAATAGAATACATAAGTAGGTGTTATCAACACTTAATTTAAATATTTCATTCAATATATATTACATACATATATAAAAAAAATTTGTAATTTAATTTCTGCATATATTGTATATTAAATTGTGTTTTTCGTTTTAACAAATAATAAAAGTAGGAAATCGAACACTAAATGCACATGTAAAAATAAAAACCACAGCGAAATAAATTACAGTACGCCCATCACGTCTTAAATCTCATCCACATAATGGCCTTGTACCACAGACGAATGATGATATCTTCTTCGTTGCGAGAAATCATCGTTATCCTCGTTGAGTTGCTCCGATGTCAGATTAAGGGTTGTGCATGATGGCGTAAGGACCACTTGTTCGTAGTCATGAACCCGTTTCCTATTGTCCGGTAAGAAAATTCTGTGATTATTATCGGACGAAAACACTGTATACGGACAAACTTACCCAAAACAGCGAAATACGATACTTTTCAGCCAAACGAATAATCGAAATTCGGCCGTTAGTCCCGGCTTAACGGCCGGATTGGCCGTGCCGACATAGAACCATATAATGAAAACGGTTACAATGCACGTGATGGCGTAGTACCAGTTGACCAACAACATTATGACGATTTTCATGCACGCCTAGAGAGTGGTCACGCAAATAAAATACACCAAAGTCAGTCATGAATCAAGTTTGAGTGAGATTAAAACTCTTACCCCGATTAGTGACGCCCAACGATTACAAAAACCCGAATACCAATTTTTCGTTTTCGAATGAATCGGCGGTCGGATTGGTGCAATCGGTTCATCGTCGGCCGTGACGGACGATGCCGCTGTATTGTCGTCTATTGAGTTTGTACTATTCACACCACCACCACCTCGGAATATGACCTCGTCTGAGTTATCTAGCCTACTGCTGCTACCATTTTCTAAATTATTAGCTACCGATGCGTCAGTCTGTTGTTGTGAACGAATAGTTGAAGGCACATGTTGCGGTGAATTGGTTGGAGTCTGAAATTAAAAGGAATTGGTATTGTTGGGCATTTTTCGACCGTAGATTTTGATAACTAGGCTCAGAGTCCAAAGGTGGCCCGGAAACGTCAGTAATGGAGAATTGTAACGAGCAGCAAAGACAGGGGGTGGGCTCCGGAAATTTCTCACATATTCTTCGGTTTTAGTGGCGTCAAGGATCGACAAAAGGTCTCCAATAGATTTGACGAGGACAAAGAATGCCACTTGAAACGCCTGTTGGCGTTAAAGGGGCAGCCCTTGGCCGTTGTTGATAAATGGGTCGATCCGGCGCGTAGAATTGGCTGCTGTGGGAGTCAAAGCAAAGCGATTGATAATAGCGAAATAGCGGCATGTGCTAGCTGAAGTTCAATTCAGTTGTTGTTGTTGTTGTGGTAGCGATGCTTCGAATACTGCAGTTCTTCTTACATCGAGGGGGTTTGGCAGCTCTTGGCCGTCGAAAACGGGTCGTTCCGATACGGAGAACCGGCTGCCGCAGGAACGAGTTCAATTCAGTAGTTGTGGGCGGTCCTTGAGATCTCCGTTTAAGCGGCATGGGCTGGCAGTGTCAGAAAGGACAAAGCGAACCGCTGCTTAACCAACTGAGTAGCGACGTGTGCTGCAACTCATCTCAGGAGTTGTGGTCGGTTCTTGAGGTCTCCATAGATGCGCGGCATAGGTTTGCTGTCAGTCACCATTGGACGAACAAATTAAGGCGGTCATGTGACCTATATTGGCCATTTACTCACCTGTAAATTTTTATGTCGTGTCCGTTCCGGAAACAGATGATCCAAATCATTGTCGTGATAGTCTTGCGCGGTACCATAGCGTCTCGCTTCGTACGATGGACTTTGTGCTTGTATACGAAAACGTTCTTCGCGCTTATTCTGAATGTCGAATGTTTGAGCCAACGCAAAATACGAATAGTCAATGCATGCGTACGTCAGCAAGAAAGGCATTGTGACAATCGGTGCCAGAAAATTGATATCACCGACCATGATAAATGTTATAGTGACAGTAGCTACCACAGCCATTGAATAGAGGGGCACTTTGTTGGGTCCTCTCTGCAAAATAGACATTCCAAAAAGATTTGATTAATCAACACGTGCTTCTAGCTGTGTCACCATTCAGACCGTACCCCTTTTCCCAATATTTCAATCCCCGGTATGACATTTTCATTTGCTATACTCTGAAGTACTCGAGGCGTACCGTACATAGCGCCCAGACACGATGACATGCTGGACACATAAACACCGGCCAAAAGTAAAAATTCCACAGCTGAAACTCGAAGGGTAATCATGAAATTTGTGAGGAGTTTATCCCGTTCGCAAGTGGCACCGAGGAAGAGTGCGAAAACAAGATACAGGAATGTCCTGAGAGGAGAAGAGTTCGAATTTATGGTAGAGGTTTATTGATTAGTACTCTGTCTTCCATACTTACGATGTTCCGAAAGCTGCCAGCGTTCCGTTTGGAATGTCTGTAGAAGGGGCCCTTAGATCACCGCTCATATTGATGCCCGACAGGACGCCCGTCACCGTGGGGAAGAACACGCCGAATACTGTAAACCATGTGTAGCCGCCTGAATAGTTAGGCCACGCATTCTTCGCCATATTGCCACTGGACCACCCGTCAAATCCATGCTCTGTAAAACAAACTCTTTACATATTTCATAATCCGATTATTGAACAAACAAACCCACCTGGATCTTCGCCCACAAAGCTGCCCACCATAAAATCTAACGCCGACAGCAACAATATAATTAATAAGGCAAATTGCAATTTTATTACCCATTTCACGCCCGCCACATTGATAACGCCCAACAATAGGACGGCGGCAGCTGCAAATCCACGTATTGCCCACGTATTACCCTCCAAGCCAACAAGATCGGCCATTGATTCGCCAAAACCCATCACATTCAATGCACAGCCTACGGCCTGACCGAAACAATACAACAGACCGAGTGATCCTCCAAATCGCGACCCGAGCGTATGAGCAATTAAAAAGTATACACCGCCACTTTCCACACGACATCTTTCACAAATGCCCACAGCCGAGAGGACTGAAATGAGGGCAATAACAACTGTTGATATAATTATTAGAACAGCATTGATCACGCCCGCTTGTGCAACCATCCATCCGGCACGTAGAAAGACGATGACGCCAAACACGTTGATCAGACAGGATGTAAAGACACCGTCCCATGTGCCAAAGAGAACGGGTTGTGATATGAAGAAATTTGTGCGCCACCTGAAATGAGGGGAGTTCATGTGATTTGGGATTAGATTAACAGGAGATAAGAGAAGTAGTACGATCTGGAGAATGACGGTTCGATACTCGGCGCGAACAAAAACTGCTTGTGAGTACTAATAGAGCTCCCGCTGCACTTCCAGCTTGTCAGTATACAGACGACGCGGATAGGAGGTGCATGCTAGCAACAGTACGTCCGAAATGTAGATATCTTATCAAAACGTCAAAAAGGCATAGAAATGCAAGAAATTTTAACGCGCCCATGTCCATGGAGGGGTCAAGGCAATTAACAAGGAGAAGTAGTAGTAGAAGAAGGTACACTTTCCCCCGTGTTGTGGGGCGTAAGAATAAGCCACAGCCTGACTTGCCGTAGAAAACGACTAAATTGACAGGATGCCAGCAGCATGATTTATCTGAAACCTGATGTATGCAACGAAACATCAACTATGCCTTTTGGAGTGGTTGATGGGCTATGCCCTACAACGATTTAAGGCGGCTATTACACTCGATACCGCTGCAAAAGAAGTTGGACTACGTATCAACGAGGGTAAAACTAAAATAATGATGCAATCGACGATAAGGACACCTCCACAACTGAGCATCAATGTGGGGGACCTCAACATCGAGTTCGTGAACGACTTCATATACCTGGGTTGCAACTTGTCAAGGGACGCCAACGAAACTGACGAAATCAAGCGACGCATAAGCTAGCTAATAAGACTTTTTTCTCGGTTCTCCTCATAATGAAACTGAAGCATGTGCACAGAAACACGAAGCTCCGCGTGTACAAAACCATTATACGACCAGTGCTATGCTATGGCTGTGAAGCATGGACCCTAACTCAAGCCTCCGGAAACATGACACACACAGACAGACACATTTGAACGTAAGATTCTGCGGCGGATTTTCGGGGCTGTTTACGATCGAGATGGATGGCGCATCCGGTACAACCATGAGTTGTATGAACTGTACGATGAGCTGGAAGTTTCGAAAATCGTCAAACTACAACGACTTCAATGGGTAGGGAATATACAACGAATGGACGATAATCGCATGCCAAAGAGAGTAATGAACGCAGAACGAGTCGACGGAGCGAGACTACCTAAACGACCGGGTTGCCAATCTGAGATGGTGGGCGACCCTAATTTTTTTTTGGTCTGTTTTGATCCCAGATTCTGAGTTTTCGACCCCTCAATGCCCTTTAGTTCGAGCCAGCCAGATCTGACCACTATTTCCCATGAAAACGGGGTTGCCAATATGGGATGGGCGACCCCAATTTTTTTTGGTCTGTTTTGATCCCAGAATCTGAGTCATCGACCCCCCAATATCCATTGGTCTGGGAGTCTTTTGACTCGTCTGACTCTTTTTGAACGATATGATACGATTCGATTTTGGCTCTTTTTGAACAATATGAATGATTCGATTTTGTATCGTTCTTCTATGATGTTAGACTGTATGTATTACAGCAGCTGGAAATTTGAATTTGCTTTCACTGTAGCTGAAGTGGAAGCTATGGGTTTTTGTTTGGTTTCATCTAAAGTTGAGCTTGAGATGATGATACATAAGACGATTACTTTGTTTTAGAATGTTGGGATTGTTTTCCGTATTTAAGAAACTTGGATGTGGGGTGCGACGTAAGTAAATGATTCTGCTTGCAGTCAGCATGGGCTGTTGTGTATATACGAGTATATGGGAGTATACACAATGCGTGCATTGCATACTGCATAGAGATGATTATGAATGGATTTAGATGGGATTGGTTTAGTAGATAGATAATGGTGGTTTTAGTTTTAGATAGATTGTTAGCCTATTAATAAATAGATAATGGGATGGGATGTGAATGAAAGTAGCACATTATAAGTAATGAGAAATGAGCGTGGATTGGTTATGCGTTGGGTAGTATTTATGGGGGAGGGCTAGCTTGGGAATTAATTTTACAGTGTGTAATTCTTAAATTGAACGATTCGAAGGCTATGTCGTTGTGCCGAATCTTTCGCTCCGCGCTTAAGGAATCACAACCCTCAGTATCGCACCAACATGAACGCTCGCGTCGCTCGCTCTGGACACTTCATGACTATTTTGAATACACTGTTGATTTACAATCGGGGTCCACACAAGAGACTGTTGCACCTAGAGCGAGCGAAGCGAGCGTTCATGTTTGACCACTACTGAGGGTTGTGACCCCTTTAGCGCGAAGCGAGCTTAGCGAGGGGAACCCCACACCAGGGACTGTTGATTCACAACCCGCAGTATCGCACAAAGTGTGCATGGACAATTTCGGTTTGAAACGAGCTGGGCTAGCTCCGCCCCTAGGGGCTTGCGAGCTTGCGACCCCCTGCATATAGCCCAAGGTCGCCCGTTTCACTCCTTCTATATGTACCTGCATCTGCTTCGTCCAAGCATATCTAGAACCAGCATTTTTTTTTGGTCTATACTCAATTTCTGTTTCCAATCGAAGTCAGGTATGCGAAGGAAAGCAAAAATAGCCATGTAAAATACATACTCAATTTCGTTTTTAAACCTAAAACCTATCTAAGCAATTACATCATTGACCAACGCAACGCATTGTATTATTACCGAATCATCCTACTCCCAATACAACACATACGCTCAGCTCAGTTTCAAATCTAACAAAACCTATTCATTCATAAAAATCAATTATGTATAGGTATGTACAATGTACTGTGTACAAATATAACCCGGAATTAATTTAAACTGATATCCTGATAAGTTCGATGGGCACAAATCTTTTTATTTTTAAGTTGGTAGGACTGTTACTGCCATCTGGTCAAATTTTAGGTTAATATCTTGATTAGTTGAAGAGTGACGCTCGTTTTCGTAAACAACCAAAATTAACTTTTTCGATTTTTACCATGTCAGAAAATATTCAACAAAGAAGTTCGATTGAATTTTGTGTTAGAAATGATATTTCTGCTGCGGAAACGCTCAGAATGTTACAAAAAGCCTTCGGTGAACAGGCTATGTTCTATGTTCTATGCTCTAAAACACAAGTATACGAATGGCATAAAATGTTCAAAGAGGGTCATGAAGGCGTTGAATCACATGAAAGACGACTAAGAACATCAACTGACGAACAGCACGTCGCGAAAATTAAGGAATAGGTGCACCAAAATCGTCGACAACTTAAGAGCTTGCTGATATCGTTGGCATTTCAAATGGATCAGTCAACACTATTTTGGTTCCAAAAACCCTCAATTTTTTGGAAAAACAGCGTCGCTCGTTATTCGTGACCATTTCACCAAAAATTCCACCCATATTGTTCCGCAACCGCCGTATTCGCCTGATTTAGCTCCATGTGACTTCTGGCTATTTAGCAAAATGAAAAGACCGCTCCAGCGACACCGTTTTGACACGATAGAAGAGATTCAAGCCGATCGATGAAGGTGCTGAAGGCTATACCGAAACAGGACTTTTCAAAGTGTTTTGATGAGTGGGAAATTCTCTGGCATAAGTGCATTGCAGCTGAGGGGGATTATTTCGAAGGCGATGAAATTGATTTTTAAAAATAAATAAGGATTTCAAAAATTATAACAAAATTCCGGGTTATATTATATATATGCACAGTATATACCTATGTACGTACTAACTACGAGTGCTACGATGTGTATCTGAAAAATTATACAATACACGACTCTATAAACATTTTCATGTTAAAACCTGAAGACTCGGCCATGCAATGAACGAGTCTTTTTTTATGGAATCCCGGGTATTTGAATATCAGGTACTGAAAAGAACAGGTACTCAAATCCCGGGATCCCGGTACTGAAAAGAACAGGCACTGAAAAGAACAGGTATTCAAATCCCGGGATCCCGGTACTCAGTACTGGTACTCAAATCCCGGGATCCCGGTACTCAGTACCGGCACTGAAAAAACCGACTAAAGGTTGAAAATACCGGTACTCAACTCCCGAGATCCCGGTACTAAAAAACCGGGATACTCTTAGTTTTTGGTACCGGTACTAAAAAAAAAACGGTACCAAACCGGGATCCAGGTATTAGGAACAGACCTATTTGTGTGAGCATGAAACCTCACGAGTTTTCGCTCAATTATATCTCATCTACGAGTAATAATAGATACCGCTAAAAAATCAAATGCCATCTGACAGGCATCAAAATCGATAACGAAAAATTCAACAAAATCATTATCAATACGCCGCGGCGATTAAAAACCCCAACTGATAAAACATAACAAAATTGAAGCTGGTCATTTATTTTTGATCGGGCTTTGAATTTATTTACAAATTAAAAAATTGTAGTCGATAGCTTATGGTTTTAGTATATTTCATTCCAATTTTCGGAATTCTTGTTACAAACGCAGACGAGAAAACGAAAAATTTGAGAAGGTAGGTCGGTAGAGCCACCGCTGCCAACACAGAAAGAAATTCGATTTGCCATTCTCAATGGATTTCGACGGCATTTGTTGCCTATACAAATATGTATAGATGCACAATATCTAGTAAATGTTTCCAAAAATGCAATGCAAGTCATTCCAAGCAGGAGTTTTTTTGTGGAAGATGAGTCTACGGAGGATCGCCCAAAATCGGACAGCGACGAGAGAAATGTTGCTCTTGTGAAGTCAAGAATTGACGTAGATCAGACGTAGATAGACTAACACAACAATTGATTGGTGATGCTGATGATTTAGGCTTGAATGCCATGGCTGTATCACGAACCTTACACGACAACTTGAGATACACCAAGAAATCTGTCCGGTGGGTACCACAAATTTTGACTACACCCAAAAAGAAGCATGTGTGCATTTTGCCCAATATACGGATATTCTTAAAAAAATTGAAAAGGGGAGGTGTAGCACCTATTGTAAAATTGTCACAGGTGACGAATCTTGGTTTGATAAGTACGACCGGGAAAACTAGACAAAAGTCTACGGTCAGGCCCAGAAGGTGCCAATTCATCCATTCAAGCAAGGCAGGAAAAGTCAGCAACAAAAGTAATGATGTCTATTTACTTCAACAGCGCAAAAATTGCAGCTGCTATTTCCTTGGAAACTAGTCAAGCGGTAACTTATATATAGAAACTTGCTTACCAGAAGTTTTCAAAAAATTACTAGACAAAAAGGAAGAGGGGATCTGCGGCGATACTTCCTACGTCACGATAATGCTCCAGTTCAAACTGCTCAAACGGCAAGTGTCAGAGTAAACAGGTATGCTGGCAGCCCAGTGCCAAAAGAAGCCAAGAAGGATTACCACTTCTTACTATTTCTAATTGTAGCCTGTGGTCAGTCAGTCTTTGGTCACAGTGAAGTGTAGTGTAGTGGGTCAAGTGCTTGCATTTTTGGTGAGTGTAGTACGTAGTTATTAGTTGCCTGCATTGTGTAGTAGTGTTTATTTACATTAGACGGACATAGTGCTGTTCCAGGGTGTTTGTGGAGTATTATTCAGTGCATGGCATAGGCGTTGGGTCCCTAACCATGGGTGCGACTTATGCATTCTGTTGCGTGCTTCTTGGGAGTCATATTCAGTGCATGGCATAGTCGTTGGGTCCCTAACCATGGGTGCGACTTATGCATGCTGTTCCGCGCTCCTTGCTCAACCCGTGCCATGTGTTGGCTGCCCTTGGTGTACTATTTCCCTTGCCTGTCCACTTGTATTATGTTGGTGTAGATGAAATGTCGGATTCAGTAGTAAATTTTTAAACAGCTGTAACTTTTTATAAAGGTAATTTTATTAATCGAAATAGGTACCAGCGGATGCGAAATACTTTTCCCAACGAGATACAAGCGCATTTATTCCTGTTTCGTAGAAGTCCGAGTTTCTGGTTCGAAGAAACTCCTCGAAGGCATTTTTGACAGCTGCTTCATTATTAAACTGTTTTCCTGTCAAAAAGTGATCCAAATGTTTAAAGAAATGGTCATCTGTTGGCGGGGGCAAAAGACCTTTTCCATAGTCCTCCACGTGGGCGCCCCCTGGTAACGGCAAACCGCTGACGGCCAAGTCTTAGCGATAAGACATTTGGAAAAAGGCAGATAGCTGTAGCCTGAATAGCTGACCAACACCTGAGCGTCTCAGGTTTAGTAGGATGGAATGACTTACGTAGTTGGACCTGCAACATAGTTGTGTGAATTCCAGCACGTTTATTAAACCATCTGAAGCAACTATCTTTCGATAGCATGCTGGCAACTGCATTCTCCGGCAACTGCATTCTCCGAAACCAGTTTATGCCAACGAAACGTCAACTGGGCCACATGAACAGTTGACGCGCTATGCTTCACAAGGGGTTAGGGCAATTGAATTGAGTATCCCCTGAATGGGGTTAAGCGATGTGCTGACAACTCGTCATTGTAAAAACCACTCCATGTCAAGAAACCTGGAACAAAAGCCTCCGATTGGACGGATCAACAACGACGACCACGCAAACGACTAAAGGGTTATTCTTTCGGATCCGGGAATGTACGCTCCCTGAACAAGCCGGGGGCCGAGAAGGCCCTCCTTCAACAGGTCGAAAAGTACAAACTGAGCATTACTGCAGTCCAGGAAACAAATTGGCTTGGCAGCGAGATCAATGACAAGAAATCGCACACAATTTTTACAAGTGGCAAACCATCGGGCCGGAAGGAGTTTGGAGTAGCATTTATAGTAAACAATCACCTCAAGCCGCACATTACTGACGATTCTTCAATCTCTGGCTCATCAATGTGCACGCCCCCACTGAAGTTAAAGAAGACGCTTTAAAAGAGGAGTTTTGCTCCTACCTTGAGAATCTCTTCGACTCACTTCCAACAAACGACGTCGAATTACTGCTGGGAGACTTTAACGCGAAAGTTGGAAATAAAAGTTGGCACCGGGAGACCACTGGAGGCCACAGTCTCCATGAACAATGTAACAACAACGGCCAGCGACTTATCGACTTCGCCTGCAGTATGAATCTAGTCGTAAGCTCTACGTGTTTCCCGCATCGACGCATTCACAAGCAGACCTGGAAATCTCCAGACGCTCACACCGTCAACCAAATTGATCACGTCCTCATTTGCAGGAGATGGGCGTCTAGTGTGATGGATGTCCGCTCCTATCGAGGAGAAAACTGCGACTCAGATCATCACTTGGTGGAGACTACCTACAGATGTAGAATTTATTCAGTGCACCAATCAGCCCTCCCAAAATCTTTGCGGTTGATAAGCTTCTGAGCGATGCTACGGCGGTGGCGTATGCTGACGCCCTTGAGGAAAGACTATCGCCTATGCTACACAACATCAGCAACACAGGCGTCCATGGGTTCTGGGAAGAACTCAAGAGTACCATCAGGGATGTTGCAGAGAAGGTCGTGGGATATAAAGCCCGGCGAGCGCGAAATGACTGGTTCGACGAAGAATGCACTTGACGCGAAAAATGAGGCCTACAGACAATGGATTCAACGAGGAACCAGAGCTAGAAGAGAAAAATATGACGAGCTACGGCGAATATCGAATAGAATAATTAGACGTAAGAAACGTAAATACTTTGATGAGCAGTTGCTGAATATAAACGAAAACTTAGCGAATAGGAACACCAGACAAGCGTACAAACTAGTAAATACAATTAAGAACGGCTACCAACCCAGGACTAGCCTTTGTAAGGACAAGGATGGAAACATCATCAGCGACACCGATGGCATTAAGAAACGACGGGCCTCTTATTTTGAAGAGCTTCTGAACCTACCATCTAACATCCCCACACAAGAAGCTCTCGACCATATTGTTGATCCAGGCCCACCCATACAACCCCCGACAGTAGAGGAAGTTGATCTCGCGTTGCGGTCACTAAAACGAAATAAAGCGCCGGGCGCTGACGAGATTCCAGCTGAACTGCTAAAATTCGAAATTGGAACGGGTCTAGCTAATGCCATACATCAATTACTCCTGCATATATGGGAGGACGAGGAGATCCCAGACGATTGGCGCAGAAGCATCATCTGTCGAATTCACAAAAAAGGAGATAAACTGCGGTGTGAGAATTACAGGGGCATATCACTAGTTTGTACGTCCTATAAAATTTTGACGAAAATCCTGGAAAATATGATAGAATAAAACCGTACGCAGACCGAATCATTCGCGAATATTAAAGCGGTTTTAGACCTGGTCGCTCTACAACCGATCAGCTCTTTACGGTCAAACTGATACTCCAGAAGTGTTGGGAATACAACGTAAACGTATACCAAATCTTTGTCGACTTCAAGCGAGAGGTCTGGAGAATATGGCGGGTGAGGAAGAGTCTCATAGCGCAACTCGTTCAATTTTTGGATCGTTGTTCTCAATACATGAGGTCGTGCATTGTCATGAAGCAGTATAACTCCATCCCTGTTGACTAGCCTAGGTCGTTGAACTGTCAATTTCAGGTGCATTTCGTCCAGTTGAGCGCAGTGTTTCTCAGCATTGATGGTTTCGCAGGTTGCAGGAACGAATAGTGCATAAATCCAGCTACAGACCACCAAAGAGTCACCATTATTTTCTTTGGTTTCGGCATGTGTCTTGGAGCCTCATCAGCCATTGGGCCGATCGGCGACAATTATCGTATAGTATCCACTTTTCATCGCAGATCACAATTCGGTTCAAGAACGGTTCATTTCTGTTGCGGGAGAGAAGAAAACTAGAAATCTTCATTCGACACGCCATATTTTGCTCGGTAAGAGCATGCGGAACGCACTTGTAAAGCTTTTTCACTTTTCCAAGTTGTTGCAAGTGGCGGCAAACTGTCGAATGGTGCACACCCAATTTCTCCCCAAGATCCCTTATGATTTGGCGGGGGTCAGACTTCACTAATGCACACAGCTCGTCGTTATCGATCGATGGTCCTGGGTTTCCACGTGGCTCATTTCGAAGGTTCATACCTCCGGATCGAAATTTTTCGAACCACCGCTGAGTGGTTCGTTCGTTAACCGTATCAGGTCCAAGTGCCCTGTTGATATTCCTCGTTGCTTCCGTTGCGTTGTGCTCTAGATTAAATTCGGAAAGGAGAAGTAGCCGTTTTTGATTCGCTTCCATGTTCTATTTCTCTGTTTTCACCGATCGCCATGAACTGCAAAACCGAAATGACTCCACAAGCCAAGGTAGCCGCATTTATACTTCAATATGTTATACCACTAGCGCCGCCTGGTGGCAGTTTGATACATAAAAATCGCAGCTAAATTTATGTAATTGAAAAATCCGACATTTCATCTGCACCAACCTAATACAATGTGATTTTGACACTTGTTACTACAACAATACCATGTGGCTTGTGCGTGGGTTGGGAACGGTTGGGAGCACTGCCCATTAATATAAAGCCGACAAACTTAGTACAAAATTTTGAATTTCGCAGTATATATGTATGTGTAAGACTTGCAATTCATATATCACGTACGCATTTAGAACGAATATAGTATAAGTGTGAATTGACAGCAAAAATGTGCGAATAAAACAAAATCGATACAAATCCACAAGGACATTAGTGAGAAAAGGATGCCAACAAAACAAAATATTTCTCCGCTCTCGGTAACCAATAACAACATGACTCCCTGTAGTTAGGTAGCTAATACATACAAAAAATTAAAAATTTCTCACTTATACAGTGACAAATGTAGCAATATGACAGCTACAGCGTTACTTTTGAGTTAGTATTAGTTCCCCATTCCTCTCTCAGCCCACTATGAGTATCCTTTTCTAACTAATGTATTTGAAAGCAAGGATTTATTGACTACTAGTTGATATATTTGCACCTAAAATTAATGTGTTCCCCTCTCAAAAATCAACGTTTTATTCGAAGTCTGTCGGCTTTTACATTATTGGGCAGTGGTTGGGAGCTATATGCCCCAGGCCTTGGCCGGACATTCCGTCGTATAATGCAGGGCAGCCCGCGCAGTGTGAACATGTCATTGTTGTTATTTACATTGGTCGCGGTCCCAAAACACCAAAATCGGGAACATGGCCCAGTTCCGATCCAGACCCAGGTCCAAGGATCATAAGTTGTCTGAGAAAGGGCGATGATCCATCCAGATTCATCGGCTCTCAGACATTCGAATTGAATTTTTCCTTAAGTTAAAAAAAAAGGTTTACCACACAATTTACACGCGACAGCTAAAGGCAACCACAACACCTGAATTTACGCCCGCAGGTATCAGCTGTAATACCCCACATACACGGAGCGACTCGTCGCCCCATCGATCGGCCGATGGACCGACACACAATATCAGCTGATCAAAATTATATGGAACTGTCAAAAAAAGTCGTCAACGATAAGCACATACACAGGCCCATCCATCGGCCGATATCGATATCGGGCGACGGATCGATTGCTGCGTGTATGGCACGTTTGAGCTGTCACATTAGCTTGGGTAACGTGGAGATTAGCGGTCCATGGACCAACCAAAATTATATTCCGAACAATGACGTTACCTACAACATGTTCCATTGGATTGAAACCGCACCGGACAGCGTTTCTTAAACGTGCCATACACACACCGATCGATCGGCCGATCCGTCGCCCGATACCGATATCGGCCGATGGATCGGCCTGTGTATGTGTTTATCGTTGACGATTTTTTTGACAGTTACGTATAATTTTTGATGAACTGACATTTTGTGGCGATCCATCGGCCGATCGATCGGGCGACGGATCGGATAATGTATGGCGGCTATAAGAAAATCAGAAAAAAGATCCAAGAATCAGAAAACTGATCCGTCGTAGGAACTCGCCCGGGCTGCCCTGCCTACGAGCCAATGTGCGGACGGCCTTATACGGATGTGCTGCACGCCGTTAAATTTTTATGAAATGAAATCGATCATCGCCTTTCAATTTTCGAAATTGAGCTTTCGAATTTCGGAATCAGATTTTCAACTTTGAATTTCGATTTTCTTAACTAGATTTTCGATATGTGGGTCTTTTAAATAAATTCTTCGTTCTTTTCCATAGTAGGATACACATAACTCTCCTGTGTCGCAGTGTAACGACATAATTCAGATAAAGGTCGGTAAAATAAAGACAGCAGATGTTTCCTGTTGAATATTTTAATATGAAATTAAATGGAATCTTTGCTTTCATGACGTGCTAAGACGTGTTGGCCTTCTTTCTCTAAAAAAATCGAAGCCATTTATTGTGGTTACTCACTCAATATTGGCCACGAAACTTTTATCAGCACTAACTTACTTCAGAAAAAACCGTGTTAGTGACTAACAATCGGCGGTTTCTTTTAATTAAATGACTCTTGTTTCATTACACAGATGGTAAAAATGAAGGATTCAGCCCTCCGCCCCATTGTTACCCTTCAGGGACACGTATTTTTAGAACAACATTGACCACATCGTACACGCAATAGAGAGTGTGTTGTGCTAACTTACCATGGCTTGTCGCCTTGCTCGTCGGCAAAGATTT
Source organism: Chloromyia formosa (assembly GCA_964017055.1). Lineage (NCBI taxonomy): Eukaryota > Metazoa > Arthropoda > Insecta > Diptera > Stratiomyidae > Chloromyia > Chloromyia formosa. The sequence goes on along the minus strand of OZ024818.1, from coordinate 43,794,858 downwards.
CATTCGCTCCGGACGCTTGATGTCCTCCGGCCCCGTACTGATACTCATTGCCCAGGTCAACAAAGCCTCCCGAGTTACCCCGTTGCCGGGCCCGATACTGATACTCGTCCTCATTGCCAAGGCCGTATCTGGAATGACGCACAAACGTGTCAATTATTAATCGACAATTACACGTCGAGTGAAATTGTATTAATCAGTGCGCAATCACACAACCGATTGATAAGAGAAACTCCATGTATACGGTATACCTGTTCCAATCGACTTCATGTCGCCGATAGTTGGATCTGTCGCCTTCATTCATTGTTGGGTCACCGCCAAATTTTATTCGAGGAGAGTCTGCGTTGACCGATGGTGCAATTTTACTTACACCGCCAACGATTTAGCGCGCAAACTACTTTGCCCGTTTAGTACGGCACGACCAACTTCTTTCCTCAAAGCGTGTCAAAAGTAGCCAACGACGAAAGTAAACAGCGGTGAGATCATAGCCCCGTCGAAATGCGGCCGCCGCTGTCGACGACAACACGTCAAGCAACGTCGACCACACAAAACGCAAACCGGTGATTGCGAGGATTTCGAATTTTTGGGGGATTTTCAGACGTCCTGCAGTCCGGCAAGGATCACGCTCGATAGATGATCACTAACCGAATTTAGATAGAATAGCGGAAGTCGACAGAAAAGCAAGGAGCTACTTTCCAGCAAACTAACATGACGTGAACACGAACGTGAAAAATATACTGTCAAAATAGAGTCGATGTTAAATTTGACGTAGTGATTATGAGTGGAATATGCGGTTATGCTTGAGTGGAATTTTTGTGAATTCTTATCAACTCGACTCCATCTGATGGGAAATTCATTTTGCTCCACGGTGCTCCACGGTCTCAGAGGAACTTCTGGAGTGGCCCATAGGCTCAATTTATGGGACGAGAGAAGAGCGCGTTTAATTTTTCATGGGAGAGAGAAAGAACGGGACTATTAATGCCAACCACCAATAGGGCGCGGATATTTGACAGCTATATATACAGCGGGGAGTCAGAAACGAAAACAAACATTTTAATATCGGTTTTCTGACAGAAAACTCACAAAAACCAGTAACGCGCACATCACATCTAAATATTTAATGTTTTACCTATAAACAGACACCCCCGTCTTAGGGATACGCTGGTTATTTTTGCAGTCACCGACGAGGCATTTCAATTTACCACAATTCACTACCGCACCAATTTGTCCTACCGAAAATTTCACTAGTGTCTTCTCTACATAATCGTGGCTCTTTACACTCAAAAACCGGCTCCAAACTTTCGCGAATTCAACCGTATTTACTTTTTGCCACTTTTTGCACAAAGCGTTTGACAGCCATATGCACAACGTGATCTTAAAACCGTTAACTTTACTCTCCCAGCTCTCGACTTTTTCAAGAAGAAGATCGTCCCATTTTCAAGCTGTCAATTTGTATGGTTTGACAGGCATATACCCATTCCTTTGTTAGTTATATATTCAAATTCCACGGTAACCTCAGTTGGATCTGTCAAGTGATGGATCGGCCCACCGCCATCTTAACTCTCAGGCCGGAGTGTCAAAGCAATGACGTCATGACAAGCAGTGAACCATATGTAAACAAAGTGAAGAACGCGTGCAGTCGACATCTTGAAATTTGACGATTTTCGTGCGTAAAAGTGATTTTAGTGTCGCGATTTTAAGTGCAGTTGAAAGTAGTGCTTGTCACTGATATTTGGAAGTGAAAAAAAACGCAAGGTGCCGCGAATTTCCGACCAAAATGAACTGCTCGAAAGTGCGCGAGACATGAGTGTGGTTATGAAAGTGCGACACGAAAAATTTCGCATTTTTCGTTAATTTTCCGGTAATTTGGCTAGTGTGAATGGTGCAGCACTACCCTGGGACGAATCCTTGGGCCGGTGAGCTCAGCGGAAACTCCCGGAAGTGCCCCAAAAAGTGAATTCAAAGTGGTTGTCAAATGACAACATTACAGGTGATTTCCGGCCTTTTCATCGGAATTCATAGGGTAAGTATACATTTTTTGTTGTGTAAAAATTTTAGTGAATTGATGCGCCCCAAAATACGGGTCTTAAACGCGTTGTTGACGAGCCAGACGAAAGTTTCACTGCAGCTGACAGGACTAGATGCCTAGCAGTGAAACTTTCGTCCGGTTCGTCAACATCGTGGTCAAAATCCACACTTTGGGGCGCATCAATCCACTTAAATTCTACCACAACAAAAAACGCATAGTTACCCTATGAATTCCGATGAAAAGGCCGGAAATCACCTGTAATGTTGTCATTTGACAATCACTTTGAATTCACTTTTTGGGGCACTTCCGGGAGTTTCCGCTAAACTCACCGGCCCGAGGATTCGTCCCAGGGTAGTGCTGTACCATTCACACTTGCCGAATTGCCGGAAAATAAACGAAAAATGCGAAATTTCCCGTGTCGCACTTTCCTAACCTCGCACTTTTCAATACACTATTTTACTCGATATTTCCCGGCACTTCGCGTTTTTTTTCACTTTCACACGGCACTGATAGCCACTTCTTTTAGTTACACTTAAAATTCCGGCACTAAACTTACTTTTACACACAATTATCGCGATATTTCACCGGGCGACCGCACGCGTTCACACTTCGTTGACTGCTTGTCATGTCGTTAGTGCTTTAACAATCAGCTGACACTCCGGCCTGAGAGTAAAGATGGCAGTGATCGGCCTGTGTATGCGCTTAAGGTGGCCACCCATGAACGAGCACAACCACGACCAAACTTCCATCGAACCATCAAATATCATAGAACGGTGGAAATAGGGGGAATTTTTTTTCCACACGTTCTATGAAATTGATGGTTCGATGAAAGTTTGGTCGTGGTTGTGCCAGGTTGTGCTCGTTCATGACGTTTTTGACAGTTCCATATAATTTTGATCAGTTTGTGGCGATCCACCGGCCGATCGATCGGGCGACGGATCGCATAATATATGGCGGCAATTAGGTAGTTGGGAATCTGCTATGATACATCATCATTTAATTTTTTGTATTTTCAGGACATTCGCATTTTAGATTTAGCGTGAATGAGCCGCCGATAAAAATTTGGCGCCTCAGATATCGAAATCATGCCACTTTTGCAATATTTTATAACGACGTTACGGCTGATGGAAAAGAAAACAACCCGCCACACCATCCTACACCATCTCCACTCCGTACTCAGCACCACCTTCCGACCACTTATATCCCCAAACAAACGTCAACTGTGGGCACTCCAATTCCATGGCTCACTCCCCGTTTATTGATTGGAGCACGAGCTGTCATTTTTCCTGCACGGAGAAGTTAAAAATTTCCGAGTACTGCTGATTGACTTTTCTCAATTCGCGTTTCGTCTTTTCTCGTCCTCGGTTTTTTCTTATTAGCACAAATGGCTGACAGCTCGTCGTCACTTAATTGAATTGTCGCAATGATGAAAAATGCGTCGCGCAAGTGAGTGTGCCTGTGCAAGTGAAAATGTCGAAATGTTACTTTGTTCGTGTTGAGAAAATTGTGACAAGAGGAATTTTCCCGTTCGTTGTGCAAATTGGAGTGCGTGAAAAAGTGCGCTGTGTGTTTGAAGGCTGCCCCGCGAAATCGCCAGTGAAGTGAGAAAATGAATCGTCATCAGATATTGAGTGGTGCCTGCAATGCTGGCGACCGATGCTATGCCGTTGGATCTGTCGAAGGAATCCCCTTCACCGTAAGTACAAGTACTGTGGTGATGTGTGTGCCCGTCAGTCAGCGTCTGCGGCCACCGCCGCGCCCGGAACTCCATCGTTAAACATGAGATCCGCCCCCCTAGTCGCAGTACCGCGCGACAGGATGTCTACTGGGTCCCATGGCAGGCGCTGGACATTGATTTTCCCTAGTAGGTTATCTGGATCGAACTGCTTTGAAAAAATCCACGGCGAGTCAGCTGATGACTGGTTCTTACGCTCCGCTGTCCCGCAGTCCTCGGTGTTTGTCGTCACAGTGCAACGCACGGGCAATAGAACGTCTCCAGTCCAGAGCGAGTGACGATAAGCTCGGATTGTAGGGCGTTCTACGCTGTGCGTAGTTTTACACTGATAACAAAGTCAATGCATGTCGTTGGCCCAGTTATCCTGTTCATCTCTGGCGCGGGTCCAGGGTTTAATCCGAATCCCATTCCAGGCGCCAATTGGCGTCGTAGTTGTCGGGCAGAGCGGAGTGGTTGCCAGCCAAGTGCCAACCACCCTGCGCCCCACTCGTAACTCACACTCGCGCTCTCGCTCTGATGTGAGTTGCCATCTGCTTGTGCCTGTCTGTCTCCTGGACGCGTCACGATTGTTTTCTTTCGAGTCGTGAGGCTTAAATCTAATCAGTTTTTGTTCTACTTGAGACACAAATGGACCAGCGGCAAATATTAGCCCGGGGGGGCTCGCAATGAAGCAGACTGCCGACTGTGAGTCGCGTTTCGCGACTACGACGAATAATGAACGCAAATTTGCATTTGCGTTTGCGTCCCCAGTGTCGCGAATCGAGTGGATGATCGAGCGCGAGCGTGCTGCTGCAGGTGGCCCCTTAATTGTTTCTATTGGACGCGTTATATAAAAATTTAGCGCACTGGATACTAAGATAACTTGTCTCATTGGAAACTGCTCGTCGTCATCTGTTGCTCCATTCTTTCGCCCACATTTAGCAAGTGTAGAACAAGATTCTTTCGTGATAACTGAAGTTCAGTTATACCATACATTTCGGCAACCTTTTAGTTTCCGGGGCCCCGGCTGGGGGAATCACTTTTCACTCGGATTTTTGTCACTTTTCACTCGCGTCACTCTAAAAGTCGAGAATTTGCAAAAAAAAAATTTTTGTTTTAAATTTTTATTTTTAATTTTTGTTTTAAGTTTTAATTTTTTTTTTATTTTTAATTTTTTTTTTTCATAATTTATACTGAGTGTTTGGAATATTGGAGGCATGGAAAATTGGAATATTCGCAAATCCCCTTGCGTGGGCTCCGCTCGCTACGCTCGCTCCGCGCTTAAGGGATCGCAACCCTCAATATCGCACAAACATGAACGCTCGCTTCGCTCGCTCTGCGTGCAACAGCGTTTTGATCAGTTTTAAACACACCAAACACTCAGTATAAATCATCAGAACAAGAAATTAAGGAAAAAAATTAAAAAATTAAGATTTAAATTAAAAAAAAATTAAAAAAAATATAAAAATTAAAAAAAAAATATTTTTTTTTTTTTGCAAATTTGAGAGTCTTAGGGTGACGCGAGTGATAAGTGACAAAAAATCCGAGTGAAAAACGATTTTTTCACCCCGGGCCCCGGAAACTAAAAATACCCCTACATTTCGGCTACAAATCTTTGGACGTTACCGCTGTTTGTGCTCTACTGTAATCATCAGTTAATTGCCGCGATTTGGTCTACACTACTTCTGGTTCATGTTGATCAGTGGCATGGACAGAAGCCTGAAATGGAATTTAATTTCGAACATGGAAGACCGCCTCGTTCTAATTCTTGTTGTCTAATCACAAATGGCATAAGATCAATCTCATAGCTCTTCATTCGTTCTGAAGCTGTTGATAAACACTAGGGACGTACAGATGTGTCCACTCTAGATATAAACGTTTCAAGCGTCATTCAGACCTCATGCTGTTTCATCAGCTTCGTGCCAAAACTAAAAAGAGTGCTCACTCCATACAACTTTAGCCTCCGCCGGTAGATGTGTATGGACATATGGATTGATTCTCTTGTGTGCCTATACTATTTGTCAATACATACAAATCTACTGGCGGAGGCGAAAATTCTAAGGAGTGATCACTCTTGTGCAGTCTATACTATTTGACCAAACGCTTACCTGAAAAGCATCCAAAATAGTGTAACCAACAATGAGAGCCAGTTATTCTGGTCTTATATAAGAAATATGCGGTCATCTTGTTCTCGTCCTTCTTCCATCTCCTACGGCTACCAAACTGCCAACTCACCTAAGGAAATTTGCATATTTCTGCAGCACATTCCGTGAGTCCAGCAATTCCACCTTCTCCAACTCTGTCCAATTGGCCAATATTTCAACACTTGCACCCATTGAGTCTTCCTATGTTGATGTTCGCATCTCTTCCCTTAAATGCAGCTTATCTTCAGGCCCCGGCGATATACCTAATTATTTCCTTAAAATATATTCCCGTCTCAATGGAAATCGTCCTACATAGTCCCAATTCCTAAAAAAGGTAATTCTAACGAGGCTTTCAACTACCGCCCTATCTCCCTCCTTTCAAGTTGTTCTAAACTCATTGAGTTGTTTTCGACTACGTAAATGACTGCTTTGGACACTTGATTTGTCGCAATCAGCATGGATTCTGTAAAGAAAAATCTACAGTTACCAACTTGATAGAATTAGTTGACTTTGTCGCTAAATTCTTCAATCAACATCTTGATGTCCATGTCATCTACACTGACTTCTCTAAGGCTTTCGACACGGTCAACCGTGGCATTCTGCTTGACAAACTCATCATCATCATCGTGGCGCGACAGCCCGACGTCGGGCCTTGACCGCCTGGATCGTTGTCCTCCAATTGTCTCGGTCACGTGACCGCGTCCTCCAATCTTGGAAGCCCAGCGTCCACATATACTGAGCTCTACCAACGATATCTCGGTCGTCCTCGCAGTCTCGCTCCGTCGACTCGTTTTGCGCTCATTACTGTCTTTGGCATGCATGCATGCTTTCAGAAAAAGCTTCCTTCTCCCGTTTTATAGGAACAAGGGTGACTCACGCAAGCTCAACAACTATAGGGCAATCAAGTTAACATCTCACACATTGAAGACTTACGAGCGGGTCGTCTGCAATCGATTGAAAGAGATTGTACGGTTGGATGACAATCAATGCGGCTTTGTGGAGGGTCGGTCCACAGTCGATGCTATTCAGTGCATACGTGTTACGATGGAAAAGCATCGTTATGCACGTACGGATTTGCACTTTGTGTTCATCGATTTGGAAAAAGCCTTCGACAGAGTTCCTCGTGATCTGATATGGGTGGCCCTAAGAGCACTTAAGGTCCCCGAGGCATATGTCAAGATGATACAAGACTTGTATGATGGGGCAACTACTAATGTTAGATGCACAGCTGGTGAGTCTGAAGAATTTCCGGTTAAAATCCGGAAATACACCAAGGCAGTGTATTGAGTCCTTCAACATCATCATGTTCTATTTATTAACACTCATCTCCGACGGCCTGGAAATATCCCTTCTCTTCGCCGATGACATTGTCCTGGGTAGCAAAGACATCATTGCTTTGCAGGCTGCACTGAATAAGTGGTTTCAGATACTGGAGGATCATAGACTGAGAATTAGCATACCAAAGATTGCTGTCCTTTCTCAGATCCAGAGACCGATACCAGATATCTACATTAAAGGAGAGTAGTTGAATTCCTGTACAAGGTTCAAATACCTGGGCTCGATGGTCAACAAAGAAGCTACCTGCGATGACGACATCAAACATCGCATCAGTGTCGGTTGGATGAAGTGGCGAGAAAACTCTGGGGTTTTCTGTGACAAGAAGATGCCACGAAAGCTTAAGGGCAAGTTGTACAAAACCGTCGTTCGTCCCGCACTCATGTATGCGTCTGAATGCTGGACTATGTACAAGACATATGAAAGCAAAATGACTGCGACCGAGATGAAAATGCTACGGATGTCAGCCGGTGTGACCAAAAAGGATCATATCAAAAGTACCTACATCCGAGGCAGCTTGTTCGTTGAGCAACCGATCACTGAAAAGCTCGAAGATCGTCGTATGGATTGGTATTGCCATGTTCTAAGGCGTCCTCCTGAGAACCCTGTCATGAAGGCACTATCAACGAATGTTCCATTTGCTGGACCCAAACGCCGAGGCAGACGGAAACACACATGGATCGATCAGATGAAAAAAGCAACAACAACGCGTTAATCTTGGCGATGATACGATCCAAGACCGTGCTGCCTGCAGAAGGAAGCTGAGGTTATACCGACAGAATGGGCGAAGTGCTAACACCACAGGCAGAGTAACGCGAAGCCGCAGAGTGGTATGAAAGGGCAAGGAAGAAGAAGACTGTCTTTGGCGTGCGATCATCGTCCATTCCTTGTACATGCGCTGCCCATTAAAGTCGTTGTAGTTTGACGATTTTCGAAACTTCCACCTCATCGTACAGTTCATACAATTCATGGTTGTACTGGATGCGCCATCCATCTGGATCGCAAACGGCCCCGAAAATTCGCCGCTGAACCTTACGTTCAAATGTCTAGCATGTTTCCGGAGGCTTGAGTTAGGGTCCATGCTTCGCAGCAGCATAGCACTGGTCGTATAATGGTTTTGTACACACAGAGCCTGACAAACTGCTTGCTCTTAATTTCCCACCTTTTCTTGTCATGGTTCTCCTCCTATCTTCTTCACCGCTCTTCCAGCGTATAGTTGGGACGGTAAACGACAAATATGAGCGCAACCATGATAGAAAGATGCCTTTGGTACGTATGCTGGTGGGATCCATACCTTCAGTTTAAGAGATGGGAGCCTTCTAACCGGTGCACGGGATCGAAAAATATATTGTAATATGATATAAGTTAAGGAGCGTTGAATTCTGCGTCCAATGCACTACTCAAAGTTGAAATTCGGTTCACTAGTATAGTCAGAATCGATAGTCATAAAACGTCATTTTTTTAGCCTTAGGCGCAAAATCACACTTTACCTTTTTTCAGGCTCACAAATCTTCGAAGGAAATACATACACCCAATGAAAAAAACTCATAAAAAATAGTTAAAGATAAGATTTCGAATCTAACTTGCCCAGTATTTTGTAGAAAAATAAAACCCTTATGAAATCGGACAAATGTCAGTTCGCCTGGGCAGAGAATATCTTAAACCAGTCCGAAGCGTATATACCCTAGACTTGTACAGACCTAGTGGTGATACCAAAACTACCAATTGGCAACGACCATATGCAATAAAAGTGGGTCTCCTTCTCCTATATGGCCAGTTCATAGGGGAGGTTGGCACTCATTCAGGAGGATCTTGACCATTCTCACAATCAGTTAACTAACCCATTCTATAAATATTTGTCGAATTTTCAAGTCGCTAGCTTCATTCTATCGAAAGTTATTGCCTATTTGAAGCCTCACTTGCAGGGGAGGTAGAGGTTCTTTTTGCCGAATCTTGCGCATTTTTATAACAACCAACTAGAACCCAGTACTACCATCTACAAGGCTCCCAAAGGTGACATAAAAATTATTATAGGGGATCTCAATGCCAAAGTCGGGTCTGACAACCTTGATTGGAACACCTAATGGGCAATCATGGTCTAGGAAACAGGAACCAAAATGGCGAGATGTTCGTGGAGCTTTGCAACTCTCGTCAGCTCGTCATCGGCGGTACTTTGTTCAAGCACAAACGATGCCATTTAACAACCTGGGTTTCTCCGGATGGCAGAACAGAAAACCAGATTGACCATATAGCCATTTCCAAAACATGGAGGAACTGTCTCTTAGACGTCAGGTCGAAGCGGGGTGCTGATATTGGCAGCGATCACCAACTTGTTGTCGCAAAAGTATGCTTACGAACGGCAGCGATCCATCAAGCCATTAACTGGCAAATCTTTTGCAACTGAACATCCCGTGAAAGATAAAGACGGATCCCTACTGGTCACTGATGAAGACCAACTGCGACGGTGGAGAGATCATTTCTTTGAGGTCCTCAACAACACCTTTGGATATTTGAGCTCATCTGCACTAGAAGTAGAAAATATTCCGCAAATAGCCAGAGTTGATACCAGCCCACCATCTAAATAGGAACTAACTGTGGCTATTAACTCGATGGAAGCGGGTAAAGCCCCGGGGATAGATGGAATTCCGGTGGAGCTCTTTAAGGCGGATATCAACGCTACTGTGGGTATTCTCGTCCCCTTATCCAAGGGTGTTGGGAAACCGAAACTCTCCCTAAAGAATGGAAGAAGGGCGTCATTATTAAGATCCTGAAGAAAGGTAACAACCTGAAGGATTGTAATAATTGGCGTGAAATTTGCCTCCTCCCCGCAGTCTCCAAACTGATGGCGAAAATAATCTTAAACCGGATCAAGCATACAGTTGACCGCACACTGAATGATGAACAGGCTGGTTTTCGCGAGGGCTTTTCATGTAGCGACCACATCAACACCCTCCGAATTATTCTTGAGCAATCCGCAGAGTGGAGATCCCCATTACATCTCATGTTCATCGATTTCGAAAAGGCGTTTGACAGCGTTGACCGGGAATACATCTGGAAGGCTTTACATAGAAGAGGTATACCAGATAAAATCATATCCACCATCAAGGAGTCCTATAGCGCCCAATGTCACGTCTTACACAAGGGTAAGCTTTCAGATCCCTTCGAGGTACATAGCGGAGTGAGACAAGGCTGCATTTTGTCACCTATATTGTTTTTAATTGCCATTAACGACGTACTTTGCAGTGCGCTTCATGCACACCAGAGCAAAGGTATCAGATGGAACCTGTTTGAATACCTTCAACACCTGGATTACGCTGACGATATTTGTGTTCTCTTAAATATATCGGATCATTTAATTCAAATGACGGATGCCCTGCACCGCGAAAGTGGCAATGCGGGGCTTAAAATCAATCCTGCCAAACTAAGTACTTGATCTTGGATCCAGGAAGACAGAGCGAAATTTGTGTTTCGGGGCAGACGGTGGAAAAAGTGGACAATTTTTGCTACCTCGGAAGCGTAGCAGCGGAAGCAGATGTTGGAGCGGATGCTGATATACTGTCTCGCATCAATAAGGCTCGGGCAGCTTTTTTCAGTTTGACTCCTTTCTGGAAAAACAACAACATCTCCAGAAGTACCAAACTCAGGATCTTCGAAACCAATAAAAATCTGTGCTTCCTTATGGCTGTTCAACTTGGAAGGTGACCGGGGCGATAACAAATATGGTAGATTGCAAACTTTCGTAAACCAGTGTCTACGACGCATCCTACACATACGCTGACCGGAGGTCATTTCTAACGACAACCTCCTGTTCATTACTGGCCACGACAGGATAGACACCTCCATAAAAAGGCGAAAGTGGCAATGGATAGGTCACACACTTCGAAAAGGGCCGGAAAACATTGCTAAACAGGCCCTCGATTGGAACCCACAGGGAACCGATGCAAGCCGCCGCATTAAACGACCTAGAAACAGCTGGAGAAGATCAGTTGAGGTCGAGGGTAAGTCATTAGGCAAATCGTGGAGACAGCTGAAGGCGATGGCGGCGAACAGGACGAGGTGAAAAGTAGGCGTGGTTAATGTCCTATGTCCCACAAGGGGCTAACAGGATCCAGAGAGAGAGAGAGAGAGAGATCCCAGTAGAAACATTTGACCAAAATTTCCAGTCACTAGCTTCATTCTATCGAAAGTTATCGCTTATTTGAAGTTTCAATTGTAGGGGAGGTAGGGGTTCCTTCGGTCGGCCCTTGCCCATCATTGCAACTAACCAATTAGATCATGCTACAAATATTTAAACAAAATTTCCAGTCTCTAGCTTTATTCTATCGTAAGTTATCGCTTATTCGAAGTTTCATTTGTAGGGGAAGTAGTGGTTTCGTTGGTCGCATTTTACTTATTTTCAATATCAGCCAGCTGAATCGTACTACAAACATTTGACCAAAATTTCAAGTCGCTAGCTTTATTTTATCGTAAGTTGTCGCTTATTCTAAGTTTTATTTGTAGGGGAGGTAGGGGTTCCTTGGGTCGGATCTGGCCCATGTTTAACAACAACTAATTTAATCCTACTTCGAACATTTGGCCAAATTTTCATGTCTCTGGATTCATTCATTCAGTTATCGCGTATTCGAAGTTACATTGGTAGGGGAGGTAGGGGTTACTTAGGTCGGACCTTGCCTATTTTCAATACCAACCAACTAGATCTTACTACAAACATTTGACCAAAATTTCAAGTCTCTAGCTTCATTCTACCGAAAGTTATCGTGCTAACGGACAGACAGACATGGCTAAATCGAATCAGGAGGTGACCCTGATCATTTATATATGTATATGCATTGCTATACCTCCGGAGCCTCCTTTAAGGTGTTACATATTTTCGTCGTGACAAAAAAAAATACCCTATACTATAAGTCTAGGGTATAAAAATGGTGAAGCTACATGCAATAAATTTGATAGAAATATGAAGGATTACTATAATTTGTGGCTCAAGGCTTTTCCTCGTTGGGAGGAGGGGTCCTCTTTGAGGGGAAAGGGGTGAGAGATAGTCTCCATTGAAATGCAGGTACTTTATTTAAATTAAAAAAAAAAAAAAATCCAGAAAAAATGTGAATATTTTTTAAATGTATGGAATTGCCGTTTAATTCGATTCAAAATGAGTAAATATATTAGGAATCAACCTAAAACTGTCGAATAAGCTTTCAGTTTTGAACTTATTTAACAAAATATTTTATTTTATTCTTCTTCGTCCTTGCCCTTTTATACCACTCTGCGGCTTCGCGTTGTTCTGCCTGTGGTGTTGGCACTTCGCCAGTTCTGGCGATATAATCTCAGCTTCCTTCTGCAGGCAGCTCGGTCTTGGATCGTACCATCGCCGAGATTAATGCTTTGTTGTTGCTTCTTCATCTGATCGATCCACGTGTATTTCCATCTGCCTCGAGATTTGGGTCCAGCAAATGGAACATTCGTTGATAGTGCCTTCATGACAGGGTTCTCAGGAGGACGCCTTAGAACGTGGCAATACCAATCCATACGACGATCTTCGAGCTTTTCAGTGATCGGTTGCTCAACGAACAAGCTGCCTCGGATGTAGGTACTTTTGATATGATCCTTTTTGGTCACACCGGCTGACATCCGTAGCATTTTCATCTCGGTCGCAGTCATTTTGCTTTCATATGTCTTGTACATAGTCCAGCATTCAGACGCATACATGAGTGCGGGACGAACGACTGTTTTGTACAACTTGCCCTTAAGCTTTCGTGGCATCTTCTTGTCACAGAAAACCCCAGAGTTTTCTCGCCACTTCATCCAACCGACACTGATGCGATGTTTGATGTCGTCATTGCAGGCAGTTTCCTTGTTGACCATCGATGTCAGTTAGTTGAACCTTGTACAGGGCTATACTATTTATTACTTTTTTTAATATTTATTATTTTAATTCATATAATTAACTTGTTTCCAAGCTTAACTTCTTAAAAATCGGTCAAAACCAACTACATATTATTTTATCTCAACGAGTAAAAAATTTCAAGAATTATAAGTAATACTTGTTGGAGTTAGTCCAGGCGGCCAAGATCCGACGTCGGGCTGTCGCGCCACGATGATGATGATGACTTGTTGGAGTATTACAAGAAGTACAAATACTCCGCGCGACTGTGTTACAAAATTCGCACGAGCGATGGAGGGTTAGCGATCATTATCTGGGGATACATACATTTTTTTCTGGCCAATTTCCCTCTAAATGTCGATATGATTCGGTCAAATATCGCGACTTTCCCTCTCTCTCTCTCTCTCTCTATCTCTCTCTATCTCACACACACACTCACATTTGCGCTACATTTTACATCTCCGTCACTCTCTGTGCCAGAATCAGTCACTTGGTTTTAAGAACGTGGACATTGAAATACATACATAATTTTTCTGTTTACATTTCGATCCCAACTGTGTTGTCACATTTTATGTTGGTAACATTTGTTGTAGAAAAAGAATCTATCGACGACGATTCAATCACAATCAATTTATATATCTCCCTCATTTTACACTTCAAACTATGCGTCTGCTATGCATTTTTCTCCCATGCCATCATTTTAGTATGACAATTTGTTAAGATACATACATTCGTACAAGTGATTATAATTAGAAGAGCATCAAGCACCAATGCCAAATGGGCAAAAATTGAAAGCCTGAAAGTTTCCAAATATTCAAATGACCGATACACAAATCGTTTTGGTTAGACATAGAGATTTTTCGTTTTGTTTCCTTGAAAATAATCTTATTGCAAGACACACACTCTCATGTGTACATATTTAATTAAGCTTATTTCACCTTAATTGATTGAAAAATATATTGAAAATATAATATTATCAATATTGATGAAAATCTTGTTATTCCACTTTCGTGACGTTGGACTGGTGTTGTTTTGAATTTTGTGAAATTACAGAAAATGTGGCTGCATATGTACATATGTATGTATGTACGTAGATGGCGAAAAACAAACACAATTGTATTCAACAGTCGATACAAAAATATCAGCCTGCTAAATGAGAAAACACAATGGACATTGTTATGCGAACAGATCCGTTTTAAATTGATAACTCAATGCTATAACAGAGAATAAATAAAAGTTCACATCATTTGCAAACAGTTCAATTAGGTAGTGTGATAGAACCTGATCCATCTGCTTAAGTCAATAATCCAATTTCAGTAATTTTAGATTCCTACGTCGAGTACATTCCATTTCTGCTACCTTTCTCTTAATCAAAGTAACTGCAGTGAAGTAAGCAGCGAAATAAGTGAATAAAATGTTCGAAATATTAATGACTAAGTCCATAATCCACAGCGGAATCGCAACACGCTTTGGCAGCAGTATCAAAGCAGCATTGCAGCGGCTTGTTGTATTATGAACAACAGTCGCATTTAGTTTATCATCATTAATCAAATTTCGCAGCGCCAAACCTTAGAACATAGAGGCATGGAATGAGCTTGTCCTGTATGTCTCTGGCTCCAACATTTGGCAAATAAGTCGACAGCCAGCCTTAGAACATACAGTACATGGAATGAGCATATCCCGTTTATCACCGGCTCCAATATCTGGTGAATTCAGCCTACTCAGTTGGCGTTTAATACTGACAAATGTTGACTGTACTGTAGAATTGTGCATAAACAAATGTCAATGTTTGTCAAATTATCGACAATCAGCCTACTCAGTTGGCGTTTCGATATTGACATTAGTGGTGGTATGCATAATAATGAGGATATACTCAAGAGTGAAGTCTATTGAGGACATTCCTGAGTCTGCTATGTTCGGTGAATCGAGTGAAAAAGTTGTATGCATAAAACTACTCTCCGCTCCATAGTGAAAATTGAGTGGAATTCTGTCAACTCAGCTTTCCTCCACTCGACTCACTTTATGCATACCACCCAATGTTGACCACAAAGTCGAATTGTGCATAAACAAACGTCAATTATTGTCAATATTTGAATTTCGTAAGTCTACTGAGTTAGCTGACTGTCGACTTAGTACCCAGATTTTGGAGCCACTGTTTCTATGGAGACATACAGGACAAGCTCATTCCATGGCTATATATTCAAAGCAGCCAGCCTACTCGGTTGTTGTTTGATATTGTCATATGTTGACTGTTCTGTCGAAATGTGCATGAATAAAGGTCAATTCTTGTTAGATTATCGACAGTCAGCCTACTCAGTTGGCGTTTCGGTATTGACATAATGTTGACCGCACTGTCGAATTGTGTACAAACAAACGTCAATTCTTGTCAATATTTAAATTTCATAATAACTAAACGGTCTACTGAGTTAGCTGACTGTCGACCACATGTCGATTTAGTACCCAGATTTTGGAGCCACTGTTTCTATGGAGACATACAGGACAAGCTCATTCCATGCCTCTAGTTCTAAGCGCAAACTGACTACTGACAAAAAATCGTATGACAGCCCGGGTGTCATTTCTGAATTTTTCACAGCATGTTGTGTCCATCAGAAACTAATATTTAGTTTACACTATAGCCAGATTACTTCATCTGCGGCGTAATCTGGGCGTGGTGAGGCTAAAATTGTACGTATTTGACAGTTGCAGATTAAATCAGCCGGCGCAGATGAAGTAATCTGGGTATAGTGTAAACGTAATATAAGTGAGGAGAATTCATAAAACAAATTCGCAACAGTAGGCCAACCGCCGTATGTCATGAACTTAGCCAATGAGTGCATTTTGTAAAACTTGATAGGATCAGAAAGATTGGCTAAGTTCATAATACAAAGCGGAATCGCATCATGCTGTGGCAACAGTATCGAAGCAGCATTGCAACACGTTCTTGTGTTCTGAACTGCACTCGCATCTATTCATCCATCAATTGTCAAATTTCCAGTTCAAAACTGACTACTGACGAAAAATCGTATGAATACGACAGCGCGAGTGTCATTTTAGGTTGTCATCATATGCTGGTCCTAGCCAGCGGAGAAATTTTCGTGATGGAGAAAATGACATTTTTCACAGCATGTTGTGTCCATCAAAAACTCAGTGGAGAGAGTTTATAAAACAAATTGGCAACAGTATGCCAACGGTTTTGTGTTATGAACTTAGCCATTAACAGTGAGTGACAGAGATGTAAAGTATTGTGTATCCGTAAATCGAAGAGAGAGTGTCCCTGTGTCTGACAGGATCTTTAGAAGGGAACTCGACCGGAAAATTGTTTGGTTCGTTTCTCCAGCCCATGGTTACTAAACAAATACATACATATACCGGCCTCTTTGTCTCTTTCGCTCTAGTGCAATTACTAAGCCACAGAGGTAAAGAAAATTGGCTGGTTATCATTCTGCTCTGGAGACTCTATTACGAATCAAGAGCGTGAGCTGCTCTCAAAATTGAGGACGGAGATCGAGCCATGGTCGTTCAGATCAGCCGTAACAGCTAAGTGTCAAAATCTCCTCAGTAATGACTTGAGATGACGCGTGCTCGATACTAGCTCAGCCATCGAAAGGTAGAAGGTCAAACTGCCTCGCCATCGCTACAAAAAAAAAAAAGAATTTCACGCGTCGGCCCGAATGCCGAAGCTAAACGGGAAGTCCCTGACCGGGATATACAGAAAAACTAAAGAGCGTCGAAATTTCCCTGACTTTCCCTGCCACTAGCACGGGAGCCCTCTGGTGGCGATGAGGCTCCGCGCTCTCTCCCCAACCTTAAGTTGAGCCGCGCGATATTGCTCAACCACTTTGGGAAATTTGGTCGGTCTTTAGTTTTTTATATCCTTCACGAATGTAAATATGTGAATATTGTTATGAAGTTTGCAACGCACAGAAAGGAGAACCTCCGACCATATAAAGTATACATATTCTTGGTCAGCATAACGAGGTGAGTCGATTAAGATGTCCGTCTGTCTAGTTCTATGCAAACTAGTCCCTCAGTTTTGAAGCTATCGAGCTGAAATATGTACAAAGCCTTCTTTCTATTGCACGCTGTAAATATGTCGGAACCAACGGAATCGGACCCCAACGTCATATAGCTGCCATATGAACGACCGGTCCAAAAATTAATCTTTGTGAGAAAAACTTTTTTATTTCTGAAGATATCTTTTTAAAATTTCACAATAATCAATAATATCTTTAGTCAAATCACATACGTGAATTTGGTTCAAATCGGGCGACTCTATCATATAGCTGTCATAGAAACGACCGTTCCAAAATCAAGTTTTTGTTAGAAAAACTTTTTTATTTCTGAAGATATCTTTACTTTCATATTATTCAATCATATTGACTACCAAACTAAATCCTTAAATTTGGTTGAAATCGGCCTACTATTTCATACACCTCTCATAGGAACAGCGAAATCGGAACAAGTTTTACTACTAATTTCAAAGTAGCAAATGCACTATGCAGGGTAACCGTGAAGGGTATTATACCTTCGGTTAGCTTGTTTTGTATATCCTGGTCAAGGACTTCCCGTTTACCTTCGGCATTCGGGCCGACGTGTGAAATTCTCTTTTTTTTTGTAGCGATGAGAAGGGAGTTTGACCTTCTGCAACTCCGTTCACACAACCGATAGCTGAGCTAGTATCGAGCATGCGTCATCTCAGGTCTTTACTGAGGAGATTTTGACACTCTGGTGTCACGGCTGGTCCGAACGACCATACCTCGATCTCCGTCCTCAATTCTGAGCGCAGCTCATGCAACACGATACGTTAAAACTCGGTATGTAGATGCTTCGGCATGAAGAAGCGAATTCGAAGAAAACAATTTTTGAAGCGGCTGTACCTATTCAAGTGGCCGGTAGTGTGTGTACTACAATATATAAATGATCAGGGTCACTTTCTGACTCGGTTTCGCCATGTTTGTCTTTCTGTCTGTTCGTTCGCACGATAACTTTCGATAGAATAGCTTTTCATTCTATCGAAAATCATCGTGCGAACGGAAGTGAAAGGAACGCCTACCTCCCCTACAAATGTAAAATAATTACAGTCATTTCCACAAGACCGTATACCTCACAAAATAAAAACAAAATGTTACAAGTAAGAAATTTTATTTTTTATTGAAAGTAAATACAAAATACATTTTCGCAATTATATTTAATACATGGTCCAATCGCCGTCACTATTGATTATTGACTGGCATCTTCGGTGACAATTTTTCCGCGTAGTCTGTCGATAAGTTCTTCCAAATTTTTTGTAGCGTTCGCCTTAAATGTGCTTCTCCTTTTATTTGCTTTCCTTGAAGCTTCTGCTTCATTAATCCCCAAACATTTTCAATAGGATTGGCATCCGGCGATTGCGAAGGCCAATCAAGTACTTCTATGTTTCGGATCGTTATCTTCTTGTAGAAACCAATCGGTGTTGTCGTTGCCATATAGCATCCTAGCAGACTTCAATAATCCTTTCTTGTACAAAATGATCATCCTTTCAGCAGTAAGAATTCCGGTAAACGTTATTAATTTTCCGAAACCGCGTGCAGAAAAGCATCCATAAACATGGACCTTCACAGGGTGTTTAACGGTTCGGTTCACGACAGCTTCTCCTTTTTGTGACCACACTCGTCTCCTGAACGTATTTACAGCAAAACTTGATTCATCCGTAAAGATCACGTTGTCCCAATCACGATCGATGTTTTCCTTAGCCCACTCTACACGTCTTCGCTTCTGGTTTTCGATAAGTAATGGTTTCATCAAGGCATACCTGGTTTTGATGTTTTCCTCTTGTAATCTTCGCCGAATCGTATTCAAGGACACGTAAATATTCTTCTTCGATAACATTTCCTTTGCTTGCACTAAGGTAGTAACGGACGGATTTTTCTTAAAAATATCAATGATGGCCTTATCCTGGGTTTTTGAAGTGCTTCGGGTTTTACCCCTACCAGGTAGATCGTCTACATTTCCAGTATCTTTAAAACGCTTTATCCACTTATTCACAAACTGTGTCGAAACTTTCAGGTACTTTCCGGCCGATGCAGGTGTCATTTTTGGTCCTTTCGGATGACTTACTAAAAACACAGCTTCGAATCGTTTTTTGTAAATCGCACTCATTTCACTTGACGAAAAAGAGGAAAAATGCAGGTAACTAAAAGTCCCCCACCACTCTTTGAGAAATGGTGCATTAAAAAGTTACAAAGTATACGCTCTTGTGGAAATGGTGGAAATGACTGTATATGTATCAATGACTCCCGATTAAATAAACGTGTAAAAGCTCAAATTTGGTAGATGGCTCGAGAGGGTCATTTTATAGCCTCTTGTAAAAATGAGATCGATTAGTTGGAAACTAACGGTACTTTTCACACAAAGAGCCTCGCATTACCCTCCTTTTCACATTTTTTCTATAACTCTTGAACCAATTGACGTAGAGAGCTGATTTTTGGCCGTTATGTTCACATGAGAAACTGCTTCAGTTTTAGTAGTAGTAGACCAAAAGAATCGCCTACCTCCTTAGACCATTTAGTAATGGATTAAGCTTCGACCATTTGAAAGTGCTCCAACATCTGGGGAATAAGTCGATAGCTAATCGACAGTCAGCTTACTCCGTTGGCGTTTCGATATTGACATAATGTTGACTGTTCTGTCGAATTGTGCATAGACAAACGTCAATTCTTGTCAGCATTTAAATTTCAGAATTACTAAATGGTCTAGTGAGTCAGCTGACTGTCGACCACATGTTGACTTAGTACCCAGATATTGGAGCCACTGGTTTCAATTGAAACATACAGGACAAGCGCATTTTATGTACTGTATGTTTTAAGCCTACCTCTCCTATAAAATGTCATAAAATGAATTATGTATTCCTTTAACTACGATATCTTTCGATAGAATAAAACTAGCGAATTGAAATTTTGATCAAATGTTTGTTAAAGGATCCAGTTGGTAGGTATTGAAAATAGGCATTATACCTTATATACCATTATACCTCCCCAGCAAATGCTATCTCAAGTTCATGGTAACTTTCCATAGAATGGAGCTAGTAACTTGAAATTTGGGTCAAATATTTGTAGTGTGGGTTAGTTGATTTTGGAAATGGGCAAGATCTTATCTCTCCTATAAAGTTGCGGTAAAAAGAGCTCACTCGTCTCAAAACAGTGCCTACCTTTCCTACAAAAGTTCCTTCATCGGTGCGGCTAACATCTGTTTAAACTGACCATATAGGAAACATACTATTAATGCAGATGGCTGTTTCCAATTTGAAGTTTTGGCGTCATCGCACTAGGTCTGCGCAGGTCTAGAGTATTTAGGTTATATACGTATAAGTTAAACGATATCTCTACAGGGAAAACTGGAGATCATCGTTAGCGCTCCAGATGATCTTCAGTTATTATTCCTCCAGATTTTTCGACAGTTCGTCCTTTTTGGCTTATTTTATCCAGAATTTCGTTGTGATTACTCCAAAACAGAGAAAAAAAAGCCGCGTAAATAAAACATTAAACGACTGTCTACAGTCGAATTAATTTCATTTGAAGAGTTGAATCCATTTTTCCGGATACAATATAAAGGTATTCAGTTTTATCTAGTATTGATCAAGCGCGATGAGCAGCACTAAAAAAAAACAATTCATCTCAATTGTCAAGTTAATTGCATACATGGTCAAAATAATGCCATTAATTTCATGAGACCGGCTATTTTAAAAAGTGTTCTGTCCCATATCAATTGGAGTAGTTGTTATGACGAAATACACTTTACATGAAACTGTTTAGGGTGCCCATTCACCTACAGTTTAACTGAAGATAATCATCGTCAGTTAAACGGGTTGACCACACATACCTACAGTCAGCGCTGGTGAAAATCACTGTCTGACCTTCAGGGACAGTATACAGCTCTAGGCTCCATTCCCACGGGCATCTTCGGATGCTCACCAACCCGTCCATTATATTCTTTTGCGTATCTATCGAGTGGGGTGTAGGGTAACAAACACGCATTACACAAACAACAAGCAATTTGTTGTGCAAAAGAACGCGCCTAATATTTCATTATCTTCAGCTATTCCTACAGAGTCTTGTCAGCACTTCAGATTTTCCGCAGTTAATTAGTTTTTTCAATTTTGTAGTAAAAACAAAACCCTTATGAAATCGGTCAAATGTCTGTCTGTCCGTCTGTCCATGGAATATCTCACGAACGGCTAAAGCTACATGCATGAAATTTTGTAGGAATGTGTAGAATTACTATAATTCGCCGGAGAAAGCGATTCGTCGTAATAGGGCAACTTTAAGGGGAGGTCCCCATAGAGGGGAAATGAAGGTCGAAATTTTTTTTTTTCGTTTGGTACAGGCAAGTGGGGTATCATAAGAAAGGTACCGTCGAGTAAATTCCATTTTTGGATTTTTTTTCAAATTTGAAGAAACGGGAAAATAGGGAGAGGGGAAAATATGTCATCCGAGTTTGCGAACCCCCCCCCCCCCCCCCCCCCCCCCTTTCATTTCGAGACCGTTATACTTGGAAATATGAAAATTTACAGAAAAGCGCCATTTTACTAGCGTAGAAAACCTAGATTAATAGAATTTTGAAAGTTCATCAGAAAAGGTTAATAATAGTACATTTCTATAGTTGCAGTTAGCACACCCCTTAAGCGCACCCGAGGTCAAAAATATTGATGGCCAATGATAACCAACATCATAGGCAATAATACCTCCAAGTTTCATTACAATCACATAATATTTAATAATAGTACATTCATTTAAATTTTGACATTTTGATACCATCCATACATAAAATGCGCATAACCGGCTACATACTAGTACTGCATACTTGAATATTGTTTATTGTTTTTCGTAAAGTGAATTGGAGTTAGCCATTTCTGGAAGGGTGGAGATTGGTGGTATAGGAGTGGTAGGGGAGAGAAGTTTAAGGGGGGAGGTAGGTGGGCTGCTGATTTAAGGGGAGGTCCCCATAGAGGGGAAATTAAGGTCAACAATTTTTTTCATCTGATATGGGCAAGTGGGGTATCATGAGAAAGGTACTACCGAGTACATTCCATTTTTGGTGTCTTCATCAAATTTGAAGAAAGGGGAAAAGAGGCAGAGGAGAAAATATGAGATCATAATTTGTCCCACTATTTTACCATTTCGAGACCGTTACACTTAGAAATATGAAAACATACAGGAAGATGGCTTTCAACTAGCACAGAAAACAAAAAATTATGGAATTTTGATATCTTCTCAAAATAGGTTAATAAATGGTATATTTCTATAGTTAGAGTTAGCACACCCCTGCATTTCTCAAACTCATCCGAGGTCGAAAATATTGATGGCCGACGATAATCAACGCCATGTGCAATAATATCTCCAAATTTCGTAATAATCACGTAATATTTAATAGTAGTATATACATTCATTTAGATTTGGTCATTTTGATATCATCCATACAAAAAATGCACATAACGAGGGGGAGGTATGCTGGTCACTGACTCTACTTTCTATAACTATTCAAACAATTTATTTTCAATATTTTTTATGCAAACTTGCAATTTTCAATATCGTCTTAACATGAATGGTTAAGCATCTCCAAGAGTAGGACAGTTCATCTCTTATTGGCATGGGACACTACAAAACTCTCGGATTGCGGGCGTAGCCCTCTATTTTCCGGTTTCATTTATTCATACGGACGGCTCTAAAACTGCCGAAGGTATGGGTTCTAGAGTACACTTAGAGGAACTCAATCTTCGCTTTTCTTTCCGGCTATCGGAATACTGTAGCGTCTTGCAGCCGGAAATTTTTACGATTAAATAAGCAGTGACTTGGCCGAGTCTCACGCAATCTGCATGACGAAAATCACTATCTTTATAGATTGCCAGGCTACAGTAGGTTAGGTTAGGTTAAAGGGTTGCTATGATTGTCCATAGCACACATAGACCGCATCAGGGTCCGTTGTGATGCCCAACGCTTCTACATAAGTCGTTATACGGAAGCCGAAGCCTCCTGGCGTGCTCTCCAATTGGACAGTGCCCAGTGATGATTCCCACGACCGTACCAATGTGATGCCTTTTCATCGACAATAGCTTAGTGGAACGACTCATATCCAACCTGGGCCTTATCAGCTTTGTCTTATAACAAGTACTGCCACTTAGCCATGTCGTGTTAGTGATACTTATCGCGGCCTACATTATGCTATGCTTACATGCATCAAAAGGCATCTCAACATTGCAGAGAGTACGTTCGGAGTCTTCCGAGGTCCCTCTTCTAGCAAGTTAGTCAGCTCGGCAGTTGCCAACGAAACCACTGTGACCCGGAATCCAGCACAAGACAATATCAAAGATACCACTTATCTCTGTGAGAGATTCACGGCACTCCAACACTATCTTTGAGGTACGGATTCCAGAGCCCTAATCGCAGCTTGACTGTCTGTTAAAATAATGATGTTCCTCACAGATACGCCATGATGGTGGCGTCCCAGCCAGACCAGGACTTCCCAAATAGCTACCAATTCGGCTTGCAGAACGCTACAGTAGTTGGGTAGTCGAACCGATAGGCTTAGATTCAGACACTCGGAGTAAATGCCAGCTGCCACGCCATTGTCATTCTTAGACCCATCTGTGTAGATATGTATCGTATCTGTTATCGGAAGAAAGTCTTCATTCCATTGTGTGTGTAATGGGATGAGACTTTTGAAGGACTTATTGAACATAAGTTTTGATGAGACATGGTCCGTCCTTGCAAGGATATCTTGATTATTTAAGGCTACAGTAAAATCCCTCAAATTTGGGTTTTACACGTCGAAAATCTTATGGGAGTGCAGGTCGTGGCTAGTGGAGATGGGTGACTTTTTTGATATTATGCTAGGCCACCATGGCTTTGTTGGTAATTGCAGGGCGGACGAGCTCGCCCGAAGGGGAGCTACCGATGTGTAAAAGCGGGTTAGTAGCAATATCGCTATACCAATCTCCCTGATAAAATCCAGAATAAAATCAGCTGCGGTCAGTGAATCGAACCTTAGTTGGATTAATAGCGTTACATATTACAATGCCAAGCTTTTCTCGCCTAAGCTGAATATCAGCCGAACTGCTCTGTCGCTGACCAAATACAAGATCAGCGGTGGTGGTCGGCTCCGTTACTGGACACTGCCTTATCGGCGGGTATGCCAGGTAGGAGGCTTCAGCTTCCTTTCAATAATTACTGTACCATAGGAGCTGTGGGGAAGAGGAAAGTATTTCTCATCTGCTCTGCGAATGCCCTGCTCTGGCACGGTTGAGGAAATCAACTCTTGATAAATGCTTTTATAACTATCTTGGGGAACTAGCAGAGGGGGAGGTGGGACAACTCCTTCGTTTCGTGAGTAGTTCTGGTTCTAATATGCTGTTTGGTTTCCTAGGCCGTAGGGTATCACAATAGAGACCTACGTTTTGAGGTCTAAGTGTGCTACCTAATCTAACCGAATTAGTTTTTCCTACAAGATTATCGAGTTTATCCTATAAGACTCTCGTCTGTTTCTCCTGTAGGAATATCGTCAGTTAAATTGATAATGAATGGGTTCCTTAAGATCGTGGATTGCAAGTCGCAGGTTTTCAGTCCAGCGATGTGTCCATAGTTGTACGAACATTTGGGAACCAGTCCATTTCCATTTTGATAATAGTTAGCGTGTTCCAGTATTAGGTAACAATTGAAAACAAATCCCTCATGAAGAAAACAAGTGGATGTACGAACAGTAACAATGCGAAAATTGTAATCGCCGCATTTGCCCGATAAAAAAAATGTGTATGTATACACAAATAAAATGAATACAATGGAATGATATCGCCAATTCGGACTCACATGTTTCGGACTATCCGTATATCGATAAAACGCTTCTTAATACAATATTCAATTGGGTTGTCGCCGCCGTCGTCTTTTACCGCTGGCCCCAAAAGCTATACGGATGGAAACCTGCTCTAATCGCTCTCTGATTAATTTGTTGTTGGTTTTTGACTTGCCGTTGTCTACTTGCTTTTTACACGACCTCATGTATCAAATATTTTCTTGATAGCGATAATTACCGCTAAATATATGAGCTATCATATGAAAATAAGGTGTGCAAGGTTGAAATTAGAAGGCGGTCATGCGTTGAGATTTGTTTTTTTTTTTATTTATTTATTTTATTTCAAATGAGAATGCAAGTACACGCAACTTAATGAAATTAGATTTTGTCATAAAATTTAATGTAGCCGTTTGGGTGGCATGCGTGTTGTTATTCGTGTATAGAAACCGTTTGATATACGACGGTAAGGTGAAAAGTTCTCGGCCTGACAATGAAAGACTGCGATTTTCAGTTAAAAAATTATACTGTTTTTCTACATAATCTCCCTTGATTTCAACACACTTGGTCCAGCGTTTATGTAACATCACTATTCCTTCCCGGAAGTGAGAGTCTGGAAGGCTGTGAAAATATTCATCTACGGCCCTCTCAACTTGCGGTTTGGGAACAGATGGAAGTCTAAGGCCCGTTTTCTCAATGTCTGATTAAAATTTAAACTCCAGTTAAACAGACATTGAACGTACCCATCTGTCAAATTTTACAGGAAAAACAACAACAAATTTTATATCGAGTTTAAATTTTAACTGGACATTGAGAAAACAGGCGTAATTAATTAACAGGATCCCTTACACATTCAAAACACGCTGGCCACGACCTTTCTAGCAGATGCGATCGACTTCGCTTTCTTTGGCGCTAAACCACCGGCTTCCACCCACTGCTTCGACTGCTATTTCGTTTCTGGCGTGTAGTGGTGGACCCAAGTCTCATCCATAGTGACAAATCACCGCACAAAATTGGTCGGATCCCGATTGAATCGGTGCAAAGATTGCTGCGAAAATCGTTTGCTTTTGATCGACATTCAGCAAATGCGGCACCCATCTTGCGCAGAGCTTTCACATCTCTAATTCTTTGTGCAAGATGTTTCCCACCCTTGCTTCCGATATCCCCACAGCCTAAGCAATATCACTCACTTTCATTCGCCTATCGTCCAACACGATATCATACACTTTTTCGATAGTTTCCGGTGGTTGCGGTTTTTGGCCGTCCTACACAGGGTCAGCAGCGGTCTCTTCTCCTTCAATATTCAGGCCAAGGATTCAATTGGGGTTAAGGCTCTAGATGTTAGTGAAGTGGTAGCTGAAGGGCAGTTAAAGATGTTGTTGACATCGTGGGGGTACCATTACAAACTGGACACGCATTTGGAACATCGCTATCAATCCCGGACAGGTAGGAATTTAGCCGGGAGCACCAACCAGAGTTGCGCCAGTGTGGTTTCTTGTTGGTCTGGGCAAACTCTCCTCAAACTCTCTCCAACTAAAGAACAGCTCCGCAATTTGAACCTCCTCCGTGTGTAAAGAAGCAATGGCTCCCTTGTAGGTTTCGCCGTTAAATGGTTTCCTTACATATCTTTGGACTTCTCGTTCGAGGTCCCTCGTTATAGAGTGGCGGTGTCTTGTCCATAAGATTACTGCTGGGGTGATCATAGCGGTAGCAGCCCATAAGATACTACTTCGCGAGGAGATAGTTGTGGTGTTTAATGGACGTCATGTTGGTTTCTTGGTGGAGGTGATTCTGAGAGGACATCAGATGATAGTCTTTCACAGCTCACAGCTCACGCATGTGTGGGATGTCATTACTAGTAGGAATTGAACAGTCGCCTGCATAGGACATTAGTGACATATGGGGCGATCACCTAAATTTGCCTGGTTTTAATATGGGGATCACAACAGTGAGACTATTTCATGCCCTTCGTCAATTAGGGTTATGGCTGATTACATTCTAATAACTTGCCAGCCCACATTGACGAAGGACATGAAATAATCTCACTAACATGTTGTTTCATCTACATAGCTAGAATATATCTTTAATTGTAATATTTAAAGGAAAAAAGTATGGGGGAGCCATTCTTCCCTTACCACCCCCTTTTTTCCAGATTTTTTCTGCCCATTGTTTGTATTGTTTATTTAATACGGGGGGGGGGGGGGGGGGGGGCGACGAGCGGCGGAAACTCCGCCCACGTCTCTCGAACTGGGCTGCAGCAAGCATAGGCCGCTGCTTAGCTCGTTGAGGGGTCTTTTTCTTCGCCAGATGGCACAGCCCAACTTTCACGGTCAACCTCAGGCTCCGTCCACACGGGCATCTTCGGATGTCCACCAATACGTCCATTACACACCCCTATGCACAGATTTGCCTCCCATTCAATTTATGCCAGTTTCAAATTAAAAACGCACGCTTCGATTCTTGTTTAAAAGACAGACTAGCAGTTGATGGAACATTCCTGTTTCGCAAAAATTATGAGAATTCTCTCCATTCGATTAGAGAGAAGTTTCACAAAACTCGAGAAATTTCAGCTTTAGGACCTACAAATCCCCCCGCATGGGTTCTAGGTTCTTACCACCTAAAGTGGAAATGAACTACTTAAAGCGGACATCCCGTAATTAAGGAATTTTAAAAAAATTTCTTAGATGCCATATTCTCCTAATATTCGCCAAACAGGAATGTTCCCAGTTGATCCTTGGTCCAATTAGGAATAGTGATTGGTCGTTGTAGAATTGTCCTGAAGCTACGACCAATAGGTAAAACTTTGAAATTTCTATGTAAACTTTTATAGGCTTGCTGAAATAGGTCAACAGTTCGATCCAAAGATACCCTTCCTAATATTCAAATGCACACAAAGTTTATCTCAAAACTCATCGTAATATATTTCAGGCATACGCAGCAGGATGTAACATTGTTATATTGGCGAGTACATTTGAACGTGTTCAAATTATTCCCGGTGCTGTTCACGGTTACATAAAAATCTCCGCACTCGATTGTAGCACAGATACAGGAAAAATTGCAGCCGCATATGATGATAAAATTTGCATTTTCGAACCGACACCATTGATTCACTCAGATTCACCATCAGCACATAATTTAGAATACAAGTGCGTAATATATCGTTTTGTGCCGCCCAACAAATAAAAACACGAATGGGATCCATTTAAAATGGCCACATTTATTTCAGATGGGTACAAACGGGAAGTCTGCAAACCACCTCCAACGTGACATCGTTGTCGTGGAATTTAGAAGGCACTCGACTGCTTACAGGAGGATCAACACTCCAGATGTGGAGAGAGAAGATTTCAGTTACAGATGACAATGAACCACCAGGTAAGTCCATAGACAGTCAATTGATCCAACATAAACTAAAAATCGAATTTCCTCGTAAAGTTGTTAAATTCGAGATTGGTGGTGATCGGGATCCCAGAACACCGACCAATGAGAAAGATGATGACATTGCATGGGAGTGCATTTGGTCATGTCAGACAGCAACACCAGTTCATCATATGACTTTCAGTCCGGATGGAACTCTATTTGCAACATCCGGCAAGAATGATCGTCTGGTCAAGATTTGGTACGAGAACAAACACGGTAATGTTGCAACGTTTCAGTGGAGTTTTAGCTGTCCGTGTAACGTTTTATTTTTCCCCTTGCAGTACTGTTTCCCACGAAAAGCGTCGATAGTACCCAGTATCGTTCGGGCACGTTCGACGAAGGCGAACTCAACTTTGGATTTGTGTACATCGCTCATCCGCGGGCAGTTACGCAAATCTCGTGGCGAAAGACAAGCAAATATATGCCAAAAGGATCCGTTTCCAACATGCTGGTCACGTCCTGTCTGGATAACATATGTCGTATATGGATTGAAACGGTTCTTCCCGATGACGGGCTGGTGAATATGAACCAATTCGATCCGTTGGCATCGCAGAATCCCAAGTTTCGTACGCACCGCCATAAGCATCGATTCATGCAGCGTTTAAAACACATGAAAACATGCTTTCATATTCGACGTCACGCGAAAAACGGAGCGATTGTGGGAACGGTGGCGCCAGGATTCGCCGGTCATGGAACGGACTCGAGTATTGGTCACTCGCCAATACCGTCGCTGCCTTCCACATACAGTGTACATGATTTCCATTCGTACGGATATCACGGCACGGGCGTTAGTCCGGGCGTTCATTTTCACTTGGCCGCATCAATCAATGCCGAAACAGACATACCGTTAGTTCCTTCGATGCAAACCACGGATGCCAGCAATCAGCCCAATTTCATCTTGCATTGGCTGAACAACAAGGAAATGAACTTTACGTTGCAGGCCGAAGCGATTCTCCAAGAACTGACCCGAAAGACAATAGAAAAGGAGGAACAGCACCAGCACGCAGCTAACGGGACGCATAGTAACTTGGATGAAACGGAAGAGCAACATAACGACGAGCAGCCGCAAAGAAAAAAAATCAATAAATCGCACAAGTCGTTCTCGCACGAGGAGAGCAACAGTGAGGAGCATTCAAGCAAACATTCCACATACGGTGGCGGCCACGGCGGCATGCCGAATGTAAACTCAATGTCCAACACGACTTCAACGAATTCCCTGGTCCCAGACAATCCGTCCGGTCACGTAACCGACTCACTTGATGTTAAGATCGACTGCTTGCTTCGCGATTGGCACCATAGCCCCGACCTACTGTTCGCCATTCATCCAATCGATGGCAGCTATCTTATTTGGATTATAGAGTGGCTCGACGACTACTATCCCGGTTCCTTTAGGCAGGCACAAGTCTCATTTTCCACTCGAATACCGTCAGCATTTCCCCTGGGCGATGCTATGTCAATGTCAACAACGGTTGCACTCTATAACACCGGATGCAGTCCGCTATTCTTTAGGGAAATGGTGAAGGGCGCCAAGAAACAGACTAACGGTCCTTCGTCGCAGGAGAATTCAGACTCACAAGTGCCATTGCCCAGTGTGGTGGAAGAACAAGACGACGAATCGGGCAACGCGCAACCGGGGACGCAAGAGGACGGAGAAAGTAATGCTGGAAGCGGAACAGAGAAAAAAGAAACAGCCGCTGATGCCACGCAAAAGACTAATCAAAATGCTGATGTTCTTTCGGCTCATCCGTCGCCATCCATTTCTATGGTGACAAAACATTCAAACGGTACTCTGAATTTGTGGCAATTAACATTCGCCGATAAGACTAAATTTACGCAAGTCCTGAGCATTGGACATGTCTGTCGAGCGTCCGGTCATCGTTTTAGGGTTAACGATATCACATGTCATCCTGTCTTACCCCTGCTCGTGACAACGTCGCATCATAATATTCCCGACAGCTCATCGAAAGCGGCCGAAAAGCAAAATGCCAATCGAGACATTTGTGGACCTACGGGTTTCTGTTCCGAATTGATTTTATGGCGGGTGGATTCCGTAGGGCCACTGTCTCACTCGGGCGGTGTAAGTGAATTGGCACGTATCAATTCGCCGGAAATATCGGCTTTCAGTAATGTTGCGTGGATTCCAACTCTACTGCCTAGCACCACGCTCGGCAGCTACAGTAACTCACCATCGGCTTGTTTCGTGGCTAGTGACGGTGAATGCCTGCGGGTATATCAGGCCGTTATCGATGCCAGAACACTGCTGGCCGAGGTGTCGTGTTCGGAACGCATTAGCAAACGAGCCTCATCGCTAGCCTCAATTTCAACATGTTCGTCCGACAATCCGATACACAAAACATCGTTGCACGATAAAATCAAAATTGTTTCACAACAGTCCACTGCACGACCGGGATGTATCGTGCAATTGGATGCCATCGAAGATGCTACCCATGATTGGCAAAACACTCAGTTCTTACACGTTTTCCAAGAGCAGTTGATAACCGGCGAGAAGAATGAGAATAAAGTGGGCACCGGTCTCACCGAGTCCATAGCGGCTCCGAATTTTATGGAGTCACATTTGGGTGCTATTGTTGACTTGCAACGGTCCGCGGAATTCGAAGAACCATTTTACATCGTAATCATTGAGAGGACGACGAAAGGCAGTACCATTCACATGTGGCGAATTGTGATTTCATCGAAATCGCAATCGCCCTATCTGTCCGAATCGGCAATGTACGTTCCGGACAGTAATCTGGTTCAAGATTTGGAAGAACCCGAGGCGTCTGCGCCACGTCAATCGGCATCCGGGCTGAATCTATTGGAACCGCACGAAATAGAGGTGGAGGCACCGCATGTATCGATTGTTACGAAGAAAGTGTGTACGCAAGAGCTGCCTCTCCCCGATGGAGTCGATGTTGTGCATGCATCGCCTGCAGCCGGTCATCTGAGTTCCTCGTCCATTTATCCAGCATGTTTCGCCCCGTACATTATTGTGACCGCATGCTCGGACTCGACAACCCGGTTCTGGAAGTGCAATATAAACTCTAGCCTGGATGCTAACTCTGAAGTGCAACTGTCTTATGATTGGTCGGAATGGAAGATGTTGAGCAAAAATCAGGAATCAGCTATCGAAATTTCGGGCCAGCCTTTGAATATAAGTGCCGCATATTCGGGACGAATAGCATGTGCATACAAGTACGGAAAATCATTTACAAGACCTCACAAGGGCGACCCGGATTCACGCTACGTAAATTTATGCGTTGCAATCTACGAATGCGAGAGCACGGGCGGAAGTGAATGGGTGCTGGAGGATACTATTCATATGAGAAATGTAAATCTGCCCCGTATTCAGATCGATCCCAATCTAGACTTGACCTACCTACACGACAATCGATTCTTGCAAAAGAAACAACGTCTGAATCAGGTCATTCAGACCTTCACACACGACGATAATCGCTCACCACGTAGTGGCGAAATCACACCAGAATATATGCCTAAATCTTCGGGATTACTGGCCGTTCCGAGCTTCAGTACTTTGCAATCGTTGCGCAAGAGCATAACCGAGAATGGGAACACTTGCCCGCTGACACAAAAGCATTTGGTCCAACTGGATTGGGTGTCGAAAGAGGACGGTTCGCACATCTTGACGGTGGCCGTGGGCAGTAAAATCCTACTTTACACTCCGGTGTCCAGCGATTTGGCACAGGCCAATATGAAGGCAATGAAGGAGAGTCAGACGGCCAATCGACCGATTCTGCGAAAGGCTAGCTCGCTGGCTCAGCCCCACTTCAACGACGAAATTCGATGGATGAAATTGCGACAAATCGATTTGCAGACGGCCGACGGATTGCCCCCGCTTCCGATGCAAATATCGTGGGTGCGTGACGGAATTTTGGTGGTGGGAATGGACTCGGAGATGCATGTGTACTCGCAATGGAAGCCACGCATCAGTCAAATTCACAACATTGAGGATATTCTGGATAACCGAAATCTGCGCGATGAAGATTTGCGCTCACTGCAAGAGTCCAGTAATCGTCGATTGGCCAATGTTGCATCAATGCCGCATCTGTCGCGAGTGAGTTCGGTGAACTTGCAAATTTTGAATTCGGAAAAGAAGAAGAAGTCGTCGGCTCAATTGTCGAGTAATTCGGGCAATGGACAGGAAGTTGTCGAACACGACTACATGACGGATTATGGTTTGTTCCAAGCGTCGCGTATCGCATGCCCCGTGTTGCCCCAGTATCATCCCAAGCAACTAATGGAGTTGCTCAATTCGGGCAAAATCCGATGGGTGAAAGCTATTTTGGCACATTTGGTACGCTGTATGAGTGGCACGTACAATTTGCAAGGCTCCACGGGTGATGAGGATAGCCTTAGTAAACAGCGAGCCTGGTCAAGGTCACGGACGTTATCTGTGAGCTATGTGGGAGCAACTGGAAGCCCGACCGAAAAACGCGGTTCAACATCTCAGGTATTGTGTTTTTTCTGATGTTTTGGATGCCTTGTCTGCAGGGTCGTTATAACTGTGAGTTCGCTTGTGTGTTTTTTGGAAACAGATTCCTGAAGAGCTGACATTAGACTATGCAGAGATCACATCGATTCCACCTCTTCCGTTGTGGGTGTTGTTATCTGCCGATAAAGAAGGAGCTGGTCAAGGAAACGCGCAAAAGGAAGAAGGAAGAGATGTAAGTGATAAACAAGTGATGCAGATTTTTTTTCTTATTGGCGAAAAATATTGCATCATGCCCTTTATGTCCTACATGTCCTTTGTGATCATTATGTCCTCTATGACTTCTATGTCCTCAATGACAGTTATGTACTTTGTGTTCCATTATGACCTTTATTTGTCCTTTATGTCCATAATATCCTTTACGTTGTTTATGACTTTTATAACCTTTACGTCTTTCGTAAACTCATTTATTTCCCTGTGGGACGATTCGAAGTGCATGCTAGAAACATTCACCATACAAAAAATGTATGCTATCGAAACGTCAACAAGACATAGTAATGCAAAGAATGTTCACGCGCCCATGCCCCTGGAGGGGTCAATGCAATTAACATTGTATTGTTTGACCTTGAGCGTGAAGATGGTGACGAGACTCCAAATTTAGTCTGATTTAGTCTGTCAAAACTGTAGTCATCTTTGAATAGGCAGGGTTACATACTTACCAAAATATGATTCATCTCCTTTCCAGGGATACGACGAACTCTTCGATGGCAATCCGGATGCGGATACATCATTGGACGAATACTTGGACAGCGACAGTGAACCGCGTCGTCATGATCGTCGTCAATCCGTTCCCGAACGACAGAGCATTGCTCACTTTGGTCCGCGTCAAGGTCAACTGTTATCACGTTTGCTGACACACACCCATCTACCCGGCCTATCCTCATTGGATCAAATGCACTTGCTGGCTCTAGCTGACACAGTGGCGACTTGTAACACGGACTTTTCCGAGCGATTTGCCATTGACGCAGCCAAGACTGCAATCGCAAAAGAAAACCTAAGCGGTGCATCAGAGACGGCTGATCATGTCTCCACGGATTCGCTGGATGATTGTGGGTTACGTTTCCTTTTGGCTATGAAACACTTTGGCTACCTGCTCCGCTGTCTGCCTCTAAACCAAAGAACAACTTTCCAGAAACAGGGTGTAGGCACCTCAAATATTGTCTGGGCTTTCCATTCGGAAAGTGAGGATGAGTTGCTGAATTTGATTCCGTCGTACAGTAAAGGTCAAATCAAATGGGCGACCCTAAAAGAATTGGGGGTGGGCTTATGGCTTCGAAGCAACACACTACTGAAACAGTGCATTGAAAAGTTGGCCAAGGCGGCATACCAAGCTAAGCAAGATCCACTTGACGCAGCTATTTACTATTTAGCTATGAAAAAGAAGAACATTGTGAAAGGTTTGTTCAAGTCCAAGCGCGATGAGAAGATGACGACGTTCTTTTCGAATAATTTTGATGAGCCGCGATGGCGAACGGCGGCATTGAAAAATGCATTCGTGCTGCTGGGCAAGCAACGTTTCGAGCATGCTGTCGCATTCTTTTTACTGGCCAGTTCACTTAAAGATGCCATTCAAGTGTGCCTAAACAATCTCGACGATTTCCAGCTGGCGCTCGTGCTAACAAGGCTCTACGAAGGCAGCGAGCACGATCTGACTCCGCCTACATACAAACAATTGCTTTATGAACACATTCTTGGCTGTGATATGGAAGGCGATAATCAGGATTTGAGTAAAGCTCACCCCGATCCATTCCTACGATCAATAGCTCTATGGCAATTGAAAAACTATTCGGGAAGTTTGAATACGCTTCTGGAAAATAACGTGGGACAAAATCACCCCGCCTATAATGACGAGGATGCTCTGTTGAAAGGCGACAGTGGCCACACGACAAATCCCAATGTGTTCAATTTTTACATTTACCTCCGAACACATCCGCTACTCATTCGTCAGCAACTTGCTACAACGGCTCAGGAGAAGAAGTCGGCACAAGTTGTACTGGCCGGCTTCAGTTATAATGGTGAAGTGGGCGGAACCGATGATAGTGACAAGCAGCTTCAGGTCGATGATGCTATCACGCCACTCGAAAGACAATTGTACTTTACCACTGCGCATGGTCATTTCAAGGCCGGCTGTCCTGCTCTAGCGCTAGAAGTATTAAGTAAATTACCCTCAAAAGTATTAGAGACGTATACCAATAATGAAGCCATAATGCCGAGCGAGCAGGACAAAAACACTCAAATCCATACGGGTATTCTTGACTGGGGCGCGGCGGAGGGCAAAACTGAGCAAACATCAAGCAGTTTCGACTGGGGCCAGCCTTTAACGTCGCAACCTGAAGCGTCGGATAGTTTCGATTGGGGAGCGCCAGTATCAAGTTCGGTACAGGAGGATGAATTCCGTATAGTTTGGGATGAAGAAGACAATAAGGATGATGAGGATGAGGACGACGACGAAGACGGAGGCTTGAGTTTTAAGACGAAAAATGATGATAAGAACGATACCAAAGATAACAAAGAAGAAGACGACAATTCGAAACGACCGCAAGAGAAGCTTGACATAATGGCACAGCAACTGAAATTTGTGGCCTGTTTGAAAATTCTTATGGAGGAGCTGTCCACACTGGCAACAGGATTTGAAGTGGACGGAGGTCAGCTCCGCTATCAACTCTATATCTGGCTGGAACGAGAGGTGATCGCATTGAAACAGTTGTGCAATTACAGTAGTAAGGAGTTTGACGCCATCGATGAGAGTGCCACGAACAACATCGAAATGAATCCCGTAAGAATAAGTTTCCACCGCTTATTTTGTTTAACAATCAAATGAATAATTTCACGCTAACGCTTTTAAGATTGAAAAGGAGTATGTTGTCAGGACCGAGAGGCCTACCTTGCACGAAATATTGCTCCAGGAGAATCAGGACTTTGAGGCGAAGGTGAAACGGGCGGCGAAACGGAAAAGGTGGCTTAAAGGTATGTGTGTGTGTTAGATTTTGTGTTTTGTTTATAAATCAGTAATGTTTGCATGTCTGCAGCCAATGAAACGCTGTTGCGAACTTTGTTGTCATATTGCTCGTTGCACGGTGCAAGCGGTGGCGGTCTGGCGTCGGTACGAATGGAGCTGGTACTACTGCTGCAAGAGTTGCAACAGGAGAAGACGCAGCAACAATTGGCCAGTCCGCTGCCTTTCCCAACAACTCTACCACTTTTGAGTGCTTGTGTTGCTGGCAACAAAACTGTGATTGCGGATCCAATACGATATTTACAGGTAACTACAGACTGGTCTAGTCTTGCTCTAACTAAGCTAAAACTAAATACACGAATCCGTATTTCAGTCTCAAACTCATGATATGCTGCAAACGATTATTGGATTCCGCACTACGCCCATGGGTATGAAAGAGAGCTCCAACGAAATCTACATCTTACGGGACTTGGCCATTGCAATGTCATCATGCATTTACCAATCGCTGTGCGACTCTGAGTCGTTTGTCGTGAATAATGCCATGGAATCGTGCGGCTATCAAAGCCCCGGAATTGAGAATTTGGCAAAATTGAATGCCTCATTTCAGTGTTCTCATCTAATGGTCAATGCCAATATTTATAATCGACGTCGAAAATATTCAATGGACGAACCGCCCACTGTTATAACACCGGCACAAAAGTGGCCCGGCGTTACAAACCTTCGGGCATTGCTTGCGCGTGAAAAAGACGAAGATACACCGCGATTGAATGTACTTTTGCTCGAATCGTTCGTCGGTACATTCATGGCACTTTTAGTGTATGCATTGGCAACGTGTGATTGTCATATTCTGTATCGGTTGGTGGGTCAGGATTTTACAAGTGCCACCTGGGCTCTATTGTTCGGTGGCGGGACTAAGAAACTGTTGCGAAAACCAACATTAGAGAATCACGTACAGCAAAGTATTCAGAGTGCGAATACATCACAAGACAATGGCGAACCGGCCGAGGGTGGAATGTGGAATACAATGACTTCCATTACAAAACAACGAGTTCGCTTGAATATGAAACTGTTGGGACAATTCGCCAGCCCGTCGAGTCCGACGCAAATGAAAGAGGACAAACCGACGTACAGAGAGCAATTTGTGCCGCCCGAAATGTCCATGGTGTCCTATTTTCTAATAAAGCCGAGCTACGGTGAGTATTGAAATGATTGTCCGGGAATTTATGTCGTGAATTCTCTTATCATGGATCATTGTGCGATAAATTTGTCGGATTTCAGGCGGACCGTGCGAAGAAGACTACGATAGCGAAAATTCGGAATATTCCGAGGTGGAAGACGAAGAGGAGGAGGATGTCTTCGCCGATCCTACGAGTACGGAGCAAAAGCCGAGCGCGTATGCCCGACGCAAAGACAATACCGAACATTCGAATCCATGCTCATATTCATGGACAATTTTGAGGGCGTCTATTGTGAAATTAATTCAGCACAAGCTACAAGAGTATATCAGCATAGCTGGAATTGAATTGCAAGGTAAATGACAGAGTCTAGTCCAAGCAGTGCATATAGTTCTAATCTGTTGAATTTGTACACTATTCCATAGAATTGCCTGTAGCTAGCCCCCTTACACATGGTATTCTTAGAATCTTATCGCAATGGCAGGAGGGATTGATGGAGGAATTGTATATGAAAGGACCAGCCCCATCGAATTATATACCAGGTAGAACAACATGATGGCATATGGAAATTGAAGCAAATGGTCATGTAAATTGGGCGGTTTTTCTTTCAGGCTGCTTTGCCGAATCCGATGCCAAGGGTCCGGCCATTCATAAATATCGATCGCTTCTCGAAAGGCACAACACACCATTCCTAAGTGGTTCGTCGGCTGGGCCAGCGCGACGCCTTTGGAATTATCTCGTTCGTCAGGAGCACGTACAGGATATCTACATACGTGCTGTGTTTGGAAAGAAACGTCAACAACCATCCGATTTGAATTCAAATACATCATCAGATCCGCATGGAACCGAAGATTTGTCGTTATTCGATAGTACGTATTAACAAATTTGTGGTCTTTTTTTTACTCGATAAGCTCAAGTCAGAGTTATATGAATCAAGTTTCACAAAACTCTGAGTTCAGGTCAAGGAAAGCAAAAAAAAACAAAAACGATCTGAGCTGCAAAAATAACAACCATAATAAATTAACCTAACCGTTTTTTTTCAATAGATGGCGAAAGTTCAACCGTTCATAGCAATCCCGATCCGATTCGTGTCATTCACAAGGAACAAGAAGCAATATCGGCATTCTGTATTAATAATGTTACACCGGGACTTATATCAATTGCAACGCCACGCGAAATTCAAGAAATGGACATATCGCTCCTATTAGAATCACCGCACTGGTACGAAGATGAGTGCGAATATGATATTTTGAATTTGTCAAAGGATTCCGACACTCTACCGACCAGCAGTTTTCTAGTCATTCAAACGTCTACAGACAAGTGAGTACCATACAACACAGTTGAAAAAAAACCGGGAGTGGCACTGAAATAAGTCAAAACCATTGTGCATGCATTCTACGTACTTTTGTATAGTACTTTTGTATAGCTCGCGGAGCGAGCATAGTTCGTTCCAAACCGAAATGTTGCGTCAATGCACTATATGCACTATGTCCGCATGACTCATTTCGTGGAGCCAAAAACGGGCTAGTTTTAAGGGAGCAGAGTCCTCACGAATCACACTTTGTTTTCACATTTCAGACAAATACTAAATCAAATTGCATCGAATGCTCAAAATTATAATTCAGCGGTGGCGCCACAATCCGGAGGAGGAGGAAGTCAATCAGGTCGTGGAACGTCCGTGGTAAGATTTTTTTTGTGAACTTAATTTACAGATGATTAAGATGCACACTCAAATTTATTTAACATTTTCTATAAAATGAATTCTTGTATTTCGTTTACTATCACCAACAAATTGGAATAACAATCATTGGAAATTTGTTCTTTTTCAATATCAAAACAAATTTATATAAGACATCGTCGGGTTTGTCGTCTAATCCATTTGTTTGGCCAATGCACTACTAACACAACTTTTTTTTACCACATCATGTAAAAAAATGGGTAATTATTTGCTTTAAACATTCACCGCTCCGATTGTCTTGACCTTGATATATGACGTTCTTGGGGTCATTCTGATCAAGAACATATCATCATCATCATATTCAGCTTATTCAACCATATTTCTAAGTTATGGTGCAGCCTCCCTTACATATGGACTCCTCATTGCTTTCCATGTCTGCCTATTTCCAGCTATTCTCATTCAAGCTGACCATTTTCTTTATGTCATATTCCCATCAGGCGTTTGGGCGTCTTCTTGGTCGTTTGATTCCTCTTTGGTACCACTGCGTTATTGTGGTCCATCATTCTTGCCAAGTGACCGGCCCATCGTCATTTCAAAGATTTCACTCTATATATTACATCTGTTACCTGGGTCCTTTCTCGTATTCACGATAGCCTCTTGCGATCTCTTCGGGTAATGCCCAGCATGCATCTTTCCATGGCTCTTTGGGCGACCTGGAGTTTTCTTGTTATCCCTGTTGTTAGTGCCCATGTTTCACTACTGTATGTCAAGACTGGTAGAATACATTGGTCGAAGGTTTTCTTTTTCAAGTTCGTCTTTATTTTAGACTTGAATATAATCGAGTTTTTTTCGAACGCACTGCACGCCATTTTGATTCGTCGATTGATTCCAGGTAGTAGTGGGTATTTGTGTATTAGTTGACCAAGTTATACATATTCTTCGACTATTTCCAGTGCGGTATTGTTCACTTTTGTATGCCTTTGAGTGCTTATAAAATATAATCGTTAAACATGATCTTGGTTTTAGGTTCATCTTTAAGCCTACTTTTCCGCTAGCCGCGTTGTGTTCACTCAGCTGTTCGTGCAATTCCTCTTGGCTCTTTTAACTATAACGACTATGTCATCTGCCAATCTTAAGTGGTTGAGGTGCTCACTATCGATGTTTAATCGTTTATTTTCCCAATGCAACTTTCGGAAGATGCCCTCTAGCATGTCATTGGAGAGCCTTGGTGATATAGTATTTCCCTGTCTTACCCCTTTTTGTGTGGGAAACTGTGGTGTGTCTTCCAGTACTTTGACCTTTGCTCTAGCATTTCGGTAGATTTTAGCAAGTATTTCCACATATGGTTTGTCTATGCCTTGTAATAACACAAGGCATAGACAAACCATATGCAATGCAATTACTCGTATTATTGCATCAGGAAATATTGAATCAAAGGCATTGTCAAAGTTTTTGAAGGCCAGTGCTAGGGGTCACTCATATTCTTTAGATCTACTTATGACTTCCCGTAATGTGTGGATATGGTTTATACGAGGGTTGTCTTTTAAGTTTTGCATATAGGGCTGAATTAAAACAATATATAGTTTTTAAAGACTTTATTGTTTTTCGAAGTATTTCCCACGAAGATTAATGCACTTTTGCATGCGCTCGAACCAACTCTGGAAGCAGCTATTCCACTCGTTTGTTGGTACAGTCAAAATTGCGTTTTTGAAGGCGTCAACTGCTTCTTCTGGTGACTGTAACCTTTGACCACGCAGTTTGTTCTTAATTTTCGTAAATGTAAAGAAATCGTTGGGGCTTAAGTAGGGACTGTACGGAGGATGGTCTAACAATTCAACGTTTTGTTGCTTTAAAAATTCAATTGTCTTTCGAGCTGTGTGCAAATTTGCATTACCTTGGTGGAGGATGATTCGTCGTTTGGGGTTGGTTTTTCGAAGCTCAGCGATGACTTCTGGCAAACAAATGGTTGTATACCAATCGGCAGTAATTCTTCTTTGATCTTGCAGAGGAATTGTTGCTACATGACCTGCTTTTGAGACACAGAGATTCTGTGACCACACTGGTTGCCGCATAGTTGGCTACTGACCTTCCGACTGCTTTGTATGTGACCAGTAGGGTCTCTTTATCCTTGCCGCAGGTGCTACCGGCCAAGGCTTTAAGGATTTTATTCCTTCCGCGCATCCTGTTACACACTGTTCAAGCATGGGGGGATGAATTGGCCATGCTGTCCAGGGTTACTCCTAGAATTTTAGGATGGTTCAAGGTCGGAATAAGTTGATTGCCAATTGAGATCCCAAGTTGCATCTTGACTTCCTTCGCCCAGGTGGTGAATAAGGTTGCCGACGATTTAGGCGCTGATACGATTAAATTCTTGTCCATGAAGAAGGAGTTAAGCTTTTCCAGGTAATCATTTAATCGTTCGCACATTTCCGTGATGTTGTTCCCTGTTGCCAGAATGGAGCGGTCGTCGGCATAGGAGATAATTTCGATTCCTTCAGGTGGAGTTGGAATTCCAGATAGGTAAAGGTTGAACAAGGAGGAAGACTAAACTCCTCCTTGTGGCACACCTTGTTTGATCTTCCTTAGCTTAGACTTCTTGCTCCTGAATTCAATGTAGGACTGCCTGCCCGCGAGATAGTTGGCAATCCATTTTGTAGTATGCGTTGGAAGAGATGCATTGTATAGGTCGGACAGCAGTGCTGAGTGGCTGACTGAGTCGAAGGCTTTCGCAAGGTCAAGTGCCACCAGAATTGTTCGGTGATATGGACGAGGTTGATTAAGGCCGCGAATTGTAATGTTATCCAGGGCCGTCGTCGTACTATGCATCCTTCTGAAATCGTGCTGGTGGTTTGCAAGCTGGATGTGGGCCGCAAGAACAGGGTGGATTAGACTGGACTCGCCGAGTGTCGCTTTTTTCCCAGGTTTCAGGATTGGGATTATTCTCCCTTTCTTCCAGAGTTCCGGAACGATCAGTGATGTGATGGATAGATTGAGTGTAGCCGTGAGGTATTCGATAGCTGGTGCGTCGAGGTGTTTAAGCATTGCCATTGAGATTCCATC
The DNA here is from genome assembly GCA_964017055.1 of Chloromyia formosa. NCBI lineage: Eukaryota > Metazoa > Arthropoda > Insecta > Diptera > Stratiomyidae > Chloromyia > Chloromyia formosa. Next base: position 43,753,151 of record OZ024818.1, on the reverse strand, counting down.
AGGTCCCAAGGCTTTCGAGTTGTTCGCTTTCCTGGTTGCTGCAGCCACTTTGTCCGTGGTGAAGACATGTTGTCTGCAGTTCGGTTATGAATCCTCCTGCGGATTATGCGCTTTTGTCTGTCTGGTGGAGAATGTTCAATAAACTGCCCGTTGAAGCGACTTGCACAGTGGGCAGGGATGGAGATTGAATTTTCTCCGAACTGTATGGCGACATTCCCTTTCTATTTCGGTGGATTAGAGAGGGCACGGACTGTCGAGTCGACCATAGTTTGCTTATACGTATACCTGTGGTCAGGTTGCATTCATTCAGATGCGTACTCCAGTTTGACCTCTTATGTTCGGCCACTAGTCTATGAATTTCACAGTTCAATTCGTGAATTCTGGGATCGTCTGGGTTAGTGCTCCTAATGTTGTCTCTCTCGTCTGCCAATCTGGCGGCTGAGGTAGGAAAGTTAGGCCGAATTTTCGGAATGCGTCCTGCAGGAATAAATTTCGCAGCCGCTTTGTTAAGGACTTTCCTGATGTTGGACTCGGCCTTACGTACGTCGGTGGGAGTTGGCAGGGCGAGGAATTTAGCACTAGTGTATTCGGTAAAGCTATTCCAGTCAGCCCTGTTGTGGTTGACAAAAGTGCGATGTTCGACAGATACGACATCTGTCGGTTTGTCAAGCCTTATCACGATTGGTAGGTGGTCCGATGATAGTGTAAGGACCGGCTCCTATTGTGTCTCGTTTATGAGGCTAGCACTGGCAATCGTGATGTCTGGAGAGCTGGAACAGGTACCGGCAATACGGGTGGGCGTATCATCATTCAGTTAGTGTACAGAAGTCTGAAGCATCAAGTTGTTCTGCAATGGCGATACCTCTGGTGTCGTTGTTAAGATGTGAGTGCCGAGTTCATGGTGAGCGTTGAAATCACCAAGTAGGAGACGGTGTTGACCAGTGAGGGAAGTGTTGATATTTACATGGTAACCTGAGGGACAACTGGATACCGGTGGAATATATATGTTGTTGTTGATTTTATGGCGATGGCTTGCACTTCCATGGTGATGTCGTTGTTGGTGACATCTATTTCCCTATATTGTACGCAATGGTGAATGATGAAGGCAAGTCCTCCTCCAGCGTTGGTCAACCTGTCTTTCCTTATGATGATGTAATTTGCATGAGCGTTGAGGGACGAATTGGGATGTAGTTTCGTCTCCTGGATGGCTCCAACTTGAATGCGATGTCTGTCCATGAATGAAGCGAGTTCGGCAATTTTGTTCTGCAGTCCGTTGCAGTTTAGTTGGGCGAGTGAGAGCGTATCGAAAATGGCGATCGGTGGTGCAGGCGTAAGGTTGTTTTGTTGGGGGAATCCTACTGGGTCTATTCGCAGGAGTCGTTGGGGTTGACTGAAAGCTCGTGTGGGTGCTCACTGTTCTAGGAAGGTGAGGCGTGTTTGACGAGCTCCCTGCTTGTGGATTTCGATTTCTGCACTGACTGGCAGTAAATTATGGATTCCAGTGCCTGTGATGCTTTAAACCGGAGCAGTTCCTCAGGTAACACCACTCGTCGCAGCAGTTGCATCTCACTGACGTCGTATTGGGATGCAGCTCTCTATTGCATACGCAGCAGATCCAAGGACCTGGATTGTTTCCAATGTCGGCGCGGAGAAGTTGTATATAGAGCAGTTCCACCGAGATGTGTTGCTCCGAATAAACACAAAAGACAAATACAGCATGTAGCACACATACACACATCCTTCTTGCATTGAAGGGGTTTGGCAGCTCTTGGCCGTTGTAAAAACGGGTCGCTCTGGTGCATAGAACCGGCTGCCGCAGGAACGATACTTCCAATTGTCATAATGATCGGTTCATTACTTTTTGAGTTAGACTTCCCGCAAATGTGAAAAAGGTAATTTTAAGAAAAACGCGTTTGGAAAACAGAATATAACCGAAATAATCCCTTGTGTTGATGCTTCTAGTACCTTCTATACCGTTATTTGAAAACAAAGATGCAAAAGTGGGGTTCCGCTACACGGCTACGTAAGTAGATAAAGCGATTACCTGAAGTAGTGCTCCGCCCTACCTGCTGTGCGCTCGAGCATGTAGACTATACTCGATGAACGCTCGGTTCTAAGCTGATAAAACCCAAACGAATGCGAATTTCGCTTTGAAATTTTGGCAGCGTATTCTTGGATAGTTAAGCTAATAATTTATGCAATAAAAGAAAATTGGATTTTTTGAACCTCCTAATGTGGTTTCCCCCCTTAAATGAGATAATGTCAACTCATCTCGAGGTCTTGGTCCAAAATTGGACTGTTACGCCAGTTATTATATTTATTATATATATAAATGATCAGGGTCACCTCCTAATTCGATTTAGCCATGTCTGTCTATTTGTCCGTTCGCACGACAACTTTCGATAGAATGAAGCTAGAGCCTTGAAATTTTGGTCAAATGTTGGCAGTATGATCTAGTTAGTTACTATTGAAAATGGGCATGATCAGGCCAAGAGAACCTGCCTCCCCTACATATGTAAAATAATTAAATGTATTTATAACTTCCGATTAAATAAACATGAAAAGCTCTAGCTTTGGTAGATTACTCGTGAGGGTAATCTTATACTCTCCTGGAAAAGTAAAATCAATCAGTTGAAAACTAACGGTAATTTTCTTACAAAGAATCCCGTACTACCCTACTTTACAGTTTTTTTTTGTCTATAACTCTTGAACTAATTGACGTAGATGCCTGATTTTTGGCATGTAACCCTGAAGTGAGAAGCTGCTTGAGTGTTAGTAAGTTGGGCATAATTAGATCAAAGGAACGCCTACCTCCCCTACAAATTTCAAAAAATTAAATATTCTTTTAATTACAATAACTTTCGACGGAATGACACTAGCGAGTGGAAAATTTGATAGAATGTTTGTAGTAAAATTTAGTTAGTCGTTATTGAAAATGGTTAAGTTCCGACCCAAGAAACCCCTACCTCGCCTACAAATAAAACTTCAAATAAGCGATAACTTTTGATAGAATGAAGCTACCGTCTTGAAATTTTGGTTAAATGTTGGAAGTGAGCTTGAGTAAGTTGGTATTAAAAATGGGCCAGATCCGTCCCAAGTAACCCATGCCTACAAGTACCCTACAAAAGAAACTGAAAATAAGCGGTAACTTAGGATAAAATAAAGCACTTGAAATTTTGGTCAAATGTTTGTAGCATAATCTTATTGGTTGGTGGCAATAATGGGCAAGATCCGACACAAGGAACCCCTACCTCCCCTACAAATGAAACTTCAAATAAGTAATGCTTTCGATAAAATGAAGCTAGTGACTTGAAATTGTTGGTCAAATGTTTGTACTGGGATCTAGTTGGTTGTTATGTATTAAAAATGCGCAAGATTCGACAAAAGAAACCTCTGCATCCCCTGGTTGGTTGGGTTGGTATAAGTGGTGGCTTAGGCATAACCTTACCATAGCCCAATTAGCCCAAGAAGCGCCGTTTTGAAGCCACAAACCTCGTGAAAATTTGTTGTTAGCTGATAGTCGGAAAATACAGGGGATGCTGCCTAGATCCAACCGGAGGAGTTAAGGAAGTAAAGCAACTCCCCAATCCTCACCCCGGACACATCCCCTAGGTTGTCAAGAAAGGCTTTGCCCAATGTACGATGTCTGGTCCTAGCAAGGCCTGGGCATTCGCATAGGAAGTGAGTGAGGGTTTCTTTCTCCTCTTCATTAGCGCAACTTCGGCAATGCGCGTTGTAGGGGATGCCGAGCTTGACTGCGTGATCCCCTATAGGCCAATACCCCGTGATGACTGCCGTGAGCCTGGCGACATCTCTGCGCGATTTGGTCATAAGCTCCGATGTTCTCTTTCTGTCACAGGAGGGCCATCTTTCTTGATACGGCGCAGGTGTGCAGATTCCGCCATTTGGAATCCGCAACCTTGAGGTAGTGGTTGGATATATTGCGCTTAACAGTCAACAGCGGAATGCAAACAGGCTCCGCTTGAGATCTGTCTAGGGCGGCGCCCCTTCTGGCCAGGTCGTCAGCCCTCTCATTACCCTCTATGTTCCTGTGACCAGGAACCCAGAGCAGGGTAATATTGAGCCGTCTGCCAAGGCAAGCTAACTTCGCGCCACATCGCTCGACAAGCTTGGAGGATGCACTTACCGAGCTCAGTGCCTTGATAGCGGCCTGGCTGCCCGAGCAAATGGCGATGCTGTGGTTATCTGGTATGTCTCTGAGAGTGTGACAAGCTTTCATGATTGCGAGGGTTTCCGCCTGAAAGATGCTGGCATGATCTGGGAGGCGGTAACACTCCGAAATATTTAGTGCATCAGAAAATATCCCTGCACCGACGCCGCAGTCCATTTTGGACCCGTCGGTGAAAATCGTGATGTCAAAGTCCTTCACCACCTCGCCTTCTCCCCATTCAGATCTGGCTGGGAATTTGGCAGAGAAGTTTCTCCCAAACCTTAGTTTGGGCACGGTGAAGTCGGTATTCACCTTGGCCACATCCTGTGGCAACTGGTTTAGAATGTACGTACGGTTTAGCAGTCCAGCCTCCCGACTCTTTGAGCTGGCACTGGCACAATTTTGAACCAAGGCATCATTTTCATTTACTAGATCGTGACGGTTTGTTTTGTGCAGACGTGTGTGATGAGCAACACACTCAATCGAGTTCTTATTTAACAGCTGAGTGAACTCATAGTCCGACGCGTTAACCGTTTTTTTTATAGAAGACTATCCGCCACTTCTGCGAGCATTTGCGCTTACCTTCTAAATGAAACATTTGCGCTTGCCTTCTAAATCACACCATCGGTAAGATGGTGCTCAGAGAATCAAATGTCGAAAACTCAAGGCAGATAGAACCTTCCTTCTTCAACTATGTCTGGTTTTCTAAAGTTCCTACTTTACGTTGATGGAACAGGACTAAGACTGCCTTTTCTAGTTAAATCGGATACTTCACCTACCTACCTGTAATTTTTTTATTGAACACTCTGTAGCTATAGACACTTTATTAAACTTATAATATTTATAAAAAAAAATCGAAATTCAACTTCATACTTTTTTATTCTAAAGAGCACTTTGACTAGATTTTTTTTTTTGCGTGTAAATAATTTGTAATTTGTTCAATATTATGCTGCGCGTGACAAAAAAAAATAATACCTCTCCACGATGAACAAACACAGATAAAAGGAGCGAATTTCCCAGGGTGTCAAGACGCACGGTTCTGTAAGATGATTATAGAACGCTCGAAGCATTTACTTAAACCGGTATATACAAATAAAATGAATACGTTATTTTAATCAATCATTCTTATTATCTAATTTCATCAGTTTAAAATGTCCAAATAAGTTTATGGTAATGAAAGTATATTTTTATAGAATATTGAAATTTAACGAAAAAGAAAAGAAAACAAACAACATAAATGTATCCATTAAATTTTGTATAGTTGACATGAGTTGTATGTCCTTTAGGAACAGTTGGATGTTTTTTTATTCTTGTTTTCTTTTGAATGGAAATGGTTATACACATTGATTTAGTTCGCCCTTCTAGTCATAAAAAACATTTTACCTGATATTGGCGTGTTCAGTTCAGATTTTAGTCTCTCCGCAACTAATCTTCATTTTTTTATCGTGTAGAAAATTAGCTTTTTGGGTTCAATTAATGCAACTTATGCGTAATGAACTTTCATTGAATGCCTGACAATAGTTGACTTGCCATCGAATGAATGTTCATTCCATATTTTCATATTTCGCTTCCTGTTTTCAATATACTCGTATCTAGCACTTGGATTTTAGTTATTATACCCCCCGAATCGTATATAATATTTAAAAATCAACTGAAATCAATTGTGTGTATTGCAAATTTTCCACTTTCCAAGGTTCTTAAGCATAAAATGGATAATGTAAAGCGAATGTGTGCCCATCCTCTAATGCCAGTTTATATAACGGGAGGTCAAGATGGATCCGTTCAATTGTGGGAGTGGGGTCATCAACAAGTCGTTTGTACACCCCGACCGCCCGGCACATTTGCGAAAGTGACAAGATGTCGCTTTTCACAGCACGGCAATAAATTCGGAATTGCAGATGGCGATGGAATCTTGAGTTTGTGGCAAGCTGGCATTGCGTCGCAAAGCAATAGATCATTTTTCGTAAGTACTACAAGTCTAGTTGAATAGATACGTGGTAATTAAAAAAAATGGTTCTCATTTGTCTCAGAATTACCAATGTCATAACAAGGGAATTGCTGATTTCGTCTTCCTGGGCTCATGCAGTCTTGTCGCAACCGGTAAGATAAACATGTCATCATCAAACCGATTGAGTTTTCAACTGAATTTTCTTACAGCCGGCCACAGTTCAGAAAATAAAAACGTAGGCATCTGGGACACCCTATTGCCACAAAAACAGTCTTTGGTAGCCTGTAAGTATTCAAACAAAAGTGTTTTTAATCCTAAAATTGCTTCTCACCTGTATTGATTGCTCTTTAGCGTTCACTTGTCACGATCAGGGAGCGTCTAGTCTCATCTACGCCCCACAGCATCAAGTCTTAATATCGGCCGGAAAGAAAGGAGATGTTTGCATATTTGACGTTAGACAACGGACATTGCGGCAACGATTGCAGGTACCATGACGACCATAAACCGATGATTAAATTGATCTTATTTTTCCATTTCAACACAACTCTTTGGTTTAATTAACAGGCACATGAAAGTTCCGTTAAATGTTTGGCAATAGATCCACATGAAGAGATCTTTGTAACAGGCTCAGCTGACGGTGATATTAAGGTAAGTGTGCCATTTACTATGATATTATTCGTATTCTGGTCGACGAAACTCTTTCATTCATTTTCTGAGTTGTCTTGCCAATTCCTGATTCCATTTCCTGATTTATGTTACCATTTTCTGACTTCTGTTGTCATTTCGTGATTCCTGTTCTCATTTTCGAATTTTCCATTTCCTGATTTCAAAAAGCTAAAGAACAAGCCTAACATTCAAGAACGGTCGAACAAGGCTACCAGTGCAGGAGGAAGGCGAAGGCCATAGGTATGAAGTGGGCCTGTAGCCGAAAATGGTGTAAGTGTGAGTTCCAAGGCCGCGACTTATGTTTGCGAATGTGAAAAAAAAATCCCCATTACGGAGCACTATTCGTGTGTATTTTATATGGAAGTACAGTCGTACAACTGCAGCCTGCATTCGCAGATCCCCTAAACTTTAAAATACATACGAATAGTGCTCCGTTATGGTAGTTTTTTTTTCACAGTCGCAAACGCAAGTCACTCAGTCGCGGTCTCGGAACTCACCTTTTACTGGTTATACGAGGTCTGATAAAAAAATAACGGAACTTTCTTAATTACATGTCGATAGATCGTCAAAACAATGGGCGGTTGACAGCACTACAATCGTCATAACCTTCCGCGTAACTGACTGTTTACTGTTTGTCTATATCTCTATCTATAGTTTCCGAGTTATTGATATTTGAGTGCGGCGTGCTTCAGTTTTTGTGGCGATTGTGGATAGTGGGGGTTACCACATAAGAACATTATCACTGTCCCATTGGTGAGCTTGCCTAGAGGCTCCGGCTTTCTCAAAATGATTGCTACAGAATCTGTGAGGACGCGGACGAGGAAGAGAGCATTCTTCATTCTCATTTGTCATTTGAGATTTATTAGCTCCTTATTTTACCATGACTCGAAGAACCTTAAGAGTGTGAGCGTGATACAGCTCAATAATTTCTTTGTCAGTTTACGCTTGTTTGAGACTTTGGTTAAGGTGTAGTGAACTCGGGCGTGCCATAACGGACCCATACGTGGTCTATGTGTGCTGTGACGCATCATGGCAGAGACTTTTTGTTGTTGCTATTTCCTGATTGCTCTGTCCCATTTCCTGATTGCTGGCCCCATTTTCTGATTTCTGTTCCCATTTTCTGATTCACCTGATCCCATTTCCTGATTTTTGGTTCCCATTTTCTGAATCTTGTTCCCATTTCCTGATTCATATAACCATTTCCTGATTCTATTGCTGACGTTTCCTGATTTGTGTTCCCATTTCCTGATTCGCCCGTTCCCATTTCTATTGAGAAAATTGGAAATGTTCCCATTTCCTGATTTTTCCTTCCATTTCGTGACTCCTGATCCCATTTCCTGATTCCTGTTCCCATTTCCTGATTTTTCCTCCCATTTCCTGATTTCTGTTTCCATTTCCCGATTTTTGTTCCCATTTGCTGATTTCTGTTCCTATTTCCTGATTTTTGTTCCCATTTCCTGATCTCTGTTTCCATTTTCAAATTCTATTACTGACATTTCCTGATGTTTGTCCCCATTTCCTGATTCTCATGTTCTCATTTCCTGATTCTCCCGTTCCCATTTCTATTGAAAAAAATTGAGAATGGCAACAGGATTGTTGTTGTTGTAACACCGCGTCTGGTGTTGAACGGGTTTGGCAGCTCTTGGCCGTTGCTGATGCAACGGGTCGTTCCAGTGCGTAAAGCCGGCTGCCGCAGAAACGGGCAACAGAATTCATCCTGTTCCCATTTTGTGATTTTCGTTTCCATTTCCTGACTTATGTTTCCATTTCCTGATTTCTGTTCCCATTTTCAGATTTTATTGCTGACATTTCCTGATTTCTGTTCTCATTTCTTAATCCTCATGTTCCCAAATCCTGATTCTCCCGTTTACATTTCTATGAGGAAAATTGGAAATGGCGCTGGATTCATCCTATTGCCATTTCCAATTTTTTGAATTATGACAATATCTTAAATCTTGCTTATTTTGTTCTTTCTCTACGAAGATATGGAGTCTAACAAACAGCTATCGGCCCATTCATTCATACATCGGCGAGCATGCTCGTAGCAGCTTTTTCAAGCACATCGGGCAAGGTGTAAGTCAACTGCATATCGATTCACATGGACGATTGTTCTCGTGCGGTTCGGATGGCTCAATGAAAGTTAGACAGCTTTCCGATATGATAGTGCAAACACTTTAAACTATAGAAAACTATTAGAAAAATTGAGAGGGAGGGAGTGCTAGCGAACGCCGTTAAAACACAATAATAATTATTAAAAAGAAAACATGGAAACAAAGTTGCAATACACTTAAGAAAACTTGTCAACTTTTTTTGTTGTATTATAGAACACATTTATTTATGTATGCTATTTTTAAAATAATGGAAAAAAAAGAACAAGAAAGTAATAAAAAAACACAAACCTAAGAACATTAAAAATAAAACCACAGGCCGAGCATTAATTTCAAGTTATATATACAAATAAACACATAAAATACACATTTAGGTGGAAAATAATTTTGTTTCTTAGGTTTACTACGGGAGTCATTGATTGAAACTTAAAAGTAATTTCCCTCGTTTTTTTAATCATATTTATCTATCCCCACATAAACTTGAATAGAATCTGACAATACATGTAAAGGTTTCTCTATTCTCTAAATTGTATGTATTATTTTCAATTTATAATTGATTATATAGATATTGTTAATTAACTTGACAATGCTCTTAAAATACATAAAAATAAAAAATAAACAAATAAACAAATATATAAAATGTAATTTGAAATATTATTTTGTAAAATAATGTTACTTGTAAATCTGGTTCATTATGTATTTATGTGTCGCGTATAAAGTTTAGAGTTATATAAAGACAATTAAAAACAAACAACTATAAATGAAAGGAAGGAACGTGTTAACCCTTATAATCAATCTACAAAGAGCCTGCATAGTTATTATAAATATATACACACACAAATATATATTTGCAAAGCAAAGATATGAAATGAAATCAATCGAAATAAAGTATGTTTATCGATCTGCGCAAGAAAGATTTAAGACTAAAAACAAAAACTATACAATAGTCGAAGAGAAATATAACTAACAAAAAATACAAATACATCCTCATAGTAAAGAGAGAAATTTATTGTGCAACGCCATAGCTGGCAAGAGATCTTATGTTAAATTATAAAGCAAAAAATAAAAATTAATTGAAATCGATGTTTTACGCAAGATAATTATAAGGAAAATAGTTGAAAATAATGCGACGGAGAAACTATTTCGAAATGAGTCGTGTATACTCGTTTTATCCAATCTCCTTCTACATATAATTCTCGTTTTGTCACGTTTTTATTATGTGTATCTACCGTTAACATTTTCGCGTTTTCAATCAAATTACGAAATGAAAAAAAATTATGCGATTGTGGCTTAAAAAAACAACAACAAAACACTATTAACCGTATTAAATATACAAAAAATAATATTCATTAAAATGATGATGAGAGGAAATTTACTAGTTGCTATTTATGCATCCATTATAACGAAATTGAAAAAAAAAATCTGTGTCACTTGTTAGTATTCTTCGTCTTTGATTTATTTTTTTCTCTCAAATCCTACTATAAAACACCTTATTACGTTTTTTTGTCACACACTGCAAAGTGTATTCTGTAATCGTTATTTTTATGTTATTATTAAATTTACAAAAATATATTGAAAACAATAATGTCGAGTTTCATTTGTTTCTACTTTTAATTGTCTTCCAGTGTTTTCCCTGTAGGGTAGGGGTCTTAATGGATGTGAATCATCAGCGACTTTTATGTATATGCTAAGCAAGCATCAACTTAGTTTTGTGTTAGGATTGATTCATCGGTTACGATTGTTTCTAATTTAGAGAACTCTTCTTTGAAATCAAGCAATCCTTTATTTAATGAGAAAATCAGGGCCGGTCAGAGGCTAGGGCGAAACAGGCGGTTGTTGTTGTAGCGATGTTTCCAATACTTGTGTGTGTGTATGTTATACATTAAAAAACAATTTCTTTTCAAGGCCAAGGTACAGTTTGGTAGGGTCCTCCCAAAGCGCTCTGTGTGTTAGTGGCGTGGGTATAGTTGGACAGCTGAATATGTGGTGAACGTCATGGGGGGTGTCGTCACACGCTGGTCAGGTCTTTTGAACCAATGGGTCAATACGAGAGAAGTACGTATCTAGTCGCATGTATCATACAGACCTAAGTTGAGCGAGTACAGATCTGTTGCATGTGATAGGTTTACTTCATTCGATGATATGGTTAGTGGTCACGCTTAGAGTATGTAATGGACGGTTTGGTGGGCATCCGAAGATGCCACTAACGTGAAAGTACAATCCTGGCAAACATTAAGGTACCCAGGGCTCCTTTGCGCTTCGTCCGGTCACGAAGATGCTCCAAATGACGATCATTCAAAGCATTTATGGAGGCCCTAGGTACGTGGCTAAACCACAAAAGACAAACACAACACCAGGATTGCCTTGTTGAACTGACTCTAAAAAGAAAAACTACTCTATAGGAAGGGTGGGGTGGTACAGAGGAAAGCACAGCTACTTGAAGGGAAAATACGTGAAGTAAAGATGACTTAGAGCAAGTAGCCTTAATGTGCTTGTGGGGATACAAATCGGTGGAAGGACTAAAAAGGAACCCGAGGATGTCCTTCTTAGTCAAGAAATGGGCCCCACGTTGGGCGCCAAGTCTCTAATGGACGGTTTGATGGGCATCCGAAAATTCCCGTAGGGGCCTAAGGTAGCATAATGACCGTGAAGGTCGAACCGTGCCATCTGGCGAAGAAAAAGGCCCCTCAACGAGCTAAGCAACGGCTTGCTGTAGCTCGGTTCAGGAGACGTGGGCGGGGTTTTCGCCGCTCGTTGCCCCTGTCCTTTATGTATTAACAAAAATTCATAGGCCTGGGCAAGACAATACAAACATGGGAGGCAAAAAGGGGGAATGATAAAAAATAGGGCGATAAGGTTGGAATGGTTGGCGGATCGCATCGGGGTCCAGGCGTAATGGGACCCTCAGCCTCTGGTTTCGTACCACCGACAGATCCTTACTCGTCAGGTGCTGCCATAGATCTGCCAGTAGAAGCAGCACAACCAGACCAGAACATTCATTATAAGTAATAGATTCGGTTTTAAATTCTCGATTGAATTCTGATCTTTTTCTAGAGCATCGAAATAAGCAATGGCGAAAGTGGCCATCCGAAATAATCCGTATGGATACTTACGTTTTGAACCGAAAGTGTCCATCGGAAAATAAACGAAATAAGCCATGCATGGACATTATCGCTTTCAAATCGAAATAAGGCATGCAAAAAAAAAAACGAAAATAGCCATGCAGTGTCTAGAGCGACCGAATCGATAGTTCTCGTTTGTGCGATACTGAGGGTTGTGATGCCTTAAGTGCGGAGCCCACACAGAGCGAGCGAAGCGATTGTTTATGTTGGTGAGATACTGATTGTTATGATCCCTTAAGCGCGGAGCGAGCGGAGCCTACGTAAGGGACTGTTAATTCACAATCGGAGTTCACACAAGAGACTGTTGCACCCAGAGCATGTCCTTGTTATTGTTTTTATCGTACATGAATAGATTCGTTTTGGAACGAGCTGTGCTAGCTCCGCCCCAAGGGAGTTGCGACGCCCCGTACATAGCCCTAGATCGCTCGTTTCACTCCTTCTACACGTACCTGTAACTCAGCCGCAAAATAATGCTGAGAGGTGACACAGATGTAGAATAGAATTGAACAGGTGGCAGAATTCCGCCAAGGAAATTAGCTAATTGTCTTCTGCATTAGCGCAGCTAATGAATGTTCAGAACTCTGTTCCTTGCGACCAGTTTAATTGTTTCATTTGAATGTGCAAACGTAAACATCTAGCTGTCAAAATCTCAGCAGTCCGTATCAGCTGTTTGGAATTATTGCCCGATAAATTCTTAACCGGAAGATTTAACTGGGCATTGAGAAAACGGCCCTAATATTACGTTTACACTATCCCCAGATTACTTCATCTGCGCCAGCTGAGATAATCTGCGACTGTCAAATACATACATTTTTGAACTCACCACACCCAGATTACGCTGCAGATGAAGTAATCTGGGGATAGTGTAAACGTAATATAAACGTAATATAATCAGGGTGTGGTGAGTTTAAAATTGTATGTATATGACAGTTGCAGATGAAGTCAGCCGGCGCAGATGAAGTAATCTGAGGATAGTGTAAACGTAATTTAACACTGGCTACGTTTATGCCGTGGAACTATGTTTCAGTATTAACTAATTACATCAAACTCACCACGATGTAAACATGTCGGATTAGTTGATTGGACTAGCTCTTAGCTCTACTTGCGATACGGTATTGGACTAAATAATTTGGATTAGGTTTGTGTTTTCGTTGTTGGCGCTTGTTTTTGTCGATGTTTATGTTGTGTTGGAGTCGGTGGTATAAAAGCGCTTTCTACAAGAAGCCACTGGGCTGTTATATTTCTAAAATTCTCTTTAAATCCAGATGATAAGTCAACATCTGACATTTGCCATATTTAGTACCGGTCGGTATAAACACTCCACCAACTAGAACTAAATCTAATATGATCTAGTTAATACTCCTTTTAGTTCCACGGTATAAATGGGGCCACTATCTCCAGATTACTTCATCTGCAGCGTAATCTGGGTGTGGTGAGTTCAAAATTGTATGCATTTGACAGTCGCAGATTATCTCAGCTGGCGCAGATGAAGTAATCTGCGGATAGTGTAAACGTAATATAAACGTAATATTACGTTTACGCTATCCCCAGATTACTTCATCTGCGCCGGCTGAGATAATCTGCGACTGTCAAATACATACAATTTTGAACTCACCACACCCAGATTACGCAGCAGATGAAGTAATCTGGGGATAGTGTAAACGTAATATAATATTAGCTTTCCGGATAGTAGCTACTACTTCGTCAGAAGGGAGTTGGTACGTTTAAGCGATGGTTTCATTACGGATTTTGATAAGAATTTTACGCTTAGATTTGTCAGCTGACGGGTGTTCGACAAATTGTCTATTAAAGAGACAAGTGCATTGTGTAGGGTCATTAATCAGGTTGTTGCCAAATTGGATAGCAACATTCCCTCGTTGGTCAATCCCACTGACCAACTGACTAGTGAGGGCCCTGACAATTGACAAATTGATTTCAAATTATAGCTGTTAACTATTTCATTTGGCTCTTCTATGCTCGGTGACTTGACTATAAATTTCGGCGTTGAGTCCTTAATTCTAGGATCATCTGGGTTGGTGTTGCGAATTCTGTCCCTTTCGTCTGCCAATACTGCAGCTGATGTTGGAAAATTGGGTCGAACTACCGGTATAAATTTGGCTGCTGCTTTCACCACAACTCGTCTAAAATTCGTTTCAGCCACGCGAACATCAGATGGTGTTAGTAGGGCAGTTGAGGCTGCGTTAGTGTGATTCCAAAAGCTGACCTGGAGCGCTGACTCTGAAAGGGCGCCGAAGAGTGCGTGACGAAGAAAGCCGTATTCGAGGCTGATTCTTTCAATATACCTATTGAACATCGGCCGATCGATTGGGCGACGGATCGCTCTCTGTATGTGGGGTATTAGAAATGGATCAAACGGCACCTCTGCTCTACATAACATTCGAGTTATTAGAAACTAGACGTACGACACCGGTGGTACATGAAGTAAATGTAGTGAGAATCAGTAGAACGGTACTGGTTTTGTGATTACACAAAAAAATTAAATTCGATTTATGGAGTATGAAGTCGAGAAGGTTGGATTTTGGTAGCAGTTGAGATAAATTGAGAGCGTCAAACGAGTGGTGAACGATTTTCGTGGGATGAAGACTAACTGAGTTACACTTTCCTTAACAAAAACGTGATAAATTATGTAACGGACAAATTTTCAAGATGACCCCCAGCGATAAGACATATCCATGCAAAAAAAATTAAATCTAAAGAGAGAAATAGCATCGAAAAAGTGTGAAAAAATAAGGTTCCAGTGCACAGTAAATCGATCTATGTTAGTGTTTTAATATATATTTTGTAATGTTTTAGTGGCAAATAACGGTGATTTGCGTGGTCTCCATAGCCGCGTCTAGCAACTCTGCATGCAATTTGGAGCAATATAGTATTCATCCAGTACTCGTTCAAGTCAAAAGGGGGATCACGAATCACAATCCCAATGCAGGGTCAAAAAAAAACAGCCAAACATTGTATCAACAAAAGGCCTTGCATATTCAGAATCTTAAACTTAAACTTTTTTATCACATTTTTTTTGTTACAAAATCATTTCTATTCGTGCTATTTAGCAACAATACCGAGGCATAAAATAGACACTCAACAAACAACTCGATTATATCTTTTGTATATCTTTTTAATTATTGTATTTGATTTACATGTCCAATATTTCTTTAACTACATACTTTGAAACTAAATTTTACATGTTTATCAAAACACACAGCATGCAATTTCAATTCCAATAACAACAGCTTATGTGATTTAAACTCATATCTCGAATCAATCGCATCTCTTGCAATTTTCATCGCATAGATGCATCTGAAACCTTCCTCCGACACGCAAATATATTCTAACTACGAGCGTAAGCCCATCTGAATGGTATAAAATGCAAGAATGTCGATTCTGTGCTATGGAGTCTTAAAATGAAATTCATTCGATCAGTATTCATCGTTATTATGGCTGCCGCTATGGCAGTCATGTTCGCCGCCAATCAGGTGAATGCTCAGGTTGATCCGGTACGTTAAAACAGAATCGTATACATATTTGGACTTGACGGTAAAATGTTTCCATTCTTAATATTTATTTGTATTCGTAGAATTTAGCATTGAATGCTGGCGCCTCAGTTCCACCACCACCGCCGCCGCCATCAAGTCCGCCAGTTTTACCAGTAAAGCTCAAAAATTGATTAGGGGAAATCTTTCGACTCGCATTTAGTCTACACTGAAAACGATTAAAGTTCATAAATAAAGAATTATTAGCAGCATCAAAACCTCCTGCTTTTTTATTTGTCACCATGCCTTCACTTGCCACTTTTGTAATGGACGGTTTGGTGGGCATCCAAAGATGCCCGTGGAGACTGAGCCTAAGGTAGCATAGTGACCGTGAAGGTCGGGCCGTGCCATCTGATGAAAAAAAAGACCCCTCAACGAGCTAAGCAGCTCCTACCAAGTCTCGTGACTAGTCCTGCAGCATAGCTTGCGGCTAGTCTCGTGATTGTTCTAACGCCAGGTATCGTTGCTGGTCTCGCAAACCTAAGACTTGTCGACGTTGTTCGCGATAAATATAATTTCAGCTTAAAAATTATACATTATTGGAAAAGCAATACATTGAAGTAACCGGTAAGTACCGTTATAAAGTATCGAAAAAAATCTTTAGAAATGCGTTGCCTCTTATAGTGTTACCTTTGGGGTTTAGCTTGTTGATTAACCTTGCCATCTCGTCGTCCATTCTTAAGTACTGGAAGAAAGGAAGGGTAATCCCTATTCCAAAACCTGTAACGAAACTAACACTAGACGAATCTTCGTCCCCTGTAGTGAAGACACTGAACTGGAAGCACCTTATTATCACGACGCATATTCATCTAACCTAGAGTGGCGAGACTTATTTGTGTGCGTAAGATTATCTGCATCCTGCTCTAAATATAAATTTGTTGTGAGCCCCAACTCTTTGTATATCTGCTCTGTGACTTTCCAATCCAAGCATTCCACCAGTGCGATTTCCTCCTCCCTTTATGTCTGGTAACTGGGCATGATTTTGTGGCAGAATTACCACTCTCTTTGTTCATGCTGTTATAATCATTTTTTTTTTCAACTATTATCTATATCTATAAAAGTGAATGTGTGTATGTATGATCGCTTATACCGCCTAAACCGCTGCACAGAATGAAAATTTGTACAACGATTCATTATGTCACTGCGCAGGCTATAGGCTTGGTCCGAGTTGCAAATTCTTAGTAACTGTGTTGTGAAAAAGAAAATACTTAATCACACGGCAAGAAACAGACACAAGGCTTACAAAGTCAATAGTCAAACTTCGAATATACGTTGACAATCGGTTTTTTTTTTTGAATTATATTTTGTGGTCAGGGAAATTTGTCGTTCTCAAACCGTGAGTATATCATTAGCGATTATAATTTGTACGCCGTTCATCAACTGTAAGTACCGATTAATCCAAATGTAAATGCACTGTTAACATACTGTTAATACACTAGCATTCAAAATTGTCACAATCGTGAGCATAGCGAACCCTAGAACCCTAGCTAGTACTGTATATGAATAGAGTCGGCCCATCGCTTTAGATGGTGAAGTTGGGTTAGAACACTCCTTGTTAGTTTTCTTTCGTGTGGCTCTTTTCCTCTTTGAGCCAATAACGTCAGACTTACCAGTGCCATAATCTGTCTCAATCACTATTTGGAATGTGGATTCGTTCACTTTTCTGCTTTGTTGGACATTATCTGACTAATAGTAGATAAGCTCCAAACTACAAATATAAACTTGCACAACTATAGCACAAACAGCACTTGAGCCACGAGTTTAAAGCGAATCGATTAACTGTTTGAAAATCAAGGAAAAGAAACTGTACTGCCATACACCGCTATCGAGAAACTAGAACGTCGGACCACGTCTACTCGCAGGAAAGGTTGGGATGGTATGTTTTTTACCGATGGAGACACAGGATAAACAGGATCTCCAGAAATCTAAAATTGAAGTTGACAATGTCTGCGTTCCCAAAAAGGAACATGTTTCATTCACTTAAATATGGAAACGAATTAAAAACACATTTATTGTTCTTTTTTAACATACGTTTTTATTTATGTTTAAATTGTTTCACTAATTACTTGGTATGTTTCCTTTCATCTTTTGTTCCCCTCACACTTAAGGTGGCACACATTTAGATCCTTCCTGCAAAAGTGCCATTCTCAATTTGTCCGTCCCACTTTTCAACCCACGCGTGGGGGCACAGGGAAGTGAACACACGCTTGAAATACTGACACGGCTCATAGTTGGTGCCACGCAATTTTTGACAACGATGATAATCAACGTACATTTGATAGCAGTGCTTGGTTTGATTTTGATTCGGGAAGCGTGGATCGAAGGGAGCGGTACCCAATTTTTCGGAAATGGCAGGCATTTTTAGCTTCTTTCCAAGTGCTGCAAATATTGATTGAGTAGAAAATCGAAAAATAAATCAAAAACTCAAAATCCGAAAACTGGTTGCATGTCGTAATTCAGCTTGTGTATATATATTCAAGTTTGCTTTACAAGCTGACGATTATTCGAACCGAGGAAACTGCTCGGGGCGGTTAAATGCGCGATACAAAATACAATTTTAACAAATGCGTTTTATTTCAGGACGAGGGGTAGGAATAGAACTTTTATCTCACACGTACTGGGATGATACTGGACAGGTGTGATTAAGGTGCGTTTTGCTAAGCACACGATCGTCGCACATTGTTCGGTATTAACGATCAAGCCATAGAGCACAAAGTACTATTTGTGTGTTTCTTTTTGATAATCGCCTGCGATCGACGCAGAGTGGTGTCTAGCAAAACGGACCTTTACTGGAAAGAAAAATGCTTTCGTCCGATAATTTGAAATGCGACAATCAAGCCACAATGAACTCTAAGGGATCACTGGCTGGATGATCTCTCTCTGTTCCATGTGGCCCAGTTGACGTTTCGACGGCATAAACTGGTTTCGGAGAATGCAGTTGCCAGCATGCACCTCCTGCACATCCATGGCCACGAACGTCGTCGTGGACGGGATTCGAACCCGAAACGCCGGTAGTCAAACATGAGACTGATGCCTCAACACACTACGCTACCGGTCGCCCCGGCTGGATGATGGTATCACAGGATATTTCTCTTGCAACTAGTTGACTCGCGTGTGGAGCATGTTCCCAGCAATTTCCTCAGTTCGTGACAACAATCGACCGCCATACGTACGCATAAATGCATATATGTGTGAAAAGATTCAATCTCTTATCTTAAAAACACTTAAAATTAGCGAGAGAACTTAAGAACTACATTTCTACACGTCCATATTTCATCTGATTAGTATTCGAAATGGAATTGATGACTATCTATATTCATGTTTTTTTTTCTAGGAAAATATCAATGGAAATTGTGTAAATAATGTGCTTGTATGTATATGGTGAGAAATCACTTAGGCAGCTAATTTTAGCGATTTAGTAAAGAACAGATAAAGAAATGTATCGTTAATATAGCGACCATATCCCGTTGGAAATCTTTCGAGAGCCCAAAAGACGGATTATTTGACCAGCGGCCTGGTTTTACTGTCGACATCGCACGATGTGTTCTTATACTTCTTCACTTCTTGCAAATAGATGGACCAGAAATCCTTTGGATCGACACTGCTCGCGTCGGTGGTGCGTGTTTTTGCCACTATGCCCGTTTTCAGAATCTTCCCGCCGCGACGTTTGCAAATTGGCTGATTTCTCAGTTTTTGTTGTTCGGTGGCTGCCGCCGCGTCCGTTGTCGATGTCGTGGTGGCTGCGCCACTTGGTTGTGTCATTTGTTGTTGCATTTTCTTGAATATCTCCAGGAAGGAGCCGTCGTTCGCAAAAACGGGATGTGACGGTTCCGGCTTCGGTGGGGGATATATTTTCCCCTCTTTGGCCAGTGCGAGACGCAATTTTTCCTCCATTTCGCGGTGGATACGTTCCTTGTCTATGGGCTCGTCGAACGCGTCGTTTTCATAGGCATCGAATGATTCCGCCGACTTGGATGAGTCCGCCGTTACCCCATTGTATGAATAGGGGACCGGCTCAACAGTTGGACTGATACTTGAAGAAGCAACGAGGGTGTTGTGTACAGGTCTGGTGTCGTGGGTGTCTAGCGGGTCACAGTTAGTATAGTCGTCGTCATCGTGTTCACCGAGTTTGGGGAAAGAAGGCGGAGGCGGCGGAATGCGATTATTGTGCGGGCTGGAGCGTCGTGACGGAGACGATGACGAAGAACTGGATCGACTTCTGCGATGATGGCGGTGGTTGCTTCTCGACGAATTGTACCGCGACGAGGACGACGAAGAGACATGGTGGTGACGTCGTCGTGGCGATCGAGATCGACTCGATCGACGATCGCCGCCACGGCTACGACTTTTACTTCGATATCGATCTGATCGCCGGCTGCTGCGTGAGTAACTGCCGCTACGGCTTCGATCGCGATAGCGAGAGCTACGATACCGATCCCGGGCTCGGTCACCGTATCTTTCGGACGACCGGTCACGATATCGGGAAGCTGTTGGCGATCGATCGCGTTGACGATAGTAGTCACTGGTCTGGTGTCGGTCCTCCATTGTTATTTGGTCTTCAGCTATGCCTGCGTCCTCTCCCGGGGGGACTGCTTATCTGCAATTTACAGACTACACTTGAGTTACATGTGTTCAGGTCGCAAAAGTAAAACTTTTTTTTCCTAGATGGATAGAAACGAAACGCTGAGCATCTCTCGATATATTTTCGCTAGCGGTTCCAGCTTTTGCTTGCTTACACGCACTCCTCACGCGCACTCGTCAACTGATTATCTGACCAATTTTTTTTGTCGGCATCATTCTCAATTCCGCCGCAAGCAAAACTCGGAAAACCGCAAGCAGAAAACAACGAGATAAAAATTCAATCACTGGCGAGCCGATGCTCAGGTCCGGGCTTCTTTATCAAATATTCCAACTTTGGATTTTTTCTTTTATATTTTATATGGTAAGTAAGGAATTTGAGTATTACTTCACTGTGAGACGAGAACTCGGACGATTCCAGCACTTAATCTCTTTATTTTTATCTTTAACTTGCACAGGGTCGTAGTCGTAGTTGCGGGGGCTCCATCAATTTTTCTTATTTTGCAATTTGCTTTGTGTGTGCGTGTGTATGTATCTCTGGAACGTTCGCGTTTGTATTGTCTTGCGACGACGACCGCCCTATAAAAATTCAAACTTGCAGGTGAAAATAAATGCCGAAAAAAGATTAAACAAATTTAGGAAAAAGTAGTTTTAAATGTTCTTTCATTACATGATTGACAAACCCGTGGCAGAGGCAAAAAAAACTTGGCGTAAAAGAAAAAACCTGTTTGGAAAATTTTGTTACATAATTCAAGTGTGAGGCTAGAGAGACAAATTGATCGGTTTTTCCCGTACAGCGGACAGAGAGCAAAAATGTGATGTGGGGGAACAATGGGATGAAAAGTGGAACGTTCTATCGAATCATCAATTCCATTTCTTAAGAACTAATCATAAAAACAATGTTTTGGAGACGTGTAGAAATTAAGTTGTACGGATATACCAACAATTACCTGCGACTAGAACACCGAAAAAATCGTAGAATTGCTCAGATGTGTGTCAATATGGCGATCCGGACCGACGTCTGGGAACACTTCAATTAGGACTTGTTCGTGACAGTTGCGAGTGAAGTTGGCGTCGCCACGATGATTTTATGGCAAAATGTGTTCAGTGGACAACAATTATTTGTTCACCGCTGTAATGAAAATATGTACGACAGTTTCGAAAAAATTGTGAATGTGAATTAGCAGAAAAAAAAATCAAAATTCAGTGTATAAAATCATCAGTCACATTAATTCTAAAAAACATTTATGGAAATCTTAATGCACACCATGCTATAATGTTCCCACGCGCCTTGGCAAGTTTGGGAAACCCATTTCGTAGTCCAGCCACAAGTGTCAAATGACAGAAGCAACAACAACACACTTATCAGAAAAGCATCTGGTGCAAGGGACCGGCGGCGGTGCGATTGGATCCTCATCCATTTCCCGGCAACAAAATAATGCCAGAGTCATCGAATGCGAACAGAACGTCCAATGGATCAGATCCGAAATGTAGAACATGCACAGACTTCAAGTCGTGGGCAAAACAACAACGGCTGAATATGTTTACGGCGAAATCGGTAAGTGTATAGTTACAAGGCGATTTCTGCTATTTCATCACACAGTGCGTACTTTTAGCAAAGCTCAGCCGACATGAAATCATCGCCAGCCGTGGATGAAGACATACAGGATCCGATTCGCAATAATTGTCCTCTTGACAAGAACGAACTGGGACGATCGACGTGGGGACTGTTACACACGATAAGCGTTACATTCCCCGAGAAACCCACCACACAGCAAAGACAGGACATGGTAAACATGATGAATTCATTGGGCAATCTCTACCCTTGTGAATATTGTGCACGTGATTTGAAGAAAGAGTGAGATACTGTGTCCTCTTGCAGATTTGTTCCGTGCTAATCGATGAATCTCTTTCAGGTTGATTAAGGAACCGGTGGACGCCTCGTCGCAGCACGCTTTGGCTCAGTGGCTTTGCAGACTACACAACAAGGTCAATGTGAAAACGGGGAAGCCCGTTTTTGATTGTACAAAAGTGTACGAACGATGGCGAGACGGCTGGCTGGACGGATCGTGCGACTAACGTCGTGTGTTCGATGGCATTTTTCAGACGAAAACTTACCTCTTTGTATTATAGCAAATATTTAGTTGAACAAATTTGGTTTTTTATCTAAACTCTGCCTTGTTACTTAATAGCATAAGAGACTGGACGTAATGGTTTATACTTAATATATAAATTCTAATAAAAGTCGTGGTTTTATGGAGTTGTTGTTTTCGTTCATGATGTTGGTCAGGAGTATTCTAGAAGCTAGCGGGGGGTGAGAGGAAAGCTACTCATCGTGAACAGCTGACTATAAAATTCTTTGTAGAGATAGGAAGCCATCTGTCAAGCAATTTCAACACTACGTGACAAGTCGGTTTTACAAGAGAAGAGGCGGGGCCTGAAGGTACATGTTTGTTTATCGTTTCTTAAGTCAATTCAGTACGAAAGTGACAGTGGCACGCGTCTGTGGGTTTAGTGTTTGCCTTCGGAATGAATATTTTACCCAAGAAAAGGTAAGTGACATAATGGGTGGTATGCATAAAGTGAGTCGAGTGGAGTAAAGCTGAGTTGACAGAATTCCACTCAATTTTCACTGTGGAGCGGAAAGTAGTTTTATGCATACAAATTTTTCACTCGATTCACCGAACATAGCAGACTCAGAAATGTCCTCAATAGACTTCACTCTTGAGTATATCCTCATTATTATGCATACCACTCACTTTATGCATACCACCCATTGGATGTTGCCTTCGCTTCCCCAGGAAGACGTCACTGAACCATTCAATAATAGTTATGGGGACAATTTAGAGGATTGGAACAATTTTCAAGTTCTTATGAGCTCCAATTTACCATATTTTTACAGAAAGGCCAAGAAGAGCTTATTCCACATCTAGTTAATATCTTCGAAAGTAGCTTCGCGCTTAGGTCACATTCCCAGTGTCTGGAGATCAGTGAGGATGGTCTTCGTTCCCAAAGTGGGAAACAGACCTGCCATGACCCCTCCAGGGGCATGGGCGCGTCAATATCTCTTGCATTTCTGTGCCTCTATGCCTTGCTGACGATTCGATACATATCTACTTTTTGGACGTACAGTTCCTAGTATGCACCTCCTATCCACGCCGTCTTTATACTGGCAAGCTCGTAGCGCAGTGGGAGTTCTTTTAGTACCCACAGACAGTTTTTGATCGCGCCGAGATTTGAACCTCGAGCTCTAGATTAGTATCGTAGAGCCATGACCGAACGACCACAGCCACCGAGCGCGATAGTTGCCAGCATGCAGCAACTGCCGCTCCTCGTTAGAATCCCACTTACCCCAGACAGTTCGCCCATCAACCCGACAAATCTACGGAAACTGCTCTCCACAATCTCGTTGGAAAAATCGAAGTGTGGCTATGTCAGCTAACGAAACAGCCACTGTGTGCATTTCTTGACATTCAAGGAGCCTTTGATAACATCTCCTTCGGATCCATCGAAAATGCCCTTCGTGTGAAAGGAGCCGATCTCATCACCACAGTCTGGGTGAAACGTGTGCTCTCGTCTAGAAGGGTTATCACTACGGTAGGACACTGTAACCTCTCAGCGAATGTCATGCGTGGATGTCCGCAGGGTGGAGTAGTATCTCGCAAATTTAAGAAGGAAGTTCAAACCGATTATTATTCGAATAGATGCGAGTAGTAGGTTTGTTGCTTCGTTGTTGGCGGCTTAAGAGGTTCCTCATTTGCCCTAACCCCTAGTGGAGCATAGCGCGGGATTTTGTGGCTTATTATTACGCTCTGCAC
This sequence comes from Chloromyia formosa, assembly GCA_964017055.1. Taxonomy (NCBI): domain Eukaryota; kingdom Metazoa; phylum Arthropoda; class Insecta; order Diptera; family Stratiomyidae; genus Chloromyia; species Chloromyia formosa. The sequence goes on along the minus strand of OZ024818.1, from coordinate 43,729,192 downwards.
CACAGGACAAGACAACACAAAATCCATGGCCACGGACGGTGTGAAAGGGACTTGAACCCGTAACGACCGTAGTCAGACATGAAACTGACGCCTCTACGCACTGAGCTACCGGTCGCCACGGCTTAAGGGACTGCAACCCCCAGTATACCACCTTAGAACTTTGGACAAATCCTCTATAAAACTGGTGTCAAATATCAAATATTTGGAACTTGTCCTCGATGAAAAGTTATGCTGGGCAGAACACCTTAGAGTAACTTCTGATAAGGCAATTAAAGCCATATAAATCTACACACAGTATGTTGGCAAGACATTGCGGATTAATCCCTACATAGTTCTGTTGATCTTCAAACCAATTGCCAGACCTATAGTTAATTACGATGAGGTTGTCTGGTAGAAACGAACTACTATTTTCGCCGGCAAAACCACTCTGACTAGAGTTCAGAAACTTCATTGTCATCACTAGAGCCATTCACTCTTGCCCAATAGTGGCTCTAAAGGTTCTACATGACCTGCCGATGCATACACATTGAAGCGAAAGCAAGAATGACAACGGTCAGACTCAGGGCCTACGAAATAGAGATCAAGTTGAAGCCAACCCAACTAAGCTGGTTGACAAGTGATGTACGGATACTTAGCATTGCGGTCCTGAGCAACGAGCCTTCATCCCAATGTGTGGAAATAAGTCCATGGCTCAATTCTGGATTATGTCCTTTGTATAGGTATATATTGGTAACACCAACGAAAATTTTTTCTTAATTTTAGAGTATATGGAACAACCCACTAAAACAACATTGTTCGTTTTCAGTTAAAGGTGAGGACAGATACGTCCGATCCGTCTCCGCTTCGTTACTTCTGTCCAATTTGGTTGTAGAGGGATTCATTCGTTCCCAGATTTCATACAAATTTGGCAGATCGTGCGGAGACGATATGGACGTATTTGTTTTCAGTTTAAGAAAAAAATTTAAAATAATGCACACACCTTATTAAATCCTTACGACTTTTTATTAGGCTTGGGTATAAAAGGTAAACCATTATCACCAACAATTCCACTTATTAGATCCGGATTCGTAGGCACAATCAATCCTTGAAATGCTCCAATCAAAATCATTGAATTCTTATCCGCTGGATTAAACATTGGAAATCGCATTGTTCCATTATTCGAAATGATTGTCTGCTTTTTATCCTTCCCAAGTATTGCATTCGGCTCGTCCGTATTCTTCGAAAACTGCTGCTTGGAATCAATGCTAAGTGCGTGTATGCAAATATAAGTTTGCAAAAATATCAGAAACCACTTAAAAGCCAACGACGACATGATTATCCAGTTAGTGAATACTATTCTCCATTCTTGCCTACACCGCCGGCCAACTTATATAAGAAGAAAACAAGGGGTACGCGGGTTGAATGACCCAATTTCAATGTTAATTTGTATAACAGCAGGAAATACACGTTGAATAGGTTAATGCAAATGAGAGAAATTTAATTGTTGTACGATAACAAGTGTTTGGATAAAAGGGGAGATAAGCGATATTTGTTTTTGGAGTACGTGCCTCGATCGTATTTGTTATTTGTTTACGGAACAAATCAAACCTTGCAGTCGGTTAGTTCACTCGATGTTGCTCGGTTCAACCCTATAAATTTCCCTATGCCGTAAAAAATTCTCGGGTTATTCACATCAGCACAAATAAATAACTGTCTAAACAGTCTAATTAACGGACCAAGGTTGCTACTTTAACAGCTGATTTGCCTAATAGCCCGACATGTAAATCCCCTTTCATCGAAATCATCATCGGCCCAGTGCCAGGAGGCAAACGTGCTAACCGTCGCACCATCCGCACTATACATTCTAATTTACATCATGAATTTTGCATAATTCAATTCATCATCAAACTTCAACCCAAACTAATATTAGGAATTCTGTGTAATTTTCAGATGGCATGTGCGAACCAGAGAAAATATGGCGCGGGTTCGTCGCGACCAAGCAAAAGCGGCCGATGAAGAGAAAGAAAAACAGCGAAGAATCGCGTTAGCGGTACATTTAAAATTATCCTATATGTATCACATTTAATCCTTCAAAAAAAAATTCCCTTCTAGGACAAAGAGGCCCGCATAGACGTGCTGCGTCAAAAAGCCAAAGAGCACTCCACAGTTGTTTCAACATCCGAGGATCAATCGATAATTACACCATCGGGACACGTTAATTTCTTCGCTTCGCTCGAGACGGGAACTGAAACAGTTTCCAAACCCAATGCTGACTATCTTAAGGAAAAGAAAGAGGAGACTGAACAATATGAAAAGAAAATCGGTTATCTAACTTATTTGGGACAAGATACCAATGAAGCGCTTAAGACGAACAGTTGGTACGAACGACCACCGGATCGTCGTCTGGACGCATTATCGAAAAAAGACATTGAAAAGGATATTAACAAAAAGTTCTACCACGACCCGCTCAACGTGATAAGGAGATACTTGCCTGATGAAAAATCAAAGGAAAAATCGACTAAACAGCGTTCGATTGTACCCGAAATGTTGCCGGTCGAGACGATGACAAAACTGAAGAAGAAAATCGAGAAGAAGCACAAGAAAGACAAACGACATAAACATCAAAAATCCAAGAAAAGTAAAAAACATAAAAAACACAAAAAACGCAAATCGCAATCCACGTCATCGTCTGCATCTGTATCGGACAACGACGACTCTAACGATAACGAAGATTTCCGCAATAAACAAAAATCGGAAATGCTAGAGACTCTGCGTAAAGCTCGTTTGCAACGTGAAGCTGCCGAAAAGGAGCGCGAGGAGAAACTTTTGAAGAAGATACGTGGTGAACCAGATCAGCCGGAACCACCACCATCTAAACATGTCGAACAAAGGCCATTTGTTAAACAAAAATATAATAATCAATTCAATCCGGAAATAGCTAAACAGAACTACGATTAATTTGTTACTATGGGCTTCATTGTATGGAAAATTATATTTACGAAAACCAATCAGCTAATACGTTTGATCTGGAATTGTTTTTAATTTGTGTTCTGTGTGGAAATTAAAAAAAAAAGATCCTTACTGTGAAACAGAAACGTTTTCTTTTTTGAAGAAGAACGATCTTAGTGATCGGATCGCCAAACCTACTCGTAAAAGCCCATATACGCAAAGCGATCCATTGGTCATGTTAACATATTCCTTCACTTTTGAGAATCGAATAGTCCTCCACTACTTTCTATGTAGCACAGCTCACACTACGCTTTAGAACCAGATGAGTTTTCATCGTTGGAACATTCCTGTTGCGTTAAATCTTACTTATTCGCAGATGATGAGATGCTATTCTGTTTTTTTTTTCAGCTCCCACTTGGACAGAATGGTCTAGCCATAGTTAGACAATGGATTAATAAAAATAATCTGTCCATGGATATAGAAAAAAAGAAGTAAATTTATATCGTATTCAATCTACGAAAACGGGCCACCATCTGATAATTATACAATAAAGATGCATGATTTAAATTGTTACACAACGCTTGGATGTCAGTGCATCAACGTAATAGAAAAGGTAAAATCATTTAAATACCTCGGTATACAATTTGACCAATATCTTAAGTGGAGAGATTATGTTAGTATCCTCACACGGCTAATCTGACTAACTAATGACTATATTTACAAGAGTGAGACGAATATTGATCATAGAAGGACTGAAAATGTTGTACTATGCATTAGCACATTCTATTCTCACTTATGGTATATTAATATGGGGTGGAGCATATCAATCGACTCTAAAACCAGAAATCATCGCACAAAATGATAGGCCTTACTAGAGAAAAGACGAGATAATTTTGTCAGTATTCTATACACAGAAGAAAGAGATTAAAAGGAAATTAAAAAGAGCGAGAGAAATGAAGCAATTCGGCACAAGGGTAGAAGTAGGAAGGGGGTTAAGCGATGTGCTGAAAACTGATCCTTGTAAAAATTACTCCACGTCAAGAAACGGATTGGACGGATCAACAACGACGACCACGTAAACGACTGACGGATTATTCTTTCGGAACATGGAATGTACGCTCCCTCAACAAGTGGGGGCCGAGAAGGCCCTCCTTCAACAGGTTGAAAAGTACAAACTGAGCATTACTGCAGTCCAGGAAACAAATTGGCTTGCCAGCGAGATCAAATGACAAGATCAATGTGCACGCCCCCACTGAAGTTAAAGAAGACGCAGTAAAAGACGAGTTCTAAGCCCGCCTTGAGGCTCTCTTCGACTCACTTCCACCAAACGACGTCAAACTGCTGCTGGGAGACTTTAACCCGAAACTCGGAAATGAAAGTTGACACCGGGGGACCGCTGGAGGCCACAGTCTCCATGAAAAATGTAACGACAACGGCCAGCGACTTATCAACTTCGCCTGCAGCTTACGACCAGATTGTAAGCTCCACGTGTTTCCCGCATCGTCGCATTCACAACCAGAGCTAGAAATCTCCAGACGCACATACCGTCAACCAAATTGATCACGTCCTTATTTGCTTGAGATGGGCGTCTAGTGTAATGGATGTCCGCTCCTATCGAGGAGCAAACTGCGACTCAGATCATCACTTGGTGAGCACGACCAGATGTAGAATTTCTTCAGTGCACCAATCGAGAATCAGCCCTCTCAAAATCTTTGCGGTTGGTAAATTTCTGAGTGATGCTACTGCGGTGGCGTATACTGCCGCCCTTGAGGAAAGACTATCACCTATACTTCATAACATCAGCAACACAGGCGTCCATGAGTCCTAGGAACAACTCAAGGGTACCATCAAAGAGGTCGCAGAGAAGGTCGTAGGATATAAAGCCCGGCGAGCGCCAAATTACTGGTTCGATGAAGAATGCATAAATTCATATTCACTTGACGCCAAAAGCGAGGCCTATAGACAATGGATTCAACGAGCCAAAAGAGAAAAATATGACAATCTACGGCGAACATCGAATAGAATGATTAAACATAAGAAACGTAAATACTTTGACGAGCAGTTGCTGAATATTTACGAAAATTTAGCTAACCGAAACACCAGACAAGCGTACAAAGTAAATACAACTCAGAACGGCTACCAACCCAGGACTAGCCTCTGTAAGGACAAGGATTCAAACTTAATCAGCGACACCAATAGCATTAACAAACGATGGGCCTCTTATTTTGAAGAGTTTCCGAATCTACCATCTAACATCCTCACACAAGAAGCATTTGACGTATTGCTGATCTAGGCCCACCCATACAATCCCCGACAGTAGAGGAAGTTGATCTCGCGTTGCGGTCACTAAAATGAAATAAAGCGCCGGGCGCTGACGAGATTCCAGCTGAACTGCTAAAATTCGGTGGACCGGGTCTAGCTAATGCCATACATCAATTACTCCTGCGAGTATGGGAGGACGAGGAGATCCCAGACGATTGGCGCAGAAGCATCATCTGTCGAATTCACAAAAAAGGAGATAAACTGCGGTGTGAGAATTACACGGGCATATCACTAGTCTGTACGTCCAATAAAATATTGACGAAAATTCCGGAAAATAGAATCTTGGAGCTCCACAAGCGATCAGCTCTTTACGGTCAAACTTCCTGCATTCACGTTCTTGAGCATTGCGGTTATTCAGCAATTCAAATGCATGTAAACAGAAAAACCAGTGATTTTTTCCGTTTACATGCATTTCAATTGCTGTCCGTAAGCAATGAATCTAAATAGTCTATTGTGCTCTGGCCGTAGGTCTTATAAACGGACTAAGCGTGCCGATCTGAGCTCGATCCTATTGTTGAGGAATTTAGTCAGAATGCTAGGTAGGATCGAAGTGATATCTCCCGGGTCGGGGAAGCGAACACCAAGACGTACGTCACACATTAACAGAGAACTCATCATTGCCCTCGCAGAAGCGATAACAACTGTCCTCTGCCATGCCCATGTTTTATGTCTCAGACAAGAGTGTTCAGTTAGAACAGCATTCGTAGTTCTGAACTTATTCTCGTTTAGATGTACAACTACTGTGCCTTAACCCCTAGTGGGGCATAGCGCGTCAACTACTCCTGCGCGCCATCGTACTCTGTCCTGGGCAATGGGGCGCAACTCCCCAAGACTTACCCAGTGCCTGACATTCCTTTGCCACAGATCGACGCCATGTGATTCGAGGACCCCCTCTTGGTCGGCCTTGGTTGGAAATGGAAAGCAATGCAGTTATCACTCTTCCGCAACGTGTGACCTATGACCATTTTTGCCTGCGTATCAATTCGTCGATTGGCATCTGACCCGTACGCCGACTTAGCTCTTCATTTGATATTGTTTCGGTCCAGAATATTCTTAAAATTCGACGAAGACATGAGTTGACGAAAACTTGCAGCTTTCTGGTAACTTCTATGGAAACTTTCTATGTCCCGCTCCCATACAAAAGCACTGACAGTACCAGAGAGCGAAACAGGCCCAGCTTGGTCTTGATGCTGAGATAATTGCTCTACCAGATTTTGGACAGCATGCCGTATGCGCATTTAGCCTGGTTGATACGACGAGCGATGTCCTGCTCCGTACCACAATTTTCGGCAACAATGCTACCCAGGTAGACGAAGTTGTCCACCTTCTCCACAGGCTGCCCATTAATATTGATGGCAATAGGTGTCGGATTTCTTTTTCGCAACGGAGGGCTAAGAACCTTGGTCTTTTTGGTATTAATCTTTAGCCCAACCTTGCTTGCCTCCCTCTCGAGATCTAACGCCATTGTGGACAGATCCATGATTTTTTGGGAGAGTAGGCATATGTCGTCAGCGTAGTCAAGATGTTGTAGATAAGATGTCAAAGTCCATTGAATTCCTCTGTCGAGTCCGGATAGGGCTGCAACACATCGCCGATCACAATGAGGAATAGGATCGGTGAGAGGATGCACCCCTGCCGAACTCCACTGCGAATCTCAAAGTCCCCCGACACCTTACCTTTATGCAGAACGCGACATTTCGCGCCGTCATACGTTGCTTTAATAATAGCCACAAGCTTCTCAGGGATGCCTCTCCTGCGCAAGGCCGCCCATAAAGAATCCCGGTTCACACTATCGAAAGCCTTTTCGAAATCGATGAAAAGCAAGTGAAGCGGAGAATAGTATTCAGCGTATTGCTCGATGATGATTCGCAAGGTGTTAATGTGATCGACACAGGAGAATCCGGATCGAAAACCAGCCTGCTCTTCATCAATTGTGCTTTCTAAGTGGGCCTTTAGTCTTTCCAGGACTATTTTAGCTATTATCTTGGCAACGGCAGGAAGCACACAAATGCCTCTCCAATTATTACAGTCTGTGAGGCTACCTTTCTTTGGAAAATGATGATGATGTTTATATTGGAGCTGAATGATAAACGTTTGTCGAGTGTTGCTGTTGTTGTGGTAGCGATGCTTCGAATACTGCAGTTCTTCTTGCATCGAGGGGGTTTGGCAGCTCTTGGCCGTTGAAAAACGGGTCGTTCCGGTACAAATAACCGGCTGCCGCAGGAACGTGGGATTGTCGATTGTCTGAGAACAGTTCTTATCATAGGTCGAAAAAAAGAGGGCAAATGCTGTAGTCCAATATAAACAGCTCTATGTACCACTACAGCGCTACTCTTATCGTTTGTCGAAGCTCCAAGATAAACGCACTCTTAGAAATCGTGTCAATGGCCGGTGGCCTCAGTGTACTCTTAATCCTTGATGCGTTTTCTAGTGACACATGGTGGTATCTCATGAAAGGGCGCCGAACTACAGAAGGGAATGTTCGAGGTTATCCTGGTCTGGCTAGATCGCCAGCCAGTTAATTTCAGAGTATGCCGACTTGACTGGGAAGTGGGAACCCTATAAATATCCTTTTGTAAGCAGTATCACTTCTTAAAGCATAACCTGGACACTTAGAAAGGATGTTAAGTGTCGCTTGTGTTGTCAAAGTGTATTTTACGATTATCTTTGATGTATCGAATTTACTCTACAGAGAGTTGTGCTAGTGTTTTCGACCATGTTCAATGTTGAAGACCAGTGACGGGGACTATGGTGGACTAACCTGCCTAATGCCACATCTAGCATTGCTTTCCGTCACATATCCTTAATCTGAACATCTTAAGATTCTAAAGTAATATTCCCTTGACAATATTTTCTCAAAGTGTATTTCCTCTGCTAGTCATAAGGCATTCAAATGATATTTCAAATCTGCAGGAACCATGAATTAATTCTGAGGTTGATTTTTAAAAAAGTTGGTTTTGTAGGTACATTTGAAATACTCATTTCGGCGTTAAAATCTCACCGCCATAGGCGAAAAGATATATAGTGTAATCACACCACTGATCTATGCAGGATTATGTTGTTGTTAGACTGCATTGGTCGAATCTTTGGCCTTCGTAAAGGCACTTTATTTCGTCCACTAGAGTGTCTGATACTGTTGGGATCATTCTGCCTACGTCTACGGCGAAATGATTCCAATAAAAATCCGATTAGACGAAGCGACTTTACAAAGACCGACATTTGGAAGGACGTAGAAACGGGGGAAGGAACGAGTCCTGCAAATCGAGTTGTGGATGCAACGAAAGCACGACCTGACACAGTTCTTTACTAAAAAGGGGGGCTATAGACAATATCTTCATCTACACAGATTTAAGTTGGACGACTCGCAAGATTGTCCGGAATGTCCAGGACTAGCTGTTGACCTGGAGCATGGACTATTCAGCGATTTACGGAGCAACGTAGTGATCTGGAGGAGGAACTTCGAGGTGTAGCGATCCCGGGGAAGTATTGTGGAATATACGCTTCGATCAGATCCAAACTTGGAGGCTGTGCGTCGCATCTTGTGCGGCATCCATTAAGAGCCGCGGAAGGAGGGCAGGCGCAGATCTGCGCGCCCAAGTGTCAGCTAGTTAATCAAACCGCACCGTTAATAGTAGTTAAAGTAAAAAGTACATAGTTCTAAGGGGTCTCCGGGGACGATGATACTTTTTATGTTGTTCAACGTAATTTTTGGCCCGTTTACTCCAATACGAGCGACGTACAAACTTCTTCCTTGCTCTTTTATACCACTCTGCGGCTTCGCGTTGCTCTGCCTGTGGTGTTGGCATTTTTTTTACTCTGTTTCTCTACAGTGTACTTGGACTGCCTCATAGCGCTCGCCCCCGGAAACCGTCGAGCTCTGGCACGAACAATGTTCGCCCTGGGATCACTCAACTGCGCATCAGAATGTCCAGCGGGGTAGTGATTCTAGCGTGTTCTACCATAAGGCCTTACATTCATTCTTTTACACCTATCTGGAGAAAGGTAGAGTTGGGTGGCACTATTGTGTTCTACCATAAGGCCTTACATTCATTCTTTTACACCTATCTGGAGAAAGGTAGAGTTGGGTGGCACTATTGTGTGGAAAATAAATTTGTATGGACTTTCCTTCTACATCCGGCGGTGGTCTCCAGACCCGGCAACCAACTCACACACACTGACCTGTGGGAGGTCCTAAAGATGTTGAACAGTGCCGCAGGCTCATCTAGAGGTGTTGTTGTTGCCTGCGCGTGATCGGTCCTATTAGTCGCCTCGTACGATCGAGGTAGGACTCACCTAGGGTTGCATATTCTAAGCCCGTCACCCCACGCGCTTGCGACGTAGGTACAAACTAGAAAAAAAAAGATTGCGCAGCCGTAACCTAAACAATACTGGATAAGGTGCAAAAAAACGAACCTAATATGTGGGATTACAACCATACAACTTTCACAAAACTCGAGAAATTCCCGCTTTAGGACCTGCAAACCCCCCGCATTGTCCACAGCTGATCAAGAAAAAAAACAATCATCTGTTTTGTTTACATCCTGACGCTTGTTTCATTTTCGGTGTCTTCTTCTTCACTCACTGTCACCACCGCCGTCAAAATGTATTTCCTCGTGCGGAATATCTTCCCGCCTGTAAAAGTTGCCGTAAGATACTTTTCACAAAACCCATCGTCAATAAAACTGCATGAAATCGTTAAAAAAGTGGATCCGGAGTCAACAATAAAAGTTTCTTCGGCATTGAATCTCGTGATTAGGCCCTACGATCTGCTCGACTGTCCCGATGCAAACACACTACGAGCCACAATAGCAAGTACGTGCAGAAAATCGGAAGCCGATTTATCGGTAGAGGTGAATGGAACGGATGTCGATATTGTAAGCGGCAATATCAAAGGTAACCAGCAGCGTCTAGAGTGTCTACTAGAGGTTCCCGTGAAAGCGGATCTTGACATACACGCCGACGAAAATGTCCACGCCTCGAATCTGCACGGTAGTTTTATCCGGCTTTTCAGCCGAAAAGACATTTTCACGAAAAACATACACAGCACCACCATTTCAATACAATCTGAGGGAGGCCATATAAAAACCTCTGGGATATTACTTGCAAATCGAATAGAAGTGAACACGTTCGCGAAAGGAGTAAGAAGAAGGACCTTGTTTCCAAGCACTTCCTCCACCATTTGTATCTTTTCTTGCTTGTAGAATATCGAACTCGACAAGTTGCAAGGCGATATTTTCCACTGCAAAACAGAGAGCGGGAATATAACAACAAATTCGTGTTACGTTGACTCGTCCAATTTCGCCACCGAGGACGGAACCTTAAACCTCCGGAATGTTCACAAGAAGTCAGAAATCTATGTCCTGAAAGAGGGCACACTCAACATGAGTAAGTATATAAATTAAGCAAACAACTAAAACATATTCGTCATTAATGCGGGATTAATTACAGCTGGAATCAACGGAAACATTTACATAAAATCGAATGGCGGGGATATGAATTTGCAATTTTCAGAAATTTACGGTGACAACATTGTTATGTCTAGTAATTCGAAACAGCTGACGATCAACGTTTCCGACTTAATCGAAGAGACTTCATTTATTGAGATTCACTCGGATCAAATAGCGTTAGAAGAGACGGCAGAGCATTTAGCCAAATATTTGGAAAAGGATTGTTACTTTTGTATGGGCAGGGAGCGTGATGCTAAAAATAAGTTGTTGATTTGCACAAAGGGCAATTTGAAGTTCGGTAAAATGTCGTGGATGGACAGCGTGAAGATGCTGATGAGCAATAAAAAACTGTGATTTGCTTTTAAGAGTTATATTGACAAAATATTTAAATAAATTAGAAAGGGAAGTTAGAAGTCTATGGGTTTCGATGTAGTAAAGTGGCAGTAAAAGCTACTTGCATTTACGCTTCTGCACTAAAAGGCAATATTTGTAATATTAAGGGCTTGCCCGGACACTGTTGATCGTAAGTTCGAACCCTAAAAATGTAATGTATGGGCATTACATTTTGTATCTGTACTAATGATGGGCATAATGACTCTTTTTTCTGTGCCGGCACGTAAGCTCTGACGCTTTCCACTGAGTCGTTCAAAAAGAGTCGTTCCCAGATTCGAGAGAGTATTCAAAATTTACGGGGTACCGTACCTGTGCGATAGGCAACAATTTAAAACACATTGGTTAATATATGTATTACAATTGAATTATAACTTGAACTATCAATTCAAATTCATGTTTGTTTTTTTCCACATTGGCAATCAGCGACCCAGAAACCCCTTCTAGTTTCTTCCAGCAAGTTTTGACGTAAATTTCCTACAAGGAAATCTATCAATAATTCCTTCACCTATTAAATCAAAGGGGGGGGGGGGCAAAAGACCTTTTCCATAGTCCGCCACGTGGGCGCCCCCTGGTAACGGCAGTGTTTCCAACCGCTGACGGCTAAGTTTTAGCGATAAGACATTTGGAAAAAGGCTGATAGCTGTAGCCTGAATGGCTGACCAACACCTAAGCGTCTCAGATTTAGTAGGATGGAATGACTTGCGTAGTTGGACCTGCAACATAGTTGTGTGAACTCCAGCACGTTTATTAAACCATCTGAAGCAGCTATCTTCCGAGGCCATCCCCTGAATGGGGTTAAGCGATGTGCTGACAACTCGTTCTTGTAAAAACCACTCCATGTCAAGAAACCTGGAACAAAAGCCTGGGATTGGACGGATCAACAACGACGACCACGCAAACCACTAAAGGATTATTCTTTCGGATCCTGGAATATACGCTCCCTGAACAAACCGGGGGCCGAGAAGGCCCACCTTCAACAGGTCGAAAAGTACAAACTGAGCATTACTGCAGTCCAGGAAACAAATTGGCTTGGTAGCGAGATAAATGACAAGCAATCGCACACAATTTTTACAAGTGGCAAACCATCGGGCCGCAAGCAGTTTGGAGTAGCATTTATAGTGAACAATCACCTCAAACCGCATATTACTGATTTCAAACTCATAAATGAACGGCTGTGTGCGATTCGCATTAAGACTCGATTCCTCAATATCTGCCTAAAATATGTCGATTCAAATAATCTCATCAATGACACAGTACGGTTTTCGTTCTGCCCGCTCCACCGGGGACTTAATGACTTTCCTCACTGAGCGATGGAATCATTGTCTCCACAATTTTGGGGAAGCTAATGTTGTTGCTCTGGATATTTCAAAGGCTTTTGACAGGGTTTGGAATCCGGCCCTTTTATCCAAGCTTTTTGCTTTTGGCCTTGATCCTGCATTAATTAGGTGGATCGAAAGTTTTCTCCATGACCGCTTAATCACTGTTGTACGGTGTTAAATCAAATGTCCATTTAATTAGCGCCGGGGTACCTCCGGGGACTGTCCTTCTTTTTATCGACGACCTTTTAAACACAACATCCAATCCGATCCACAGCTTTGCCGACGATAGCACCCTCGATTTCACATATTCTTTTAACTCTGTGGCTGAATCTTGCGGGAATGCTTTTACAATCAACAGAGACCGCATGTTTGAATCGTTGAATCACGACATTTCTAAAATCATTGAATGGGGTAAAGCTAACCGTGTTGAATTTAATGTTTCCAAAACGCAATGCTGTTTGATCTCCAATAAATTATATGCTCCACCTGCTTCCCAGACTATTCTTGTAGATGGCGTGAGTATTCCGGGTTCATCTTCTTTAAACATTATAGGTACGAACATTTCCAGCAAACTCAAATGGGCTGAACATATCTTTGGCATTGCCAAAAATGCGTTAAAATATCTAGGTTTCCTTAATCGCTGCAAAAAATATTTCTCACCATCTGACTTAACACAAATATACAAAAGCCACATAAGACCTAGCCTGGAATACAATTGGTATCGACTTTGCCTGCAGTAGGAATCTAGTCGTAAGCTCTAGGTGTTCCCCGCATCGACGCATTCACAAGCAGACCTGGAAATCTCCAGACGCACATACCGTCAACCAAATTGATCACGTCCTCATTTGCAGGAAATGGGCATCTAGTGTGATGGATGTCCGCTGTTACCGAGGAGCAAACTGCGACTCAGATCATCACTTGGTGAAGACGACCTACAGATGTAGAATTTTCCACAGTGCACCAATCAAGAATCAGCCCTCCCAAAATCTTTGCGGTTAATAAGCTTCTGAGCGATGCCACGGCGGTGGCATATACTACCGCCCTTGAGGAAAGACTATCGCTTATGCTACACAGCATCAGCAGCACAGGCATCCAAGGGTTGTGGGAAGAACTCAAGGGTACCATCAAAGATGTCGCAGGGAAGGTTGTGGGATATAAAACCCGGCGAGCGGGAAATTACCGGTTCGACGAAGAATGCAAAAATTCACTTGACACGAAAAACTAAGCCTACAGACAATGGATTCAACGAGCAACTAGAGCCAAAAGAGAAAAATATGACGAGCCACGGCGAATATCGAATAGAATAATTAGACGTATGAAACGTAAATACTTTGACGAGCAGTTGCTGAATATTAACGAAAACTCAGCTAATAGGAACCCCCAGACAAGCGTACAAACTAGTAAATACAATTAAGAACGGCTATCAACCCAGGAGAATAGCCTTTGTAAGGACAAGGATCATCATCAGCGACACCGATGGCATTAACAAACGATGGGCCTCTTATTTTGAAGAGCTTCTGAACCTACCATCCAACATCCCCACACAAGAAGATCTCGACGATATTGTTGATATAGGTCCATCCATACAACCCCCGACAGTAGATGAAGTTGATCTCGCGTTGCGATCACTAAAACGAAATAAAGCGCCGGGCGCTGACGGGATTCCAGCTGAACTGCTAAAATTCGGTGGAACGAGTCTAGTTGATGCCATACATCAATTACTCCTGCGAATATGGGAGAACGAGGAGATTCCAGACAATTGGCGCAGAAGCATCATCTGTCCAATTCATAAAAAGGGAGATAAACTGCGGTGTGAGAACTACAGGGGCATCTCACTAGTTTGTACGTCCTATAAAATTTTGACGAAAATTCTGGAAAATAGAATAAAACCGTACGCAGAACGAGTCATTGGCGAATATCAAAGCGGTTTCAGACCTGGTCGCTCCACAACCGATCAGCTCTTCTCAGTCAAACTGATACTCCAGAGGTGCTGGGAATACAACGTAAACGTATACCAAATCTTTGTCGACTTCAAGCAGGCATACGACAGTATCGATCGTGGAGTACTGTACAACATCATGCTGCAATTTGGTATACCGGCAAAACGACTGACAAAGATGATGACGACCAACTCCGTCTCACAGGTCAGAATCCATAAAATACTTACTGATCCATTTGAAACACGCACTGGTCTGAAACAAGGCGATGGACTGGCACCGACGCTCTTCAACCTAGCACTGGAATACGTTATTCGGGCCATGAATATGGACAACAGCAAGACGCTACTCATCAAGTCGATACAATTAGCAGCGTACGCCGACGACATCAACATCATGTCCCGAAGATTGGCTGACGCAGAAGAACTTCTGCATACGCTCGATACCGCTGCAAAAGAAATTGGACTACGTATCAACGAGGGTAAAACCAAAATAATGATGCAATCGACGACAAGGACACCTGCACAATCGAGCATCAATGTAGGGGGGCCTCAACATCGAATTCGGGAAAGACTTCATTTACCTGGGTTGCAACTTGTCAAGGGACGCCAACGAAACTGACGAAATCAAGCGACGGATACAGTTAGCTAATAAGACTTTTCGGTTCTCCCCATAATGAAATCGAAGCATGTGCACAGAAACACGAAGCTCCGCGTGTACAAAACCATTATACGACCAGTGCAATGCTATGGCTGCGAAGCATGGACCCTAACTCAAGCCTCCGAAAACATGCTAGACACTTTTGAACGTAAGGTTCTACGGCGAATTTTCGGGGCTGTTTGCGATCGAGATGGATGGCGCATCCGGTACAACCATGAGTTGTATGAAATGTACGATGAGCTGGAAGTTTCGAAAATCGTCAAACTACAAAGACTTCAGTGGGCAGGGCATGTACAACGAATGGACGATGATCGCATGCCAAAGAGAGTAATGAACGACCGAACGAAATAACGACCGAGATCTCGTTGGGAGAGCTCAGTTTATGTGGACGCCGCGCAACTACTGGGCTTCCAAGATTGGAGGACGCGGTCACGTGACCGAGACAATTGGAGGACAACGATCCAGGCGGCCAAGGCCCGACGTCGGGCTGTTGCGCCACGATGACGATGTTTTTTTTTTTTTGAAGATGACAGGTATCGCAGTTACAATCTTGCGCCGCTACAGACAAATGATTGAAAAAATTATGGTGCCCGAGATAAATCGATTAGGACTGCGGAATATATGGTTTCAACAGGACGGTCGTGCTTCGGCCCATACTCCCCGAGAAACAATGGATACATTGCGACAGATTTTCCTTAACCGCATCATCTCCAACAACATTACATATACAACATTTATTAGATATAATTTTTAAAACTTAATTAAAAAAAACATAAGTCAAATTTTCATTTAATGTTATACCACTTTGCATATTAGTAAATCCAATAAAAAGTTATAAGCAAAACAAATCAGATAGTGACTTTTGGGGCACCCGATATATATGTAAGTACATATATAAATGACACGAAAAAAATCTAACGATGCCAATCGATTCCTGGGGTCATGAAACGTAAAGAAAACTAACTCCGAAGTCGAGACTTGTTGTCAAGGGAGGGTCGCATAACTGATTTTTTCTTCAACCAGTCCAAATTTTAACCAAGGCCTCGAGATGAGTCAGCACCATCTCATTTACTAGATCGTAGCGGTGTGTTTTGTGCAGAGGTGTGTGATCAGTGACATGCTCAACCGAGTTATCTATCCCAAATGGGTACTCAACTCACTTAAAAGCTAAGTGGGCTCATAGTCCGACACGTAAATCCCATTTTTTTTATCGAAGCCTACTGCATTCAGTAGAAATGGGAACGGGGCCCAGCGCATAGAAGGTGAACGTGTTAACCTTGGCGCCATCCGGACTACCAGCTTTTAAGATTAGTGTATTGTATACTATGCACAAATGTCACAAACTAAAAAAAAAATAGTACCCCCTCCCCCTTTGTACGACCTGTCTACATTACATTTTTCATCTGGAGAAATGTTGAGATTGCGAGCATACCTCGAATATCCGAAAGCGTATTGAACGTGGTTGGAACCCGAGGACAGAAGAAAATAAAGTGCGACGGCGCCCGAGAGAAGAACAGATGCAAGTACACCGGGGGAAGCCACATCCCCGAGTACAGCAACGTAATCATGCAGATACAAAAGTTAAGAGTAATAAACATTGTCTACTGTATTTAAAATTGTCTTTATTTTTCAAATTGCTGAATGGAAATAAAAAACATACTCGTAAACTTTTTAGGTCGTTGTACGATGTTCGATCTGAAAATAATAAAAAAAAAGCCGAATTAACTTCCATGATGATATAAAATTATATTGAATTAAATGGTAATGTATCTTTCAGGGTACATTGTATCATCAAGCTTGTCTTTATGACAGGGATAACTGTTACAAAAAACAATCATCATAGAAAATTGCTTTAATTTTTGTGAAGATTTATTAAATAATGCTTACCATCTACAAATCGGCGTGGTTCCGGACTACACTGCACGTGACGCAGTCTTATTCGCCCGCCAGGATTTCTGAAAAGAAGAAAAAGGTGAAGGGTCAGACATTTTCCTTTCCTCTACAAATTTTTTTTAGTAGTTATCTCATCAGTAAAAGTAATCCACATAGGTAATTCGGTTATATGCTTGTCAATTGATTATCATCAGTACGATATTTGTAACAAAAATTTTTTAAATTTAAACTTACTTAGTCTCCGGGTTCGTCAAGCATATCAGATGATGATTTCAGATCTAATCAACGCCTGAAAGATGATAAAAGGGGTACTTAAGTATTTGAATTTCGCATTATAAATTAAAAACTTTATTGTTTTGCTTTCAGAAATTAATCCAATCCACACACGATTCAGCCTGGGGCGGTAACTATCTCATCATTGGATGGATTCAGAAGTTACCGAAGAGCATGAACTGCTCGCGAGCAGTTCCGCAACTTGTCGGTTATTCAGTCTGTGCCTGCTGAACGCGACTCCCGTTGTGACACACTCCATACGAAAGTAAAGAAGAAGAAAAGTGTGAGCGGTGAGCAGAGATATTTCTTGCTCGGCGATCATTTGATTATGATCACTTGAGCGGAAGTTGCTCAGTATCTTCTGAACCCACCCATTGAACTTGGTTGAAACTTATCGACAAAATATGAGACTACCAACTTACCATTTTCACGTCCGTAAAGCGTATACTCAAGCTCCTGCATGTGTAACTACGATTATGTTATTATTGCAGTGTTTCCTAATCAAAGAGTGGCGTAACATCCGACAGAACAATGCATCTGCAAAGAAAGCACGAAATTAGTTGACAAAATCGAATTACATGCAGATGTTTTAATGTAACTGAAAGATATCAGTGAAAACTCGAATCCGCATGGGAAAAGTTGGCCTGGGGCGGTATCTTTTCATCACAGTAGATAAATGCCAAATTAATCTACGTTCTTAATGGAGATGATTAACTTACCTTTCACATTATCGAAAAAGCAGAACTACGCCACGATTTGCCCCGATGGTTTTTTTTCAGCAGCACGTGCACGCCCGAAACATACGGCATTCCAGAGTTCTTTTCATGGCCCAATGCAAAATCTATAATCGTAAAGAACATGATTACTTGAAAGTTAAAAATGAGAATATGCAGACATATTTCGTCCTACGCATTTTCAGAAACAACGAATCCGCACAGAATATTCAGCCTGGGGCGGTATATTGTCATCATTGTAGACATTCTAAAAATTCAAAATAGGTTTATGCGTACCTTTTCCACCGGGTTTGCCAATCGTCATCGTGCCCATTGAGGCCAGAACAGCAACCATTTTGGCGTGGACTCGCGGAGCCGACCGCGTGGTAAATACACACTTGTGAGGTTATGTGGAAGTTCACATAGTTTTGCGGACTACCCTCTTATCCTGACTTCTGGTAAAATCCAAAATAGTATTCACTAAAATTAAATATAAATCCGAAGTTTAAATTTCAAAAGATTGACAGAGGGTAGCGACAGGTTCAAATTGACTAGTAGTGAGCAACTTCCCGATAAAACTATTGCAAGTACACAGCAACATACCTTTCATTCGCTGATTATCCGAAGTAGAGATGGTGGTAAAACAAAATTGCCCATATCACCTGCTTAGTCAATGGAATATAAGACCGGAGAAAGAACAATCCAACACGCGCGACGATCCGAGTCGAAATGAAAGAATGCAAAGACCGAGACATGAATCCATGAATGGATGACGTCACAAGATTTTTGTTCGAATTCAAATTGTTCCTCGAACCGGTTGGTGAAACTTGCGACTAACTTCATGTATAGACAGTCCACATCATATCCGAGATTCAATCCAAAGTAACAGAAAAAACACCGCCAGAGTAAAGATGGCAGTGGAAAAAATCGGTACATTCCCAACACAGAGAATAACTATGGAGGCGGAGGAGCAATCGGCATATACTCAACACTAAACTACTTGAAGCAATTCCAGTCGCAAAAAGTAGAGAGAGAGACACACGCCCTCCACTGCGCAACACCCGCGCAGTCTATACACAGAGAATAACTATGGAGGAGCAATCCGCATATACTCAACACTAAACTACTTGAAGCAATTCCAGTCGTAAAAAGTAAACAAGAGAGACACACGCCCTCCACTGCGCAACACCCGCGCAGTCTATATAAAAGCACAGGAAGCACGTAAGATGTCATCCCCTCTCCTACTTTTCCAATCGGAACAATAACATTCCAGTCTGTCTCTCTGTCGCGGAACACCCGCCCGGTCTATATAGAGCAAAAGAGATGTCAAATTTTCATCCCCCTTCCTACTTCCTCACTTGTGCCGAATTGCGTCGTTTCTCTCGCTCTTTTTCACTTCCTCTTATACTCTCTCTTCAAAGAGTCTATATGAAAGCACAGGAAGCACGCAAGACGTCATCCCCTCTCCTACTTTTCCAATCGGAACAATAACATTCCAGTCTGTCTCTCTGCCGCGGAACGCCCGCCCGGTCTATATAGAGCAAAAGAGATGTCAAATTTTCATCCGCCTTCCTACTTCCTCACTTGTGCCGAATTGCTTCGTTTCTCTCGCTCTTTTTCACTTCCTCATATACTCTCTCTTCAAAGATTCCCAACCGAGCGTTTTTGTTTCGTGTCGAAGGATAAGGAATGTACCATTTATCTGATTTTTTTTCTATTTACATGCATCTGAATTGCAAAATAATTGCAACATTTAGAACGTCAACTCATCAAACGTACCAAAAACTCAATTGAACAAAAGCACGTGCACATCATGAACCGTTTGAAAATGACACCTGTCACACATGTTGACATCTCTTTGCCAAGTCTTTCTCGACGTCCGTTTGCACTAGCCGGGAAAAATGTCGGTTTGTGCTGAAATTATTGACGATATTGAAGATTTAATATCATCACAAGACATAACACCCAAGGAGCGCTACGCCAATAAGAAGAACGTCACCGTACGGGCCCGAAAACGTACAACAAAAGCGAACGAGCTAAATGGCGATATCACGCAAACAACACAAAATCAACAGAAGCCCGAACGAAAAATCTACGAAAGCATAATACCCGGAACGCAAACAGTTTACGTAAAAACATGGGGATGTGCACATAATAATTCGGATTCCGAGTATATGGCCGGACAGTTGGCATCGTACGGATATAATCTAACGGATGACAAGGAGAAGGCTGATTTGTGGCTGTTGAACAGTTGCACGGTGAAAAATCCGTCGGAGGATACGTTTCGGAATGAGATCGAGAAGGGGATGGGAGACGGAAAGCATGTTGTGGTGGCCGGATGTGTACCACAGGGTGCTCCCAAGGCGGAATATTTGAAAGGTAAGGAGAACGTTGAGATGATTTTCATTTTGTTTATTGGGTTCATCAATCTCTGCGGACTCGGATAGTTAATCTCCGCCAGATTGGAATTTGCTCTAATGCAAATCAACATTTGGGCCGCATGTATTATGCAGTTCACGGTGTCAGGAAATTTAAGCTTCCGGTTTTATTGCAAAAGTCTATCCGGTCCCTGTTAAAAAATACTCTAAATATCTTAATTTGCCATCTATGTGAAACCACATCCAATCGTGGTATTTTTGACTCATTATCGACTACACCCAAAAATTCCAAATATATTTTTTTTTTGCTACGTGAAAAGAAGAGCTGAGACAAGTCTAATTACCCTTCACTGTGTCGACTAAAAAAAACAATGGACATGCCACCCCGCGGAGGAATTTTCGTTCTGTGACTTTTAGTGCCGGTGCACATGAGCGTCCAAATCACACCGGATGTCGCGTCACTTTCAATCGGATAGGAAGAAATGCATTGTGAGCAATAGAGCGATGCACAAGGAACGCCGATAGCTATCGGCGTCACTTGGTCGTCGTGATAGGTTAGGTTAGGTTAGATGGGTTGAAGAGCACGGCGCACATAGACCACCACTGGGTCCGTTGTGATACCCCCTAGATACAGCATACCTGAGCTTATCTCAATCGTTTAACCAGCCAGAGCTGGAAATGAAGCGAGTAAAACGACAGACACTACCTATCCCACATCGACCAGGACGTCCCAAACATCTGTCCTGCATGTAATGGAGCCCCTCACGACGTAAACCACATCTTTAACTGCCCAGCTGCACCCACGCACCTGATTCCTAAATCGCTGTGGGAGAACCCAATAGAAGCAGCTAACTTTCCATCCCTCAACACCGGGGATGAATCCATAGGCATGTAACCAACAAACACATCGAATTCCGACCTAACTGCCTTTAGGTCGTCCAGATAGACTAAAAAGTAGGACCCAAAGATGTCTCTCCTATGTTTCGCCAAAGCAGGGCAAGTGCACAGAAGGTAATGGCAGCTTTCCCCCTCCTCTACGTCCCCGCAGCTCCTACAGTAATCATTGTGCGGGAATCGAAGTCTTCTAGCATGCTCCACGATCAAGCAGTGTTCAGTGCGTAGCGTTCCGAATATTGGAAGAAAGGAAGAGTGATCCCTCTTCTAAAACCGGGAAAAAAACCAACACTAGGCGAATCATACCGTCCCATTGCACTATTGTCTCCTGTAGCCAAGACCCTAGAGACGCTGCTCCACCCTATAATTGCGACTCACATTCAGATGACCGACCACCAACATGGCTTTAGAAGGATGCACAGCACCACGACGGCTTTGGATGTCATTACATTAAAAATACTTAATGGCTTCAACCAAGGACGTCCCTATCAACAAGCGATTCTGGTGGCATTAGACTTGTCAAAGGCTTTTGGCACTGTCAGCCACTTGTTTCTCCTGTCTGCGGTACATCGCTCCCGTCGCATATTGATTTGATTGTTAATTAGAAGAAGACTTCTAGGCTTGACCGTGTAGGTCGGCCGTGACATCGGTATGCCAAATGTCTTCGCAAAATTTCAATCAAATCGCGCTCGGATAAAGGACGATCAAGTCTGTCACTTAATTTTTGTATTTTTTCAAAATACACATCGAACGATTCGTTGTCACCCTGTTTACAATTTCTAATTTTCTCCATAAGGTCGTAAAAAGATAAACGTTCACTATATTTTTCTCTTAGTGCCTCACAGAAATCTGACCAAGACAAGTGCCCTACTGTTTGGTGATAGCGCCAAAACCAATTGGACGCTGCGCCTCCCAGTAAAAGATGTAAATTCTCAGCAACTTGTGACATGTTTCCACATAGAGTATACTTTGCCAAAGTTTCTGTTTGGTAGATGAAACGATCTACTGGCAGATTAATGTCTTCACCCGTAAATTTTACATTCCATGCCGAAATAATTTTTCCAACTTGTCCCGGCGATACATTGTAACCTGATCTATGAATATTTAATGTTAACGAACTGGATCGTCAAGTGCCCATTTGGCCCACCCCACATCTCCCGGCTAAGAGCTAGCCCAGCCAGCATGCGTCGTCGGGGTACTTGATGCGAAGACATTTGGCATACCGATGTCACGGCCGACCTACACGGTCAAGCCTAGAAGTCTTCTTCTAATTAACAATCAAATCGAAATCCAATTAAGTTTCGTTACACTATCCCGCATTGATAACGACATACAGAACCCCTGTCTAGCCTGTGGCCTCACTCCACACGATGTTGAGCACATCTTTAACTGTCCTACAGCTCCTACGCGCCTAACACTTACTGCGCTATGGGATAATCCTATTAAGGCAGCTGCGTTTCTACACCTGGACATTGAGGAAAACATGACAGCCAAGCTTTATGACACACACATTCATCGGATATCAATCAGCGCGTCGCTATCACAAAACAACAACATAGCGTTGCAAATTCATAGTTTTAGTATCACTATACAGGTCTAACCCAGGTCTAGGTTGTACCTTTAGGTCTAGGGTATACTCATACTCACTTTATCTGTTCAATTTATCATAATTGTAATCCGATCATCAACGTTCTATTATAGGATTGTCCGTAGTTGGGGTGCAACAAATTGATCGTGTTGTCGAAGTAGTGGAAGAAACTCTCAAAGGGCACACCGTTCGTTTGCTGCAACCAAAAAAAGAGGCTGGCAAACGTGTGGCAGGAGCAAAACTCGCTTTACCAAAAGTTCGAAAAAATCCTCTTATTGAAATAATACCAATCAACTCGGGATGTTTAAATCAGTGCACTTACTGCAAAACAAAACACGCCCGCGGTGACTTGGTGAGCTATCCTCTGGAGGAGATCGTCGATCGGGCTCGACAGGCATTCGATGAAGGATGCTGCGAAATTTGGTTAACATCTGAAGATACTGGAACTTATGGACGAGACATTGGTCGATCACTTCCCGAATTATTGTGGGCTCTAGTGGAGGTAAGATGCACATTTAAAGTTTATTGTCACGTACTGCGATGTTCAGTGATGATTTTTTATTCCACACAGGCAATACCATCTCCCTGTATGCTACGCGTTGGCATGACGAATCCGCCCTATATTTTGGAACATCTGGAAGAAATGTCAAAAATTCTAAATCATCCACGTGTCTATTCGTTCCTTCATGTGCCCGTCCAGACGGGTAGTGACACCATACTTGGTGAAATGAAACGCGAATATTGCCGTAAAGATTTCGAGCATGTTGTCGACTATTTGCGAGAACGCGTTCCCGGCCTTACTATCGCCACCGATATAATTTGTGGATTTCCCGGTGAAACGGAAGATGATTTCGAAGAAACAATGACGCTATGCGAGAAATATAAATTTCCCAGTTTGTTTATAAATCAATTCTTCCCCAGACCGGGCACACCGGCTGCACGGATGACACGAATCCCTGCCAATTTGGTAAAGACAAGAACGAAACGTTTAACCGGTTTGTTCAATAGCTATGAGCCGTACACAAATCGAACAGGCGAATATTATAATGTACTCGTGACGGAAATATCGCACGACAAAAAACACTACGTAGGCCATAATAAATTCTACGAGCAAATCTTGTTGCCGATGGTTGACAATTTACTTGGAAAAGCGGTGCGAGTAAAAATCATTTCCACCACCAAGTTTAGTATGCATGCGGAAATTGTAGATCCAGAGGAGGAGTGGCAGCAAGGCGTCAAGGTGGAACCTTCAAAAAACGGCATTGCAACAAATGGATTTGTAAAAGGCGATTCTCTGAATGCTGGCGACCAAAGCTATGTTACCGAATCACGTCCATCCTATTTAGGTTATGGATTGATAGCCTTGTTTTTAGCGCTGGTCTACAGATTTGTATGGAAATTGTTACAAGACATGTGAAAATAAAACAAATTATTCATACGAGTATATTTCAATAGACTGTATTTGCTTTGATGTAGATTTACCGATAACAAAGCCTGCCAGTAAAAGTATTTTATACTAGCTGTATGTATGTTGCAATTGACTGCTTTATCCATTCAATTTCACTTCCACCAGTGTCTCGTCCAGAGGATTTGTAACCTCTACGTGCAAATGTAAATACATAGCACTTCCCAAAAACACACAATAATAATATTTCCATAAGAAATAAATTCACAAAGGTTTTGCTCATTTTGACGACATGTTTACTTATAAAATATTGCATAATCGCTAACGTACTAAAGGGTCAGGAGAAATTAACAATTTCGGAAAATGAAACAAAGGATTTGTGAAGATATAATTAAAACTTAACTAATAACTAATATTGTTGATATCAGTTTTAAATTGTAAAAAAATACAAAGTACATTCTTTTTTTCTTTTGACTTAAAACAAAAGTGTATGTAGAGACATACACAGGCTAATATGTAAAGTACATACATTTTTAATGTGTATATTTTGCAGCCGTGTCTTTCGTGTGCTACAATATTTTTATAATTACGTTTTCAATGCAAAAGTAGACGTTTGTTTCTCGAATGCAACGTAATGTAGGTCAACCGACATTATGCACAAACCTTATAACTATGAGATATATTCTTCTTCTGAAGGCTCAGTGCCAAAGTACCGATCACCGAAATTTCCAATGCCTGGTATCACGTAAAATTTCTCGTTGATTTCCGGATCAAGAGCTGATGTGACGATTCTTACCTGAAATGGATTAAGGAAAATTAGAATTTATTGAGCATCAGTGGGCTGGGAAAAGATTCTTCAAGAAAAATGTCGAAAACAAAAAAGCCTACAACAAAATTCGATGAATAGAAAATATTACTTAAATCTCTAAATATAGGCGAGCATAAGACATGTTCATTTCAATAGGAGTGCATCCTCTCAGCGATCCTACTCCTCATAGTGGTTGCCGATGTGTTACATGCCGTCCTATCCGGACTAGACTCTCCCTATCTGAGTCCTGTTAACCCCTTGTGGGGCATAGGGCATTAACCACGCCCACTTTCCACCTCGTCCTGTTTGCCCCCATCGCCTTCAACTGGCTCTACGATTTGCCTATTGACAAACTCTCGACCTCAACTGATCTTCTCCAGGTGTTTCTAGGTTATCCAATGCGGCAACTTGCATTGGTTCTCTGTGGGTTCCAATAGGGCCTGTTTAGCAATGTCTGGAGATGTTGTTTTGCCAAAAAAGAGTCAAACTGAAAAAAGCTGTCCGAGCCTTATTGATGCGAGACAGTACATTATCATCCGCTCCACCATCTGCTGTAACTACGCCTCCGAGGTAGCAAAAATTATCCATTTTTTTCACCGTCTGCCCCGAAACACAAATTTCTGGGTAAGACGTGGAGGGAGTTGCGTCCGCTTGCCCAGAACAGAGTACGATGGCGCGTAAGCGTAATAGCAAACTGAAAGTCTACAAAACAATAATCAGGACTGTGTTGTGCCACGAATGTGAAACATGGACCCACACCTCGAAAAAGCTGATTTAACACCTTCGAAAGGAGGATCCTCCGACGAAACATTGGAGCTGTTCGTAATGGCGACCAATCGCGAAAAAGGTACAGTACAACAGCGAGTTGTACGAAATCTGCCATGTCTTCGAACTGGTTAGATTACGTAAGTTACAACGGGCTGGACACGTGGTACAAATGGGTGTTCACCATTCGAATACCCAAAAAGACGTTCATGGGCGTAGGCAGAAGTTGAAGACCATCCGGTAGAAGGATGAAGCGTTGGGCGGACTCCTTTAGCAACGACAGCAACAAGCTGCTCGAATTCAGGAACTGGACGACGCAGTGTTTGAACCGAGATGACTGGATACGACGACTTGCCAAAGCTACAACCCGCGGACACAGAGGCTGATAAGTGACCAGATTCGAAGGATTTTTCTGCGGCTTGATTGCTTACGTAAATTTTGAGACTTAAGGTTGCCATAAAGACTGTGAATGACGGGCAGTGCCATGTGGCGAAGAAATAGGCCCCTCAGTGAGCCCATGCTTGCTGTAGCCCAGTTCGGCAGGGTTTTCGCCGCTCGTTGCCCCTGTCCTTTATTAAAATTCATAGGCTTGGGGAAGACAACACAAACAATGGGCATCAAAAACTGGAGACTAAAAAAAAGGGGCCGATAAGGAGGGACTGATTGTCGGGCGGCTCAGATGTCCTCGTGCACGCAGCTGAGTCCAGGTCTTGAAGGACCCTCGGCCTCTTAACCCTCCTATCCATGAGGACCTATGGTCGCTATGAAAAATTTGGGGACCACCCTAGAAAAAGTCAGTCACTTTTCCCCCGTCAAAAATGACGTTTTAAAAGTCGCTAAAGTGAGTGCGTTTCATGTAATATCGTGTATTTCGTACGCGTAACCATCATCATCGTGGCGCGACAGCCCGACGTCGGGCCTTGGCCGCCTGGATCATTGTCCTCCAATTATCTCGGTCACGTGACCGAGTCCTCCAATTTTGGGAGCCCAGCAGCTGCGCGGCGTCCACACCTACTGAGCTCTCCCAACGAGATCTCGGTCGTCCTCGCAGTCTCGCTCCGTCGACTCGTTCTGCATTCATTACTCTCTTAGGCATGCGATCATTGTCCATTCTTTGTACATGCCCTGCCCATTGAAGTCGTTGTAGTTTGACGATTTTCGAGACTTGCAGCTCATCATACATTTCATACAACTCATGGTTGTACCGGATGCGCCATCCATCTCGATCGCAAACAGCCCCGCAAATTCGCCGTAGAACCTTACGTTCAAAAGTGTCTAGCATGTTTTCGGAGGCTTGAGTTAGGGTCCATGCTTCGCAGCCATAGCATAGCACTGGTCGTATAATGGTTTTGTACACGCGGAGCTTCGTGTTTCTGTGCACATGCTTCGATTTCATTATGGGGAGAACCGAGAAAAAAGTTTTATTAGCTAACTGTATCCGTCGCTTGATTTCGTCAGTTTCGTTGGCGTCCCTTGACAGGTTGCAACCCAGGTAAATGAAGTTGTTCACGTACTCGATGTTGAGGTCCCCCACATTGATGCTCAGTTGTGCAGGTGTCCTTGTCACCGATTGCATCATTATTTTAGTTTTACCCTCGTTAATACGTAATCCAACTTCCTTTGCAGCGGTATCGAGCGTATGCAGAAGTTCTTCTGCGTCAGCCAATCTTCGGGACATGATGTTGATGTCGTCGGCGTACGCTGCTGATTGTGTCGACTTGATGAGTAGCGTCTTGCTGTTGTCCATATTCATGGCCCGAATAACGTATTCCAGTGCTAGGTTGAAGAGCGTCGGTGCCAGTCCATCGCCCTGTTTCAAACCAGTGCGTGTTTCAAATAGATCAGTAAGTCTATTCTGGATCCTGACTTGTGAGACGGAGTTGGTCATCGTCATCTTTGTCAGTCGCACTAATTTTGCCGGTATACCAAATTGCAGCATGATGTTGTACAGTACTCCACGATCGATACTGTCGTATGCCTCCTTCAAGTCGACAAAGATTTGGTATACGTTTACGTTGTATTCCCAGCACCTCTGGAGTATCAGTTTGACTGAGAAGAGCTGATCGGTTGTGGAGCGACCAGGTCTGAAACCGCTTTGATATTCGCCAATGACTCGTACGCGTAACCGACAATTTTAAAAATTCAATTAGTTTTTCACAAATACATTTATTTTGGAAAAGATCAAAACAAATATATTTGCGAAAAATAAAATAAATAACTGGCGCAACAGTTCAATTTGAACCATGGCCTCGAGATGAGTTAGCATCACCTCATTTCCTAGATCGTGACGGTCTTGTGCAGAGGTGTGTGATAACTGATAAGCAACACGCTCAACCGAGTTATTTACCCCACAAATGGGTACTCGTTTAACAGCTGAGTGGGCTCATTGTCCGACACGTAAATCACCTTTTTCATCGAAAACTACCGCATTCAGTAGGAATCGAACCGGGGCCCAGTGCGTAGAAGGCGAACGTGCTAACCACACCATCCGGACTAATATTTGCGAAAAATACTTCGAAGAAACAAATGACAGCCACGCGTCAAAGTTGATCCATTACACCCCCTCAACGCCACGGCGTTGCTACAACAAAATGCCAACTCATCTCGAAGCCTTGGCTCATTAATTGCACTGCTGTGCCAGTTATTCATTTACGCCGACGACGTCGGGTTACCTATGCAGTTCGAAGTTCAAAGCTAATAAACAACATATCACACCGTATGCGGATGGCAGCTGATGAGTTAACTGAAGAGTCCCGCTGATATACTCAAGTGCCCTAACCCCTTGTGGGGCATAGCGCGTCAACTGTTCCATGTGGCCCAGTTGACGTTTCGTTGGCATAAACTGGTTTCGGAGAATGCAGTTGCCAGCATGCACCTCCTCCACATCCATGGCCACGAACATCGTCGTGGACGGGATTCGAACCCGAAACGCCGGTAGTCTAACATGAGACTGATGCCTCAACACACTGCGCTACCGGTCGCCCCGCTGATATGCGTACCATACAATTCACACAAAACTTTTCTGAACTTTTCTTTGCAGACTCAATTAGCCCAACAACTAAAGACATTAAGAATTATAATATACTCACATTTGGAAAAGCGTAAGCTATTGAATGTACACCAATTTCTGCCATCAAAAGGGAGACTAGCATAATATTTTCCTCAGGAACATCGTGATCAAGAAGCACACGAATTGCCATCATAGCAGCAGCACCCGTAGCAACTGTTGC
The DNA here is from genome assembly GCA_964017055.1 of Chloromyia formosa. NCBI lineage: Eukaryota > Metazoa > Arthropoda > Insecta > Diptera > Stratiomyidae > Chloromyia > Chloromyia formosa. The sequence goes on along the minus strand of OZ024818.1, from coordinate 43,700,239 downwards.
ATCCATTAAAATCACTTTAAAATCTTTGATGTCTTTCGGCAATCTCAGATAATAAAGTTCCGGTTCTCCTGTTATTTGATTTGTCTGAATCAGAATTTTGCCTATTCTGATGTCCTTGCATACATCACAAATTGCCTGTTCCATTGTTTCGCCAGCTCGCAAGATTGACACGCCACAAATTTTCTTACAGGCAAGACGTTGACCTATAAAGTATGAAATAAACAATTTATGGTAGAATGAATACTTCGACCTAATTTTTACAATTTACCTTCATATGTTACTCCCTGTGGCGTTTCCACTGTCAACGGAGTAAATGGAAATAAACTTAAAGCGTACTCTATAACCAACCGAATAAGTCGTTTCGAATAAAATATGAACTCGTCCCGAGATGTGTTTTTATTCCTTATAAAGGTGTGCAAACCCTTAATCTGAAACAATACACACAATTACAGTATTATACATGAACATTTAACGAGAATACCTCAACAAATCTACCTGTGGTGTTGACGACAACAGATGTAACGATTCGGGCATGGGCTGTCCAATGTAAGAATTGGCCAGCGTCTCACGTAATTTGAAGCCACGCTAACATTTTTTTTAAAATAAATTGTCATAACTGAATCAAACTATAGTGAAACATTTTTGTAGTTACCAGCTGCAACTGTGTATGCACATGTTGAACAATGAGGTGTATGGCAACTTTATTATCACCGCCGCGTGGCACAATAATATCCGCATGGGGCATAGTTGGTGCAATATAGTTAGAGTATGATGGCTTCACCATTGTTGAATACTGTTTCAGAACACCCTCTAAGTCGCGACCGCGTTGTGATATATCCCTACGTGATAATGAGCGATTAATTCTGAAATTTATAACGATTTATATGAATAAAATAACTGACGCAACAGTCCAATCTGAACCATGGCCTCGAGATGAGTTAGCATCATCTCATTTTCTAGATCGCGACGGTGTGTCTTTTGCAGAGGTGTGTGATCAGCAACACGCTCAACCGAGTTATTTACCCCATAAATGAGTACTCATTTAACAGCTGAGTCGGCTCATAGTCCGACACGTAAATCCCCTTTTTTCACCGCATTCAGTAGGAATCGAAGAGTGGCCCAGGGCGTAGAAGGTGAACGTGCTAACCGTTGCGCCATCCAGATTTATATGAAACCTACCTTTTTAGACGTCTAGCTAAGCGTATGTCGGCATCTGTGTCTACGAACACTTTCATGTCCAAAAGTTTAAGTACTTCGGGATTGTGGAATACAAGAATTCCTTCGAAGATAATAACATTTGCTCCGTACATTGTTTTCTACGAAAATATGTTTTAGTTAGCACAATTTTACTAAGAGACATTAAGAACACTTACGGTTTGTGGCTCTCTAGAATGTGTAATAAAATTATAAATAGGAACTTCCACTTTTCGACCCTCCTTCAATTTTGTAAGTACATCTACCATAAGATCAATATCGAAAGCGTCGGGATGATCGAAATTATATTCATTTTGTAGGGCTTGATCATGCTGTTTATCATTTAATATCTGTAAATTGAAAAGAAATTACTTAGAGAGGAATTGGTGTCTGATTTCTGTCAAAACATGCCCCTGCCTTAGCCCCGGTGCACATGCGCGTCCAAATTACGCTGGATGCCGCGTCATTTAAGCTCCTCCCTCTTTGGTACTTATCTGCGTTTCAATGCACATGATGTGATAGGACGCAGCGTCACTCTGTATTATTTAAACCGAGCCACACAACGTCGAACACGAACTTAAAATTTATGTGAAGTATCTTGAATCATTCGGGGGAAATCTCAAAGCATCGCTTGAGTGATCCTCAAGCAAATGGCTTAAGAAACTTCACACAAATCACACATTGTGGCCGTGTTCGTGTTCCGAGTTCGAGTGTATGTGGCTCGGCTTAATAAAAACTGATCCGCGGACGCGTGAATTGCCGCAGATAGGAGCAGAAACTAGTGGCATCCCAGATAGCTATCGGCAGCGGCCATGTGCATCGCTCCATTGTATTTCTTCATTTGGACGCTCATGTGCACCGGCTCTTACTACGTACACAAAACGTTCCTATGGCAGCCGGTTCTAGCACCGGAGCGACCCGTTTTTCAACGGCCAAGAGCTGCCGAACCCCTTCAATGCAGAAGGAAGTATACATGTGTGTGTCATATTTTCAACATGTCCGTTTTTTATGGAACCTGAGAGCTTCACATTTCGGCGCAGCTGCTCTCACTACTCCTCCACCGCGTCGGCATCGAACTCAACCCTGGTCCATGGATCTGCTGCGTCTGCAACAGAACGCTGCACGGAAATGCAACCTCAGTTAGATGCAACTGTTGCGACGAGTAGTGCCATCTTAAGGGATGCTCCGGTTTAAGTCACCATAGACAGTGGAATGCAACATTTACAGCCAGCCTCTGTACGAACAGAGGACAACAAACATCCACCACAAATGATTCACCATCAGTTGGGGCGAATACACAGCCTAGCTCCCATCTGTCAATCCCGCACAACCTATCCCGAGTCAACACAATCTGACTCCCGCCCCACCCGTCGCTAACTTCAACAGCCTATCCATTGTCCAGCTGAATATCAATGGGCTGCAGCGTAAAATTGCAGAACTCACCGCGTTCATGGATAGACATCGCATCCTAATTGGCGCTATAGGTATACAGGAGACAAAATCGCAACTCGTCCCTAAACTCCTATGGCAATTTTAACATTGTAAGAAAGGATAGACTAACCAATGCTGGAGGGGGCCTTGCTATCCTCGTTCATCGATCTATGCCATATCGTGAGATTGTCGTCCCAGCCGTCGACAACACAATGGAAGTACAGGCCATCGCAATAAAATCCGGAAATGTGGACATAGAAATATTTATTTTCTACATACCACCTGTATCAAGCTATCCCTCGAGTTTCAGCGTAAACATAAGCCCTTTCCTATCTGGCCAATAACGCCTCCTGCTGGGAGACTTTAATGTTCATCACGAGTTATGGCATCCCAACCTCGAAAACGACGCCAGAGCAGTTGCCATAGCGGAACAAGTGGATGCATCAAATTTCTGTCCCCTGAACGATGATATTCCCACTCGATTGTCTTGAACCTGTTCCAGTTCCCCTGATATATTAATTGCAAGTGCGGGCCTCATCAACATCGCCCAATGGGAACCGACTCTCACGCTGTCATCTGTCATTGCCAATAGTTATCAAGCTAGACAAACTGTCCGATGTGATCCATACCTACCACCGCACCTTCATCAATCATAACAAAGCAAACTGGGATGGCTTCAAAGAATACACGAACGCGGCTGTTTTTAGCCTTACCAACACGCTCTGATGTTCGAGTAGCTGAGGCCAACCTAAGGCGTATTATTGTGAAGGCAGTAGCTAGATTCATCCCGGCTGGTCGTATTCCAACCATACGACCTAATTTTCCCATCTCAGCAGCAAGATTGGCGGATGAACGACAGAATTCGCAGCACAAACCCCGATGATCCCAGGATCAAAGATCTGAACCTACAAATTTAACATCATGTTGCGGAACATAGAAGACAACAGTGGAATGAGCATCTGAACAATTGCAACTTAACAACCGGAGTTAGCAAGCTATAGTGACGGTAAGAGCCTTCACTAACCCAACAAGTCAGAGAGGACTGGCTGCTATTGAATTTGGTGGCAATACAACTAACAATTCTGCACAATGCGCTAACCTATTTAATAGACAATTCATTGAACATCCGCCACCCGACAGGCTAAAGCGTAAAATTTGCAGAACTATTCGAAACTATTTAATAGACCATTCAAATCTCATCGAACGAAGTTGTTTCAGCCATTAAACACGCCAAGAACTCCAAAGCGTTAGGACCAGATGGCATATCGATGGTCATGCTGAAGCACCTCTACATGCCTGCAATTGACTACATTACAGAGGCCTTCAACCTCTCCGTGTCATCATCTGTTGTTCCCGAAATTTAGGTAAGGTGATTCCGATACTACAATAAAACCCGGGAAAAAGCATACGCAAGGCGACTCCTACCGCGTCATCACGCTTTTGCCTCCAATTGTAAAAACTCTTGAAGCTGCCTTACTTTCCACATTTTCGATCCATATTCAGCTGGCTGACCACCAACATAGTTTCCGAAAAATGCGCAGTACAACTACGGCCTTGGATGTCATAACTTCAAGCATCCACAACGGTCTCAACGAGGCTCGTCCATGTCACAGAACCATTATGGTAGCACTTGACCTATCGAAGGCTTTAGATACGGTCAACCACTCCCTACTTCTGTTTGACATTAACAACACGTCGCTTTCGATACCAATAGTGAAATGGATCGCAAATCACCTTGCTGGTCGGCAATCTTACACCGAATTCAGAGGTAGCAAATCATAGCTTAGAAGGGTTAAACAAGGCGTCCCCAAGGAGGAGTCCTGTCTCCGACCTTGTTTAATCTCTACCTCGCTGGAATTCCCTCACCTCCAACAGGAATCCAGATTGTGAGCTATGCCGACGACTGCACTATACTAGCAACAGGAAACGACATCACCTAAATGTGTGCTCGGATAAATGACTACCTAAACGAACTTAACACCTTCTTCGTCAGCCAGAACTTGCAGCAATAAGCTCAAAAATCCACCGCAACACTATTCACATCCTGAAGGAAGTAAAGATGCAGCTGAACATCTCAGTAGACGGTCTCACAATACCCACCACAAACCACCCAAAAATCGTTGGCGTTACTCTGGACAGCATGGCAACATCATCAGCGCACGCATGTACTGTAACTAACAACATGAGGAGCAGGAACAAGGTCCTCAAGGCTCTTGCTGGTAGTTCCTGGGGTAAAGACAAAGAGACCCTACTAACCACCTACAAGGCGATTGGCAGATCTGTAGCAAATTATGCGGCACCAGTGTGAACACTTAATCTAAGTGACACAAATTAGAAAGACATTTAGACCTGTCAAAATGCAGCCCTAAGCAACATCACAGGCTGTCTGTTGATGTCTCATGAAGACCACCTCCACCAAGAGACCAAAACTATGCCCATTAGGAAACACAATATACTACTATCAAAGCAGTATCTAGTTGGTTGCTACCGAAATAATCACCCGAACTTTGACCGTATGGACAGAACCCCACCGCTACGACACATCAGGCGAAATCTAAGAGAACTCGGAAGGGAAGTCCAACGATTTAAGAGGCTCCCCTTCGATAGCGGTAGCTATAAATCTGCAATCGCTATGCTGCACAGGGAAGAAGTACAAACGTCGATTGTGGACCTAAATAACAACAAATTACTTGACGCTCAACCACCAGACATCTCACCGGATGAACGAAACCTGCCTAGAGCGAAGAGGACCACGCTCGCACAGATCCGTTTAGGCTGGTGTTCGCGACTCATGCATGTCCCGAATCGACCACAGCATCCAAAACACTTGTCCAGCATGCAATAGTTGTCCCACGACGTTGAGCACATCTCCAACTGCCCTGCAGCACCAACGCACCTTACACCTATAGCGCTCTGGGAGAATCCCATCGAAGTAGCTGCGTTTCTGCAACTTCCTACGGAGGAAACTGAGTCGGACGCGCTGATTTTATGACACACACACTGAAACTAAATTTCTGCATTGCTACAATACCAACAACAACAATATGCTATTGTATTAATAGCATCATCAACAAATGCGCATAACGACTTGTTCTTTTTGCCGGGGGCGACCGGTAGCGCAATGTATTGAGGCATCAGTCTCATGTTTGACTACTGGCGTATCGGGTTCGAATCCCGTCCACGACGACGTTCGTGGCCATGGATGTGCAGGAGATGCATGCTGGCAACTGCATTCTCTGAAAGCAATTTATGCCAACGAAACGTCAACTGGGCCACATGGAACAGTTGACGCGCTATGCCCCATTAGGGGTTAGGGCAATTGAGTAGTATTGAGTATCATCAACAAATACGTATAACGACTTTTTTTTTCTTCTCCTTTGAACACACGTGCATAAAAGGGTATAACGACTTGTTCTTTTCGCCATATTTTCATCCAACTTCTTTTCTTTGGCCATACGGGGCCTTATAAAAATGTTGATGTCTCAATTTTGGTTGGACAACTTAATTATTGTAATATAAAATATATATTTCAATGTTTGAAACTCAATTCGCGTTCTATTGTTATTAAATTGAACACGAGACTCCCAATCATACAACAATACATAGTAAACAAAAATAAAACAATATAGAGGCACGATCGAAGCAACAATCGTCAAGGTCACAATTAAATTCAATCAACGATCGATGTTAATTAAACTAGCTACAGCAAATATCTGAGTCGATCCGACAAAACGCGAACACTAAACAAAGCAGACAGTTGAATTGATGAAACAGTGAAAGTAATCAATTACCTTGTAGAAACAGTCCATTGATAGCAATGTAACCCATGGTACATCAAGACTCTCTATGATTTTCTGTGCGACAGTTGTCTTACCGGATGCACTACCACCACACACACCTGACAAATTAAAGAGCAGAAGTAATTGTATGTATTTATATTCCTTATATAATATAAATTGCTTAAAAGAAATCCAACTACCATCAAAACAATTATTCAATCAATGAAATAAAATGATCTTACCGATTACAAATGGCTCGACCTGTTGTCCAGCACAATTATACCATGGTGGTCGTCCCGCTGTGTAGATTGTGCGATTATTGGAACGGATAATTGATTCCGAAGGATTCGACGTTTTCTGACTCATTGATGTGGTGCGCTGTCGTTGTCGTGTTCGTTGCGGTAGTACTGATGTGTCTGAATTTGAACGTGCTTGCTTGGCCGGTACTGTAGTTGGCGACGCCGGGCAGCAATAGTCAATGCCATTGCTACCGGCCGATCCATTGCACATTCCATTTGCCGTTAGATGGTCAATAAGGAGAGGTTCCAAATCGTGCCGATCATTAACATCGCTACAAAGTAAATAAAACAAAATGGAAGTGGAATTGAGATAAGAGTATACTCGAATCAGTAGTGAGGGAGAGAGAGCTAAACGAACGAACGAACAAATTTGTTTACGTTTACAATATCCAAAAAGGCACGAATACAACGATTGACTATAGACTTTACAAATAAACAACATCAAAAATACTAGGAATGAGTATGTATATTCCTGGATACGATATCATTTTAAAGTAAGGGAAATATGCAGCTGGTATATTTGCGACGATATAAAGTATAGTATGTACATATTTCATTTTTTTCCCGCGTTAACCCAAATTTACCGCCATCGTGATACACAACATTAATCTCGATATTTTTCTAGTAGTCCAGTCGGCACATTAGCCCTTACAAAAATTACAAATTTTATGAAGCATCGGGATGTTGTTTGTGGGTGCCCAGAGTAGTGTCACATCCAATTTATCCAACACCACTAGGTACCGTACCGAGAAATTGACGCCACAGCGGCCGACAACATCATGGAGATACAGGCCGTGATCATTCAGTCGGGCAATACTGATATATACATACATGCCACCTGTATCCAGCTGTCCCTCGGGATACAATGTCAATATCAGCCCACTGCTCACTGGCCAATATCGTCTCCTACTTGGTGATTTCAAGGCTCATCACGAATTGTGGCACTCGAACCTCGACAACGATGCCAGAGGGGTTGGGTTAGGTTAGGTTACAGAGGCTGCTGTACATGTGCACAGCATACATAGACCACAAGGGTCCGTTGTAATACCTCACCATCTCAAACGCTTGAGATTCTAGTCGTCAAACCAACCGGAGCTGTCAATGAATCGATGTAGATGACCAGCACTTACGCCCTTCAGGTCATCCAGGTCTATGAAATAGAAGGACCCCAAAGTGTCCTTTCATCTACCGGCCAGCGCAGGGCAGGTACATAGGAAATGATGTATAGTCTCCTCCTCGTCTTCACAGCTTCTACAATAATCATTGTACGGAAGCCCCAGACGCCTCGCATGCTCACCCATCGGGCAATGCCCCGTAATGATCCCCACGGCTTTCCTAAGATGCTTCCTCTCCAGCATCAGCAGCCCTGAGGAGCGGCTAGGATTGAAGTTCGGCCAGACCTGTCTTGTAATGTTGCAGGTACTTCCATTTAGCCATCTGATGTTAGCGCGACTTAGAGCTCCTGTCTTGACTAGCTTCTTGCAAGATTCTATGGGTATATCGACAGTTCGAAAACATCCCACATCCATATTAGTCCTACCAGCCCGAGCCAGTTCGTCTGCCTTGCAGTTACCGCCGAAGCCGCTATGCCCTGGAATCCAGCACAAAGTGAAGTTGAAAAAGTCGCCAAGCTCCTTGATAGCTGTGCGACATCTCACTACGGTTTTTGAATTGGCAAGCACCGCGTCCAAAGATTTGATCGCCGCCTGACTGTCAGTATAGATAGTAATATTCCTTACCGACACGACGTTACGTCGTAACGATGCTAGAACTTCGGCAATTGCAGTAATTTCCGCCTGAAAGACGCTGCAGAAAGCTGGGGGACGGAGTGACAAGCAAACATCTAATTCCTCCGAGTAAATCCCAGCGCCCAGGGTTACCTCGAAAAACATCTCCTTTAACAAATGCATTTTAATTTTTTGGGGCGACTCCAATATCTCAGGCGCCAAATTTTAATGATGGGTTTCAATCAAATTTGGTTTGAAATAAACGAATCTGAAGTCCTTTTCCGCGAACTCATAACCGTTTTGGAGATTGTATGGGAAAATCCAGTGCTAAAGTTGAATATAGAATAAATTTCCGCTTTAGGAAGGTTATGAACCTTCCATGATATATCATCATTTAATTTGTTATATTTTGAGGTAATTCGTATTTTACGTTTAGAATGAACGAGTCGCCAATAAAATTTGGCGCCTCAGATATTGAAATCGTGCCGATTTTTTTGTTTCAAATGATTCTGTTGCAAGTTATGATGTAGACCGCAAAACAACTTTTGGAACATTCCTGTTTCGCAAAAATTATGCGAATTCTCTCTATTCGATTAGAGAGTACTTTCACAAAACTCGACAAATTTTCGCTTTTAGGACCTGCGAGTCCCCCCGAAATGGGTTTTAGGTTCTTACCACCTAAAGTGGAATCGAACTACCTAATGCGAAAATCCCAGAATTTTAACAATTCTCCCTAAATGCAATAGAGAGAATTCTCCTAATATTCGCGAAACAGGAATGTTCCCAACTTTTTTTCAAGGCGCCTCCGGAGATTCACTGTGACTCGCTCAATTTTCAATATTTTGCAATGAAAATTTAGGAAAATATTGTTCAAATGTATTATTATATGGAAATTGACTGAATAAACTAACACTCTCTGTATCGCCAAAAAAAATCTTAAAAACATGCCTTTTTGTCACCGAATTAACTCAGTGGTCCGACTCCGTTGGTTTCGACATACAATATATACAGCGTGCAATAGAAAGAAGTCTTTGTGCAAAATTTCAGCTCGATAGCTTCAAAACTGAGAGACTAGTTTGCATAGAAACAGACGGACAGACAGAAAGTTTAATCGACTCAACATACTGACCAAGAATATAAGTTTATATGGTTGGATGCTTATTTCTATGCGTTACAAACTTGACACTTAATATCACATTCGTGAAGGGTATAAAAATCTGTTGTTTGTCACGTCATCGCAGAATACCAGTCAAACAGGACAAAAAATTGCGAAATTCGCATAAAACGATTTAACCAGAAATTCTGCAGTTTTTTTTATATACATTATGATTAGATAACATTTGTAGTGATCAACAAGTAATAACTTATTACTCGAATAGATCTTTATCCAATTTCTTACTCATAAACAACAGTTATGAATGATTGCAATGAGCAACCTACTGAATGTATATTTTTATGTGGTATGTACGTACTATGTATTCGGTTTATAAAAATAATCTCCTTCGAATTTTATCGATTCATTTAAAAAACTACCCAAATTTATTATGATTAATATTTCAATAAAAATAAAATTCCACTAGAATTGTATATAACGCGATTAAATTTACAAATTATGTAGAAATGTTAAAAATTCTTGATTAATTATACTAAAACGCTTTCAGATCAATCTTTATCCCAACCAACCTTTATACAGTTAAAGTGTACGAGATCTGCTAAAAAACGGAACTTTTCATCTAACTATTGTAATAACCTTCTTCGAATCAAAACCAATGGAGGACTGGAGAGTAGGGCGCAAAACTTGCGAATTAACAAGGCTGGGCGGGCAGGCGTATTGGCATAGTGAAGCAACCATGAGTTGTATCGCCACAACTGTGGTCTCTTTTTGCGAATTTTTTATTCGCAAAACCTTTTCAAAACACCTTCGTAGTACATATTGACTGTTTGATCTTCAGTTAAAAACCAAAATGCACAAATCCGTTAAAATCGAGAAAAAAAAAACAATGAAGAGATCGAGCCTGTCTTGCGTTATGTGTGCGTGATGATCATTTGCCAACGCACTGTGATGACTGGACTTTGTCTCAATGTCGTATCCGTAAACCAAACTCTTGTTCCCGGTGATGATCCGTGAATATTTTCAATTTCACGTAAAATTTTACTCAGCATCGTTACTCTCGTTAATCGGATATTACGAAAGTCGTCACGAAAACTGATAGACATCGTACTCAAGCAGCAACAAAAATTCGGAAACTAAATGAGATATAAACAATCTTTAAACAGCCAGTTAGGTTAGGTTAGGTAAAGGGGCTGCCATGCTGACGCACAGCACACATAGACCACCACTGGGTCCGTTGTGATACCACTAGATCCACCTAATGAAAAACCTAGGCATTAAAACCAGCCTGTGCTGGCAATGTAACGATTGAGCTGTATTGCACTCGTTTCCTTAAGGTCTTCCAGTTCCCAAAAAAAAGCGAGAACTCAAGAACCTCCTCCGCCTCTCAGCCAGGGCCGGACAGTGACAGAGAAGATGGAGAACGCTCTCCTCCTCATCCACGTCATCACAGCTCCTGCAGTAGTCATTGTGAGGAATGCGAAGCCTCCAGGCAAGCTCTCCTATAGGACAGTGCCCCGTAATAACCCCCACAACTCTGCCAATGTGATTTCTATTCAGTGAAAGCAGTGTGGCGGAGCGGCTAGGGTCGAGTTTCGGCCAAATCGACTTCGTTGTTTGGCACGTAACGCCGTTTGACCATCTCATGTTCGCCCTGTCAACCGCAGTGGCTTTGATAGCAAGTTTGCACGATGAGGCTGGCATTTTGAGGTAAGCGCGGTCCCCGTCAATAACTCCGGTTGTCCCCACTCGAGCCAGCTCATCCGCCACGCAGTTACCTGCGAGACCACAGTGGCTCGGTATCCAACAGAGCGTTATGTTGAAATAACCACCCATTATTCTGAGGATTAAACGACAGTTCGCGATGGTTTTCGATGTAGTCAGGACGGATTCAAGTGATCGAATTGCAGCCTGACTATCCGTGTAAATAGTGACGTCCCTCGTGGTCACAACATGATTTCCCAGCCAGTTCAGAGCTTCCAGGATTGCAGAAACCTCCGCCTGTAGGACACTGCAAAAGTCGGGAAGGCGGAATGACAAGTTAATTCCCAGTCCTTCCGAATACATAGATGCCAGCTCCGACTCCACCGTCGGCCCTAGAGCCATCCGTGTAGATGGCAATGGAGTCGGTGGTCATAAGGGTGTTAACACACCATAGATCCCTTGGCGGAATCAAGCTGGCGTGGTTCCAGTCAGTTACATGGGAGGTTATGATGACAATTGTAGTGTTGTCCCCATTGTCGCTACGACGATCCATAGATATGGCGATATTTGTTTGACAGTCCCATAAATTTGGATCGCTCTCTATATTTGGGGTCTAAATTGAATTCGCATTTATTTAACCAATCCGGTTTTAGTCATGTCAATATATTGCTTCTCAATCAGATTGTTGAGAGATCAGTTTTAGGCGCCATTTATAAGCTACGATTTAACAAGCGGTTTAAGTAGCGGCACCCACTCTCTATAATATAGACAGCGGGTGCCGCTTGTTACACCGCAGCTTCTAAACGGCGCTTTAGTCGGTCCGACCGAAATTGTATAATGTGAAAGCAGTGTAATAGTACCCTATAAATCTTTGGAGACAGGCCTTAATATTTTGACACACAACAAAACCCTTGAATTTTAAACATAGCTCTCCTTTTCCATAAACCATTACTTCATGTGCAAAACTACACTCTTTTATATTGCCTAAAAATTCTCATGAGAATTAAAGGAATGCTCAGCTTCTGTTCCGTGTATACCTAGGACAGAAACGGAAATAAAACCACTCAACTTCACATTGTTCGGTGCTTACTAACAATCATATGCACGTGTTCAAACTAGCGATTTTTCGTATGTATATTTAATGTCTTTACCAAAATAGTACTAGTTGTATGGCTTATAGGAGCATTCAATAAAAATAAGCTTAATATGTAGCACTTGTTGACTCTGCCCTTTTTGTCTACGTGAATATATAATTTGCCTTTCCAATTATCTCATACAGAGTACCAACAATATGTATACATACTATCGGAACTTTTGCAAAATTTATTTGATAAAACAAAACCTTTTCCTACATTTACATATGAATAAAAAACAAATCCGAAATCCGAAGCGTATGTACCTTAGACTTGTGCATACCTAGGGGTGACACCAAAATTTCCAATAGGCAACAGCCGTATGCATTAAAAGTGTGTTTCCTACATGGTCAGTTTGAACAGAAGTTAGCCGATGAAGGAACCTTTGTACGTAGGAAAAGTAGGCGCCTCAAAAATTTGACCAAAATTCCATATTACCACTAGTTTTGTAAGTCGTTTGGGGAGTTGCGCCCCACTGCCCAGAACAGAGTACAATAGCGCGCAGGGATAGTTGACGCGCTATGCCCCACTAGTCGTTAAGACAAAGTAGTATTTCATCGAAAGTTATCGCATATTTATCATTTGTAGTTGAGTAGGGGTTTCTTAGATCGGATCTTACCCATTTCCAATACTAACTCACTAAATCTTACTACCAACATCCCACCAAATTGTCAGCTCGCTAGCTATATTCTATCGAAAGTTGTTCTAGTTAAAGGAATATTTCATTTTTTGGCATTTGTAGGGCAGGTAGACGTTCCTTTGGACTGATTCTGTCCACCTTCTCTCTTTCTCTCCGGTTCCTGTTAACCCCTTGTGGGGCATATAGGGCATTAACCACGCCTACTTTCCACAACGTCCTGTTAATGGCCATCGCTTTCAGCTCACTCCACGACTTGCGTATTGAGACACCCTCTCTCTTAACTGATCTTCTCCAGGTGTTACTAGGTCGTCCTACACGGCGACTTGCGTTGGTTCCCTGCGGGTTCCAATCGAGGGATTGTTGAGCAATGTTGTTCGGCCCTTTTCGGAGAGTGTGACCTATCCATTGCCACTTTCGCCTTTTAATGGAAGTGTCTATCCTGTCCTGCCCAGTAATAGTGAGGAGGTCGTCGTTGGAAATGACCTCCGGCCACTATATGTGTAGGATGCGCCGTAGACACTGGTTCACAAAAGTTTGCAATCTAGTTGTTATCTTATTGGTCACCTTCCAAGTTGAACAGCCATATAGAAGCACCGATTTTACGTTGGTTTCAAAGATCCGGAGTTTGGTGCGTCTGAAAATGTTACTGTTTTGCTAGAAAGAAGTCAAACTGAAAAAAAGGTCTCCCAACGAGATCTCGGTCGTCCTTGCAGTCTCGCTCCGTCGACTCGTTCTGCATTCATTACTCTCTTAGGCATGCGATCGTCGTCCATTCTTTGTACATGCCCTGCCCATTGAAGTCGTTGTAGTTTGACGATTTTCGAGACTTGCAGCTCATCGTACAGTTCATGCAACTCATGGTTGTACCGGATGCGCCATCCATCTCGATCGCAAACAGCCCCGAAAATTCGCCGTAAAACCTTACGTTCAAATGTATCTAGCATGTTTTCGGAGGCTTGAGTTAGGGTCCATGCTTCGCAGCCATAGCATAGCACTGGTCGTATAATGGTTTTGTACACGCGGAGCTTCGTATTTCTGTGCACATGCTTCGATTTCATTATGGGGAGAACCGAGAAAAAAGTCTTATTAGCTAACTGTATCCGTCGCTTGATTTCGTCAGTTTCGTTGGCGTCCCTTGACAAGTTGCAACCCAGGTAAATGAAGTTGTTCACGAACTCGATGTTGAGGTCCCCCACATTGATGCTCGATTGTGCAGGTGTCCTTGTCGTCGATTGCATCATTATTTTAGATTTACTCTCGTTGATACGTAGTCCAACTTCTTTTGCAGCGGTATCGAGCGTATGCAGAAGTTCTTCTGCGTCAGCCAATCTTCGGGACATGATGTTGATGTCGTCGGCGTACGCTGCTAATTGTATCGACTTGATGAGTAGCGTCTTGCTGTTGTCCATATTCATGGCCCGAATAACGTATTCCAGTGCTAGGTTGAAGAGCGTCGGTGCCAGCCCATCGCCCTGTTTCAAACCAGTGCGTGTTTCAAATAGATCAGTAAGTCTATTATGTATCCTGACTTGTGAGACGGAGTTGGTCATCGTCATCTTAGTCAGTCGCACTAATTTGGCCGGTATACCAAATTGCAGCATGATGTTGTACAGTACTCCACGATCGATACTGTCGTATGCCTGCTTGAAATCGACAAAGATTTGGTATACGTTTACGTTGTATTCCCAGCACTTCTGGAGTATCAGTTTGACTGTGAGAGCTGATTGGTTGTGGAGCGACCAGGTCTGAAACCGCTTTGATATTCGCCAATGATTCGTTCTGCGTACGGTTTTATTCTATTTTCCAGAATTAGATAAACTTTGTAGATACATTTAATAATTTTACATATGAAGGGGAGGTAGGCGTTCCATTGGTCGGATAGTGCTCATTTTCAATACCAACCATCTAGATCCTACTACAAACATTTGTAAAAAAAACTCAAGTCGCTAGCTTCATTCTATCGAAAGTTATCGTGCGAACGGACAGACGTACAGACAGGCATGGATAAATCGATTCAGTAGGTGACCCTGATCATTTCCATATGTATATTGCTATACCCACGGAACCTCCTTTAAGGAACCTCCTCTAAGGTGTTGCATATATTTTATAAAGTCTAAGGTTATAAAAACATTATGTTCGATTCCTATTTCAATTTTTTTCGGACGGCAATAATAACCATTGGTGTAAAAACCCGATTAAGTAATAGAAGGTGCCTCCTCCTCAAATCGATACTTCAGTATGGAACTTTCACCACATGTCTATCTACTGGAGAACAAGTTCTTAATTGAATGGACGGGCTTTCACCGTCTGTTTCTCTAATGGGGTTAACATTTTTCAAGCACTTTCGACACGAGACCATGTCTTCTTTCGTCATCATATTCGTGTGAGTTGCACTAGTAATTCGTATTCCAATTTTTTTTTTAAGAAAAATGAAATTTCGCCGGCGAGGTTATCGATATTTATTAAGGCGTGACTGTTGTAAGATTTTTATGGGAAACCCGTATGTTTCGATGTCACACAAAGTCGAAATTTTTAATCGGATCTGGGTGACTACATCGACTATTTAGTGAATGTGTATATAAAATTTGATAAATTAAAGTTGCTCCGAAGTAGCTTGTTTTTTAGAATGATTGGCTCCGTAGAGTCTATGTTGTATAGTAGTCACTTCAGCAAGGGAATCTGTAACTGCATATAGGTTATTGCGCTAAACGGTCGTTAGTTCTTGAAACATGAGCGCAATAGGGACTTCTCACTTGATTCCGTATTGAAATGTGTCACACTGGGGAGAGTCCAGGTGTAGAACGGAGGCAGAGGACAAACTTTCCTTGAGCTCACTACTTGTAGATGCATATGGTGTAGAGCCTCATCTGTCCACAAAAAAAAGGGAAAGATTCAACTACCTACAGAGTAGAGTATAATTTTCCTCAAACGTAACGGGTACAATCAGCAGCTCTTCCAAATAGACACAAAACTGAAATGCATACCCGTAGTCACTAATTGGTATAGTGTTCATACTGGACTATTGTGTTGTGACACCTCATCGAGAGGAATTCGTTAACTCAGAATGAAGGACCACTTCCGGGATGATGCTTGTCGGCTACATACAAACTTTTTTACATGAGACACCCACTGTAATGGTTGAAGTTAGAATACACAGAGTACCGATCCCAACAAACAGCAGGTTTTCAACCGCAGTCGAAACAGTACAATACAAAATCATGGGCCTAAACGCAATGGCTTTAGACCTTGAAAGGGAGGCGAACCAACAACACCAAGATTCTTAGCCCGCTGTTGCGAAAAAGAAAAAATCAAACTCTTCCTATCAGTATCAATGGACAGCTTGTGGAGAGGGTGAACGAATTCGTCTACCTAGGAAGCATTGTTGTTGAAAATGGTGGTACGGAGCAAGACATCGCCCGTCGTATCAACCAGGCTAAATGCGCATTCGGCATGCTGTCAAAAATCTGGCAATGCAGTTATTTCAGTACTAATACCCTGGTACTGTCAGTGCTGTTGTATGGGAGCAGCACATGGAAAGTTTCCGTAACGGTTTGCAGAAAGCTGAAGGTTTGGATGCGTTCATTAAACGCCATCGCTGAGTCAGCACTGAGAAGCGATTAGTGCTGCATGTAATTTGTCCTAGAAACGATCGCGCTGACACTAAGCGCTTGCACTTTTAGTCAGCATAAAATTTTCTCGCTTTTCTGGCTCAGCGCAATATTTGACATTTGCGACAAACTTCAATTCTAACCTCGATTGGGTTGTGTGTGGTCGTGTTTTTAATAGCCGCCATACATTATCCGATCCGTCGCCCGATCGATCGGCCGATGGATCGCCACAAAATGTCAGCTGATCAAAAATTATACGGAACTGTCAAAAAAATCGTCAACGATAAGCGCATACACAGGCCGATCCATCGGCCGATATCGATATCGGGCGACGGATCGGCCGATCGATCGGTGTGTGTATGGCACGTTTAACGTGATTGCCTGCGTTCACGTTTGCAACGTTGTAATTGCGGTAAAAATTTTCCCTCCACTCAACCATAAACTCTTTACCCGAACGACTTGTTTTGTAGTTGTCATGTATTAAACAGCTGACAGCCGATTCGCTATTGAGTTTCAAACAAAACTTCAATTAAATTCGCGACGGTTTCAGGAAAAATGAAAAGCACTGCAAAATCGCCACAAATTTGTGTTGCTTCGGTGTAAATAAGCACATAAGACGCCATGTACAAATCATGAACCCGAAAACGAAAATCCACACCATCTCACAGTCACATGCAATATGTCAACTAAGAACTGTCAAATACGCCAATACCCCTTACCCCCCATTGAACGGAAATCAACCAGGAAAAATTTCTGGTTAATTTCCCCGATGTGTGGTTGCTTTAAACGCAAACTGGAACGGACCGTCCACGAGCAAAATCAGTCGAACTGTTTGCATTTGCGTTTAAAACGTTGCGCGACCTGAACCCACTCATTGTTAAACCTTATTGTGGGAAAGAAAGTTGTTACCATACCTTGTGTGTCACCTGGAACTCATCAAAGCAAGAAATTTGGAATTTTCTGTCTGTCAGGGTTTAAGGCAAAGCAGTATGATGTGAGGTTGCCAAACTGTCAATATTACAATGTAACAATTGGGGGTCAGTAGCTCAATTTTTGGAAGCGTCAGTCTGATATTCACCGGCTTTGCGGATTCGAATCTCGCCGAAGCCATGGTTGTTTCTGTTGTCTTACTCTCGTTTTGCAAGGCGTAAGAGTAACTCATAACATTTCCAACTTGTCGCAGTATGCTGCTAAATGGACAGGAAGGCAGTTTATACTAACGAAATACCAACTAAGCTTGTTAGAAATAGTTGGCGCGCTATGCGGGCGACCGATAGCGCAGTGTGTTGAGGCATCAGTCTCATGTTTGACTACCGGCGTTTCGGGTTCGAGTCCCGTCCACGACGACGTTCGTGGCCATGGACGTGCCCGAGGTGCATGTTGGCAACTGCATTCTCCGACACCAGTTTATGCCAACGAAACGTCAACTGGGCCACCATGGAACGGTTGACGCGCTATGTCCCATAAGGGGTTAGGGCAATTGAGTATGGTCAACTAGAGGTTAGGGTAAATAGTATATAGTATAATCGCACAATATTCCTGTCTGTTTTAGATTAAGTGGACCATTCTCAAATTCCAAGAAATAAATTATTAACTTTATGACGCTTTCCTCACAATATTGACACTAATTTCGGTTGTTTTGGACATTTTCTTTTTTTTTTTTTTACATACTATTGATAACACTAAATTTATGCCATATGAATCTGGTCAACCTCCAGCCGAAAGTATAATTAAAATCCACAATATCGACTGCCTAGCTACAAGTTGTATCTATACTGAGAAAATACTTGAAAGTGAATTTCAAATTGATCAGCACAGATGGAATAACCAGGCTAAATTATTAACCGGACGGCTAAATATAGTAGGTTAACTTATATTTTTGGGAGATTAAGCCGCATATTAAAAATTGTCACAATTAAAATGGTATATTTTGCTCTTGCCCAATCTATCCTTGCTTATGATTTATTGTCGTGGGGTGGTGCTCATCCCTCAACGATGCACTCTGCCATGCTGACACAAAATAATATATTAAGGGCAATGTTTGGGGCAACCGGTAGCGCAGTGTGTTAAGGCATCAGTCTCATGTTTGACTACCGGCGTTTCGGGTTCGAGTCCCGTCCACGACGACGTTCGTCGCCATGGATGTGCAGGAGGTGCATGCTGGCAACTGAATTCTCCAAAACCGGTTTATGCCGACGAAACATCAACTGGACCACATGGAACAGTTGACGCGCTATGCTACACAAGGGGTTAGGGCGATTGAGTAATGTTGGGAAGGCGTAGAACGGATTCGGCAAGTGCAATGTATCGGGAATTGGACATACTCCGGCTGAGTGAACTATAAATTTATTATTCTACGACGAGTTTGGAATTACCGAGAGCATTTAACGGTGAGTTTGGAATTACCGAGAGCATTTAACGGTAAAGGAACATGGACGAGGAACCAGGGGGACTTGGATGGCGCCTTTATTGTTCCCAGGAGACACACCACGCATGGCATGAGACATTGATCTTACCAAGGACCTAAATTGTACAATGACCTGCCCCGGGAGATCGCAAATACCTTCGGAAAATTCTCTCTACACTACTGCGGTCCTTTTTTAATCCCTGGACCCGAATCCGAATTTGCTTTAACTTAGCTGCCTGTTCATACTTCTAACATAAGTATTGTGTTGTGATTAGAAAAAAACGTATTTAACAAAAGTAAGTTTTTATTTAAAAAGTGTGAAAGTTTGATTGGATACTGAACTCTTTGTCAGGCTGTGGATTCCCCATTGTGGTAAAAAAAAATATTTGTAATTGTACAAATAATTAATAATTGAATTTGAGTTTTCCCACTCCCAGAAGTTTTTCTCATTTTTGGGAGTCTTACCATATATCTTAATGACCCGAAAATTATTAATTCGAAATTAATCGTAGTCTTTTTGGACATTTTTTCCACGGCCACTTAGTTGCGGGATTGGTGGGGAGTTTCGGGAGCGCCACCATTCATCTCAGCACCCCCAAAAATCAATCTTTTGGTACTAATCTCAATAATTTTGGATTTTTTTTACGCTCACTCACCCCCATGTGGGGATCAAGATTTGTGGTAGCGGTCAAATTAAAAAAAAACCACCGTTGAATCTATTCTGGATCATAACGGGTATGTTTATAAAATTTTCAAGGAAATCGATCGAACCATTTGACCGCAAAAAAATGGAAAACAAGTCCATTTTATATACTATATGTATATAGCTAGATTAACATATACAACAGGTTTACTTCATTTCGTTTTGTCGCAATGTTGTCACCAATTGATCATTGCATTAATGACTAAGTGACTTGCATTAGACACAATATTAAATTGGTGACATTGTCGAAGCGCATTATGTTTCAGTGTCAAGTGCATTGAAACGTGTTTAGTTAGCTAATCAAATCACTAAAATTTTATAAATTTCCTTATAAGACCAAAAAACATTAAGTGACAGTTTTATCAGCATTCTATTAAAATTATAGTATGTATTGTACAATGTCGTCTTATGAAATAAACGTGGAAGTGGAGTGAGAATTATGTATTTTATAATATTCGTGTGTTCAGATCTGAACAAATTTTGCGGTACATACAGCTAAATATAGAGTCACGCAAACATGACTGTTGTCGAGTGTTTGTTCATTCTGCTCCTGCAGCTGAGTATGCAAATACATAACTAAGATGAATGTTTTATAATAATGATTAAGTTTCTGAAAATTATTAAATTTGCGCATTTTCGTCATCTCTGGTTCATGGCCATCAATGAAAACCGGCCAGTCAGTCATTCAACATGGATAAAATGTTAGATGTATTCCTTTTTCACCGGGTGACGCATCGTGGTTCACGTCTTGCCTAATAGTGGGCTTACCGCTGTAGCGTATAGAGCGAAGCGAGCGTTCTAGGTCGATATAATGAGAGTAGCAAAATTAATTATTCATTTCCCCCTGTGGTTTGGGGCGTAAGAATAAGCCACAGCCTTTCCCGGCGACCGGTAGCGCAGTGTGTTGAGGCATCAGTCTCATGTTTGACTACCGTCGTTTCAGGTTCGAATCCCGTCCACGACGATGTTCGTGGCCATGGATGTGCAGGAGGTACATGCTGGCAACTGCATTCTCCGAAATCAGTCTATGCCAACGAAACGTCAACTGGGCCACATGAAACAGTTGACGCGCTATGCCCACAAGGGGTTAGGGCAATCGAGTATTTCCCGGCTTGCTGTAGGACAGAATGTGTATGCCAGCATCTTGTATTATCCGAAATGTTTTATGATGCCAACGAAAAGTCAACTAGGTCTCTAGGACTAACTAGGAGTTGTTGACGCGCTCTGCCCAACAAAAGATTACGGCAAATAAGTAAGCAGAACTGGGGTTATTGCTAATAGGATTTTGTATGTCACAGGCAATTTACATGTAATTTTTCACATAAAAACCGTTTGCGTTCCGCGTTTGTGGTTTGTATTCAAAATGGCCACCTGTAGCCTCTACATGCAATAGGGTTGTATTCTGCGGGTTCAGGATCTCAGAGTCTTGTATCGTCTGTGGGAAGCCATCATCAAGCAGTCCAAGGGGTTTAATTCTGCAATTTCCGAAGACCAGTCTGGATCCTTTGATGAACAAAATTTTTATTAAGGGTCTGAATTATTTTTCTGTAGGTGTTCCAGGCAGGGTTTCTATCTATACCAGCAAAACGGGTGTTGAACATGCTAGTTCTAATATTTTCTTGTAGTAATTAATCTTGCTACATAATATCTTCCTGGTAGTCTTTGGCTCAAGTTTTGACGCCTTGCAGCGATGCAACCAGCATTTTATTCTGGGAGGGGCTGAGAAAATCTATAATCGGTCACTAATGTGTTAATTGCCTTGGCCCCTCCAGGGGCATGGGCGCGTCAACATCTCCAGCATTTCTATGCCTTTGTTGACGTTTTGATAGCATATCTACTTTTCAGATGTGCAGTTGCTAGCATGCACCCCCTACCCGCGCCGTCTTTATACTGACAAGCTCGGAGCACAGTGGTAGTTCTATTAGTACCCACAGGCAGTTTTTGTTCACGCCGAGGATAGAACCTCCATTCTCTAGATCGTAGAGCGGTGACCGAACGAACACGGCCACCGAGCGCGTCCTCAACGGACACTAATAATACTAAATAACATGCTGACCAACAGAAAATTTAATTTGCGCGCCTACTTTCCAATAACGGAAAATTAAAAAAATACGTTAGGCTGATTTCAGACGATCAGCCGCTCACGAGCTTATCAGTTAATCGACTCACCGACTCATCAACTAATGGATTAAATGAAGGCTTGCACACAATCTGACTGTTCGTAGGACTCATCGACGCACTAATTGAAAATCTTTATTTGTTTTACTAATGAGTTGACGAGTCCAGCAGGAAACATAATGTAATCTTTTTTCACGGCAACTTTCCATTCACTAGTAAATTGATGGATGATTTCACTCTCGACCGTCTGAAAAATTCACCTTAAAAGAAAAAGCAGTGATGTGTGGCAGGATTCGAGAGTATTCACTTGGAACTCAATAAAAAGTAAAAAGTGCATACTTAAAATTTTTTTCTTTTCACCAAAGGATCCACCCACTTTTCTTAATGATTTCAACGCATTTGGACTGAACTTTAAACGCTCGCCGTCAATTCCCATTCTAGCAAATAATAATGTATTGGTGAACCGATGAGTTCATAAGCATGTGGGCGACTGATGAACTCATCTGCGTGGAAGCTCTAATTTAACCAAAAGTACAGGTGAGCTCGAAAGCTTAAGGGCGAGTTGCACAAAACGGTCGAATGTCCCGCACTCATGTATGCGTCTGAATGCTGGACTATGAACAAGACATTCGAAAGTAAAAGGACTGCTACCGAGATGAAAGCGTTACGGATGTCAGCCGTTGTGACCAAAAAGGATCGTATCAAAAGTACCTACATCCGAGGTAGTTTGTTTGTTGAGCAACGGATCACTAAAAAGCTCGAAGATCGTCATATGGATTGGTATTGCCATGTTCTAAGGCGTCCACCTGAGAACCCAGTCATGACACTATCAATGAATGTTGCTGGACCCAATCCCCGACGCAGACAGAAACACTCGTCGATCGAACAGATGAAGAAGCAACAACAACGCATTAATCTCGGCGATGATACGATCCAAGACCGAGCTGCCTGCAGAAGGAAGCTGAGATTATACTGCCAGAATGGGCGAAGTGCCAACACCACAGGCAAAATAACGCGGAGCGGCAGAGTGGTATGGGCAAGGAAGAAGACAGATGAGCTCGGGACCATGATAAAACCATCGCAGACTCACCGACTCACCAGCTTATGGACTCAGAGTGTGAAAGAAGACTTTTGAAACTCAAACAATTCTTAATTTATCTTTATCACTAACTGTTCTATTAGCAAAATAACGACATGACCAACTTGTCTAGGAAAGCGGTGATGAAAAAACAGGCATAGATGGAAAGGTGCTGAATACGAATCCAAGGTTTCCCAACGTTATTTTGGGTTGCCTGGTCAACATTTTCGTCTTTATCAGTGTGACGAAAATGTTTAGTGTGAAAACACACCGCATCAGATAAAACGTTTTTGTCTCATAAGACAAGAAAACGTTTTTCATTGCAGCACACACCAAACGAAACAGTGAAACAAAACGTTTTTTGTCTTGTTTCGTTTGGTGTGTGTTGAGATAAGACAAAATTGAATTTGCAACTTGCTTTAGTGGTGTTCAAGATGTGGTCGGATTCAGGTGATGAAGTTGTGCCATCTCCGTAATTATAAATTGGGCTTCTTGGCTCAATTAAAAACAACGTTTCGGCGTCGACGTCCACAATCTGCGCAAAATTTTACATAAAATGGCCAGCTAAAACGAATTTTTGTTTCCAACCAGACAACTGGCCGCCTAGTGGCAACGAAACATGTCTTTCTGTTTTGTTTTGTCTTTTTGTTTCGTTTTATGCGGTGCGTGTTGCGTCTATTGCAATGTATGCAATTATCGACAACGACGTTTGTCTGAAACGAGTTTGTTTCGTTCGGTGTGTGTTGATCATATTCAAAGACATGCATTATCAACAACCAGTCATAAAACGTATCGAGAAAAAAACGTTTGTTTTGTTTCGTTTCCTTTAGTGTGTGCTGTCTGATAAGAAGCAATGGTCGGTTGTTTGTTGAGACAAAACAAAACGTTTTGTCTTTCGCGGTGTGTTTTCAGCCTTATTGTATTTTTTTTAAAAGCCGTTAATCAAGTAGTTTTAAACATTTATTTTGCTATTAATATTTAGGATATTTAGTGTACTTGAAGAATATATATTACGAGATACGAGATGACAATCCATAAGTGCGAAAGCAGCTGATTTGTTATGTTAGAAAGAACCCTCCTAGTCAAAATTTTTGTTTCCAAATTTCGTTTTCGTGTTCAAGGCTGGTACTAACCTTTTCGTGCGAAAATTTTGCACTTATTTCTCCCACGAAAAAGTGACAGTGTAGACTTGCACACAGCTACATATCTGAGGCGCTCTACACTAGTTGAATTTCCCCTTCTCACTCAAAAGAAAGCTATCACCACTGTAATGACCGGTTTCCACACGAAATAAAATGCAAACTAATTGGTTTCGTGTGGAAATTGCCCACAGCAGTGTGGAGACTTTTGTCAGTACCGAGAAGAGCGAAAATATTCATGCGAACCGGATTTTTGACAGTTTTTGTATGAGATTTCGCATGGAAACGTACCTTCCTTTAGCAGAAAAAAAAAACATTAAGATGCAAAAAACATCTCACCTTCAAAACTTTTTTATATTTCTTTGTTGTTGAAAAGTACGGGGATTGTTTTATGTTCTTTTTCGGAAGATTAATATTTGATCGGGCGACACGGTTCGCGGTTTTGACCAATAATGGGTTTTAAATTGAGATGATTTCGTACTCCCCTTCCGTGGGCTCCGCTCTCTACCGATGCTTTTAGTATATTAAGGATATGGAAAATTGCAATATTCGCAAGTCCTCTTGCGTGAGCTTAAGAACACACAACCCTCAATATACGAACACGCGCGTGAACACTCGTTCAGTATCCAACAGCACCGCTATCCTCAGCGCTTTGATCTGCTTTCGGAGTACGATTTAGTTAAGGTCGCCCCTAGGATATGTTGTATATTTTGCCGTTATTTTTGAAGACCTTTAAGAACGTATATCTCCTAAACCGTAGCAAATTCGCTCAAATTGTGATATAATATAATATTTTAAACCGGGCCCCGGAAAAAATACCCCAATTGGCCACCTATGTGGAACATTATGTATTTACGATTTTTCTCTCTATTGCGTTTAAAGAGAATTTCCAAAATTCCTTGAGTGCGGCTTCGAAATTCATTTCCATTTCATGGTAAGAAACCAGAGCCCACTTGGGTGATTTGTACTTCCTCAAGCGGAAATTCCTCGAGTGTAGTAAAAATTCTCTCTAAATGCAAATAATGTTCCAAAATCATGTATATCAAAGCTGTAATCTACCTATAATCACCGGGAATGCTAAGTATAAATGACGAGTAATCTACGAGAAGTCTAACTTCTCACCAAGTGAGTTCAATGGCCCCAAAACTGTAGCAGATTTACTGTTTAATTACCGAATTTGGCTAAATTTATAGCACGACCTAAAATATCAATTGAGAAAATACTATACTGCGTCTTTCTTGCAATCTCAAATATGAGTATGTACTCGGAATTTGACTGTAGCTTTGCAGGTATAATTTATCGGAATCATGCAGCTTGTGAGCTACGTATGTATAATGATTTATTCATTCACTTTACAAATACAGGCCATTTTTAGGAAATGGTAACAGGAAGTTTAAAATTTCATCATATAAATTTATTTCATTATTGGAGTATCTAAGCGTCGTCTATTTTTATTTGACTCTTTCAATTCTTTAGATAGCAACTATACAGGGTGCGCATTTCAATTATTGTCGGAATTTCGACAACCGTTCTCAACTTGATCCCCAAACGAAAAATAACTTATTACAATATTCGCAAATTCGCTTCCAGTTATTAATAAAATGTATAAGTGCAATGCATTATTCGTTGCCAGTTACTCAATTGCCCTAACCCCTTGTGGGGCATAGCGCGTCAACTGTTCCATGTGGCCCAGTTGACGTTTCGTTGGCATAATCTGGTTTCGGAGAATGCAGTTGCCACCATACACCTCCTGCACATCCATGGCCACGAACGTCGTCGTGGACAGGATTCGAACCCGAAACGCCGGTAATCAAACATGAGACTGATGCCTCAACACACTGCGCTACCGGTCGCCAGGTACATGTACATGTATCGAAAGCTTCGTCCACACAATATTCGGGAACATATGGGAAAAAGCAACAGAGTAAAGACTCTGCTAACCGACATAAAAGGGGGCGGAGGTGGTTTCGGATAACCGAAATTTCGGTTAATAAAGTACCATTACCTAATACCCATACCACATTATGCGGGACTCGCCGAGCCACGAGCCAAGTGGATAACACATTATGCACACCCAAACACCGTGCATCTCTCCCGTCTAGCGATTCGTCGGGTGAACACAATGCTCCACGAGTGCTTGCTCGGCATTCGTTGCATTGGATAAAATTCGTTCACTCGTAGGTGCTTGGATATGCACAACGTGTTATCCACTTGGCTCGTGACTCGGCGAGTCCCGCATAATGTGGTGCGGGCATAAGGGACGTGCTCGGTAGCCGTTCGATCTCGGTTACCGCTCTATGATGCTACATCTAGAGAAACAGTGGTTCAATCCTCGGCGGGATTAATAAAATTAACTACCTGTCTTCTCGAACTCCCCTCCGGATAGGAGGTGCATGCTAGCAATTGCACCATCCGGAAAATATGCTATTGAAACATCAACAAGGCATAGTAATGCAAGAGATGTTGACGCGCTCATGTCCACGGAGGGATCAAGGCAATTAATAATTCCCCAAGAGTTAAGCTGAAATATGTACCCAATTTCCCTAACCCCTTGTGGGACATAGCGCGTCAACTGTTCAATGTGGCCCAGTTGACGTTTCGTTGGCATAAACTAGTTTCGGAGAATGCAGTTGCCAGCATGCACCTCTTACTTCACTTCCTTAAATAACGTACGTTCACTCTGTATTTACGCGTATGTGATTGTGTTTGGTACTGACTGAGTAAACAACACTAAATCAAGCGACACACGTGTAATATTGGTTACCGAAATGTCACTACAGTACAAAACACGTATTCGTCGTTTCGATTAACTGCAATTTCGGTTAAGAGAGTTTTCACTGTAACAACACACACGACGCACTTTTGGAAGCTCACGCGCATACCGTGTGAGTTGTTATTGTATTATCCTAAATGCTACGGAATATGTAATGTTCATGTGTGGACGAAGTAATAGACCACCCTGTTCTCTGCAGAGATAAATTTCGCTTGGATATTATCACGTTATCATTTATCGCGAACTCATATACATAACTATGTATATAAGCAGCACTTCAAGCAAACATACAAAAAAAAACGTATTTACATAAATACTTAAGCTACGATTAAGAGTAGAGAAAAAGTATATATGCATATCCGTTTCCAGACGATATCATAAAAAAAAGTCCACTGGGAGCAATAAACATCATCAACAACTATTAAATTAACATAGAACAAGCTAGCCTCCGGCTAGCGTGCCTAAGGTATGATTTGGACCGGTCGTTCCTATGGCAGCTATATGACGCAGTGGTCCGATTCCGTTGGTTCCGACATACATATATACAGCGTGCAATAGAAAGGAGGCTTTGTACATACAAAATTTCAGCTCGATAGCTTTACAACAGAGACACTAGTTTGCATGGAACCGGACAGTCAGACAAATAGACGGACAAAGTTTAATCGACTCATCTCGTCATAGTGACCAAGTACAATATATAGTTTATATGGTCGGAGATGATTCCTTTCGTACGTTGCAAACTTCATGACAAAGATAATATACCATACTAATGAGTGCGTTCAGAAGGTGGCAAAAGAGCAGAAACCGCTCGCGAGCAGCTCCGCAACTGCTCGCGAGCAGCTCCGGAGCTGCTCGGTTTGGAGTCTGCACCTGCTGAACGCTACTTCACCAGCTGAAAAATCGACCAGCTGAAAGCTGACGATGACAATTTTAGACGGCAAGTGCCGAAAAGTGGAACATACATGAATCCCACGCTGTCCATTACAAAAATCACGAACAACGAGAAAACAAAATCAAAAGCAACCGAAAACCAAAGAACTAGAAGCCGAAAGCGGCGAAAACACAACAACCAACTTGATAACTGTCAAAATTCGAAAGTCGCAACTTGAGCGTGAGGTTGAAAAAGAAGAAGAAGAACCTGAGCACTGAGCACTGATCAGTGAGCAGAAATATTTCTTGCTCGGTGAAATTTGATCATGCTCACCCGAGCAGAAGTTGCTCGGTCACTTCTGAACCCGCTCGTTCTGAACATGTTCGCTGAGCGGAAGTTGCTCAGTTCCTTCTGAACGCACACAATGAGTGCGTTCAGAAGGTGGCAAAAGAGCAGAAACCGCTCGCGAGCGGCTCCGCAACTGCTCGCGAGCAGCTCCGGAGCTGCTCGGTTTGGAGTCTGCACCTGCTGAACGCTACTTCACCAGCTGAAAAATCGACCAGCTGAAAGCTGACGATGACAATTTTAGACGGCAAGTGCCGAAAAGTGGAACATACATGAATCCCACGCTGTCCATTACAAAAATCACGAACAACGAGAAAACAAAATCAAAAGCACCCGAAAACCAAAGAACTAGAAGCCGAAAGCGGCGAAAACACAACAACCAACTTGATAACTGTCAAAATTCGAAAGTCGCAACTTGAGCGTGAGGTTGAAAAAGAAGAAGAAGAACCTGAGCACTGAGCACTGATCAGTGAGCAGAAATATTTCTTGCTCGGTGAAATTTGATCATGCTCACCCGAGCAGAAGTTGCTCGGTCACTTCTGAACCCGCTCGTTCTGAACATGTTCGCTGAGCGGAAGTTGCTCAGTTCCTTCTGAACGCACACAATGAATGCGTTCAGAAGGTGGCAAAAGAGCAGAAACCGCTCGCGAGCGGCTCCGCAACTGCTCGCGAGCAGCTCCGGAGCTGCTCGGTTTGGAGTCTGCACCTGCTGAACGCTACTTCACCAGCTGAAAAATCGACCAGCTGAAAGCTGACGATGACAATTTTAGACGGCAAGTGCCGAAAAGTGGAACATACATGAATCCCACGCTGTCCATTACAAAAATCACGAACAACGAGAAAACAAAATCAAAAGCACCCGAAAACCAAAGAACTAGAAGCCGAAAGCGGCGAAAACACAACAACCAACTTGATAACTGTCAAAATTCGAAAGTCGCAACTTGAGCGTGAGGTTGAAAAAGAAGAAGAAGAACCTGAGCACTGAGCACTGATCAGTGAGCAGAAATATTTCTTGCTCGGTGAAATTTGATCATGCTCACCCGAGCAGAAGTTGCTCGGTCACTTCTGAACCCGCTCGTTCTGAACATGTTCGCTGAGCGGAAGTTGCTCAGTTCCTTCTGAACGCACACAATGAGTGCGTTCAGAAGGTGGCAAAAGAGCAGAAACCGCTCGCGAGCGGCTCCGCAACTGCTCGCGAGCAGCTCCGGAGCTGCTCGGTTTGGAGTCTGCACCTGCTGAACGCTACTTCACCAGCTGAAAAATCGACCAGCTGAAAGCTGACGATGACAATTTTAGACGGCAAGTGCCGAAAAGTGGAACATACATGAATCCCACGCTGTCCATTACAAAAATCACGAACAACGAGAAAACAAAATCAAAAGCACCCGAAAACCAAAGAACTAGAAGCCGAAAGCGGCGAAAACACAACAACCAACTTGATAACTGTCAAAATTCGAAAGTCGCAACTTGAGCGTGAGGTTGAAAAAGAAGAAGAAGAACCTGAGCACTGAGCACTGATCAGTGAGCAGAAATATTTCTTGCTCGGTGAAATTTGATCATGCTCACCCGAGCAGAAGTTGCTCGGTCACTTCTGAACCCGCTCGTTCTGAACATGTTCGCTGAGCGGAAGTTGCTCAGTTCCTTCTGAACGCACACAATATCACATTCGTACTACTCATTTGCCCACCCTAGTGGGGCATAGTGCGTCAACTATTCCACGTGGCTGACGTTTCGTTGACATAAGTTCAGTTTCGGACGATGCACGTTACCAGCATGCACCTCCTGCTCCCATTTAGTCGCCTACCTGCGACAAGTCAGGACTTCAGGAGATGTGGCTTATTATTACGGCCGGCACCACAGGGGAAAACAACACAAACATTCATGGCCAGGAACGCCCTGGACGGGACTTGAACCCGTAATGCCCGTTGTGAGACATGAGACTGACGCCTCTACGCACTGAGGTACCGGTTACATTCCTGAAGGGTATAAAATGACGAGAAAATCGGACAAATTTCCAATCTGCTTTACATTATTTATTCAGAAATTCAATAGCAAACCTAGCATGATAGTGTAAACTTCTGTTTTTTTTAGCAAATTGCTAATTTTTAGACTGAACTCAACAACATCAGATTGAAATAAAGAATCCAAGCGGAACTTTTCAAGTGTTAATTTTATAGATAAAGCAATCTATTCTGAATAGAATAAATATATATTTTTCGCTTTTTAGTTGTTGGCACCAGTGTCGTTGGAAGCTTAAACATGTAAATAAACATATCTACCTCTTTAATACAAGAAGAAGTGTGTTTCTTTGTTATATACTTCGAATCGTTTTCTACGTTTATTGGGAGCAACACATATCGGAGCAACTGCTCTCAATGCTCCTTCTCCGCGCCTAAGGATCTGCTGCGTATGAAACAGAATGCTACATCGGTGAGATGAAATTGCTGCAATGAGTTGTGTCATCTAAGGAACTGTTCCGGACTTAACCATCACAGGCAATGGAATTCCTCCTTTACTGCTTGTCAGTGTAGAAAGAGGACTACGAGCACCAACCTCGTCTAACACGCCAAATCTTCAAATAACAACTAGGGTATAAACAGAATTCCTCAACAATATGACCTTTATAAGTATGTATATGCACACCCGAGATAGAATTGTAAATCTCGAAACCCATGCACACCATCCGTTTTCTTCTTCTCGTTCTACCACCAATATTTATAGTTGGCGGTTGCGCTCTTATTCACTTGCATGGGAACAGAAAAACGATTATGTGGTGGTCTTCATGTACTCGCACGTGGGTGTGGATTTCATAACAGTCATATGGTCTCTTTTTCTTCTCCGTTTTCATACTACTACTTTGCCTTACCCCTAATGGGGCAAAGAGCGTCAACCACACCTGCGCGCCATCATACTCTATTCTGGGCAATGCGACGCAACTCACCAAACGACTTACCCAGCGCCTTACACTCTTTTACCACAGATCGCCGGCGCAACTTCCCAAACAACTTATCCAGCGCCTTACACTCTTTTGCCACAGATCGACGCCATCTTATTTTAACACCTCCTCTTGGTCGGCCTTGATTGGAAATGGGGTTCCATATCATGCCATGTAAAGCAATGCAGTTTTCATCCTTCCGCAATGTATGATCTATCCGCTGCCATTTTCGCCTGCGTATCAATTCGTCGATTGACATCTGATGCATACGCCGATTTAGCTCTTCATTTGATATTGTTTCGGGCCAGAAAATTCTTAGAATTCGATGAAGACATGAGTTGACGAAAACTTGCAGCTTTCTGGTAACTCTTACGGAAACTTATCATGCTCCCATACAAAGGCACAGACATTGCCAGGGAGTGAAACAGGTGAATTCCTCTGTCGATCTAGTCCGGATAGGGCTGCATACAACACATCTTCGATCACTATGAGAAGTAGGATCTGTGAGAGGATGCACTCCTGCCAAACTCTACTGTGAATCTCGATGTCCCCCGACACCTTACCTTTATGCAGAACGCGACATTTCGCGCCGTCATAGGTTGCCTTAATAATAGCCACAAGCTTCTCATGGATGCCTTTCTGTGCAAGGCCGCCTACAATAATCCCGGTTCACACTATCGAAGGCCTTCTCGAAATCGATGAAAAGCAAGTGAAGTGGAGAATCGTACTCAGCGCATTGCTCGATGATGGTTCACAAGATGTTAATGTGATCGACGCAGGAGAATCCGGATCGGAAGTCGTCCTGTTCTTCATCAATTGTGCTTTCTAAGTGAGCCTTTAGTCTTTTCAGGACGATTTTAGCTATTATCTGGGCAACGGTAGTAAGCACACAAATGCCTGCCTTTCCAATTATTACAGTCTGTAAGCTACTCTTCTTAGGAAGTTGGATGACCAAACCTTCCTTCCACTCAGTGGGAAAGGTCTCTGTATTCGACTCTTTAACAACAAATGGGTGCAGTAACTCGGCAGTTACGCTTGGCGCTGGTTAATAAAGTTCGGCTGGGATACCGTCGAGTCTGGCGGCCATTCCTCATTTTAGTGCAATAATTGCAGCGACTAATTCCTCTTTAGTCGGAGCATATACGCACATTTTGATGGTTAGTTAAATTATCTATATGAGGGGAAGTTCACCAGAGGTTACACGGTTCAAGACCGCGATGAAGTGTTCTTTCCACCGCCTCATTCGATCTTCCTCCAAGATAAGTAGCTTTCCATCACTATTCTTCACCGGATGTTGGCAGGATTTGTCCTTGATGACACCGTATACGACGTTTAAGTTGTTACTTCTTGCGGCTTCTTCTGCTCGCATAAACTCTTTTATCGTGTCGCACACTACGCTTAACTTCTCGAGCTTTCTGACGGTAAAGGAATTCGTTGTTCGTTCAATATTTTTTTCCAAAATTTGTCGTCAAATTTTTGTACAAAATATTGCACCGTCCGAGGCCCTATAAAACACGAAAATAATCACAATGTGCTGGTCACCATTACTAATGTAAAAGTGGTCGATCTGATTTTGTGTTCTGCGCCGGTCAACAGAGGACCGAATAATTTTGTGCTGGTCCTTATGCTCTAACACAGTACCACACCATCGGTGAAGAGACTGTGAAAGTTGCAGAACTCTTGTTTGTGCAATCCTCCTCATATATTCAGTAGATAAATTTCAAACCGCTGCAGAGTTGTCTCCTAAAAGCGTCTGTCCCACGCAGGCTGTCTAAATATCCCATATTTACGTGAAAACCCCTCACCTCGGAGATTTGACATTAAAACATAATAGAACCTTAAAACAATATCAGAAATTGATTTACTGTGCGCTAGAACCTAATTTTTGCAGATTGAGTTCAGCAGCAGGGTCAGTCAAGGTTGGGTTGGCTTCGCCTTAGTGTCACCACACAGTGTCGAACTCGAACACGAACCTGGTACAAATGTCCACTGACACACACACACACTTCACACAAACGTGAAGAAAACTGGTCCACTTGTACCAGGTTCGTCTTTGAGTTCGATAGTCTATCGTAACACTTAGCCTTTGATCGGGCCTATTCAGAAGGTATTGCCTATCCTCTCCTATTTTTCTTTTTTCTTGGCATCGCGAATGCATGTAAAACGTGCCATACACACACCGATCGATCGGCCGATCCGTCGCCCGATATGGATATCGGCCGATGGATCGGCCAGTGTATGTGCTTATCGTTGACGATTTTTTTGACAGTTCCGTATAATTTTTGATCAACTGACATTTTGTGGCGATCCATCGGCCGATCGATCGGGCGACGGATCGGATAATGTATGGCGGCTATAATGCGACGAGTTTTTGAATGCGCGTTGACAATTTACAGTCTTTCTTCAAAATTACATGATGTGAACTATGTGAACGCCCTATTTCACGAAATAAATAAAATAAACAAATAACTGGCGCAACAGTCCAATTTGAACCACGGCCTCGAGATGAGTTAGCATCATCTCATTTTCTAGATCGTGACGGTTTTTTGTGCAGAGGTATGTGATCAGCAACACGCTCAACCGAGTTATTTACCCCATAATGGGTACTCATTTAACAGCTGAGTGGGCTCATAGTCCGACACGTAAATCCCCGGAAACGAACCGGGGCCCAGTGCGTTGAAGGCGAACGTGCTAACCGTTGCGCCATCCGGACTACTATTTCACGAAATGTCCCACAAAATAAGGAAAAATCCTTCTGTTCCACATGTTGGCCAAATATTCCCTGCCATGGGATAAATCGCACGATCTGGCAACTATGAGCCGCTGACATTGGTGATTTCGCATGTGTGACTAATCTTTTTGTTTAAAGGCCGATTGACACGTTCAAAGTACGTTGACAACCTACTTTGAGGTTACTTTGAACGTGTCAACCCCCTTTCAAAGTGCTTTGAAGTCTCTAGCGTCCCATCAAAGCGAAGTATGATTGTGCTCAACTTTCCATCAAAAAATTCATTGTAAATCGATAAGTTCACAGAAAAAAAGTTGTTGGAGCGGGAAATAGTGAAGTGTTGGTGGTTTTTATTCAATTTATGGTGGTCTGAATAATAAATGTTTGGAACATTCTTGTTTCGGAAAAATTAGGAGAATTCTCCCTATTCGATTAGAGAGAACTTTCACAAAACTCAAAAAATTTCCGCTTTAGAACCTAAAAATTCCCCCGCGTGGGTTCTACGTTCTTACCACCTAAAAGCGCGTTGACATGATCAAACTACGGTTTGACAAACCACCTACTTGAACGTGTGAACCCCTCGTCAAATTGGTTTGATGTCTTGTGTCTTAAATTCTTAAGGTCGACACGCACTACGTTCAATCCAAAATCCGTAGTGTGTGGGGTTCAAGTTGACAGCTCCCGAATCCACCGCAATCCAAATTCTATATTCAACTTGGATTGCGGTGGATTCCGGAGCTGTCAACTCAAACCCCATACATTACGCATTTGGATTTTGGGCGCAAGTGTGAGTCCACCTTAAGATATCTGTAATTGAACTCTATATCTAAAGCCCCACAGATACAAGAAATAGGCCACCGACCAGCGTCACCGCCACGCCATCAAAATAAAGCTGACATTGCCAAGACCATGGAAGATTATCATATGATCGTATTTTAGCAAATTCTATCCGGCACGAATACATAAGATGCTAATGAAATAAAAACCGGCTGCCAGAAAGTTGAAACCGGCATGATGATGATATCGTGATGTTGTCGTAAGTTGTTACCGAGCTGGCGCTTTTTACATGAATTGTCATGAATTTCTAATCTGCGGCGTATTGCAATGCCATTCTGCTGATTGTGAAATGAAATGTGTTCCTTTCTCAATAGCCACGTTGCTTTGTACCAGAACAGAACATTACACTAACAACAACATTATCCTAGATAATTCTTGATGGGTAAAAAAATAGTTGTTCTGTAAGCGACTTTCTAGGTAGAAATATTTGGAATTCGTGGCAGGCAATGCAGTTTACTTATTACAGTGTACATATGCCTATCATACAAGTTATTTCCTGTGAATAAAATGTTGGTTTTGTGTAATGACATGGAATTGCAAACAAAGTGATTCTCCTGCTCAAATAAAATTTGTTACGAATGTTGTCTCTTGAAATATGAGTGAAGGCCAACTTGAGTACTACCCTAAATTCCCTTTTCGCTAACCTGTTCTGCATCGTTTCTTTGCTGCTTATTCTGCTCTCGTACAAAAAACGTGACTAATACAACAGCGAGCACATGGAGCCGGATACGTTTCAGAAAAAAATATGACTGTCTGCCAAATTATTAAATTTGGGGGAAAACATGCAGGAAAAAGAATAGCCAGCGAATTCTTTTTGTTTTCAATTGTCGATTACACATAAATGGCGATTCTTCGGAATTATTCTGATACATAGAACGACTGTGACAATTACACCAAAAAAAGATCACAGAGCCAACAAAGTTCACGGGTTCAATTCACCTAAAAATAGATACTCGTCTGTCTCTGATTTGTAGTGGCAACGTTTATCTGTAATCTTGTAGCGAATGAATGTGCTGCGACATTTTTAAATGCAAAAACAACGATGTGCACATCAAATAAAAAATAAAAGAAAACGAGAAGACAGTTCATGGCCAGGTAAGGAGAGGTTGGACTCAGCGGCAGCGATAACAAGTTCAATAGACTTGCAAATGAGACTAAGAAAAAAATCGGCAGCTACTTATCTATCACACTCCTACTTGAGCCCACTTTTCACTGTTGCGGGGATTGTATCGTCTTTCATACATGAAAAAGGGAAATTCTCGCCGTGAAAGTTCCCACGTGCACGCCGCATTCGGAAAATGATGATGAAAATCCGGTCTGTTGACAATAATCCTTCGCATCTCCCCATATGACACATTTGCACACAAACTCACACACACATTCACGCTATTCATGCGCGGCACGGCCTGCACGTTCGCACATAACCCAGTGACCATTTTTCAGACTGGGATTATTTGGAAAGGAACACACTAAAGAACGGTAAAATCACTGCAAGGACATTATGGAGAAAGGGGCTTCTCGCTCTCAGGCTCTCCGTCGCCGAGTTCCAGGAGCTTTTACAACTTTCCATGATTTGCCTTTTAACGATTTGTTGTCTGCGGCCTTCAGGCCGTCCAAATTGCAACACTCAACATTCCACATGCTTGCTTCAAAGGAGTGAAAAAAGACAGAAAGGACGAAGGATACACAAATAGAAATCAAAGCAATCATTACGTGTGATCTTTTGCTCCAAACGACGGCATCGTGTCTCGCGGCTAACTTGGCTACTGAAGCCCCTTCGTCGATACAATGGCCACGGTTAACGAATTAGAAACGTCCCGGCACTATGTCCATAAACTTATAATTTTTCGCGATTTAGAAACCCGCTGAACTCCAATTATAAAAAGCGTAAATTTTAATGCACTTGCTATATATACACGCGGAAAAGATTCTTCCGTGTGCAAATGCCGAAAACTAATGAGAAACCCAAGACCACGCGTGCAAACCGACCACAGGTGACGAGGCGAATGATGACCGTGTAGATTGAACACAGCCAAAACCAATTTACGCGTCAAGGTACGTACGTCGAGCCGAATACGAATCGGAATTGGACTGGAATGCAAACCGAAACTGGTTTTATCAACCTTTTCGTGGTCCCTGCGCCATACTCGGTGTTTGCAGAACTAGCGCAGCGCAGTCACGTTTCGCACTTGACACTTCGCTTTCCAAACATACGCACATACACGGCGGCCAATGAGGAAACGCAATACCCGACTAGGTATGTCTCAAGACCTTTCTTTCGCCGTTGCCAGACCTCGTAACCGGCTCTCAGGCACCAGGTGCACCATGGGATGAAATAAAAACAATTGGAAACCTGTTTTCGGTGCCTACTTTACCTGTCAGAGCTGGCAGAACTTGGAGGATCAAAAGACGTGTGCTTTTGAGATGCCGACATTTTCACAATTGACCACATGGTGGGGGGCGTTTACAATGCGTAGTTTGTATGGTTCCCCCGCGGTGTTGCCGATTGGAATTAGAACGAGAAAATTTGAAAAGTGTGGCGAAATTGCGAATTTAAACATAAAATGCGTGCGCGCAATTGGCACGATGTCCATTTTTACGGCTAAAAATAGTCATTAATTTGGGTTAAGTAGATAGAGAGCAGCGGGAAACCAATCCTATTCAAAAAATCGTCTGGTTGTTGTTATTAGTTAATGAAATAATTCACTAGAGTATTGCAGTCGATCCGCGACAGCGTGAACGGCCTGAGGTATTGATTGCCGCCTATCCAAGGGAAAGAAATTTATTTTCTTTAATTCTGAAAAGTGAAATCAAACAGCCAAATAATATCATCTAAAAACCAAAAACTTAAGTAACTCCAATGAAATACAGTAGCGGCCAAAGAAATCCGGACAAATGAATTTAAAGTGTGGTAGTATCTATTAACAGTAAAATCTGATTAGGGAGAATACGTTTTTGTAAAAAGTACATTCAACAGTTACCATTTTACGTACGGAAGTGATAAGTGCTCTTAAATGGAATAAAAAGGAGAAAGTGCCAAATTAAAAAAAAAATATCCGGGTGTGATAGTCGCAATTTTGGCGTTGCGGGCTAAAATCTTGAGCGTTCATTGGCATGAAAGTGGCATTCTGCAAGTCTTCCATCGACGAGTTTTTAACAAAAACCGGATCAACGCAGTGGAAAGAAAGGCTCTGAAAACGGATGTGCACACAAAACCGGTTAAAAACTGCAGAGGAGCGAGTTTATTCGTGCTGATGGAACCGAAATTACTACTCGGCGGAATGGCGACGCCTGCAGGGAGTCTGGTTATGTGATCAAAAAGCAGCCAAAACACCTCTCTGGACACTAAAAATGCGCCAAAAAGTCTGCAATGGAGTTAACCGCACCAGACTGGAATCAGGGAGGATTGGAAGAAGGTGTTCTTTCGGATGAGTCGAAAATTAACCTCATCGGTTCGTACGGAATGTCCTACGTTCTGCTCAAAACCGGTGAGCATGAGCACTATATCGAATATCGATGAATGTATTAGACGTACCGTCTGGCAGAGGGGTAGCCGGATAGTCTGGCCTTAATAGATGGGACAGTGGATGTCCTTATGTACCAACACATTCTCCAAGAAAACCAGACCCTTTCCATTGAAGAGCACTTTCGCCCATCGACGACCTCATCTTTCAGGATGACTCTGCTCCCTGCTACCGTGCGAAATCGGTAAGTAATATTTTTTCAGCATTATTTCAACATTGATCATTGATGTATAAAAAGTTATCGTCTATTCCTCATTTGTTTTTTTCCAGATCAAAAATTATTTATCATAATTAGGAACTTTGTCATTGGACATGACCGGAAATAGTCCTGGTCAAACCCCATCGAGAATCTGTGGCACATTATCAAACTCCAAAAATCAAAGAAGAGACCTGGGACTTTGTCGCAA
Organism: Chloromyia formosa; assembly: GCA_964017055.1. NCBI lineage: Eukaryota > Metazoa > Arthropoda > Insecta > Diptera > Stratiomyidae > Chloromyia > Chloromyia formosa. Next base: position 43,661,748 of record OZ024818.1, on the reverse strand, counting down.
CTGGACAAAATGATTGAGGAAGTTTGGTATGAACGAACTCACTGATCACATAAAATCCATGCTAATATTACGTTTACACTATTCTCAGATTACTTAATCTGCGCCGGCTGACTTCATCTGCAACTGTCATATACATACAATTATAAACTCACCACACCCAGATTACGCTGCAGATGAAGTAATCTGGGGATAGTGTAAACGTAATATAAAAGATAATGGAGGGCCTACAAAATATCAAGAGGACAATTTTTAAAATTTTTAAAGTTGCGCTACCAAATACTCCAAACTATATTGTTCTCTTGATAGTAATACATATTAATTTTAAGTGAATTTTTTTTTGATAAAAAAAGTGAAAATTATAAAATATTTGATTTTCACCTCTAATAAAGGGTAAACAACGTACTTCTCAATTATATTTTATTTTTCGGATAGCTGATGCACATACTCGTACATATTTAGTTTAATAAATTATGTGAAGATTATATAAAGAACGGAAATAAGCCAAGATTTTGGAATATTTTTAGTTTCCGGGGTCCGGGGTGGAAAAATCATTTTTTCACTCGGATTTTTTGTCATTTATCGCTCGCGTCACCCTAATATTACGTTTACACTATCCCCAGATTACTTCATCTGCGCCGGCTGATTTAATCTGCAACTGTCAAATACATACAATTTTAAACTTACCACACCCAGATTAAGCAGCAGATGAAGTCATCTGGCGATATTGTAAACGTAATATAAGACTCGCAAATTTGCAAAGAAAAATTAATTTAATTTAATTTAAAATTTAATTTTTTTTAATCTTATTTTTTTTCTTAATTTTTTTGTTCTAATGATTTATACTGAATGTTTGTGTGTTCAAAACTGATCAAAACGCTGTTGCACGCAGAGCGAGCGTTCATGTATGATAGCTGAATTATAGTCTGCGCGAACAACGCGGCTTCTACTGTCAAATAAAGTTGAACCAATGTATTTCATATGGCGATAAGTATACTGTGCGCGAACAACACGTCGCTTACGTCGCGAAAGTTGAGACGAGTTCAACTTTGTCGCAATCAACGAGCCGCGAAATATCAATTCACAATAGGCATGTGGTTTAAAACAGTGGGTGATCATTTGTTTTGTTGTAAGTTACTGTTATGCGCTTGGAAGTGCATGTTTCTATTCTTAATTCAAAAAAGTGTTTCAAGTTTGTTAGGAAGCCAGTTTTTCACAGCTCGAATGTGTCAAAAGAACGCGAACAAGAGATTTGACTATAACTGGCTGAACAGCTGATTTTCGTTGACTGCGACTAGGGGACGTAATTCGCGCACAATATAATTCCGAGGTGATACTGAGGTCCTAACCAGATTGAACGCAGAATGCAGCAGCAGCGGCAGAAGCAACAACAATAACACCTAGATCTGTCGCGATGACACAGCGGCGATGACAGATCTACCTGTTGTTGTTGTTGCTTCTGCCGCTGCTGCTGCATTCTGCGTTCAATCTGGTTAGGACCTTACTGTTGCTCATTTGTTTTATGAATTCTCCCCATTGAATTCCTGATAAACACAGCATGCTGTGTCAAATGCCGTTTTTTCCATCAAAAATTTTTTTTCGCTGGTTGGGACCAGCATTTGCTGACAGTTTGGAAAGGACACTCGCGCTGTTGTATTGGTTAAGTTCATAACACACAACGGTTTGCATACTGTTATGAACTCTCTCCACTGAGTTTTTGATGGACACAACATGCTGTGTCATTTTCTCCATCACAAAAATTTCTCCGCTGGCTAGGACCAGCATATGATGACAATCCTGAAATGACACTCATGCCAAGGAACATGGAACACATAGAATAGGCACTCAGTACATTAATTTTTGTGAAGCGGGATGCAAATAGTCAGCCCCACACATGTTTACCCATTTTTGACAGGGACCCAAACGGGAAAATGCATTGGGTAGATAAGGACAGCATCACTTCATAATCAGCTGTTCAAATGACAAGCTTCCCACGTTTTTAAATGTATTGGTAGCCTGAGAGAAAACAACCCTCGTTTATATTTGCACTGGTATCACTTTTACCCGCAATTGCAGTGGTGTGTGTACTATTTTTCATGCATTTCGGGTTCGACATCCTTTTCAGACTCACGGGATCATATGAAGAGATTTATATCTGTCTATTTTCCGCAATCCTCTCGCAAAGCGATTGTGTACGGATAATGAAATTTAACACATTGCCAATTACGGGAATAGAAAACAACCTTTGGGCATCTTGTACTGAGTGCTCCTTCTAGTCTCGATGTTCGTTGCTCGTGCTGTCGTATTCATACGATTTTTCGTCAGTAGTTAGTTTTGAACTGGAAATTTGACAATTGATGGACGATGGTCTGGGGAAACGAATCAGAAATTTTTTCCGGTCAATTTCCCCTCTAAAGATACAGTCAGATACAGCTATACTTTCTCTTTCACTTACGGAGACACAATACTTTACATCTCTGTTAATTCATTCAATAGACCAGGGTCAAGTTCGCCGAAACGCAGCCATTGTCGTCTAAGGTTATCTCACTTTTTCGATGTAGTCTTTTATAAGCCGTTCTTCGGCTCGGCTTTCGTTCAAGGCTCCTCTACTTTTTGTAAACATACTGAGCTGAAGTTGGAGAGAGTTTATTCTGAAAAAAAACAGACTTATCAAAATGACTAGTTAAGCGTCTAGTCTAGTCGAGAGCTTAGCGATCTCAATGGAAACTACACAGAATAGGTATTTTAACGACCACAACCGAACCACCACCGAACCAAAAATTGATGTAATTTTAGTTTAGTGCAGGTTCGCTCGTGGGCTTTAACATATATTCTGTGTAGTTTCCATCGGGAAAAAATCGCTAAGCTCGCGACTAGACTGTTAACTAGCCATTTTGATCAGTCTGCTATTTTCAAGACTAAACGTTCCCCGACTATTATCATGTTCTCTTTTGTATAGCTTCCATCGCCGAATATTGAAGGAACTATTTAATAGGGTCTACATTATTTCGAAACCTCGCATTTAATGTTTCCCTTTTACTCCCGTAATAAATTGTATCTGCCGCATATTATTGTGATAATAGAAAAATATGTACATATCCTTATACACCATTCAACAACTTGCACCATCATTTTTAAGCATGCGCACAACACATTCACCTCTCATATGGCAAATTCTTAAAGTAAGAAATCTTCCAGTACATCTACATCCTTGTCATCAATCTTCACCATCAGCAAATAGAACACTGTCGAAGGAAAACTTCCATACGTACTTCCGTAACTATAAAACTTTTGTCGCAACCGCCGGTATTTAGTTATCTCATTGATGTAATGCATTTTCATATAAAATGATAATATTCGGCTTCTTTGCGAATTTACTTCTACTACCTTCGGGTGAGTGATGTTTATACCCAATTAGAAAAAAATCGATAAATGAATATCAATTAAAACATTTATTTTTTTTTGCAGTGTTTTGTCAATCACTTATCAATACTGTGCACAAAACACCGGCGGCAGAAGTTAAAATAAATGATCTTTGGTGTTACACATGTGAAACTATGGAGGATGGAGAAGCTTGTATTGATTTTGTATCGAATCGCTCCAGTTTAGCTAAGCAATGCAAAACGGATGAATACTTATGCATGGTAAGATTGGTTTCGAATTCGAATTTATCATCAATCACTCCTAAAGCGAATTTGCCATTTCAGGTAAAACGTTTCTCGTACACAACGAGCACGGAAAATTCAACCAGTAATCCGAAAATGTGGTCGCTGGAACGTAAATGTGCAGTAAACTGTGTATCAGGGTGCATTATAATTGGAGAGCGAACAAAACTCTATGCATGCACATCCTGTTGCAACAAATATCTATGCAACACGGGTACGGGATCAGCCAGTTCCCTGTTGAAATCACTCTACGTAAAAATATTTAATAGTGTTTTGGTTGTGTCAATCCTCAAATTTTTAATCTAATAGTGACGTCAAATATCTCCTCATCGATTCGAATGTTAAAAATGTGCCAAATGTAAAGTGGAGAAATACGAAAAGAACTATACTATGTATAAACGATTATGAAAGAATAAAGAATATTTCTCATTCTTAGCTGTGTACTTTCCGTGTTATAGAAATACAAATATGTTTTTATTACCTTACATTTATTTCCCACAAAAAAAAAAGATTTTTTAACAATTACTCACATTTTCGTATTTTCTAATCGAAGCGACTTAAATCATTGTTCACTATTGTTTTAGCATTAATCTTTTCAAATTGTTTCGTTCCCGTGTCTTCACTTTGCGGTATGTACTCCTGTAAGTCAAACTCAGGTGGTTGTGTTTTCGGATCGAATTTCTCCTGTAGTGCAGCAAGTGATATAAGAATAGCCTCCTCAGTTCGAATTGTACGAGATCCTTGTTTCGGCAAAACATTCACATAATGATCGAATAGCAGCTGTGGATCGTCTACGGTTAGGTGCGTGTCAGTTTGCAAGGCTCGTTCGAGACCTTGCAAACCACCAAAAACGATTAGGGCATGATTGTAACGAAGACTACTAGCACCAACATCGGTTATGCGCGTGCCTCTGTCCGATGTTCCAATAGTTAGATCGTAGCCTTTCTCATATGGTGACTGGCTAAATACTTGCGAAAGGCAAGTAGCAACGCGTATTGTGTAACCCCAATATACTCCCGTTTTGGCGCGTGGTTCCCACGGCGAAACTACTTTTCCTTTGATTTTTTTCGTCTTTTGTTCTGTACAGAAGAAAGTTTAATGATTAAATAAATCCACGATAGTAAATGATCGTGTTACCTTGGTTGGAATTCATTCGAACCGTCACCCGCAAACCAGCTTCCAGGCGCTTGTCGACTAGCACATCATTCAGAAGTCCAACGTTCACATAGCTTCCCTTTCCTTTCTTCACTTCTTTGTCCAATGTGATACCCTCGCGATACATAAAGCTATTCTGTTGTCGCAGATGATGTGGAGCATCGAGTGGATTTAATAGTCCCGAATACTTTAAATCTTTATGTAGTGGAAAGAAGAATTTTCGCAAGTACTGAGGACACTCGAGGTATTGTAGAATTCGAGCAAGCTGCAGGCAGCTATTGCGGACGGATGTCGGTTGATCGTTTTCTTCGGAATCTGGGGAAAATAGAGACGTTTATAAAGACTGGCGGCCAAGGCCCGACATCGGGCTGTCGCGCCACGATGATGATGATGATGATAAAGACAAATGAATTTTGGGGGGATAATTTATACGAATACGAAGATAACAGCGATGTCAAGTAGTCGAATACAAAGATTTAACGATCATATTATTTATTTCGCTTCTTTGAACGATGCTAGCGTCTTATTAATTGTACCCCTAGTGAGCGCGTCCAGGCGGCCAAGGCCCGACGTCGGGCTGTCGCGCCACGATGATGATGATGAGTGAGCGCGTCAACCACTCCTAAGCGGCTTAGATGATGTCTCGTTAGCATATATGTAGATACACAACTAGTTTCGAACTATGCATGTTTTAGCATACACATCCTAAGTCTAAATCTACAGACTTCAATGAGCAACGTTCTGTATGACGATAGAAGAGGGGCTGGGACCTTGGCTAACTCCAAGGCAACTCAGAACAAAGGTAACTGAAAGGCAACTCAAATCAAAGCTAACTGAAAGGTAAATCAAATACAACTGAAAGAACAGACCGGAGTCCGAAGCGTATATACCCTAGACTTGTACAAACCTAGTGGTGATACCAAAAGTACCAATTGGCAACGACCATTTACATATGCATTTGCAAAGAGAGTTCCCTATATGACCAGATTATAGGGGAGGTTGGCACTCATTCAGGAGGATGTTGACCATTCTCAAAATCAATTAACTAACCCATTCTACAGCTTCATTCTATCGAAAGTTATCGCTTATTTGAAGTTCCATTTGTAGGGGAAGTAGGGGTTTGGTTGGTCAGATTTTACGTATTTTCAATATCAGCCGGCTGAATCCTACTACAAACATGTAACCAAGTCGCTAGCTTTATTTTGTCGTAAGCTATAGCTTATTTTAAGTTCCATTTGGGGATTTGGGGAGGTAGGGGTTCCCTGGGTCGGATCTGGCCTATCTTTAATACCAACTAACTCAATCTTACTTTAAACATTTGATCAAAATTTCAAGTTGCTGGCTTCATTCTATTAAAAGTTATCGCTTATTGGAAGTTTTATTTGTAGGGGAGGTAGGAGTTCCTTGGGTCGGATCTTGCCCATTTTCAACACCAACCAAGTAGATCTTACTAAAAACATTCTACCAAATTTTCAACTTGCTAGTGTCATTCTATCAAAAGTTATCGTAATTAAAGGAATATTTAATTTTTTTAAAATTTGTAGGCGAGGTAGGCGTTCCTTTGATCTGATTATGCCTAACTTACTAAAACTTAAGCAGCTTCTGACCTCAGGGTTACATGCCAAAAATCAGGCGTCTACGTCAATTGGTTCAAGAGTTATAGATAAAAATCCTGAAAAGTAGGGTAGTACGGGGTTCTTTGTAAGAAAATTACCGTTAGTTTTCCATTGATCGATTTTATTTTTCAAGGAGAGTATAAGATTACCCTCACGAGCAATATACCAAAGCTAGAGCTTTTCATGTTTATTTAATCGGGAGTTATAGATACATTTAAGTATTTGGCATATGTAGGGGAGGTAGGCGTTCTCTTGGCCTGATCATGACCATTTTCAATGCCAACCAACTAGATCATACTGCCAACATTTGACCAAAATTTGAAGGCTCTAGCTTCATTGTATCGAAAGTTATCGTGCAAACGGACAGACAGTAGTAGTAGTATACTATAAGTCTAGGGTATAATACTGTTTTTCTCGCGACAAAAATATGTAACACCTTAAAGGAGCCTCCGTAGGTATGGCAATGTCTATATATAAATGATCAGGATCACCTCCTGATTCGATTTAGCCAATTTAGCCATGTCTGTCTATCTGTTCGTCTGTCTGTCCGTTCGCACGATATCTTTCGATAGAATGAAGCTAGCGACTTGAAATTTTGGTCGAATGATCGTAGTGTGATCTAGTTGATTGGTATTGAAAATGGGCGTGATCCGACCATGGGACCGCCCACCTCCCTATAACCAGGCCTGACGAGCGCTGCTCGTATCGTTGGTCGAACGATACGAGCAGCGCTGATAGTGATACATAGAGCTGTTTATGTTGGAACAACGCATTTACTCTTTCTTTATTTTCTGACCTATGATAAGAACTGGTCTCAGCGACGCTCTAAACGTTTATCGCGCTGCTCCACTATAAACAGCTCTATGTAAAAGCACCGATCCATTTCCATCAGCGCTCCTCTTATTGTTTGTCGAAGCTCCAACATAACCGCACCCTTAGAGCCTCTAGAATATCAATTAAAGTACATATAGAGCTTGGAAGACAATACTATTACTTACCAATAGTGCGTACCTGATTGTCCTTCGCATTTCGAACGCCCAAATCGTCAAACACAATCACTTCATCCACCTGAAAAATGCACGCCGCTCGTGCTATTTGACCCGCCAAATATGTTCTAAGTTCGGCCGACTGAGCATTCTCGAGAATTGACCCCGGTACCGCAATACTGATCGTTGAGGTTTTCTTCAGATCCTCTTCTTCGTCGCCCTTGTCAACTTCTTTGGCAAGCTCCTCCAACTTTTTGGATTTTTCAAGTTTTTTGAGCAGTATCTCCTCTTTGTATTTTTTCTTCAATAATTTCCGTTCTTGGTTTGTTTTCTTCCATGATTTTCGCTCGTCGGGACGTCGCGAATCCGCACTATTCTCGGCCATGTTGACGTTGTTTTGACATGTGCTGCTTGCTATGGATGTTTATGAATGAATACGTTCCACGACAAAGGCACGTGTGTGGATCATGTAAAGTGAATTATACCAGAAATGGGAGCACGGACTGGAAGCAGAGAAAATCCATTTTAAATAATTAAATTTGAATAATTGACGAAAGATATCTACGACTAGATGACGGAGATAAATGACTTGTCGACTTGGTCCCATATTGCCAGAATTTTTATTAGTATCCACTTTGGATTAAACTTTCGTCCCTACTACAGACAGTGGGCCATGATTGGCAACTGGAAGCCAATTGTATGTATTCATAAATCGTATCGCTACTGGAGCGCTCCCATTTTTGTTTTTGCGTTACAATTCAGAAATGGGAGCGCTACCAAAAAGGATTTGATATTCTACAAGAGCTATCACTCCATAGAACGTTCTCCTCTGCCAGAAGATTTGTATGTATTGACAAATTGTATAGACTACACAGTATAGATCCACAAAAGAATCAATACATACACAAGAAAGCTGACTCCGCCACCGTCGGTAGATTTGTATTCTCTTGTGTATCTATACTGTGTAGTTTATACTATTTCTCAATACATACAAATCTTCTGGCAGAGGGAAAGTTCTATGAAGAGATAGCTCTTGTAGAATATCAATCCTATTTGGCGCTACCATTAGGCCGGCCGCATCTTGGACGTAGGCAGGGCAGTGCGCACATGGCATTGTTGTAATAATTGTCAAAATTTAATGTTACAACAACAGTGCCATGTGCGCGCTGTGCTGTTGTCCTGCCTACGTCCAAGATGCGGCCGGCCTTAATGAATACAGGCACTGTCATCGCGAATCTGCGCGCAGATTAAAGGTCGCCACCCATTGACGAGCACAACCACGACCAAACTTCCATCGAACCATCAAACATGATAGGACGTGTGGAAAAAAATTCACCCTATTTCCATCGTTCTATGATATTTGATGGTTCGATGGAAGTTTGGTCGTGGTTGTGCTCGTCAATGGGTGGCGACCTTAAGGTCCCCCTATTTCCACCGTTCTATGATATTTGATGGTTCGATGGAAGTTTGGTCGTGGTTGTGCTCATCAATGGGTGGCGACCTATAAGCGACGTGCGCGCTGCGCGAGCTGCCCTGCCTACGTCCTTGATCCGGCCGGCCAAAAAGTAAAAGCACTTTGTCAGCACAAGCGTTTCTACAACAAACTACTATGCAGCACTAAGCGCTTCTCAGCGCTTTCGTTTAAGGAACGCAGCCATGATTTGGTCGAAAAAATTCAAACGGCATTGCATTTGTCAACGGAATTTACTGTCATGGAAGCGTCAAAACGTTGAACCAGGCGTCCAGTTGGTGAATTTTTATGTTTATTGTTTATCTTTGAGAAGCTTGAGAATTAAATACGCGGCAAGTGTGAATTATCTATATTGTGAAAGTAAGAATTTGTATATGCATTATTTCGTTGGTACATGTATGTATTTAATTGGGCTTTAGTGTTTTGGATAAGGTCGGAGTGGCAGAAGTGTGATTGGCATCAATTCAATCTCGGTTTGTTGTGCTGTGGTATTTATTTTAGTGCGATTTTTACATTTTTCGAATGTTAAATTTTTGGTGAGAAATTCAAGTAGATTTCCTTTACATCCGAGGTGTACTTGTATATTACGATACGATTTATAATAATACTTTCTATTTATTTTGGTACAATGACGATCCCGCCCATCAACATTTTACGAAGGTTTTGGGCATAATTTGTGTCGGGATTTTGTTTATACTCTGTATGTCACAGTACTCGGTAACCTCGATAGTCACTAACTTGTAAGATTCTTTATAATTTAGTAAAAACTAGGAATATTCGCTGTTATTCATTTTTGAGTGCATTAAGATGGACTGGGGGGCCTGGGATCCAAAAACGACGACGGCATTGTGATGACCCTTCCACCGGCGCGGTACACTTTGGCATGAAGGATGAGGTCAAAAAGTGGTCAACTTATTAGCCGCTTTCGATTCACGGGATCTCGAGACTATTTTCACACAAAACGCCAGATCGATTCTCGTATGCGATCTTATCGGATCAAAGTTGAAAGTCAATTGGCTAAACGTCAACTTATTTCGCCTCTTATCTAAATGTATACTGAGTCCGCAATTCGCTCCCACGCACGCCCCCAGTAACTAAAAATCAATATCTTAGAACGGGTGAACCGATTTTGATGCAATCTAGTAAGAATGTTAAGCTATACAATATCCTTAAACTGTATTAATTTCAGTGCGATATAATCACGGATTTTTTAGATAAGGTCAAAAGTATTTTTTGACATCAATATTTGAATTGAAATCATGAGAACGATTGTAGGCATTATTATCACGGTAGCATACTGACCGTGAAGGTCGGGCCGTGGCAAAGATAAAGGTCCTTCAATGAGCTAAGCAGCGGCCTATGTTTGCTGTAGCTCAGTTCGGGGGACGTGGGCGGGGTTTTCGCCGTTCGTTGTCCCTGTGCTTTAAGTATTAATAAAAATCCATAGGCCTGGGGAAGACAACACAAACAGGGGAGGCAAAAATGGGGAATAATAAAAAAATGTGACGATAATATGAAATGGTTGGCGAACGGCTCAGATGCCCTCGCGCTCGCATGGGGGTCCGGGTGTAATCACCATCGGCCTCTGGTTTCGTACCAGCGACAGATCACTACTCATCAGGTGCTGTCTTCGATCTGTCGGCGGAAGCAGCATTATCCCTATCGTCATATTTTTCTCCAGATATTGAGAAATGAATATCCCCAATTTAACCTATTTTCAGGATAAAAATAGTATTCAAAATGCTATATCTTGGAGTAGTCCGGATGGCGCAACGGTTACCACGTTCGCCTTCTACGCACTGTGCCTCGGTTCGATTCCTACTGAATGCAGTAGTTTTCGATGAAAAAAAGGGATTTACGTGTCGGACTATGAGCCCACTCATCTGTTAAATAAGTACCCATTTATGGGGTAAATAACTCGATTGAGCGTGTTGCTGATCACACACTTCTGCACAAGAAATACCGTCACAATCTAGAAAATGAGATGATGCTAACTCATCTCGAGGCCATGGTTCAAAATTGGACTGTTGCGCCAGTTATTTATTTTTATTTTTATATCTTGGAAATGGTAGGACAAATTTCTACCAAACTTTGCTTAAATATTGTCAATCTAATAATCTTTACTGTCTATCGATTTTAAAAAGAGTAGAAAACGTTATCATTTATTAATGTTGGTCCATTTTGGCTGTTTTAAGTTCATTCGTCTTCTATAACAGACATCCGAATTTGAAGATGCTTCATATAAAACCAATGGTTAAAGATTAAACTGTCAATCCGCAAAGTTACGCAACATTTATTTGTTATCTTGTTTTAGTATCTTTTTTTTGTTGCAAACTGTATGTTCGGTATTTATTTTATCGACGAAATATAAAATTGTTCATAACTATGCTGAAATTGCAACTTTATGCTTGTTTTGACAAATACATATTTATTATCATTATTGACAAATTTCGAGGCTCATAGATCGTCAAACAGTTCGTACAACTCATGGTAGTATCGGATTCGCCCTCCATCCTTGACTGGTGCAAATATCTTCCGCATTATCGCATTCCGAACTTATCGATCGACTTTTCTGGCGTTTGTGTTAAAGTCCACGTTTCGAATCCATAGAGCAGCACAGATCTTATTGATGTTTTATAGATGCGCAGCTTGTTGTATTTGTGGACTAGTTTCGACTTCATTATAGGCATGCGAAAACGAAAACTTAACGGTGAATGTAATATTCATTTTTGCCTCGAACCTGGCGGCCATGATTCTGTCGGAGCCCTACACCAAGATCACAACCGGTAGCTTTACCGGAGTACTACATTACAGCGCTACGCGTTGGAGAGAAATATTCTCCACTATTCCACCATTTCATCTCACTAACTTCTAATAGCCCCCATATACGATCCAATCCATCGTCAGATCGATCTGATGATATTTTGATCGTCAGATCGATTGCACAGTGTATGTGACTATCGTTGACGATTTCACCGATCTGACGATCAAATTTTATCTGCCGATTTTTTGGTGCGATTTTACTGCAATCCGTTGGTCTGACGATCGATTGGATGGTGTATGTGATTATCGCAAGTGAATGTCAAATTTTCAAATCACTCAACTATGAATTTGGGGGATTCTGATGATTTTAAATGGCTCTGTAATGAAAATATCAAATATGTAGCACGCGAAAATGCCACACAAATCCAAATAGTTAACAAAAATTAATGCAGATTGAATTGGGAGTGAATCATAACCTATTTTTTTTAAATTGTCATTCGTTATCGCATCGCACGAAAATCGCACAGTGTATGTGCAGCGGAGATCGTCAGATATTTTGTGGCGATCCATCGTCAGATCGATCTGACGACGGATTGCATCGTATATGGAGGCTATAAGATGTTTAATTTATACCGCGTTCTGGGGACCTTCTGATCTTGGTTCAGGAGAGTTCGCACCTTCCAGAAACTAATCTTTGTCATTGAGGGACAGTTAGTTAGTCCTTATGCGAGGCGTATAAAAGATTTCGGATGATGCAAGTGGCTGGCATACTCATCCTGTCTTTTTTGGCCGCCTTCTACGACATTTTTTTTCATGTTAACACCAAAGCTTAGTGTCACCATACACTGTCGAACTCGAACACGAACCTAGTACAAGTGGACCGGTTTTCTTCACACCTATGTGAAGTGTGTGTGTGTGTGTGTCAGAGGACATTTGTACTATGTTCGAGTTCGAGATCGACAATGTATGGTGACACTTAGGGGATACCCTTTAATACAATAGCATAGCTTTAGTAGGTGGGGAAATTAGGGTAAGAGGGGAGGGATGGGTTGAGCTGGATTAGACGAAATTAGATGACGGTGGACACTTTGTTTAAATTTCTGCAGGTCGTAACTGCAGGGGAAAACAGATGATGGTAAAGCGTTCCACATTCGAGTTGTTCTGCATACGAAAGAGTCATAAAATTTTGCGGTTCGACTGACACTAGTTTCGATGGTAAGATGGTGGGCACGACTTGATTGCCTGGTGTTGCGTACAGGAAATGCAACATCGGCAATTAAACTACTTTTTTCAGAAGAGCAGCGGCGGTTGAAGTATCGATAAAAAAGTGATAGACAACCAACGTCACGTCTGTGCTGAAGTGGTTCTATCCGGGAAGTTATATCGTCATCACCAATAAGTCTGAAAGCTTTTTGTTTAACTCTGTCCAATGCCGACTGTGCAGTGCGACCCGCACCGGCCCATAAATAGCAATTATATTCCAGTCTCGGTCTTATGTGACTCAAATCAGATGGCGTAAAATATTTTTTGCATCTACTTAGGAAGCCCAGACATTTCATTGCGTTTTTCGCAATGGAAACAATGTGGTCCGTCCAATTAAGCTTTTTCGAGATGGTAATGCCTAATATATTAAGCGCTGGTGAGTCAGAAATACTCACACCGTCGACGAGGATGTACTGTTAGGTGTGTGGAGCAGATACTTTATTGGTAATAAGACAGCTTTGGGTTTTGGAAGCAAGCATTGAACACTACGCGGTTCGCTTCTCCCCAAGCAATGATTTTTGAAATATCCGCATTTAATGAATCATACATGCGATCCCGATTAGTAGATGTTTTGCTTCTACGAGATTCGGTCATGGTACTAAAAGAGTACGCGCAGTCAAAAGTGCTGTCATTAGCAAAACTGTGTATTGGGTTGGAAGTTATACCTAAAAGGTCATTGATAAACAGGAGAAAGAGGGTTGGAGGACAGTGCCTTGCGGAACTCCGGCATTAATGGTATACTGACTCGATTTGACTCCGTCAAGGACGACTTGGATCGAACGGTCATGCAGGAAACTTTCAATCCATTTGATGAGCTTGGAGTCAAGACCAAAAGCATGAAGTTTAGCCAGGAGTGCTGAATGCCAAACTCTGTCAAAAGCTTTGGAGATATCTAGAGCAATAACTTTGGCCTCACCGTATTCATGGATACAGCGATTCCAACGCTCGGTGAGAAATGTCAATAACGAGCAGATCGAAATCCGTATTGTCGATCGCTTATAAGATGGTGTGAATCTAGATAGTTCATTAATTGAGAATTAACAAGTGTTTCAAAAACTTTTGACAAGATCGATGTGAGTGCTATTGGCCAGTAGTTCGAGGGATCACCGGCATCACCCTTTTTGGGTATCGGTTGTATATTAGCAATTTTTAACTCAGATGGAAACATACCTGTGAGGTAGGATAAGTGGAATAATTTACGACGAGGATGTGCAATGTTTGAGAACTAGAGGCGATATACCATCAGGTCCCGCGGATTTGGAGATGTCGAGCCTTGAAAGAATTTTAAATATCTGTTTTGTACGAAAATGTAGGGGCTTTTGCCTTGGGTCACACAATGGAATGGATGGTGGTTTTTGAGTTGTTGATGGGAGGCACGTTGGAGGACTATGATCCAGGCGGCCAAGGCCCGACGTCGGGCTGTCGCGCCACGATGATGATGATGATGGCAGGCAAGAGTTTGCGGCAAAGATCTCGGCAAAGAGATTGGCCTTATCCTGAGACTCACTTTTCACTTGGCCATCATACAAAAGAGGTGGAACGAATGAAGACGTGAAGTTTGTTTTCACTGCTCTTACGAGCGACCAAAAGCCGTTGTCACCCTGCCTTTAGATAAACACTTTTTACCTGATGCTTTTGTCAAAATTGTATTTCGCCATGTTGATAGTAGATTTACAGGCGTTACGCGCGGATTTATAAATATTTTTGAGTTCAGCAGAGCCACATAGTTGATAGGCACGAAAAGCCACTTCCTTATTCCTAATTGCTTCTTCGCAATGGCTGTTAAACTAGGGGGTAGTGATCGGTTTAGGGTTTTTGAGACTATGAGGGATAAATGAACACATTCCGAACCATATAATATTTACAATGCTTTCGCTTATAAAATTGATGTTTTTTGTTGCGAAGCAGTCGGACCAGTCAAGCTCCCTAATGTATTTATTTAAGGAGGTCCAATTGGCTTTGTCATAATGCCATAAAAGTCTTTTTGCTAATGGTATGTTTTTACTTGACATAAAGTTGTTGGGAAATCTGGCCGATACTAACAGTGATCCAAACTGCCTAATGGACTTTCAACTAAAACCGGGAAAGGCCGTGGCATTATCCTTACGCCCCACGCATCAGGGGGATACTTACTGATATACGAGGGCGGTTCAAATATGATCGAGACAAACGCTCTGACACATTTATTTATTATCGAAAATATTTACAAAAATTTACAGTTTTTCTAGGTAATTCCCCTCACTAGTTACACATTTTTGCCACCTCCCCGGAAGTTTTTTGATGACGGTATCGAAGAATTCCTCGGGCAACTTGGACAGCCATGTGCGCACGAACTCCTCTACCTCGTCGTCGGTGTTGAATCTTTGACCTCCGAGGGCTTCTTTCAGTGGTCCAAACATGTGGTAGTCGCAGGGTGATAAATCTGGACCCTAAAGGGGGGGGAGGGTATTCTAGTACCTCCCACCCCAATTCTGGTATTGTATCGAGCGTGAGACGCGCGGTATGAGGGCGCGCGTTATCCTGGAGAAGAATAGCACTTCGCGCTGGAATGCTCCTCCGTTTCGAGCGATAAGCGGGTTTCACGTGTGTTTTCAGAAGGTTAGAGTAGTATGTAGCATTGATGGAACGTTGTGTGCGCAACGTACAGCACTCCCAGCCGGTCCCAGAATACAGTACACATAACCTTACCCGCGGACCGGTTGTCTTCGCTTTGACTGGCGCCCCTTCCTCCACTCTTTAGACGACACCTTGCTTTCGGGAGTGTAATAGTGTACCCATGTCTCGTCTGTAGTGAAGACTCGCGTCAAAAAACCGTCCCCCTCCGCCTCGTATCGCGTCAGCAAGCGGCGACAGACTTCCAACCGCATGAATTTTTGCTCGAAGTTCAACAGTTTGGGAACCCATCGTCCCGTTTTTTGCGATATTGAAGGTGTTCGTGGATGATAGACTCTACACTACCAATACTAGTGCCGACTTCAGTCGAAATGTTTCGAACATTCATCCTCCAAAATGAGTTGTTCTACGCGGCGAATGTTGTCTGGTGGGATGCTGGTTCGCGGTCGCCGATCATGCGGCTCATTCTCGACGGTTTCGCGGCCATCTTTGAACGCTTTGGCCCATTTAAACACAGCAGACCTACTCAGGCACTCACTACCGAACTGATTTCGCAAACGCCAAAAAATTTCCGTGTTTTTAACGCCTTCCCACACCACAAAACGAATGACAATACGTTGCGCAACGGCGGTCAGCACTTGATGGTCCTCATGGTCGTAGCACGCGCGTGAAACGTGCGGTCGCGACGAAAACTATGCCACACTATTCGTAAGGGATCCAGCTATCACATACTTAAGCCGCGACCTTCAAAACATACAGGCGCGCCATCTACAGCGTTTGTCTCGATCATATTTGAACCGCCCTCGTATAAATTAATAAATAAATTAACTTTTACAGACATTTACACCAATACATAGTCAAAATGCCACGAAAACGACGCCAGGCAAAACAAACGACCATTGAAGAGGAGAATGACGAAAATGTTGAACCATCAACGGCAACGACACACGATACTTCGAAACAGCAGCATGGGCCCATGTATACGATTATGTCGAATGCGCAAATGAATGAAACATTTCATAAGAAGTATATTAAAGAGATGCAGGATCTTTACATGAAGGTATTTGCTCTCAATCCTGCATGACTTCCGTTTCCCTAATAGCCGATTCATTTATGTTTAGATGGATCACGATGCATTCATGTTTACGTTCATCAAAATGCTAAAATCTGCAATGGCGACAGAGGAAACCAATGAATATGCAAACACAACGTTAATTTTCTGCGCGAAATACATAGCTTCGTATGACGGAGAAGACACACATCCAGTATTACTTGCCACATTCAAATGGTTGTTATCTGTAAGTAGTTGAATAGCTTCAGTTGCTGGCACAGATGTTTCTGATTTTATTCTCTTATTTATTTGTAGACAATCAGCAGTAATCCACATATACGATATCGTATCTGTCAATACGTGAACATGGTGCTTAACGCATTAGGCCTGGAAGCTGCACTCGATGATGCAATCTGTGACAGCATTCTTGGCTACATGATAAATCGTCTCAAAGACTTGAATCCAAATGTTCGCGTGCAAGCTATATTGGCTTTACAGCGCTTACAGATTCCCGACAATCCCGATGATGTGGTTGTGAAAACATATCAATTTCATTTGAGCTCGGATCCATCTCCGAGGGTTCGCCAGGCCGTTATTACGTCAATGGGACGAAACTATAATACAATTCCGTATATTTTGGAGCGGCTCTGGGATGTGGATGAAAAAGTTCGTCGACATACCTACTTGCATATGAGCAGCTATCCCGTGAAAGCCTATAAGGTAGCTCAGCGTTTGACCTTTTTAGAGCAAGGATTGAACGATCGATCGGATATGGTGCGAAAAGTTGTGACGACTGTCATGCTACCGCAATGGTTGGAGTCTTACAATAAGAATATTATCGACCTAGTATCGGCCTTGAAATTGGATGCAAACGAAATGGAGATCGATCGTTTTCGAAAGATAACGAAAATCGCTTTGTTTGAAATATTCAAGTGGGTTTCTTAATCATATCAACCGGATCGGATGTAACAACGAAAATTTTCTTTCAGACGACAGAAAACAGAATTCTTAGTTGCGACCTTGCCTCTAGAAGAGGAAGGTGAATGCGAGAAATGTATCCCTTTCGACAAATTAAGCGTTGACATTTCACTGTATTGGCTGTGTTTAATTGAATACTTACAAAATGAAAACGCGGACGAGCTGGATTCGATAATACCTGAGTTAACAACATTTTGCAACTATGTACAAAAGTCAGTTTGTCTTGAACATTGACACCATAAGACAGTCCTATAATTTGGGTCGGTTTCTTTTCTTTAGATATTGTGAATCATCTAGATCTGAATTAGATATGGACAAATGGGAAAGGATGAGATATCAATATACTTTACTTACGCTGATGGAAATAGTGAACACGTTTGATTTGGGTGATGAAATTGGACGTGAAAATCTGAAGATTCTACTGGAATATTTATTGAAGAATTTCGAAATTGACGAGAAAACCATAAAAGTGATTATTCAATGCGCTGAGAAGTTGATTACGAAACAAGAAGATCGATTACAGGTAAATCAACAATAAGAGCTTTAGTTTCATTCATCAACAATAAGAGCTTTAGTTTCATTCAATAAATGTTATTATGTTTTGTTGTTCGCTTTTTTCAGTACTTTGTCGATATTGTTAAAGACATAACCGACTGCCCAAGTTTTACTAATGAAATTTCCCACGATCGAACTCTCATTGAAAAGCTCCTGGAGAATCATCCCGAGAAAGAAGAGCTTAAATTTAAAATTTCATCAATGAAAGTGAAAATTTTGGATATGGAAGAACAAGAGACGAATTTCGTCAAGAGAAAAGAGTATGCCAAAGCGCAGCGAATTTCCGAAGAGTTGAACGCACTTCGCGAACAATATCGCCAGCTGCTACTTCCCTTCTTTAATCAATCGTCGGATGTCAGCAGCGAGGCATCAAGAAGATTTGTACGGTTGCAGTGCCAACTTCCGTAAACACACATAGTAATACATTTCCGCTTTTTCTCCGCAGATAACATTTCAACAAAGAAAGATGTCACCGGAAGTTTTGATTAAAGCACTGCAAATATCGTTTTACATGGTCGTGTCGAAAAATGTCAAGTCTTTAACGCCGAATGTGTGTGACTTGTACAGGGTAAGTGGACTGGTAATTGTGATCGAAATGTTAAGTTAATCGAGGAAATTTCAGGACTTTATTCGTCGTCATGTCGAGTCAAATCAGATTGCTGTCAGGGATTGGGCGCTAAAATGCGGTACTGCATATAGTATGTTGTATGAACCTCTTTCGAAGGACGTGTACAGTACATTGTATTCACAATTTTACAAGAATCATAATGTACGTTTGTGGAAAACGGCTATTGAATGTATTTTTGAGTTGTTGGATCGGTACGTGTGCGATTAGGCCCTCCTTGTTAAGTTGGACATAACCAATTTGCTCGTTTTAGGTATTCATGTTCTCATTTCGATATTGAAGATAAACATAATAAGAGCCGAAAAACTGGCCGTCAACTGTATAATACCCAGAATAGCACACTTGATTCCATCGATGCTGAAGATGAACCTAACAGTAGCAGTGCATATGGTAAGTACCACGGTTTTTTTTTTATTTTATCCTTATAAAATGGTAAAAAATTTCTGTCTGTACTTTATCCTAGGCGTTGATCTCATATTCATGATGTCGCATTTTCTGGATACATGTGACGACGCCTGTATATTAAGTGCGTTGGTTAATGGTTTTTGTCGGCTTGTATTACACGGACAAATTAAAAATGAAGATATTATGATGAAGATGCTATTGAAGTACTTCAATCCAGTGACAGGTACACATGAAACTTGTTAATTGCATTGACCCCTCCAGGAATATGTGCGCGTCAACATCTCTTGCATTACTACGCCCGTTGACATTTTGATAGTGTGTTTTTCGGATGACGCAGTTGCTAGCATGCGCCTCCGCACTGTCTTTATACTGAAAGCTCGGAGCGCTTTGTCAGTTCTATAAGTACCCATGGGCAGTTTTATTGGCGCGCCGAAGATAGAACCTCTGTCTCTCTAGATGTAGCGTCGTAGCGCGGTGATCGAGACCACACAGCTACCGAGCACGTCTTCTTAGAGACAATAATTATTAAATATGGCATTATTTCGTTTCAGATCCCGAGATCAATCAAATACTGGGAGTGTTCTTTGAGAATTTGATAAAACGAAAGAAACAAGAATATCTTCAGCCTTGTCTTCTTCCAACAATATCGACAATAATGAGTGCACCGTACGACAGTCCGTTGCACGAAATCAAACCGGAAAATGTATTGCGTTTCGTTATTGATTCGACGCGTCCAATACATAATGTGAACATACACGATACACTGGCTCTATCGTTTTTACAAGAAATGCAAAATAATATATCCAACAAAGATCTGTTGAAAATTCTCGTTAAGGAATTGCTAACGTTAAACATTTCGAATGCAGATGAGTCGTCGTCACGTGATGAAATGAGAACGTTAATTGAAAAGTTGTTGCAGGTAAGTTTTGTGTAAATTATCTTTTACAGTATTATTTCTAAATGCATAGTAGTGACGACCTTAGTATCGTATCCTTTCGGCCTTATGTATTTACTACTATTAGCACTTGCAATATTAACACTCGTAAAATGAGGATTTATATGGGGAAAATCTAAAAGGCGCGATAATCCATTGACGATAGTTTCAACTGGTTTTAATAATCCTTAGGGGTGTGCCGTGTTGCCCTTTGTTCCAAAAAGCTGAACTAGATTGATTCAGCCTACTTTTATCGATAAATTGTTTAGTAGAAGGTGTCCTTGACCAAAGGGAATGTTCATCATCATCATTGTGGCGCCACTGCCCGACGTCGCGCCGTGCCCTGGCCGTCTGGATAATTGTCTTCTAATTATCTCCGTCAAGCGATCGCTTCCTCTGATTACGGAGGCCCCGTATTTGTTTTACGGCAGCTTCTGCTGAGTCTTACCACCGACCTCATGGTCTTCCTCGCAGTCTTGCTCCAAGGATGCGTTCTTTCAATATTTGTTTAGGCATGCGGTTACCGTCCATTCGTTGCACATGCACTGCCCATTGAAGTCGTCGAAACTTCCATTTCATCGATCAGTTCGTACAGCTCATGGTTGTCCCGGCTGCGCCATCCATTTCAGTTGCAAACTACTCCGAAAATTCGCCGAAGGACCTTTCGTTCAAATGTGTTTAGCATGTTTTCGGAGGATTGAGTTAGGATCCAGGTTTCGCAGCTATAGCATAGCACAGTCCGTATGATGGTTTTGTATATGCGAAGCTTCGTATTTTTGTGGACATGTTTCGATTTCATTATTGGAAGGACCGAGAAAAAAAGTCATATTAACAAGCTGTATCCGTCGCTTGCGTCAGTTTCGCTGGCGTCCTTTGACAGGTTGTCTGCGAATTCAATGCTGAGGTACCCGATGTTGATGTTGTTGTTGTAGCAATGGTCATAAGTTCGTTGTGTGAGTGTGTTATATGTTGTGTTGTTCTTCGTCTTCCTCGGTGTTAAGTGGCAGGAAGATAGCTGCCTCTTCGGGGTTCTCCCACAGTGAGCTGGGGGTCAGGTGTGTCGGTGCAGCTGGGCACTTGAAAATGTGGTCCATATCGTGAGGTTTACCATTGCAGGCGGGGCATGTGTTCGTGACATCCCGGTCAATGCGAGATAGGTAGGAGTTAAGACGCGAACACCAGCCCGACCAAAGTTGGGTAAGTGTCGTCCTCGCTTCTGTCGGAAGTATTCTCTCATCGGGAGAAATGGCTGGTGGTTGTGTCGAGAGAACTTTATTTGGATCTAGTTCCGCAAATGATGCTTGTACCTCCTCGTGGTGTATTGCTGCGATGGCTGATCTGTATGCGTTGTTGTTAAAGGGAACCCTTTTGTACCTCTGGACGTCTCTTTCGAGGTCCCTCGAATCACGCCTGACATGTCTTGCTGGCGGCGTCTTGTCCGTGAGGTCGGAGTTGGGGTGCTCCCTTCGGTAACAACCCACCAGGTATTGTTTTGCAAGAAGCTTGTTGTGGTCCCTTAGAGGCATCATCCAGGTAATCATTTAATCGTTCGCACATTTCCGTGATGTTGTTCCCTGTTGCCAGAATCGAGCAGTCGTCGATATAGGAGATAATTTCGATTCCTTCAGGTGGAGTTGGAATTCCAGATAGATAAAGGTTGAACAAGGAGGGAGACAAAACTCCTCCTTGTGGCACACCTTGTTTGATCTTCCTTAGCTTAGACTTCTTGCTCCTGAATTCGGTATAGGACTGCCTGCCCGCGAGATAGTTGGCAATCCATTTTGTAGTATGCGTTGGAAGAGATGCATTGTATACATAGGTCGGACAGAAGTGCTGAGTGGCTGACTGTGTCGAAGGCTTTCGGCAGGTCAAGTGCCACCAGAATTGTTCTGTGACATGGACGAGGTTGGTTGAGGCCATTGTGGATGCGAGTTGTAATGGCATCCAGGGCCGTCGTCGTATTATGTATCCTTCTGAATCCGTGCTGGTGGTTTGCAAGCTGGATGTGGGCCGCAAGAACAGGGTGGATTATTATTATTATTATATACTTTGGGGGATAGCCGAAGCAGACCACTAACGTTTGGGTCCCTTTTCGCCCCCTCCCGGTCATCAGTGACTTCCAGATGTCGACTGATAATTGTCGACCTCTTTCTTCATCACTGAGTCCCGTGTTATTGCTAGCATTTGTTTGAAGCTGAGTTCACTCATGGCTTCTACACTTATCGTGTGCCTGCCTGTGATCCTCAACCTCGTGCTAGCCAGTGCTGGACATTCGCACACAATGTGTGCCGCCGTCTCGGCCTCCTCCAGGCATAGCCTGCAAACGTCATCTTCCCCGATTTTCATCTTGGCCAGATGAGCCTTAAAATTACCATGCCCTGTGACCAAGACAGTTATCCAGCTTAGAGTACTCCGTTTATAACTAAGTACCTTTCTCGCTTCCCTGCCTAAAGGGCTGGTCATTGCATTCCGAGCTTGTTTGCAAGTGACTAGCTCCTGCCATCTTTGTTGATGCATGGAGTCCATCCACTTCCCAACCTTCGCTCCAATCATGCCGTTCCCCAGAGCAACTCTGGGTTCTGGGCCAATGAAAGTTGCCGCAGATCCCTGTTTTGCTAGGGCATCCGCCGCCTCATTTCCTGTTGTACCTATGTGTCCTTTTACCCACATCAGCGTAACCTCATTTTCTGAGGCACACGTGTTGAGCTTCCGGACACACTCTAGTACCAGTTTAGAGTTTATGTTCGTCTGCTGCATGCGTCTGATCACCGATTGGTTGTCCAGTGCAATAAGGATTTTCTTCCCCCGCACCTGACCTTCAAGCAAGTGGTCCAACGCATGCAACAAGCCAAGCATCTCTGCCTGGTATACGGACACATACTCTCCTAGACTAAGCGCACATGCTAGGTTTAGCTCTTCAGAGTAAACCCCCGCCCCCGCTTTACCGTCCATTAAAGAGCCATCAGTAAAAATGCTGATGTCATTGTACATACACTCATTATGTATGTTTCCATCTGCAATGTGAGTCTTGTGTAGTCTTTCAACTACCCTACGTCTACTCATGCCTTCTACCGGCATTAGAGTCTCCCTGACCTCATCATGAATAATGTCTAGGATGCTCTTATGACCGCTGCTAGTTCCAAAGCGATGCCACATGGCATCCCTTTCCATGCGTATTGCCGAAAGTGCCGCCGTTTTCTTTATAAATAAGTCCAACGGCGGCAGTCCCAGCAATGCCTCCATTGCTCGCGTTGGTGTGGTGCGCATTGCACCACATATGCTTACGCAAGCTATCCTTTGTACCCCATCTAGCTTCTGCCTTGTGGTATTCTGCATGGCTTTTGGCCACCATACCACTGATGCGTAGGCTAGAATAGGTCTTACCATCATTGTGTAAATCCAGTGTGTCGCTTTAGGTGAAATTCCCCACCTACGAGCACACACTCTCTTACATTGATGCAAAATCCTTTTCGCTTTTTGGATCTTTTCATCAACGTGAACATTCCAAGTTAGTTTCGCATCTAAGGTAACTCCTAGATGCTTCACTTCCTTGGACACCTTGATTTCCGAACCAAAAAGCCGTAAGGGAGTTATCTCTATGTCTTTCCTCTTACGAGTAAAAATCATAGTGTTTGATTTACTAGCGTTTATGGTTAGCTCTTGCTCATTACACCATTCTTCGGTTACTTTGAGAGCTTGTCCCATGCAACCTAGAATTGTGTCCATGAACTTTCCACTGACCGTGAGTGCCAAGTCATCGGCGTATCCTACAGTGTGTACGCCCATCGAGTCCAGCTTCCAGAGAAGACTGTCCACGGTGATGTTCCACAGTAGAGGCGAAAGAACACCTCCTTGTGGGCATCCTCGGACTACCTTACCCCGTATTCTGTCACATCCACTGCTAAGATTTACCGCCCTCTGCTTAAGCATAGAGTCGATCCACTTAATTATAATGTAATCAACCCCCCGCTCAATCAGGGCGTTCCTTAGTTTGGTAAAGGAGATTTTATCAAAAGCACCCTCTATATCCATAAAAGTAGACATAGCGATCCCGCCATTGTTAATCTCTCTCTCTGCAACTCTAAGAAGTTCATGTAGAGCGGTTTCCGTAGATCTGCCTGCTCTATAAGCATGTTGGCACCTACTCAGAGGACTATACATTAGCGTGGTGTTCTCCAGGTAGTCCACCAACACCCTTTCCATTGTTTTCAACAGGAATGATGTAAGGCTAACCGGCCTGAAGGACTTTGCCTCTGTATAGTCTTTCTTTCCCGGTTTAGGCAGGAAGACCACATTAGCCTCCCTCCATGCCTTCGGGATGTAGCCTGCTGAAAGACAGGCGACGAATATATTCCGGATCCTATCTAGTAGAGCGCTCATGCCCCACTGTAATAGTGCCGGGAATATTCCGTCCATTCCAGCCGTTTTAAATGGAGCAAAAGAGTTTATAGCACTTTTGACTCCATTTGGAGTTATTATCCTCTCAGCTTCTTGTTGACTTACCCCACCAGCTCCCATGTTAGTTTGAGGCCATGGTTGGTCTGACTTGAAACTTCCAGGAAAATGTACCTCCATCAGGGCCTGCAACGTTTCTTCCACTGTTTCTGTCATGGAACCATCAACTTTGCGTATCAGCCCCATTTTCGAAGCAGTGTCTTTCGATATCATCTTCTGTAATCTGCATACTTCTGACGTATCCTTCATGCTAGAGCAGAATTCCCTCCACGTATTTCGTTTCCGAAGACGTAAGGTTCTTTTCAGCTCCCTCTTTTTATCCTTGTATAGTTCCCAAGAGTGAGAGTCTCTCTCCCTCATGTAACGGTTAAAGGCTTTCCTTGTCTCTTTTTTCATAGACTCCAGTTCCCTACTCCACCATGGTGTTGGGTCCTTTTCGTCCACTACTGTGGAGGGACAAGCGTGTTCGAAGGCGCGATTAATAGCGGAGTTCAGTTGTTCCACTGTTCGCTCTATCTCGACCGTATTCCGAGGTATTCCGTCTTGAATATCCTCGACTTGTTCCAATAAATATGTCTCGTACTTAACACGATCAGTATTTTTTGGCACTCTTATACGTTTGCGTTCGCTACTCCGTTTTCTGCCATACAGAATTTCAAACTGGATAGCCCTGTGATCAGACATGGTTAGCCTGTCCACCACTCTCCAATTCTGAACTCTGTCAAGCATATTAACAGAGCTTAGGGTAATGTCGATCACCTCAGCCCTTCGTGCATCCACGAAGGTGGGAGCGACCCCCTTGTTTGCTACCAGCAGATTGTACTTTTCCACAAATTCTAGCAGCTGCTGTCTTCTGGGATTGTCATCTGTGCTGCCCCACACAGTGTTGTGCGCATTGGCATCACAGCCTATGATCAGGGCCATATCTCTTTCTTTACAATACCTTACCAGATTTTCTACTTCCTCTGATGGAGGTGGTTCTGGTGCATCATAAGGGAGATATGCTGATGCAATTAGGAATGATCCTGCACCACTGCCGATCATTACTACCGTAAGATCAGGCGAGCAGAGTTGCATCATTTGTACTGCACGTATTCCATGACGCACCAGGATGCATGTCCTTATTTTACCGTCCACCTGTGCATGGTACAGATTTGCGGTTTGTTGTGACAAACCCCTAATTTTGTTTTGTAAAATCCAGGGTTCCTGTATTAAAGCTATGTCCAGTTTCTCTTCATCAAAGCATCTCGTCATCATCGCTGATGCCGCTTTACTATGATGAATATTCAGCTGGCACACAGTTAGTGTTTCTTTGTTCGGGCCCGCCACCATCCCTGATAGTCAGCAGATTGAACGTTGATCAGAGTGCACGTTGTCTGAACTAACCTCTCCGCGCCTTCTGGCGCGTCATTGTCCGCTCCAACAACGCCTCCCTTCTCCCCTGGAGCGTCTTCTTCAGAGACTAACCTCTTCAACCCTTGCGAGTCGTCGCTGTCCGTCTCATTGGAATTCCTCCAGCCACTTTCTCCAAGAATGTCTTGATGTATTTTCATATTCTTGTTTTTATTTATTGATTCAGGTTTGGGTTTCCCGTTCTCGGACCACAGCCGAGGCAACTGCCAGCATATTGCTTCCCGCTACTCCCCGCCCCTATAGGAACATTATGACGATCCGGCCGTTCTTTCCTCTCTTTGTGCCGCGAAGCAGACTCCCTCGCGACCTCCCGAAAGTTCCGTAGGCGTTCATGCCACTCTGCACCTGCTACCCTTGAAGCAAATCAAGGTTTCTCTCCTAGTCTAACAGATCGCTACTCTGTAGACCGCGGTTCAACAGGTGCAAGAAAGGAGCAAAGTGAAGTGTTGGATCCGGAACCCCGCAGGTGAACTTTCACCTCAGTCACCAGCTCCAACCTCACACCTGGTCGCCGTGCCACCTATGCAGAGAGTTTCATAGGCGCCCCTCTGCCAACGTACGGTCGGGGAGACAGTTTACACTACCCATACAACTGGTTATTGTACAGATGTGTGGCAGTAACTTGCTCCGTTTGTGATGACCATTTGCGTCCCTGGTCACCTTCCCCCGATGGGCACGGTCGCATAACACCCCGGGGATTTAGGACATTTGACACTCCGTATGGGCTACCTTCGCCAAAACTATAGAACACAAGAGTTGGCCAAGTAGGGAGTGTGTCGATTGCTTACATATCGCAAAACGGCGGTACTCGCGTAATGTGATAGTACACGCAACCGGCCCCATAGCTCAGCCTTCGCTATTCGCGAAGTTACCAGCGGCCACCACGCGGAGGTGCTATGTAGACTTGCCCATGAGTTTCCCCACAGACCTGACCACCCCAGGGTGGATTAGTGCTTCGAGCGTTTTGGCAACTGGTGATAGAAGTGTGATGGGACGATAGGACTCGCCGAGTGTCGCTTTTTTCCCCAGGTTTCAGGGTTGGGATTATTCTCCCTTTCCTCCAGAGTTCCGGAACGATCAGTGATGTGATGGATAGATTGAGTGTAGCCGTGAGTTATTCGACAGCTGGTGCGTCGAGGTGTTTAATCATTGCCATTGAGATTTCATCAGGTCTCAAGGCTTTCGCTTTCCTGATTGCTGCAGCCACTTCGTCCGTGGTGAAGACAGGTATGTTGTCTGCAGTTCGGTTATGAATCCTCCTTTGCAAACTTAAATCATCGATGTTGTTGTAGCTCCAATAGCTGTGACTCATAAATTTTAAATATCCATATTATCCTCTAAGTCCAGGTGGAGCAGAGCAGCTGCCTCGATGGGGTTCTCCCACAGCGCAATAGGAGTTAAATGCATGGGACTACTGGAGCTAAAGATGTGCTTAACATCGTGTGGAGTGAGGCCACATGCTGGTATGAGTTCAAACGCGAGCACCGGAGAGAACGAAGTTGAGCAAACGTTATTCTGGTTGCTCTTACTACTCAATTGCCCTAACCCCTTGTGGGGCATAGCGCGTCAACTGTTCCATGTGGCCCAGTTGACGTTCGTTGACATAAATTGGTTTCGGAGAATGCAGTTGCCAGCATGCACCTCCTGCACATCCATGGCCACGAACGTCGTCGTGGACGGGATTCGAACCCGAAACGCCGGTAGTCAAACATGAGACTGATGCCTCAGCACATTGCGCTACCGGTTGCTCTTGGAAGTCGGGTTTCATCGGATGCCTGCTACAGACAGTGGCCCATCGCTTTCAGTTGCTATCGTGGCTGCTAGCAATTGGCTCATAATGGCTTTCAAAGCCATTTTCTACCAAACGCCATCGCCACTAACTGCTATACGCGTAGATACATGACGACAATGGCTTGCAATTGCCAATCATGGTCCATTGTCTGTAGCAGAGATCAAGATATGGCAGGCGATTGCGCATTCAGTACCTTATTTGGCTTTAGTCCTACAATCGAAGAGAGCACTTCCTCGCTGTGCAGCGTTGTGATGAACGACTTATAGCTGGCGTTATCAAAGGGAACTGTTTTGAACCTTTAGACTTCCCCTTCGCGGTTCCTCAACGTGATGTGGCGGTTTGATTTTGTCTAAGGCTGAAGTTAGGATGGTCACTCCGATAACAGTCTACCAGATACTGCTTGGTGAGAAGAGTGTTGTGGCTTTTTAAGGGCATCATTTTGTTCCCATAATGAAGAAGATTCTACGACGACATCAGGAGGCAGCTTCTGACAGTTCCAGGAGTAGTATTCTGACAGGTCTGGAATCGCCGTGGCTGCCGCTGTATGTCTTTACAGACAGCAATATGCCGTAACCTTATTTGGACGTCTGAAAATAGGAATTTATTCAATTAAAACAAACTTCTTTTTAATATCGACTTTCAGTGTGACATTGATCCTAAAACGGCCAAGTATCTTGGGAATTTCCGTGATATTCTAGACGGCATGTACCAGCCAAGTACATTAAGTGTTAGAACAACCATAAGAGGAGAAGGTTCCGATGAGGTAAGTGTGAGACATTTACAGTAAACTCATGACAATGCTCGTAATTGATTACCAATTACATTTAATAACAGGAAAATGATGAAGTTTCGGACGATGAAGACGAAAACCGAAACATAATTGAAGAGAACAGCGAAAAGAATACAAACCAGCAGCAAAACCCGAATGAAAATGGATTGGAGACAGTGGCAGAAGAACCTAACGAGGACAATGAAGAAAACAATGGGGAAAGTGAAGAGAACAATGAAGCAATTGAAGAGAACAACGAAGCAATTGAAGAGAACAATGAAGCAAATGAACACAACAATGAAGCAACTAAAGAGAACAATGAAGAAAATGAAAAGAGCAATGAATCCCCGGACGAAATATCAATGCAATCGTTGCAAACATCTCAATCCGAAGACAAAAATGAAGACTTAGACGCTCCACAACAGATAGAACAAACCCCGGCGAAAGAGCCTGAGGAAAATCGAATGCCGCCGCCACCGCCACAACAAACACCAACAACCTTTGGAAAAGACAATACAACAAGATTGCGATATTTACGGAAGTCTTTGAATGTTCCTCAAACGAATTTAGAGGAACCGCCTACAAAGAAACTTCGCCTTCGAAACAATCCAAAAGGCACTGACACGCCGCCGACAAAGAGAAATACTAAAAATTCGACAACGCAATCGGAATCGCAATTAATAACGCCGAACACTCGAGAAAAATCAATCATCGAAAGAAGGGACGATGACGAAACATCCAGTTCATCCGATAAGGACTCCTCTGATACTTCTGAAAATGCATCAACAAAAAATAAACAGTCGACAAGCAAAAAGCCAGCCTCGGCGGTGGAAAAGAGAAAATCTCAATTAGATGCAGAATCTGCTGATGAACTGGAGCCACTTGTAGTGTCCGACGACGAAGTTATTAATACAGATGCCGAGGAAGAAGTGGCCGCATCAAGTGATGATGAAGTTGTATCTTCGCCAACAGTAAATACGGTAGGTCGATTGAATGAATACCTTAAAAAGGATGCCTAAATTAAACAATGCGTTTTTTTCGTTTGCAGACTACAACAACAGCTAGCAGATCTAGAAGATTGGCTAAGAGACCCAGTCCATCGCCACAAAAGGTGAGAAATGGACTAAGATTTTAGCCTTCAATGAAAACGTCAATTTAGAGAATCAGCAATGAAAAATTCGTTTGCTGTTTGTAAAAAAAATTTGTACAAATAAAGTAGGACTTTCTATTGAATTGAAAATGAGGAAAACGCAGTGTTTCTTCTTGTATTGTTTTTTGTATGTTCTATGTATCGAGGAATTATGATCTAGTGATAATAGTCTAGTCTTTTCTTTTGAAATCCTAATAAGTTCTTGTTTTTTCGGAAATGATTAATTAATATGGTACAAAATTATTAATTTATCAAAATTAAAAAAGTTTTAGAGAAAGTTTGTTTTTAAATGCCATTTGTAGACAATTCAAGAACCATTGCTATATGAAACCAATATTCAGTAGGTTTTTATTACTATATCCTTTGCCTATTGGACGCAAAGTTAATATTTCTTCCGAATAATTTTTTGATACGAACTTCATCTTTACACTGTCTTTTATTTTCTTTGAATATATATCAAAGGTTCCACGAAATACTCGTCACAATAAAAACCCTTCTCAATCGAGGACACCCGCAACCGTCAAATCGGTGGTAAGTAATAGGCGGTTTTCAACACGAAAGTTTTAAAATAATCGATTTTTCATTTTTCAGACGAAAAATGCATCCACACCACCTAACAAAATCATGTCGCCAGCCGGGAAGGAGGACAACAACAGTGAACAGACGCGACGACGTCAACGTTTATTTGTGTCACCGCAAATGGAAAAAGGTGACAAAGAGTTATTTTCTAGTCCATTACGTAAAAAGCCGAGAAAAAATATTGAAATTTCAGAACTTGCTGAAAAGAATGCACGAAACAGAAGAATCGAGACCCCCACCAGAGAAAAATCATCCAATAACGAAAAAGCTAAATCAACAGCAACAATAAAAGACCTAACTATAAGTGCGGAGAAACGCATTCGAACTGGAAAGAATCCAGTGTTGAAACTGAACCGTGCTAACAAAAATCATCAAACTAGAAGTGTCAGTAAGCAAGAGTCTCTTCTCAACAACATAATCACTAGACGAAAAATCACAACTGAAAATTCACCGAGAAGGCAGTCGTTTCAACCAACCAGTTCCCCGCGCCCAGTCAATCATGATAAAGAAAATGTCGTTGAAAAAGTGAATAGTAAAGCGGCTGCCGAAAAGGCGAACGCTGAATTCAAAACGCCACAGCCACGCGATTCGTCCACTGCTGCCACTAAGCAGAAATCACAGACTGTTGAAAAATCAAAAAAGACTGCGGCAGACGAATCAAATTCAACAAGTACGAAAAAATCATCAAGATTAGATGCTCGCATGGCGTCTCGATCACGCACGAATTCCGTAACACAAGCGAGACCTACTCGCAGGTCGTCATCTATGCCTGGCACCAGATTAAGAACGAGGAAATGACCAAAGTATTTAGAAAATTATTGCTGTACCTTTAAGCACACCAGACGAAGAAAAATCATAAATATGTAGTAGCGGTTGACCATTATATTCATTTATTTTTAGTCATTTTGATTCTGCGGGGAAATAATCAAATCCAATTTTTCGACTTAGCGTATAACGTATTTGAATATTGCATGAACTGCACTCCGATGCACCTGAAATGGTTTTTTTAATTTATTTTGTCAAGAAATTTGGAACAAATTGTATAGCAAAGTATGTTCATTGCATCAAAGCATGTAAATGCATGTATGCGTGTGTAGTTTTAGGGAATTCTATATTGTAAGCGGACCAGAAAATCTATTGCTAAACAAATTAGGCAAGACTAACGCATTTGTCACAAATTGTTTAGTGTTCATGAATACAAAACTTACTTGAAGTAAATTGTTAAATTCTGGTGTTTCATTTTTGCTTATTCTGAAAAATTTAAATTTTGAGAGTCAGAGCCCTAAGATTCTTAGTCCTGATAAGCGAGTGTAGTGAAATTTATTTAAAAACAAAATAAAAACAACCCAAAAAAATTAACATAATAGTAAATCGTTTGCAGTTCATGATTAGTTTCCAACTCCAGCACACTATTTATTTGGTCACATTCCTCTCCTTCCATTAAACGCGCCGCTTTTGCGGCTGCCAACATACATTTCCTGTCTCGCGTTACTGGTGATAATTCAAACCCGACTTTCATCTGCATTTATTCACGCACGTCGCGGAGTCTGAGCCTTTTTTAAATAAAACAAGCTAGCCTTCGGCTTCGGCTTGGCGTGAAGGGTATCATACCTTCGTTGTTACTTATGGTGCACTAGCCACTTTGAAATTAGTAGTAAAACTTGTTCTGATTTCACTGTTCCTATGAGAGGTATATGAAATAGTGGCCCGACTGTCCGGCCGCGTGACCAGAATGAATTTTCACTAGAGTTTATTTCAATAGACGAATGTATATGAAGCTTGGCTATGGGAAGTAAAATGCCGTAAAATTCAATCCAATAGATAGATACTTCCATTCTATGCCGGTAAGATCGATTTCCAATTATCCATCCGGCCGCCTCAAATGGTCCCTTTTTTCGACTTCCTCGTACGAACGAAAATTCTGATCAGCCAGGCCGTGCGCCATGGAACGAAACAGATGGTAGTCGGAAGGAGCGATGTCTGGGGAGTACGGCGGGTGGGGCAAGATTTCCCATTTCAGGGTTTCCAAGTATGTCTTGATCACTTTTGCGACGTGTGGCCGAGCATTGTCATGCTGGAGGATGATTTTGTCGTGTCTCTCTTGGTAATGTGGTCGTTTTTCCTTTAATGTCGACTTAAACGCATCAATTGCGTTCGGTACCGATCTCCTGTGATAGTTTCATTCGGTTTCAGTAGCTCGTAGTATATCACACCGAGCTGGTCCCACCAAATGCAAAGCATAACCTTGGCGCCGTGAATATTCGGTTTTGCCGTCGACGTTGAGGCATGTCCGGGCATTCCCCATGACTTTCTGTACTTGGGATTATTGTAACGGACTCATTTTTCGTCGCCGGTTCGGATGCGATGTAGAAATCTCTTCCGATTCTGCCTTTGAAGCAGTGTTCGCATGCAAATAATCGCCGTTCAATATCTCTCGGTTTTAACTCGTACGGAACCCAATTTCCTTGTTTCTGAATCATGCCCATGGCCTTGAGGCGTTTCGAGATGGCTTGCTGAGTCACTCCCAGTGATTCAGCTAATTCTTCTTGCGTTTGGCACGAATCTTCAACGAGCAGTGCTTCCAATTCGTCGTCTTTGAAATTTTTTTCTCTCCCACCACCATGCTTGTCCTCGACGTTGAAATCGCCACTTTAAAAACGTTGAAACCACTCACGACATGTTCTGTCACTCGGAGCAACCTCAGCAAGTATCTGAGAGCATTCGACGAGCCTCAGCTGCAGTTTTTTTTTCAAATGGAAGCAGAACATCAAAACTTTCCGCAAATTACGAGAACTTGGCTCAAAAACAGACATTTTGAATCGCGAATCTTATTAATGCGGAGATGTCGATACGTTCACAGACGTCCAAACTCACTTTGTGACACTTTTGAACTACGTATTTTGACCAGCCTTCACCGATGCAGCCGTCTGTCGGAAAACGGCGGAAGCAAAGTCGTACAACTAATAAAAAAGGGCTCAAATTTTTCGCTCGCACAGCCGCTCTGCCGCGGGGTCCAAGATAGCTCCATCTCTTAAAATGAATGTACGGGGACCACCAACAATCATACCAAACGGCGTTTATCTACCATATTTTACAAGATCAAATCGCTTACCGCCCAACTAGTGTGCAGCTGTTTCTAAATGTTCTTGTTCCCTTATATTTAGTTGTACCCTATATAGAGGATTTGGATCTTGTAAGTGGGCTTGCAGAAGCTTTCTTAGCTCGTCGGCAATTTCGTTACCCAAAATGCCGACATATCCAGGGACAGGTTTTGGAGCCATCAGTAAACCATTTAATATTTAAATACATACATATATGTTAAAAAAAAAAAAACAAAGATTTTTGTTAGATTTGAATTTACTAAAATCTTATAACAGCCGTCGCTTCGTAAAAACCATCACATGCAGTAGAATATCTTTGCGACAAATGCATATCCGCCAAAGTGAAGGATCCAAAATCAAATTTCCCAAACTTGTCCAAAATCCAACGCGCATCAAATGTTGTGCGACGTTGTGCTTCGCCATATTCATTCTGCTGATTTATATCATCACGAAATAATGAATTTATCAATGTGACATGCATCTTAACACTATCTGTCCTTTTGTGCGTCAGTCCCTTCGCCGTAAAATAATCAGCCAAATTATCAGCAATAATTTGCAAAGCTTCCGATTCGACTTTCCCATAGAGAACATCGACAGCACTGGGATCGTCATTCATAATTTCCAGTCCTCGTAAATGCACCTTTACATGACCGCATTCATCCAGAGCCGGTCTGTGTGAATGAACATAAGTGTCGTTATTCTTGTAGATTATATCACACGGCTTACCTGATAATATTGTCTTGACAATCATGCAAAAATTGTGCTGCATGCGCCCGATCATCATTGTCCATAAGTGCTAGTGTTACGAGAGTCATATGCAACTTACGCGGATTTTGAAATAAAGATTCGCTAATTAGATCGGTTCCAGCGAGCACTTCCTTCTGTAAAACAAGTTTCGATGAAATAAAAAATCCATTTTATGGTACATACTGAGAAAAATCTCTTTACCTTGAATTTTGAAAAGGAGTCCATAATAACTTGTTTGTTAAATGGTATGCATAAAAAGTGGGTGAATTGTTGTTTATTACGTGCCGCCAAAACGATTAGGTTCACCTTCCTTCGCGCCGATACAACTGACTTGGCTGTTGGCCCAATTATTACTATATCGCCTTCGACTCCAGGTTTTGGAATTCGAATTTGTGTTTTCGTTTCAGCTTCTATTCGCTTTTTTGTCATACCTTTTGATCCGATTATTTGTGAAAAGAAAAACCTGTGAACACAATTAGGTACATATTTCAAATTACTGATAAATTTAGGTAAATGCATTTTTGAATATATCATCGCGACTTACGATGGTATGTGATATGAAGTTTTGTAGCGTTGATTATCGGTTAGTTCGATTTTAAAATCATCGACATCATCATCATCAGAGTATAAATCTAAAAGAAAATGTACAAAGTAGGTATTGACAGTATTGACAAAAGTTATCAATGAAAAAAAAAACCTTTCTTACACTGTATCCACTATAAGTTTTATCATACACTAACCTTCTTCAATATAAGCTCTTTCGGCGGGTGTTGTATGATCTTCAAAAGTTTGAGAGCCATTCACTCGATAGCACCTTGAACCAATCCAAACTAATTGCGGCGAAAGGACATCCATTTTTGAATCTCAAACGAAAGTAATTTTTTTCTGGAACGATAGTTGAACATAGAACCTAGAAATAAGTAATACAAAAAAAATTCAGAGATACTCAGATTTTACTTTCACCACTACACAGCATCTTCATCACCGTAGCGCTACAGCCCGACGCCGGACCTTGGCCGTCTCTATACAGAGTGCCCGGAAATTAATCACCCGATACAATACAAATACATTTTTTTTTCTTAGCCTTTAAGATGCTATTGTAGTAGTCCGGATGGCGCAACGGTTAGCATGTTCGCCTTCTACGCACTGGGCCCCGGTTAGATTCCTACTGAATGCAGTAGTTTTCGATATAAAAGAGGATTTACGTGTCGGACTATGAGCTGTTAAACGAGTACCCATTTATGGGGTAAATAACTCGGTTGAGCGTGTTGCTGATCCCATACCTCTGCACAAGCACAAGAAACATCGTCACGATCTAGAAAATTGAGATGCTCTCATCTCGACGCCATGGTTCAGTCTGGACTGTTGCGCCAGTTTTTATTTATTTAAGCTGCTGCATGCTTTTGAATTGAAAATGAACGGCAACGGTTCTCTGTGAACAAGAATGCACGATTTACCATGATCTACAATACAATCCAGTGGGTCGCCTAGTGCTGTTTTCCATAGGCGGCTTTCAAAGCTAGCGGTTGGCGGGTTTCCTATGTTTTTTGTTTTTTTACACAACAACAAAACACATAGGAAAACCACCAACGTCTAGCTGGGAAAACCGCCAACCTCTAGCTTGAAAAACCGCTCATGGGCAATGACACTTAGCTTAGACATAGAAGACAGGCGTGGGTTCACCACTTTCAGAACCGAGATCATCGAAGTTGGGGTGGAAGTCCACTTTTGTTGAGGGATAGTAGCTATGGTTAGGTTAGATGCTGCCTTGAATCCCTCATACAGAGAGAACCCAAAGCACACATAGACCCACATTATAACCATTGCGACACCCTAAGTACAGTAACCCGAGCTCAACTCAATCGTCAAACCAGACAGAAATGACAATGAAGCGATGAAGTTGACTTACCTTGACATCCTTTAAATCATCCAGATCAGTGAAAAAGTAAGACCCAAGGATGAGGATGTCTTTTCTGCGCCTTGCTAAGGCGGGGCAAACGCACAGAAGATGACAAGGACTTTCCTCTTCCTTCTCGAGGCAACCTTTTAGTTTCCGGGGCCCCGGCTAGGGAAATCATTTTTGTCACTTTTTACTCGCATCATCACTCTAAAAGTCAAGAATTTGCAAAAAAAAAAATATTTTTTAATTTTTTTTTAAGTTTTTATTTTTAATTTTCTTTTTCATAATTTATACTGAATGTTTGGTATATTGGAGGCATGGAAAATTGAAATATTCGCAAATCTCCTTGCGTGGGCTCCACGCTTAAGGGATCGCAACCCTCAGTATCGCACAAACATGAACGCTCGCTTCGCTCGCTCTGCGTGCAACAGCATTTTGATCAGTTTAATACACCAAATAACACCGTATAAATCATTAGAAAAAAAATAAGGGAAAAAATTAATTAAAATAAAGAAAAAATAAAAAAAATTAAATTTTTTTTTCCCAAATTTGAGAGTACTAGGGTGACGCGAGTGATAAGTGACAAAAAATCCGATTGAAAAGTGTTTTCTTCACCCCGGGCTCCGGAAACTAAAAATATCCCGGAATATGTTTTGACGATTTTTGAGTGCGCTTAAACGTATAAATCTGTCCTCACCGTAAGATGTTGCTCACGACGGCTCACTTCCCGGAATCCATAGCCTTGCTTTATTAACGTCATAACCCTACACATTTAATTCGTTGAGATGTCTTCCAGCACCTTATAGAGGATCCATCACTTGATAAACAACACCGAATTTGATTGAAAACTACACAACGGACCGGTAAACACTGACGGTAGTATCAAAAACAACGACAAAAAACAAGTGACTATCATGTCCTAGTTCCATGTAGTCAAATTTACCGTTATGTTGGAAACTAACGTTTTAAAATGTGTGTTACATTTCACCCTTTCTACAGTGATACTAAGACTGCTACAGACAATGGCCCATCGCGATGGTGACTTTGATGGTCGCCATCACACACCAAATGCCAATTCAAATATTTTCAAATATTGTCCGTCCATTGAAATTGAAAGCTCTCGCTCTGTGCGTCAGCTACAATCAAACGAATCGCGTAGGACAGAATGTCGGTTGGAGTAGCATTGCGATAATTGTGTAGTGGCATGTCAACTTAAATCTGCTGTTCAAAGTTGTGCACGCGATGGGCCATAGCGTGGAAGAAAATGGCTCTCGAAGCCATTTGTGGCCATCCGATGGCCTCTCGCTGTTGACAGAAATAAAGGTTACGCGGCACTGGCCACTGAACGCTATCCGCGCGTCCACACATTTGGCGATGGCCGGGGCTGGGCCATTGTCTGTAGCAGACATAACATTTACAGTTTTCGCTTTCTTATAGCCGCCATACATTATCCGATCCGTCGTCCGATGGATCGCCACAAAATATCTGCCGATCTCCACTGCACACACTGAGCGATTTTCGTGCGATACGATAACGAATGACAATTCAAAAAATAGGTTATGAT
The DNA here is from genome assembly GCA_964017055.1 of Chloromyia formosa. NCBI lineage: Eukaryota > Metazoa > Arthropoda > Insecta > Diptera > Stratiomyidae > Chloromyia > Chloromyia formosa. Next base: position 43,624,201 of record OZ024818.1, on the reverse strand, counting down.
TCACTCCCAATCCAACCTAGATTAATTTTTGTTAACTATTTGGATGTGTGTGGTATTTTCGTGTACCACATATTTGATATTTCAATTTCAGTGCCATTTAAATCATTAGAATCCTTCAAATTCCATCATTTAATAATTTGGTAATTTGACATTCACTTGCGATAATCACATAGAGTGCGTTCAGAAGGTGGCAAAAGAGCAGAAACCGCTCACGAGTAGCTCCGCAACTGCTCGCGAGCAGCTCCGGAGCTACTCGGTTTGAGTCTGCACCTGCTGAACGCTACTTCACCAGCTGACAAATCGACCAGCTGAAAGCTGACGATAACAATTTTAGACGTCAAGTGCCGAAAAGTGGAAAATACATGAATCCCACGCTGTCCATTACAAAAATCACGAACAACGAGAAAACAAATTCAAAAGCACCCGAAAACCAAAGAACTAGAAGCCGAAAACGGCGAAAACACAACAACCAATTTGATAACTGTCAAAACTCGCAACATGAGCGTGAGGTTGAAAAAGAAGAAGAAGAACCTGAGCACTGAGTACTGATCAGTAAGCAGAAATATTTCTTGCTCGGTGAAATTTGATCATGCTCACCCGAGCAGAAGTTGCTCAGTCACTTCTGAACCCGTTCGTTCTGAACATGTTCGCTGAGCGGAAGTTGCTCAGTTCCTTCTGAACGCACACATTCACTACCGTCACCGATCGATCGCACGAAAATCGCACTAAAATATCGGCAGATCAAAATTGATCGCCCGATCGGTGCGATTTCCACATACACACGCCAATCCGTCGGCCGATATTGATTTCGGGCGACGGATCGGCCGATCGATCGGTGTGTGTATGGCACGTTTAATAGCCGCCATACATTATCCGATCCGTCGTCCGATCGATCGGCCGATGGATCGCCACAAAATATCTGCCGATCTCCACTGCACACACACTGAGCGATTTTCGTGCGATACGATAACGAATGACAATTCAAAAAATAGGTTATGATTCACTCCCAATCCAACCTAGACTCATTTTTGTTAACTATTTGGATGTGTGTGGTATTTTCGTATACCACATATTTGATATTTCAATTGCAGTGCCATTTAAATCATTAGAATCCTTGAAATTTCATCATTTAATAATTTGGTTAATTTGACATTCACTTGCGATAATCACATTCACTACCCAATCGATCGTCACCGATCGATCGCACAAAAATCGCACTAAAATATCGGCAGATCAAAATTGATCGCCCGATCGGTGTGATTTCCACATACACACGCCAATCCGTCGGCCGATATTGATTTCGGGCGACGGATCGGCCGATCGATCGATGTGTGTATGGCACGTTTAATGTATGGTGGCTATTATAGCCACCATATACGATGCAATCCGTCGTCAGATATTTTGTGGCGATCCATCGTCAGATCGATCTGACGATGGATCACACCGTCTATGGCGGGTCTTATTCGTATTAACCAGAAGATTTCAGAGTTTTTTAAAGTGGTTTTTTAATTGTTTTGCGGTGTGTATTTCCAATAAAGCGTACCAGTCAAACCAAATTTTGTGGTTCATTATAGTAGTTTACCCTTTCGAATGTCTAATCGTCTAGTTTTATCTCCGTCATATTTGCATGACTTTTTTTGCGTTATAATCTTCGTTTTGGACTTGTTAACTAGTACACAAATCTCTTTTGCTGTCTGATCAAGAACTTGCAGCGATTCGTTCGCTTCCGGTGTCAGTCCGTCGTCCTGCTTCAGTCCGACTCGGGGTGTTAAAATGCCTCGGACAAGTTGTTGATTCAGATCCGCGAGAGGCAGTCTGACTCTGACATGGTCATCTCGTTCTAGCTTTCGGGGGATACCAAAGTGCAATACGTTTTATTATATAGAGCACTTCGGTCGATGCTATCGTATGCCTGTCTGAAATCTACAACAATTTGTTAAACTTCACTACTAAACTCCAGATGTTTTCTTTTTTTCAGGACTTGTTTCGCCGTGAGAATCTTTCGGGTCGAAAGCCTCCCTGATATTCGCCTACTTATTGTTATACATTTACTAAGTTCGGTCAATAAACCAAATATGTATTTCAAGAATTTCAATGAGTTCTTATTTCTCAACTATGCTTTCGTAACATGTGGCGGTCCCTAGGTTGTTGGTTTTTCATGGACGGTCTGGAGTGTCAACATATGGGTGCTCTCGAATACCCATCATAACTGGTCGCCTTTTTATGACCGAAGAAACTGAGTAATAAATATACATGACGGTCGCGCCTGTACAAGGATGTAGCCGTGTTTAAACCCAGGGAAAACATTAAAGAGATGTAAGGTCCACATATGGAAGTCTGTGGTCAGTAAACCACGGATCGTAGCTTAAGACATATATGACTATCGAGCGTTTAAGGTCGCCACCCATTGACGAGCACAACCACGACCAAACTTCCATCGAACCATCAAATATCATAGGACGTGTGGAAAAAAAAATTCCCCCTATTTCCACCGTTCTATGATATTTGATGGTTCGATGGAAGTTTGGTCGTGGTTGTGCTCGTCAATGGGTGGCAACCTTTAGTCAGTCTCAGGGCGATCGTGGACATATTCGGGGCAGAATAGTGTAGTGGTTTTGAGTGCAGTGTGTTAAATCTGTGTTTCTGTGGTTCAGTCAGGGTGAGTAGGTCACTGAGCTGTATGGTATGCAGTAGTAGTAGTAGCCCATATGCATGTGGGTGGAGAAGGTGGATGTAGAGTAGAGAGATTCATTTACGTTGTAAATGGTTCTACTATAGTGTCTTAGTCAGGATAGGGGAACCTACTGCCGTGCGAAGGCCGACTGATACTGGTGTGCAGTGGCAAGCAATCCGGGGGTAGTTGCGAACTACCGTCTCCGTGTGCAGGTTTCGCCAAATCGCAGTGTCGGGTCATCAGAAGACTGTAGTGTGTGTTAGTCAGGATAGGCGATCCGGGGGCAGTAGGGGAACCTACTGCCGTCTCCGTGTGAAGGCCGACCGATACTGGTGTGCAGTGGCAAGCAATCCGGGGGTAGTTGCGAACTACCGTCTCCGTGTGCAGGCTTCGCCAAATCGCAGTATCGGGTGTTCAGTATGTTCTCTAGTCACGGTGCTGGTGTGCAGTGGTGGGCGATCCGGGGGCAGTTGAATACTGCCGTCTCCGCGCGCAGGCCTACCAAATCGCAGCACCGAGTCGAGAGAGGTATGTAGATCTATTAAGTTGGATTGAACTGCATTAAACGAGTATGATTAGATACCTATGGTGGAGACTAATGAATGAGTCTTTCACCTGTGTAGTAGGTTACGCAGAGCAACAAGCTTATGAGTTATTTTAGTGTCTTTCCAAAGACGCTCAACAGCAGTTGTGTCGGTATGTGTCGGCATCCATGTAAGTAAACATCTCCTGGCAACTTTATATAAAAAAAAACTCAGTCCTTACATTATGTATCTCTTCGCCGTATGGTCTCTTTTCTCTAATATGTAATAATATTTTTGGTTTCCGCTCATACTTAAGGTCTGGGTGTCTTCACTTGCACCTGCAGTGGCATCAAAACAGTCGGTAACTGATTGTGCCAAGGATTAGCCCAAGAGAACAGACCTCGAGAAATGCTCGGCCGAAAGAACAGCACACAACATGAAACAGGCCAAAAAAGGCACACAACAATTCAATATAGGAGATGGAAACAAAATGCTACTAAAAAAACACTTACATACCTGCAGAATTCTGGATTGTTTTGTTTGATAGGTTATGGCATGTTCACGGAGGCTATCTTCTTCTTTACTATGCACTATGCTGCTACGTGTCTGGTTATATTTCCAAAGGCTTGGATATAAGAAGTTCTAAGTACATCCATACAAAATTTCTAGATTTTGTTTTTATCTAGTTTGCTTCAGTGGAATAAAGCTCCGATAATAAGTCGGGGCTCCTCTGTTTTCGATTGACACCGGAATTGCTCTTTTTCCGAGCAATTGTCTAAAAAAATTGCTCTGTAAAAGATTTACTCAAATCTCATTTTTAAATTCGACCCCAGTATCGATTCTACGTTGATTCCAGTCATCGATTCTCCATCGACTACCGTCATCGATTTTGGATCGATTTCTGTCCGCATTTTCGGTATCCAAAAGCGACCATGCCCATACAAATGTCTCCGACGTGTCCTCGATAAAGTTATCGATTCCTTAGTAGACAGTCTTCGATCCAGGATCGATCAAGTGTCCATTCTTGTCCAACTGGGACCTTAGGTTTGACCATTGAAGAGAGAATCAGAGGAAATGAAAAAGAGCGAGAGAAATGAAGTAATTCGGCACAAGTGTGGAAGTAGGAAGAGGGATGGAAATTTGACATCTGTTTTGCTTCTATATGGACTGGGCGGGTGTTCCGCGGCAGAGAGACAAAGTGGAATGTTATTGTTCACAATGGAGAAGTAGGAGAGAGGATGGAATCCACAGAGAATACCTATGGAGGAGCAATTCGCATATACTCAACACTAAACTACTTGAAGCAATTCCAGTCGTAAAAAGTAGAGAGAGAGACACACGCCCTCCACTGCGCAACACCCGCGCAGTCTATATAAAAGCACAGGAAGCACGCAAGATGTCATCCCCTCTCCTACTTTTCCAATCGGAACAATAACATTCCAGTCTGTCTCTCTGCCGCGGAACACCCGCCCAGTCTATATAGAGCAAAAGAGATGTCAAATTTTCATCCCCCTTCCTACTTCCTCACTTGTGCCGAATTGCGTCGTTTCTCTAGCTCTTTTTCACTTCCTCATATACTCTCTCTTCAAAGATGGAATCTCATTTGCTTCCTTTGAAGAGAGAGTATATGAGGAAATGAAAAAGAGCGAGAGAAACGAAGCAATTCGGCACAAGTGAGGAAGTAGGAAGGGGGATGGAAATTTGACATCTCTTTTGCTCTATATGGACCGGGCGGGTGTTCCGCGGCAGAGAGACAGACTGGAATGTTATTGTTCCAATTGGAAAAGTAGGAGAGGGGATGACATCTTACGTGCTTCCTGTGCTTTTATATAGACTGCGCGGGTATTGCGCAGTGGAGGGCGTGTGTCTCTCTGTTTACTTTTTACGACTGGAATTGCTTCAAGTAGTTTAGTGTTGAGTATATGCGGATTGCTCCTCCATAGGTATTCTCTATGTTTGCTTCCTGTGCTTCTATATGGACTGCGCAGGTGTTGCGCAGTGGAAGGCGTGTGTCTGTTTACTTTTTACTAGTTCGTATGTGGTGGAATTACGTCCAGAATTTAGTGTACAGTAAATGGTGGTTTCATCTCCTTCTATATTTCTCTGTGGGTTTGACTTACATTCTAACTACTCATATTTACATACTCTTATCTAAAAATTATCCGATTCTATTACAAATCGATATCTTATTTTCCGTTTCCGAACATGGAAAAATGACTTGGTATTGGAAGGTAAGAGGTCCGCATCAAGAAAGAGATAATCGCCCCCAAACACTAAATTTTTGAAGAATTTCAAATATTACATTATTCGGGTGGCATAAACAGATTGGGAACATTCCTGTTTTGTGAATATTAGGAGAATTCTCTTTATTGCATTTAGAGAGAATTCTTAAAACTCCTTCATTGCGGCATTTCCGCTACAGGTCCATTTCCGCTTTAGGTGGTAAGAACCTAAAACCCATTCGGGGGGGGGGGGGGGGATTTGTAGGTCCTAAAGCGGAAATTTTCTTGGTTTTATGAAAGTTCTCTCTAATCAAATAGAGAGAATTCTCCTAAATTTTCCGAAACAGGAATGTTCTACAAATCGGAGCATCGCTAAACTAAGTGAATCAAAAACTAACACGAAGTTACGTAAGAAAATGCTTTCTATATTATTGTACGGAATTACAATAATATCGAACGCCCCCTCATATATGTTATCGCACTACAAAACGTACCATTTTATCTAGTTCTACGTATCAAACTCCAATGATTTTTCATAAAATCACGTCATATGCCAGTATACTCAACAAATAAAAAAAAAATTAAAAACAACAAATTAGACTATAATTTCTATGATTTAATATCTTTCAATGGTATCCATCGAACATTAGGTTTGACTATGAAATCTTCTCTACTCATCGAATCTAACATTTTCACTTGTTGCCGCACGTAACTGACAATTAGTTCTAGTTGCGTATAATTTTGGCATTTCTTTTCGAAGAAACGTCGCCACAACGCTCCAGCCAGAACCTTATCATCCGACATGATACCCTCATCGTAGGTTATGAGCGCAGCTTGAAATTGTTCCGACAAAACTTCGATTTGTGCTCGTGTTCCAGATGGATTTTGCGCCTGCAAATAATGAAAATGTAACGTTGCAAATATTTTGTATAAAATTATCACACTCACCCCAAGCTTTTTGGCGCGTGTATTCACATCTGCCCACATGGCTTCAACAATACTATTTCGTATGAATCGACCGTCTTCACCGGATTCGCATCCTTCGGCCATTGCCCGTAGCAGGAGCATCCAAACGTGCAATTCGGTTATTAAAAACCACGAATTAAAGGTGTTTGGTAGGTTGAATTCATCGAAAAATTCAATGTAGTTAATTTTGTCGGCCACATCCTCGTATAGGACGAAACTTTTCATTTTAAGGCGCTGAAATGATAAAAGTAGCAAATGAGATGATCATCATCATCGTGGCGCGACAGCCCGACGTCGGGCTTTGGCCGCCTGGATCATTGTCCTCCAATTATCTCGGTCACGTGACCGCGTCCTCCAATTTTGGGAGCCCAGCAGCTGCGCGGCGTCCACACCTACTGAGCTCTCCCAACGAGATCTCGGTCGTCCTCGCAGTCTCGCTCCGTCGACTCGTTCTGCATTCATTACTCTCTTAGGCATGCGATCATCGTCCATTCTTTGTACATGCCCTGCCCATTGAAGTCGTTGTAGTTTGACGATTTTCGAGACTTGCAGCTCATCGTACATTTCATACAACTCATGGTTGTACCGGATGCGCCATCCATCTCGATCGCAAACAGCCCCGAAAATTCGCCGTAGAACCTTACGTTCGAAAGTGTCTAGCATGTTTTCGGAGGCTTGAGTTAGGGTCCATGCTTCGCAGCCATAGCATAGCACTGGTCGTATAATGGTTTTGTACACGCGGAGCTTCGTGTTTCTGTGCACATGTTTCGATTTCATTATGGGGAGAACCGAGAAAAAAGTCTTATTAGCTAACTGTATCCGTCGCTTGATTTCGTCAGTTTCGTTGGCGTCTCTTGACAGGTTGCAACCCAGGTAGATGAAGTTGTTCACGAACTCGATGTTGAGGTCCCCCACGTTGATGCTCGGTTGTGCAGGTGTCCTTGTCACCGATTGCATCATTATTTTAGTTTTACCCTCGTTAATACGTAATCCAACTTCCTTTGCAGCGGTATCGAGCGTATGCAGAAGTTCTTCTGCGTCAGCCAATCTTCGGGACATGATGTTGATGTCGTCGGCGTACGCTGCTAATTGTGTCGACTTGATGAGTAGCGTCTTGCTGTTGTCCATATTCATGGCCCGAATAACGTATTCCAGTGCTAGGTTGAAGAGCGTCGGTGCCAGTCCATCGCCCTGTTTCAAACCAGTGCGTGTTTCAAATAGATCAGTAAGTCTATTCTGGATCCTGACTTGTGAGATGGAGTTGGTCATCGTCATCTTTGTCAGTCGCACTAATTTTGCTGGTATACCAAATTGCAGCATGATGTTGTACAGTACTCCACGATCGATACTGTCGTATGCCTGCTTGAAGTCGACAAAGATTTGGTATACGTTTACGTTGTATTCCCAGCACCTCTGGAGTATCAGTTTGACTGAGAAGAGCTGATCGGTTGTGGAGCGACCAGGTCTGAAACCGCTTTGATATTCGCCAATGACTCGTTCTGCGTACGGTTTTATTCTATTTTCCAGAATTTTCGTCAAAATTTTATAGGACGTACAAACTAGTGAGATGCCCCTGTAATTCTCACACCGCAATTTATCTCCCTTTTTATGGATTGGACAGATGATGCTTCTGCGCCAATCGTCTGGGATCTCCTCGTTCTCCCATACTCGCAGGAGTAATTGATGTATGGCATCAACTAGACTCGTTCCACCGAATCTTAGCAGTTCAGCTGGGATCTCGTCAGCGCCCGGCGCTTTATTTCGTTTTAGTGACCGCAACGCGAGACCAACTTCCTCTACTGTCGGGGGTTGAATGGGTGGGCCTAGATCAACAATATCATTGAGAGCTTCCTGTGTGGGGATGTTAGATGGTCGGTTTAGAAGCTCTTCAAAATAAGAGGCCCATCGTTTGTTAATACCATCGGTGTCGCTGATGATGTTTCCATCCTTGTCCTTACAAAGGCTAGTCCTGGGTTGGTAGCCGTTCTTGATTGTATTTACTAGTTTGTACGCTTGTCTGGTGTTCCTATTAGCTAAGTTTTCGTTTATGTTCAGCAACTGCTCGTCAAAGTATTTACGTTTCTTACGTCTAATTATTCTATTCGATATTCGCCGTAGCTCGTCATATTTTTCTCTTCTGGCTCTGGTTCCTCGTTGAATCCATTGTCTGTAGGCCTCGTTTTTCGCGTCAAGTGAATTTTTGCATTCTTCGTCGAACCAGTCATTTCGCGCTCGCCGGGCTTTATATCCCACGACCTTCTCTGCGACATCCTTGATGGTACCCTTGAGTTCTTCCCAGAACCCATGGACGCCTGTGTTGCTGATGTTGTGTAGCATAGGTGATAGTTTTTCCTCAAGGGTGGTAGTATACGCCACCGCTGTAGCATCACTCAAGAGCTTATCAACCGCAAAGATTTTGGGAGGGCTGATTCTCGACTGGTGCACTGAGGAGATTCTACATCTGTAGGTCGTCTTCACCAAGTGATGATCTGAGTCGCAGTTTGCTCCTCGATAGGAGCGGACATCCATGACACTAGACGCCCATCTCCTGCAAATGAGGACGTGGTCAATTTGGTTGACGGTATGTGCGTCTGGAGACTTCCAGGTCTGCTTGTGAATGCGTCGATGCGGGAAACACGTAGAGCTTACGACTAGATTCCTGCTGCAGGCGAAGTCGATAAGTCGCTGGCCGTTATCGTTACATTCTTCATGGAGGCTGTGGCCTCCAGAGGTCCCCCGATGCCAACTTTCATTTCCGACTTTCGCGTTAAAGTCTCCCAGCAGCAATTTGACGTCGTTTGTTGGAAGTGAGTCGAAGAGAGTTTCAAGGCGGGCGTAGAACTCGTCTTTTACTGCGTCTTCTTTAACTTCAGTGGGGGCATGCACATTGATGAGCCAGAGATTGAAGAATCGAGTCTTGATGCGAATCGCACACAGCCGTTCATTTATGGGTTTGAAGTCAGTAATATGCGGTTTGAGGTGATTGTCCACTATAAATGCTACTCCAAACTCCTTGCGGCCCGATGGTTTGCCACTTGTAAAAATTGTGTGCGATTTCTTGTCATTAATCTCGCTGCCAAGCCAATTTGTTTCCTGGACTGCAGTAATGCTCAGTTTGTACTTTTTGACCTGTTGAAGGAGGGCCTTCTCGGCCCCCGGTTTGTTCAGGGAGCGTACATTCCAGGATCCGAAAGAATAATCCTTTATTCGTTTGCGTGGTCGTCGTTGTTGATCCGTCCAATCCGAGGCTTTTGTTCCAGATGAGATGATGCTCAACGTTTTTAATCGCTTGTTTCTTATGTTATTGTAAAAGTTTTCTTTAGGCAACATAATTTTGGGCAGTAAATAAATTTAAGGTATAAATGTGGAATGGAGACCGTTGACTTGTTCCACATTGATTGAACTCATTATTCGGACATATTTCGTAACTCTCCCCATGTTTTGAGGAGTGTGCATAATACGCATCGTCAATTGATCTATGCCATGAAATTTTGAGGCGTCCTCTTTGTCGGCCTCAATGGGAGAAGGGGTGCCATCGCATAGCAGGTCCAGGAATGCAGTGTGAGTGAAGTTGATGCGGCAGACGTTAGCACGTCCAAATTTATAAAAGATGCTCCTGGTAGACCACATTCCCTTACCTAGAAAAGCAAGAAATACTATACGACGCAGAAGTCACTAAGAAACAATAGTCAGCATGAGCAATTCATTTTAACTCCACAGCTTAAAATAGAATTCGGCCCGAAAAGTCAATGGGTCTTCAGAGCAAAGCTTTCCGAACAATGTTATGGTTCCTTTGCACATGAACATTGAGCAAAACACGGAACATTGAAAAATTGTATTGAAAAGCACCAACAACAAAAAGGCCATGTTGGCCATGTAAGAACAGAAAGGTAGTTCTTACATGGCCAACATGAATTCACGAGCATTTGAGTCGTTCCCCCTCCCCCAAATGCCAACATGAATTCACGAGCATTTGAGTCGTTCCCACAAGAGATGGGAACGACTAAAATGCTCGTGAATTCATGTTGGCCATGTAAGAACAGAAAGGTATCTTTTTGTTGTTGGTGCTTTTCAATGGAATTTTTCAATGTTCATGTGTAAACGAAACCTTGGAGCGCGATCAAATTGTTGGCCAGCAACACGGCGGGTTTCAAATCAAGCATTCGGGAAGGCGATGAAACAGAACAATCGTCTTAATGTCGAGGCTCAGTCTTCTACCTACGAGGTCTGTTAAAAAAAATAACGGAAATAATTGTAATTACAAGTGGATGAATTGTCGTAGCGACAGGCGGTTGACAGCACAGCAATTGTTTTTTTCAGTGTAGTTGACTGTTTTGTTTATATCTTTCGTTTCGGAGTTATTGTCATGTTGGTACGACGTTCTTTGAGTTTTTGTGGCTATTCTCGCAATGTCCGATTTATTAGTGTCACCATACACTGTCGAACTCGAACACGAACCTTGTACAAGTGGACCGGTTTTCTTCACACCTATGTGCAGTGTATGTGTGTGTCTGAGGACATTTGTACCAGGTTCGTGCTCGAGTTCGACAGTGTATGGTGACACTAACGATGCAACGTGAAATTCGCGTGAAATAAGGAAAAATATTCTCGGATCATCAAAAGGAACGAGTTTTACGGATACGACATTGAGACAAGGGTCCAGCCATCACAGTGGGTTGACAAAGGATCTCCGCGCCCAAAAAAAGCATGACAGGATCGATTCTCTGCCTCAGTTTTTTTTTTCAATTTCAAGGGATTTGTGGATTTTGAATCTTTATCTTTTACCCTTTAAACAGTCAACTGTCAGTACTACGAAAGCGTTTTGAAAATATTGGGCGAAATAATTCGCAACAATAGACCGCACATGTGGCGAGACAACACATGGTTCCTTCATCATGAAAATGCGCCAGCTCTGCCCGCTCAGCCTTGTCAATTCACGAATTTTGTGCCAAACATCGGATGATTGTCCTTCCCCAAACTACCAACTCCCCACTCGACTACTCCGGTTTCCAAAATTAAAATCTGTGCTGAAAGGGCGCCGTTAAAGCAAATTCGCCACGGACCTTAAACACTAGTGATGGGCACAATGACTCTTTACTGTGCCGGCATATAAGCTCTGACTCTTTCCACTGAGTCGTTGAAAAAGAGTCATCCAAGAGTCAGAAACTTGGTTAATAACATATTCAATAAAAGTCGTAGTTTTAAAGAAATTTAATTTGTTTTCTTTTTTTTAACCCCCGATTGGAGGTCAGTGGCCCCCAATAGGTTGAACCATCGGACCACTATTTCCCATAAAAACGGGGTTGCCAATCTGGGATGGTTGCCAATCTGGGATGGGCAGCCCCTTTTTTTTTACGGCAGATTCGGGGTCAGTGACCCCACAATGCCCTTTAGTTTCAGCTAGCCAAATCGAACCACTATTTCCCATGAAAACGGGGTTGCCAATTTGGGGTGGGCAACCATTATTTTTTTTTCTCTTTTCTGACCCCAGATTCGGAACAGCAACGGGGGGGGGGGGGGGGGTGCTAATCTATCCCATCATAGACTCTAATTTTTTTTTTCTTTTGTTTGATCCCAGACTCTGGAGTTAGCGACACCCCAATGCCGTTTAGTTCGAGCCAGCCACATCGGATGGGTATTTCCCATAAAAGGTATCATTTCGTACAATGGGTGACAACTCAAACTGGCTCTTTTGACTCTTTTTGAATGAAATGATACGATTCGATTTTGTATTGTTCTTCTATGATGTTACTGTATTACAGCAGCTGAAAATTTGAATTTGCTCCCACTGTAGCTGTAGTCGAAGCTATGGGTTATGGTTTCGTTTCATCTCAAGTTTAGCTTGAGATGATGATACATAAGACGATTACTTTTGTCTTAGAATGTTGGGATTCTTTTATGAATTTGGAGATGGGATTGGTTTGGTAGATATATGATAGTGGTTTTAGCTTTAGATAGATAATGGGATGGGATATGAATGAATATAACACATATATGCAATGAGAAATTTTAAATGAGCGTCGATTGTCACTGCGTTGAATAGTATTTATGCGGGGGGCCAGTTTGGGTATTCATTTTACAGTGTGTCATTCTTAAATTGAACGACTCGGAGGGTATGCCGTCGTACCGAATCTTTCGCGCTTTCTGTTGAGTAATTCGAAAAGAACAACTCGTTACTGTGCTACACATCACTATTAAACACGTTGCACTCAATTAGCAAAAATTTGGAAACTATACGAGATGTGAGCGACCTGTAGTTACATGGGAGCTTATGAAAATTTCAGTGTTGCCAACCGCCTGTCTAATCTAATTCGAAAACAATTTTTTCGAAACAGTGGCCTCGTTTATGCCGCGGAACTATCTTCGAAGATTAACTAACTCGAGCTAACTCACGACGACATAAACATGTCGCATTAGCTACGCGTTCGGTTGCCGCGATCGTTCGGTCACCGCTCTACGATACTAATCTAGAGCTCGGAGATCAAGTCTCGGCGCGATCAAAAACTGCCTGTGAGTACTTATAGAACTCTCACAGTGCTCCGAGCTTGTCAGTATAAAGACGGCGCGGATAGGAGGTGCATGCAAGCAACTGAACTTCCGAAAAGTAGATATGCTATTGAAACGTCAACAAGGCATAGAAATGCTAGAGATGTTGACGCGCCCATGCCCCTGGAGGGGTCAAGGCAATTAGAGAGAGATTAGCTAATTTTAGTACTCATTTTAGCTCCACTTGCTATGCAGAAATGGACAGAAAAATTGGGACTAGATGGTGTTGCTGTCTTCGCTAATGGTGTTGTTGGTGAAAATTATATTTTACTTGTTATATAAATATGTACATCATCCTTTCCCGAAACTCTGCATTCGTTTGATCCTTTGACTGTAGCGGTATAAACAAGTTTTTATTAGGAGGCTACGTCTCTCGACATTTTCTGACCCAAAGTCACCGAAGTCACAAACCAACAGCTGACATCCTTCATGTTCAGTACGTCTCCGTATGGTCGGTATAAACATTCCACGAACAAGCACTAGAGCGATTTAGTTAAATCTCCTTTTAGTTCCACGGTATAAACGGGGCCAGTGTTGATGAACATGTTTCGAAACATTCCTTTAGAGTTTGGACAAGGCTGGAGTCTTCCTGTATCTTGTTCATGAAAATTACAATTATGAGGATTTTCCATTGCCATTCCCTGCTTGTTTTAAAAAATCCTCCCCTGAACGCGAGATAGTACGCAGTCCGGATTTCCAGCAACATAAGTTCCACAAGAAAAACTCCACTCCCTCCCAAGAAACTGGTCACTCCCCCCACACTATTTCGGCAACTAATCTTATCCACGTTCATACTAATTATAAAAACCCTTAAAATTGGGTGATTTCTAGCAAAAGTAGTCAGTCGACTACTACTTACAGCCTTTTCGCTTCCAGCAAAGCCGAACCGTTTCAAGGCTTTCTTGAGTATGCCGGTGTCCTCAGAGTGTATGACTCCCGTGGCAAATGTTCTAGACCCGGTCGTTACATGATTTCGGGCATGCGAGTCAAGAATATGCAGTGAACTTATACCGGACGGTACACATGTTGTTTGCAGTCCGCGCTGCAGCTATAATGCAATGTTTATATAACAAAGTAAGGTTAGTTAGTCCATTGTAGGTGCAATAAGCAAATAATTGTACATACCACACATTGGCAGTTAAGCAAAGCATTTCTGCGCACTATAAGTCGCGAGCATGCCAACATGTTTTCGTGCTCTTTTGTGAAACTACCAAAACAAATCTACTGTTTTTTTCTCTCCTGGGACTACGCCGTGCTTCCTCCCTGATGTCCAACAAATCTATAATACACAAAAACAAACTTATGAAGACTGCTGTCATCTTCATTCGCCTTCTTCTTCTTCGCAATTTTTTAGTCGCTGCGCAGCCGTTGGGAAATTCTGCCAATCAGCTGTTAACCTTTCTTCTGTATCTGGCAATAGTATCAGCTACTAAAATTCCCTAACACACCTTTCTGACAGATAACGTCACTTTGCAGTTCCCGTCTTATTTGTGTTTTGGTGTGTTCTCTCTTTCTTTTCCAACCGTCTTTGGATTCTACTGTTTTCATCCATCTAATTCAATTTCTGGACTTATTTTTAGGTTGATCAAGAAGTTTTACACAGAGCGAAGCAGCACGGAGCATTCAAATGAGACACGACATGGCTGACCAAAACCGGGAGTATAGTGACACGAACAGTGAAACTGGGAGTTCATATTTGAGTTTGCAACGTTCGCAAATGATTCGCTCGAATATTCATAATATTTCGCAGCTACTGAATACCGGTTTGAGTGCGGAAACTTTGGATATTTGCATACAATTAATTGAAGCCGGCGTACATCCACAGGCTCTGGCCGAAGTCATTACACAAATACGACATGAGGTTGCCGCGCTGGAGAAGGACGATTAGTTAGGTGTAAGGTTGTTTTTACGTTTTGTTTTAAGAAGCCAATAACTCGAATAAATTGTTTCATTCAAAATGCGGAATGTTTTTTGTAATTATAAGAATTTGCTAATTTATTGACGAGACGAATCTCACGGCATTTGGCGAGTGAAATAGTGCGTGAGGTGTTGATTTTGCATCCAAATCAAAAATCACTTATTGTATAGAAGTACAATAGAAACTATAAAGTTGGTCACTTTCGTATTTTGCCTTGACTTTGAATTTACCGTTACATATAGGAGAGGCGTATGTAGTTGCTCTAAGAAAATAAGGATAAAAGTGCGGTATGGACACTTTAATTGTTGATGTTGTTTTCTTACAGGATGCATTTATCGCTCTGGATGTTGATCACGTCCATATTTCGCCAATTGAGAACATAAGCCTTGTAAACGTTACATGGACTGCGCATGCATGGCACATCCTAATGCCGGCACCACGTTATTCGTGACTCGCCGAGTAACGAGCCAAGTGGCTAGCACCTTGTGCACATCCAAGCACCTTGCGTCTCTCCCGTCCAGCGAGTCTTCGAGTGAACAAATTGCTCGGTGTTTGGTGATTGATCGCAATATCCGCATCGTATGGATAACACCGAGTATTTGCTCAGCATTCATTGGGTGGTATGCATAAAGTGAGTGGAGTGGAGTAAAGCTGAGTTGACAGAATTCCACTCAATTTTCACTGTGGAGCGGAAAGTAGTTTTATGCATACAAATTTTTCACTCGATTCACCGAACATAGCAGACTCAGGAATGTCCTCAATAGACTTCACTCTTGAGTATATCCTCATTATTATGCATACCACCCATTGTATTGGCTGGAATTTGTTCACTCGATGAATCGTTGGACCGGAGAGACGCAATGCCACTTGGCTTGTGACTAGGCGAGTCACGAATAATGTGGTGTGGGCATAAGGCGCGTATGCGTATCTATCTTGTGGAATGTATGATAGGGTGGTGAGCACGAACGCAGAAAGCAGCAGTAGCGGGAGCGACAACAACAACAACATGCAGATCTGCTTTTGCCGCTGTGTTCAATCTAGATCGCTTAAGAGAAATACATGCTTTCTAACTTAAAATTCCTGCCGCTGCTTTCTGCGTTCATTCTGGTTCGAGCATAAAGGTCGCCACACACTAGCGTCCAATATCCAATTTTTCCCGCGTCGAATCCAAAATTTCCCCGGTCGATGTCTGGATTTGACAGGGGAATTTTGGATTCGCCCGGGGAAAATTTGGATTTTGGACGCAAGTGTGTGTCGGGACTTAAAGCTATTTTTCTGTCACTTCTGCTTACACTTCCTAATTGCACCACTTTTATGTACAATCAGTTCTAAACTCAATTTTACCTCAAACATTGTAATGAGCATCTGCAATAGACGGTTTGGTGGACATCTGAAGATGCTGGTGGGGACGGAGCCTAAAGTAGCATAATGACCGTGAAGGACGGGCCGTGCCATCCGACGAAGAAAAAGGCTCCTCAACGAGCTAAGCAGCGTGCTACGCTTGCTGTAGCCCTTGTCGCCCCTGTCCTTTATGTATTAATAAATATTCATAGGCCTGGGGAAGACGACACAAACATGGGAGGGAAAAATTGGGAATAATACAAAAATGAGGCGATAAGGATAGAATGGTTGGCGGACGCGCAGATTCCCTCGCGCTCGCATCGGGGTTCAGGCGTAATGGGACCTTCAGCCTCTGGTTTCGTACCACGGATAGATCTTTACTTATCAGGTGCTGCCATAGATCTGCCGGTGGAAGCAGCACAACCAGACCAGAATATGGTTCATTACACATCTATTGATTCGGAAAAAAAAAATTCCTCTGGAACCAAAGAAAAAAATCTTTCGCCGTTATTCGTTCAAAGTAAAGTCATTATAGTGTTGTTTGAAGGTGCTGTAATTCCGGATCAGAATACTTCTCAGATCTGGAGGGGAACATTTTCATGACAGTTGTCCGTACAAATTTTACCGGAGGAGAAAGCATATGGAGGAGAATTCGAGAAATGCTAAAGCCTGATTCGGTGGCAGGAACGCACCAATTGACTTCAGTAAGGCAATTGATCTATATATAGTCGCTGACATCATTGGGGTCGTACACTCCTTGTATTGGTGTGATGTTATCCTTTTTTAGGTGCAATTCCAAAATTTAGGTATTCGTTGATGAGTTGCGCTAATTTATTTCACCACTTCTGCTGTATATTTGAAAAACATGACACGCTTTATCTGAAACACTATCTTTGCTGAAGAAGTTGCAAGTTTAAAAACTTTTGCTACCAGCATTTTCTAGCCACCCCAAAAACAAAATTCACGTTCCACAACTGTTTTCTCCCAAAGGCGAAATGTCAAAAATGCCTCCCACGTCAATTCACAATAGCATTCTGCTCTCAATTGACCAAACCAAATTTTGCTGAGAGTCAGTTACGAGTTGAGTGTTGTTCTAGCCGGGTGTTCCGACCGTGGGCGGGCATTTGAGATACTGCGTCTAGTGCACAAAGAAGTAGTTTTCATAAGCGAGCAAATTGGGAGCTTGACCACCACACAGGATTCGCGCGATAATCGTGCTTGTGGTGAATTGAACGTGGCCCACGAATCTCGACCACCCCCGCGAAACGGGCCATACGCGGCTCTGCATTGTTTCGTGTTGTTGTCGGTGAAAAATCAAACGCGCAAAATTCCAAACGTCATCGTCACAGGATCTGCATAACGCAATAAATAAAATCGCGCTGTGACTGTGTGTTCCGGGAAATTGCTGGAAAAGCGGCCGCGATAACTGTAACGTGAGCTCAGTGACGCAATTTACACATCAGCTGCACGGCGCGGTTGAAAAATTGAAGTTTTCACGCGTTCCGTGTGCTCTGTTGCGTGCTTGTGATTTTCCCTCTGTGTTTATGGTGTGTGGTCTTCTGTGTGTTGCTTGAACCAGTGATTTTCCATCGGCTGGAGCGCCGCACAAGACAAAATGTTCGAGATTCCGAAAGTCGGTAGCGAGGTCAGCAACTACGATGGCAGCCGGGTGTTCTTGTGGCTGGCCAACATGGTTGGCCTGTCCGTCGATCTCGTAAGTGTTTTTCTATAGAATCGTAGAGAGTTTGTAAGAAATTTAACAGTAAACAGATGTCCTGCGACCCTGTTTGCCCCTGTCACTGCTCTCTGGCACTTGCAGCCTACTCTTGTCCAGTGTCGCCATATTTCACGCACGATCTGGAGCCTGCTCATGTCACACTGTGGGTCGGCCACTCGGGCACAGACTCCGCACTTCTGTTTACAAACTTTTTCCCACGGCCATATGTTGGCGAAATGTCTGGCGCGGCTCGAAATCAATGAAGTGACTGCGTGTGCATATCCAACTGGTGGATTCCGCTGATGTTTTGCTCGAACATCTGCTTCTGTTTACTATTTTTTTGTAGTGTATTTGAACGCCAAACCGCCGCGCGAAAGAATATGGACCGCGCCGTGGACGTTTCACAGCAATGTTGATTGTGAAGTTGCTTCGGTCATGTGACGTTGCCGCGGTTGCCAGCGCCTGGGAGCCCCAATCCCAAATGGGAACGGGATCAATGCTCCACGTACTAAACATGCATCTAATTACGTACAACTCGACGACCGGTTACGGAATTCCAGCTCGGAACTGGCTTTTTTGAGTGGCCCCTCCTAATGGGAAATTGACTTTTGGGCTGTACAGCCTCTACAAAGTGCCGATTCGAAGAACACTGAATGAAACTGATCAAAACGTCCGCCGAGTTCATGAAATTCAATTGATATCACGATCATACGATTCGAATTCAGGGGCGATAAGAACTTGATTGAGACGTAGTATTGTGTCATTGTGGGGGGCAAGTTGTTGGTGATATCATGCAGGTGACCACAGTAGACTGACCACTTTAGATTTCTCACCTTATTGTACTGAGTGTTTGCATTTATGTACTCGTACATGCTGATGCATGAAGCAGTTTCGAAGAGAACGAAATTAAACGAAAATTCTGAAGACAGTACATTCGCGATAATATCAATACGCGATGATCTCAACCTCAAATTTCAACACTTTTTGGCCACATTCAACACTGGCCTCGTTTATACCGTGGAACTAAAAGGCGATTTAACTAAATCGTTTTAGTGCTAGTACTTGTTCGTGGTGTGTTTATACCGACCATACGAAGAGGTACTAAACATGAAAGATGTCAGCTGTTGGTTTGTGACTTCGGTGAGATTGGTTAAGAATATGGCAAGAGACAGTAGCCTCCTAATAAAAACGCGTTTCTACCGCTACAATCAAAGGATGAAAGGATGAATGTAGAGTTTCAGGAAAGGATGAGATATTTATATAACGAATAACATATAATTTTCAACAACAACAGCATTAGCGAAGACAGCAACACTGCCTAGTCCCAATTTTTCAGTCCAGTTCTGCATAGCAAGTGGAGCTAAAATTGGTACCAAAACTAGCTAGTGCGACATGTTTATGTCGTCGTGAGTAAGCTCGAATTAGTTAATCCTCGAAGATAGTTCCGCGGCATAAACAAGGCCACTATCATTTCAATGGTTACGTTTATGCCGTGGAACTATGTTTCAATATTAACTAATCCCAGCGAACTCACCACGATGTAAACATGTCGGATTAGTTGATTAGACTAGCTCTTAGCTCCACTTGCGATACGGTACTGAACTAACAAATTTGGATTAGGTTTGTGTTTTCGTTGTTGACGGTTGTTTTTGTCCATGATTATATTTTGTTGGAGTCGGTGGTATAAAAGCGCTTTCTACAAGAAGCTACTGGGCTCTTTATATTTCTAAAATTCTCTTCAAACCCAAGTGACAAGCCAACATCTGACGTTTGCCATATTTAGTACCGGTCGGTATAAACACACCACGAACTAGAACTAAATCTAATTTGATCTAGTTAATACTCCTTTTAGTTCCACGGTATAAATGGGGCCAATTGAGGGGCAAAAGACCTTTTCCATAGTCCTCCACGTGGGCGCCCCCTGGTAACGGCAATGTCAAAAACCGCTGACGGCCAAGTCTTAGCGATCAGACAGTTTGGAAAAAGGCAGATAGCTGTAGTTTGAATGGCTGACCAACACCTAAGCGTCTCAGGTTTAGTAGGATGGAATGATTTGTATAGTTGGACCTGCAACATAGTTGTGTGAACTCCAGCACGTTTAGTAAACCATCTGAAGCAGCTACAGTATCGGCCAAAACCTAATCACCCCCTCAGTACTTTTTTTTAAATGATAATTTTTTTAAGAAAAAGTTATTAAATTTTTTTTTTAATTTTTTTTTTTATTTATTTATATCTTTATTATTGAAAAACACAAACTTAAGGAATTCAGAATTTAATAAAAAAAAGTTAAAATTCAAAAAACATTTTAAGTCGCAAATATAAGCGGACTAAACTAAAGCACCCCCTAATATTGTGTTTGGAAATTTTACTACGCTACTGCGACATTACTGTATTAGTTAACGGTACACTCCAAAAATGCAGCAGCTATTAAGCTGCAATGTTAAGAAGAAGAACTTGTTAGAATTTATGCGAAAATTGTCATTGTTTTAAAGTTTTCGTTGAGGTAAGAGTAATGGCACGCAATAAGTACTCAAGTGAATTTAAAATTAGAATTCTTGATGATTGGAGAGCCGGCTTATCAAGACATCAATTGAGTGCAAAATATTCGATCAACAGATCAATTATTTCTAGGCTAATTAAAAAGTTTTTGCAGACTGGTCGCACATCTCCTACTCATTCTGGAGGAAGGCCACGTGAAACTTCGCGACATGAAGACTCCTTAATTAAAAGGACAATCCAAAATGATCCTACAGCACATAGTCACATACGAAACCGCTTAGATTTAAAAATTAGCGAAAGAACGATTCGCAGAAGGGCGGTAGAGGCCGGATTATTCAGTCGACGACCAGCAAAAAACCTTTCATATCGTCAAAAAATAAAAAAGCCAGACTTGAATTCGCCAAGGCCCATCTTAACTGGAGTGTCCAAAAATGGAGGACTATGCTGTTTTCTGACGAATCTAAGTTTAATTTAAAGGATTCAGATGGCATAAGGCGTGTACGCAGACCAAATGGGCAACGGTTGAATCCTAAATATTGCAAAGGCACTGTAAAGCATGGAGGCGGCAACATAATGGTCTGGGGTTGTTTCTCTGGGCAAGGGGTTGGGCCAATTCACAAGATTGATGGAATTATGGATCGTTTCATGTATCGTGACATATTAAAAGACGTGATGTTGCCTTATGCTGAAGAAGAGATGCCACTTAAATGGACATTCCAGCAAGAGAACGACCAAAAACATACGTCAAAAGTGGTTAAGGAGTGGTTCAATTAACAATTTAATAGAAGTTCTCCCTTGGCCTGCCCAATCCCCCGATCTTAACCCAATCGAAAACTTGTGGCAGATCGTTAACTTAAAAATCAACCGAGAAAATTGCAAAACCAAAGAAGATTTATTTGAAACCGTAAAAATAGCCTGGGAAGCAATATCACCTGAAATAATTAATAATTTAATATCCTCTATGCCTGTGTGTGTGTCATCCAGAATAAAGGATTCGCAACGAAATATTGATTTCAATAGTTTTTTTTTGTACCTTAAATTGGGGGTGCTTTAGTTAAGTCCGCTTATATTTGCGACTTAAAATGTTTTTTGAACTTTAACTTTTTTTTATTAAATTCTGAATCCCTTAAGTTTGTGTTTTTCAATAATAAAGATATAAATAAATAAAAAAATAAATAAAAAAATTTTTTTTTAATAACTTTGTTTTCTTAAAAAATTATCATTTAACAAAAATGTACTGAGGGGGTGCTTAGGTTTTGGCCGATACTGTATCTTCCGAGGCCATCCCCTGAATGGGGTTAAGCGATGTGCTGACAACTCGTCTTTGTAAAAACCAGTCCACCGCAAGAAACCTGGAATAAAAGCCTCGGATTGGACGGATCAACAACGACGACCACGCAAACGACTAAAGGATTATTCTTTCGGATCCTGGAATGTACGCTCCCTGAACTAACCGGGGCCGAGAAGGCCCTCCTTCAACAAGTCGAAAAGTACAAACTGAGCATTACTGCAGTCCAGGAAACAAATTGGCTTGACAGCGAGGTCAATGACAAGAAATCGCACACAATTTTTACAAGTGGCAAACGATCGGGCCGCAAGGAGTTGGGAGTAGCCTTTATAGTAAACGATCACCTCAAGCCGCACATTACTGACTTCAAACCCATAAATGAACGGCTGTGTGGGATTCACATTAAGACTCGATTCTTCAATCTCTGGCTCATCAGCATCAATGTGCACGCGCCCACTGAAGTTTAAAAGGACGCAGTAAAAGACGAGTTCTACGCCAGCCTTGAGACTCTCTTCGACTCACTTCCAACAAACGACGTCAAATTGCTGGTGGAAGACTTTAACGCGAAAATCGGAAATGAAAGTTGGCACCGGGGGACCACTGGAGGCCACAGTCTCCATGAAGAATGTAACGACAACGGCCAGCGACTTATCGACTTCGCTTGCAGTAGGAATCTAGTCGTAAGCTCTACGTGTTTCCCGCATCGACGCATTCACAAGCAGACCTGGAAATCTCTAGACGCACATACCGTCAACCAAATTGACCACGTCGTCATTTGCAGGAGATGGGCGTCTAGTGTGATGGATGTCCGCTCCTACCGAGGAGCAAACTGCGACTCAGATCATCACTTGGTGAAGACGACCTACAGATGTGGTTGATAAGCTTTTGAGTGATGCTACATCGGTGGCATATACTACTGCCCTTGATGAAAGACTATCGCTTATGCTACACAACATTAGCAACACAGGCGTCCATGGGTTCTGGGAAAAACTCAAGAGTACCATCAGGGATGTCGCAGAGAAGGTCGTGGGATATAAAGCCCGGCGAGCGTGAAATGATTGGTTCGACGAAGAATGTAAAAATTCACTTAACGCGAAAAACGATGCCTACAGACAATGGATTCAACGTGGAACCAGAGCCAGAAGACAAAAATATGAGAAGCTACGGCGAATATCGAATAGAATGATTACACGTAAGAAACGTAAATACAATACTTTGACGAGCAGTTGCTGAATATAAACGAAAACTTAGCTAATAGGAACACCAGACAAGCGTAAATACAATTAAGAACGGCAAGGATGGAAACATCATCAGCGGCACCGATAGCATTGACAAACGATGGACCTCTTATTTTGAAGAGCTTCTGAACCTACCATCTAACATCTCCACACAAGAAGCTCGCGATGATATTGTTGATCTAGGCCCACCCATACAATCCCGACAGTAGAGGAAGTTGATCTCGTGTTGCGGTCACTAAAACGAAATAAAGCGCCGGGCGCTGACGAGATTCCAGCTGAACTTCTAAAATTCGGTGGAACGGGTCTAGCTAATGCCATACATCAATTACTCCTCCGAGTATGGGAGGACGAGGAAATCCCAGACGATTGGCGCAGAAGCATCATCTGTCCAATTCACAAAAAACTGCGGTGTGAGAATTACAGGGGCATATCACTAGTTTGTACGTCCTATAAAATTTTGATGAAAATTCTGGAAATTAGAATAAAACCGTACGCAGAACGAATTATTGGCGAATATCCGTATCAAAGCGGTTTCAGACCTGGTCGCTCTACAACCGATCATCTCTTTACGGTTAAACTGAGGTGCTGGGAATACAACGTAAACGTATACCAAATCTTTGTCGACTTTAAGCAGGCATACGACAGTATCGATCGTGGAGTACTGTACAACATCATGCTGCAATTTGGTATACCGGCAAAATTAGTGTGACTGACAAAGATGACGATGACCAACTCCGTCTCACAGGTCAGGATCCAGAATAGACTTACTGATCTATTTGAAACACGCACTGGTCTGAGACAGGTCGATGAACTGGCACCGACGCTCTTCAACCTAGCACTGGAATACTATATTCGGGCTTCGAATATGGACAACAGCAAGACGCTACTCATCACGTCGACACAATTAGCAGCGTACGCCGACAACATCAACATCATGTCCCGAAGATTGGCCGACGAAGAAGAACTTCTGCATACGCTCGAAACCGCTGCAAAAGAAGTTGGACTACGTATCAACGAGGGTAAAACTAAAATAATGATGCAATCGACGACAAGGACACCTGCACAACCGAGCATCAATGCGGGGGACCTCAACATCGAGTTCGTGAACAACTTCTTTTACCCGGGTTGCAACTTGTCAAGGGACGCCAACGAAACTGACGAAATCAAGCCACGGATACAGTTAGCTAATAAGACTTTTTTCTCGGTTCTCGCCATAATGAAATCGAAGCATGTGCACAGAAACACGAAGCTCCGCGTGGACAAAACAGAGTTGTGTGAACTCTATGATGAGCTGGAAGTTTCGAAAATCGTTAAACTACAACGACTTCAATGGGCAGAGCATGTCCAACGAATGGACGATGATCGCATACCAAAGAGAGTAATGAATGCAAACCGAATTGATGGAGCGAGACTGCCTAGACGACCGAGATCTGGTTGGGAGAGCTCAGTATATGTCCGAGCAGCTACTGGGTTTCCAAGATTGGAGGACGCGGTCACGTGACCGAGATAATTGGAGGACAACGATCCAGACGACCAAGGTCCGACGTCGGGCTGTCGCGCCACGATGATGATGAAATTGTTCCTATGTTCCAGTCCTGGTATTCCCCAGTCTAAGGTTTTAAGCTTACAGGGCAGGAATTAGCGATCAAACAAAAAATAAACTAATACAATAAGAAACACTGGCAATATAATCTTTTTAAAAAGGTACGGCAACTGATACCACATCACAAAGGGAAAACAATGAAATGTCATTGCAGGCGCTATCTACGAACAGTACACTTCATACACAAACACACGTATATACAACATTTACCCTGCTTGGAACATTGCAAAATAATATAACTTACGCTTAAGCTCATCAAAAACTGTCATTATAAAATACAAAAACTGTCAAAAGTTGCGTTCGCACAAAAAAATTTGGCTTTGTCAGTACTAACATATTTTATTCGAAGAAAAAGTCTCCACATCATTATGAGCAATTTTCACGCGAAAACAACTATGTACAATACTTTGTGATTTTTGACACGTGATTTTCCCTCCTACTCAAACGACCGGTTTTCAAGCAAAATAAAGTTGCTTGAAAACCTGTCTTTTGAGTAGAAGGGATATTCACGTGTCCTGTAGAGCACCGCGGTAATGTACTGTGTGCAAGTCTACACTGTCACTTTTTCGTGGGAGAGATAAGTGCAACCTCTTCGCACGAAGAGTTTAGTATCAGCCTTTAGAACGAACAGGGAAACATTCAAATTGAGGGACAGAGTATATCTCTCAAAAAAGTTTCATGAATAGTCATGAATAGTATTTTAATTCTTCCGACAAACGGAATTATGAACACAGGCATACACTCTTTTTCAATTCCGGGAAAATGAAAGAACATATTTAAATTATAACTGCTTCTCTTTTTCTCATCTAATATCCACTTCATTTGTAATTTTTTTCCACGGTCTTTGCCGTTTTTGCATCCTGAACTGGGAAAAATCTACTATAAGCAATTGCTGACATCTATTTTGTAGTAATTAGTCGTGTAATTATGATCTTTAATACATAGTAACATGAGCGGGTTAACATTGTACGATATCATTGAAGGGAGCGAAGGCAAACAAACGAACGACTGAGTGACACACGGCGCTGTGACTTTCCTGACTGACAGTCTACTCGCTCCATTTTTGAATTTCTTTTCCTCAGCCCCCGTTGCGACAGGGTTTTTCTCTGTTTTGTTTTAATGGATTTCTTTCTTAAAAAAGGGAGATGTAATGCATTTGAGTGAGCCGAGTCGAGTCATTCAGAGAAATTGTTTCCGTAAAACTGTATCCGTTGGCAAAAAGCCAGTTGTTTGTTTAAATTTAAAGATCGACTATTTTATTTTTAAATAGAATGAAAATTATGTCTTTTTTTTTAAATAAATATAAAACATTTTATACCCTTCACGGATGTGATAGGGTATATTAACTTTGTCAAGAAGTTTGCAACGCACAGAAGGAAGCATCTTCGACCATATAAACTATATATATTCTTGGTCAGTATGATGAGACGAGTCGATTAAGCTTTGTCCGTCTGTCTGTCTGTTTCTATGTAGACTAGTCCCTCAGTTAAAAGCTATCGAGCTGAAATTTTGTGCAAAGCCTTCTTTCTATTGCACGCAGTATATATGTCGGAACTAACGGAATCGGACCACTACGTCATATAGCTGCCGTAGGAACGACCGGTCCAAAACTCGGTCTTTGTGAGAAAAACTTTTTTATTTCTAAAGATATCATCTTCAAATTTCACATTAATCAATAGTATCTTTAGCAAAATCACATTCCCGAATTTGGTTGAAATTGAACCACTACGTCATATAGCTGCCATAGGAACGACCGGTTCAAAAATTCGTCTTTGTGGGAAAATTTTTTCTATTTCTATAGATATTGTTCTCAAATTTCACATTAAACAATGGTATCTTTAGTTAAATCACATTCCCGAATTTGGTTGAAATCGAACTACTCTGTCATATAGCTGTCATAGGAACCACCGTTCCAAAAACAAGTTTTTATCAGAAAAACTTTTTTATTTCTGAAGATATCTTAATGAAATTGCATATTATTCAATCATATTGACTGCTAAGCTACATTCCTAAATTTGGTTGAAATCGGCCCACTATTTCATATCCGTATACCTCTTATAGGAACAGTGTAATCGGAACAAGTTTTACTACTAATTTCCAAGTGGCAAATGTACCACTTCACTTCGCGTGAAGGGTATCATACCTTCGGCAAGCTAGCCGAAGGCTAGCTTGTTTTTCGTCACCTTTGAGATTCGTAGTGTTAATTCACACCTCCACAGTTGACAGTTTATCGAAGCAAAGATTTCTATTTACGAATTCTGATTCTGTTTTGAGATAGCAGCAGCAAGGTGTTATCTTCAAACAGAATACAGATACAATTTTGGTTTCGTAGGAAGTTGTTCCATCTCGAGACTCGTGCTTTTTGGTTATACATGTAGTCCAATCATTTCGAAGTTTGGCAAGGAAAAAATACAGAAGCTTTTTTTTTCAATTTTGATTTATATAGTAGTAGGAGTGCTGATTCTGAATTTATACATACTTTACTCAATTGCCCTAACGACTTGTGGGGTATAGTGCGTCAACTGTTCCATGTGGCCCAGTTGACGTCTCGCTGGCTTAAACTAGTTTCGGAGAATGCAGTTGCCAGCATGCACCTCCTGTTCCTCCTATGCAGCCGCCTACCTGCTACAAGTCGGGAGATGCTGTGGCTTATTATTACGGCCCGCATCACAGGTGGAAGACAACACACATCCATGGCCACGAACGTCGTCGTGGACGGTATTCGAACCCGAACCGCCGGTAGTCAGACATGAGACTGATGCCTCTATGAACTGAGCTGCCGGTCGCCCCAGAATTTTGTACTTCGCCCATCAAGAAAGTGCCGCTTCCTTGAGAAAATCTAAAAAAAGTGCAAAATGGTATCATATCTTCGTTGTGACTTATAGTGCATTTGCTACTTTTAAATTAGTAGTAAAACTTGTTCCGATTTGACTGTTCCTATGAGAGGTATGTATATAAAATAGTGGGCCGATTTCAACCAAATTTAGGAACGTAGTTTGGCAGTCAATATGATTGAATAATATGAAATTTCGTAAAGATATCTTTAGAAATAAAAAAGTTTTTCTCACAAAGACGAATTTTTGGACCGGTCGTTCCTATGCCAACTATATGACGTAGTGGTCTGATTCCGTTCGTTCCGACATATTTACAGCGCGCAATAGAAAGAAGGCTTTGTACAAAATTTCAGCTCGATAGCTTTAAAACTGAGGGACTAGTTTGCATAGAAACAGACAGACAGACGGACAAAGCTTAATCGACTCGGCTCATCATACTGACCGAGAATATAGATATTGTAGTTTATATGGTCGGAGATGCTTCCTTCTGTGCGTTGCAAACTTCCTGACAAAATTAATATACCCTTTCAAATCCGTGAAGGGTATAATAACAGATCGAGGAACAGGGGAAAACGGTGTTTTTTTAAGGTGGTATGAAGCTTCAAAGGAAGAAACATCTCTAAACCAGTTTCAGTACCAGAGATAAATGCATACTTTCAAGTATGTATTTTGATCAATACATATGTTAAACTATGCATTCTGCCTGACATGCACCGCAAACTACAGTTCACTCCCATTCAATTATGCATACTGACCTGCACAGTAAACCACTTGAGATAAAACCAACATCTCATAACTTCGAACAAAATGCATAGACGAGCGTATGCATTTTGTTCGAAGTTATGAGATGAGTTGACAAGTGTTTAGTTTTGCTTTGTGTTTTATGGGCCATTAAATGGTATGTTTTCCTTGTGGTATATTAACCTTTGACTTTTTTTTTGCAAACCATCATCAAAACCCTCGGAGGGCTAATTCAAATAAAAATAAAATAAATAATTGGCGCGACAGTCCAATTTGAACCATGGCCTCGAGATGAGTTAGCATCATCTCATTTCCTAGATCGTGACGGTCTTGTGCAGAGGTGTGTGATCAGCAACACGCTCAACCGAGTTATTTACCCCATAAATGGGTACTCATTTAACAGGTCCGACACGTAAATCCCCTTTTTTATCGAAAACTACGACATTCAGTAGGAATCGAACCGGGGCCCAGTGCTTAGAAGGCGAACGTGCTAACCTTTGGGCCATCCGGACTACTACGGCTAATTCAAATAAACTGTGAAATTTTCATCTAAATCGACCCAATAATACCCAGCTCGACCCGCAAATATACCCTTACTTGCTGACCATCAGCATGTATAAGATTCGCTCCTTCAACTATGCATTCTGGCTGGCATGGATAGCGAACCACCTGACATGAACAACACCAACCGTTCATTCCTATTCAATTATGCATACTGGATGGCTTGCACTGCGAACCACTTTACAAAAGACCCACAATTCATCTAAGCATTCTGTTGGAAGTAATGAAACGAATTGATAAGATCGTTTTTTATGGGCCATTAGGTGGTGTGTTTTACTTAGATGTATATCATCCTTTTTGGGTTTTTCGCAAACCACCATCAAAACCCGCAGACAGCTAATTCGAACAAACTGTGAAATTTTCATCTAAATGGGCCCAGTCGTTTAGGCACCAGTTCGGTACTCACAAAAAAATAGATTGATTATTATATATAGATTGCAGAAATTCGCCGTAATTTCTTGTATAAGACTCAAATTTAATAAAAAGATAGATTTACTTTTTTTATTATTATTATTATTATTTTAAGTGAAATAGAAAAATTTGTTGGGCGCTATTGTCGATCAGCGTTCGGGCAACCGGTCTGTAAATAAAAGATTTAAAATACAAATTAGTGCACTGTAAATCACGGGCACACATAACAAAAACCACTAATTTTGCGGAGGTGAACTGCTGTTTAGAAACGATGAATCTTTCAACTTTGACAAACACATGAGCCAGATAAGAAAAAAGGTCTGGATTGGGAGGAGCACCATCACCAACCATTATGAGGAGGAGAGCCATCCCCAAGACCACCAATTGACTAGGGAGGAGCACCGTCCCTACGAGGACTAACCATCCTCGGAACCACACAAGGAGGAGAACCATCCCGGTCATCAGTCAAAAATAATTTGTTTGGTTTGGGAGGAGAGCCATCCCACGAGAGCTAACCACCCTTGGAACCGCCCTAGGTGGAGAGCCAACCTGGGGTTCAACCAATACAAATCAAAACAATCAGGGAGGAAATCCCATCCCTGCGAGGACTAACCATCCTCGGAACGCCCTGGGTGGAGAGCCAACCCGGGGTTCAATCATAACACCTGACTCGCGAATTTAACTTATTATGCATAACAAAGAGCGCGCCACAGTTCACCACTCACAAAATATAAATAAATAAACTACGACATGCGTACAATGCACTAAGTAAGTTAGACTTACAAAATTGTTCTTCACTTATGATCGACCTTTGCAAGATTTCGGTGTCGGCAGCGACAATGACAAGATGAGAGCGCGAGGGACACGAGAGGGTGAGCCAATTGGCCTAACAACACACTCACACAATTAATTAAGCTCACAAGTTAAAACTTCACTGAAAATTTGCCGGCACGCGGACTTTGAAGCAGGGTAGAACGGAAAAACTCGGGAGTTGCACATTTAAATTGGAAGACGACAGTGGAGGACCACTACAGCTGTACGCGATCACGAACTCACTCATTCAATGATCATCAGCCCAAAATACAAATCAGTTCAGAGAAATATAAAGTAAACAACGATAAATCCTTCAAAAAGGTCTAGGTCATAAAAACGTATCTGAATATGCAGACCAATTTCATAAATTATACGAAATCATCGTATAGCGAAGCAAAAGATCGTTTGTGCATTCTAATCTAGGTACATACTTGAATAGATGGAATGGTCGTAAAACGGCACATGTGTACACAATCACAAGTGATTTCTTGCGTAGGGGTTATTATTTTTTGTATTGTTTATTGAAATTGAAAAATAAAACTCATGCAACAAACCTTTTCTTACACTTGGTCTACGAGTACTAGTATGTGACCTTAACTGTTGACAAACTAAAAGAAAGATTCCAAGAAAGCGGAATCTGAGAAATTTTCGCGGAACCCCCTTTTTTAGATTTTCTCAATGATGTGGCACTTTTTGTAGGGAGGCAAAGTTCAAATTCTAAATCAGCGCCCCAAAATACATAAATAATATTAAGAGAACGGTTCAGTACCAAATCGACACCAAATTACTGCACTAATGTGGTAAGCGTGCCTAAAAATTGTGTTCTACGTGTTTGTGACGCGGTGTTTCGACCGTACGCCCAAATTGTAGAAGGCAATAGTAAACACTTTGTACAATCGCAAAGCTGTTGTGCGAAATTGTCGTAATACAATAATTCAGCAATAGTATGTATAATGGAACTATGTCTGTGTCAATTCAATTCCCTTTATTTGCAAGCAATTACAAACATCGTTTGTTTTACAATTCAGCCAATGTACTCGTATGTACATATCTCTACTTAAAAAAAATCGTAAACAAAATTATGTAACACGTTTCCATTATTGCCTAATTATAAAATACGTTGAAATGTTTCGAAATTGTCATATGATACTACTTAATGTACAATACTTACATTGTGACTTTCATACGCTCGTAACCCCGGTATAGCAATTACTTTTCAACGCTCTAGCGGTTACCGACTAAAGGTGCGTTTTGCTAGGCACCACTCTGCGTCGATCGCAGGCGACGATAGAAAAGATACACACACAAATAGTGCTCTACGGGTTGATCGCTAATCGCGAACAATGTGCGACGATCGTGTGCTCAGCAAAACACACCTTAAACGAACTTTGGAGCATCTATTCCGATGACTAACATAGATCTGGCTATTGAAACTTGCTGAAGAGGCAGAGTTTACGATCCTTCATGCTAGCAGAGTTAAGTCTGCTCACTCATTATTTTCTAGGAACTATTCTCTTTTCAAACAAACAGCTGACAATTGTTGTATATCTCTTTTCAACGGAATCGAACCATTAGAAATTTTTCCTACAACAACATACAACATATTTAAAACTTCCGTTTAGTCAATCGCCACGAGCTTCTTGGCGTTTCATAATGGCGCGATACCGAATGAAAATAGCATTTGGCAGCAACAATACACTTTTAGTATAAATTATGTGGTTTGATGTCAAAAAGCGTCAAATATTGAATGAATTGCACAATCGTTTAAAATAAACGCCAAGTCAAGAGCTTTGCTTGTTCATGTTTGTTTGTGTGTAATTGGAAAACGCCACATTTCAATTGGTCATATTTCAATTGTTTTCAATTTAGACACGGGTAAATTATCATTCATTCATATGACTTATCGAAATCTGGAATCTCTTTGAAAATACATTTTACGGAATGCAGCCTTTAATCGAAAACAGTTTTTATAGTCTTTCTAAAAATTTCTTTGCATTTGATGTAGGATTGGGTACGAAATCTCCAGTCACAAAAACCCCAAACATAAAATTTCCAAAACAAAATCTCCAAATACAAAATCGCCAAACACATAATTCCCAATTCCTTTGAGGTGTGAGCCTAGAACGTGCGCGGGGATTATTGAAGATCTCTCAATTGCCCTAACCCCTTGTGGAGCATAGCGCATCAACTGTTCCATGTGGCCCAGCTGACGTTTCCACGGCATAAACTGGTTTCGGAGAATGCAGTTGCCGGCATGCACCTCCCGCACATCCATGGCCACGAACGTCGTTGTGGACGGGATTCGAACCCGAAACGCCGGTAGTCAAATACGAGACATTGGCCACGTTTAGACCGTGGAACTAAAAGGCGATCTAACTAAATCATTTTAGTGTTAGTACTTGTTGGTGGAGTGTTTATACCGACCATACGGAGAGGTATTTCTTCTTCTTCTTTCTCCGTTGACAGCACAGATAAATTTTATAGATATAAATTTTACGACAGAAAAAGACTTTTTCCTGCCCGTGATGACGCACTGCTTTCCTGAAATTGCAAACAAAGCAAACGCCGAACAAAAAAAACACGACAACAAAGAAAACGTCAACCACCCAGTCAACATTAGCGATGACAGCGACATAGTCCCAATTTTTTTAGTCCAGTTCCGCATCGCAAGAAGAGATAAGCCAAGTCCAAAACTAACTAAATCGATACGTTTATATCGTCGAGAGTTAGATCGATTTAGTTAGATCTCCAAGATAGTCCCGCGGTCTAAACGTAGTGCGTGAAGATAATTCTTTCGCTTATTTTCTTCATTCCGGACTTTTTTTTTATCTTGCGAGTACTTTATGAGTTGAAACGCGGCAAAAATTTTACAAAACCCCTCATTAAAAGGATTTTTGTAGTACGAACAAGTTAGCTTAATCGATTTGCGATAAACTAAATATTATGTATACAAGGTAGGTTTGTACTGCCTAAAGCTAGGTATTAAGATTAGTTTTTCGTGCGAAATCTTGTACACAAACTGTTAAAAGTTGCGTTCGCACGAAAAATTTTCTCTCTCTCAGTACTAACATATTTCATTCGAAGAAAAAAATCTCCACATCATTATGACCAATTTTCGTGCGAAAACAATTGCTTTGCGTTTTATTTCGCTTGGAAACTGGTCTTTTGAGTAGAAGGGAAGTTCACCTGTCGTGTAGAGCGCCGCGGAAATGTGCTGTGTGCAAGTCTGCAGTGTCAGTTTGTAATGGACGGTTTGGTGGGCATCAGAAGATGCCCGTGGGGACGGAGCCTAATGTTGCATGTTGACCGTGAAGGTCGGGCCGTGCTATCTGGCGAAGAAATAGGCACTTCAACGAGCTAAGCAGCGGCCTATGCTTGCTGTAGCCCAGTTCGGGAGACGTGGGCGGGGTTTTTGCCGCTAGTTGCCCCTGTCCTTTACTTATTAACAAAAATTCGTGGGCCTGGGGAAGACAACAGAAAACATGTTAGGCAAAAATGGGGAATAATAAAAAATGGGGCGATAAGAATGGAATGGTTGGCGGACGGCTCCGAACTCCTCGCGCTATCGTAGGGGTCCGGGTGTAATGATCCCTAGGCCTCTGGTTTCGTACCACCGACAGATCATTATTCATCAGGTGCTGCCATCGATCTGCCGGTGGAAGCGGCACTACCAGGACATGGTCCATTACACGTTTTTCGTGGGTGAGATAAGTGCAACAATTTCACACGAAGAGATTAGTACCAGCCTTAAAGCGGAAACTTACTTAGAGTGAGCGCACTAGGGTCTAGAGCGGAAATCTTCTGAGTTGTTTTTTTTTTAGACAGTACGAACCTACCTTGTATGAGTTGCCGGATACTCATACATAACGATTGGCAACAACAAGTATTAAAAGTCATGTCGTGACGAACGCCCAACACGTACGTGCTAAAGACCGTCACATAGGATACACTACGTCGATATCCTTTGGGGTTGCTGAACAAGAATCTGTGGATTTCTAAGGAAAATTTTCCCGGGAATTGCTTTTTTTTTCGCGAAAAACGTGTGAAAGATCATATATATTTTTTTTGTTTTCCTCTTTCCTAAACAGTTTAGTCACGAGGGTGTTGCGCAAATGGGCACTAAAACCAAAAAATATATTATCTAAAAACGAGAATTACGATACTGCACATCGATATAACACGAAAACTACCCATTTTACGCAAATCTTGAACGTACAATATTTTTATTCCTCGGTGACCCTGAAAAGCACTCACTAAGGGTTTTTGGCATCCGTGTCGTTTTGGTGCTGCTACAGTTCCCTGATAGGACCTTCCGGTACATGAAGTGAAACAGAAACCAAACCTAGCCACGATGGGTATTTTTGGGATCGTTGAGATGAAACAAATTCCCTGGACAGAGCAGACATCATGGATGTGTGATGCTTACGACTGCCCCTGGCCGTGAGCATCTCTCGGTGACGGCTTTTGACAGTATGGCTCCCAGGACTATTTCATCTTGCTCGTCTTTACTCACCACTGCGATGTTTTTGCAGCTTGCGCACATAGACGACTCATGGTCCGTTGTGATACCACCAGGATTCTGTTACCTAAAACACTTAAGCTGAAGTATTCAGCCAGCCGACGCTGGCAATAAACCGATTAATTTGAAACGCATTAACTAACGAGACCCTCTAGGTCCTGGAAAAAGGAGAGTCCCAAGAACCTTCTCCTCCTATAAGCCAAGGCTGAACAGTAACAAAGAAGGTGAACAACACTCTCCTCCTCATCCACATCATGACAACTGCTGCAGTAGTCGTGATGAGGAAGTCGAAGCCTCCCCGCATGCTCGCCGATAGGACAGTGCCCCGTGATGACCCCCACCACCCTGCCAATATGTTTCCTGTTTAATGAGAGCAGTGAGGCAGAGCGATTTGGATCCTAGGCCATATCATCCTCGTTGTCTGGCAAGTACTAATGTCGAACCATCTAGCATTGGTCCTGCCGATCGCAGCGGACTCGATTGCCATTTTACACACTTCTATGGGTGTCCTAACGTGGTTAAGATACGTATCAGGCCAGCTCATCGGCCTTGCAATTGCCTGTGAAACCACTGTGGCCCGGAATCCAACAGACAGTAGTATCGAAGAAGCTGCTCATTTCCATGAGTGTCGAGCGACAATTTACAACCGTTTTTGATGTAGAAATAACCGATTCAAACAACCGTATCGCTGCTTGATTGTCTGTGTAGGTAGTAATGTCCTTAAAAGTAACGACATGCCTCCCCAGCCAGGACAGAGCTTCCGCGATTGCTGAAATCTCCGCCTGGAAGACGCTGCAGTAGTCGGGAAGATGGACCGATAATAATATTATAATATTCAGTCCCTCCGAATAAATGCCCGCACCCACTCCTTCATCGGTTTTTTCTCAGCAATGTTTATCCTGTACCTAAAGGCTTGACTTCTTGTACGAAATGTATTTTAGGTGGTTTAGCAAAGGGTAATTCTTCCCACTATAGCCATAATTTGAGACAAGGGAACATTCTCCAGCTGCTGCAACCATCTCCTGAGTAGCGTACGAATCCTTGAATACTTTAACAACGTAAGCAGTTTTGGGACCGCGACCATTGTGGTGAATGACCATGATTGAATATTGACGGCAAGGCGATGATGGCTAAATGATAATGTTTTGGGTGGGGATTTCTGTGATGATGGTCCGGTTTGTATGTAACATGTGTATAGCATGTATGGAGTAGCGGGCTAGCGAGATCTATTGTATTATGAATTGCAGTTGCACTAATTACATGTCGATGTCGAGCAAAGGCCCTGTAGTGTTCAAGTCGAGGTCGTATCGACCGGTAAGTGGAGTGCCTTATATGTATGTACGTATTCAGTAAAAGGTGGCAGCCCTAGTCAGTCTCACAATCGGGGGTGCGGTATGTACACTTGCTAGACTACCAAATAATTAAATGGTTGCTATTTTCTATACGCAATCGATCAGTGTCACTTGATATGTATTACCAATAATCATATTCTCTTTCTAGTAGTTCTAGTACTTTACTGAATAAGACGCACAGATTCTCTTTAGACGACCCCGCAACCTTAACTTACTGTTGATGAAAATATCCATATTTTAAATTTAACTTGCAATTACAGTTAAGAAGCTAGTGTAGGCGGCTTCATGCAAGGTTCATCTGTAATAAGAGCCTTTTGTTCCTTTTTCGCAACTATACGCAGATCAGTCTCATTTAGTTTTCACGTGGAAATTACAACTTTTTTTTGTTCCATGATAATCTGCATCCAATTTAGAATTTATGGCCTCATTATAAGTTGACGATGGTGGAAAGTGCTTTTCATGCAAGAGGAAAAATACAATATCTATGTATGTATGTCGAGTGAAAAAGAATGAAATTATCGATCGATTTTCGTGAATGCAGTTAGCGGATCCAAACTGTTTGATGTCGGGAACGAAGCTTTGAGTACCCTAGCAAGTAGTGTGGGCAGAAGGCGACATGCACATTGTAGTTTATAGTTATATATAGATATGAGTATATCTACTACTTCTTGCACTATTTAAATGCGCGTAGCTTTTTCTCATTAATCATTATTAATGAAGTAGCGTGCAGCAATTAGAGGACTGTCTAGCAAAATTATTTGGACGTTCGTGCAAAATTTCACGCTGAGTTTTCATTATTTTGTTTAGAAGCGTGTTAAAGTTTCACTGTTTGCATTGTTGATTGGCAAAATGCGCTTCGCGACTCAAAGTTATGTAACATACTCGAATACTGAGTCCTAAGGGACGGACATTTATTATGATTTCTGTAACACAGAAGTAAATTTGAAAAAAAAAAAGAAATAAATGTATCTTCGTCCTGGATGGTGAGGTCTATGTGGGGCGGGCAGTTCAGGGTATTTTGCTTTGTTGCTGCTATTGACGTATTGTTTGCCGAGATATCGGTCGGAACTCTTCCAAACAGTCCCCCGGTGTGAAAATAGAGAGTTTCTGGCTTGCAAACTGCAATGTTGCGATTACTTACCCGAATAACCTGAAGTTTAGAAATCGAAAAAGCCAGCTTTCAGGTTTCGCTTTTTTAGGAAAAACCTAGATTGGGGTCGATTCCTTCAACCAAGCAAGTCATCTCCAATTCAAAGTTGAACAGCGTGGTATGCGCCCCAGGCAAAGCGGTGTCTTGTAAAATTACAGTTTTGTGTGAGTCTGACCAGTGATCTAATTTTATATTGCGTATAGTTCGTCATACATAGGGCCGTTTTCACAATGTCTGGTTAAAGTTTATCCGGCAGCCATCCTCCAGTTAAAAATTTATAGAGCGATAATTTCAAACAACTGATACGGGCTGCTAAGATTTTTACAGCTAGAACTGTTTACGTTTGCCCATTCAAATGAGACGATTAAACTGGTCACAAAGAACAGAGTTCTCGAAATTCATTCGATGGAAGAGGATTTGAAACCAACTCTGCCGCAAATTAATGCTGAGGTACAGTACAGACGTAGAACAGGCGGCAGAATTCCGTCAAGAACATCAGCTGATTTTCTACTGCATTACCATATTTTTAGCGTTGCATACGCTAAGGTTTTATTTAGAGTCCTGACAGTTTAACCAGACATTGAGAAAACGGGCCTATCTCCCGTTATTTAAGTAACGGTTCTTTTTTTTTAACTTAGAACCAATTTTTAAACCTTGAGCCGGTTTTTAAATCACCATCAGCCTATTTTCGAGTAGTTTTTTTTAGTATCGGTCTTTATCAGTTTTTCAAACCATGAGCCGGTGTTTACTTAGAACCGTTTTTTTTACCTAAAAACGGTTTCTTTGAATACCGTTTTCTAGTGCCGGTTTTCCCTGCACCTGATTTCTTAGCACCTTTTTTTTAATCATCGCCGGCTCACCAACTGACTGTGTGTGATTGTGATTTGTATCGGTTTTTGTAAACCATGAGTCGATTTTTTTAACACTGGATTTTTTAGTGCCAGTTCTTTAGTACCCATTTTTTCCAGTTTTTTGAATACCGGTTTTTGTAACCATGAGTCAATTATTTTAGTACCGGTTTTTAGAGTTATTAGTCTCTCGAGTCCTCGATTTTAATCCATATCAGGTTTTGAATGGTTTGCAGTGGAATAACTTGGGACGGTTTTGAATTTTTTTATGTCGATGTTTACTAGAAGAAGATGGATTAAAAACAGCATCGATTAAAGCGAGTTTTATTCTCGGATGATAATGCATTATGAATATATGGACATGTAATACTCAAGAAACCGGAAAATATAGGGCTTCGTCAACAATCCGAGGGTTTTGTAGTGTCGCATACCAATAGGAGATGGTCTGTTCTACTATTGGGGATGCTTAACCATTCATGTTAAGACGATATAGCAAACTGCAAGCTTGCATAAAAAAAAAATATTTAAAATAAATTGTTTGAATTATTGTAGAAAGTAGAGGCACCAACCAGCCTACTCCCCCCTCCCACTCCTATCCCACCAATCTTTACCTTTTCAGAAATGGTTAACTCCAATTTGCTCTACGAAAAACAATAGACAATATTCAAGTATGCAGTACTCGTAGTATAGGGTGACCAGATAAGAACAATAGGGAAAGAAATTTGAATAAAATAACAACGGTGTGAGATATCAAATCGATTCTGGCTTTATTTTGAAGCTAGATTCATGCCATTATGGAAAAGCACGTCATTCAAATGGCCGCCTCGGCTTCGCTGGCAGTGCTTCAAGCGGCTGATGACTCGGTCCAAAAACTGCGGCGTTATTCCGGCCATGATGCTTGGTGGAACACTTGTGGATTGTGGTCCAATAACGGCAATTTTGCTTGTTGACATAGCCACTGAGCCAAAAATAGGCCTCGTCCGAGAAGATGATTTTTTGGCCAAAAACCAAATCTTCGGCCAACATTTGCAGCGCCCAATTAGCGAACTCAAGGCGTTGCCTATGATCGTCCGGCTTCAATTCTTGCGTCAGCCTGATCTTATACGAATGTGGGCCCAAATCCAACCATAGAAAAAGCCGGGTTGACTCTCTGGCGATGCCCAATTCAGCTGATCGGCGCCGAATCGACATTTCTGGGTTTACATCGACACTGGCCGCCACGGCGGTTATGTTTTCTTCACTTTGCACCAATCTTTGTCTGGTTGGTGGCTTAAGGTCCAAAGGAGAGTACTCACGCTCAAACTTTTCCACGGTACGACGAATTACCTGCTCACTGAAGTCATGATGACGACCGGACTCACGACGAAATTCACGTTGCGTATTTACGACTGAGCCGGAATTTCGATAATATTTTTTATTTCCAAACATTCGGGAAGCGTGAAACGATGCGTGACGAAATGACAGAACCTTACTGAATATTTTAACAGCTCAATGTCATTGGTAACTTTGACAGCTGCTGAAACATATTTAACAATTGGAAAAACTATCATGAGTATCTGGTCAGCCTATACTAGTATGTAGCAGAGGCCGGTTATGTGCATTTTTTGTATGGATGGTATCAAAATGTCCAACTTTAAATGAATATACTATTATTATTATGTGATTGTTACGGAACTTAGAGATATTATTGCCCATGGTGTTGCTTATCGCTGGCCATCAATATTTTTAACCTGGGATGTGTTTGAGGGATGCAGGGGTGGGCTCACTGTGACTAGAAATATACTATTATTAACCTATTTTGACAAGATATCAATTTTCCACTATTTTTAGTTTTCTATGCTAGTCGGAAGCCACCTTTCTGTAAGTTTTCCTATTTCTAAGTGTAACGGCCCCGAAATGCAAGGGAGGTGGGACAAATTATGATCTTATATTTTCCCCTCTACCTATTTTTCACTTTTTTTTTCAAGTTGGATGAAAATGCCAAAAATGTTACTTTTCTAATGATACCCCACTTGTCTATACCAGATGAAATTTTTTTTACCTTTAGTTCCCCTCTATGGGAACCTCCCCTTAAAGTCAGCCTATTACGACGCGAATTATAATAATTCTACACATTCCCACAAAATTTCATATATGTAGCTTCAGCCGTTCGTGGGATATTCTATGGACAGACAGACATTTGACCGATTTCATAAGGGTTTTGTTTTTATTACAAAACCCTAAAAACGATAAAAACTGGTATTAAAAGAAATGAGATAAAATACTAAATAATCCGACTCGTGTTATAAAAAAGAGTAAAAACCCGGTACTCAATAAAGCGGGTTATGATAAATCGGCTCATAGCTTAAAAACCCGGTACTGAAAATCGATACTAGTCCGGGTACTGAAACAAGTACCTGGAATATCGGGAAACCACTTGCAATACACCGGTACTTGGAAAAATCGAAAACCGGCACTGAAATCTCAGTACCGAAAATAACCGCTTCTAGCCATCCATTAGATGTAAAATTTCAAAGCTCTAAATTTACAACTGACAAAAAATCGTATGAATATAACAGCGCGGCTGTCATTTCTGAACTGTTAGCATTTGCTGGGCCCAGTGATATTTGTGATGGAAGTAAAATGATATTTGGCGCAGCATGTTGTGTCCATCAGAAACTCAACGGAGAGAATTCATAAAACAAATTTCCAATACTAGGTCAGCCGCTGTGGACGGGCGATTGACAGCGCTGCAATTGTCAGAACCTTCCGTGTAATTGACAAGTTACAGATTGTTTACATCTCGTTTAGTTTTCGAGTTATTGCTTTTTGAGTGCGACGTGTTTTGGTTTTTGTGGCCATCTACGCAATTCGAGAGTAACGATGTAGTGTGAAATTTTGCGTGAAAGTGGGAAAAAGCTTCACGGATCATTGAATGAGAGTAGAGTAACAGATACGACGTTCAGACAAAAGTCCAGTAATCAACGTGGGCTTGGCAAAGAAACTTAACGCCCAAAACAGGTTCGATCCTCTGTCAAAGTGATGATCTCTGTTTTTATACTCTAGATGAAATCTGAGAGTATTATAAGTTTGCCACAAAGTTTGTAACGCTAAGAAATAAGGCTCGCAGAAAAAAATGAATGATACAGAAGTTCATATTATCACTCGAATATCTCAAAACCGGATGTCCGTCTGTCCGTCCGTCCGTCCGTGACCTCTCTAGCTCGAGAACGCGTTGAGCTATGAAGTTCAAATTTTGCACACGTTATTTTTGACAAAAAATGAAGGCTAAGTTCGTGAACGGGCTAAATCGCTCCACCCCTTCTACCCCCTCCCATATAAAATGACACATTTTTGAAAATTTACAATAATCAGATTTTCTCAGAAACTATAAAACATATTCATCATCATCGTGGCGCGACAGCCCGACGTCGGGCCTTGGCCGCCTGGATCATTGTCCTCCAATTATCTCGGTCACGTGACCGCGTCCTCCAATTTTGGGAGCCCAGCAGCTGCGCGGCGTCCACACCTACTGAGCTCTCCCAACGAGATCTCGGTCGTCCTCGTAGTCTCGCTCCGTCGACTCGTTCTGCATTCATTACTCTCTTAGGCATGCGATCATCGTCCATTCTTTGTACATGCCCTGCCCATTGAAGTCGTTGTAGTTTGACGATTTTCGAGACTTGCAGCTCATCGTACATTTCATACAACTCATGGTTGTACCGGATGCGCCATCCATCTCGATCGCAAACAGCCCCGAAAATTCGCCGTAGAACCTTACGTTCGAAAGTGTCTAGCATGTTTTCGGAGGCTTGAGTTAGGGTCCATGCTTCGCAGCCATAGCATAGCACTGGTCGTATAATGGTTTTGTACACGCGGAGCTTCGTGTTTCTGTGCACATGCTTCGATTTCATTATGGGGAGAACCGAGAAAAAAGTCTTATTAGCTAACTGTATCCGTCGCTTGATTTCGTCAGTTTCGTTGGCGTCCCTTGACAGGTTGCAACCCAGGTAGATGAAGTTGTTCACGAACTCGATGTTGAGGTCTCCCACGTTGATGCTCGGTTGTGCAGGTGTCCTTGTCACCGATTGCATCATTATTTTAGTTTTACCCTCGTTAATACGTAATCCAAAAACATATTGCTTTGAAATTTTTAATATATCACTTTTATGATAATTGTAACCTATGTTATAAAACTTATTGTAATCCTCACCCTCCTTCTACCCCCTCCCATACAAACTGCACTATTTCATGAATTACGTCAAGCCAATTTACTCAGTGCGTATACAATTTATCGGGCTGAAATTTTGTACTTAACACTTAATTAACAATATCAGTTAGATTCAAAAAAATTAATCGATTACCCTTACTCCGTCTACCCCCTCCCATACAAAATGACACATTTTTGATAATTTACAATAATCAGATTTTCTCAGAAACTATAAAACATCTTGCTTTGAAAT
Organism: Chloromyia formosa; assembly: GCA_964017055.1. Lineage (NCBI taxonomy): Eukaryota > Metazoa > Arthropoda > Insecta > Diptera > Stratiomyidae > Chloromyia > Chloromyia formosa. The sequence continues at coordinate 43,581,994 of OZ024818.1, read as the reverse complement.
TTTGAATATATCACTTTTATGATAATTGTAACCTACATTATAAAATTTATTGTAATCCTCACCCTCCTTCTACCCCCTCCCATTCAAACTGCACTATTTCATGAAATACGTTAAGCCAATTTACTCATTACCTATACAATTTATCGGGCTGAAATTTTGTACTTAACACTTAATTAACAATATCAGTTAGATTCAAAACCAGGTTCAAATTCATCTAGAGTATTGCATGATTGGGGTTTACCCCAATCGTAGTTCTTTTATGTTTTTTTTCGATTTCAACGGATTTATGCATTTTGAATTTTTACCCTAAAACCTCGTTTTCCAAGCTGCGGAACTCCGCTGCGTGCTGCGGAACAGACTACTTTAAAACCCTTGTTTCCCTATTTTCCAAGTTGCAAGATACCGCTCCGTGTTACGGAACAGACTGCTTTCGAGGCAGCTGAAAGTAGTCTATTCCGTAAGACGCAGCGGAATTCCTCAGCTTCAAAAATGGGGCTTAAGGTCAAACTGTCAAATGTCAGTAGTACCAAGGCGTTTTGAGAAGCTTCCGCGAAAAAAATGCTAAATGGGATCACAGTTGTGGCGAGGCAACTCATGGTTGCTTCGCCATGGCAATCCGCCTAGCCGCTCAAACTAGTTAATTCACGAGTTTTATGCCAAACATCGGACGACTTCCTCGACTTCCCTACTCCATAGACCGTGCTCCCTACGACATTTTCCTGTTTTTAATATTAAAATCTGTGCTGAAAGGGTGCTGGCCAAGACATTAAAGGAAACTCGCAACAGACCTTAAACATTTCTCACTCAAATAGCAATGACCCGAAAACTTATCGAGATATAAACGATCTGCAAACAGTCAATTAAACGGAAGGTTATAAACAATTGCAGTGCTGTCAATCGCCCGTCGCCACAACGATCCATCGACATGTAATTAAAAAGTACCGTTTTTAGGGTTTTGTATTAAAAACAAAACCCTTATGAAATCGGTCAAATGTCTGTCCGTCTGTCCATAAAATATCTCACGAACGGCTGAAGCTACATACATGAAATTTTGTGGGAGTATGTAGAATTATTATAATTCGCCGGAGAAAGCGATTCGTTGTAATAGGCTGACTTTAAGGGGATGTCCCCATAGAGGGGAAATGAAGGTCAAAATTTTTTTTTCATCTGGTATAGGCAAGTGGGGTATCATGAGAAAGCTAACACCGAGTACATTTCATTTCCGGTATTTTCATTAAATTTGAAAAAAGGGGAAACGAGATAGAGGGGAAAATATGTGATCCGAGTTTGTCCCCCCCCCCCTTGCATTTCGATACCGTTATACTTAGAAATATGAAAATTTGCAGAAAGGCGGCATTTTACTAGTGTAGAAAACCGAAAATCATAGAATTTTGATATCTCAACAAAAAAGGTTAATAATAGTACATTTCTATAGTTGCAGTTAGCATACCCCTGCACGCCTTAAGCACAGCCGAGGTCAAAAATATTGATGGCCAATGATAACCAACATCATTGGCAATAATATCTTTAAGTTTCATTACAATCACATAATATTTAATAATAGTACATTCATTTAAAGTTAGGCATTTTGACACTATCCACACAAAAATTACACCTACCGGCCTCATAGGTGTGAGTACTACTTTCATGTTGTTTTTCGCAGTGCGAATTGCAGTTATTTAATTAATCATTTTTGAAAGGGTAAAGATTAGTTGGGGGCGCTGCGTCGTAATTGGCAAACTTTACCGAGTGGAAGGGGGGAGGGGTCCACATAGAGGCGAAATTAAGCTCAAATTTTTTTTTTATCGACTGGTATAGGCAAGTGAGGTGTCGTGAGAAAGGTAATGTTGAGTATATTTAATTTTTTTTGCATTTTCTTGAAATTTGTAGAAAGGAGAATAGTGGGGGAGGAAAAAATATTAGTTCGTAATTCCCCCCCGCAATGTCGAGACTGTTAGAATTATGAAAACTTACAGGAAGGTGGGTTCCGAATAGCATATAAAATGGAAAATAATGGAATCTGTATATCTTCTCAGAATAGGTAAATAATAGTTTATTTCTGTAGTTACAGTTAGCACACCCCTGCATGCCTTAAACACTTTCGAGGTCAAAAGTACTGATGGCCAACGATAACCAACACCTTAGGCAATAATATGTTCTAAAATTCGTTACAATCACGTAATATGAATTGGCATGTAAAATGTAAGTTTGTAAGACATTTTAATTATGTTTTTTTTTGTCCATCTGAGTGGTATCAAGAAGAGCAACGAGCCGATATTTATATACCAAAATAAGCGCTTGCTACAAAACCCTCGGATTGCGGGCGTAGCCCTCTATATTCCGGTTTCATTTAATATATGTAGTACAAAAATCGAACTAAAGTGTCTCCTCGTTTTTTTTCGATTATGGCCCGTTTTCTCAATGAAGATGGGTGTCGTTTAGCATTTATCTATAGGATAAACTTTAACTAGACATTATGAAAATGGCCCTATATGTAGAATTTTTCGACTGAATGGCAAAATAGTCAATGAATAACATTAAGTTTGAGTTGCAAATTTCATTTATTTTTATGATGAATGAATTTCTACTCTGCCCATCAGCTGTGTACATCTAATTAATATATTGTACAAAAGACAAGTCAGTAATAATGCAAATATCACGCTTGAACTGATTTTGAATTTGCATTCGTTGAACTCTACTCGGTAACAATTCATTGAAGTGAAATTAGAAGCATTGAACTGACAATTAAACTGTATTGTTCATTGAAAGCGGTCTGTTTTTGTCTAGCAATTAAAATGAAGTAACTCTTCCCAGCAACACCTGGTCCAAGTATACACTGCTCCACAAAAAAGTGGCGCATCCACTATTCTTCCTGCTGAAGAGAACAATAAAGGCAAGATTGCAGTTTTTGTTACTCGTAAAGGAAGAGTGAAAAGGAGCAAACATTTTCAAAAGTATATTTCGGAACATGCCTGTTTCACGAATAATAGGAGAATTTTCTCTATTACTTTTAGAAAAATTTTTCAAAATTCCTTGAGTGCGGCTTCAAAGTGCATTTCCACTTTAGGTGATCCATTTCCACTTCAGGTGGTAAGAGCCTAGAGATACGCAAGCGGAAATTTCTTGAGTGTGGTGAACATTTTTCTGTAAATGTGATAGAGAGAGTTTTCCTATTATTCGCAAAACAGGAATGTTCTTAAATTTCCAATGTAGTACAACGGTAAATTCGAGTCTATTTTATTACACAGGGCCAAAAAACGAAGATTCGACTTATTACTGTCGATCAAAAAACTGTCTTTAACGGTGTTGTTCTTTATTTTTTTAAGGTTTGCTATTGTTTAGTTATTCAACGACCTCCCGCAAGACATTAGGGTGCGTTTTTCCGAATTTAACCAATGTAGGGTTGTTGACTTAATAGAGGAGTCCCGTGGACTTGAGCCAGTCGACGACTTCTGGATAAGATATTTTAATCCAGAATGTGTTGTGTATGTGTAGGATATGTACCAGAAGACAGAACGATTCACGAGATGACCAGGACAATGCCAATCAAGAACAACGGTTTTATGCGACTACAAGCCCTTAAGAAATCGTGAAAACGCGTCCCTTGCTATCAAAGATATCCCCAGATGTGCTTTAGGAACCGTGATTTTCGTTCAAACGTAAATTGTTGTCACGGATCCAAAGTATTTCTGTAAGAAATAGATGTACTGGTATCGGCGGGATTGGGAATTGGCGGTTGGGGAAATTTAAGGTGTAGAACTTACCTTTCATCACCGTGTTGTCGTCGATCTTCGGTATTGTCAACCCCAGCCCAATCTATCGTGGTATCTAGAAATAGAAATTCACACAAAGGAACTAAAATAATTCTATTGGAAATATACAAGCGTATACTTATCTAATGAGCTACTACAGTAGCAAGATGCTGTTGATTCTGTGAATTGGATTGAACAGACGTTGGCATGATGGGTTCCGGAGACTGAAATCGCGCTTCGTTGTTCAACACACGAAAGTATTAGCCTTGTGTGAGGAAAAGTTGGAGGCGGCAGACAGGTTCTCGAGGTTGGGATTTGTGGACAGGATTATTGAGGAAGTTTTTGAGTTAATTTGCCTGCCAACTAGGTAGTCTAGTTAAGAGCTCTTTACACTTCATCGTGAACGTGAACATGAAAATACAAATTTTCCACGATCAAAAGCTCCGTGAAAAGATTTGACAGTTATCGCATGGTGAGAATTATTTTTCCTGTTCACAGTCATATTTACAGTTCACCGGGAAATTTATTTAAAATATGAAAAACGTCGTTTATTTAAAAAAAAAATGTCGGTTATAGAAAGGTTATAGAAAGGAATTAATGAAGGATATTGGTTAGAGTTTAGAAGCTGCGGGAGCACTCGCGGTTTAAAATTTACATTGAATTGAAATGGAATAAATCGCCCACACAGGGATTGTTGATTCACAGCCCTTAGTATCGCACAAAATGTGCATGGACAATTTCGGTTTGGAACGAGCTGCGCTAGCTCCACCCCCAGGAAATTGCGACGCTCGGTATATAGCCCTAGGTCGCTCGTTTCACTCTCTCTATATGCACCAGCATCCATTTCGTGGGCATACATGGCCACTTTCGGACTCAGCCGAAATTGTTCACTAATGGCAATTTTCATGGTGCCTTTCGGTACCCCGACGTGAGCATGAGCAGACTGATAGCTCATGGCCGGACTCACGGCGGCCAGATATCGCGAAAATCGTAATTTGGCCACTCACAACGATCTTATAAGTCCATCGTAATCAGGCTGTTGATGTGTGGTCAATTGAGATTTACAAACGTGACTATATCTTGATATAATCACACAAGTGATTGGGACGCTTTAGTCTTACATCTTGATCCGATAAAATTACATTTATCATTCCATCCTACTTTCTTAAATTGGAAGTTACAATGACTCCTTTTTGTTCTTAATTGTTTTTCTTGACCTCATAACTCTTTTCCGTGTTCGATTATAGTACCATTACGTTGTATACGTGCAATAAATGAGCATGTTTTTATAAGTAGGACCATTCAACATGTTTAATAACAGTCTTCTGATTTTCACTCCTCCTCCTTCGTGTAAATATCAACTACCGGTCTCCTTTTCATTCTTTCAGTTCAAATGTCCCTTTAAAGCGATTCTCCCACCCCGTTAAACTTTAGGATTTAGAATACATATATTTATAATTAAAACACAATCATATTTGTATCAAATGATTCATTCGATTATATTATTTCATAAATAAACAAAAAAAAATAGTTTTTTTTCACGATAAACAACTTTTCTGAAAAGTTGTTTATCAAATGCAATTCGAACGTGAACAGCATCGTGGAAAAATATCGTGGTGAATTTCACGTCTCGGTCGTTCACTTTCACGTTCGCGCGTCTACACTTCTCTGTGAAACGTGGTGAAATTGATTCCACGATGAATTTTTCTGTTCACGATGAAATATACGGGGAATTTAAAAAAAGTATATGAAATATCAATATTAAATTGTTCAAATATATTCAAAATGTAGTTTATGGAATTCTTCATTTATTTCAATATACTCCCCGGACGTAAAATGTCATTTTCATAGATATTTTTCAATAAAACTTTTTTCCATTTTCCCGTTCACGGTGAAGTGTACAACGCCCTTTAGATATTAAGTGAGTAAAATCTAGATTAAATTATGTTACGTTAAGTAACGTATCAAAACGATCGATCGGGTAAACATTTAAGATAGGAGTTAATAAATAATAAACATTATAACGACTACAAAAAAAAACGCGCTTTGGATTTTCTGTGTCGGTGGTTCGGTGCAATATTTTCGTGAATTCATGCTTGTCGCGGAAAGGCTGCACTGACGGTCTCAAAATTTTGTACGTGTCGTCCACGACCCTTTTCCAAGAGTTGGTCGGACGGCCGTAATACCGCGGATACGGAGTGTAACATTGTTAAGGCAAGGTAGACTACTTATTGGCCATAAGGCATCAAATCTCCAGAAAAAAAATTTCTAGGAGCACAACAATTGCCATATGAGAAACTGGAGGATGTCCTTCTCCACAAATCCAAGTGGGCAATGTAAACTTATGATGGTCTTTTTGGGGTGTCTAGAAAAGAAAACGAACGTTGCACCACCCTGTTCATTTTGACTAACAAGTATTGTATATGGAGGTAAGTAGATCAATCATGGTTTCCCTAAATTGCCTTGACCCCTCCAGGGACATGGGCGCGTCAACATCTCTAGCATTTCTGTGCCTTGTTGACGTTTCAATAGCATGTCTACTTTTCGGAAGTGCAGTTGCTAGCATGCACCTCCGCGACAAGCTCGGAGCACTGTGAGAGTTCTATTAGTACTTACAGGCAGTTTTTGATCGCGCCGAGATTTGATCTAGATTAGTATCGTAGAGCGGTGACCGAACGATCGCGGCCACCGAGAGCGACAATCATGATTTGGGAAGCAATGTTGCTACCATACACTTCCTGGCTATTTAGCCACACAACTGTGAAAAGTCGGGAAAGTTTGTGACTTATTCTTACTCACGATAGAGAACCCGTGAATAACCGGATTGGTGGGACATCATCAGACTGACGCTATAACGCACTGAGCCACCGACCTTCCGAGGAGAAAGATTGACCCTGTGACACCGCATACTATAGTTGATAATCGAACTAGATATAGTCGATATGGTCTAATGAGGAGCCGCATACTACCGACACAATTTCGCCATAGATTTTGACATAAAAATATGTGCAAAGATAGTCGAACGATTACAAATTGATAGTATGCGGTATGCGTTCAACCTTAATGCAAAGTTATTAAATGGCGAGAAAATAACGTACGGCGCAAAACTCTCATCATTGTTCCATTTTTGGAGACTGTTAAATTTATAAATAAAATAAATAACTGGCGCAACAGTCCAATTTGGACCAGGGCCTCGAGATGAATTAGCATTATCTCATTTACTAGATCGTGACGGTGTTTTATGTAGAGGTGTCTGGTCAGCAACACGCTCAACCGAGTTATTTACCCCAAATGGGTACTCATTCCACAGCCGAGTTTGCTCGTAGTCCGACACGTAAATCCTCTTTTTTATCGAAGACTACCGCATTCAGTAGGAGTTGAACCGGGGCTCAGTGCATAGAATATGAACGTGCTAACCGCTGCACAATCCGCATTACATAAAATTTATCATCATCATCATCGTGGCGCGATAGCCCGACGTCGGACCTTGGCCGCCTGAATCGTTGTCCTCCAATTATATCGGTCACGTGACCGCGTCCTCCAATTTTGGAAGCCCAGTAGCTGCGCGGCGTCCACACGTACTGAGCTCTCCCAACGAGATCTCGGTTGGTTAGGCAGTCTCGCTCCGTCGACTCGTTCTGCATTCATTACTCTCTTTGGCATGCGATCATCGTCCATTCATTGTACATGCCCTGCCTATTGAGGTCGTTGTAGTTTGACGATTTTCGAAACTTCCAGCTCATCGTACAGCTCATACAACTCATAGTTGTACCGGATGCGCCATTCATCTCGATCGCAAACAGCCCCGAAAATTCGTCGTAGAACCTTACATTCAAATGTGTCTAGCATGTTTCCGGAGGCTTGAGTTAGGGTCCATGCTTCGCAATCATAGCATTGCACTTGTCGTATAATGGTTTTGTACACGCGGAGCTTCGTGTTTCTGTACACATGCTTCGGTTTCATTATGGGGAGAACCGAGAAAAAAGTCTTATTAGCTAACTGTATCCGTCGCTTGATTTCGTCAGTTTCGTTGGCGTCCCTTGACAAGTTGCAACCCAGGTAAATGAAGTTGTTCACGAACTCGATGTTGAGGTCCTCCACATTGATGCTCGGTTGTGCAGGTGTCCTTGTCGTCTATTGCATCATTATTTTAGTTTTACCCTCGTTGATATGTAGTCCAACTTCTTTTGCAGCGGTATCGAGCATATGCAGAAGTTTTTCTGCGTCGGCCAATCTTCGGGACATGATGTTGATAAAGTCGGCGTACGCTTCCAATTGTGTCGACTTGATGAGTAGCGTCTTGCTGTTGTCCATATTCGTAGCCCGAATAGCGTATTCCAGTGCTAGGTTGAATAGCGTCCGTGCCAGTCCATCGCCCTGTTTCAGACCAGTGCGTGTTTCAAATAGATCAGTAAGTCTATTATGGATCCTGACTTGTGAGACGGAGTTGGTCATCGTCATCTTTGTCAGTCGCATTAGTTTGGCCGGTATACCAAATTGCAGCATGATGTTGTACAGTACTCCACGATCAATACTGTCGTATGCCTGCTTGAAGTTGACAAAGACTTGGTATACATACGTTTACGTTGTATTCCCAGCATTTCTGGAGTATCAGTTTGACTGTAAAGAGCTGATCGGTTATGGAGCGACCAGGTCTGAAACCGCTTTTATATTCGCCAATGATTCGTTCTCCGTACGGTTTTATTCTACTTTCCAAAATTTTCGCCAACATTTTATAGGACGTACAAACTAGTGATATGCCCCTGTAATTCTCACACCGTAGCTTATCTATCTCCCTTTTTGTGAATTGGACAGATGATGCTTCTGCGCCAATCGTCTGGGATCTCCTCGTCCTCCCATACTCGCAGGTGTAATTGATGTATGACATTAGCTAGACCTGTTCCACCGAATTTTAGCAGTTCAACTGGAATCTCGTCAGCGCCCGGCGCTTTATTTCGTTTTAGTGACCGCAACGCGAGATCAACTTCCTCTACTGTCGGGAGTTGTATGGGTGGGCCTGGATCAACAATATGGTCGAGAGCTTCTTGTGTGGAGATGTTAGATGGTAGGTTCAGAAGCTCTTCAAAATAAGAGGCCCATCGTTTGTTAATGTCATCGGTGTCGCTGATGATGTTTCCATCCTTGTCCTTACAAAGGCTAGTCCTGGGTTGGTAGCCGTTTTTAATTGTATTTACTAGTTTGTACGCTTGTCTGGTTTCCTTTTAGTTAAGTTTTCGTTTATATTCAGCAATGCTCGTCAAAGTATTTACATAAAATTTATAAATATATATTATAAATTTTAAATAACGCCCAAAACGGTGGCGAGAGCTTGGAATGTACCGCTTTGTCCACCGACTTGTATTTAATTTCCATTGCGGCAAGGTGTTTCATGGGCCGGATATTCTGTATTTCATGACATGTGTATGTATTCGGAACACTAGGATGATCTCTTAACCGTTGTTTACTGTAAAATCAAGAACACCCTTTCCATTAATATTACGAATGATGGAATGACTTGGCCTTGTCTTTTATATGCACTCAAGCGAATAAAACTTTACTAACTACTCGTATGCTTGTTGTAAGTACCACCAGATTACAAATTCTGTACGTCATGATCGTCTGGCGGCAAAGTGCTAACCAAACGATCATGACGGCAGCTACTACACATGCTAGTAGGTATTACGTATTACTTGCATGTGTAAAGCTAAACGTTAATAACATAATTAACTAATATTATGTCAAACCAAGGCTGTTTGTTTGCATTTTGGGAAACAATTTAAATCATTCATTCAATTTTTATTATACGAGTACATATGTACATTGTTACTGATGGTCAAAGTTGATGAATTGGTTTGTTATACACAAACCTATTACTATTCTTGTAGTCCGGATGGCGCAATGGTTAGCACGTTCGCCTTCTACGCACTGAGCCCCGGTTAGATTTCTACTGAATGCGGTAGTTTTCGATAAAAAAGGGGATTTACGCGTCGGACTATGAGCCCACTCAACTGTTAAATGAGTACCCATTTATGGGGAAACTCGGTTGAGCGTGTTGCCGATCACACACCTCAAGACATACCGTCATGATCTAGAAAATGAGATGATGCTAACTCATCTCGAGGCCATGGTTCAAATTGGACTGTTGCGCCAGTTATTTATTTATTTTATTACTATTCTGTTAACTATTTATTGTACACTTATTTAAATAACATTTTTTGTATCCAATTATAGTGCTTAATAGTGTATCTGCTCTTTGTGTTTAAAATTCATAGCTAGCTACACGATGAATCAGTAGAACTTTTATTATATTCGAACCTCGGTCAATAATAAACCAGTAAGTTGTTTGTAGGTATATTATTCTTTAGAATACCATCTGCTCGAAAGGGAATCCTTTAACTTCAGGTTAAGGAAGTAAACATAACAAGCAACTATTGCTTACCAAGCGAAGCGCTTAACCAGTCATTCTCTTGACTCATTCTCCTATTTTAGTAACCCAATTCATGCCTCAAGCTTTGTAACCAGCTCGCTAGCCTACTCTTAAGACGAAGTTTCTTCCCTTCCCATTGTGTAAGCTTGTTTAAATTTATTTTTATGTACATATGAGGTGGTATATACATATATACGTATTTATATATTTTTACGCCGCTTTTGTTCTGTTTGTAAACATGACATCACACGTAGCCGGTCATTCGTACATTATTCATTGTACATACATCCTCGTATATGTACGAGTATACATTTTATAGTATTTCGACCAAACAAAACTCGGAGGTGTTGGGTGACAGCAACTTTAAGAACAAACGTACACGCAAAAGTAGTAAGCGGTAGTATCATAATTCAGTAAGTGGTGGGAGTTTAAAGGGCTCGATATAAATGAATTCGTGCTACAATATGCGCATTTCATTCACCCTAATAGCCCATTTTTATACCCTAGTTTTTACGTTCCATTGTATGATATTCCAGTGCTAATACACTTATTAATCGCAAATATTTAATATTTGAAATTGTTGGCCGAAAAAAATAATAATATTGTAATAATAATCCAAACGAAAATATTTACGAAAACATTGTAGTATTATCAATTATTTTAAACTCGATTGGGGAGAAGAGGGGCAACAAAAGATGTGAAATTTTCGCATTAGCCTATGTATGTAGTCATCAATTCGTTTTCTTAAAGCAAATTGTCGTGTAGTTTTTACTTTTTTTCGTTTGTTTTTTTGGGGCGTTGATTACGAATCTGAGTTTTTTTTTGTGGAATTTCAGTTATAGCCATAAAACAACAAAAAAAAAACGTTTTTTTTTAATATTTTGAAAACGGTTGAACTTAGCGAAAAACTTTCTGAGACAAAATGAAAGATCTGTAACAGTTTAAGAAAAAAAGATTATCGCTACATTTTTGTATCTTCAATAGTTTTCGTGCATGCTAGCAACTGCACTTCCGAAAAAAATAGATAGAAATGCTAGAGATGTTGACGCGCCCATGCCCTTGGAGGGGTCAAGACAATTAGAGAGAGAATAGTTTTCGAGATATTCTCACTTGAAAAAGACAGTTTTCCATGCTTCTACAATACTATTGTATATTCTTTCTTTTATACCCACAAAGAGAAAAATACATGGTTTTCTTATATATTTTTCCGAATATAGAAAAAACACTAAATATCCTACCAGGAAAACGATAAGGGATGAATTTGTTGACAGCTCAACACCTTTCAATTGAGATAAGTGACATGTGCATGGGAAAAATAGTTACCTAGATATTGGCAAAAATAAATTTCTTAGTAAATTGACGGCGGAGAAAAAAATCGAAACATCATTTAATAAATCGTGAAGTTTGTGTTCCGCAGACAAATACATAACTTTTTGAAAGTACAATAAGTTGCCTAAAGTTTAATGTAAAAGTCAGCTTCGCACGTCTAGGTTTTTCTAAGAAATGGCTCTTCAAACATTGGAACCCTTTTCTAAAAAAAATGAAAAATCTTCGTTTACTGTCCAGTTTGCTTAAAACAAATTGTGATGTAGTTTTGATTTTTTTTTTGCGTTCTTGTTTTTTTGGGGTGCTGATTACGAATCTTAGGTTTGCTACCAACATTTTTTTTTGTGGAATTGGAGTTATAGTAAAAAAAACTTATTTTTTTTTGCTAGGGTTGACGGGTTTCTAACAAAACAAAGTGTTTTGTTTTTTTTACTATAACTCAGATTTCACAAAAAAAAAAATGTTGGTAGTATAGCACCTCAGATTCGTAAGCGGCACCAAAAAAAAAATTAAAAAAAAAAACCAGAATTAGACCACAATTCGCTTTAGATCAGCACCTATAAGCACGTGTCGATCGGCTACACGTTATTGAAGCAAGGGGATGTATTGCTTGCAGTCAAGTCATTAAAGGTCCGTTTTGCTAGACACCACACCACACAGCTGTTCAAAGTTGCGTACTTGATGGGCCATCGCGTGGAGGAAAATGCCTCTCGAAGCCATTTGTGGCCATATAATGAGTGCCACGAGAATTGGTGCCGGTCGTGGTACACACAGTTGCAAGTGTACATGCGAAAATACTCGCCGGTACACTTGCAACTGATTGTACCAGCGCGATTCGATTCAATTCTCGGCGTTCACTAAAACACCGCTCAGTGCTCACACAGTGCTGAGGTGTTCTAAGCGCAGCCATTGACTGAACTGCCATCTGGGAATGAGTGGCGGCTCCATATTGGATTTCGCCAATGACCTTGACAATTCAACCTTCGGAATTCCATTGGAAAGTCGGAAGGTTGAACTGTCAAACGACAGTCAAAAATCCAACGTGGAGACGGCACCCGCACAGGCCGCGATAAAAAAAAAGGAAGCGAGCACTTAGCCGACACCCAGATCCGGCAGGAGCCGCCGCCACCGTCGGCAGCGAGCCGCCACCAATTCGGCAGCAGCCGCCACCAAATTCGGCCGCAAGTCGCCACTAAATTCGGCAGCAAGCCGCCACCACCTTAACGAGCGCCACCAAAATTGGTTGTAGACAACGCGGACACCACCCGCTTTACAACGCAATCTAGAGCACGAAATCTCCGCTGGGCTGGGCCAGGGGAGTGGCACTTCATACGATTTAAGCAAAAGTGCAGTGCTAAATGATACGGAAATAAACAAATGAAAGTTGCCTTTAGAGGGATAGGGACGGCAACATTTTAAAAAGCTTTTCAAATGCCTACTGCCTAGTACGTTTCATCGTATGAGTAACATACTTGCTATTCCGCATTACCCCTTCGTGTACTGATGGAATCCAACACATATGCAACTACTAGGCAGGCACTCTTAATTCGTATGGAGTCCCATTTCTTGTTAGCAATAATCTCTATTCTTTGGCTGGGCTGTGCCCACAACGCATTGACGAGGTTCCTAAATTCAGCAACACGTCAGTGATCCTGACTTCGACCACGACATCATATCCAAGTTGATCGTCGCGTGACATCACCCCAGCAGGGGGATGGCACTTCATACGATTTAAGCAAAAGCGCAGTGCCAATTGATACGCAAATAATCAAATGAAAGTTGCCTTTAGAGGGATAGGGACGGAAACATTTTAAAAAGCTCTTCAAATGCCAACTGCCTGGTACGTTTCATCGTATGAGTAACATACTTGCTATTCCGCATTACCCCTTCGTGTACGGATGGAATCCAACACGTATGCAACTACTAGGCAGGCACTCTTAATTCGTATGGAGTCCCATTTCTTGTTAGCAATAATCTCTATTCTTTGACCCCAGTCTGTCGACTACTGTACTGACTGAACCCTGAGGTGGGCCGTAAGTACTAAAATGTTGTTTAAATTAATAAGAATACCCATCGGAAGGAAATGGGAATACGGGGTACAATAACTACCGCGCGTAGACGGCAAGTGCATGAAATGAAAGGCGTTGATACAACAACACAAAAGGAATGCGAATATAGGTATACACGTTATTATATTGAGTAAATTATTGTCGGAACTCGCGATCTGCATCGAAATGAGGCTATTGAAGTATGTTCCTGATAGATAAAAGAAGAAAAAGAGACCGTATACAAAAAAAGGAGTTAATTCCGCGGTGACTTATTCTCATTAGATTTAACCAACGATCTATATGGATGAGATCTAACGCACATATACACTATGTGTGTGGGGAACCAAACTTTAACAGCTGTTTTGGTAGTTTAGACTGGATGACAATTGTTTGGTTGACAGTTCCTTGTTTTAAAGAAGTGAATTGGCGCAGCGGAATTTTCAAGTGCGGTTTAATAAGAGAAAATTAAGTTTATTTGGTGGAATTTTTTCGTAATCTTGCGAGATTCGAATCTTACATTCTATTTGTGGGCTTGTAAATGTAAAATATAGTGCGAAACACCCAAATTTTACAAAAATAGCGCGCGTCGTAAAAGTCCGCCGAAACAAGTAGAATTTCCGGAAAATGAGAATCTCATTACACACGTAAAAGTGTTGAATGCGTCCTTTAAGATGTGCGGAACCGTGATGTGGCGTTAGAATAAATAAAATACAATTGTGTTCTTAATAAAACAATTGTTTTCTTTCGCGGACCATTTTTCGCCAGTCGCAAGGTAAACAGATGTCCGTCTGTCATTTTCACCATTGGGCTCATTCATATTGCTGAGTCGCTACTTCACCTCCGTAGCGAAAAGTGCGAGAGTCCTGGAAATAAAAAGATTTCGTACTAGTTTCGTGGTTTTCGCGTTGTATTTCAGGATAAATTTCACAAAATCGTAGAGAAAGAAAGATTTGTCTTGATAAGACCTTCTGTATGTTCGGATCATGTGCCATGTGGATTCCGATAGCACACACAATAACAAAGCGAGGTAGTCGTTCCAGAACGAATGCTCCGGAGCGGCAATAGTTGCCGCGTTGTTGCTCATATTTGGTGAATGAGCCCATTGAAAATGAGATAGTGTTGGTGCGCACAACCACATGAAGAAAATGGTTCCCAAAATTCTCGCTTATATTACATCCTGTATTCTTTCATCGTAGGATTTAACTTAAACATAACGAGTTTTCCATTGACGTGACGGAAACTATCTATCTAAAAAAAAGAACTTTGAAAACACCCGCGTATTGACTGTACATTTCAAGTATAATTCAGAAGTACAATATATCTATTGTCTAGTATTTTTTTTGCATTTAAAATATAAGATGGACGCTCCGAGACAAGGAATTAGTCAAGGTCTTAGAGATAAGTACATTAAAACCTATAATGAAATAAGAAGAGGGGCGACCGGTAGCGCAGTGGGTTGAGGCATCAGTCTCATGTTTGACTACCGGCGTTTCGGGTTCGAATCCCGTCCACGACAACGGTCGTGGCCATGGATGTGCAGGAGATGCATGCTGGCAACTGCATTCTCCGAAAGCAGTTTATGACGTAGAAACGTCAACTGGGCCACAAGGAACAGTTGACGCGCTATGCCTCGCAAGGGGTTAGGGCAATTGAGAGAGAGAGAGGGATAAAAACGAAGAAAAAAATCACATTTATACACATATATATTTTCTTTTATGGTACATTTTTTTTTGTAAGCGCAATTGTTTTGTGAGTGGTACGTTAGTTATACGCAGAGAACCACCAACTGAATGATGATCGATTCTAATCGGAATCGAATCTCGACTAAGTGTTAAGTTTCATTTAGATTTAATACCAACCATTTTATTCATAAAATGAAAGTTATAATGAGTTAAAAAAATGAGATAAAGACATGAATAGTAGCTAATGCTTCCTGATCCCAGACGACTCTCCGCTTTTTTCCTCTCGTCGCGTAAAACTCGTCGGTACTCGCAAGGGGGTTGGGCAATATTGCGCGGCCCAGCCCAAGGTCGGGGAGGGAGCGCGGAGCCCTATTGCCATCAATGGGCTCCCGTGCTAGTGGTAGGGATGCATGGGGATTTTCGCGGCCGATTATTTGTTGTTGTATCTTTGAAGGACTCTTGTATTGTATCATCAATCGGGTAGACGCGTGATTTTTTTGAGGATCACCTCAACCAAAATAAAAACAATTCGTTACAGCCAGTTCACAGTAATGGTGGTTACGCGCCATTGGCTATTGGATAACCCCCAATTAACCTGCACCGCATTACAAAAAACACGCCTAGAGTTGTCTTCTCCATGCCATAGCAAAGATATGGCATACAGTATTAGTTTGCCGCTTTCGTATCAAATATAATTTCTCGCAGTTGTCATGGTAGCTCATACGAGTATTTGCCAAAATTTAATAAAAACCAAATTACGTAGCAAATGATAATATTTAGTTGGGTAAATATTTGCGGTTCACACGTACAATAATATTTGCCTTTTTTATTATTTAAACTCATCTTTAGATGGAGACAGTTTGAAAAAAATGTTTTAATGTCGTTTTCGATTGACGCATCATTATATTTGATCTCATAGAAGATATTTTTGCTCGTGTCACAAATAAAAAATATACGAGTGTCGTATTTTCGAAAAATTTATTAATTACGGTGCCAAATAAGCTGTCAGATTGAGTACAATTGTGCAAAATTTTTGAACCAGTACATATGTACATAAAAAAATTCTATTTCGTAGAATGTTCGATTGGCATTGGGACGATTTCGGATCAATTTCGTTCAAAATTGGAGCATTTTCATGTGCCTATCGAAAACTTACATGTCTGATGGGTGGTCTAGTAGCAGATCTGGAGTGCGTTCCATAACGTAACTATAGTCAGAGCTGTAGTCAACTCTGACTACTGTCATAGTCAGCTATAGCTATGGGTGTTATGGAACGACAATAGTAGTAAAGTAGCACAAACACCGCCATCGTTTTCACTACACTCTCATATTCGTCGGTATTTCACTCTACATGCAATAATTTTTAACACATAAACACTCTTTCGCACCAATTTTTCTCAAATTAAATTTGACGTGCTCTAAACTGCATAAAACAATTCAAAATTAAAGCAATAACAATGTAATTTTGCACAACCTTGACTGTTAACTGTCAGTTTGACTTCGTGTATACGTGTTGTGTGTGATAGCTATCGATAGCCTCTCCTCATGAGCACGAGCTAAACTAGTTGACTACAGAGCTGACTATTGTGTGTTATGGAACGACGATAGTCAACTACAATAGCTGACTATCGGAGTTATGGAACGGCAATAGTCAGTGATAGTTGACTATAGTCAACTATAGTTACGTTATGGAACGCACTCCAGATAGGTGGTCTATAGTAATGTCTGGTCTGATAGGTGGTCTAATGCATGGTCTAATGACTGGCCTGATAGGTGGTGGTAATGCGTGCTCTAACGACTGGTTGATCTAAGTCTCACCACACACTGTCGAACTCGAACCTGGTACAAGTGAACTGGTTTTCTCCAGGTTTATGTGAAGTGTATGTGTGTCAGAGGACATTTGTACCAGGTTCCTGCTCGAGTTGACAGTGTGTGGTGACACTAACGTGTGAAAAGCCTTCAACAATTTATGATGATTGGTTGATGGAGGACAATATGACATTTCTTTTTTCACTGCAGCTGTGATATGTAAACCAGGTAAAGCAGAAAGCTTTTTGTATATTTCTCGTATTATTGCAGAAAATTCACGTCACGTGGACTCCACCAGGTGGATGTATCACATGCGCAACTTGGTGATATGTGCAACATACGAAAAGAAATAAAGTGAATGAGTTTACAGATCACAATAAACCCAGTTTTACTTCTGTCGCGTGTACTCTTCATCACGTTTTTATCTAATTCAATTCGTTTAATAAGCAAAGATGCATTTACATGCGCTTGCATCGCAAGTTCAACTTATACAGGGTGTCCCGCGTTGGGTGGGCAATACTGATAGGGGTTATGCCACACTTAGTTTGAGGAATAATGGCACCAATTAAGTTTGCATATCTTTAACTGTTATTAAGATATAACTGTTTTGTGATTGTTGCCAAAAACCATGACCTGCCACACAAAATCCAAATTTGCCATTTCCCCAATCACCGAACCTGTGATTTGACATTACTCTCTAAAACTATTTTACATAAAATTTCATGTACAATAACTTTTTCCCGATTGCAAAAATCACCGTTAGTTGAAAGGTACAACTATAAAAAAATTTAAGAAATCTGTTTTTCACCGAAAATGCAAATGAAAAGTTTGTAACGGTACTTTGAAGTGGCATATCTGCAAATTTGACAAAACTTGCCCTAATGTGTTGGCTTTCCAACGGTATTATTTTCTAATACATTTGCATTTGAAAATTTTAAAATAATGCGCATTGAAGGTAAAAAAACATGGTCTTCAGATGAAAAAAAATCACTTAAACTATGACGTTACAGCGAAATGATATTTTCATAATGAAAAATCAAAAAAATACTTTTTATAAATAATAAAACTTGAACAAAATAAAAAAAAACCCTAGATGATTTAATTTTGGTATTGCTGAAATCGGCCACCTCTATGGTGGAGCACATTCGATTCTTCTTGCAACAGACGAAACCGCCCGAAGAATTTCTTTCCGGTTGGATTCCTTATAACAGCTGTTCGCGAGCGATAATAAGTACGCTGTGGATATTATTCTCCAATTTAGCCTATAAAAAAAAATCTAAGGGGGTCAAGTCGGGACTTCGCGGAGGCCATGTGCCTGCCCCAAATCGACCAATCCACATTCCGGGAAATTCACAATACAAAAATTCCGTAATAATTCTGGCATTGTGCGATGAACACCAATCCATCTGCCACCAAATGTGGCTTCTTTGGAGTATTGGTATATCGTCTAGTATAGGCACTACTTCGTTTTGAAGTAATTAAAGAAATCCACTCGAATTTAACCGTTGCAGAAGGATAAAAAGACCAATAAGTTGATCGCCCAGTAATCCTATCCAAACGTTTATTCTAAATTCTTTTGATGTGATGTGATCCTTCGCTGAAGACAGCAACTCTTGAACTTGCGTCAGATGGGGCGGATATCCTGCTGAAGTGCGGCTCTTCGTGTACTTAATCTTGGATCCTCGTTGAATAGATTAAGAATCCCTTCCTCTCTTCTAACTACTATACAACAAATGCCTTCTCTAGAATTATGGTTCGGTGTTCAACCTCTCTCTCTAAGAATACGAAACGTTCGTTCAAAGGTGCGTCTATTTGGAATTTGTCGCTGTGGAAACCGCTGACTGTATTCCCGAACCTTTTCAAGCCCGTTTCCTCGAGCAATTCCATAAACGAACACCATATCGGCGTACTCCATATCAGAAAATTGGTTTTGTATCGCTATAGTATTTTCGTAAAAAATTGTACTGAAAAGGATGACTATAATTACCCGAATTTTTTTAAATGTTTATAAAGATATTACCTGAACTTATTCGTAAAGGCGATTTAACTCAACAATTGGTTTTGATGTAACTTGTTGTGACTAGTTGCTACAGTTGTTCGCAAACAAATCGAAATATCAAATTTTAACGGTTAAGATCGCTGTCACATGTACGAGTAAATAAACATTATCAAACTAGCTCAAGCATCTTATTGCTCAAGCATCAAACAATTTTCCAAGCTTATTTCCCGAAACAAAATGGCGAATTATTTGTGTTTTGCCTGTTAAGCTAAGGTCGAACAATTTTTTTTTCATCTGAAGACCATGATTTGTTTCACCTTCAATGCAAATTATTTTAAAATTTTCAAATCCAAATGTATCAGAAAATACAATAATACCGTTGGAAAGCCAACATTAGGGCAAGTTTTGTTATAATTGCAAATATGCCACTTCAAAGTACCGTTATAAAATTTTCATTTGAATTTTCAATGAAAAACTGGTTTTGAAATTTCCTCAAAGTTTGGATAGTTGTATATTTGAAGTAACGGTGATTTTCGCAATCGGAAAATAAGTTAAGTGAAATTTTATGTAGTTTTAGAAAGTAATGTCAAATCACAGATTCGGTGATTGGCGAAGTGGCAAATTTTGGTTTCATGTGACAGGTCACGATTTTTGACTGCAATCACAAAAACAGTTATATCTTGGGAACGCTTAAAGACATGCCAATTTAATTGGTGCAATTATTCCTCAAATCAAGTGTGGTATAACCCCTATCAGTATTGCCCACCTAACGCGGGACACCCTGTATAATCACGTGATTTATCTCTGATGTTACTTGGACGTTTGAACCTAATTAGCATTCAATTTCGCACATGGACTACACACGCCTTTATTTATTTTAATCAACTATCTTAAATTGATTTAGATTGTTCATCTCATAGAGAATCACGGTAAAAACATCAGGAGAATTGAATTTACTTAGGGCCGTTTTCTCAATATAGTTTGCTCTCTAGGACACTAAACTAAACGTAAGCGTATGGAACGCTCAAAATATAATATAGTAATGGAGTACAAAAATCAGCTGATTTTTGTTTTTGTAGGAATCCAGCTGCCTGTTCTATTCTACATCTGTATTTGAGCATTGATTTGCGGGTGAGTTGGTTTCAGATGTCCTTCCGCCGAATGAATTTCCAAAACTCTGTTCTTTATGGCCAGTTTAATTGTCTCATTTGAATGTACAAACCGTAAACAGTTCTAGCTGACAAAAGCAGCCCGTATCAGATGTTTGGAATAATCGTCCGATAAATCTTTAACTGGAGGATAGGTGGCGTTTAGCGTTTACCGTTTGCAGATATTAGCCGCTTTCGATTGAACCAATTTTCAGATCATTTTCATGCAAAACGACCGACCGGTTTTTAACTAGGTCTCACATGGGATCTCATCGGAGCAAAGTTGAAAGCAAATTGGTTGAACATCTACTTCTCTCGCCCCGTCTAAAGCTCTCTACAAACCAGCGCGGTAACGGTACGGTACAGCGGTACAAATTAACGTGGCGGTATACGCGAGCTCTCAGTGCATACGCGGTATACCGCGGCGAAGTTGGGGTATTGCAGCGATACACTTTTGTGTACCGCGGCAAAGCTGCGGTACTGAACTTTTGTATCGCAGCCAGCACTATTGATCGCGATGTACCGCAGGCGGCACTATCGATGGTACCGTGCTTGTAACGCGGTGGTTTGAATGAGGACGCGGTATGCTGCTACCGCTGAGTACCGCTGTACCGTACCGCTGTACCGTACCGCTGTACCGTACCGCTGTACAGTACCGCTGTACCGTACCGCTGTACCGTACCGCTGTACCGTACCACTGTACCGTACCACTGTACCGTACCACTGTACCGTACCGCTGTACCGTACCGCTACCGCGTACCGCGCTGGTTTGTGGAGAGCTTAAATGTATACTGAGTACGTAATTCGCCATCGCGACGGCGAAGTATCTGTATGATGGCTGTTTAAGTTCGCTCGTCGCAGAGCCGTGGAGTTCTTTTCGGTCTATGAAGCATGGTTAATGAATCGAAAGCGGCTATTATGAACTTTAACATGACATCGAGAAATCGGCCCTTAGTAATTAAATTTACTGCAGATATATAAATGCATTCGTAATTCATTTGATCTCAGTCAATTTAAAATTGATATCTTTAAAATGGTTCATTGGCGTGGCATTGAAATGAGTTGTGGAGGAATTTAGATATGTTAATGAAGACGATCTCAAAAGTATGATGAAATGAAATATGTAGATAAAAAAAAAATTCTGGAAATGATAGACAAGTTGCTGAAAGTACAGGCGGTGATACATTTGCGGTTTTACTCACGACAGTATTACGCCGATTTTACTCGTTCCCCTGCCTTGGTGATACATTGGCAGTATAGCTGGTCGGTATTACCGAGTCGCCATATTTCCGATTTACTTCAAACAAGTTATTGCATGCACGTCACTTTAAACTTTTTATTTTTATATTTATATTACCAAGATTTAGCGTTTATAAATCCATTCTGCTAACACCCGAAACGGTCACTATCAACTATTCGAATGGGGAAACTTTCAACTTGGCTCGCTGACGTGATAACTATACTGTCAGTTTTACTCGCGACACACAGTGGCCAAAAATCCCAAAAAGCTGGCCAAAAGCAAAAAAAAAAAAATGATTTTTTTTTTCAATTAGTCAATATAAGTTTCCATGTCGTTTGTGTACTATACACTAGTTCAAAGTTGACCTTCTTTCGCACCGGAAAAAATCTTTAGAAGAGTCAAACAATTAGGGTAATTTTAAACTGGTATATTATTTGTAAAAATCGTTCCTCGTGGTTATTATATGCTTTCTAAAAAAAAAATTAATAATGTCATGAATATGCGATGAAAATGATAAATCATCATCATCATCATAGCGCGACAGCCCGACGTCGGGCCTTGGCCGCCTGGATCGTTGTCCTCCAATTATCTCGGTCACGTGACCGCGTCCTCCAATTTTGGAGCCCCAGTAGCTTCTCGGCGTCCGCATATACTGAGCTCTCCCAACGAGATCTCGATCGTCCTCGCAGTCTCGCTCCGACCACTCGTTCTGCGTTCATTACTCTCTTTGGCATGCGATCCATCTCGATCGCAACCAGCCCCGAAAATTCTCCGCAGAACCTTAGCATGGTTCCGGAGGTTTGAGTTAGGGTCCTTGCTTCACAGTCATAGCATAGCACTGGTCGTATAATGGTTTTGTACA
The DNA here is from genome assembly GCA_964017055.1 of Chloromyia formosa. NCBI lineage: Eukaryota > Metazoa > Arthropoda > Insecta > Diptera > Stratiomyidae > Chloromyia > Chloromyia formosa. The sequence continues at coordinate 43,559,701 of OZ024818.1, read as the reverse complement.
CGCGGAGCTTCGTGTTTCTGTGCACATGCTTCACATGCTTCGATTTCATTATGGGGAGAACCGAGAAAAAAGTCTTATTAGCTAACTGTATCCGTCGCTTGATTTCGTCAGTTTCGTTGGCATCTCTTGACAAGTTGCAACCCAGATATATGAAGTGGTTCACGAACTCGATGTTGAGGTCCCCGTCCCCCACATTGATGCTCGCTTGTGCAAGTGTCCTTGTCGTCGATTGTATCATTATTTTAGTTTTACCCTCCTTGATACGTAGTCCAACTTCTTTTGCAGCGGTATCGAGCGTATGCAGAAGTTCTTCTGTGTCGGCCAATCTTCGAGACATGATGTTGATGTCGTCGGCGTACGCTGCCAATTGTGTCGACTTGATGAGTAGCGTCTTGCTGTTGTCCATAATCATAGCTCGAATAGCGTATTCCAGTGCTAGGTTGAAGAGCGTCGGTGCCAGTTCATCGCCCTGTTTCAGACCAGTGCGTGTTTCATCCTGACTTGTGAGACGGAGATGGTCATTTTTGTCAGTCGCACTAGTTTGGCCGGTATACCAAATTGCAACATGATGTTGTACAGTACTCCACGATCGATACTGTCGTATGCCTGCTTGAAGGTGACAAAGATTTGGTATACGTTTACGTTGTATTCCCAGCACTTCTGGAGTATCAGTTTGACCGTAAAGAGCTGATCGGTTGTGGAGCGACCAGGTCTGAAACCGCTTTGATATTCGCCAAAGATTCTAGGATATGCGTTAGTTACTAGTGTAGGTATCTATTTATCTACATAAACAATTCATGGATCTAGTGGAGAAAATCGTTGATCACTACTAATGTATAGGTTGACATTTTATCAACAATACGCTTTATTAGACGACTAGACGAAGATTACCTCTTCGACTAAGCTCCATGCACGGCAGTGATTGCGATTACACTCATCCTATGAAACACATCCGTATTTCAAGTATATACAAATAGTGCTCAGCGATGATCACTGAGCGATCATTTCTGAACGACGATCACTCCGAGAGGAAGACGATGTATATCTAATGCGTGCCGCGCCTTCCTATAATGGGCCGAAACCATCGATTGAAATTACATACTTATACACATTTCAATAGATAATTTTTATTCATCATCGCGTTTTGTGTATGTGTGACGGGCTCGGTAGCCGTTAGGTCTCGGTCTCCACTCTACGATACTTGAATCTAGAGTTCAGTGGTTAATTTCCCCCGGCGCGTTAGTGTAATAAAAAACTACTTGTGGGTACTATTAGAACTCCCAAGCTTGTCAGTAAAACACGACTATACGGATAGGAGGCGTACGCTAGTAATTTCACCATTGGGATAGTCGCGTCTGAGGGCTGATCTTAAAACCATGCGTATTGTATCAAATGTTAGCTGCCGCTTTTGCGAGGCTGATGATGAGACCTCACAGCACATCCTTTGCGAGGGCGAAGGTCTTTCCCAATGACGCATTGAATGCTTCACCGTAACATTCTCTTTGGCCTGGTCTCTATTAAACGTGGCCAAATCAGTAAATTTATCGAGAAGAGTTGACTGGATCATATGATCTATTGCAGCTCCTCGGTATAAAGGGCTTTAGCTCAATAGACCTAAGGTAGCAGGGCTTGTGGTTTCAATACGATTCACGGCACACCTCCTTTATCTATCTTATCATCTTATCTTATTATCCAACTGCACCATCGGAAGTTTATATACTAACGAAACGTTAACAAGGCATTGTTAGAGATGTTGATACGCCCATGCCCACTGGAGGTGTCAAATTAACACCACCGCCACCTTAACACCGTTAAGGTAGTTAGTTAGTAGTATCATCGTGGAGGATTATTCAGAGGCTTTTGGTGTTTCAGTAAGTACTATAAGACCTCATATCACCCTTTTATATTTAGTATCAGTCACAATACTTGCTTAACCGTATGTGAATAATTAATTGAAGAAAAAAACGACATTCACCCAACATCAGTCAACGAACTGATAAGCATATATAATAATCGCATTCCCCATTTAGCGGGAGCAGTCTACACTGAAATTGAAAACACAATCAATTTCAAATACACGTTTTTACTCTACGTGTTTTATAAAAAAAATGTTTGTATAGTTTGACTCATTGGGTGCGTCTTGGCGAGCTCTGGTTAAATTTCATGGATCTGACTTTTTCTCGATTTCTCTTTCATATGCTGTCCCCTCCGGTAAAACATATGTACCGTGAACTGTCAATTTTTGGATCTGAATATGTTTTCCTCCGGATCTGAAAAGTATTCTAATCCGGAGGGGAACATTTTTAGATCTAAAAAATTGGCACTTCACGGTACATACATACATATTTAACCGGAGGGGAAAGCATATGGAGGAAAAATCGAGAGAAGTCAGATCCATGAAATTTAACCAGAGCTCGCCAAAAAGCAGCCATTATAAATGCCATCACTTAATAACCGACTGTATCAACGAACCTTTTTTTTATGCGGTTTCATCTTACTCTGTTTTATTATGACGAGTACGAGTATGTTTATTTTTACCGCAGATACGTTGTGGATTATGAACCGTATCGCCTGATTATTGAACACATTCAACTAGACACGTACACATCTATATACATATTAATAGTTTAAAATAAACGATTGACGTTTTAGATTTCAGTTTCAATTTGATAGAATGCAATGTGGTTAATGGCATTGTTTTCTAAACGTGTAGTATTATATTTTGTATCTTCTTCTTATTTTGGCAATTATCATTGGAATTAACCTTTGTGTTGGAATTGGAAAAATTGAAGTTATTGAAAGATGTTATTGCAACAATTCGCATAAACCTAGTGCTTTTAATAGTCCTACGAGGGATTTTTTTGCACTCCCTAAAAAGTGCTAAGGATGTTTAGAACTTCGAAAGATTTATTTGCACATTGCAAGCCTCTTAAGTTTGGCGCCCAGATGCAAATTTTTTATTGCTCAATAATTGAGTTTTTCGTAACGACAATGGTGAAAGATTTGCGGAGCTCTGCAACGTTCACAGTCTGTTCATCGGTGGACGGTGGTACTATGTTTGAGCATAAGGACCACCACAAAATCGGTTGGTCCTCCTTCTGTTGATCGGCGCAGACCACAAAATCAGATCGACCACTTTGCCATTAGTAAAAAATTCAAGAGTTGCCTCCTGGACGTGCGAAACAAGAAGGGTGCCGATATTGGCATGGGAAGAGACCAATATCTTATGATCGCTAATGTTCGATTGCGTATTGCGGCCGTGCGCCGTGCTACTGACGAAAGACCCATGCGCCGCAAATTCAACACCGGTCGACGCAAAAAGCAGCTGAGATAACTAGTCACCCAGATAGTGACATAGGTAAATGAAAACTGTGATGGCATAAAAAATGCGTATATTGATAGCGCAGATACCATCCTTGGCACAAACACGGATTGCCGGAATACGCCCTGGATGTCCGACGCTTCATGGCAGCGGATTGTTAAAAGAAAAGAGTTTACTGGTGGTCGTAACTCCTGCCAACATCCGGTGAAGGATAGTGATGGAAAGCTACTTATCTTGGAAGAAGATCAAATGAGGCGTTGGAAGAACATTTCGCCGCGGTCTTGAACCGTGTAACCTCTGGTGAAGTTCCCCCTTATAGATAATTTAGCTAACCATCAAAATGTGCGTATATATAAATATACATATATATATACCTCAGCTCAGGGTTACATGCCAAAAATCAGGCGTCTACGTCAATTGGTTCAAGAGTTATAGACAAAAAACTTAAAAAGTAGGGTAGTACGGGGCTCTTTGTAAGGAAACTACCGTTAGTTTTACACTGATCGATTTTATTTTTCCAGGAGAGTATAAGATTACCCTCACAAGCAATCTACCAAAGTTAGAGCTTTTCATGTTTATTTAATCGGGAGTTAAAAATATAGGTGTACAACTTTGCTTCCGCTGTTTTCCGACAGGCAGCTGCATCGGTGAGGGCTGGTCAAAATACGTAGCTCAAAAGTGTGTAACGGACGGTTTGGTGGGCATCCGACCCGTGGGGACGGAGCCTAAGGTAGTATAGTTGACCGTGAAGGTCGGGCTGTGCCATCTGGCGCAGAAAAAGGCTCCTCAACGAGCTATGCAGCGGCCTATGCTTGCTATAGCTCAGTTCGGGAGACGTGGGCGGGGTTTTCGCTGCTCGTTGCCCCTGTCCTTTACGTATTAACAAAAATTCATAGGCCTGGGGAAGACAACACAAACATGGGAGGTAAAAATGGTGAATAAAAAAATAGTCGATAAGGATGGAATGGTTGGCGGACGGATCAGATGCCCACGCGGTCGCACCTGGGTCCGGGTGTAATGGGACCCTCGGCCTCTGGTTTCGTACCACCAACAGATCACTACTCATCAGGTGCTGCTTCGATCTGCCGGTGGGAGCAGCACTACCAGACCATAATATGGGTCTTTACAGGTGGTTCATTACAAGTGTCACAAAGTGAGTTTGGATGTCTGCGAACGTATCGACATCCTCGCGCTCGCAATAGTAAAAGTTGTTCGCATTTTTAATAAGATTCGCGATTCAAAATTTCTGTTTTCGAGCCAAGTTCTCGTCATTTGCGGGAAGTTTTGATCTTCTGCTTCCATTTGAAAAAAAAAAACTGCAGCTGAGGCTCATCGAATGCTCTCAGATACTTACGGTGAGGTGAACATGTCGTGAGTGGTTTCAACGTTTTAAAAGTGGCATGGATTTTCATAGACGACGAATTGGAAGCACTGCTCGATGAAGATTCGTGCCAAACGCAAGAAGAATTAGCTGAATCACTGGGAGTGACTCAGCAAGCCATCTCGAAACGCCTCAAGGCCATGGGCATGATTCAGAAACAAGGAAATTGGGTTCCGTGCGAGTTAAAATCGAGAGATATTGAACGACGATTATTTGCATGCGAACAACTGCTTCAAAGACAGAATCTGTAGTGATAATGCCGGAGGGCGAGGGTTGAGATGGCCGTAAAGGCCAGAAACCTCAAGAGGGGCAAAAGACCCTCTCCGATGACCACCCGTGACGTGCGCTGGCAGACCAGCTCAGCTGTCGGGAGTGGCGGGGTGGTTCAACACGGCAGTCATCGGCCTCCTCCATCAACGTACAAGGAGGTATAGCACGTCTGCCCGAACAAAAAAAACTCAAAAATATAAAAATCGAAAAACTACTACAACCCGCAATCAAATATACTCAAAACAGAAAAACTACTGGTGGTGCCTTTGCACCAAACTCCCAAAGACTCAAAAAAAATCCGCAAAGTCCCGTGCAGGGACATGGGGCTGCATCAGCCAAACTAACAAGGCACGAAGGCCAAAAAAAGATATTCATAACGGGGAAAACCGTCCAATCAGGACAGATCCTTTTCCCTCTCAGGTCATCTGAGCCTCAAGATGGAAAATGGCTCCTTATGGGCCCCAGTTGTTATGGGCCCTGCGCGACCTAGCCCTCCCGACCGTGGGATTTCGGGCGCATATTTTGGAAATCCCCCAAAAAAATTCAAACGATAGCGAGAGAGAGGAGGGAGAGGGAAGAATAGGCGACCTTAGCACGCCATGCTAATAATATTGCTTGCGCATACTTAAAAATCCAAGTGGTATGCGCATTTAATAAAAAATTTTTTTTCTAATATATATACCGTATTGTATATATTTTATCTATATTTAATATTTTTAATTTTTTTTTTATTTTTTTTTCATATTTTTTTTTATATATTTAATTTTTTTATTTAGAAATTTTATTCAATTTGTAATTATAATATAGAATGACATTTATCATCTGATAGTTTGGGTATGATAAAAATACAAATGAGTAAATGTATTTTATGTATGTAATAATCGCGAGAAAATAAATCATATGGTAAGAAACCCACTTAACATTCGATTATGAAAAAAGTAAAATCTTCCTTTTTAAGAATATAATTCACATCCTAAGAGATAAACTTACGGTTCATCATATTAATCCTATAGGGTCATTCTTATTAAAATAACAAAAAAAAAAGACATTCAGTTGTGGCAGTCTGACGCCGGCTTTATAATATTCCAAGGATATTATATTTTTTCCACTTTTGTTAATTCTAGCCGCCGATTTTGATAAGCGTTATTACCAAAAAGTCGGGACCACTATCCTTACGTGAGAAATGGCTACGTCTAGATCTAGCTAGGCCATTCAATTGTGTTGCTGCATGAGCACTTGGTTCAATAATAAACACGTCACAATCTCCTTCTGGAATATTACTGTTGGCAATACCATGACTTGCCATGTAATTCAATCCAATGCCACTGTCTGCAAACGGAGACGATACCAATGGATGAGCGGACGTAATAAATGGATCTGAAAGTGATGTCGTAAGTGTTGAGCTTAACAACGCTGACGCACCATCAAAAGCCGCCTCAGCTTCCACAGGCGCTAAAAATTCATTACCACTGATAATAGTCGTCCAATACCAACTTCGCTACCCCAACCATTTCACAACTATCTCCTGTCACTACTTTAATTGAATGCTGTCCAACATTCCCCGTGTACTCACATTCGCCCAGCGAGGCATCGTTCATCGCATAGGAATGGGCCAACACTGGGTTGTCATGGCCGCGTGCCATTGTCGACCGATTGCACGCGTGTGGGTGTGTGTGCGAGGAGTACGTGGCTAGTCCTATAAAGGGGCCCACTTACCTGGGGGCTCCCGCGCTGGTGGCGGAGCCCGCTTCCCACTACGCTGGCTGACGGCACTGAAGTGCCGGTGTTTGCAAAATCCCAACAGGGCGCTGGCGCGTTCGGGATCCAATTCCCCTCCGTTTTAATGTAATCCAGCTTAGACGGGTTTACGCTTAACATAGGCGCCTCTCGATGATCCGCAGAAATACTGTTCCGCGACTCCCTAGCGGGAATGCCGCGTCCGATGGGCTGACCAAGTCCGCAACAGCGGCAGCGACCGCAAAAATTTTTTGTTTTCGCACACAAGTTATTCACGGCCCACTCCCACACGTTTTTCAGCTTGGTAGCTCCGCTAGCAGGCGGTGTACCCCGATCGAAAGGAACGGTAATGCTCCGCTGTAACTATCTCGGCAGGGGATGTACGCGACACAAAACAATTTGCTCGAAAAACCAGAAAAACTCCAAAAAGGAAATTTTACACAAGGCACGATAATCCTAGACTTTCATCCTAAATTTCCAGGCACTTTATGCACTCCAATTACACAAAATTTGCCGATCAATCAACGATTTTTCCCCTGCGCACGAGGAAAAGTGCAACGAAATCGTCGACAACTTCTAGCAATTTTCGACCGCACCTATCGATGTTCAAATAAGAACTCCCCAAAAAAATGCACAATGCATTTGCACAACGGATTTCTTTCCAAACAGGTTTCATTAGACTACCTGCATTGTGCACAGTATCGTTCACATCGCCTGTTATCATAATTTCCTGCATCCTGACCATTTCTTATCAGTTATCGCTGACCCGCTGCAGTCGGGTACAGTGACTCGCGAAAGTAAATGGACAGGCGCAAAAAATTATTACACCAATCTGATGCGCGCGAATACTTTCTCGGTACCTACGTAGAGGCATAGATGGACACATATATGCATAGATATGTCGATATGTCACTGGTATATATCGATATTAAATGCATGCATAAGCATACGCAAATATGCATATAGATATACATGCATCTAATGACGCATGCCACGCATATGAACAAATGTATGGATACATGCATGCATCTACGCCTGTAACGGTGCACATTACAAATCGGAAGGGATTTCTACATCGCATCGTAACCGGCGACGAAAAATGGGTCCGTTACGATAATCCCAAGCGCAGAAAGTCATGGGGAATGCCCGGACATGCCTGAATGTCGACGGCAAAACCGAATATTCACGGCGCCAAGGTTATGCTTTGCATTTGGTGGTACCAGCTCGGTGTGATATACTACGAGCTACTGAAACCGAATGAAACTATCACAGGACATGGGTACCGAACGCAATTGATGCGTTTAAGTCGAGCGTTAAAGGAAAAACGACCACAGTACCAAGAGAGACCCGACAAAGTCATCCTCCAGCATGACAATGCTCGGTCACACGTCGCAAAAGTGGTCAAGACATACTTGGAAACCCTGAAATGGGAAATCTTGCCTCACTCGCCGTACTCCCCAGACATCGCTCCTTTCGCTTACCATCTGTTTCGTTCCATGGCGCACGGCCTGGCTGATCAGAACTCTCGTTCATACGAGAAAGTCGAAAAACCACGTCGAAAGACGCCTCCTTTTTCCGAGATGGAATCCGAAAATTGCCGGAGAGGTGGGCGAAAGTTGTCGCTAGCGATGGACAGAACTTTGAATAATAAATCTGTAAGTACTTTTTGAAAATTAAGCTTTTAATTCCAGGAGAAAACGGCGGAAGTAAAGTTGTACACCCAATACATTTTCAATAGGATTACTAAAAATATCAATGGAAAAAAAGTGAAAAAAAAAAGAATTTGCTGGGGATCGAACCCGCGACCCATTTGGATAGAGTTGCTTGTAGCTGTCACTGATAAATAACTCGTTTGAATGATGTTTGTTAAGTTAGAGCGGTACGCCAAGTTTATAAATGTCCGCTGTCGCAATAAATAAACGGATCCGACAATCAAACTGGATATTTCATTCGAATTTGTAATTTATTTCCACCACATATGAGGCGCACCACTTGACGTCAGTGCAGACAACTTCACGATTCGAAATTTAACCTGGATGCTGCCCTAGAGCGTTTTTTTGCGCAACCAGGGCAGGGACCCTACACGGTTACGCAAAAAAACACGCCTATTGATATCTCATAATAACAGCAATAAGGTCTCATTCCTACTTATAGTGCGCCCTCCTATCCATCCGTCCTAGTGAGAATAAATTGCGCAGTTTCTAAAGTAAAAGAATAGAAAGCGAATTTGAAAAGGAATTGTTATGTCTCAATATTTATTTTTGGCCGAAAATATTATAACTTTTTCAATTGGAATAAAAGACACTAACCCCCCAAAAACAGTATCAAATTTTTAACAAAGAACCCCCCTTTCCACACTCACTAGATTATCGTCCAAATAATGCCGGTAAAATTGATGACTTTTGTTTTTGTGCAATCTAATTGTCGACATTCATGAATTTATTAAAACGATAAATCATGCTGTATTAATAAAATACCAGTAAATAGGAATTTGCGAAAAAAATAGATAATCCGATTAGAAAAAATACTGATACGACAGTTCAGGATTATTCGTTTTTTTTTTTTTAATTGAAAGGTACTCCTTTAAGCATGTGATTAACAATTTAGTAATCATATTGAGAATGAACTAAATTGTTGCGGAATGTTAATAAATTTTGATAAGAATTTAACTGTTCAAGAACACCACAAAGATTTTTTTTGATTATATTCTCTGATATTAAGAAAAAGGTCTATATGATATGCATTGATTAGGGGAGTTGGCTACCTAAAGACCTATCATGTACGTATCCGGTATTTCTTTCTTCCGCGTTGAATGTTAAAAATCAGCCATTTGACATTGATTTTATGGATCAAAAGAGGCCATGTGAATGGTAGAAACAGCTAGTTTCAGGGACGTCATAGAGTACGTTTTAGAACAGTCGGCTTCTGTCTGATCACTGATCAGTATGCCCTTGATCCAAGACCTACTAGAACTAGATGATGCTCACTTATTTCAAGGTCTGTTAGTGACTTTAGCATCTCTTATTTATTTTTATAGCCAAGTCAGTTGGTTATAAATTAAATGTATCTAAATAATTTCGAGCGGTAGCCAACAGCCTAAATTTAGCATTTGGTAAAATACGAATCAGTCAGTCGATGATAATTACAACTTTTGCTACTATGGCAGCCGGTTCTACGCACCGGAGCGACTCGTTTATCGGCAACCGCAAAGAGCTGCTAAACCCCTTCAGCGCCAGAAGGCGTTGCTACTACAAAAACAACAACATCTCTACTATACTATCATGTCCATTTTGTGTGATTGTGTTATCAAACAAATTTCTGTTTAAGGAAGTTCTTGACTGCCTCACTTGATTCAAATTGATTTCAATCATGCGATATTTATTTTTATCTGAACCGTTTTCACACTCGTTGCCTACATAAAATAGTGTAATGGTGACCATGATAAACTTGGTTCTGTATGGCATGTGAAGGTGTAATAAGTGCATTGCTCCGCTTGTATAGCTATGAATAGCCACGACAAATATAATTATTCGAATTGTACGATAATTATATGAGGGGAAATTATATTGATTGGATGATTGATAGAAAACTGATATGTTGCGTGTTCATCGTAACAGCGATTATGGCCCAAAATAATCAAAGTGCAACGTAGGGTTCACGATTTGAACAAAGAATTGATGGCCAGTAAAGACATTGTCCACTTAAGAAAGGATTATTGAAAATTGAGAAAGGTGAAGGTAAAGTAGTCTAGAAGTCGGAATATAGGGTGCGGAATGTTGCAGAGTACTTCATTGTCGATGCATGGTGCAATGAGGTGAATGGCGCGCTCGGTAGCCGTGAGGTCTCAGTCGCTACTCTACGGTGCTTGAATCGAGACTTTTGGGGGTATATTTCCCTGGCACGTTTATAAAAAAAAACTGCCTGTGGGTACTATTAGAATTCTCACAGCGTTCCAAGCTTGTCATTATACGACGGCTATACGAATAGGAGGTAAATGCTAGCAAATGCACCATCCGAAAAATATATGCTTACGAAACAACAACAAGGCATTGCTAAGTTCAAGCGCATATATCCCAGGAGGAGGAGTTGAGGCATTTAGTAATAAGGTGAATGGTCAGTAGGCTCATTCCGTCTTTACTTCATTGATTTTTATCAATAGCCGCTTTCGATTTACCGGATCTCAGACTATTTTCACACAAAACGACAGGCCGGTTTTAATCCAAGTATCGGATGGGATCTCATCGGATCATCAACTTATTTCGCCTCTATCTAAATGTATACTGAGCTCGCAATTCGCTCCCACGCCGGCGAAATATCTGTATGGTGGCTGTTTTAGTACGCTCGGTGCAGATCTGTGTCGTTCTTTTCATTCGTGTTTGGTCTGAGATCGAAATCCAAGCGAAACGAACGCGGCTAATATGTTGATCGGTAGAAAGCAAATATGCTCTTAGCAGGGATTGAAAATGTCGGCCCTAGTGGACCCTATCAAATTTATTTCAAAGAATAGATCGAAAATGCTATTTCCATTTTCCTCTCGGCTGTGTTTCATTTCCCGTTTCCCCCTTTTTTCCACTTCAATTTTTTACTCTTTAATGAATTTTTATTTCCCAATTCGCAATTTCTGGTTGGTTGGTATAAGTGGTGGCTGAAGCACAACTTGCCAGAGCCCAATTAGCGCGAATGCGCCGTTTTGTAACCACAAACCTCGGCAAAATCGGTCATAAGATGGTTGGGCTAACAGGGGATGGAAGGATGTCTAGATCCAACCGGAGGAGTTCAGAAAGTATAGCAGCTCCCCGATCTTCACCCCCGATACATCCCCCAGGTTAACAAGAAAGGCCTCGCCCAATGCTCGATGTCTGGGCCGGGCATTCGGAGAGGAAGTGTGTGAGGGTTTCCTTTTCATCCTCATTTTCACAGCTGCAGCAGTGCGGATTATAAGGGATGCTAAGTCTAATTGCATGTTCTCCGATAGGCCAATGTCCTGTAATGACCGCCGTGAGCCTGGTGACATCCCTACGGGAATTGGTTAATAGCTCAGATGTTTTCCTACTGTCGTAGGAGGGCCAAATCTTCCTTGATACGGCGCAGGTGGGCAGATTCCGCCATTTGGAATCTGCAACATTGAGGTAGTAAGAGGAGATCTTGCTCTTAACAGTCTTCAGCGGAATACAAACAGATTCCGCATGAGAACTTTCTAAAACGGCCCCCTTCTGGCCAGCTCGTTGGCTTTTTCGTTTCCCTCAATGTCTCTATGACCAGGCACCCAGAGCAGGGTGATATAGAGCCGTCTGCCAAGGCGAGTTAACTCTTCCCCACACCGCCCGACCAGTTTGGAGGAAGTACTCACCGAGTTCAGTGCCTTGATAGCGGCCTGGCTGTCTGAGCAAATGGCGATGTTCTGGTTATCTGGTATATCACTGAGAGTGAGACACGACTTCATAATTGCGAGAGTTTCCGCCTGGAAAATGCTGGCATAGTCCGGGAGGCGATAACACTGCGAGATATTCAGTACTTCAGAAAAGATTCCTGCACCGACGCCGCAGTCCATTTTCGACGCGTCGGTGAAAACCGTGATGTCAAAGTCCTTCACCACCTCGTCCCTCCTCTATTCAGCCCTGGTGGGGAATTTGGCAGAGAAGCTTCTGTCAAACCTCAGTTTGGACACAGTGAAGTCTTTTTATTATTTGTTGTTGGTGCGAATTCAAAGTAAATGGTGTTTTCAATAATTTTTAAAATCATAAATAGTGTGGAGTTCGCGTTCCTCATTTCTATTAAATTATAAATATACAGTGAAGTCTGTTTTTTATGTTGACCACATCTCGTGGCAACTGGTTGAGGATGTTGCTATGGCCGTACGGCTTGGCAGTCCAAGCTCCCGAGTCTCTGAGCCTGACTGCACTGCCCGCCGCCAGCTGTTTAATAAAGAGGTCTATTGGCGGAAGATGCAGGATCACGTTTAGCGCTTCCCTCGGGCAAGTTCGCATGGCACCTGTAGTGCCAAGACAAGCCGTCCTTTGCACCCTGCCAAGTTTTGTTATGTCATATCCTTTAGCAAGTGGTGGCCACCAAACTAACGACCCATATGAGAGAATCGGGCGGACTACTGCTGGGTACATCCAGAGGACCATATTTGGCTTAAGGCCCCATCTTTTTCCGAAGGTTTTCTTACAGGCGTAGAAAGCGATGCAGGCTTTCTTCATCCGCTCTTCAATATTTAACTTCCAGCTGAGCTTCGTATCTAAAATGACACCTAGATACTTTGCGCTGGGTGATAATTGGAGTAACTGACCGTTTAGTTTAGGGAGGGTAAAATGCGGTACTTTGATTTTAGTGGTAAATAGCATCAGTTCAGTCTTGCCTGGATTAACGCCCAGTCCACAGCTTGTGGCCCAGGCGCTCACCATATCCAGAGCCCTTTCCATGATTTGATTTATCACGGAGAGGCACATTCCTGACACTACTATTGCCACATCATCCGCGTACGCGACCACTTTAATCCCTTCCCTGTCAAGCCTTGTTAGGATTTTGTTGATAACCACTAGCCATAGTAATGGAGAGATGACGCCTCCCTGAGGTGTCCCTCTGCATACAAACCTGGTTAGATGGCTATATCCCAAGTCCGCATGAATAATTCTAGATCTTAGCAGAGTCACTATCCATCTGGGGATTCCTGCCTCTACTCCCAAATCTGATAGGGCGTTGTGAATAGATTCGATGCTGACGTTGTTGAAAGCACCCTCTATGTCGAGGAAAGCTGATAATGTATATTGCTTATACTGAAGGCTCTGCTCAATGGCACGCACCACCTCATGGAGAGCCGTTTCTGTGGATCTACCTCTGATGTAGGCGTGCTGTAACTTCGAGAGCGGTGAGCTTTCCAGGAATTGTCGGATGTGGAAGTCTAGGATACGCTCTAGCGTTTTGGGTACGAAGGAGGATAAGCTGATCGGCCTGAAGTCCTTCGCACCTTCATGTCCTCTCTTCCCTACCTTTGGTATGAATACGACTCGAACTCGTCGCCACGACAATTTCTACTTCCACTTTCTTTTGTGACGTGACGCAAAACTTAAGCTGAATGTTGTAAAAACAAGCTAGTCTTCAGCTAGTAAATTTGAGCGTTGATTTCAGTCCCGACCGACAGAAAAATTACAGTAATTTCCACAAGAGCGTATACTTTGTAACTTTTTAATGCACCATTTCTCAAAGAGTGGTGGGGGACTTTTAGTTACCTGCATTCTTCCTCTTTTTCGCATTGTATAAATTTGGTCATTCTAAGTTCAAGTAGGAGAGTGATAAGACGTCAAGTGAAATGAGTGCGATTTACAAAAAACGATTCGAAGCTGTGTTTTTAGTAAGTCATCCGAAAGGACCAAAAATGACACCTGCATCGGCCGGAAAGTACCTGAAAGTTTCGACACAGTTTGTGAATAAGTGGATAAAGCGTTTTAAAGATACTGGAAATGTAGACGATCTACCTGGTAGGGGTAAAACCCGAAGCACTTCAAGGCCATCATTGATATTTTTAAGAAAAATCCGTCCGTTACTACCTTAGTGCAAGCAAAGGAAATGTTATCGAAGAAGAATATTTACGTGTCCTTGAATACGATTCGGCGAAGATTACAAGAGGAAAACATCAAAACCAGGTATGCCTTGATGAAACCATTACTTACCGAAAACCAGAAGCGAAGACGTCTAGAGTGGGTTAAGGAAAACATCGATCGTGATTGGGACAACGTGATCTTTACGGATGAATCAAGTTTTGCTGTAAATACGTTCAGGAGACGAGTGTGGTCACAAAAAGGAGAAGCTGTCGTGAACCGAACCGTTAAACACCCTGTGAAGGTCCATGTTTATTGATGCTTTTCTGCACGCGGTTTCGGAAAATTAATAACGTTTACCGGAATTCTTACTGCTGAAAGGATGATCATTTTGTACAAGAAAGGATTATTGAAGTCTGCTAGGATGCTATATGGCAACGACAACACCGATTGGTTTCTACAAGAAGATAACGATCCGAAACATAGAAGCCGGTTGTGTACACGCTGGAAAGAAGAATGGGATGAATGGGGATTAATGAAGCAGAAGCTTCAAGGAAAGCAAATAAAAGGAGCAGCACATTTAAGGCGAACGCTACAAAAAATTTGGAAGAACTTATCGACAGACTACGCGGAAAAATTGGCCGAAAGTTGTCACCGAAGATGCCAGTCAATAATCAATAGTGACGGCGATTGGACCATGTATTAAATATAATTGCGAAAATGTATTTTGTATTTACTTTCAATAAAAAATAAAATTTCTTACTTGTAACATTTTGTTTTTATTTTGTGAGGTATACGGTCTTGTGAAAATGACTGTAAATCCAACTTTTTCGTTCAATTTGTATGGACTGTGTCATACCTATTGCATGTACATAGTATTAGTACAAAGTATCTAGCTGAGGTGGTACACCTGGTACACAGAGGGTTAATTTAATTTTTCTGTCGGTCGGGACTGAAATCATCGGTCGAATTTCCTAGTGAAAACTTAAAATTAGCGCGAAAGGAACTGTTTGTGTTTGTTGTTGGACTCGTCGACTGACCGCCAAACAGATTTAATGACAAAATGACAGTAACAATGACAACGATATTGCGATAAAATGATGGATAAGTAGTTGCGTGTGGATCATGCTGTAAGTAGAGATGGGTATCGACCAACAAGTAATCGATTAATGAAATCGATTATAATTTTTTACGAATTAATCGATACACCGATTATTTGTGACCTGAAAAATCGATTAATCGATTAATAGACAATTTCAAAAAAGGTTGGGAAAAAATTAAAAATATACAATGAAAACAACGAACTCCAAGTAAAAAATAGTCCTTATTTGTTCACATGAAAACAGAAGAAAGATCATCAAACAGAGAAATAATAATTACACCTACTGGAAGCAGTTGCCTGAAACGTTCCCAGTAGCTGCAGAAATAATAGTAATTATTGAGTTGTGAGAAGTATTGAGCTTATTTATTAATACTTATCATGAACGTCCTTAAGGAATATAAGTGTATTGGCCATGTCGGCGGTCAGCCGGCTTCTCTGTTCCCTCAGAATTTGACCAGCTTCAGAGTAAAGCCTTTCTGAAGGAACTGAGGTCACTACCGCTGGCACATATGTTAAGGCGACCTTAGAAACTGCTGGGAACGCCTCAGCCATCTGTTTCCAGAATACGACCGGATTTTGTTGAATCCTCTCCTGTGGCGTCCTCAGATACAAACTGAATTCCTCATTGATGCCGCTTGAAGCGTCCTGGGGTGCCGCACGACTTTTGGACCATATCTTCTGAATACTTTTGTTGTGCTTCTTAAACAACAGGATAGCGAGCATGTGCTATGGGCATGCATTAAAGGATCATTAGGAATACAAACGCAAACACGACTCAGCATCAGGATATGGGCTGAGTCGGGTCTTTTATAGCCTATGACTTTACTTATGTGACTGATAATGATAACGAGATTTTTGAGGGTGTTCTTCTTCTATTTTTATCTGAAACGACCACCACCATTAATAAAAAAAAAATTGTAGTAGATAGGTAAAAGTAGAATGAGAAAAGTAGTAGGTAAATACTATACACGACTGTTGTAAGTGATTTTTCGCAATGATAGAAAAATATATCGCTCTTGAAATCTGAAGTCTCAGCGAAGAAAAAAGTTCAATAATCGTTATAAAATAATCGATTAATCTATTAAATCGACCCTAATGTAATCGATTAAACAAAAATCGATTATTCAACAAAATAATCGATTATTTCGATTAATTGATTAATCGATACCCATCCCTAGCTGTAAGCTCTTATGCTAAGTACTGTTGTCTTCTCGCCCGGATCTCGTTATAAAGCTCCCGCCTTATCATCAACATCGTGGCGCGACAGCCTGATGTCGGGCCTGGGCCGCCTGGATCGTTGTCCTCCAATTATCTCGGTCACGTGACCGCGTCCTCCAATTTTGGAAGTCCAGTAGCTCCTCGGCGTCCGCATATATTGAGGTCTCCCAACGAGATCTCGGTCGTCCTCGCAGTCTCGCTTCGTCGACTCGTTCTGCATTCATTACTCTCTTTGGCATGCGATCATCGTCCATTCGTTGTACATGCTCTGCCCATTGAAGTCGTTGTAGTTTGACGATTTTCGAAACTTTCAGCTTATCGTACAGTTCATACAACCCATGGTTGTATCGGATGCGCCATCCATCTCGATCGCAAACAGCCCCGAAAATTCGCCACAGAAGCTTACGTTCAAATGTGTCTAGCATGTTTCCGGGGGCTTGAGTTAGGGCCCATGCTTCGCAGCCATCTCATAGCACTGGTCGTATAATGGTTTTGTACACACGGAGCTTCGTGTTTCTGTGCACATGCTTCGATTTCATTATGGGGAGAATCGAGAAAAAAGTCTTATCAGCTAACTGTATCCGTCGCTTGATTTCGTCAGTTTCGTTGGCGTCCCTTGACAAGTTGCAACCCAGGTATACGAAGTTGTTCACGAACTCGATGTTGAGGTCCCCGTCCACCACATTGATGCTCGATTGTGCAGGTGTCTTTGTCGTCGATTGTATCACTATTTTAGTTTTACCCTCGTTGATACGTAGTCCTACTTCTTTTGCAGCGGTATCGAGCGTATGCAGAAGTTCTTCTGCGTCGGCCAATCTTCGGGACATGATGTTGATGTCGTCGGCGTACGCTGCTAATTGTGTCGACTTGATGAGTAGCGTCTTGCTGTTGTCCATATTCATAGCCCGAATAGCGTATTCCAGTGCTAGGTTGAAGAACGTCGGTGCCAGTCCATCACCCTGTTACAGACCAGGGCGTGTTTCAAATGTCAGTCGCACTAATTTGGCCGGTATACCAAATTGCAGCATGATGTTGTACAG
This sequence comes from Chloromyia formosa, assembly GCA_964017055.1. Taxonomy (NCBI): domain Eukaryota; kingdom Metazoa; phylum Arthropoda; class Insecta; order Diptera; family Stratiomyidae; genus Chloromyia; species Chloromyia formosa. The sequence goes on along the minus strand of OZ024818.1, from coordinate 43,542,090 downwards.
TACTCCACGATCGATACTGTCGTATGCCTGCTTGAAGTCGACAAAGATTTGGTATACGTTTACGTTGTATTCCTAGCACTTCTCGAGTATCAGTTTGACCGTAAAAATCTGATCGGTTGTGGAGCGACCAGGTCTGAAACCGCTTTGATATTCGCCAATGATTCGTTCTGCGTACGGTTTTATTCTATTTTCCAGAATTTTGGTCAACATTTTGTAGGACGTACAAACTAGTGAAATGCCCCTGTAGTTCTCGCACCGCAGCTTATCTCCCTTTTTGTGGGTTGGACAGATGATGATCGTCTGGGATCTCCTCGTCCTCCCATACTCGCAGGTGTAATTGATGTATGACATTAGCTAGACCCGTTCCACCGAATTTTAGCAGTTTGAAGCAAATTAAAAAATATAAATACGAATTCAAAACATTTAGCATTAACCACTTTCTTAATATTCAATTTCAGGTCAACTTCCTAATTGCACAACTTACGGCACTTTTCTTGGCCTCCATATTCCGTTCGTTTCTGCATCCATCGAAGGCTTCGGCTGAACTTCGTCACATTTGTGGTCTTTCATTGGGCTTATTTTTCGGATATTTCTGTTTTGGCCAACAAGCAATTCATATTGCAGGACTTCCAGCTATTTGCTATATTGTGATACGTACACTGAATCCACGAATCGTTCAAAGGTAAGTTAGTTCATATTTTGTATCCATACAAAATGTTGAGATCTGTTTCATTTTCATGTATAGAAAATCATCACTTGATCTGAAACTTACATTTGTTTGCAAGTATCTGACAGTTTCACCAGATGAAGTGATTTGGACGGATTAAGTGTTTTGGCGTCAAGTGTGAGCTTTATGTTGGACAGCTATTCTGTGCAAGTAAAGTGTGTTAAGGCCACACATGTCTTACTTTTAATTCAACCATTTACTAATTGAATTTAATTATTAAGTGAGTTAAATATCCTCCCGTCAGTTTGACCTGTGCACTTAAAACACTTTCTACTGCAAATATCCGTACAGAAATACGAGTAATTTACAAATTAAATTCCCTCACATTCGATATCGAAATTATCCTGAAAATATATTTTATTAATTACATGAATTTTTTTTTCTTTTTCTCTTCAGGGCGGTTATGATAGTAGCGCTCGTATATTTGTCATGTATACATTTACATCGTTTAGTATACGATTACGGATCATACTCGCTTGATGTAACTGGTCCCTTGATGATTATTACGCAGAAATGTACCAGTTTGGCATTCAGCATACACGATGGATTCACTAGGGAACATAAAGTATGTACATTCAACAATATTATCATATTTTTATTTTGGTGTTATTCTTATGATGATGCAGCTCGAATGAACTATATTTGAAGAAGTAGTAGTGTATATTTTTATTTAAACACAATGACGATTCGTGAATCAATGATGTACATGTATTTCCTGTGGTGTAGCGCACATGAATGGAGGCATGTACGTTCAATCACATATGCATATTCGTCATGGGAATTACATCAGGTGATTTCTTTTACAAAAATTCGCCTGGCTTTAGTAGAAAAAGAGTATCAACAGGACGTGCATTAATCTCGCATTTGAGAATTTTTTCCCTTTACTTCATCAAAACTTTGCGGGTATTGACGGAGAGGGATAAGTCTTAAAACTCAACCTTTTGTTCAAAGTCATTCTATCGCATTCAAGGACGCTCTAAGAAATATCTCATATTAAAAAACAACAACCCTAAAACTAAACGGGGTGCCCCGCTCTAGATGACAATTACTTTAATGGTAGACTGTACAGTTCATTTGTGGAAAATTGAGACATCAAAATGAACACTCTGGCCTTAATCGTTACAGAGTTATAGCATTTTTTGTAAATTGCGTCAAAAAGCTTGACTTGCCGAACAAAATAAAAATTTACCACTCTCATAATCATTTAATCCGAGATTTGACCTTACTTTCCGAAACTATGTATATAAATCTCATATAAATAATACAATCCCGGTTGCGAAATTCATCGTTACTTCAAAGATACCTGTTCAAACTTTAAAGGAATTTAAAAATCGATTTTTTATCGAAAATTCAAACGACAATTTTACAGTGGTACTTTGAACTGACAAATTTTCAAATTTGACAAAAGTTGCCCCAATGTTTTGGCTTTCCAACAGTTATATAGTATTTCTTGATACATTTGAATTTGAAAATTTTCGCATAATACGCATTAAAGGGGCAAAAAACATGGTCTGGAGATGAAACAAATTTACTTGAACCACTCGGTGGCTGTGTTCGTTCGGTCAACGCTCTAAGATCTAGAGAATGGAGGTTCGATCTTTGGCGCTAACCAAAATTACCTCTCCTATACTAATAAAACTCCCACTGCGCTCCGAGTTTGTCAGTATAAACACGACGCGGATAGGAGGTTCATGCTAGCAAAACTGCACGTCCGAAAAGTAGATATGCTATCGAAACGTCAACAAGGCATATAAATGAATTTATGTCCCAAAGTTCCCTGTGACTAAAGGTCCGAAAATATAGGATAAAGGGGGTTAAAGGTAATTTTTCTGGTTTTCCTTCATTTCGAACATTTCGATTTTTAGGGTTTTGTAGTAAATACAAAACCCTTATGAAATCGGTCAAATGTCTGTCTGTCCGTCTGTCCGTCTGTCCATGGAATATCTCACGAACGGCTTAAGCTACATACATGAAATTTTGTAGGAATGTGTAGAATTACTATAATTCGCCGGAGAAAGCGAATCGTCGTAATAGGTCAACTTTAAGGGGAGGTCCCCATAGAGGGGAAATGAAGGTCGAAATTTTTTTTTCGTTTAGTACAGGCAAGTGGGGTATCATAAGAAAGGTACCGTCGAGTACATTCCATTTTTGAAATTTTTTCCAAATTTGAAGAAACGGGAAAAGAGGGAGAGGGGAAAATATGTCATCCGAGTTTGTCCCCCCCCCCCTTGCATTTCGAGACCGATATACTTAGAAATATGAAAATTTACAGAAAAGCGCCATTTTACTAGTGTAGAAAACCTAGATTTCTAGAATTTTGAAATTTCATCAGAAAAGGTTAATAATAGTACATTTCTATAGTTTCAGTTAGCACAACCCTGCACCCCTTACGCGTACCCGAGGTCAAAAATATTGATGGCCAATGATAACCAACATCATAGGCAATAATATCTCTGAGTTTCATTATAATCACATAATATTTAATAATAGTACATTCATTTAAAGTTCGGCATTTTGACACTATCCACACAAAAAATACATCTACCTGCCTCATATGTGAGAGTACTATGTATTGTACTTTCATGTTGTTTTTCGTAGTGCGAATTGCAGTTATTTAATTAATCATTTTTGAAAGGGTAAAGATTGGTTGGGGACGCTGTGTCTTAATTGGCCAACTTTACCGGGTGGAAGGGGGGGTCCACATAAAGGCGAAATTAAGGTCAAATTTTTTTATCGACTTGTATAAGCAAATGAGGTGTCGTGAGAAAAGTAATGATGAGTACATTCCATTTTTTCGAATTTTCTCGAAATTTATAGAAAGGGGAACTGTGGGGGAGGAGAAAATATTAGTTCGTAATTTGACCCCCCCTTGCCTGCATTTTGAGACCGTTATACTTAGAATTATGAAAACTTACAGGAAGTGGGTTTCGAAAAACATATAAAATGAAAAATAGTGGAATTTGTATATCTTCTCAGAATAGGTCAATAATAGTTTATTTGTATAGTTACAGTTAGCACACCCTTGCACGCCTTAAACACGTTCGAGGTCAAAAGTACTGATGGCCAACGATAACGAACACCTTAAGCAATAATATGTTCTAAGTTTCGATACAATCACGTAATATGAATTAGCATGTATCCGTCAAATGTAAGTGGGTAAGACATTTTTATTACGTTTTTTCTATCCATCTGAGTGATATCAAGAAGAGCAAGGAGCCGATATTTATATACCAAAATAAGCGCTTGCTACAAAACCCTCGAATTGCGGGCGTAGCCCTCTATATTCCGGTTTCATTTAGTGTAGATATCGATGTAATAACAGGGAAAAAACTGTAGTTTTGAAATTTTACAAAAATCAATGAAAGCCGTTTTCTGAATATACCCTTAGTCTCCGTTGATAGCAGGGTTGGTAAAAAAAACAGTTTTTTATCATTTGACTAAAAAAAACGTTTTTTGGTCTGAAACTGTTTTTTTTTTTGTTTAAAACACATTTCCATATTGTTTTTTTTTCATGTGTTTTAAACATGTTTTAAACCCTGTTTAAAATTGTTTTAAACGTATTATATATCTTTCTTTGGCATTGAGTAGCCAACCTATCTTGATTTGAATTTTTTCCGCAGCTTCTTGTTCACTCTGTAATTATAAATTGGTGTTTCCATGTACTAATTATACTTACTTTGAAAGTTGCACCCTTTTTGTCTAAGTGGTTTGATGGCGTTGTTTGCGGAGCAATGCAAATAGACCCATTATATTCCATTCCGGTGATCTCGGAATTTTTTTCTAGTAAAAACTGGCAAGAATGACACAAAGGCGCGAATGAAGAATAAATTGGATGTTCGGAAATTTAACTCATTTTCCGTGTTCTCTCCATGCTGCTCTACTCCAGAGCAACGAAAGCTTGCCGTATGGTTGTTAGTGTTTTCTGTTATGCAGTGCAGAAACACAACAACCACATGGTGGTCATATGATAAGATAATAAAATTTGGTTACCGTACCCCGTACGAACCAAAGTGTATGTACAGTTGTATGAAAAAAAAAGAAAAATAAAACAAATTCATTGAATTGATATTTAAAACTGTTTTAAACAGTCTTTAAAACACCGTTTTAAACATTTGTATAAAACAGATGTTTTTTGGAGCTGTTTAAAACATTGTTTAAAACAGATGTTTTAAACAAATGTTTTAAACATTACCAACCCTGGTTGATAGGGTCCGGAAGTGTAGGGGAGAGGAGGTCCCAGGTATTTTATGGGGTTGATATTTGACAGGAAGCTAAGTTGGAAGCCTAATATTCAGGAGCGTGTTAATAAGGCAAATATCGCACTCTACTGTTGTAAGAACGCCATCGGAAAAAGGTGGGGCATTGGCTCAATGTGGCGGTTATTCGCCCCATACTTTTGCACGACATTATTGTGTGGTGGAACGCACTTAAAACTGCAGTAAATCGTAGATTAATGGGAAAAGTTCAAAGATCAGCTAGTTTGGCAATTAGTGGGGCTCTCAGAACGACCCCTTCTGATGCCATGAATATAATGCTCAACCTGCTCCCGCTAGGTATTTTTGGCGAACAGGTGGCTGCACGCACGGCCGTCCGTTTTCGCGATGCAGGACGATGGTTAGCTCTGAACTGTGGGCACTCGACGATTTTAAATAATCGTGATATCCCTGCAAGGGCGGACCATGTCTCATCAAAACTTATGTTCAATAAGTCCTTCAAAAGTCTCATCCCATTACACATACAATGGAATGAAGACTTTCTTCCGACAACAGATACGATACATATCTACACAGATGGGTCTAAGAATGACAATGGCGTGGGAGCTGGCATTTACTCCGAATGTCTGAATCTAAGCCTATCGGTTCGACTACCCGACTACTGTAGCGTTTTGTAAGCCGAATTGGTAGCTGGGAAGTCCTGGTCTGGCTTGGACGCCACCATCATGACGTATCTGTGAGGAACATCATTATTTTAACAGACAGTCAAGCTGCGATTAGAGCTCTGGAATCCGTACGTATAACCTCAAGGATAGTGTTGGAGTGCCGCGAATCTCTCACAGAGATAAGTGGTATCTTTGATATTGTCTTGTGCTGGATTGCGGGTCATAGTGGTTTCGTTGGCAACTGCCGAGCTGACGAACTTGCTAGAAGAGGGACCTCGGAAGACTCTGAACGTACTCTCTGCAATGTTGAGATGCCTTTTGATGCATGTAAGCATAGCATAATGCAGGCCGCGATAAGTATCACTAACACGAGATGGCTAAGTGGCAGTACTTGTTATAAGACAAGGCTAAAACAAGGCTGATATGGCCCAGGTTGGATATGAGTCGTTCCGCTAAGCTATTGTCGCTGAAAAGGCATCATATTGGTACAGTCGTGGGAATCATCACTGGGCACTGTCCAATTGGAGAGCACGCCAGGAGGCTTCGGCTTCCGTATAACGACTTATGTAAAAGCTGTGGGGATGAGGAGGTAGAGGAGAGTACTTTGCACCTTCTCTGTGAATGCCCGGGCCTGGAAAGTATTGGGAGGGCTACTCTTGGGGCCTACTACTTTGCCGACCTGGGTGACTTGCAGGACATCGATGTTGGCCAGCTTCAACGTTTTGTTGTGGGGTCGGGCTGGTTCGAGGATTAGAATGGGTCGGGACTACTTATCCCGTTGGGCATCACAACGGACCCTGAAGCGGTCTATGTGTGCTGTGGACAATCATAGCAACCCTTAAACCTAACCTAAACTAAGGTATTTTATACCAATTTTCCTTAAATATTTCGAAAACTATGAGTTATAAAAAAAAGTTCTAAAGGCGAATTAAAGCACATGAAGTTTCCTACAAAATGATATGATCATAGGGTCGGCAACCTGTGGCCCGTGGACCACATGCTGCATTCTATCAGTTTTTAGGTCATTTTTGGCAATTACGAATTAGATATACTTTAAGTTAGTATCTAGGTATCTACAAAACGTGAGAATACTGTGAACGAACAGAAGTGCACTCTTGTAGGTTTTAGAAAAATGAAAAACTCGAAGCATTTGCTCACATTTATAAGACATATCCCCAAACAGCACTTGATTGGTTGCACAAGGGAAATTTAGTCTGTCTACTGGTGCCTGTTAATTTGGATATTATGCCTCGATGAGGGTTGTTCGTCGCTAAGAAACGTAGCTTTTGCGTGCTCCTGCGACCCACTTCTGGCAAGCTTTCGCGAGGCACGATTGGTTTTTCGGAAAGTGGACATCAATACCTTTTATCTGACACCTTATTTAGCGCAAACCTCGATGACGGTTGTTCGTCGACCTGAAACGTAACCTTTGCGCGCTCCTGCCACTCAGTTCCGGCAAAATTTTGCGACGCAGGATTGGTGTTTCGGAAAGAGGACATCAAGACCTTTGATTTGACGCCATATTTAGCACAAATCTCGAACCAAAGATTAACCATAAGGAAGATATCTCACTTAGTACGATTTAATTTTTAGAACGGGATGCACTCATGTTTAATCTTTGCCAATAATTCAAAGGTAAATTCCCTTAAGAGAGATAGAGACGGCAACACTTCAGTAATGGCAACTGCCTATAAAGTTTCAATGTGTGAGTAACATGCTTGTCAGTTGGCATTACCCCTTCCTGTACGCATATGAGAACCAACACGTATGCAACTACTAGTCAGTCGCGTTAATTTGTATGAAGTAGGGTATCTTCCTTATGGTTAATCTTTGGTTCAACCACCTCCAACATCACTTTTGCGCGCTGCTGCCACCGCGAGGCAAGATCACTCAAATGCCCTAACCCCTTGTGGGGTATAGCGCGTCAATTGTTCTATGTGGCCCAGTTCACGTTTCAACGGTATAAACTATAATAGTTTCGGGGAATGCAGTTACCAGCATGCACCTCCTGCTCCCCCATTTAGCCGCCTATCTGCAACAAGTCGGGACATGCTGTGCCTTAGTGTTACGCCCCGCACCACAGGGTGAAGACAACACAAACATCCATGGCCACGAACGTCGTCGTGGATGAGATTCGAACCCGAAACGCCGGTAGTCGAACATGAGACGATGCCTCTACGCATTGAGCTACCCGGTCTCCCCCCAAGGCTTGTATCAAGGCTTCCTTTCGAATTATTTCCTCACTTTCATGTTGTCATTTACATATTTTGAATGCACATAAGATGCATAATTACACTTTTCAGTGACTACAAATGAAAGAAAATGCTTTTTAGAGGATTCAAATGTTAAAAGACTATTGAGCTGATTTTTAATAAATCCCTTGCCTAAATGGATTATTATCGTTGAAATGAGGCTAATCGTTTCTGAACTTTATCCGAATATAGCATTCTCCCGTAAAGTGTTAACAGAATCTATTAAAAAATGCTTCGCAGGAGGGGGTACCCTATTTGTGCTAATTTTGGATTACGAGGGTAAGGTGAAAAGTTCTCGGACTCTGCTCCTTCGATGTCAACCGTTAAAAAATGGGCAACTGAATTTACACGTGGTCGGAAGTGCCTCGAAGACGACCCACGTGACGGACGGCCAAAAATCCGCAACCACATCGGAAACCATCGAAAAGTGCATGATATCGTGTTGGACGATAGGCGAATGAAAGTGAGTGATATTGTTGAGGCTGTGGGGATATCGGAAGAAAGGGTGCGAAACATCTTGCACAAAGAATTAGAGATGCGAAAGCTCTGCGCAAGTGCCGCATTTGCTGAATGCCGATCAAAAGATTTTCGCAGCAATCTTTGCACCGATTCAATCGGGATCCGACCGATTTTGTGTGGCGATTTGTCACCATGGATGAGACTTGGGTCTACCACTTCACGCCAGAAACGAAACAGCAGTCGAAGCAGTGGGTGGAAGCCGGTGGTTCAGCGCCAAAGAGAGCGAAGTCGATCGCATCTGCCGGAAAGGTCATGACCAGCGTGTTTTGGGATGCGAAAGGGATCCTGTTAATTGATTACCTTGAAAAAGGCAGAACAATAACAGGCGTATATTACTCCAAACTTCTTCACCTGGATGGATGCCAAAATTCGCGAGAAGAGGTCTGGCTTGTAGAAGAAAAAAATCTTTCACCAGGACAACGCATCTGTACACAAGGAAAACTGCGGGATTTGGGGTACGATTTGCTCGACCAACTCCCCCTATTCTCCTGATTCACCCTCATCTGTTCCCAAACTTGAAGAAATTTGTTTCTGGGAAGCGCTTTGCATCCAATGAAGAAGTTGAGAAGGCCGTAGATGAATATTTTCACAGCCTTCCAGACTCTCACTTCCGGGAAGGAATACTGATGTTGCAGAAACGCGGGATCAAGTGTGTTGAAGTCAAGGGAGATTATGCAGAAAAATAAAATCATTTTTTAACTAAAAATCGTCTTCCATTGTCAGGCCGAGAACTTTTCACCTTACCCTCGTAAATTCGACGGCCTCACAAGATACGTTGCATCGCAGTGATTGATTACACGGTTTAAGGGGCGAGGGATGTTTGTGGCTTTTTAGTGATAATTTTGAGAAATTAATTAATGCAGGATGCGTTAAAATGTCTCATTTGAATACTGTATTCTGTCGGAAAAATTTATCCGTTATACAGGTTCATCTGTTATCTCATTAATAATTAACCAAACTCCATGTATTTTATGCTTGTTTCCAGTGCGACATATGTAGTTACTCATTTCCAATTGATAATGCAACGTTTCGATTTATGGCTGACAAGAAAAATTTGGATTTCAATGGGCGATAGGCACAAAAGCCGATAATTTGTAAAAAAAAAATAGAAGTCAAGCCAAGTTAGATGAATAAAGACGACCACTTTCATAAGGCATTGGGCTGACAAAAAGCAGAACATCTTTGATTTGACTAATATTGCTTACATAATTTTCTTTTTGCTGATTTCTAGGACTTAACAAAGGCACAACAATATCATGCTATCCAAAAACTTCCATCCGCTCTTGAATACTTCTCTTATGTGCTGCATTTTCAAGGTCTCATGGCCGGACCAATGGTTTTCTACAGAGATTATATAGACTTTATTGAAGGTTATCATATCATACCGTATACAAGTGCAAATGTAAGTATTCAAATATCCTTTCACTGACTCAAAGATCACTAATTAATATTTCTTGCCCTTATATTTCAAACAGGGTAACATTGATAACAACTTCAATTCCAAAGAAATTGTCTTGGAACCGTCGCCAATAAAGAGCGTCGTCCGGAAAGTGATCGGCAGTCTCGTGTGTGCCTTTATATTTATGAAATTCATTACGCTGTATCCTATAACAGCTGTAAAGGACGACGATTTCATAAATGGTAGTTCGTTTTTGTACAAGTTCTGGTACATGGCCATGGCGACAACTGTGATTCGCTTCAAGTATTATCATGCTTGGCTGCTAGCTGAAGCGATTTGCAATAATTCTGGATTAGGCTTTAACGGCTACGATAAGGATGGTTCGGCAAAATGGGATCTTCTGGCCAACATTAACGTCTTTGCGTTTGAAGTAAGTACATATTTGCATTGAATCAATTTACATCTCATTCAGATCATTAACGAACTGTAATGTAATGTAATGTTTCGTATGCATTGTTTTTGCTTATACATACCAAAATCAGGATATGCTCGGGTTTTTATACACTTCAAACTCCGTTAATTCCAACATGTAAAATACATTTCAGTTTGGCACCAATTTCCGTGACAGCATAAATAATTGGAACATGGGCACAAATCATTGGTTGAGAACCGTAGTTTATGAACGTGTACCAAAGAAGTATGGAACTGTTCTAACATTCGGGCTAAGTGCATTGTGGCACGGCTTCTATCCAGGATATTACATTACCTTCGCTACGGGAGCGCTTTTTGTAACGGCAGCACGTGTAGTAAGTACATATTAAAGAAAATAACATTTGACTTGATTCGATACAGTCGATGCATTTTTAATGTTTTGCTCGTGTGTGTGTGTTTTTTTTCTCTTCTTGCAGGCAAGAAGGTCGTTCCGTCATCGTTTCCAGGAAACACAATTCACTCGTATGTTTTATGATATTCTTACATGCCTAACAACTCGAGTATTTTTAGGATACGCCACGTTCCCATTTGTACTTCTTGAGTTTATGGTAAGTTCATGCATGCAGTTGTGCTTGTTTAATTGATTAGTGAAGTTCATATAGAGAACTTAAAAATTAGTTATACTCGATATATTTTGTTGTTGTTGTCGTTTTGGGATTCATATGAAACTGATTCGATATTGCACTGATTGGGAATGCAGTTACTATTCAGGTTTTTTTCGGATTGGACGGATCAACAACGACGACCACGCAAATGAATAAAGGATTATTCTTTCGGATCCTGGAATGTACGCTCCCTGAACAAACCGGGGGGCCGAGAAGGCCCTCCTTCAACAGGTCGAAAAGTACAAACTGAGCATTACTGCAATCCAGGAAACAAATTGGCTTGGCAGCCAGATCAATGGCAAGAAATCGCACACAATTTTTACAAGTGGCAAACCATCGTGCCGCAAGGAGTTTGGAGTCGCATTTATAGTGAACAATCACCTCAAGCCACACATTACTGATTTCAAACCCATAAATGAACGGCCATGTGCGATTCGCATTAAGACTCGATTCTTCAATCTCTGGCTCATCAGCATCAATGTGCACGCGCCCACTGAAGTTTAAAAGGACGCAGTAAAGGACGAGTTCTACGCCAGCCTTGAGACTCTCTTCGACTCACTTCCAACCAACGACGTCAAATTGCTGCTGGGAGACTTTAACGCGAAAGTCGGAAATGAAAGTTGGCATCGGGGACCACTGGAGGCCACAGTCTCTATGAAGAATGTTACGACAACGGCCAGCGACTTATCGACTTCGCCTGCAACAGGAATCTAGTCGTAAGCTCTACGTGTTTCCCGTATCGACCCATTCAAAAGCAGACCTGGAAATCTCCAGAGGAACATACAGTCAACCAAATTGACCACGTCCTTATTTGCAGGAGATGGGCGTCTAGTGTGATGGATGTCCGCTCCTATCGAGGAGCAAACTGCGACTCAGATCATCTCTTGGTGAAGATGACCTACAGATGTACAATTTCCTCAGTGCACCAATCGAGCATCAACCCCCCCAAAATCTTTGCGGTTGATAAGCTTATACTACCGCCCTTGAGGAAAGACTATCGCCTATGCTACACAACATCAGCAACACTGGCGTCCATGGGTTCTGGGAAGAACTCAAGGGTACCATCAAGGATGTCGCAGAGAAGGTCGTAAGATATAAAGCCGGGCGAGCGCGAAATGACTGGTTCGACGAAGAATGCAAAAATTCACTTGACGCGAAAAACGAGGCCTATAGACAATGGATTCAACGAGGAACCAGAGCCAGGAGAGAAAAATATGACGAGCTACGGCGAATATCGAATAGAATAATTAGACGTAAGAAACGTAAATACTTTGACGAGCAGTTGCTGAATATAAACGAAAACTTAGCTGATAGGACCACCAGACAAGCGTACAAACTAGTAAATACAATTCAGGACGGCTACCAACTACCAGGACTAGCCTTTGTAAGGACAAGGATGGAAACATCATCAACAACACTGATGACATTAACAAACGATGGGCCTCTTATTTTGAAGAGCTCCCGAACCTACCATCTAAAATCCCCACACAGGCTCACCCATACAACCCCCGACAGTAGAGGAAGTTGATCTCGCGTTGCGGTCACTAAAACGAAATAAAGCGCCGGGCGCTGAAGAGATTCCAGCTGAACTGCTAAAATTCGGTGGAACGGGTGTAGCTAATGCCATACATCAATTACTTCTCCGAGTATGGGAGGACGTGACGATTGGCGCAGAAGCATCATCTGTCCAATCCAGAAAAAGGGAGATAAACTGCGCTGTGAGAAATACAGGGGCATATCACTAGTTTGTACGTCCTATAAAATTTTGACGAAAATTCTGGATAATAGAATAAAATCGTACGCAGAACGAATCATTGGCGAATATCAAAGCGGTTTCAGACCTGGTAGCTCTACAACCGATCAGCTCTTTACGGTCAAACTGATACTCCAGAGGTGCTGGGAATACAACGTAAACGTATACCAAATCTTTGTCGACTTCAAGCAGGCATACGACAGTATCGATCGTGGAGTACTGTACAACATCATGCTTCAATTTGGAACTGTTTCACCTCCTATACCAACGCTAAATTCCTCGCTCTGCCAACGCCAACCGACGTTCGTACAGCCGAATCCAACATAAGGGAAGTCCTGAATCAAGCGGCTGCGAAGTTCATTCCTGCACGACGGATTCCGCAAATTCGGCCCAACTTCCCAATCACTGCCGCCAGACTGGCAGACGAGAGAGACAGCATCAGGAGCGTAAATCCGGACGATCTAACCACAGGGTTGAGCAAGTTATGGTCGACAGTCCGTGCCCTTTCCAATCCACCAAAACAGAAAGTTAACGTCGCCGTTCAGTTCGGTGAAAACTCAACAAGTGACCCTACCCACTGCGCAAGTCGTTTCAATAAACAATTTATTGAACACCCCGCGCCAGACAGACTTAAGCGCAAAATTCGTAGGAAGATTCACAACCGAACCACAGACAGCATACCTGTTTTCACCACGGACGAAGTAGTTGCAGCTATAAGGAAGGCGAACAACTCGTAAGCATTGGGACCAGATGGCATTTCAATGACTATGCTCGAACACCTCGATCTGCCAGCCATCAACTATCTCACGGAGTCACGGCTACTTATAATCTATCCATCTCCTCGCTGATCGTTCCGGAAATCTGGAAAAAAGGGAGAGTCATCCCAATATTGAAACCTGGGAAGAAAGCGATACTCGGCGAATCCTATCGTCCAATAACTCTACTGTCACCAGTTGCCAAAACGCTTGAAGCACTAATCCACCCTGTTCTTACGGCTCACATGCAGCTCGCAGATCACCAGCATAGCTTCCGAAGCATGCACAGTACGACCACGGTCTTGGATGCCATTACACCCCGCATTCATAATGGTCTCAACCAGGCTCGTCCATGTCAAAGAACAATATTGGTGGCGCTTGACCCGTCGAAGGCCTTCAACACTGCCAGCCATTCAGCACTTTTGTTTGACATCAACTGTTCATCGCTTCCGATGCTAGTAGTGAAATGGATTGCCAATTATCTCGCTGGCAGGCAATCCTATATAGAATTCAGGAGCAGCAAATCAAAGCTTAGGAAGATTAAACAAGGTGTACCTCAAGGAGGAGTTCTATCTCCTACCTTGTTTAATCTATACATATCTATCAAGACTCCCAACACCACCTGAAGGGATCGACATCATCTCCTACGCTGACGACTGCTCCATTCTGGCAACAGGGAACGACATAGCGGATATGTGCGAGAACATCAACGGTTATCTTGAAGAACTTAACTCGTTCTTCATAAGCAAGAACCTTACCGTCTCAGCGCCTAAATTCTCGGCAACCCTATTTACCACCTGGATGGACGAAAAAGGTCAAGATGCAGCTTGAAATCTCGATCGGGAATTGTCCTATTCCTACTATAAACCATCCTATAATCCTAGGAGTCACGCTGGACAGCATGGTCACATCATTACCCCATGCCACAATCGTGTCCGACCGGATGCGTAGTAGGAATAAAATCGTCAAAGCTCTGGCCGGTAGTACCTGGGAAGGAAACTCTACTGGTCACGTATAAAGCAGTCGGAAGATCAGTGGCCAACTATGCGGCTCCTGTGTGGTCGCTGAATTTCTGTGACACACAGTGGAAAAAGATTCAAACGTGCCAAAATGCCGCTCTCCGTACTGTTACTGGCTGTCTCCTGATGTCACTCCAGGACCATCTGCATCAGGAAACCAGGATGATGCCTTTAAGGGACCACAACCAGCTTCTTGCCAAGCAATACCTGGTGGGTTGCTACCGAAGTGATCACCCAAACCCCAACATCATGGACAAGATGCCGCCGCCCAGACATGTCAGACGCGACTTGAGGGACCTAGAAAGGGGTGTCCAGAGGTACAAAAGGGTTCCCTTTGATAGTGACGCATAATATCTCCGGAAGAGGAAAGACTTCCGAGATCTACGATAGAACGACATTTGCCCAACTTCAGTCAGGCTGGTGTTGACGACTGAACTCCTACCTATCCCGCATCGACCAGGACGTCCCAAACATGTGTCCTGCATGTAATGGAGCCCCTCACGACGTAAACCACATCTTTAACTGCCCAGCTGCATCCACGCACTTGACTCCTAGATCGCTGTGGGAGAACCCAATAGAGGCAGCTTCTATCCCTCAACACCGGAGATTACGACGAATCCGTAGGCATATAACTAACAAACACACCGAATTCCGACCATTGCTACAACAACAACAAATAGTATAATTCTATTCAAGCGTCAATTTTTTATTTTTTTGTTCTCTTGCCTTTTTTGCACAGTTTATTTGCCTTCTAAGCAGCTTGCTACCTTGAAATGTGAGGCACGAGTCGAAAATGAAAAATGTTTAATGGCAAATATTGTGTCTTGAAACTTTGTGTACACACTTATTTAGTACATACGTTCAAGGTTCAATTGTATTAGTTTATAATTAATGATAGTTACTTAAGATGAAATTATATAAAATATGATTCATTAAAACTTAGTATTTTTTCATTCACAGGCTAGTCTTCGTTTGTACCTGAACGTTTTTATGTGCCTTCATCTAGTCGCTGCATTAACAATTCTCATTCTACCAAAATTGGTGCGTGGCGCACCGCCACAACCAACCACAAAACAAAGCGTAACAAATACAAGTGGTGTTGCAATCGACACGAGTAAATCAACAACCACAACAGAAATGCGCCAAGGAAATGCATATCCCAAAAATTTTGATGAGATCAAACGATCATCTATCGAAATGGTCCCAACAAGTCGAACAGAGGCTGTGAGTGTTAAGCATGATGACTGCGAAATGGATAATTTATCACAAAAGCTGAAAGAGAAAATTGATATAGAGACGCGCAACATTGAGGAATTTATTGATAAAACTGTCACGGGTATTGTAGAGCTTAAGGAGGAAATCATGCGAATGAATGACAGTGAAAATCTCTTCATTCCGGCCGATGGTCTTCGCAAGCGTAACACTAATGTCGATAATTTTAATAATAGTAATATTATTAGTAATAGTGGTAACAAAACTGATGGTGTCGATAAATTTCTTAAGAAAGAAATCGATGCCATAAATGCTGCTGTACAGCAGGCAAATGTTTTGCCAGCTGTTTTAAGTAATGGCCATGCCAAATAAAACAAATCCAATGAATATAAAACAGAGAACAAAAAGAGAAAATTTCTATACACAATGATAATAATGCAATAAAATTAGAAATAACTAACGGATCATAACAAAAAAAAAATGTATATTAATTGATAATAGGGTTGGTTTAATCTACCAGCCAATCTGAGAAAAAATCTATGTTTGCATAATCCTTTTAAAAACCAAAACAAGATTCTATGATATATTTATAGTTGGAATCAATGAAAATTGTAGAGTAGAATAGATACGGCAATGTGAAAATAAAACTTGGCTAATTTTATTTCGCGGTTATTAACATTTTGAAAGTATCATGTACTTTTAAAGGTTTGTTTTACTAGACGCGGTTGAGTGACTATCGTTGGCGACTGTGAACAAAAAATAATTCATCATGGACGGCTGGCTGTTCGTGTGTATTTTAAGGTTTTGAGGATCGTCGAATGCCAGATGTACTTGTACGGCTGTATATCTCCATGAAATACACACGAAAAATATATTTTTTTCCACAGTCGCCAACGATAGTCGGTCAGCCGCTTCTAGTAAAACGCACCTTAAGCCAAGTGGTTTTACGGAATGTGTTTTGTTTATACATATGATAGAAAACGATTTTCTTTAAGACGAAACCGAAGCTATTACAGTGGTGAATATTTCAACAAGGTATTCATCAATTTATTAGCAGTGGAGAAATATCAAATGAAACCAAATATGTATCAATTTTTATGGAAACATGTGCACGTATATTTTTTGATAATTATACAGTTGAGCTTTTCGCATAACTCTGCACTTAAGTTTATGTACATTTATTTTTACGTTTGATCGAAATTATATCCGAATTTGTTTTAGAAAAATAAGAATTCTTACTAAAATCAAAATGGATAGAAAAAGAACACCATTTAGTGATTAGTTTACAAGTTCAAATCGTGTATGCACCTACTTGCCTTTGAGATTCGGACGAAAAAAAGAATCATTATTATGAATTCAGACTTTTTATTTCATGAAATTATTTCCTTTAATAATGGTTTGCGTTGGTTTTAAATGTTTTGGTTTTCGTCTGAATTTTTTTCTTTCCATTGAATCCCCTCCTGTCACCAAATGAGTCAAGTATTCTCACAGTTAGAAATTGTTTTTTTTACTGATTTATTCTTTAGCTGCTTTGTCAAGACCGAATGACCGAAAACCACTCGTGACATTATTTTGGGGCGTATACTTATAGAATTAGAATGAGAATCGTCGATTTGTCGCGTCGCAAAGTAGAATAACTGTATCAGCAAAGTTCCAACGTGAGATGAAGCGGTTTCTGGTTGGCCTTGTGGGAACATCGTCTCGCTCAATCAAGTTTTTCTGGTTTTATGCTGATGAACTGCTCATCTACGTCCGTACAAAACACCTTCGTCGCATTGTGTGGCCACGGTGTCTTATCAGTTTCGTAGTTACTACCCGGATTTTCTCATACTCCAACTGTGTGCACGTCCGGATCGGCCTCTAAATGGCTATTTAAATTTTAAAATTACATAAATTTACAAAATTTTTCACAGATAATGACGTAGACACGCAGCAGCAGCCGCAGTAACCGCCGCCGTTTACAAATTAACATTGAATTTAAATGCAATCTCCCGCGGTTTGTTCCATTTAAATTCAATTTCAAATTTGCAAACCACGGAGGCTCCCGGAGCTGCTTAACACGCCCTGATACCTAATTCAGTCTAAGGCCCGTTTTCTCAATGTCTGGTTAAACTGCCAGCTATCCGGGACACTAAATTTAACCTTAGCGCATGCAACGCTCAAAATATGATAATGCAGTCCACAGCGCAGTTAATACAGTAGTAAGCCAGCTGATTTTTTTTGGCGGAATTTTGCCACCTGTTCTACGTCACCGTGTGCCACCTCTCAGCATTATTTTGCGGCTAAGTTGGCTTCAGATCCGTTTCCTTCGAATGAATATCTAGAACTCTGTTCCTTCTGACCAGTTTAATTAAATAAAAATAAATAACTGGCGCAACAGTCCAATTTGAACCATGGCCTCGGGATGAGTTAGCATCATCTCATTTTCTAGATCGTGACGGTTTTGTGCAGAGGTGTGTGATCAGCAACACGCTCAACCGAGTTATTTACCCCATAAATGGGTACTCATTTAACAGCTGAGTAGGCTCATAGTCCGACACGTAAATCCCCTTTTTTTATCGAAAACTACCGCATTCAGTAGGAATTGAACCGGGGCCCAGTGCATAGAAGGCGAACGTGCTAACCGTTGCACCATCCGGACTACCAGGACCAGTTTAATTGCCTCATTTAAATGTGCAAACGTAAACAGTTCTAGTTGTCAAAATTTCAGCAGCCCGTATCAGCTGTTTGGAATTATTGTCCGATAAATTCTTAACCGGAAGATGAGTACCGTTTAGCGTTTATCTACAGGATAAGATTTAACTAGACATTGAGAAAACGGCCCTAAGACTTGGATCTTATCCAGTCTTGGACATCGTTGGTGGTGCTTTGCTATGATGCTCGATTTATTTGGATTCATTCAGGAGTTGGACTAGTTCACATACATTATTACTGGCTTTGTAGTTTGGGGCTTCCGTTCAGAGTCTAGATTTATAAAGGTTCTTTTTTTGTGAAGTTTAGCTTTTCAGAGAAATTGTATTTATTGTGTTGGCCCGGTCACACACTGTTGAACTCGTATCACTTGTACTTGTGTGTGAAGTGTCTTGAGCCATTCGGAAGAAATCTTTTCGCTTGAGGAAAGGTAATCCTCAAGCGAATGGCTCAAGACACTTCTCAACAATCTGAAGAAAATTGTCCACTTGTACCATGTTCGTGTTTGAGTTCGTGTTCGACAGCGTGTTGCCGGGTTTGGGTGTAGACAGAGTAGAGTAGCGACAAACTGTACTGGATTGTCGAGTGTAAACGAGCCGTGTCCTATTATTGTGTCATCTACCCCGTTGCCGGAACATTCCATAGTGGTTTTCGTCTTTGACCAATAGTGGGTTGAAATTGAGTTGATTTCGCACTCCCCATGCATGGGCTCCGCTCTGTGGCTTCGCTCGCTCTACTCTACGGATATACGCTACAGTGGTAAAGCTACTATTAGTCAGGATGCGAACGACGATGCGTTGCCCGGCGAAATAGGGAGATCATCATCATCGTGGCACAACAGCTCGACGTCGGGCCCTGGTCGCCTGGATCATCGTCCTCCAATTTTCTCGTCCAATTTTGGACTCCCAGCAGTTGTTCGGCGTCCTCAACTACTGAGTCTTTCCAACAAGCTCTCGGTCTTCCCCGCAGCCTTGCTCCGTTGACGCGTTGTCCATTGATTATTTTCTTAGGCATGCGTTCCGGGTTCATTCGTTGTAAATGTCCTGCCCATTGTAAACGTTGTAGTTTGACGATTCTCGAAACTTCCAGCTCATCGTACAATTCGTACAGTTCTTGGTTGTATTGGATGCGTCATCTATCTCGACCGTAAACTGCTCCGAAAATTCGCCGAAGGACTTCCCACTCGAATGTGTGGTTAGCATGGGAACATTCCTGTTTCGTGAATATTTGGAGAATTCTCTTTATTGCATTTAGAGAGAATTCTTAAAACTCTTTCATTGCGACATTTCCGCTATAGGTAGTCCATTTCCGCTTTAGGTGGTAAGAACCTAAAACGCACTCGGCGGGATTTGTAGGTCCTAAAGCGGAAATGGAACATTCCTGTTTCGCAAAAATTAGGAAAATTCTCTCTATTTGATTAGAGAGAATTTTCACAAAACTCAAGAAATTTCCGCTTTAGGACCTAGAAATCCCCCCGCGTGGATTCTAGGTTCTTACCACCTAAAGTGGAAATGGAACATTCCTGTTTCACGAAAATTGGGAGAATTCTCTCTATTAAATTAGGGAGAATTTTCACAAAACTCGGGAAATTTCCGCTTTAGGACCTACTAATCCCCCCGGGTGGGTTCTAGGTTCTTACCACCTAAAGCGGAAATGGACTACCTAAACCAGAAATTCCGGAAATTAAGGAATTAAAAAAAATCTCCCTAATTTAATAGAGAGAATTCTCCCAATTTTTGCGAAACAGGAATGTTCCGCGGAAATGGACTACCCAAGGCGGAAGTGCCGCAATTAAGGTATTTTAAAAATTCTCTCTAACTGCAATAGAGAGAATTCTCCGAATATTCACGAAACAGGAAAGTTCCGCGGAAATTTCTGGGGTTTTGTGAAAGTTCTCTCTAATCAAATAGAGAGAATTCTCCTAATTTTTCCGAAACAGGAATGTTCCTTAGCATGTTTTCGGAGGTTTGAGTTAGGGTCCAGGTTTCGCAGCCGTAGCATATGGTCGTATGATGTTTTTGTATACGCGGAGCTTCGTGTTTCTGTGCATTATTGGTTTCGCTTGGTTTCGTCAGTTTCGTTGGTGTCCTTTGTCAGGTTACTTCCCAAGTATGTGAAGTCGTCTACGAATTCGATGCTGAAGTCCCCGAATGGCATATTCAAGTGCTAGATTCAAAAGCGTCGGCGCCAGTCCATCGCCCTGCTTCAAACCAGTACGTGTTTCAAAAGGAGCAGTCAACCTGCTCTGGATCCTGACCTGTGAGACGGAGTTGGTCATCGTCATCTTTGTTAGTCGTACTAGTTTTGCTGGTATACTAAATTGCAGCGTGATGTTGTACAGTACAACACGTCGTATGTCTGCTTAAAGTCAACAAAGATTTGGTACACGTCAACGTTATATTCCCAGCACTTTTGCAGGATTAGGTAAATTGTAAAAAGCTAATCGGTTGTGGAGCGATCAGGGTCGAAAACGCGTTGATACTCGCCAATAATTCGTTCGACGTACGGTTTTATTCAATTCTCCAGAATTTTCGTCAGTATTTTGTAAGACGTGCAGACTAGTGAAATTCCTCTCACACCGCAATTTATCTCGCTTTTTGTAAATGGGATAGATGATGCTCCTGCGTCAATCGTCTGGGATCACCTCGTCCCCCTGCGCAGATGTAGTTGATGTATGGCATTTAATAGATCCGTTCCGCCGGATTTTAACAGTTCAGCTAGAATCTTGTCAGCACCCGGCGCTTTATTTGATTTGAGAGACCGCAAGGCGAGATCAACTTCGTCTACTGTCGGAGGTTGCGTAGTGGGGCCATGATCAATAATAACGCCATCGATTTGGGCTTCCTGTATAGGTTCGTTAGATTTAGATATTCAGAAGCCCTTCAAAATAGGATGCTATCGGTGTCGCTGATGATGTTTCCATCCTTGTCCTTACAGAGGCTAGTCCTGGGTTGATAGCCATTCTTAATCGTGTTTACTAGTTTGAACGCTTGTCTGGTGTTTCTATTAGCTAGGTTTTCATTATTGTTCAGCAACTGCTCGTCAAAGTATTTCCGTTTCTTACGTCTAATTATTATATTCGATATTCGCCGTAGCTCGTCATATTTTTTGGATATAGTTGCACGTTGGATATATTGTCTGTAGGCTGCGTTCTTCGCGTCGAGTGATTTTCTGCATTCTTCGTCAAACCAATCATTTCGCGCTCGACGGGCTTTGTATCTCACGAGCTTCTCTGAAACTTCCTTGATGGTACCTTTGAGTTCTTCCCAGAATCCGTGTACACCTGTGTTGCTGATGTCGTGTAGCAGAGGTGGTAGTTTTAACTCAAGGGCGACTGTATATGCCTGCGCCGTAGCGTCGCTCAAGAGTTTGTCAACCGCGAAAATTTTGGGAGGGCTGATTCTCGATTGGTGCACTAAAGAAATTTTACACCGATAGTTTGTCTTCACCAAGGTCTGTATTGCAGTTTGCTCCTCGATAGGTTCGGACATCCAATACACTGGACGCCCACCTTTTGCAAATGAGGACGTGGACAATTTGATCGACGGTACGTGCGCATGGAGACTTCCAAGTCTGTGAACGCGTCGATGCGGAAAGCATGTGGAACTTACGACAAGATTCCCACTGCAGGCGAAGTCGATTAGTCGTTGACCGTTATCATTGCACTCCTTATGGAGGCTACGTCCTCCAGTGGTTCCCCGATGCCAACTTTCGCATTAAAATCTCCCAGCAATATTTTGACGTCGTTTGTTGGAAGTGAGTCGAACAGTGTCTCCAGGCGGGCATAAATTTCGTCTTTCACTGCATCTTCCTTAACTTTAGTCGGGGTGTGCACGTTGATGAGCCAGAGGTTGAAAAAACGAGTCTTAGTGCGAATCGCACAAAACCTTTCATTAATAGCAATAATAGAAGACAATAACGTAGTTTGTGCAACTGATTGAGATGACAGAACGTGTGGTTTGGAGCCAGAAACACTGAACCGTCTCATATCTAGCTGTACAATAATTACACCGAAATGGTGGTATGCGGAGCATCTACCGTATGCGTTTGACAATGTCTCGAGTACCTTGAATCAAAGTTTCCAGACACAGAACACAAATTTTCGGATATAAATATAATTTTGATGATATCACGTCACTCTGTTTTAGATCAATGGACAATTTTTTTTTGTTCATGAAAAAATGAATTCAAACTGACCCGTGATAGATAATCATAGGTCAGTTTGAATTCTTTTTTTTTATATTAGATTGGAGTCTAGTTACTCAATATGTTCACAAAAGCAAATGCACTTGTTAGAAAGACGTTTTGTATGTTTATGTTAATTTTTTTTAAACACTAGATTTATTAAATAATTTAGTTTTAAGCATGTTCGTAATTTTTGTTCTGTATTTATGCACAAAATATAATCTGATTTTTTTTATAATCCAATTTATATGTCGTTTCTTTATTCTTTCATTCTCGTTTTTCGTGAAGCCTTGAATTTTTTTTCAGTAATTTTGTTCTATTTTACATTCGAATATGCCTCTGCATTGGGTTTTGTGTAGTTGCTAATTTCTTTTCAATGTTAAGTGGAAGGTTGAGTTGAACTAAAGATTCATCGATCTTATCACGTCTTTGAAGACAACACGCCGGGGGGTCTGCTGCCCCTTCAATATTTTTTTTTGGAAGGGCAATGCCTCTCCAAAAAACTTTGTCCACATTAATAAACTATTAGTACAACAATTCGTTATATTAACAACTTTTTCAACAAAAATAATGCGATTAGATCATAGACGTTCTTTAGTATAAAGACATGTTCTTACGTATTCTATTATGTATGCTAAAACTAAACTTCTCCTTACGGATAATTTCAAAATGTCCTGACTGCTACAAACTTTTGAATTTATGAAAAACCTTCAACGACGCCAACCTCACTTTACTAAAAACGCAATAACTCAGAAACTGCGCAAACATCGAATTGCAACTAATCCTTTACCTTAAAATACGAAAATTCACAATTGTTTACAAGAAATTGCTCTGTAAAGTGCAAAATGTTTGTGAAAGATTGAGGGAGAGGAGGCTACATCGAGATCCAGCCACTTGTTAGGATTGGGCCTTCCTCCGTTGGTTGCCAAGACGCCAAATATCCCCGAATCTGGTGTGATACACCGACGTCCCGGCGGTGGCATCCCATTACTCTGTCTTAGTGTATTAAACGATTCGATGAAGTTGTTGATTTCGATTCGCTGCTGGGGTGCTGAAGTGTGGCAAATTTGATACGGTACCCTTTAGTTATGTTGTTGTTAATTACCCCTCCAGGTGCATGGTCGCGTCAACACCTCTTGCATTTCTATGCCTTGTTTTTGTTCGTGCCGAGGATCGAACCTCCATTCTCTAGATCGTAAAGCGTTGACCAAACGAACACGGCCACCGAGCGCGTCAACCATCTGGTTATAGTACAGGGTGGCGCAAAACTACCGTTATGGTTTGAATGTTTAATAACTTTTTTATTTAATGGTTAATTTTTATAACTTTTTTTTTGTTATACAGTATATTAATGGGGGATAATTTTGGATTAAGTATGAAAAATTATATCCCGCAAGTGGTGGCCATTTTCGGCTTCGCACATTCCTGCTCTTTCCAGTACATTTTCCATAACTTTTTGTAAAATTTCGGGTGTTATGGCTCGAATTTCATTGCGAATGTTTTGTTTTAGCTCTGGTATGGTCGCTGGCTTATTTACGTATACCCTTTCTTTCAAATAACCCCAAAGAAAACAGTCTGGCGCTGTTAAATCCGGTGAACGTGGGGGCCAATTGAAATCGCTTCTGCGCGAAATAATGCGTTCGCCAAAGAGGTCCCGTAACAGAGCCATTGTATCCCTTGCAGTGTGGGCTGTGGCTCCATCTTGTTGGAACCACAACTGTGGATGGTTTTCTACAGCTGGCCTCAAAAAATTGTCCAGCATCGTTCGATATTCAGCACCATTAACCATAACTGCGGCGCCATGTGCATTTTCAAAGAAATATGGACCAATGATCCTTTCAGACGATACGCCGCACCAAACAGTACACTTAAGTGGGTGTAATTGTTGCTGATGAACTGTTCTTGGATTTTCCGTAGCCCATATCCTGCAATTTTGCTTGTTTACGAAACCATTCAATTGGAAATGGGCTTCATCGCTCATTATCAAATTGTGAATGAAATAGCGATTTTCTTCTGCTTTTTGTCGGAACGAAATGGCATAATCAAGCCGTTGTTGGTAGTCTATCGGCTTCAATTCTTGCACAAGCTGAACCTTATGCGGGAACATGTGCAATGTAGCCAAAATCCTCTGAAGGGGCCTCCGCGATAGCCCCAGTTGTGCCGAACGTCTTCTTGTCGATGTTTCTCCACTGTCCCGCACACTATCCACAACACGTTGGATATTTTCTTCCGTGTGGGCCGTACGAGGTCTTCCGGTACATGGAATGTGTCCTACTGTACCATATTGTTGAAAATTTGCAACCAGGCGGTTTATTGTTGGTGCTGAAGGTCCAGTACGCACATTAAAAAAACGACGATAAGCACGCTGCGTCAAAACAATTGACCGTTGATTTTCAAAATAAAATTCAGCAATTTTTGATCGCTGCTGTGTTGTGTACTGTTCCATTTCAAATTCCCGAAGTTTTCTTCACAAAATTCTGAAATAAAAAATAAAAATTAAAAAGTTATTAAGCATTTGAACCATAACGGTAGTTTTGCGCCACCCTGTATAATAAAATTCTCAAAAAAAAAACGCTCGAACTAGTTCATTTAAAGCCATTTTTTTTTATAATCTGTAGTGATCGAAAAGTCTAAGCCCGGCCATACACCTCTCAGATCCGGAGGGGAACATTTTCATGACAGTCATCCGTACAAATTTTACAGGAGGGGAAAGTATATGGAGAAGACTTCGAGAAATCTCAAAACCTGATTTGTTCGCAGGGACGCAGCCAATGTGACGATCACAATATCGTGAAACCGATTTGACGGCGGATCGTATGGTATATGAAGGGTTTTACTTTTCACTTTTTGTGTATCATTAGCTGCGTTCACGCCCCGCAACGTTTTAATTGCGCTTGCAAACAGTTCGACTGATTTTGCTTGCGGACGCTCCGTTTCGGTTTACGTTGGATCAACCAGACACCTGGGGAAATAAATCGATTGTTTGGTAAGGGGTATTAGCGTATTTGACAGTTCATAGTTGAAATATTGCATGTGACTGTCAGATTGTGTAGATTTTCGTTTTCGGTTTTGAAGTTTGCTTTTCAATTTTGTCGTGAATTTATGTAAGTGTGATGCTAATGAAATAATAATAATCTTCTCTGCATAATTTGATTCGCCGCAGATTCGCAAATTTGTTTACATGGCGTCTTCCGTCCTATGTGCTTATTTACACCAAACCAACACAAATTTGTGGCGATTTTGCCGTGTTTTTCATTTTTCCTGAAACCGTCGCGTTAAACGTGCCATACACACACCGATCGATCGGCCGATCCGTCGCCCGATATCGATATCGACCGATGGATCGGCCTGTGTATCCTTATCGTTGACGATTTTTTTTTACAGTTTCATATAATTTTGATCACCTGATATTCTGTGGCGATCCATCGGCCGATCCATCGGGCGACGGACCGCTCCGTGTATGTTGACTATTGATTTGAATTAAATTGAAGTTTTGTTTGAAATTCAATAGCGAGTCAGCTGTTTAATACACGACAACTGCAAAACAAGTCGTTCGGGTGAAGAATTGACGATTAGGTGGAGGGGAAATCCTTACGGCAATTACAACGTTGCGGATCGTGAACGCAGCCATTGTTTATCGACTAGTGTAATTTTTAATATCTTCACACGAAATGTGAGAGCATAGCAAGTGTTATGGACGGCTTCACCGGTCCATTATTGAAACACTGTATTCGTTTATAACTCTATTAAATTTTTATTAACAACTTGTAATCTTAACACTTAATACTTAATTTTAAGTTAACATTTGAAACAAAATTTACTTTTAAAAAATTTACTTTTACCAAATTTACTTTTACAAAATTATGTATCTTAAACTTCACGCGAGGATTTCCTGTTTGAGTAATGAGCGAAGATCGTCCTGCGCTATGCTATTTTATATCTTCTTTTTTCCATGCCTGGTTCCCACACACCAGGACATTTCTAAAATAGAACGATCCTTTCTTGGGAAACCATAAAATTCTCAACTGGTGTAAATTACCCAATTTAAGATATATGGTTCCGTTCGAATCATTTCTCAGAAGATTGTGCTACACATATTGTACACAAATGTGCGTAAAAGGACGGTTCTAGCGAAGTGCAGGTCATGGTGTTGATCACTTCTTTCGTGGAAGGAAGGAAGGAAGGAAAGATGTACCATTGTGGTGTTTTTGCGTCTCTGTTGTTTATGTGACGCATTGTGGGTGGCACATAACACAAGTCTCTTATAAACATAGTGTATATTTTGACCGAAATCCCTGTGGATACTGGCCAATAAAGGAATGAGTTGAGTGGAGGGGATAGCAGCAGCCCCAACGTGCTTCGGAACAGCCCCTTGGCCAATAGTCGCGGTCTTGAAAGCGTCTGATACTTTTTCGATTTTTCTTCCATATGCTTTCCGCCCCGATAAAACATGTGCCGTCAACTGTCAATTTTTGTGTTTAAAAATATTCCTCTCTGGATCTGAAAAGTATTCAGATCCAAAAAATGACAGTTACTCAATTGCCCTAACCCCTTGTGGGGCATAGCCAACGCCATCTATATAGACAGGCCTGCGCTCAGCTGGTTTTGACGCAATTATTTCCTTTGATGACGCCATCGTATCCACAATCCAGTGGTCGGCGACTGATGGCGGCGAGTCCCCGGTATTTGTGCGTTCCGTGTTTAGTTTTCGTTTTCCGCGTTCAGTGTTTATTTGTTAGTAAAATTTCATTTAGTGATCCGGGAAAACAAACACGTGCGCGATGAAAGTGTTTCGTGCGGTCAAAAGATGTATTTTGTCAAGTTTGAACTGTTCCAAGGTGCTTTGCGACTGATCCCCGGGGCTGCGGCTTCGACCAAATTGGTGTAAGTGTCCAGAAAGTGTGTTTTTAGAGAACTAAAATGCCGTCTGGCGCAATTCCAATTGTAAACATATGTCGTGCCGGGAACATCGTCGTGTGCAGTCACTGCCTTGGCATGGCCTTAGCGAAGGAAATAATGACGTAACGATCAGCTGAGCGCAGGCCTGTCTATCTAGATGGCGTTGGCATAGCGCGTCAACTGTTCCATGTAGCCCAGTTGACGTTTCGTTGGCATAATCTGGTTTCGGAGAATGCAGTTGCCAGCATACACCTCCTGCACATCCATGGCCACGAACGTCGTCGTGGACGGGATTCGAACCCGAAACGCCGGTAGTCAAACATGAGACTAATGCCTCAACACACTGCGCTACCGATCGCCCCCAAAAATGACAGTTGATGGCACAGGTTTTACCGGAGGGAGAGCATATGGAGGGGAAGTCTAAAAAAGTTATTTTCTAATTCAGATCAGACGCTTTCGGCTTTTAGGAGAGCGACCAATGATGAAACCTTGATCGTTGACTAATATTACGTTTACACTATCCCCAGATTACTTCATCTGCGCCAGCTGAGATAATCTGCGACTGTCAAATACATACAATTTTGAACTCACCACACCCAGATTACGCTGCAGATGAAGTAATCTGGGGATAGTGTAAACGTAATATAACATTACGTTTACACTATACTCAGTCAAATACATACAATTTTGAACTCACCATACCCAGATGAAGCTGCAGATGAAGTAATCTGGGTATAGTGTAAACGTAATATTAGTGTCACCACACACTGTCGAACACGAACCTGGTACAAGTGGACCGGTTTTTTTTCACGTTTATGTGAAGTGTGTGTGTGTGTGTGTCAGAGTACATTTGTACCACTAACTAACTAACGTGTTTGGAATGGACCCCTGGATAGAATATTTAGTTGTATACTCGTAAAGAACGCATTTTATGTCAAGAGTACGTATCATATTCGAATGAAAACGCTTTTATTTTATTATATTATTTATATTTCAAACATCGATTTGCCAAAATTATTTTCTAGTTTGTCTGTTCCTTATCTCTAGGCATTTTGCAATGATTTCCTTGTCTTTGCAGAGTGGTAAGATGTCCCTAAAGATATTGCAGCATGGTTTTTTTTGTAGGAATATTATATCTTAAATTACGTTTACACTATGCCCAGATTACTTCATCTGCAGCGTAATATTACGTTTACACTATACCGTGATTACTTCATCTGCAGCGTAATCTGGATGTGGTGAGTTCAGAATTGTATGTATTTGACAGTCGCAGATTATCTCAGCTGGCGCAGATGAAGTAATCTGGGGATAGTGTAAACGTAATATAATCTGGGTGTGGTGAGTTTAAAATTGTATGTATATGACAGTTGCAGATGAAGTCAGCCGGCGCAGATGAAGTAATCTGAGGATAGTGTAAACGTAATATTACTATTTAGCAATTTATTAATTTTCAATACAACTACAACAACTTGCTTTGTGTTTGCTGTCCTTTAAGGCCATTCTTTTAAATATATCGGAGCTATCAATTATTATGAACACATTACACAGAAAACAGTGAAAAGAAATGTATAGAATTTAAAAATACGTAGTAAAAAAAATCCAATGTTAATCATAAAAAATCTACCTATATACAGTTGGTTAATTGTATGTGAAAAAGTAAAATCGAATGATTTATGAAATGTTAAAACGAATCACGAAAATAAAATTTGTATTCTATTACTACATAATAATAAGTTTCTTTTTTTTTGCGTAATTTTACATAATAATATGTAGAGTATGTATAGTGAACAGAATGAAAGCGACTTTTTTAGTACTGTGTAGACCAAATATTGTTTAAGTTAAGTGAACACATCGTTACAGAGTAATAAAAATACCTCTTAATGAACAGAAAACACATAAAATCTAGGTTAAAGTCAAACAATGACACAAAATTTCCAAAAATAGGATTTAAGTTTTGACTAACGATTTTCAGATAGGGAATTTAAATTGTAAATGAAAAAAGTATATAAGAGCTAAGAGGACATTATATGAAACTTTTACATTTTCAAATGTATTACACGGAATGACAAGTTATTACACAATAAAAAAAAACAAACAAAGAAAAGTAACATGCACCTATTTTGGCGAATATATCTTCTTTATTGTGTAAGGAGTATTAGACGTATGTGCTGTTTATAATTACTTTTTAGTAATTTTATTTACTTGACATTTATTGATCAAATAAATTGTGTATATGCTTCCATTTATATATTCCCAAATTGAGTTTTTCCTCAACATCTACTATACAATCCAGAAGAATTTAGATAATATTGCCTACCTACTTATTGTGCTCTTTCGGTTGGCTCTCCTTGAACGTGACGGTTTAAGTGCTTATTTGGTATTAAATAACAACGAGAGACTGTTGTAAAACTCCTTACTCGTAGCAAACAAATATATCTGTCTCTTCTACTTTGGGTAATGGTTTTCAGGTAAGTGTAAATTTCCTTTACGTAGGTTTTTCTTTTTTTTTTACTTTAATTAACATGGTTAAAAAAACAGTTGAAGTATCACTGAAAAAATATATATTAGAAGGAAATTACATATGCTAAAATGCCCTCGTATTGAAAAAAAGCAATACAGTTAGATTAGTTTAGTTGGAGCTTGGAGGGTAGTTATGGCTCTAAGAGTCACCAAGCATTGCGACCTATTGTATCTTGTTTCTCGGGCAATGTTAATATCGAAATTTACAATATTTACATCCCACTGGTATCCAGTTGCCCCTCAGGATACCATGTAAATATCAACCATATCCTTGCCGGTCAACATCGCCTCCTGCTCGCTGACTTTAATGCTCACCATGAACTCTGGCACTTCAACCTTAACACCGAACAACTTGATGCCTCCGATTTCTGTACCCTAAATGACGACATCTCCACTCGCATCGCCGGTACATGTTCCAGTTCTCCCGACAGCACGATTGTCAGTGCAAGCCTCATAAACGAAACACAATGGAAGCCTGTCCTAACACTTTCTTCAAACCACCTACCAATCGTGATAAGGCTTGACAAACCGACAAACATCATATCTGCCGAACACCGCACGTTTGTCAACCACAATAAGGCTGATTGGAACGCTAAATTCGTCGCTCTGCTAACGCCAACCGACGTTCGTACAGCCGAATCCAACATAAGGAAAGTCCTGAACAAAGCGGCTGCAAAGTTCGTTCCTGCAGGACGGATTCCGAAAATTCGGCCCAACTTTCCAACCACTGCCGCTAGACTGGCAGACGGGAGAGACAGCATCAGGAGCGTAATAAATCCGGACGACTCCAGAGTTCACGAGATGAACTGCGAGATCCAAAGGCAAGTAGCCGAAAACAGGAGATCAAAATGGAGCACGCATCTGAATAACTGCAATCTAACCACAGGGTTGAGCAAGTTATGGTCGACAGTCCGTGCGCTTTCCAATCACCAAAACAGAAAGGGAACATCGCCATTCAGTTCGGTGAAAATTCAACAAGTGACCCTACCCACTGCGCAAGTCGTTTCAATAAACAATTTATTGAACACCTCGCACCAGACAGACTTAAGCGAAAAATATGTAGGAAGATTCACAACGGAACCACAGACAGCATACCTGTTTTCACCACGGACGAAGTAGTAGCAGCTATAAGGAAGGCGAACAACTCGAAAGCATTGGGACCAGATAGCATTTCATTGACTATGCTCAAACACCTCGATCTGCCAGCCATCAACTATCTCACAGCTACTTATAATGTATCCATCTCCTCGCTGATCGTTCCGGAAATCTGGAAAAAAGGGGGAGTCATCCCAATATTGAAACCTGGGCAGAAAGCGACACTCGGCGAATCCTATCGTCCGATAACTCTACTGTCACCAGTTGCCAAAACGTTTGAAGCACTAATCCACCCTGTTCTCACGACCCACATGCAGCTCGCAGATCACCAGCATGGCTTCCGAAGCATGCACAGTACAACCACGGCCTTGGATGCCATTACATCCCGCATTCATAATGGTCTCAACCAGGCTCGTCCATGTCAAAGAACAATATTGGTGGCGCTTGACCCGTCGAAGGCCTTCAACACTGCCAGCCATTCAGCGCTTTTGTCTGACATCAACTGTTCATCGCTTCCAACGCAAGTAGTGAAATGGATTGCAAATTATCTTGCTGGCAGGCAATCCTATATAGAATTCAGGAGCAGCAAATCAAAGCTTAGGAAGATTAAACAAGGTGTACCTCAAGGAGGAGTTCTATCTCTTACCTTGTTTAATCTATACCTATCAGGACTCCCAATATCACCTAAAGGGATCGACATCATCTCCTACGCTGACGACCGCTCCATTCTCGCAACAGGGAACAACATAGCGGATATGTCTGAGAACAACAACGGTTATTTTGAAGAACTTAACTCGTTCTTCATAAGCAAGAACCTTACCGTCTTAGCGCCTAAATTCTCGGCAACCCTATTTACCACCTGGACGAAAGAGGTCAAGATGCATCTTGAAATCTCCATCGGGAATTATCCTATTCCTACTATAAACCATCCTATAATCCTAGGAGTCACGCTGGACAGCATGGCCACATCATCACCCCATGCCTTAATCGTGTGCGACAGGATGCGTAGTAGGAATAAAATCCTCAAAGCTCTGGCCGGTAGTACCTGGGAAGGAAACTCTACTGGTCACGTATAAAGCAGTCGGAAGATCAGTGGCCAACTATGCGGCTCCTGTGTGGTCGCTGAATTTCTGTGACACACAGTGGAAAAAGATTCAAATGTGCCAAAATGCCACTCTCCGCACTGTTACTGGCTGTCTCCTGATGTCACTCCAGGACCATCTGCATCAGGAAACCAGGATGATGCCTTTAAGGGACCACAACCAGCTTCTTGCTACCGAAGTGATCACCCAAACCCCAACATCATGGACAAGATGCCGCCGCCCAGACATGTCAGACGCGACTTGAGGGACCTAGAAAGGGGTGTCCAGAGGTACAAAAGGGTACCCTTTGATAGTGGCGCATAATATCTCCGGAAGAGGAAAGACTTCCGAGAGCTACGAGAACGACACTTGCCCAACTTC
Source organism: Chloromyia formosa (assembly GCA_964017055.1). Taxonomy (NCBI): domain Eukaryota; kingdom Metazoa; phylum Arthropoda; class Insecta; order Diptera; family Stratiomyidae; genus Chloromyia; species Chloromyia formosa. The sequence continues at coordinate 43,509,625 of OZ024818.1, read as the reverse complement.
GGTCAGGCTGGTGTTGACGACTGAACTCCTACCTATCCCGCATCGACCAGGACGTCCCAAACATCTGTCCTGCATGTAATGGACCCCCTCACGACGTAAACCACATCTTTAACTGCCCAACTGCACCCACGCACCTGACTCCTAGATCGCTGTGGGAGAACCCAATAGAGGCAGCTTCTATCCCTCAACACCGGGGATTAAGACGAATCCGTAGGCATATAACTAACAAACACACCGAATTCCGACCATTGCTACAACAACAACAAATAGCATAATTCTATTCAAGCGTAAATTTTTTATTTTTTTGTTCTCTTGCCTTTTTTGCACAGTTTATTTGCCTTCTAAGCAGCTTGCTACCTTGAAATGTGAGACACGAGTCCAAAATTTAAAATGTTTAATGGCAAATATTGTGTCTTGAAACTTTGTGTACACACTTATTTAGTACATACGTTCAAGGCTCAATTGTATTAGTTTATAATTAATGATAGTTACTTAAGATGAAATTATATATGATTCATTAAAACTTAGTATTTTTTCATTCACAGGCTAGTCTTCGTTTGTACCGGAACGTTTTTATGTGCCTTCATCTAGTCGCTGCATTAATAATTCTCATTCTACCAAAATTGGTGCGTGGCGCACCGCCACAACCAACCACAAAACAAAGCGTAACAAATACAAGTGGTGCTGCAATCGACACGAATAAATCAACAACCACAACAGAAATGCGCCAAGGAAATGCATATCCCAAAAATTTTGATGAGATCAAACGATCATCTATCGAAATGGTCCCAACAAGTCGAACAGAGGCTGGCAATTTTACTTTACTTTACTTCTCACCCTCTCTCCACCCCTCTAGTGAGTTAATATAAGTGCTTCACACCATCTAGACCTCCACGGTCGAGTTTTCAAGCAAAATTCACGCCTTCACGGCTTATACAAACAGAATTCTCACACTTTCGTGGTCGTCTTGCACATGGATAGCTGCAAAGATGCAAGACCTGATGAGTGCTACTATCCATACGAAACCACTAAGCTCGGAGAAATTAATTCAGAGGGAATTTGAGAATAAAAAATAGTTGGTCCCGTTGCGGGGCGCGAACCGCAGAGACCGTGTTTCGAGTAGCAAAAAATGCCCGGTGCGTTACCGAGCTAAGCTACAGACGCATACTAAGTTGGTGTGCAGAATGAAACCAAGTGACACAAACAATTCCAATTTAAATTGAAAATGATTCGCACTTGTACATTTGCAAGAACATTAATACATAAAGTATACAAATACATATTTACATGTGTTACAAAAGCGTTTTTCACGCGTATAAATTACAATTACGCCCCCAAAATCACTCGAAAGTAGATAAGCGAAATAATATATACAATATAATAAAAACAAATTTAACCCCGTTGAACCGATATGCCTTGTGTATTTGTTTCCTTTTATGGGTATTTCTTTTTAGAATAAACTTTTTCTAGTTTATTAAATTATTTTTTTTTTTATTTATTTATTTATATTTCAGACTGTAAGCACCTAGTGCTTGCAACAAATGTGCAATTTTCTCTGTATTATTAATTTTAAGGAATCTTGAAAAATATTCATTGATTTTTTAAATGTGACTTATCCCACAAAAACGCACAATTACGCTCAAAAAGGCAAAAAACTACTTAGAATGAAAGAATATATATGCATCTGACAGAAACCGTCAACCACCCAAAACGTTTTGTGACGTTTTTTTTTAATCCTTACTCAAAGTTTTATTTTAATTTTAAATAATTGTGCTGTTTTTTTTTAACATTTTTTAATAAAATTTTTTTTTTGTCTTTGGGTGTAAGCCTGGGGCCTGGTCTATAAAGAAAATATAACTTTAGGTAGCCAGGACTTCACCGAAGCTCAAAACGCAATTTTCACCTCATAGACCCTTTTTCAATATTTTCAATTTTTCGAATTTAGCACATAATATTACTAAAACAAAGAAAAGCAAAATTTTTCAAACATCATTTTTAGGAGCTCCAACATGTTTTCTTAAAGATAGGTTACTTTCAAAGCCGGACAAAAATAAAAAAATTTCGATTTTTGGCTATGGAACGACGCACTGTGCGCCGCCCAGACATGTCAGGCGCGATCTGAGGGACCTAGAAAGAGATGTATAAAAGGGTACCCTTTGATAGTGGCGCACACTGGTTGGCCATCGCAGCGATACATCGGGAGGAGGTTCATCAGTCAATCGCAGGTTTAGGCTCGAATCCAGTTCTCTCGTCCATATCACCAATGATATCTCCAGAAGAGCAAAGACTTCCGAGAGCTACGAGAACGACACTCGCCCAACTTCGGTCAGGCTAGTGTTGACGACTGAACTCCTACCTATCCCGCATCGACCAGTGATTCGGAATATGTGCTCTAAAGGGAGCGGAGCAATATTTAATTCAATGTCACGCGATGAAATTATTTAAATGTAAAGATAAATAAAAAAAAAGATATTTCACATTATATTTTTTATTTGTTTACCAGCTTTCTACTTGTATTAAATGACAACAATGTAATTTACTCTATCAATCAATGGTCGATGAATTAAACTTATTTTATTTTGATTTTATGTAGTTTCAATTTGAATCCTAACATTTCACTTAGTACACCCGATAAAGCCGAAAGTATTACAACTTTTATTGTTGTGTACAAATACGGATTTGCACTTAGTCCCGAAATTTTGAAGGGTGACTCTAACTCTTTAAGAAGATCAGTTGCCAATTTCAGGACATTATTCGACACCATCAATTCCTCTTTCTTTTTAGGCTTCTGTTCAATCTGGGAAATCAAACAAAATATTAAAATAAAGTTTTTATTGCTGCAAAGCTGGATTTCATGTTACCTGTAAGTATAAATTGATCTGCTCCGTAATCAAGACTGAAACACTTCGATACTTTCTGTTGATTTTATTCCCAAGCGTCATGAACCGCAATAAGAATATGCCAATTGCACTAGACCAGAGCAATGCTTCCAAATTGAATTGCGAGTGTATTTGTACGTTGTCCTTAAGCCACTCGACACTTAGAAATGCCAACAGCAGTAGCGTAATAATGAATGCAGCTGACACGATAACATCGACTGAGCGTTGTGGCCCACGTCTCTGGATATGAGTAGGGAGAAAAAAAGTTTACAAATGAAATTACACTTTGTACAAAACAAAGGAGACGTACTTACCTTTAAATATGACCTGACACTTAGCCATGTCTTAATATTGCGGACCTTATTCAGACGAAAATGTGGTAAGTCCGATTTACAGGCGCGTCTTGACGACGTCAAGTGGGAGAAGAGTTTTGCATATAGGAATCTAGAAATACGGTTTTCACGTCAAACAGTTTCATGATAAATACGAAGTCAGTGAATCGTTACTTTTGTTTAAATGTCCTCTCGGCTACTGCAAATAGGAAGAACAAGAGCACAGTTAAGAACATACGCTGGGCGAATGCAATCACCAAAAGTGTTCTCTTCCATGGTACGTTGCCGAAAGCGAATTTTAAGAGTGTTACCATCGAAAATGATGATTTTTCCAATAGCAGAAATGGGAATTCCAAATAACCGATTTCACTGGAATGATCTGCATCCACTATTGCCTGGATTGTCAGAATTATAAAATCATTAGTCGTATTTTATTTTTCAACTGGTTTCAAACAACTTGCATGCTAACCTCACTCAATCGGAAAAAAATGGGTATGAAACTGAGCAAGATGGAAAAAACTATTCCAATATATAAGTAATCACAGGTTTCCGGCATAGCTTCGACTCTCTCGATTATACACGACGATATATCTAGTACAGACATTTCTGCTTTTTTGACATCATGTCGATCCCAAACGGTGCAATTGACTGAAACAAAATTTGAAAGTGTTATGAGTTGAGACTGAACAGATATCAACATAATCCTCAGTTGTTAAGAATAAAAAAAGCGTTCGACTTTAAAAGCCCAGGAGCAATTGGTCTACTCACTCTTGTCATTGCATCCACCCGGCGGATTTAATAAAGCGGTCGGTGTGTAATCATGATCCAATCCTTCATCATTAGGAACATCGCTATTTTCTATTTCGCTGCTGTAACTACATTCTTCACCTGCAAAATTAACTTGGTCAAAACTAGAGCATTTCGATTTTGAAAATCCCGTTTTACTGTTCGTTGTTATTCCGAGCCAATCGGTAGCCGAAGTTCCACCTTCATTATAATTGGGACTGGAGATCGATATTGGACTAGAAACGATTTCACCGATATCGCCCTCTTCGTCCGTATCATCGCTGCTGTCATCGCTGCGACCGACTTTATGCAACAGATCTACAGATTGCGATCCCATTTTGCTTCGCATTTGAGGCACCGATGCTGTTCGCATACATTTTTCATAATCTGATTCGGACGAAAGCGGTTTGCGATGAAAACCGTGAGATGTTGCTGAGAGACGATGTTTGCTCTAAAAAAAAATATTTGTTTTTCTGTAACGTACGTATTTTTGAATAGTGTATAAATTTAGCTTACCACAACCGGAGTTTCATCCTTCTCCGTACACGATTCACCATCCGATGGAATCGTGGACTTTACGTGTCTTCGGCGAAATTGGCTGTTGACATTCTCTCCATTGAAATTGTTTCTTGAATTACTGCCACTACTATTTCCTAATACAAGATGCTCGTCAAGTTGTAGCGTGTTCTCCTCGCCACTTGAACTCTTGCCGTTCAAACTTTCGAAACCGTCATCATCTCCAATTGGGTCGGGTTGCTGATGTTCCTCGTCCACGACCACGATAGCCTCGGGCAATTCCTCCGCCTGGGCTACTAATTGATAGTAAAACTCGCGAACTGTATCATCGATTCGAACTGTTTTAGTTTTGGGCGGCGAGCTTCGAGCTGTATTAGTCGAGTCGGACTTGCTTGAGTCCGTAATTGCATAGTTGTGCAGAGGAGAGTCCCAATTAACGTTACGCTTCTTTTGTATTGCTGCTGTTTGTAAGTTTTCAGTGCTTTGCTCATGGGGCATATTTGATTGCTCAAAAGCAGTTTCTGCAATATCAAAAGTTTGTTAGGAAATCGAATTTAGATTTATGGATTTTTGTGTCTAAACCTACTTACCATTGGGAGAAGTACATTTATTACCTGTCAATTTTTCAGTACAATAATCAGTCGGCTTGGCCGATATTCTTAGGTCTACACTAGCATTATTTGTATCACAACAGTATTCTCTTGTTGTAAAAGAATTATCATCAACAGGTACAGATGTATCAACAACAGTCATTCTTTGCGCGCAATATACGGTTTCGGGCGAAGGTTTCAATGGGGTGGTGCTGCTATGGCGATTGCCACAATGACTCACGAGCCCAGAAGACGGCTCCGAAAAGCGTAATCTGTAAATAGAGATGTTCGTTTTATATTGTTTCCGAGTTTTTTAATAATTGTTTTTGGTTTTATTTCAAGAGAAGTGTACAGTGATTTTCAAGCCCCGCCCACCCCATTTCGTTTCTCCAGACCATAATCTCTTAACAAAATCTCAAGACAATATGAAAGAGAGAGTTGAGAGAAACTGGGCTTACTTTTGATCTCCCTGTTCCTTTCTATTTATTTAGTACAATTAGTAAGAGACAGCGATAGCGAAAGTAGGGCGGTTGTCGTTCTGCTTTCGAAATTCCCTTTTTTTTTCTCCTTTGATCAAGGCGTACTTTGTTCCGGAGGTCACCGCTGATAATCGGAAGTCCACAGATGAGGCTCCGTTTTCGGTCGGTTGGCTAATTCTCGTGTCGGATTGTATTGCCAGGTGCGACAAGTGTAGAGACAAACAACGAGTTTCTTGTTATCCTTCTTCGCATTTTAAATCAATTTGATCGCCAGCTATTGCCTTTCAGACGATTCTAAACTAAATTTTGAGTCATCCACCAACACCACCATGTGCGCTAATCTGTACCACAATCACTCCACTATTCAGTTCATTCACACGTTTTCAAGAAAGGAAGTGTTAACTAGTGTGTACAAATACATAGGTTGTTTGTAGGTTAGGTGTAGGGGATGCCATGATGTATCACGGTACACTTAGACCACCATTGGGTCCATTGTGGTACCACCAAAAAGTCACCTCCATTCAAACTTACGTATCAAACCAGCCTGTACTGACGATATAATGATTCAGCCTAATGGCGGTCATATTTCTAAGGTCATCCAGATCATAGAAGACCCGAGAGCCCAGAAATTTCTTTCTCCTGCCAGCTAAGGCCGGACAGAGAAGATGGAAAACGCTGAGCCATCTTATATTAGCGCTGTTCGCAGTAGCGGTCTTTATTGCCACTTTGCGCTTGGTAAATGGCATTTTGATGGCCTCGCGTCTTTCGTCAACCACCCCAGTTGTACCCTCCCGAGGCAGCGCATCCGCTTTGCAGTTACCAATAAAACCACTATGGCTAGAGATTCAACACTGCAATAGTCGAGAAGACGGAATGAAAGATCAATCTCCAGTAGCTCCGAGTGAATACCAATCCCGACACCTTCCCCGGTCTTAGAGCCATCTGTATAGAAGATTCGTGTTTTAGGGTATTTCCCCCCATCCGTAGACTCCTCGACGCAATTAGACTAGTGGAGTTTCTGACAAAACGATCTTTGGAGAAATGGAATCCGTCTGCCTGAGAAGATCTAGGTTGTTCAGTCTAGTAGAGTGTCCCGCACTTAGCGCATGCCACTGTTCCGTCTCGCGAAGGCACGATATTCGCCCATAATATCCAACGGGAGCAAACCAAGTATTATATCTAGGCCGACTGACGGAGTAGTTCTAAAAGCCCCCGTTACGGCCAATGCAGCTAGCCTTTGTACCTTGCCCAGCAGACCACAGGAGGCTGTCCACCACACACTGATACCGTACAATACAGGACGTACAACAGCTGTGTATATCCAATATACCTCTTCCGACTGCCAGCCCCAGTTTTTACCAATGGTCCTCCTGCACGAGTAAAGTGCAACAGAAGCCTTTCTTACCCGTTCTTGAATGTTAAGCTTCCACATTAGCTTCCTGTTGAAAATAAGTAGTAAGCTTTGTAGGTTATTGCGCAGCAAAAAAGCCACTTTGCAAAATACCTCCTCCCTGACTGATGACTATTTCGGAATTTCTTCCCCGGTTCAAGTACCGCCGACTCTCTCACACTTACGTTTTGGCGAGCACAAAATCCGGAATCATGATTCTAGTTTCTCTCCCAGACATTTTCCCTTCATATCGGATCTGTGGCCTTAATTGTCAATGGGATATGAATATACACATTTTCGGTCAATTTATGGAATCGCGACTCCGTACCAATTTTGATAGCCGAAGCCGTTTGTAATTGCAAAAATTATCCACGAATCAGGATCCTAATCAAGAGAACAGTGTTTTCAGATCTACCAAATCATAGAGCTTGCCAAAATGCAGCCAATATTTTACATCTGTCACGCAATGTCATTTACTAAATCTGTACCAGGATCAGGCTTTGCTTCTAGGTACTCGGCAGATAAGAATGTCCGAACTTTCATAGCTTATTACTCCTTTGAATTCTCTCATGAACCGGACTTTGGTCCGAATCCTGATTCGTGAAACAATGTTTTCTCTTGTAAACGGCCTGGTTCCGCTTTTGTTTAATTGGAAGGATGACCGCGCGACTGGGTTCTCAGGTGGACGCCTTAGAACATGACAATACCAATCCATCGACGATCTTCGAGCTTTTCAGTGATCGGTTGCTCAACAAACAAGCTGCCTCGGATGTAGGTACTTTTGATACGATCCTTTTTGGTCACAACGGCTGACATCCGTAACGCTTTCATCTCGGTAGCAGTCCTTTTACTTTCGTATGTCTTGTACATAGTCCAGCACTACATGAGTGCGGGACGTACGACCGTTCTGTACAACTTGCCCTTAGCTTTCGTGGTATCTTCTTGTCGCAGAAAAATCCAGAGTTTTCTCGCCACTTCATCCAACCGACCCTGATGCGATGTTTGATGTCGTCATCGCATGTAGTTTCCTTGTTGACCATCGATCCCAGGTATTTGAACCTGCTCTCCTTTAATGTAGATATCTGGTATCGGTCTCTCTGGATCTGAGAAAGGACAGCAAAGGTACTCAGTCTTTGGTATGCTAATTCTCAGTCCATGATCCTCCAGTATCTTACACCACTTGGTCAGTGCCTGCAAAGCAACGATGTCTATGCTACCCAGGACAACGTCATCGGCAAAGAGAAGCGATATTTTCAGGTCGTCAGAGATGAGTGTTAATAAATAGAGCATGATGATGTTGAAGAGCAAGGGACTCAATACACTGCCTTGGAGAACTCCGACTTTAACCGGAAATTCTTCAGACTCACCAGCTGTGTATCTAACTTTAGTAATTGCCCCATCATACATGTCTTGTACCATCTTTACATATGCCTCGGGGACCGTAAGCGCTCTTAGAGCCACCCATATCAGATCACGAGAAACTCTGTCGAAGGCTTTTTCCAAATCGATGAACACAAAGTGCAAGTCCGTCCGTACATCACGATGCTTTTCCATCGTAACACGCATGCACTAAATAACATCGACTGTGGACCGACCCTCTACAAAGCCGCATTGATTGTCATCCAATCATACAATCTCTTTCAATCAATTGAAGACAATTCGCTCGTAAGTCTTCCATGTGTGAGATCTTAACTTGATTGCCCTATAGTTGTTGAGCTTGCGTGAGTCACCCTTGTTCTTATAAAACGGGAAGCTTTTTCTGAAAACGTCAGGCATCGGTTGCCCTCTTTTAGTTTTGTTGAAAAGAACAGTGAGCCATCTAAGCCCGACATGATTCATCTTTAACCAAAATTCCAAGGGTATTTTGCCCGGTCCGACTGCCTTTCCGTGTTTCATCTGCATCATTGCCTTCACCGCCTCCTCCACTGAAAAATCAGCGATATCAGTGGTGTTTGGCTCCACAGCTTGAAAAGCTTCTCGCGGAAATTCTTCGTTCAAAAGTTCGTCAAAGTACTCACGCATTCTGCTACAGATTGATGTGTCTTCAACCAATAGCACTCCTTGTGAGTCTTCAACGGACTTTGGCGCCTGAATCTCTCGAGCGTTTTTTCTCCTTTGGGCTGCGACCTTATAAATCCTGACATTGTCTTTAGGTTTCTCAATGACGATCTCTTATCCGCAGTCTGATCTTCTAATTTTTAATAGAACTTTTCGGCTGCAATCGCCTTTGCTTGAGCAACCTTTCGCTTTACTTCCTTTCGGCATTTGTCAAATTTCTCCCGAAGTTGAACCTTCTCGGCTCCACTGCTTGGCTTGCATGTTGTCCAAGCCTTGAATGTGTTCGATTTGGCCTGCACCGCTTCTTTAGTTTCGTTATTCCACCACCACGTCTCCTTGTTCGTGTGGAGTGGGCCTTTCGAAACTCCCAGTGTCAGCCCCATTTCCTCCAAAGCATTCCACATTTGTATTGGACTTTGCCCGTCGCAGTTGGTGTTGTATTGAAGCCACGGATATCATCTGTGAACTGTAAAAATCGTTGCGGATCGTGATTCGCGAAATTGCCGGAAAAATATTGGTCGCGGTCACAGAACAACTAAATCAGAAATATGTTTAACTTTTGATCCAGATCAATGTTCGTAGATCATTTTTGTCTTAAAAACGGCTATGATCCATCAGCTGTCAGTTTTGAAGTTTCTGTCAAACTAAGCAGCTAACAGGTGACGACATTAGAATTGAATTTGTTTTCTGTGAATACTGCGAACTCCAGAAATTCGTAAAAAAAGACAAACAAAACATTTTACACACGCCAGCAATTGAAAACTGATGACCGCATAACTAAAAACTGAAAACACGTCCCGAGGTATCAGCTGCGAACTGTCAGATTCATTTGGGAAACATGTTTCGAAAAATGACGTTAGTTGGAAATATGTTTCACTGGATCGAAACCAGACCGGAAAGCGTTTGTAAGAAAATTATAAAACAGTTTTAAAAATCAGAAACAGTTTTGTCGTAGAAACCCGTCCATTCTGAGGCATGGCATTCAGGAACTTGACCGTTGAAGATGAAAATTTCCTTTTTGTCGCGTAGCGGAAGCGAATGCATGAAGCGTTCTGTTGTAAAACGGACAACGGTCACCATTTCGACGACAATCGAGCCAATTCCAGATATTGGCACCATAGCCTCTAGATTACAAGTTTACCCATATTTAGTTATATTATCAATTGACACCATAAAATAAAACGAATGCGAGCAGATTGCACAATGAAGCACTTTGCTTGCATTTATACAATTTTAAATAGATCAGGTTTTATTTTGTACCTATAAACCAGCAAAATTAAAATTAGTATTACCTTGTAATCTTTCGCCTTCGTCTAACACGCTCGCGGGGTTTTCCACTGTTAAGCGTATGTTTGCGTTTTGTGTTAACGCCATTGCAACTGTTTGTTGCAACAATTTGCGAATGTATAAGACTTAAAACTAATCCTAAGGCAATAGGTATGAGAAGCTCTGAAATAGGTACACTAGTCTGGAAATTAAAAAAAGGAGAAAAGTTATTGAGACAAATTACATACATTCAAAGAAATTTAGAGAAAAATAACATAGTAGGCCAGTAAAATAAATCAATTGGAAGGCTTTAAAGGAATTATTGGGGGAAATCTGGAAATTATTTTAGTCCCTTCTATAGGTTCTAAATACATGGAAATTGAGTTTGGACGGTCGCAGAAGGTGAGCTTAAATTCAATTCAATTTATTTGCCAAATTAGAATACATTTTATTACAGAAATAAATAATTTGTTTATATATTGTACTTGGCTATCCCACTATAAGCTATGCTTGTGCTGTGGGATATTTTATCAACGTTCCTTATTTACATAAATTTCATTACAATTTTATTGTTTATTTAATTTTTTCAAAAACAAACTTCATTACATTTATTGTTTATCCAATTTTTCAAACCGTTTTAATTTACCCAATATTCCAGTCGATTTTCTTTAAATAATCCTTTAGTGTTTAGAAAAATTCGAGAATTTGTTATACTGGAGATAAATTCTGGCAGACAGTTAAACAATCTTGGAGCTGAGTAAAATGTATGATTTGCTGCCAGTGAACTCGAGTATCTTGGTCCTTGTAATACCTTTCGTTTGCGCCTACGTGTTATGGTACCTATATCTCGCTCAACTTTAGTTTCGGTTGGATGATTGTGTACGTATTTTAATTTATTAAATTTGTAAAGTGTTGGAATTGTTAAGACTCCTAGTTCCTTATAAAGTAATAATGTCGGATAGATTACTGGTTTTCGTAAGATTATCTTGATTATTTTTTTATGTATCAAAATTAAGGGTTCTAGGATACTTGGTGCAACTCCACCCCAACTAACTATACCATACTCTATGACTGATTGTACTAAGGCATAATATAACATCTTTATTCCGTCAAGTGATAAAATTCTTCTCATTTCAACAAATTTATAAAGAGTCCTTCTTAAACGACGACAAAGTTCGGAAATCTGTCTATCCCACCTCAGGTGGCAGTCTATAATGACACCTAGGTATTTTGTTTCTTTTGCGATGGTTAGTGGAGGACAGTTGCAGCTACCACTTACACATGAAGCTTTATGTATAATTATTTTAAGTGCCTCTCTTGGTGCACCAGCAGAAGTTGGAGAAAATGGTACCACTATTGTTTTTCTCATTTAAGCTCACTGCGTTTAAATTTAACCAAGTTTTTAATATATGCATATTTTCGTTTGCAATAGTTGTTACCTCTTGCCAGTTGTTTCCCCAGATTAACGCAACAGTATCGTCCGCATAGGAATATAAAGAACAATTGTTCAGGTTTAACCTGAGTAGATCGTTAATATAGATCAAAAATAGTATCGGACCTAATACTGTTCCTTGTGGGATACCCATATTATTAGTAAGAGATTGACTAGTGAACTTATCAATTTTAACACATTGTTTCCTCTCATGCAGGTAACTTTTAAAGAGTTGTAGCGCAATACCTCTAATTCCAATGGTATACATTTTGCGAAACAGTATACCATGGTTAACTGTGTCGAATGCTTTTCGGAAGTCTAGATATATGCCTACGCATTTCCTACATTGATCCATATTCCGAACAATTGTTTTAGTTACATGGTATATTGCATCTTCTGCACTTCTGGATTTTCTGAAACCATACTGCCTGTCAGATAGAATGTCCTTTTTGTCTAAGTAATCTACTAGTCTTTTTTTGAGTACCGTTTCAAAAATTTTAGATATAGTCGGTAATAGAGCAATGGGTCTATAATTATTTAAGTTTGATGTGTCATTACCTTTATAAATGGGAACAACTATCGCTTTTTTTAGCTTTTCGGGGAAAATACCTTGACTTAGGCACATATTAATTATATGTGTAAGTGGATTTGATATTAAATTTGCATTTTCTTTTAGCCCTCTAGAATGAATACCGTCAATACCAGGAGATGCATTCGATTTGAGGCTTAATATAATATCCTCAATTTCTTGAACCAATGCAGCGTATAAAAAGAGAGAATTTGAACGGTTTCCAGATGATATTTCAATCCTTTCTTGTGGGTTAGCATTTCTCTGGTTGTGATTATTTAGTACATCTTGTCCAATCTTGATAAAAATTTTTTTGAATTCCTCTGCAATCTCGGGCTTTTTGTTATGTGCTATAAGCTGTCCTTCAAGAGAAACAATATCATTATTAAATTGTTTCTTTTGCAGTTTTGAGTCTGTAGCTTCATTGACAATTTGCCAGAACTTTCTAGGATTGTTTCCACAGTTTTTAAGGAGATATTTATAATAATTATCTTTGGTCTTGCGAATTAATACATTTAACATATTCCTATAGTTTTTGTATTTATTTTCAAGGGTTGTATTAAAGGGTTGTTTGCTAAGTTTGTTGGCCATCCTGTCCCTATTTTTTATCGCGGCTATCAGTCCCTTAGTAATCCAAGGTTTAAGCCTTTTTTGTTTCCTAATAGGTTTCCCTTCTAAACAGCTATTATAAATTTCTACTAATGTTTTATAAAATACTTCAAAAGATGTATTTGCATCTAGTTCAGAGTATACGTTGTTCCAGGTTTCATCACTCAATTTTTCTTTTAATTTAATGGAGTTTAGAACTGGATTTGGATTGTCTTCAGTTATTGTATGAGTAGTTTTTTTAGTATTATTCAATAATATGTTACCTAGTATGGCATAGTGATCGGTTATATTTGTAGTATATATTGCAGTTGTCATTGTATCATATTTTGATTTTTGCATTTCAGAAATAGATGGTCAACACAAGACTCTCTAGTAATACACTTTCGCGTACATCCATAGAGATAATTTGTGAATCCATATTCATGTAAAACATCTAAATATCTATTCCCTATCAAGTCAATATTTTTTTCCAATATATCTATGTTGATATCACCAATTATTATATGGTTTTCATATTTTAGTTTTTACTGTTTTCCAGAAATATCTCCAGGTTTTGCAGGAAGCAATTACTGTCCGTATCATTTGGTGATCGGTACATACTGGATAGAAGATATACAGTATTTTCTATTTTCAAAGTTGTTTTCTCTGTTTTTCTTGTAGTTGTCATAGACTTATGTATATTTGCCAAAATATGACAAAAAAAAAAAAAAACAGGCCGAAGCGTATATACCCTAGACTTGTACAGACCTAGTGGTGATACCAAAAGTACCAATAGGCAACGACTATATGCATTAAAAGTGAGTTTCTTAAATGGCCAGCTTATAGGGAAAGTTGACACTCATTCAGGAGGATCTTGACCATTCTCAAAATCAACTAACTAACCAATTCTACAAATATTTGTCGAATTTTTAAAGTCGCTAGCTTCATTCTATCAAAAGTTATTGCTTATTTGAAGTCTCACTTGTAGGGGAGGTAGAGGTTTCGTTTGTCGAATCTTGCGCATTTTTAATAACAACCAACTATGTAGATCCCAGTACAAATCTTTTACCAAAATTTCAAGTCACTTGCTTCATTTTGTCGAAAGTTATCGCTTATTTGAAGTTTCACTTGTAGGGGAGGTAGGAGTTCCTTGGGTCGGATCTTGCCCATCATTGGCACCAACCAATTAGATCACCCTACAAACATTTAAACAAAATTTCAAGTCTCTAGCTTCACTTTATCGAAAGTTATCGCTTCTTTGACGTTTCATTTGTAGGGGAAGTAGGGGTTTCGTTGGTCGGATTTTACGTATTTTCAATATTAGCCAACTGGATCTTACTACAAACATTTGGCCAAAATTTCAAGTCGCTAGCTTTATTTTGTAGTAAGTTATCGCTTATTTTGAGTTTCATTTGTAGGGGAGGTAAAGGTTCCTTGGATCAGATCTAGCCCATCTTTAACACCAGCTAACCTAATCTCATTTCAAACATTTGACCAAAATTTCAAGCCGCTGGCTTCATCCTATCAAAAGTTATCGCTTATTTGAAGTTTCATTTGTAAGGGAGGTAGAGGTTACTTGTGTCGGATCTTGCCCATTTTCAATACCAACCAAGTATATCTTACTAGCAACATTCTAATAAATTTTCAACTTGCTAGTGTCATTCTATCGAAAGTTATCGTAATTAAAGTAATATTTAATTTATTGAAATTTGTAGGGGAGGTAGGCGTTCCTTTCATCTGACTATGCCCAACTTACTAGAACTGAAGCAGCTTCTCACCTCAGGGTTACATGCCAAAAATCAGGTGTCTACGTCAATTGGTTCAAAAGTTATAGACAAAAAACCTGAAAAGTAGGGTAGTACGGGGCTCTTTGTTAGAAAAGTACCATTAGTATTCAGCTGATCGATTTCATTGTTCCAGGACAATATGAGATTACCCTCACAAACAATTTACCAAAGCTAGAGCCTTTCATGTTAATTTAATCGGGAGTTATGGATACATTTAATTATTTTACATTTGTAGAGGAGGTAGGCGTCCTCTTGGCTTGATCATGCCCATTTTCAATACCAACCAACTAGATCACACTACCAACATTTGACCAAAATTTCAAGGCTCTAGCTTCATTCTATCGAAAGTTATCGTGCGAACGGACAGACAGACAGACATGGCTAAATCGAATCAGGAGGTGACCCTTATCATTTATATATATACATTGTTTTCGGGTGATTGCGGCTCGTTTGCATCGACTAGCTTATATTCCATCTTAAATGATACAACTTTTCCTTTATGTCGATGATAGTTTTTTATTTATCCATATACGTATTTCGGCAGCTACTTGCTGCCTTCTTCAGTGGAATGTACATCAGTTTTCTGGTGTGCTTATTTTATATGTACATACTTAAACTAGTTTAACAATATTTTTGGGGATTTTCCTATTACGTTAATTACTATACATCGGTACTGAAAACCCAGAGAATGAAAAACACAAAAAACACAAAAAAACGAAAAATATGTTACAATGGGAAATACGTAACCTAATTACGTTTTATGGCTTTTAGGCGTGCACTTCGTTTTTTACCTGGGACTGGTATCAATTTGAAAAGGTGCGAATGTGCATTCCCAAGATCCGTGTTGAGTCGTTGTTCCGGATTTTCCTTTTCGATGAAGTAGCTCTCGTAAGTGTCCAATTTGTTGGCTTTGACTTCTTTGATCACTTCGAATTGTCCCATTTTGTGTCCTTCCTCGACTATATGCTTGGCCACAGAGGATCTGATTTGTTGTGCCTTGTTTCGTCTTGCGGTATTCACTTCGCTGATATGTTCCTTTACTCTGACTTCGACCAATCGCTTCGTCTGCCCAATGTAAACTTTGGGGCAGTCTTCACATTTCATGCGGTAGATTCCGCTTTTCTCGCTGGGCTTCTTAGGATCCTTTTCTGTCTTCAGGAGTGCTTTGATCGTATGTTGTTTGCTCGACCCAACCACTTCGATGTCATGTTTTCCCATTATGTGTTTTATGGGGTTATAGAACTCCTTAGAGTATATCATGCTCATCCGTTTTGTGGTTTTCGTTTGTTTCGCCTGTTCGAATAACGTCGTCTGTTTGTTCCGCCTTATTATCTTCCGTTTTTTCGCTATTATATTGTTTATCAAACACACTGGATACCCGTTTTTCTTCGCCGTGTCGATGATGTGTGCTCGTTCCTTGTTGAATCGTTCTTGATTGAGAGGGACTGTCATCAATTTATGTATCATCGAGTTGTACGCTGCCAATTTGTGTTGGTGTGTATGATCGGATGTCCGTATAATCGTCCGTTGTGTGTTAGTTGGCTTCCGGTAGATGTCGAATTCGATCGTTTTTCCATTCCTTATCACCTTAAGATCGAGGAACGGGATCTCTCCGTTGACTTCTTCTTCCATGGTGAATTTGATGTTGGGATGCAGTCTGTTGATTTGGTCCAGTAGTTTCTCTTTTTCGTCTTTCTTCACGATGGCTAAAATATCGTCCACATATCGCACCCACAGTATTGGTTTCACGTTTTCTGTTGTCATCTTCTTTTCCAAACTAGCCATAAATACCTCACTTATCATGGGAGATAGTGGGTTCCCCATTGCAGTTCCTTTGGTTGTTTTGAAGAACTGGTTGCGGAACAGAATACCGCAAGACGAAACAAGGCACAACAAATCAGATCCTCTGTGGCCAAGCATATAGTCGAGGAAGGACACAAAATGGGACAATTCGAAGTGATCAAAGAAGTCAAAGCCAACAAATTGGACACTTACGAGAGCTACTTCATCGAAAAGGAAAATCCGGAACAACGACTCAACACGGATCTTGGGAATGCACATTCGCACCTTTTCAAATTGATACCAGTCCCAGGTAAAAAACGAAGTGCACGCCTAAAAGCCATAAAACGTAATTAGGTTACGTATTTCCCATTGTAACATATTTTTCGTTTTTTTGTGTTTTTTTGTGTTTTTCATTCTCTGGGTTTTCAGTACCGATGTATAGTAATTAACGTAATAGGAAAATCCCCAAAAATATTGTTAAACTAGTTTAAGTATGTACATATAAAATAAGCACACCAGAAAACTGATGTACATTCCACTGAAGAAGGCAGCAAGTAGCTGCCGAAATACGTATATGGATAAATAAAAAACTATCATCGACATAAAGGAAAAGTTGTATCATTTAAGATGGAATATATATACATTGCTATACCTCCGGAGCCTCCTTTAAGGTGTTACATATTTTCGTCGTGACAAAAACAATATACCCTATACTATAAGTCTAGGGTATAAAAACAAATTACGAGTAGTGGCGTAAATATTTGTGGAGCATACATACAGCAAAAATTTTCGCGAATATTTACCTGGTTTTTGCTAAATATTTGCTACGTGTGAGCTCAGCTTAACTATTGGGAGGCGAAAATCCGTGAAATTTAAGCCCTTTTTTCAATATTTTCCTTATAACTTCCAAACGGTATGAAATTAAAGAGTGTTGGATTCTGCGTCCAATGTACTACTCAGAGTCGAAATTTGTTTCAGTAGTATAATCAAAATCGATGGTAGAAAAACGACAAATTTTTAGGCTTGGAAAAAAAATCACACAATATCTCTTTTCGAGCCCACAGATCTTTGAAACTGCAAGATTGCAGTCAACTTCAATGGAAATTTGAAAACCGCGGCGGCTCCTGGGTAAAAAGGTAGAAAGAAAATGTTCGTCTGGTATAGGCAAGTGGGGTATCATGAGAAAGGTACATTAAATTTTCGGCCTTTTCTTCAAATTTGAAGAAAGGAGGAAAGGGGGGAGGGAAGAAAATATCAAATCATAATCTATCCCACCCCTTTCATTTCGAGACCGTTACACTTAGAAATAGGAAAACTTACAGAAAGCGGCATTTCACTGGCATAGAAAACGGAAAATAATCGAATTTTGATTTCTCCTTAAAAAAGGATAGTAATATTATGTTTTTCAATAAAAATATGGTTGTTGTCTTTACACTGCAGATTTATTTTTATTGCCACAGAAACGTGTTTCGGGTGCAACTTGCGCCCTTCGTCAGTGCTTGTTTCACGATGACTCCATACATAATTTTTCGTGTCTTATATTTCAATCAGAGTCGGTTATGCTTAAATTATTTACATATTGTATGATGGCTTACTTAGCTAGATGTCGTTACCTAACAATTTTTTTTTGTCTGGAAGAGGTTCGATGTACAATTTCCCTCGTTTGTGTTGAGCAATCCTTTTTTCCTCGCTTGAATATCTCAAGGCTCTCTGCAGCATCGAGTTTGTATGTCTTTTGTACTTTTCTCATGACTTCGACGTTGTCCCATATGATTGCGTGTCCGGTTTCTCTGATGTGTTTGGGCACCGCTGATTTGACATGCCTTATTGGATTTTTTTCCGCTAATTCCACGTCCTTCATGTGTTCGTCAAAGCTTGTTTTTACCAGTCGCTTGGTTTGGCCAATGTATGCACTATCGCAATCAGGACATTCGATTTTTTATACGCTGCTGTGTTCTCCTTCTGTTTTAGGGTCTTTCTCACTAGTCAGTATTAGGCGCGTTTTTTCGTACAGAGCAGGTTAAGCGACGAAAAAAACGATCCAGAGCAATTTAACGGAGTAAGTTTTTGTCTTTGCTAAGGGAGTGTGTCTTGGTTTAGTTAGAATTCAAATGTCAACTAGAATTTCAAAAGAAAACTTAAATCCTTAGTACATATACAATCGGACAAATTTTCTTTAGGCAGAAAAATTACTTTGTATGTTTACTATTCCAAATAATTACACAAAACGGACATTTTATTCAGAGGAAATGAACTTTATATGCTTCCCAAACTGTAAACTGTTCTAAAATTTCGACGTCTGCGTCGCCTGCATTTCAAATGTGGAACTATTTAACAGAGTAGAAATCCTACACTAACGTTCTATCGAGAGCAACTCAGATCAAATTGTTAGTGTAATTGTGTGGTCTTAACCTGCTCTGCTCTATATGGATCTTGAAAAAAAACGCGCCTATTGTCTTCAGCTGCGTGTGTCCGCTTGTTGGTACCATTTCGATGTTGAATTTTGTAAGTGCATTATTTATGTGACCCCACATGGTGTTGTAGACTAAGCTGGATCTGAAGATCGTTTCATCGTTGTTGTTGTTTGACATCGTTGTGAGTTTCTTCCGTTCAATTCTGGCCTTCTTTTTCCTGATAATGACATCTATAATTCTATATCCGTTTTTTTGAGACCGTGTCCTTTATATAAGCTAATTCTTGTTCGTATCGTCATTTATTGAGGGGGATAGTTAGCATCCTGTGGGTCATGCTGTGATATGCAGCGAATTTGTGTTGATAAGAGTGAAGGGAGCTGCTCGGGATGGTTCTCTGTGTCGTTTTCCTATGTATGTCAAACTCAATATTTTCTCCATTTCTAAGAATTTTGATGTCCAAAAAAGGTATTTCGTCATTTTCTTCTGTTTCCGTTGTAAATGTGATTTTTGTGGAGTCGGTTGATGTTATCTAGTAGTAGCCGCAACTTTGTCTTATCCACGATGGCCAACACGTCGTCAACGCACCTAACCCAGAATGTTGGCATTATCCCTCGTTCTTCCATTAGCTTCTCCAGTCCTACCATGAACACTTCGCTTATTAGGGGTGAGAGGGTTGCTCATTGCCGTACCAGCTGTAGTTTTAAAATAATCCTTTCTGAACATAAATAAGTTTTCGTCCATACATAGCTTTGCTAACTTCACGTATTGACGATGCTTCTTTTTATCCTTTGCTGTGGGCTGCTGCTCACTGAGCCACAAACTCAAGCTAATATAAGGCCTGTTGTCCGTACATATTTTACCGAAGGGGAAAGCATATGGAGGAGAAGTCTGTTCCTGATCCGCTCGCCAAAACGCAGCCAATCTTGCATAATTCTCAACCTATAATACAATGCTATTAACAATATCTTATCAAAACCTCCTACCACATAAAAAAAAATATATCAAATGGCATTCATCATAGGTCATCTCATAATATATCCATTCGAATTTCATGAGTATTGCATCTCCATCAATTTGAACTCCATTGCCTGAAATTACCTTATTCTTCCAAAAGCTGCAACGAAAACGAACCTTCTCGGCGCTCCCACGGCAGCGCAGTTCTACGCACCTGAGCGACCCGTTGTTCAGCAATAGTCAAGGGCTGCAAACGGAAACACACGTGGATCGATCAGATGAAGAAGCAACAACAATGCGTTAATCTCGGTGATGATACGATCCAAGACCGAGCAGCCTGCAGAAGGAAGCTGAGATTATACCGCCAGGATGGGCGAAGTGCCAACACCACAGGCAGAGCAACGCGAAGCCGCAGAGTGATATGAAAGGGCAAGGAAGAAGAAGCCAGGGAAGCCAAACTTCTTCAACGCAAACAGGCGTTGCTACAATCACATCAAAACGAACCTTCTCATAATTTTCCGATTGCATGATGCAATGTGTAAGAAAAGGTTTGTTGCATGAGTTTT
The DNA here is from genome assembly GCA_964017055.1 of Chloromyia formosa. Lineage (NCBI taxonomy): Eukaryota > Metazoa > Arthropoda > Insecta > Diptera > Stratiomyidae > Chloromyia > Chloromyia formosa. The sequence continues at coordinate 43,489,238 of OZ024818.1, read as the reverse complement.
ATTTTTCAATTTCAATAAACAAAACAAAAAAATAATAACCCCTACGCAAGAAATCACTTGTGGTTGTGGTCACATGTGCCGTTTTACGACCATTCCATCTATTCAAGTATGTGCCTAGATTAGAATGCACAAACGATCTTTTGCTTCGCTATAGGATTATTTCGTATAGTTTATGAAATTGGTCTGCGTATTCAGATACGTTTTTATGACCTAGACCCTTTTGAAGAATTTATCGTTGTTTACTTTATATTTCTCTGAACTGTACAGTTTCAGAGGGATATATTGATTTGTATTTTGGGCTGATGATCATTGAGTGTAATCAGTGAGTTCGTGATCGCATAAAGCTGTAGTGGTCCTCCACTGCCGTCTTCCAATTTGATTGGAATTCATTTCCCACGGAATAGGAGGAAATTTTGTAACTCCCGAGTTTTTTTGGTTCTACCCTGCTTAGAAGTCCTCGTGCCGGCAAATATTCAGTGAAGTGATTTTGAAGACAAAGTTGCTGTCCGAAAATCCTCGAATTGAGTCGTGAACGGGTCCACCAACCCGAGATGAGACGAGAAAAGTGCATCGGTCGGTGCCTGAGCTTAGGCCATACTCCGAGAGGATAGGTGAAGTTTGGATTTGTGAGCTTTACTAATTGTGTGAGTGTGTTGTTAGGCCAATTGGCCCACCCTCTCGTGTCCCTCGCACTCTCATCTTGTCATTGTCGCTGCCGACACCGAAATCTTGCAAAGGTCGATCAAAAGTGAAGAACAATTTTGTAAGTCTAACTGACTTAGTGTATTGTACGCATGTCGTAGTTTATTTATTTATATTTTGTGAGTGGTGAACTGTGGCGCGCTCTTTGTTATGCATAATAGTTAAATTCGCTAGTCAGGTGTTATGATTGAACCCCGGGTTGGCTCTCCATCTAGGGCGTTCCGAGGATGGTTAGTCCTCGAAGGGATGGGTTTCCTCCCTGATCATATTACTTATGTGACGATTGAACCCCAGGTTGGCTCTCCACTTGGGCGGTTCCGAGGATGGTTAGTCATCGCATGGATGGGATTTCCTCCCTGATTGTTTTGATTTGTATTGGTTGAACCCCAGGTTGGCTCTCCACCTAGGGCGGTTCCGAGGGTGGTTAGCTCTCGTGGGATGGCTCTCCTCCCAAACCAAACAAATTAATTTTGACTGAGCCCCGGGATGGTTCTCCTCCTTGTTTGGTTCCGAGGATGGTTACTCCTCGTAGGGACGGTGCTCCTCCCTAGTCAATTGGTGGTCTTGGGGATGGCTCTCCTCCTCATAATGGTTGGTGATGGTGCTCCTCCCAATCCAGACTTTTTTTTTATCTGACTCGTGTGTTTGCTAAATTTGAATGATTCATCGTTTCTAAACAGCAGTTCACCTCCGCAAAATTAGTAGTGCTAGTTTGTTTTGTTATGTGTGCTCGTGATTTACAGTGCACTAATTGGTATTTTAAATCTTTTATTTACAGACCGGTTGCCCGAACGCTGATTGACAATAGCGCCCAATTAATTTTCTATTTCACATAAAATAATAATAATAAAAAAAAGTAAATCTATCTTTTTTTCATTTAAATTGACTCTTATAAATGCAATCGTCGCGGGAAACGTGTTTTCAACAATACCATCCGATCTACCACATTGTCTTGCTTTGAAAGAAACTCATCTGATCACTACTCTTCAAGCGATGTGTTAAAATTTCCTCCGAGTGGCTCAAGATGCTTCACACAAATCTGAAGAAAATTGCCTGCTGAGACCATGTTTGATTTCGAGTTGGGAGTTCGACTGTGTATGGTGACACTAATCTCAACACTACCTGGTGTAGTTTTGGTGTTATTGCGATTTTATTAAAGTAAGATCGGCGATTTTGCAACACTGGTCGTTACGAGTTTTGGACATTTTATATGAGTTGGTACATTGTTGTAAAATTAAATTTTTCTAATTCCCTCCACAACCGGAGACGCTGCCATCTAGAAAAAAAAAACACATAATTGTTTACTCAATTACCTTAACCCCATGTGGGGCATAGCGCGTCAACTGTTCCATGTGGCCCAGTTAATGTTTCGTTGGCATTCACTACTAATTTGAAACGAAAATGAATCTTTTAGCGGTTATACTTGCCGCGATAGAGTTTATAGCTCTATGAGATCACTACAAAGACATTTTTGCTCACAGCCATACTAACACTGTCCCGAATTGAAAAATATTGGCCACGTAAGACTTGAAATCAAATAATTTTCAACTTTTATTTATGAGTTTTTCCATTTGGAGCATCCGTTTCAAAGATCTGTGAACTTGAAAAGTGATAAAGTGTGATTTTTCTTTCATAATGTCCCTTGCACACTACAGGAGATTTGGATAAATCTCGAGATTTATGCAAATCTACCCCAAATCTCCAAGATTTACCATATATTTATTAATCTAGATTTCGACAGAGATTTAAAACTAATCTTGCTGAAATCTTGTTGAAATGTTTTTTTTCGCCTGAATATATGCTTTGCACATTTCATCACACTCTTCGTAGTATGTTCTAGTGAAAAAATGTACATGTACGGCACTTAATCTTGGTGGCGGAAGAAGAACGGATGGTCTGCATGGGTTTCGGGTTTTGCATATCTATCAAGATTTAGATGTCTGGTGGTCATATACTATAAGCCTAAAAAAATGTCGATTTACTACTACCGATTTTGACTATAATACTGCACCAAATGTCGACTTTGAGCAGTGCATTAGATGCAGAGTTCAACGCTCTTCAATTTCAATTTTTCGATCCGAGCCATCGTTTAAAAGTCATAAGGAAAATATTAAAAAAAGAAGGGGTTTACAAATTTTCGGATTTTCGCCTCCCAAAAGTTTAGCTCATCCTCCGCCACCGTACAAACTCAATAAAAGTCTAGCTCATCCTTTGCGACCGTACAAACTCAGTTTCCGTGTATTTAAAATCTATAAAAGGTATTAAAATTATTTTCGAATAATTCCCTTATATTTTCTATTAATATCTTATTTTTACTGGCCTATAGGCTTAAAATCGTCGATAAAAACAAACAATCAGTTTTTGCAAATTACCTCTGAACTATCCGTTTCCATATGATTAATGTGAAATGTATAAATGCTCCAATTTATCATTTGCGATATATAGAAAAAAAGTAAGATAACAAAAAGTTGTGGCGACGTCTGTGCCACCCACCATTTTGCGTAGATAGGGAGAAAAAAATAACGTAACATGGCCAAGCGTATCACAGTTATAAGACTTTGTTTTGGTTTAGCTTTAGGAAACGATGAACCTGAAATTGAAATAATTGCTGTATATAGTACAAATGTGTAGGTAAAATTAGAGCTTAGATACAAAGGCGTTGAGCTTAGTTTATTTTTTTGTACTTGGAGAAGTGCCAACAGAGATATCAAGCTCGGCAATCGGTAGGCATAATCAAGACAGAAATTGAACCCTTTATACACCCAGGCTTTCCTTCACTGCCGATAGCCGACGAGCTAGCTAGTTACTAACCGCAACTAATTACACAAAAAGATACCCATCGAGGAACCGATCCACGACCCTGGAACTGGTATGGATACCACCTGATGGCGTTGGGTCACCGCGCACTCCCATATCACGGGGGCCGGGCAGCATGCGACGCATAACTCAAGGTGGGGTGGCATGTGGCATAAGCGAGGCAGAAACTGACGCTTTCATACACACTGCCTTCCTTCACTGCCGATAGCCGAGCTAGCTATCAAGCGCTCGTCCACTTTGTCACTTGCTGAGGTTTTAGCACCTAGGACGGCCCGAGCGACCAAACCTTCAGCATCGAACTTCATCCCAGACCAATCGATAGCAAATGGAACTTAGCTGGTTTTTTTGGCCCGTCGCATATATTCATATGATAAGATGACAACTGCATTCTCCGAAACTAGTTTATGCCAACGAAACGTCAACTGGGCCACATTGGAACAGTTGACGCGCTATGCCCCACAAGGGGTTAGGGTAATTGCGTATATGCAATGATCCATGCTGCGCGTCTGTGCGTTAGTCCGATCACTTCCCATGGTCCGATCTTAACTAAATTCGGTATGTAAGTTCCTTGAGTGACACTGATCTCGGAACGGTGGCAGCAAATTCGGTCATCGACTGAATTAACGGTTTATTCTGCTGTGTTCAAAACAGAGTTACCCGTCTAAGTCTTTTCAAAAATTACTCTTCCAGGCTTTTTCCTGGGGCGACTGGTAGCGCAGTGTGTTGAGGCATCAGTCTCATGTTTGACTACCGGCGTTTCGGGTTCGAATCCGACGACAATCACGACGACGTTCGTGACCATGGATGTGTAGGAGGTGCATGCTGGCAACTGCATTCTCCGAAACCAATTTATGCCATCGAAACGTCAACTGGGCCACATGGAACAGTTGACGCGCTATGCCTCACAAGGTGTTAGGGCAATTAAGAGAGCGAGAGAGGCTTTTTCCGTGGACCGATTCCTACGAAATTTGACACGTCGTTTCCTTGGGTTGTTACAAATAACAAATGGTGGAATTATGGTCCTGCAGCAGGTTTGCGTCAGTATAAAAGGACCTTCTTGGCATTAAAGTGATATCTAGACAAGATGGGTATCATATGGCACGGTTTGTTGAGGCGAATGCGCTAGACTTTTGACTTTTTTGAATCCCTTGGTAAGGAAAAAGATCATTCTGGTGAATTAGCGTTAATGGCACTTTGAGTCTTTCGGTGGGGAAAAAGGACATTTTTGGTAATGAAGTAATATATAGGCAATATGGGTATCATGTGACTGGGGGTGTTGAGACGAATGCTTTAGACTCCTGCTGAAGGTATTTCGAGTCCTTTGGTAAGGGAAAAAGAGCAGGTATCTGTTGCTCAATAGATATTGTATCTGTTGATCAACAGATGCTATATCTGTTTGTCTGTAGATACTGTATCTGTTGCTCACTAGATGCTGTATCTGTTGGTCAAGAGATACTGTATATGTTGCTGAATAGGAGAACAATGGATCAAATTTAAAATGTAATACATTTGCATGGGAAGTGCTGATGAACATCATCGCTTTTTTTGTGTCATTTAGATTAACATGGGACAGCAGAGGACAGCGAACCAGACTCGATTCTTCAAACTTTGAAGACGCTTGATCCGAATGAAAGAATATTGAATAAAAAATTATGAATCGTCAACTGGGACACCAAATAAGCCCTGCTCGCTATTCAAGTAAGTACAATTTTATGCCACCGAAATTAGCCATGGCGAAAGTGGCCATCCGAAATAATCCATATGGATACTTACGTTTTGAACCGAAAGTGTCTATCGGAAAATAAACGAAATAAGACATGCATGGACAATATCGGTTTCAAATCGAAATAAGGCATGAAAAAAAAAACAAAATGGCCATCCAGTGCCCAGAGCGAGCGAGGCGAGAGTTTTTGTTTGTGTAATACTGAGGATTGTGATCCCTTAAGCAACAAGGAACTGTTGATTCATAATCGGAGTCCACACAAGCGACTATTGTACCCAGAGCGAGCGAAACGAGCGTTCTTGTTTGTACGATATTGAGGGTTGTGCTCGCTTAAGTGCGGAGCGAGCAGAGCCCACATAAGGGACTGTTGATTCACAACCCTCAGTATCGCACAAACTGTGCATGGACAATTTCGATTTGGAACGAGCTGCGCTAACTCTGCTCCTAGGCGGTTTCGGTATGTACCAGCATCCGTTTCGCCTTAGCATATCTGAATCCAGTTTTTTTTTGGTCTATGCACAATTTCGGTTTCAAATCGAAATAAGGTAAATGAAGGAAAGCGAAAAATGCCATATAAATACTAACTTTCGTTTTTAAACGAAATTAAACATTGAATCCGGATCGAAAGTGATCATGCATGGCCACTTTCAGATTCAGCCGAAATTGTCCATTAATGGCCAATTTCCAAATGGCTAATTTCATGCTGCCCAATTCTATTGATTTCTTTATGATCACACACATGCACGTGTTGATGGAGAAAAGATAAGGCTATCCAGTCATAAATATAGTAGTCTGAATATCGTTGCAGTTAGCACGTTCATCGGCTGTTTGTGCTAGGTATTATTTTATTATGCTATTTATAAAAAATATTATTTTACCTCTAACTAAATCCACGTCTATGAATTCGGTTTTAAGCGTAGCATTCTTTAATGTTACATTTGTAATACCACTTAAAATTTTCTGTTCGACGGTCTTCTCCCATTGTTGTTTGTCGTATGTTCCAATTTTCTTCTGATACCTGCAAGAATGCAAAGAATTTGTTAATTTGTTTATTATACCGCCGAAATAAATTCTTCGCACACTTGATATTGATACTCACCAACATACAATTTCATCCAATTTCATAGTATTCAACCCGATGACTTAGAAATGTAATTTTTATCTGAAAGTAAAGAATAAAGAAAACATTTTAAAGCCGAACGAACGCAACATTGACGAAACAACTATGTATATGTAAATATAGTATACATATTAAATTCACATTGGAAATACTCGAGATTCTCAGTTAAAGATGAATTCTTTAGTTACTTAAGCACATATTAATTTGGCTTCAATAGTTTATCACTCCCTGACTTTTATTTATAGCGTTCGCATCAAATTTTACGTCAACATCACAAAGTAAAGATGCATACAAAAATATATTCTTGAAATATGTACTTATGTATGTCAAAACTTGTTGCTTGGTGTAAGTGATGGAAGAGATGTGTGTGCAAAATGCGACTTACATTTTCCATAAATAATAAATGCACGGAATCGCAGGGAGGCCTCTATGTACGAGTATATACGGGTAGACAGTTATCTGATAAGATAACGGTCCGATTATTTTTGTATGTTAATGTATTGTACAACCCTGAAATTGAAGATAATGCATTCAGATTGATCATTTTTTTTTGATAGCACTTAAGTGGACTCAAATTGTTTATGTTTGATGGTTTGCAAACTGATTCAGTGTTTCTTTTTTGATAAATTTAATAATAATAACAGACGGTCAGCCGGGTTTCACACTATACGATTTTAACATAAGCGGTTAAAATCCAAACGGCGAAAATTATCGAGTAAAGAAGAACATTTCATACTAGACGGCCACGGCAAAAGAAAACGAAAGCTCGCCGTGAAGTAGCCGTCAACTACCATGTTTTCACGACACCCGTATGGCGTCCGAGTATTCAGTTTGATGTGGGAACGTATGTTTTCGCATCATATGCGGTTTTAAATCGAATGGAGCTGAATATTTGTTTGCAAGTATATATAATAAGCTGAGTAAGGGTTCGGCTCGACCTCAACTCGGACTCTGTTCGACATCGACACGATATGGTTTCCTCCGCCCACGGGTCGAGTCGAAATCAGTGCGACTGTAACTCGACATCGATCTCGCTAAAGCGCGGTACAAATTTTCCATTTTTCCGAGCCCGAAGCGTATATACCCTAGGACGGCGACCGGAAGCTTAGTGCGTAGAGGCGTCAGTCTCATGTCTTACTACGGTACTTACGGGTTCAAGTCCCGTCCACGATGTTCGTGGCCAGGGATGTTTGTATTTTCTTTCCCTGTGGTGCGGGCGTAATAATAAGCCACATCTCCCGACTTGTCGCAGGTTATTCGGCTAAATGGGAACAGGAGGTACATGCTGGCAACGTGCATCGTCCGAAACTGGTGTATGCCAACGAAACGTGAGTTAGCCACATGGAATACTTGACGCGCTATGGCCCACTAGGGGTTAGGCCAAATTAGTATATACTATGGACTTGTGCAGCCCTAAGGAAGGGTGACACCAAAACTTCAAATTGGCTAATTTCATACGTAAAATATTAAAAGTGTGTTTCCTATAAGGTCAGTTCGAACAGAAGTTAGCCGATGAAGCTACTATGAAGGAACATTAGTAGGGAAGGTAGGCGGCATTTGAGACGAGCTGGAATGGAACGCACGATATACGAGATTCTAGCAGAAAGCACCAGAGGCAAGCGAGCTTTCTATATAAGTGTAATGTTAAATTTATTGTCGCACATACAAAGCTCACTCGCCACTGGTGCTGTCTGCTAGAATCTCGTGTATTGTGCGTTCCGTGTGAAGGCCGCCTATATGTACAGCTTCGTCTTGCTGTGAAGAAACTGCAATCCGCCACTGCAAAGTGGGTCTGCCGTTTGATTTTGATAGTTTCAACTCCATTTCCAGTAGGCCCTTTCGATACTGATATTTTAATATCGGTTTAAATGGCTCAAATGACCATTTAACCTTATCCTTGTCAAAAATAAGTCTTGATAAGTCTCTAACTCGGCCCACCGGAGATCTGGTACTTACCAAGAGTTTGGGGAGGAGAGTATTGTGATAAAACGGAATCCGGAAAGTGGGTTTGTAGCAGGAGCTCAAGAGTTTCTTTAGGGCACTCACTAAAGGAGCTATCGGATCTCTGTAAAAGACCGACGCCGTTTGTAGAGTCCTTGAACTGAGCTCTGTGAAGGCATGCGGGCTCCGGTAAGGCCTGAATGCGTTCACAGTGTTTTTTTTTCCAGCACTCACGTTTGGAGGGCCTAATGCGCTTATTGTACTCGGACCTTTGACCTATACTCATCCCACCTGTTGAATCGCTTCGCTTCGCTTAATTGAAATTTTTTTCTCACCCTGTGGCATCTTGCGAGCTATTTATTATATTAAGGCACTTAACGCTCCGACTGAATTACCCGTTTGGAGGCACTATCTCGGTAGGAGGAGATTAGGACATCATTAAGCTGATCAGTCGCCAGCTCTAATTCGCCAATAGTTCTGATAGAATTTATCAGCATTTCAGCTTTTGAGTTTACCAGTTCACGAAACTGATTCCAGTTAGTCTTTTTAGGACAAAAGGATTTCGATCGGATTTTAGATTTTCTGGGGCAACCTAAAATCCGATCGGCCTTCTTTAGTCGAACCTAATATGTCGGTGGTCCGCTATTCCAATGGTGGTAATGGTGGTACGGAGCAGGACATCGCTCGTCGTATCAACCAGGCTAAACGCGCATACGGCATGCTGTCCAAAATCTGGCAAAGCAGTTATCTCAGCATCAAGACCAAGCTAGGCCTGTTTCGCTCCCTGGTACTGTCAGTGTATTTGTATGGGAGCAGTACATGGAAAGTTTCCGTAGGAGTTACCAGAAACCTGCAAGTTTTCGTCAACTTATGTCTTCGTCGAATTTTAAGAATTTTCTGGCCCGAAACAATATCAAATGAAGAGCTAAGTCGGCGTACGAGTCAGATGCCAATCGACGAATTGATACGCAGGCGAAAATAGGTCACACATTGCGGAAGAGTGATAACTGCATTGCTTTGCATGCCATGAAATGGAACTCCATTACCAACCAAGGCCGACCAAGAGGGGGTCCTCGAATCACATGGCGTCGAACTGTGGTAAATGTAAGAAAAGGTTCGTTGCATGAGTTGTATTTTTCAATTTCAACAAACAATCCAAAAAAAAAAATTAATAACCCCTACGCAAGAAATCACTTATGATTGTATACACATGTGCCGTTTTCCCATCTATTCAAGTATGTGCCTGCCTAGATTAGAATGCACAAACGATCTTTTGCTTCGCTATAGGATTATTTCGTATAGTTTATGAAATTGGTCTGCGTATTCAGATACGTTTTGATGACCTAGACCTTTTGAAGGATTTATCGTTGTTTACTTTATATTTCTCTGAACTGTACAGTTTCAGAGGGATATATTGATTTGTATTTTGGGCTGATGATCATTGAATGAGTAATCAGTGAGTTCGTGATCGCGTACCGCGGTAGTGGTCCTCCACTGTCGTCTTCGGATTTAAATTAATTTCCCACGGAACAGGAGGAAATTGTGCAACTCCCGAGTTTTTCCGTTTTATATTACCCTACTTGAAAGTCCTCGTGCCGGCAAATTTTCAGTGAGGTTTGAACTTGTGAGCGTAAATAATTGTGTGAGTGTGTTTTTAGGCCAATTGGCCCACCCTCTCGTGTCCCTCGCGCTCTCATTCCATCCTCGTCGCCAAGGTCGACCATAAGTGAAGAACAATTTTGTAAGTCTAACTTACTTAGTGCATTGTACGCATGTATTTAGAATATTTCGTTATATTTTGTGAGTGGTGAACTGTGGCGCGTTCTTTGTTTTAATAATAATTAAAGTCGCGAGTCAGGTGTTACGATTGAACCCCAGGTTGGCTCTCCACTTGGGCGGTTCCGAGGATGGTTAGTCCTCGCAGGGATGGGATTTCCTCCCTGATCGTGGTGATTTGTATTGGTTGAATCCCTAGTCAATTGGTGGTCTTGGGGATGGCTCTCCTCCTCATAATGGTTGGTGATGGTGCTCCTCCCAATCCAGAAATTTTTTTTTATCTGACTCGTGTGTTTGTTAAATTTGAATGATTCGTTTCTAAACAGCAGTTCACCTCCGCAAAATTAGTAGCGCTTGTTTATTTTGTTATGTGTGCTCGTGATTTACAGTGCGCTAATTTGTATTTTAAATCTTTTATTTCCAGACCGGTTGCCCGAACACCGATCGATAATAGCGCCCAATAAATATTCTATCTCACATAAAATAATAAAAAAAAAAAGTAAATATATCTCTTTTCATTTAAATTTGAGTCTTATACAAAGGAGTGTCAGGCACTGGGTAAGTCTTTTGGGGAGTTGCGCCCCACTGCCCAGAACAGAGTACGATGGCGCGCAGGAGTAGTTGACGCGCTATGCCCCGCTAGGGGTTAAGCCAAAGTAGTAAGGCCCGACGTCGGGCTGTCGCGCCACGATGATGATAATGACGGTGGTCCGAAAGGGAGACTTCATCCGATACATGCCAGTTCGCAATGAACCTAGACAATACACCACTAGCCGGTTTGATATCAAGTATCGCTTCCCTTGCCGCAGTCATAAAGATAGGTCTACATCCTCTATTTAGGATGCTGACTTGATTACTCATAAGGTATTCAAGAAACCGTATGTCGATACTACTCCACACCGTGTGGTGTGCATTTGCGTCGCAAGCGATCATGAATTGTCGGTTTGTGCATTGACAAAAGTCGACGAGCTGCTGAACTTCAATAGGTGGAATGTTAATGTTGTCAGAAGAAAAATAAACAGATATTAGCACCACCATCTGGCAACCGTTTAAAGTTGATATTTCAAGTACGAGTAAAGCAGCAGCTACATAGGTCCCTGGAAATAAAATCGGTTAGTGGTAGATGATTGGTCGCGGTCCCAAAATACCAAAATCAGGAACGTGGTCCAGTTCCAATCTATCCCCGGGTCCGTGGATCATAAGTTGTCTCAGAAACGGCTATGGTCTATCCAGTTTCATTGGCTGTCAGATTTTGTTTCTGTCAAACTGAACAGGTAACAGTTGACGGCATTCGAAGCGCCGCACGTGGACAATCAACTGATCTGTCATAAATCAACTTAAACGTGCCATACACGCAGCGATCCACCGACCGAACCGTCGCCCGATATCGATATCGGCCGATAGATCGGCCTGTGTATGCGCTTATCGTTGACGATTTTTTGGCAGTTCCATATAATTTTGATCAGCTAATATTTTGTGGCGATCCATCGGCCGATCGATCGAGCGATGCTTCTTTTCGCATGGTACCATAACATCATAATGTACGTGTCACTTTTTCATCATCACATGGTCGGAGCCGGAAGTGAGTCGCTAATTCAACAAATTTCAAAACACTTGAAATTGGAGATTATGTATGTATGTACTTGCAAAACAATAACGCCATAATCGTCTAAGCAACGATATTGACTTTCTTCAAGATACGATCTAATCTTATTATTGATAATTTATTTCATTAATCCAAATTATTATATTATTTTGGTTCAGTCTGACTAACGAGTAACAATTCAACTAAACACGAGTAATTCCCCCATATAAGAGAATTTGGTTGTTGTTGTTGTAGCGGCGCTTCGAGTTACAATAGCTGTGTGTATCCTCTAAGTCCAGGTAGGGGAAAGAAGCTGCCTCGATGGGGCTCTCTCACAGCGCAATAGGAGCTAAACGCGTGGGGACTGCTTTACAGATAAAGATGTGGCCAACATCGTATATCAAGATGTAGCCTCACTGGGCGCTGGGCAGGAGTTTAAGATGTCATTTTCGATGCAGGACAGGTATGAGTTCAGACGGAGCATCAGCCACAATGAAGTTGAGCCAATGTAGTTCTGGCTTTTCGAGGGAGCTGGGATTCGTCCGAAGATATGGCAGGTGGTTGCGCATTCAGTATCTTTTTTGGTTTTAGTTTCGCAATCGAAGAAAGTGCTTCCCCACTATCCAGCGTTCTGATGGCTGACTTATAGCTGGCGTTATCAAAGGAACCTCTTTTGAATCTTTGGGGTTCACTTTCGCGGTCCCTCTTGTTTCGTCTAATGAGACGTGGCGGTGGGGTTTTGTTCATAAGGTTGAAGTTAGGATAGTCACTCCGATGACAGCCAACTAGATACTGCTTGGGGAGAAGAGTGTTGGCTTTTTAAGGGTCTCATTTTGGTCTCATGATGCAGATGATCCTGCGACAATATCCGGAGGCAGGCTGCGACAGTTCTAAGAGCAGTATTCTGACACGTTTGTATATTTTTCCACTGAGTGTCATATACTCGTAAATTATCTGACCAGATGGGAACCGCATAGTTGGCCACAGATCTCCCGATGGATTTGTTTGTGGCGAATAGGATCTACTTATCTTTACCTCAAGAACTGCCAGCTAAAGCTTTGAGGACTTTGTTCCAGCTTCTCATCCTGTCACAAATGGTCGACGCATGAGCCCAGGAGGTGGCGATGAAGTTGAAGTTGTTAATTGTGGGAATAGTTTGACCTTCTACTGCGATATCTATGTAGTTGTAGCTCCACTTCCTTGGTCCAAGTGGTAAAGAAAGTAGCAGAAGTGACTAAATTCTGATGTAAGAAAATAATTTGGTCACTTTGATCGATCGCAATGGGAAGGGTTCTTTTTATTCTACTACTAGTACTATCATTATCATTCCATCGCATTAGCGGTTATACTCGTACAAAAATGGGTCATCCCATGTTGTTGGTAAATACTCAACAGCTGTTATCGACAAAAAAAGATAGAAGAAATGACTCAACTGAATACAGCCTTCATGGAATATCAGCATGGACAGCAATACTTAAATATTTATTAATAAACATTTAAATAAAAATCGTTGTTGCTCAAAAACACGTATGGGTGCGGTTCGCATGTTGCACTGTAAGCATAGAAAGTGAAATGTAAACAATTTATTCGTAATAGGCATGGGTACACAGAACTCGATGTATCGGAAACGTCGAACAATTTTGTTAGTGTAACGCGTGCAATTGTTGTTCTGCTCTGAACTGTTGAAGAAAACGTAGCTCTTTCTTTCCCAAAGCTGCACAATTTTTAGTTTCACGCTCGATATTAACAAGCTTTTATTTTTTTTTTGCGTAAAGAAACAATCGATAGCTAACATCATAATAAAATATAAGTTCTGTATAGATACTGATCCCCAATTCGAAATGTTCATACATGATATCTATCCCCGAAAAAGAAAAAAAAAACAAATTTGAAGCTAGATACGTATATACATATGTATAAGTAAGCAGACTATGCTTGAAATCTGATTACATACTAACATTAGCCGCAACGGCCGCGTGTTTTATAGAAAGATACGAATGTCTATATTAAAAATAATTTGTGTTGATTGTCTAAAAATAAATTCAGGTTAGCTGGCTGGATGATGAGGAATTGAGATTAATTAACGAGAAGTGAATGTATGAGGGTAGCCTAGTCTGTCGGAGCTAGTAATAAATTTAGGTTGAATACCTTGAAAATAGTAATATTAATAGGTTTATAAGGTTTTGTAAACGAAACCAAAAGGACACCCTATTAAAGACCAATGCTAAATGCCTATTCGTTAGTTTCTTCAGGAATTATTTTTTCAATTCATCATCATCATCGTGGCGCGACAGCCCGACGTCGGGCCTTGGCCGCCTGGATCATTGTCCTCCAATTATCTCGGTCACGTGACCGCGTCCTCCAATTTTGGAAGCCCAGTAGCTGCGCGGCGTCCACACGTACTGAGCTCTCCCAACGAGATCTCGGTCGTTTAGACAGCAGTCTCGCTCCGTCGACTCGTTCTGCATTCATTACTCTCTTAGGCATGCGATCATCGTCCATTCTTTGTACATGCCCTGCCCATTGAAGTCGTTGTAGTTTGACGATTTTCGAGACTTGCAGCTCATCGTACATTTCATACAACTCATGGTTGTACCGGATGCGCCATCCATCTCGATCGCAGACAGCCCCGAAAATTCGCCGTAGAACCTTACGTTCAAAAGTGTCTAGCATGTTTTCGGAGGCTTGAGTTAGGGTCCATGCTTCGCAGCCATAGCATAGCACTGGTCGTATAATGGTTTTATACACGCGGAGCTTCGTGTTTCTGTGCACATGCTTCGATTTCATTATGGGGAGAACCGAGAAAAAAGTCTTATTAGCTAACTGTATCCGTCGCTTGATTTCGTCAGTTTCGTTGGCGTCCCTTGACAAGTTGCAACCCAGGTAAATGAAGTTGTTCACGAACTCGATGTTGAGGTCCCCCACATTGATGCTTGGTTGTGCAGGTGTCCTTGTCACCGATTGCATCATTATTTTAGTTTTACCCTCCTTAATACGTAATTCAACTTCCTTTGCAGCGGTATCGAGCCTATGCAGAAGTTCTTCTGCGTCAGCCAATCTTCGGGATATGATGTTGATGTCGTCGGCGTACGCTGCTAATTGTGTCGACTTGATGAGTAGCGTCTTGCTGTTGTCCATATTCATGGCCCGAATAACGTATTCCAGTGCTAGGTTGAAGAGCGTCGGTGCCAGTCCATCGCCGTTTCAAACCAGTGCGTGTTTCAAATAGATCAGTAAGTCTATTCTGGATCCTGACTTGTGAGACGGAGTTGGTCATCGTCATCTTTGTCAGTCGCATTAATTTTGCCGGTATACCAAATTGCAGCATGATGTTGTACAGTACTCCACGATCGATACTGTCGTATGCCTGCTTGAAGTCGACAAAGATTTGGTATACGTTTACGTTGTATTCCCAGCACCTCTGGAGTATCAGTTTGACTGAGAAGAGCTGATCGGTTGTGGAGCGCCCAGGTCTGAAACCGCTTTGATATTCGCCAATGACTCGTTCTGCGTACGGTTTTATTCTATTTTCCAGAATTTTCGTCAAAATTTTATAGGACGTACAAACTAGTGAGATGCCCCTGTAGTTCTCACACCGCAGTTTATCTCCCTTTTTATGAATTGGACAGATGATGCTTCTGCGCCAATCGTCTGGAATCTCCTCGTTCTCCCATACTCGCAGGAGTAATTGATGTATGGCATCAACTAGACTCGTTCCACCGAGTTTTAGCAGTTCAGCTGGAATCTCGTCAGCGCCCGGCGCTTTATTTCGTTTTAGTGACCGCAAGGCGAGATCAACTTCCTCTACTGTCGGGGGTTGAATGGGTGGGCCTAGATCAACAATATCGTCGAGAACTTCCTGTGTGGGGATGTTAGATGGTCGGTTTAGAAGCTCTTCAAAATAAGAGGCCCATCGCTTGTTAATACCATCGGTGCGCTGATGATGTTTCCATCCTTGTCCTTACAAAGGCTAGTCCTGGGTTGGTAGCCGTTCTTAATTGTATTTACTAGTTTGTACGCTTGTCTGGTGTTCCTATTAGCTAAGTTTTCGTTTATGTTCAGCAACTGCTCGTCAAAGTATTTACGTTTCTTACGCCTAATTATTCTATTCGATATTCGCCGTAGCTCGTCATAATTTTTCTCTTCTGGCTCTGGTTCCTCGTTGAATCCATTGTCTGTAGGCCTCGTTTTTCGCGTCAAGTGAGTCTTTGCATTTTTTCAATTGCTGAAGCTATATTCTCGAATCTAAATTTGGTAGAGATAAGGAAAGTTGCTACATTACTGAGTATAACGGGGAATGCCTACTCTGCTGCACATTGAACCCAGCACACACACAACCCAGATTCAAACCACGCCTGGGTTATTTTGTGTTTCGCTGTTGGCCATACACAAAATGGAACGTATTTTTATAAAAATAATGTTGCCATTCTGGGCTTACTCATTTTGTTTGCCGTTTTAATTTCATATTAAATTCGAAATCAGCGACTCAAAAAACCCCTCGTAGTTTCTGCCAGATTCGGGGGTCTTCGGCGTCTTGGCCGCAAGCGGAGGAGGGCTCAATCCAAGCAAGTTACTGGATCTACAAGGATACATGTAGATCCAGTAACTTGCTTGGACTGAAGCGCGCTCTTCTACGAAACCGTAGGCATGTAACCAACAAACACACCGAATTCTGACCATTGCTACAGCAACAACAACAACTAAATCGGATAGTTTCAGTCCTCTTCCACCAGCATGCGTGAGAAAACATTGAAAACCAGGAAATGGTCCATGAAGAGCAGATACCGGCAACAACTGACAGAGAGATTTTGGAGATCGTTTCCAGAATAGGTGACAAAAAGTGCCAGGCCCTGATGGCATTCCTAGCGGAGTGTTGAAAGTAGCAGTTGACACAGTTCCCGGAAAGTTCATCAGTGGTTTTGAATCCTGTTTGCAGAAGCGAGTTTTCCCTGCTGTATGGAAAAAAACAAAGATTGGTTCTGCTATCAAAACCCAACAAACCGCCGGGCGAACCAAATTCATATCGTTCAATTTGCCTGCTTGACACCGCGGGGAAGGTACTGGAACGAATAATTTTTAGCAGACTAGCTGCCGTCGTAGAGGAAAAGGGAGCACTGTCGAACCGACAGTTTGGTTTTCGAAGGGCGCGCTCCACGGCCGATGCCATCTTGTCAGTGACAGATCTAGGGAATCAGGTACTTCGTGATGGTAAATGTTGCGCGGTTGTGACACTGGACGTCAAAAATGCTTTCAATTCGGCAAACTGGAAAAGCATTCATTTGTCTGCAGAGGATAGGTGTGCCTGACTATTTGACGCGGCTTATACAGAGCTACCTTTCGTTTAGAATCCTACAGTACGAAACCAGCAAGAGGCCAAGAGAGTACAATGTAACAGATCCTTAGGTTAGGTTAGGTTAAAGGGTTGCTATGATTGTCCACAGCACACATAGACCGCATCAGGGTCCGTTGTGATGCCCAACGGAATAAGTAGTCCCGACCCATTCTAAACTTCGAACCAGCCCGAGCCCACAACAAAACGTTGGAGCTGGCCAACATCGACGTCCTGCAAGTCACCCAGGTCGGCAAAGTAGTAGGCCCCAAGAGTAGCCCTCCTAATACTTTCCAGGCCCGGGCGTTCACAGAGAAGGTGGAAAGTACTCTCCTCTACCTCCTCATCCCCGCAGCTTCTACATAAGTCGTTATACGGAAGCCTAAGCCTCCTGGCGTGCTTTCCAATTGGACAGTGCCCAGTGATGATTCCCACGACCGTACCAATGTGATGCCTTTTCAGCGACAATAGCTTAGCGGAACGATTCAAATCCCACCTGGGCCATATCAGCTTTGTCTTATTACAAGTGCTGCCACTGAGCCATCTTATCGCGGCCTGCATTATGCTATGCTTACATGCATTAAAAGGCATCTCAACATTGCAGAGAGTACGTTCGGAGTCTTCCGAGGTCCCTCTTCTAGCAAGTTCGTCAGCTCGGCAGTTGCCAACGAAACCACTGTGACCTGGAATCCAGCACAAGACAATATCAAAAATACCACTTATCTCTGTGAGAGATTCACGGCACTCCAACACTATCCTTGAGGTTATACGTACGGATTCCAGGGCTCTAATCGCAGCTTGACTGTCTGTTAAAATAATGATGTTCCTCACAGATACGTCATGATGGTGGCGTCCCAGCCAGACCAGGACTTCCCAAATAGCTACCAATTGGTACTCGGCCCTTTGTTGTGGAACATCATGTACAACGACATATTGGATTTACCAGTACCTAAAGAAAAACCGATAGTCGGGTTCGCAGATGACATAGCTGTGGTCGGTCGTGGTAGTCAAGGATCCGGCATTCGCCGAAGTTTGTGCCACCGAAGCAATCACAACTATTAAGTTGTGGTTGGATAAGGTAGGACTAGCTGACCAAAGACAGAAGCCGTTCTCCTCAGTAACTCAGAACACTGTGAGGATCAGAGTCGGAAACAAAATCATTATTTCTAAGCCAGCAATTAGGTACCTGGGGATGATGATTGATGCGAAGGTGACATTCAGAGAGCACCTCAAGTACATATGCAAGAAGGCGGCTAATGCTACTGTGGCTTTGGCAAGGATGATGCCAAATGTGAGAGGACTACGACCGAGTAGAAGACTTTTATTATCTAGAGTGATCACCTCTATACTTCTGTATGCGGCACCAGTTTGGATCGACGCGCTTCGTCACGCCTGTAACAGTCGGAGAATCAAGTCTGTTTATCGAAGGAAGGCATTTAGGTTGTGCTGTGCATACCGAACAACATCAGATGAGGCTGCCTACGTCGTATCAGGTATGATCCCCATAGATATTCTAGCAGACGAAATGGACCGATTGCACAAAGGCCGATGTTTGGAGCCACCGGACGTATGTATCTAATGCGCGCAAAAAACGAGAAAGGTGTGAGTATCTGAGGAAATGGCAACAGCGGTGGGATGAAACTCCGAAGGCAGGCTGGACACATACTTATCCCGCAAACTGAATTGTGGCTGAACCGCAAACATGGAGAGGTGAACCACTTTCTAATCCAGTTTCTTACTGGACATGGCGGATATAGGAAGTACCTATACAGATTCAAGCTGGACGATTCATTCGACTGTCCGAGGTGCCTAGGAATAGCGGAAGACCTGGAACTGTCAGGGTTTACAGGAAAGCGTGAAGCACTGGAGGTCGAACTTGGCAGTGACCTCAATCCACATAACATAGTAGTGCACATGAAAAGATCTGAATCAAATTGGGAGGCCGTAACTCGCACAATATGCGACATACATAGGAAACTGAGGAAAGAGCAGCAAATACGAAAAAGGATGCAACGGATTAATGGCTATCTAGCCAAAACCAGCCCTGCGAAGTAATATCGAGAGGTAGGGAGAATGGTGGAGAAAGAGGGTTGAAGGTTTTACTGGGTAAGTAGTCGCACACTGACGATGAAAGTCCCATGTCGCTGCCGTACAATTGACACTAGTTGCCGGCAGTGTCTCCCGACCAATGAGATTCCCCCCTCTATAATAATAATAAAATAAAGTAGCTTGCTTGGACTGAGCCTTTCCCTCACTCTTTCATAATGAATGGGTTTACCTGAGCACTCAGGAAAATAACGTAACCGTTTTCGTTTATTATTATAGTGCGGTGTATAAAAGCCACGTCCACCTGGCACTGTACCTTGACGGGTTAACAACTGGTCACTGCTTACACTGGCTGATCTAACGTAGCACCTGACGAGTGATCTACCGGTGTACAAAACCAGATTCGCAAACGGACGAAGGCTCAATCTAAGCAAGTGCTTCGCCTCCTCTCTCCCACTGTTTCATGTTGAGATGGAACCTCTTCATTTTACGATTGCTGTATTGAGTAGGTTCAAAAGAGTAGGTTCGGGATTTTACAATTATGTACGAGGGCGGTCCGATAAGTACTTAGCCTCACCGCCCGATGGCGCCACTGTCACAGGAGAAATTTACTATCGTGTAGAACATTCTCGTAGACGGCTACTGTCAAAATTTCAGCCGAATCGGTCTCGTAGTTTTGTTTTGACCGCGTGTGGAAGTGGGCGTGTCCGCGGATTTCAGAAAAATGGAAAAAGAGCAATATTGGTCGGTTATTCGATTTCTGTTTGGAAGGGAAGTCGCGCAGCGAAATCAAAGAGCGCTTGGATGCTGTGTACGATGACTCTTCTCCTTCGATGGCGACCATCAAAAATTGGTTTAACGAGTTTCAACGTGGTCGCACGTCGGTTTTTGATGAGCCACGCCCAGGTGCTCCGAAAACGGCTACCACGGAGAATAACGTGACAAAAATCCACGATCTCGTATTGGCAGACAGCCAATTGAAGGTGCGCGAGACAGCTGAGACTGTAAGCATTTCAAAAGATCGCGTGGGTCATATCCTGCATGAAATTTTCGGCATGAGAAAGCTGGCGGCGCGATGGGTGCCGCGTTTGTTCACTCCGGACAACAAGCGCAACCGTGAGACCACTTCTTTGACGCTGTTTAAGCGCAATCCGAAGGAGTTTCTGCGTCGTTACGTGACCGTCGTGACATGGATCCACTGGTACACACCAGAGACCAAGAGAAACAGTCGAAACAGTGTACTTCACCCAGCGAACGTGTTCCGAAGAAGGCGAAGACTGTCCTATTGGCCGGAAAGGTGATGGCCACCGTTTTCTGGGATTCACAAGGTGTGATCTAAATCGACTACCTGGAGAAGGGCAAAACGATCACAGGGCTCTATTATGCCGAATTATTGGGCCGATTCGACGCCGAACTGCAGAGAAAACGGCCCCATTTGGCGAAAAAAAAATGTTCTTCCACTATGACAACGCACTGGCTCACACCTCCGCCGTCACCACGCCCAAATTGGTTGAATTGGGCTACGAACTGCTGTCCCATCCACCGTATTCTTCAGATTTGGCCCCGTGCGACTTCTTTTTGTTTCCAAACTTGAAAAAGTCACTCGCCGGGCAGAAATTTGGGTCGAATGAGGAGGTCATCGCCGCCACGGGAGCCTACTATGCAGACCTCGAGAAAACGTATTTTTCAGACGGTTTAAAGAAGTTGGAGCATCGCTGGGTCAAGTGTATCGAGCTAAAAGGAGACTATGCTGAGAAATAAATCGCCACTTTTCCAAAATTTTCGTTTTTCTTATGTAGGCTAAGTACTTATCGGACCGCCCTCGTAAATAGTAATTTTCATTGTTTTTTGATTTGTTTAAAAATTGTGGAGCGCGCAATAAAGCCGATTGAAATGGCTTCAAAACCCTACACCAATGCCAAACGAAATGTAAGGCACATACTTCAGAAAGCGACTATAAAATTCTTTACAGTAGGCCGCATACCCAACATTCCCTTACTTGAGCAGCTAGGTTGGCAGATGGAAGGGACTGCATTCGTGCCATTAACCCGGCCGATCCAAGAATCAAGGAGTTAAACTTATCGCCACATTTTTTTATATTCCCCATTTTTACCTCCCCTGTTTGTGTTGTCTTCCCCAGGCCTATGAATTTTTGTTAATACGTAAAGGGACAGGAGCAACGAGCGGCGAGAACCCCGCCCACGTCTCCCGAACAGATCTACAGCAAGCATAGGCCGCTGCTTAGCTCGTTGAGGGGCCTTTTTCTTCGTCAGATGGCACGGCCCGACCTTCACGGTCATATGCTACCTTAGGCTCCGTCCCCACGAGCATCTTCGGATGAAATATTTGAATGGATATTTGGGGTGTGATGGCGGCTATTAAAGTCACCATCGCGATGGAGAGTTTTAGACTGACACGAGTGAAAAGTGATAAGTTTGTGTCAAAAGTGGGTTTTTTCACCCCAGGCCCCGGAAATTAATATAAATATCCCAGTTTCTGCATCAACGGCAACCCATTGGGGATCTCATAAGCTTTTATGTGTTAGCTACAAACCGCATCGATGACAGCAATCTAAGACCCGCCATAGACGATGCGATCCATCGTCAGACCGATCTGACGATATTGTGATCGTTAGATCGATCGCACAGTGTATGTGTTGACGATTTTTTTGATAGTTCCATATAATTTCGATCGTCAGATATTTTGTAGCGATCCATCGTCAGATCGATCTGACGATCTCTCTCTCAATTGCCCTAACCCCTTGTGGGGCATAGCGCGTCAACTGTTCCATGTGGCCCAGTTGACGTTTCGACGGCATAAACTGGTTTCAGAGAATGCAGTTGCCAGCATGCACCTCCTGCACATCCATGGCCACGAACGTCGTCGTGGACGGGATTCGAGCCCGAAACGCCGGTAGTCAAACATGAGACTGATGCCTCAACACACTGCGCTACCGGTCGCCCCGACGACGATGGATCGCACCGTCTATGGCGGGTCTAAAACTAATCAGTAGCCGCCGAGTACTGCTTGGATGACGACGCAGCGATCGACTAGTATAGCCGCAGTGAACTTAGCAAATTGTCAACTACCGAATAGCCGCGCCGCAGAGAACTTGTTAAATTGTCATTTGTATATTTTTGCAAAAGCAAAACAATGGAAATTTGAATGTAAGTTATTATAAATTTGGTGATAAGCTAAATTTGATTTGGCAGAAATTGGGAAATGCGGAGGTCAAAATCTGCCTCTACTCGTATAGCCAGCCATAACTTATAGAATGAAGTAGGCTATGGCGCGAAAGGAACAAATCTACTTGTATCGCAGTTAGAAACAGGAAAGAAGATTGAAGGTCTAAATGGAAAGGAAGCAACGCGCGTTTAAAATTAACGTTTACGGATCGGACCTAGCTGCACTCCCTATGGGTGAAAATGCAAATTAAATAAAAGTAATTTGCATAATTCAAGTTGCATTAATTTTTAAATTTTCTCTCAGAACCCATTAACGTTATCACGCAAATGCCGTAGTTTTTTGGTATCAAGAATTCTCGTACTAAATATACTTATTGCAAAACATATTTCATAATTTCTTTGTTCGCAATGAATATATTCCCCCATATCTCCCCTACACACAATGCCATGGCCAAAATCGCTCCACTTTACATTCTTTGCTTCCAAGGTCGTCAGCCAACAAGGGAGCCTCTAGAACCACGTCCCTTCGCAGTACGTATGTCATCACACCGCCGCCTAATTCCATGCGCTTTGAAGGTAGAGGTCAAGCATTGACGCAATGAGTCCTTGAAATTTTTGCACCAAAACAAAAAACTAGTCCGCAGTCGCCCGGCCACTGCCCCCGCTTCCATTGCCATCCAAAAAAAAAAAACATTTCTGCAAAATTAGAAAACCACTCACGTGTGAAAGTTGTTCCGTGTAACTTGATTCCGCGCTGGGCCTGGACAATTGCGATAATTTACAAATGTATAGGCAATCAACTGCTATTCCAATTTGCGTGGAAACCCTTTTTATCACAAATTTTCTGCAGCAGCACAAGACACTCGCGAAGTCTTCAATTGCATCGATTCGCCCTTTCACTGTAACTCACTTGCTCGCGTATCACTTAGACGGGCGCCATTGAACAATTTTCTTTTTGCAGGTGAAGCCGAATAATGGTCTCGTCACTTTCGAATTATCACGTACGTGAGCTAAGAAATTTATGTTTTGAGATATCGCGCAACGACCGACGCACGCCGCAACACACAAAACCGCACAATAAGTTGGCAAGTCAATGAACAGATGGTTTGCGGTTTCCGTGTGTGGTGGGGATGGAACATAAGACAATTGTCAAAATCAGATGGGACGTTCGGGCTGCCAATGTGCAATTTTCCATGTGGATGTTCCACAGAATTCGAAATGATAGTGTGCATCGGCTAAAAATCGGTTTATGTACATGTTAAGGGCGAATTTCATAGAGAGTCGTTGGAGGAGCAAGCAATCAGCATATACTGAACACTAAACTATTTGAAGTAATTCCACTCGTAAAAAGTAAACAGAGAGACACACGCCCTCTTCCCCGCAACACCCGATCAGTCCATATCCAGATAGTCGCACATGAGAAGTTCAAACTCACATTCCCCTTCCTACTTCCATCCTTGTGCAGAATTGCTTCATTTCTTTCGCTCCTTGTCATTTCCTTTTAGGCCGGCTGCATCTTGGACGTAGGCAGGGCAGCGCAGCGCAGCGCCGCACATGGCGGTTGTTGTAACAATTGTCAAAATCTCATTTTACAACAACAATGCCATGTGCGCGCTGCACTGCGCTGACCTGCCTACGTCGAAGATGAGGCCGGCCTTAATCTCTCTTTTCTGTGCACAATTTTCACGTTTATATCCTGGAACTAAGGCGGCTTTTACACTATAAAAGTTCTTTTACAAATATCTTTGATGGACGATATTTTAAAAGAACTTTTATGAATGATATTAGCCGCCTAAGGGGGAAGGTGTGCAAGATTGTAAGAAAAGTACTTGAAACAAGCAACGTTCATGTCGCAAATCTTTTCTTAGGCGGCTATTACACTATAAAAGTTCTTTGAAAATATCGTGCGACAAAGATATTTGTTAAAGAACTTTTATAGTGTAATAGCCGCCTAAACGGCGTATTAACTAGAGATGGGCGTTTCCGTTATTTTCCAAAAACGTAAAAAACGTTTTTTTTTGGATATTTTTAGTTTCCGGGGCCCGGGGTGAAAAAATCACTTTTCATTCGGATTTTTTGTCACTTATCACTCGCGTCATCCTAACACTCTCAAATTGTAAAATAAATTTTTTTTTTAATTTTTAATCTTAATTTTTTCCTTATTTTTTTGTTCTAATTATTTATACTGGATGTTTGGTGTGTGTAAAACTGATCAAAACGCTGTTGCACGCAAAGCGAGCGTTCATGTTTGTGCGATACTGAGGGTTACGATCCCTTAAGCGCGGAGCGAGCGGAGCCCACGCAAGGGGATTCGCGAATATGTATCTCAATTTTCCATGCCTCCAATATACCAAACATTTAAAAAAAAAAAAAAAATTTTTAAGTAAAAAATAAATGAAATTTTTTTTAGAGTGACGCGAGTGAAAAGCGACAAAAATTAGAGTGAAAAGTGATTTCCCCAGCCGGGGCCCCGGGAACTAAAAGATTGCCGCCCTAACCCCTAGGGGGCATATCTCGTAGACTGTTCACATGTGGCTTAGTTCGCATAAACTGGTTTCGAACGATGCATGTTGCTAGCATGTACCTCTTGTGCATTTAGCCGCATACTTACGACAAGTCGGGAAAAGAAGAAAACCAACTCGTTCTATTGCTATTGTAATGTTTCCTCTGATGAGCGAAACCAGAACGAAACCAGGTTCCTTAGATATTCTTGTGCTGAATAATGAAAACACTTCGATTGAAAAACACACACACTTTATTTACAAAACGAACTACACACGCGTACTAACAACCAACGTTAAACTAGCTCGAACTATCTGTTAACGGTGAATAACAATAACGACTCTTCGACTTCCGAGCGGATACTTTATACCGATCCCACTGCCACTGAGTGTTGTGTTGAGTCTTACTACCTCTTCCTTTTCTGGTGACATCTGCCTTTATATAGCTGCTAATCCATGCATTCGCCAATTAACGAAGACTTTAGATTTTTCGAGATGTTCTAGTCTCGGGTTCCCACTACTCAACGAAGGTTCGAGAGCCCGCTAGTGCCCATCTGCTGATACTTGTTATCGATCATTCGAGATTCCCAGCACAGTGTGTGTCGTAAGAGTGACATACTTCGTACATGCAACACTATTATCAACTGAGAATTTATGGAGAAGGTGGACCAATTCGTAGTATTATTGGCCTTGTTTATGCCGCAGAACTATCTTCGAGGATTAACTAATTCGAGCTAACTCACGACGACATAAACATGTCGTACTAGCTAGTTTTGGTACCAATTTTAGCTCCACTTGCTATGCAGAACTGGACTGAAAAATTGGGACTAGATGGTGTTGCTGTCTTCGCTAATGGTGTTGTTGTTGAAAATTATATTTTATTTGTTATATAAATACCTCATCCTTTCCTGAAACACTGCATTCGTTTCATCCTTTGATTTAGCGGTAGCAACGTGTTTTTTTTAGGAGGCTACTGCCCCTTGACATTTTCTTCACCAATGCCACCGCAGTCACAAACCAACAGCTGATATCTTTCATGTTTAGTACCTCTTCGTATGGTCGGTATAAACACACCACGAACAAGTACTAGCACTAAAACGATTTAGTTAAATCGCCTTTTAGTTCCATGGCATAAACGAGGCCATTGTTGCCGAAAATGGCGGTGCGGAGCTAGCCATCGCTCGTCGTATCAACCAGGCTAAATGCGCTTTCGACATGCTGTCTAAAGTCTGCAGTTGTCGCAGTCTTAAGACCAAGCTGGGCTTGTTTCGCCCCCTGGTATAGTCTGTGCTGTTGCATGGAAGCTGTACATGGAAGGTTTCCGTAAGGCTGAGAGCACGTTGATCGCGTTTGCGTGTTTTATGTCAAACGAATTGAATCTTTGCTAAAATGACACTCCGTCAGTTTAACAAATGCCCGGGCATCATCGCATAAAAAAATTGGGTTGATTGTTGTCCTTTACAACAGATAATTAGGCAAGAAATTAGCGACGAAACAAACGACAGGACAGTATAAGACATACATCAGCACACATTTCTTACCTAATTGCTCGTTTAAATACACAAGAGTTAACACAATTGATCTGAATCGGCGTACGAGTCAGATGTCGATCGACGAACTGATACGCAGCCGAAAATAGCAGTAGATAGGTCACACATTGCGGAAGGGTGATAACTGCATTGCTGGACATGCCATGAAAAGGATAACCCCATTCCCAACAAAATCCGAACTAGAAATCATGGCGCGGATATGTGCTCTCCAAGTGTGCGTTGCTGGGTAAGTGGAGACGCATGCGTTCAATGGCCTAGAACCGAGTTCAATGGCGCACAGGAGTAGATGACGTGCTATGCTCCACTAAGGGTTAAGGCAGTTAGTTATTTAGTTCACCTACATTGGCGGGCCGGTAGCTCACCGGATTCGGGGGCTTGAATCCCACTCTTGCCATGTTTGCTTATGATATCTTTCTCCTGTGATGTAGGAGGTAAGAATAAGCCACAACCTATCCCGACTTGTCGCAGTTTACGGCCAAATGGCCATGAATGCCAGCAACATGTATCGTCCGAAACATGAGAAGAGGTCATCTATTCCAACTATAGGTGAAGGCAAATAACTTATTTTAACTCAAATCCGGCAGACATTTTGGTCAGAATATCAGCAAGCAACAGACAGCACGAGAGTTACGGAGTACCTATGTCTATAGTTCTAACGGGGTTAATCCAGACAAAAATAAAACACACATTTCCCTTAATTTAATAGTAATATCGTTTTTATTGTCTATTTAAATAAAACTGCGTAGTAATAAATGTCAAGATAGTGTAAAATCCGAACGTGTGAATTTAAAACAAAACTAATTTTGATCAAATAGTAACTTGCTGAGAAAATCTTTATATCGCACTTGAAGTATTCTCTTTTATTATGTACAATTCTACTTTAATAAGAATGAATATGTGCACGATTTGATGAGAGTATGAAAGATTCTAACATTTTTCTTTAAGTTATGATACACGATATACTGGTAAGGCAGGTCAGACTAGATATACATACATATTTTTGAATACTCAACGAAAGAATTGTATTTTTATAAAATACAATAAATATATTTTACTACATGTATTCGTACAGTTGTGTGTGAGTTTACGAATGTCTTGGGGATAGAGCAGCTCCTTTAATAGAGCTTATAAATGTCTTATGTCCTGTGAGTCGTGATTTTAAAGTTTGTTCAAGTGAAGACAAAATACAATATCGATTGGTATATTTTTAAACAAATGAAATTACTAAATTAAATCTATTTCAAAAATAGCCTGAATTTGAAATACTTTTGGGATCAATACAGATTTTAAAACAAAACGCAAAATCAATAAAAAAAAGTGAATAACTAAAATTTAATCAGCTCGCCTTCTATTTTTTTTCGTAATATATACTTTAATGAATGATGTACTCGAATTTGTTATTTGTCCGTCTATTTTTTTTTTAAATGAAGGTATTTCCCATTTTGAAACTATTGTATAGCATACAATGATCTTTAATTTATTTATATATTTAGACCTAATCTAGATTTGCATTTCATTTTAAAAATATAGTAAATCACGCTTGTTTAGGATGAACAACTGGTGGTGGTGGTGTTGTTTTGAAACATTTCATCAGGAACGCTGTATAAAATACGAATGCTGCACCGAGTGCAAGTAAGGCGTACATGAATATATTCAATTCGGGTTGACGGAATCGATTCTTCCTTAGCCAATCCAGTACTTCATCTTCGCTCAGTAGATCACCTGAAATGACAGCAGGGTCGTTAAAGTGAGATTTAAGGTTCGTATAAACTCGGCAATGTAAAAATTCACTTAACGCGGAAAACGAGTCCTATAGACAATAGATTCAACGAGCAACCAGAGCCAAAAGACAAAAAATGACGAGCTAAGGCGAATATCGAATAGAATAATTAGACGTAAGAAACGTAAATACTTCGACGAGCAGTTGTTGAATATTAACGAAAACTTAGCTAATAGGAGCACCAGACAAGCGTACAGACTAGTAAAAACAATTAAGAACGGCTACCAACCCAGGACTAGCCTTTGTAAGGACAAGGATGGAAACATCATCAGTGACACCGATGACATCAACAATCGATGGGCCTCTAATTTTAAAGAGCTTCTGAGCCTACCATCTAACATCGCCACACAAGAAGCTCCTGACGATATTATTGGTCTAGGCCCACCCATACAACCCCTGACAGTAGAGTAAGTTGATCTCGCGTTGCGGTCACTAAAACGAAATAAAGCGCCGGGCACTGACGAGATTCCGGCTGAACTGCTAAAATTCAGTGGAACGCGTCTAGTTAATGCCATAGATCAATTACTCCTGCGAGTATGGGAGGACGAGGTGATCCCAGACGATTGGCACAGAAGCATCATTTGTCCAATTCACAAAAAGGGAGATAAACTGCGGTGTGAGAATTATAGAGGCATATCACTAGTTTGTACGTCCTATAAAATTTTGACGAAAATTCTGGAAAATAGAATAAAACCGTAAGCAGAACGAATCATTGACGAATATCAAGGCGGTTTCAGACCTGATCACACCACAACCGATTAGCTCTTTACGGCCAAACTGATACTCCAGAAGCGCTGGAAATACAACGTAGACGTATACCAAATCTTTGTATACTTCAAGTAGGCATACGACAGTATCGATCGTGGTGTACTGTACAAAAGACCTAGCACTGGAATACGTTATTCGGGCTATGAATATGGAGAAGAGCAATACGCTACTCATCAAGTCGACACAATTGGCAGCGTACGCCGACGACATCAACATCATGCCCCGAAGATTGGCCGACGCAGAAAAACTTCTGCATATGCTCGATACCGCTGCAAAAGAAGTTGGACTTTGTATTTGTAATAAACCATATTCTGGTCTGATAGTACTGCTTCCACCGGCAGATCTATGGCAGCACCTGCTGAGTAAGGATCTGTCGGTGGTACGAAACCAGAGACCGAGGGTCCCATTACGCCTGGACCCAACCATTCCATCCTTATCGCCTCATTTTTTTATCATTCCCCATTTTTACCTCCCCTGTTTGTGTTGTTTTCCCCAGGCCTATGAATTTTTGTTAATACGTAAAGGACAGGGGCAACGAGCGGCGAAAACACCGGCCACGTCTCCCGAACTGAGCTACAGCAAGCATAGGCCGCTGCTCATTAGGAGCCTGTTTCTTCGCCAGATGGCACAGCCCGACCTTCACGCTCAATTAAGCTGCCTTAGGCTCCGTCCCCACGGGCATCTTCGGATGCCCACCAAACCGTCCTTACATATTTGGCGCCCAGCGTGGGGCCCATTTCTGGTAAGGAACAGGACTAAGAAGGACCTCTTCGAGTTCCTTTTTGGTCCTTGTAATGAACGGTCATTATGCTACCTAACGATCTGTCCCCACAGGCATCTCCGGATGTCCACCAAACCGTCCGTTACATATCAACGAGGGTAAAACTAAAATAATGATGCAATCGACGACAAGTACAAATGCACAATCGAGCATCAATGTCGGGAACCTCAACATCGAGTTTGTAAACAACTTCATTTACCTGGGTTG
Source organism: Chloromyia formosa (assembly GCA_964017055.1). NCBI lineage: Eukaryota > Metazoa > Arthropoda > Insecta > Diptera > Stratiomyidae > Chloromyia > Chloromyia formosa. Next base: position 43,459,427 of record OZ024818.1, on the reverse strand, counting down.
CAACTTGTCAAGGGACGCCAACGAAATGGACGAAATCAAGCGACAGATACAGTTAGCTAATAAGACTTTTTTCTCGGTTCTCCCCATAATGAAATCGCGAAGCATGTGCACAGAAACACGAAGCTCCGCGTGTATAAAACCATCATACGACCAGTGCTATGCTATGGCTGCGAAGCATGAACCCTAACTCAAGCCTCTAGAAACATGCTAGACACATTTGAACATAAGGTTCTGCGGCGAATTTTCGGGGCTGTCTGCGATCGAGATGGATGGCGCATCCGGTACAACCATGAGTTGTATGAGCTGTACGATAAGCTTGAAGTTTGGAAAATCGTCAAACTACAACGACTTCAACGGGCAGAGCATGTACAATGAATGGACAATGATCGCATCCCAAAGATAGTAATGAACGCAGAACGAGTCGATGGAGCGAGACTGCCTAGACGACCGAGGGCTCGTTGGGAGGGTTCAGTATATGCAGACGCCGAGCAGCTACTGGACCTCCAAAATTGGAGGACGTGGTCACGTCACCGAGATAATTGGAGGACAACGATCCAGGCGGCCAAGGCCCGACGTCGGGCTGTCGCGCCACGATAATGATGATAAATTCGTGATACGTTCCGTATCTAGAAAACTTATTTTAAAATAAAATAAATAACTGACGCAACAGTCCAATTTGAACTATGGCCTCGAGATGAGTTAGCACCATCTCATTTTCTAGATCGTGACGGTCTTGTACAGAGGTGTGTGATCAGCAACACGCTCAACCGAGTTATTTACCCCATAAATGGGTACTCATTTAACAGCTGAGTGGGCTCATAGTCCGAAACGTAAATCCCCGTTTTTATCGAAAACTACCGCATTCAGTAGGAATCGAACCGGGGCCCAGTGCGTAGAAGGCGAACGTGCTAACCATTCCGCCATCCGGACTACAGAAAACTTAAAACATGCCATATAAAATCTCACCTTGTGAAAATCCCGCCAAAAAAAATAAAATAAAATTCAACCAGATAAAAATACCGTCACTTTGAAATTCAGTCATTGAAAAAATCCCTCTCTTTTAAAATACTGCTGGTCAAAAATTCCATTGCGCTTAATCCCGTCAATAATAAATTGAAAAAATCCTCTCCTAATCCTCCCAAATAAAAAAACAACCCTTCATTTCATACTCATGAAGCTTTTGTTTTTATTTGGCGGGATTAGGACTGGATTTTATTTTTATTTATTGGCGGAATTTAGTGTAAATTGGACAACTGATATTCAATAAAGTCAAACTTGTATGCAATTTACAATGTATTCTTTTAAAAGTCGTTAAGTTTTTAGGGTACCTACCTTTTGCGACGGGATTTTAAAAAGTGAGATTTTTAATTAGCATGATTTTAACCTAGCGGATTTTAAACTAACGGAATTTTCAATTGACGAGATATTTAATTGGCGAGATTATTAATTGGTGCGATTTTGTTCTAGCGGTGTTTTGAACTTGCCGGATTTTGAACTAACGGGTTCTTGTACTGACGAGATTTTGAATGGCGGGGTTTTGAAATGCGCGAATTTGTAAGGAGATATATCGTACTCAGCCCATATTTATCATTTTCCGGAATGATAGTGACCAGTTCACTTGTAAATAATAATGTACATACCTCGGTAAATGCTTGGAAAACGTCTCCTGAAGTAGACTAGAGCCGGTAATTTTGTCACACCCCACTTCTTTGCATATCTGGTGTCGGCCATTTTCACAAAAGTTATATCCAAATTATCCGTCTCACTGTCAATATTTTCCAATTTCTCTAATGCTGCCGTACTCTCCTGGTGATTGTGTTCATCTATCGATATAAATTTTAATTAAAACAAATCATGAAAAAATAATTCGAATAAGTTTCTCCTACAGAAGTAAACAGCCAAAAATTCATTTTCCTCAAGCAATTTATCCAACATTTTCCGGTTGACCTCTTCAATTTCATTTTTAATCTCGAAAACATCTTGTGATGTTAGCCATGTCAGAACTTTGTCGTGTTGATGTAAATCTCCGTCGTACAGCATTGGCATTCGTTTTCTATAAAGATATATATTGATGATGGTAATGTTTCCCACATAGATAGTCAAGTGTTTTTACCTGAAGTAGACCAGTGATGGTATATTAACAATTTCATATTTTTGCGCTGCACTCGCACTGGCAATTTTAACAAAATCAATTCCAAACATGTCAGCTTCCCCATCGATTTCTTCCAGTTCTTGTAAAATATCTTCACATTCGGGACAATCGGGCTCATCTATAGAATGCATAAAGGAGGAGTCAGAGTTTAGTTATATTTTTTGTTGGTAATTTTATTGCGAATTAAAAAAGTAATTTTAATATTTTGTACTGTTTCTTTATAGAATATTTTATATGGATAAGTACATATCACTGGAATTTGAATACTTACAGAAAAATACTACTAAAAGAGGTGATTCGTCCATCAAACGTTCTAACATTCGTTCATTAACTTCTTCGATTTCATCGGCGAGCTCACGATTATCATCATCGATTAGCCATTCTAAAACAGACTGTTCGTTTTGTAGATCTCCTTCGAATAGTAGTGGATTTCCGTTTCTATAAAAGAAAATTATAAAAAGAATTTTTTCAAATTAAAACTTTGACTCGTTCGCCCAAGGGGGTCAAAAATCCTCTTCCATAGTCCTCCTCATGGACGCCCCTGGAACGGCAGTGGTGGTTGACCATTGCTAACCAAGTCAAGTCGCCAGTAATGGCGGTGAGATGATTTGGCTGGGGTAAACATTCCCCCTGTGTTTTGGGGCGTGAGAATAATACCACGGCCTTTCCCTTTGCCGGCCTGCCGTAGAAACTGACAAACAAAGGACAGGATGTGTATGCAAGCAGTGCAAGTTGCGAAATCTTCTATATGCTAATGAAACTTCAACTACGTCTCGGATAAGGCCTGACTCAATGGTTACGACTTTTGGCTATCGTACAATGACATAGATTGGTTTCCGGAATGTGCGTACTCTCCTAGACAATGGATCAGAAGGTCATCAAAACGGACGATTTCTTCAATTAGTGAGAGAATTTCTGCGGTGTAAATTAAACGTCTTAGGAGTCATTGAGATAAGATGGAGGAATAGCGGAGAATTTATCTCTATATCCGAGCACGAAAAGAGCCGTTTAATATCAACTTAAATAAAGAATATAAGAAATACAGAAATACTTTGAAATTACTAATCAGATCTGCCAAAGATAACTATTATAAAATTAAAATTAACAACTGTGGCAATGATATAAAAAAAATCTGGAATGTAATAAATGAGGCAACAGATTCAAAGAGAAGCAAAAGCGAATTTACCAACGACATAAGAAGTGCATCAGGTGAATTGATAAGCTGTGACCGAATAGAAGACGTGGCTGATATATTTAACGCGCATTTTGTTAATATTGGTCATGAAATATCTAACCGTGTCCGAACAAGCTATTCTTCAAATTCGCAACCAGCATTTTCCAACCCAAGTACACAATGCAGTTCACTGTTTTTTAGCCCGGTTTCTGAAAGTGAAATAATTCAAGTGATAAACGAGCTAAAACCTTGCGTAAGCCCTGGTTCTGATGGTCTACATTCCAAATATTTGAAGGAAAATGCTTCACATATTTCTAAACCTTTAGCATTTTTAGTAAATAATTGCTTGAGCCACGGATATTTTCCGACAGAACTTAAACAAGCCGTAGTGATACCACTCCATAAAGGTAATGATAAGGAAAATCTTAATAATTATCGGCCAATTTCACTTCTGCCCAGCATTTCCAAAATATTTGAAAAGACCATTAAAACTAGATTAGTAAAATTTCTAGAAGAAAGAAATATCATATCTGATTCCCAATATGGTTTCAGATACTCTAGGAGCACCGAAGATGCAATTTATGCGGTTACCAAAAAAGTTGTATCCAACTTGGATAATGGTCAAGCATGTCTAGGAATATTCTTGGATTTTCAGAAAGCCTTTGATACTGTGGATCACAAAATGCTGCTTATGAAAATGTATAATATTGGAATAAGGGGCCTGGCTTTAGATCTTTTCAGATCTTATTTAAATGGGAGAAAACAATCAGTGCGCCTAAATCAGCATACAAGCTCAGCACTCGACATAACAATTGGAGTTCCACAAGGAACTGTTTTAGGGCCAATCCTGTTCCTTATATATATATAAATGACCTTTTGAAATTAAATTTGCAAAATTGTTCTGTGTTTGCGTTCGCAGATGACACCGTAGCCATTTTTAATGGAGAAAACTGGGAGAAAACATTCGAATATGCAAGAAAGGGCATGCAAGATATCAACACCTGGCTTAAAGCTAATTTAGTTTCTATAAATACTCAGAAAACAATTTTGGTTCCTTTTTGTCTTACTACCAATAGATCACCTCCTGTGCATCTTCAAATAATATTGCATGGAAATACCTGCACGGGTAGAAATTGTAATTGTACATATATAGAAATAAAGAATAGCGTTAAATATCTTGGTATAATAATTGATAAACATCTACGTTGGAGTGAACACATTTCATATATATGCAGTCGATTGCGAAAAACAATCTATAAATTTGTCGAATTGAGGTTGATTCTATCTATTGCCAGAATAAGAATGATCTTTATTGCTTTGGTTCAATCCATAATAGACTACGGAATTTTAACCTGGGGTGGTCTTTCACAAAGCTATTTAAAACCATTAGAATTACCACATAAAAAGATTATTAAAATTTGTCTGAGGAAACCAATTTTATATCCAACACAGCATTTATATAGAGAGTTTGAAGTTTTGACTATAGCGAATATGCATAAATTAAAGATTCTAAAATTTGTGTATAAACACCCTAATGAATTTCCACTCGAAGAGGAAACCAGATACTTAACACGTAGGCAAATTAGAAGAGTACTCAAACAACCAAGATATAATACATGCGTTGCACAACACCATGCTTTTTATTATGGACCACGTTTGTTTAACAGTTTACCAGAAATCATTTCTAGGCGTACTAATTTTTACTGTTTTTCGAAATCAATTAAAAAATATTTGTTAGATTCCAGTATATAACCAATTTAACAAGCTTTTAGAGTTTGAATTATAACTAACATGAAAAAAAAATTACTCTCAAATTTATTAACGTGAATAAACCACTTTGATAAATATATAAAATATTCTAATTGAACAATATCACACCACGAGCTATGCTCATTGTGAGATGACCAAAATCAGTCAGAATTACACATTTCATTATCATAAATCCTAACTATTTCTATCTTTATTTTATATTTTGTATTTTAGAACCTAATCAATTTAATTTTTTGTAATATGTGTATTCAAACAGAATCAAATAAATCAAATAAATAAATAAATAAATAAAAAAAAAATAATGGGTAGCACTGTAATGCTGTACTCCGGTAGAGTGGTCGTGAGCTAAGTGTGGGGCTTCTCTTCACCAGAGCCGCAAGAAACTGTCTCTTATCCTGGGATCCGGTTTCCGACAGAATAATGACCGCCAGACCGAATAATACAACGCTATGTTCCAAACTAAACCCGACAATGTCTTGGCGAATGACTCCTTCTACGAACAACTAAATGCCACGGGGTCCAGACCGGAACACTTACAGGTGACATTATAATGATTATGGCTATGGGGGATTTGAATGCTAAAGTTTGCGCTGATAACTAAAAAGTTGGACATGTGATGGGGAGATATGGTCTTGGGGATCGTAACGACAACGGTGAAAGATTTGTAGAGTTCTGCAACTTTCACTGTCTCTTCATCGGTGGTAATATATTTGAGTATAACGGCCAACACAAAATCAGTTGGTTCTCTGTTGATCAGCGCAGAACACAAAATCAGATCGACCACTTTGCCATTAGTAAAGATTTAAGAGTTGCCTCCTGGACGTGCGAAATATGAAAGGCGCCGATATTTGGACGGGAAGAGATTATTATCTTATGATCGCTAATGTTCGACTGCGTATTGCGCCATCCTAATGACGAAAGATCCAGGCGATGAAAATTTAACATCGCTCTACTAAAAAATTCAGCTGTCTTACAACAATATAATGACCATTGTGGCCAAAAAGCAGCTGAGATAACTAGTCACCCAGATAGTGACATAAACGAAAACTGGGATGCCATAAAAAATGCGTTCATTGACAGCGCAGATATCATACTTGGCAAAAATCTGGGTTGCCAGAATAATCCTCGGATGTCCGACGCTCCATGGTAGCGGATTGTTGAAAAAAAAAAGGATCTGAAGGTACGTTTGCCTGCAGTATCAGACAGCATCGAACTCCTTTATCGTCAGAAAGCTTGAAAAGTTTAGCGTAGTATGCGACGCGATAAAAGGGATTATGCGTATTCTCTTCTTGTCCCAGCAGAAAAAGCCACAAGAAACACCAACTTAAACGCCGTATACTGTCTCATTACGGAGTTTATAGGTGGTCGTAACTCTTGCCAACATCCGGTGAATGGTAGTGTAGTAGCTTTCCGTCACTACTAGTGACGGAAAGCTGTTTATCTTGGGGAAAGATCAAATGAGGCGGCGGAAAGAACACTTTGCCGCGGTCTTGAACCGTGTAACTTCTTATGAAGCTTCCCCTCATATAATTTAGCTAACCATAAAAATGTGCGTATATGGTCCATTTCCCCGACTAAAGAGGAATTAGTCGCCTCAATTATTGCAGTAAAACGAGGAAAGGCCACCGGACTCGACGCTATCCTTGCCGACCTTTATCAAACAGCACCGAACGTAACTGCCGAGTTGTTGATAAAGCGTGCAATACAGAGACTTTTCCTACTGAGTGGTAGGAAGGATTGATCATCAAACTTCAGCCTCACAGACTGTAATATGTAACTGAATTGGAGAGGCATTTGTGTGCTACTTGCCATTGCTAAGATAATGACTAAAATCGTCGTGGAAAGACTAAAGCGTCACTTAGATGCACAATTGATGCACTGAGTGCGATCCTTCGCTTCATTGATTTCGAGAAGGCTTTCGATAGTGCAAATGGGGATTCTATATGGCCGGCCTTGTGCAGGAGAGGCATCCCTGATAAGCTTGTGGCTATTATTAAGGCAACCTATGACGGCTGGAAATGTCGCGTTCTTCATAAAAGTGTCGGGGGAGTTTGAGATTCGCAGTGGAGCTCGGCAGGTGTGCATCCTCTCACTGATCCTATTCCTAGTGATCGGCAAAAATCCTGGATCCGCCACTGACATGACATACTACTTACTTAGAGCCGTAATAGCCGCTAGACAAAGATTGCTATGCTTTTATTGTGGTAATCTGCTTTTACTTCCGTACACACCTTAATAGCATGACCCTAGAAGGCAGTAGCGAACTTTCCCATAGGTAGTGGCTCAAAGGATGTGACACAAAATACCTGTACCAGTTCTCTCTTCTGTCTTTGAACCATATCAGTGAAACACTTGAAAGTGTCTTGTGGGAATATAATATTCCAATTTCCACTCTCCAGTATGGGAAGTATGTAAAAGTATGATAATTTGCTGTCAAGAGTTATGCCCAGGTATTTGGCGTTGTTTGCCAGGGAAGTGTTATACATGCTTGAGCATCTGACTTAGATAGAATCTGGAAACAAATCCAAGAGTTTGAAGTAGTAACTGACTACGCTTGACTAAAGTGGTTAGTGAACTGATCTAAAGATATGACAGCAGATAAATTTCAAGAGCAACATTATTGCGTAAAACAATAAGGTCAATTGAAGAAAATATACTTCCCTAGAATGTACATATGTCATAGAAAATACACGAAAAACACTGCGCCGCCCATAAGTGCCTTTTAGTGTTAACCGTGTTCGTTTCACTGGTCTCAGACCGGAAAGAACGCCACGGATCTGCGACGAGTGAACAGTCACCATACAGACACTTCATCCTCATTAGAGCTGCGACATCGACCTCGAAACATCGATGTTTTACAACATCGATGTTTTGAGGATCAACAATCGATGTCGATGAAAAATCGGTAAAGAAACATCGATGTTTCCGAACATCGATGTTTTATCTCGGTAGAATTTTGTAGATGCTTTACTACGATAATTTTGCTTAGAAATTTCTTAAATTCAAGAGAAAAAAATATAGATACATCCTTGTTAAAACAAACAATTTTATTAGGTGCACATTTTACGCAAAAAAAAAAAAAAAAATTCAATTTTTAAAAAAATTTTAGATTTAAGAAAAAGATCAGGTATGAAGAATCCCAATTAAGTATGTATGTATTGCAAAAAAGTTGCAAATAAAAAAAAAATAGTATGTATTTATTCCAGATGCCAAAATGTTGAGCATACTGTCTGCAAAAACAGTAGTTTTTGAAGCTTGTCCCCTGAGAGAGAGCTTCTTCTGCTGGAAGCAATGTTCCCTGTAGCAGAGAACACTCTCTCAGAAGGGACCTAAGTAGCCATAATGGATAGGTATTTCATGGCAGTCTTCATTAATGCCGAATTTGTGGGCACGTAATCCTGTTCCCATCCGTCCAGGGGGTTTTCATTCAACCTGGAGACCGGGCCTTTTAAATACAGAGACAATTCTGCGGGCATTTGGGCAGTATCGAGTTCGTCTACTACTCTGGACCTGTTTTTCGCTTTCTAATTTTCTTGCAATAGTTTGTGATGGTCTTCCCAAAAGATGCCTCAACACACTGCGCTACCAGTCACACTCACAGGCACATTGGGAACTGAGGGCGACCACAGATAGTTTTGGGATTAGGGGAACTTAGGAACAAAATTCCGAATTAAATTCCAGTGTTTATTTCCTAATGCCGGGTTTCCACCGATGAGACAGTTTTGAAAAACAGTTTTGTTCTCAAAAACAAAAACAGAAACAAGTTTTGTTTTCTGAAAACAGTTCTGTTTTATGTAAACAAACTGTTTCAACTGAACAGACTTGTTTTATTTCTAGTTCTGTATATCTTGTTCAACATGTATCCCAAAAAATGTCAGACACCGAAGATTTCATAATAAGCTATGGCTTTTTTTTAATAAATGACATCTAAAACAGAAAAAAAAAACGGAAATATTATGTCAATTCTCAATTAAAAAAAAACTAAAAGTTATTTAACTTGAACTTTTAAAATGGCAACTGATTGTATACTTGGATGCTGTCGCAGAAAATAAAAGCGCGTGTTTCAATCAACCAGACAAAAAACAAGAACAAATGTGTTTTCCTTTGATCTGTTCTAGAAAACAAGAACATTTTCCCATTCGCGATGGGAACGTGTTTGGTTTCCTAAAACAGTTTTTAGAGACACAAATGTTTTAAAAACTGTTCAGTTTTTACAGAACATTTGTGTTTTTGTTCAGAAAAACAGTTTTTGTCCGTGTTTTTCGAAACTGTCTCTTTGGTGGAAACCCGGCATAAGTAGTAAAATCTAACGGTAGTGGTGGTATGATATGTATCTATTATACAATGGGTATGATCTTGTGTGTTGTTTTAATGGTCGTTGAACAGAGAGAAGAAAATACTTATTAAGATTATTTAAAAATTTAATAAGTGAGTTATATTGTAATAGATTTTAGGTAGGTAGGTTCTTAACGATATTTTGTGTTCGATGTCGATGTTATTATAAAACATCGATGTATAAAAAACATCGAAGCCAAAACATCGATGTAGAAAGTGCTCGATGTTTTTGCAAAACATCGATGTTTTAGAAACATCGATGTCGCAGCTCTAATCCTCATCGTGGGGGCGAATTGCGGATTCAGTATACATTTCATCATCATCGTGGCGCGACAGCCCGACGTCGGGCCTTGGCCACCCGGATCATTGTCCTCCAATTATCTCGGTCACGTGACCGCGTCCTCCAATTTTGGGAGCCCAGCATCTGCGCGGCGTCCACACCTACTGAGCTCTCCCAACGAGATCTCGGTCGTCCTCGCAGTCTCGCTCCGTCGACTCGTTCTGCATTCATTACTCTCTTAGGCATGCGATCATCGTCCATTCTTTGTACATGCCCTGCCCATTGAAGTCGTTGTAGTTTGACGATTTTCGAGACTTGCAGCTCATCGTACATTTCATACAACTCATGGTTGTACCGGATGCGCCATCCATCTCGATCGCAAACAGCCCCGAAAATTCGCCGTAGAACCTTACGTTCGAAAGTGTCTAGCATGTTTTCGGAGGCTTGAGTTAGGGTCCATGCTTCGCAGCCATAGCATAGCACTGGTCGTATAATGGTTTTGTACACGCGGAGCTTCGTGTTTCTGTGCACATGTTTCGATTTCATTATGGGGAGAACCGAGAAAAAAGTCTTATTAGCTAACTGTATCCGTCGCTTGATTTCGTCAGTTTCGTTGGCGTCCCTTGACAGGTTGCAACCCAGGTAGATGAAGTTGTTCACGAACTCGATGTTGAGGTCCCCCACGTTGATGCTCGGTTGTGCAGGTGTCCTTGTCACCGATTGCATCATTATTTTAGTTTTACCCTCGTTAATACGTAATCCAACTTCTTTTGCAGCGGTATCGAGCGTATGCAGAAGTTCTTCTGCGTCAGCCAATCTTCGGGACATGATGTTGATGTCGTCGGCGTACGCTGCTAATTGTGTCGACTTGATGAGTAGCGTCTTGCTGTTGTCCAAATTCATGGCCCGAATAACGTATTCCAGTGCTAGGTTGAAGAGCGTCGGAGCCAGTCCATCGCCCTGTTTCAAACCAGTGCGTGTTTCAAATAGATCAGTAAGTCTAATCTGGATCCTGACTTGTGAGACGGAGTTGGTCATCGTCATCTTTATCAGTCGCACTAATTTTGCTGGTATACCAAATTGCAGCATGATGTTGTACAGTACTCCACGATCGATACTGTCGTATGCCTGCTTAAAGTCGACAAAGATTTGGTATACGTTTACGTTGTATTCCCAGCACCTCTGGAGTATCAGTTTGACTGAGAAGAGCTGATCGGTTGTGGAGCGACCAGGTCTGAAACCGCTTTGATATTCGCCAATGACTCGTTCTGCGTACGGTTTTATTCTATTTTCCAGAATTTTCGTCAAAATTTTATAGGACGTACATACTAGTGAGATGCCCCTGTAATTCTCACACCGCAGTTTATCTCCCTTTTTATGAATTGGACAGATGATGCTTCTGCGCCAATCGTCTGGGATCTCCTCGTTCTCCCATACTCGCAGGAGTAATTGATGTATGGCATCAACTAGACTCGTTCCACCGAATCTTAGCAGTTCAGCTGGAATCTCGTCAGCGCCCGGCGCTTTATTTCGTTTTAGTGACCGCAAGGCGAGATCAACTTCCTCTACTGTCGGGGGTTGAATGGGTGGGCCTAGATCAACAATATCGTCGAGAGCTTCCTGTGTGGGGATGTTAGATGGTCGGTTCAGAAGCTCTTCAAAATAAGAGGCCCATCGTTTGTTAATACCATCGGTGTCGCTGATGATGTTTCCATCCTTGTCCTTACAAAGGTTAGTCCTGGGTTGGTAGCCGTTCTTAATTGTATTTACTAGTTTGTACGCTTGTCTGGTGTTCCTATTAGCTAAGTTTTCGTTTATGTTCAGCAACTGCTCGTCAAAGTATTTACGTTTCTTACGTCTAATTATTCTATTCGATATTCGCCGTAGCTCGTCATATTTTTCTCTTCTGGTTCTGGTTCCTCGTTGAATCCATTGTCTGTAGGCCTCGTTTTTCGCGTCAAGTGAATTTTTGCATTCTTCGTCGAACCAGTCATTTCGCGCTCGCCGTGCTTTATATCCCACGACCTTCTCTGCGACATCCTTGATGGTACCCTTGAGTTCTTCCCAGAACCCATGGACGCCTGTGTTGCTGATGTTGTGTAGCATAGGTGATAGTTTTTCCTCAAGGGCGGTAGTATACGCCACCGCTGTAGCATCACTCAAGAGCTTATCAACCGCAAAGATTTTGGGAGGGCTGATTCTTGATTGGTGCACTGAGGAAATTCTACATCTGTAGGTCGTCTTCACCAAGTGATGATCTGAGTCGCAGTTTGCTCCTCGATAGGAGCGGACATCCATGACACTAGACGCCCATCTCCTGCAAATGAGGACGTGGTCAATTTGGTTGACGGTATGTGTATACATTTAGATAGAGCGAAATAAGTTGACGTTCAACCAATTGACTTACAACTTTGATCCGATGAGATCACATACGAGATCTGGATTGAAACCGGTCTGTCGTTTTGTATGAAAATGATCTGAGATCCGGTGAATCGAAAGCGGCTGTTATGGGATCGTAGCCCCTTAAGTCGATCGATGCTTTTACATAGTATGGTTTCGAACTTAACATTATTCGATAATTTAATTAGGTTCCATATGATGAATGCAACAAAAATGACGACGACATGGACTTAAAGGGATCACTAGGCCGGCCGAATAAGTGCTGGGTGGACTCCGTCTGACAAAGCCAGCGGTAAACTCTTCTTTTGAATTTCGAAACAGGAAGACGCGATACTGAGGCGGAGAAAATTGCAGTCAAGGGCTTCCAGAAGCCAAATCCGACAGAGAATGCAAAGATTTTACGAGCTCGAAGCAGAGTCAGACTGATGAAAATTGGCGGGAAAATTGTGAGTTGAACTCTCGGACCCATGGCTTTTAGGAAAGGGACGTTTTCTGATGGTCAGTCGATGAGTCATTGGTCGTGTGAACGGTGATTAACGTTTGTACTATATGTTGCTTTGTTTTAAACTTTCGTCGAATGAAAGCCATAATTGACATTTACATACATACATATGTATTTATTTTGTTAATCTCTCCCCTAGTTAGATAGATAGGATATAGAGGGGCTATACGGTGCACAAGTAATGAGACGGAGTGATCTGTTGTGCTATCTTCACCTAGTTCAATATGCTTTACTTACCTAAAGTATACTAAAGCTGGGAATGTTTTTATTGAATATCGTTTTGCTAGCTGAGGATCTTGTATTTTAACCATATGTATGCCATACACGTCGCATTCATCATCAATAAGTTCTAATCCTTCCAGAATTTGATCGCATATATTGCAGTTGATTTTGTCTGAAATATGAAAAGGTAAGATTAGAAATAATTTTTCATTGGGCGCTATTAAATATACCTATAGTTGTTATATGTATTTACAACGTACTGATACATTGAGTTAGAAAGGTATACACATGTTATTAAAAAAATTTTTAGTACATAGTAGTAAAAGTGTGATGCGATATATAAGATTGGCAAAAGCTATTGTTGTATGCATGGAGTACGTCCCCCTTATGACACATATTGTGCTAATCTCTATCATAGTCTCGAACCATTGATGGCAAGTCACAATAGAAAGAGCTCTATCCCAATTGCCCCAACCCCTTGTGGGGCATAGCACGTCAACTTTTCCATGTGGCCCAGTTGACGTTTCGTCGGCATAAGCTGGTTTCGGAGAATGCAGTTGCCAGCATGCACCTCCTCCACATCCATGGCCACAAACTTTGTCGTGGACGGGAGTCGAACCCGAAACGCCGGTAGTCAAACATGAGACTGATGCCTCAACACACTGCGCTACCGGTCGCCCCAATAATATAATAACAAGTCACAATAGAATGAGCTTTAGCAGAGTCTCGAACCATCTAAATTGTTCTGGAGTCGAAGATCGGCTATCTAAGGCCGGATGTCATCGAGGGGTAAAAAGTTCAGTATCCGCTCGGAAGCGGAAACAGAAAGTTCTGTTTAGTTAAAGTTCGACTCGGAAACGGAAAGGAGGACAATCGTTATCGAGATCTGCCGAACGAATAGATAGACCTAGTTGGTCATTGGTGGTTGAAGTGTGTGTGTTTTTCAATCGAAGTGTTTTCATTACTCAGCATTATATTACGTTTACACTATAGCCAGATTACTTCATCTGTGGATTAATCTGGGTGTGGTGAGTTTAAAATTGTATGTATTTTACAGTTGCAGATTAAATAAGCTGGCGCAGATGAAGTAATTTGGGTATTCGGTCGAAACATTACACTATTCTTAAGATGTATACGTGAACGCTTTAGGCAGTACTTGCATACTATCAAATACATTGGGACCAGCATACAAAGCGTCACAACAGCATATGGTTCGATTTAACTTCATATATCTGACCATGTTCGTAGCCAGGATTTGATTCAGGAGGGGCAAAAGCAAGGAAATCCAATATTTATAAAGTATGTGTATGTCCTAAATTTACTTTATTTTAAGATTTGAAATGTTCAATGTCCCAGCAACTCGTCGCTCAGATCAAACCGAATGCGACGACGTGTGGGAGTAATTGAAGAACTATTTGTAGCTGCAATGCTATTCGTACCTACATAACTGTATTCCAGCACTAGCCTAGTGCTGGCCAAATATCTTTTTCGACATTGTGCACACGCATTATAATAGGCCGAAAATTTGGTTTTCAATCACAGATGATTGTAAGTTTTTATCCTTCTAGTAGCTGAAGGATCCTTCGATAGTGTACCTCGTGCAAAGTGCCCCTCTCCAAGCGTAATGTATACTTCTCAGAAAAACGCCTTTTAAAAAATATTCTTCGTGAATCTGTGCATGGAATGATTTGTAACTAAGCCCAATAAATGCAGCATTAGTGTCAGCCTATATAAAACCGAATTCAATTTCAGACCATCGATTGCTTGATGTCAAACAAAAACTTACGTGGAGAGTAATGGGGTGCACGCGTATAAAACGTGCCATACACACACCCATCGATCGGCCGATCCGTCGCCCGATATCGATATCGGCCGATGGATTGGCCTGTGTATGCGCTTATCGCCGACGATTTTTCTGACAGTTCCATTTAATTTTGATGAGCTGATATTTTGTGGCGATCCCTTGGCCGATCGATCGGGCGACGGATCGCATAATGTATGGCGGCTATAAGTTGGATATGCGCGTTTCGATTGTGTACAAGGTGCAATATTGACAGTCTAGTAGTTGGGTGTATGAGTAAGACATACAAGCAAAAGGTACCAGGGGGCTATTTTTTTAAACTTTTCAACTACCAACTTTGCAGTTTGCACATTATTCTTTGTGGCGAAACGGCTCACCTTGGCCATTCTGATAGTTTTGTTCCAATTGTCTTGGTAATTTGACTGACTATCCAGACTATCCAAGCGGCCAAGGTCCGACAACGAGTCGTTGTGCCACAAAGATTAAAGTACAAAATGCAAATGCTCCAGGATCGATTTCCAATAATGGTTCTATTTTTTTTTACAAATACGAGTATATAGCTAGTGCAATAATAATCATTGCTCCTGAGAGAAATTTCCCGATCTCCCGGACTGAGCTACAGCAAGCATTGGCCGCTGCTTAGCTCCTTGAGGGGCTTTTTCTTCGCCATATGACATGGCCCGACCTTCACGGTCATTATGCAATCTAGGTTAGGTTAGGTTTAAAACGTGCTATACACACATCGATCGATCGGCCGATCCGTCGCCCGAAATCAATATCGGCCGACGGATCGGCCTGTGTATGTGGAAATCGCACCGATCGGCCGATCAATTTTGATCTGCCGATATTTTAGTGCGATTCTCGTGCGATCCGTCGGTGACGATCGATTGGATAGTGTATGTGATTATCGCAAGTGAATGTCAAATGACCAAATTATTAAATGATGAAATTTGAAGGATTCTAATGATTTAAATGGCACTGCAATTGAAGTATCAAATATGTGGAATACGAAAATACCACATAAATCCGAATAGTTAACACAAATGAATCTAGGTTTCATTGGGAGTGAATCATAACCCATTTTTTGACTTGCCATTCGTTATCGCATCGCACGAAAATCGTACAAGTGTGTGTGCAGTGCACATCGGCAGATATTTTGTGGCGATCCATCGGCCGATCGATCGGACGACGGATCGGATAATGTATGGCAGTTATAAGGCCTGCTCCAGCATACGGAGCACATATAGACCACACTGGGTCCGTTGTGATACCGCTAAACACTATCTAAGAAGCACCCTTCGGTCAGTACCTACTCCGCGAACCATCCGGAGCGAATGATGAATCGATTAATCTGTCCGACGCTCACATCCTTCAAATCATCGAGGTCAGTGAAGTAGTAGGACCCCAGGATGGACTTCCTACTACTAGCAAGAGCAGAGCAGGAGCAGAGCAAGTGAAAAGAACACTTCTCCTTATCTTCGTCCCCACAGCTTCTGCAGTAATCATTGTGTGGCACACGAAGTCTCCTAGCATGCTCCCCGATGAGGCAAGGACCAGTGATAACCCCTACAACATTACTAATACAACTCCTGTTCAGCATAAGCAATCCTGAAGAGCGGACAGGGTTTAGTACTGGCCAAATCTGCCTGGCCGTGTGGCATGTCAAGGCATCACAACATCGGATGTTAGTTGCAGTCGCATTTTCCTTCAGAGCCAAACTTGTCACCGACCTCATTATTGGTTCCCTCACTGGCAAGTTTATCCGCCTTACGGTCACCGACATAGCCACTGTGACCCGGAATCCAGCAAATAGTAGCACTGAGAAAGCCACTCAACTGTTGGATCAAAGTACGCCACTCGGCAAGTACCTTCGCGTTAGTCACAGCAGAATCAAGCGATTTTATTACCGATTGACTATCACTGTAAATGATTACAATCCTGAACGAAATAACATTACGACCCAGCCAAGAAATGACTTCGTGAATAGTATTCACCTCCGCCTGGAGGACACGGCAGTAGTCAGGGAGAACGAAGGAGTAAACCCTCGCCCCAACCCCATCAACAGTCTTGGAGCCGTCCGTAGAAATGCTTACCGCGTTAGTACCTAAAGCTTTACTATCCGCCCACTCCCTACGAGAAGGGATTAGGCAACAGAAGTTATTGTCAAACTCCAGTTTGGGTGGGAAATAGTCCGTGGTTTCAGCAACATCCAAACTATTCAAAATAGGTATCCAAATGTCCATTGGTTTACGAGGTCCATTGACCCGTTTCACGAAGGCGAACAGCCACATTGGCAGCAAGTTGCTCGGCCAGGATGTCCAGAGGAGTCAGGATCAGCATGGCTTCAAGGGCTGCAGTAGGCGTAGAGCTTAGAGCACCCATAATGGCAACATACGCCAGCCTTTAAACTTTCTATGCTACCTAAGGTTCCGTCTCTACGGGCATCTTTGCATGCCCACCAAACCGTCCATTACAACTCTTTGCAATGGTGGAAAAATCAAATGCGGAGGATCTTTGAGCAGAAGTTTCATATCTTTCAGAATTTTAAAGCGCTTTTTTATTGACAAAATTTTAAATTTTTCACATGGATATGTTTTTATACCCTAGACTTTTAGTATAGGGTATATTGTTTTTGTCACGACGGAAATATGTAACACCTTAAAGGAGGCTCCGGAGGTATAGCAATGTATATATATAAATGATCAGGGTCACCTCCTGATTCGATTTAGCCATGTCTGTCTGTCTGTCTGTCCGTTCGCACGATAACTTTCGATAGAATGAAGCTAGAGCCTTGAAATTTTGGTCAGATGTTGGAAGTATGATCTAGTTGGTTGGTATTGAAAATGGGCATGATCAGACCAAGAGAACGCCTACCTCCCTTACATATGTAAAATACTTAAATGTATCCATAACTCCCGATTAAATAAACATGAAAAGCTCTAGCTTTGGTAGATTGCTCGTGAGGGTAATCTTATACTCTTCTGGAAAAATAAAATCGATCAGTTGAAAACTAACGGTAATTTTCTTACAAAGAGCCCAGTACTACCCTACATTTCAGGTTTTTTGTCCATAACTCTTGAACAAATTGACGTAGACATCTGATTTTTGGTATGTAACCCTGAGGGAAGAAGCTGCTCAAGTTTCTGTAAGTTGGGCGAAATCAGATCAAAGGAACACCTACTTCCCCTACAAATTAAAAAAAATTAAATGTTACTTTAATTACGATAACTTTCGATAAAATGATACTACCGACTTAAAAATTTGGTGGAATGTTGCTAGTAAGACCTACTTAGTTGGTATTGAATATGGGCAAGATACGACCCAAGGAACCCCCACCTCCCCTACCAACGAAACTTCAAATAAGCAATAACTTTTGATACAATGAAGCCAGTGACTTGAAATTTTGGTCAAATGTTTGAAGTGAGATTGAGTTAGTTGGCATTAAATATGGGTAAAATCCGAACTAAGGAACCCCTACCTCCCCTAGAAATGAAACTTAAAATAAGCGATAACTTGTGACAAAATAAAGTTAGCGACTTGAAATTTTGGTCAAATGTTTGTAGTAGGATCCAGTTGGCTAACATTGAAAATACGTAAAATCCGACCAACGAAATCCCTACTTCCCCTACAAATGAAATTTCAAATAAGCGATAACTTTCGATAGAGTGAAGCTAGAGACTTGAAATTTTGTTTAAATGTTTCTAGGGTGATCTAATTGGTTGGTGGCAATGATGGGCAAGATCCGACCCAAGGAACCCCTACCTCCCCTACAAGTGAAACTTCAAATAAGCAATATCTTTCCATAGAATGAAGCTAGCGACTTGAAAAATTCGACAAATATTTGTAGAATGGGTTAGTTAGTTAATTGATTTTGAGAATGGTCAAGATCCTACTGAATGAGTGCCAACCTCCCCTATGAACTGCCCATATAGAAGACCCATTCTTAATGCATATGGTCTTTGCCAATTGGTACTTTTGGTATCACCACTAGGTCTGTACAAGTCTAGGGTATGTACGCTTCGGACTCCGGGCCGAAGCGAAGCTTCGGCCTGGTTTCCTTTGAATTTTCAACTGAGTGATGAATTTAACGACGCGCAATTGATTGATTGGATATGCATGAGAATCCGTTCTATTCGGCCAAAAAAATTTCCATGAATCCATATTTTTTCACGAAGCAAAGCAAATTTCTTAGCTAAACTAGACCTCCTTATTGGTTTTGTGATGGATGTCGCAGTTTGTTCCACTATTTGAAAGTTAAGTTTTCCAAATAGCAATGTGAATGTACATACTTAATTATTGTTAAAATTCCATAAATACTGACATGCAAGTCACATGCTTGGTAGAAAACAAAAAACATTTATATTAATTATTGTTCATTCATTTTAAGGTCGAAGAAAAAACACACAAATGTTTCACATATTGTAAGCAATAAGATAAAGCAGAGTACCTTAGCTCGACGCTCTCCTTTTAATTGCCGCGAATTCATTTTAAGTTGTATTATAACAATTAAATGGTAATTTTTGAAATTTTCCTAATGCTTCATTTTTCATGTTTTTAGTTTGTTTGTTTGCTTTATAGGCCAGTAAAATTAAATTTTATTACTAAAAATTAGGGATAGATCTGAAAATAGTTTTAATCCCTTCTACAGATACTGAATACATGGAAACTGAGTTTGCTCGGTCGCAGAAGGTGAGCTTAACTTTTGGTGTGCGAAAATCGAAAAATTTGAGCTCCTTTTTAAATATTATCCTTAAATATTATACTCCCTAAACGAAACGAAGCCTCGGATTAAAAAAACTTGTATGAGTAAGACCGATGAATTTCGCGTCCGAGGCATCGTTTAGGAGTTATAAGGATAATATTAAAAAAGGGGCTCAAATTGCTGGGATTTTCGCCCACTAAAAGTTAAGCTGCGATCGTGCAAGCTCAGTTTCCATGTATTCAGTATCTATAGAAGGGATTGAAATTATTTCTAGATCTCTCCCTAATTTTTATTAAAACGCCTCCAAATTGGCTTTATTTTACTGGCCTATTAATTTATACATATATATTATTTAGAATCTGACCAGATTAATGAATTTTACAACAACGATTTATGAGCAATTTGATTAATTGCATGAGTTGAGCTTCAATTTGAAATTGTTTTTGTTTATGTATTATACGATAATTCGTAAACATTTGTGTACCTTGTCTTTTTAGGGCTTTTCTTTTGCGTTCCATATAGGTTTCAATAATCTTTTTAGGGCGTTCCGTGGATTTGGTTTTATTTTGTACTAGGTATGGTGCGCATAGGCTTCGACAATAAGCTGGTGTGTGTGAATGACGTGGGTGTGCTAAGAGTAATATAATTTATAGTAATCAAATCAAGGATTGCAAAACGGATGTAGTGGTGTGGTGGAAGGTGTAGTTTACTAAATGATAGAATTCTGGAAGCATATTACAGTCGAGCCTCGATATAATGTCGCTCGATAAAACATTTTGCTCGAAATATCGTGGGCTTAAGAAATCTCTGTTCCTTTGATTTAAAAAAAAATTTCAATTTCGATATTGCGTTACTTATATCGAGGTTCCATGTATATGCCTTCCGTGACATTTTGTTTTTTAGTTATGTCAAAATTTCACTTTACATTTTTATTGGGACAGGATATTGGGGACTGGAAAAGGACGACAAATCAAACAAAATATATTCATAACGATTTAGGAAATCTATGAAAAAGAAAACTCCAAAATAAAACATATTATTTACGAATAATTCTGAAAACGTCTTAGAAAATTTTGAATGGTAATAATCTTTTTTAATTTTTACTTACAAAAGTATACTGCCAGATATTGTGTTTCTTCTACCATAGTTTCCAACATTTGTCGTGTAATAAGTTCAATACGATCTTCAGTTTTTTGTGTGATTAGCCATTGGAGTACCTCCTCTTCTTCATTTAACTCTCCTGTAAATACACAAAATACAAAAATACGAGTATATGTATAGATCATCTGGAAAGATGTGTAATAGTTCATCAAATTAATGCTTATAATGGAGGTCTAGACAGAAATGTCGGTACACCAAAAGTGAACTTTTTTTTCGGAGGTAAAACATACTAAAACATAAGCCGATTCTAGGAGGTGTGGAAAAGGTAGGGGGACGAAGAAGGTGTAATTTTTCGATTTTTTGCTTATATCTCGAAAACGCTTGATCGTAACTCAAAAATGATGTCGCAAAATAAATTGAAGAGCATCGAATTTTTATTATTTATTTATTTAATTTTTAGGAAAGTCTACTAAGCTTTGAATTGCTCAGTATTTAGTTCTGTAGGATTTTTCCTAAATGTAATACCTTTTTTTACGAAAAATTTACAAGTTTTCCCGGAAAACTTATTTAAAGTTGCTAACCCCTTAAAAGGCTCGAAATCTTGAAGGCTGGAAGGTGAGCATTGTTGAGTATGCAAAAATCGCAAACCTCGGTTTCTCTTTTGGTTTTTATCTAAGGGTCGTAGTAGAATAGAAAAATGCAATGCGTCGGTGGGGGGCAGTGGGAATACGTTTGTTGGGGAAGAAGGACACGGCCCAGCCAGCTAGAGGGAGGAGGGGAGAATCGAACAAACTGAGTAGTCCGTAGTTCGCCTTCTATGCACTGGGCTCCGGTTCGATTCGATTACCCCAATTAGGGGTAAAAAACCTCGGTTGAGCGTGTTGCTGATTACATACCTCTACACAAAATACACCGTCACGATCTAGTAAATGAAATAATGCTAACTCATCTCGAGGCCTTGGTTTAAATTGGACTCTTGCGAAAGTTTTTTCTTTAAGTGGAACGCCTAACTTGTTTGATCTGATTCTGATCCCATAATTACGTATTATAATCAGGGGTAAATTTGACACGCGATATAGAAAATGAGATGATACTAACTCTATTATTTATTATACCCTTCACGGATGTGATAGGGTATATCAACTTTGTCATGAAGCTTGCAACGCACAGAAGGAAGCATCTCCGACCATATAAACTATATATATTCTTGGTCAGTATGATGACACGAGTCATTAAGCTTTGTCCGTCTGTCTGTCTGTTTCTATGCAAACTAGTCCCTCAGTTTTAAAGCTATCGAGCTGAAATTTTGTGCAAAGCCTTCTTTTTATTGCACGTTGTAAATATGCCGGAACCAATGGAATCGGACCACTACGTCATATAGCTACCATAGGAACGACCGGTCCAAAAATTCGTCCTTGTGAGAAAAACTTTTTTATTTCTAAGGATATTGTTTTCAAATTTCACAATAATCAATAGTATCTTTAGTGAAATCACATTCCCGAATTTGGTTGAAATCATATAGCCTATGACAGCTATATGATTTCAACCAAACGACCGTTCCAAAAGCAAGTTTTTGTCAGAAAAACTTTTTTATTTCTGAAGATCTTTACGAAATATTATATATATTATATATTATTCAATCATATTGACTACTAAGCCACGTTTCTAAATTTGGTTGAAATCGGCCCACTATTTCATATACCTCTCATAGGAACAGTGAAATCGGAACAAGTTTTACTACTAATTTCAAAGTGGCAAATGTAGAACAAAGGTATGATACCCTTCACGCGAAGCGTATCATACTTTCGGCAAGCTGTTTTATTTAAATTTGACACAACTATCACCGGAGCGATAGTGGCTTCAGTCCTTCACTGGTGTGCTGAAGTAGGCTTGAGCGACAACAATTAGGAAACAGTCGTTGTCCCATTCATATGAAGAAGAAACTTCAACTTGGGTCCAGTTTCTTTGGGCGGGACGGTTCTGGCGCTCTACACCGAAGTGAAATATCTAAAAATCTAAAAAAACTGGAACAACCATGTCGAAAATGGGATCCACAAAGCAACATGAATCATGTTGGCCTGCATGAACCTCTTTGCAATAATGTGGGGGTAATTCCGAAAATGACAGGGTGGCTGTATTTGATACTGGTACGGCCAGTAGTAACATATACTGACCTGGTATGGCGGTCCATAACCGAACAGCCGTCTACCACACAGTTGTGCAGCAAACTGCAAAGACTAGCATTCTCGGTGTTTCAGAGTCCATGCGAACCTGCCTGACATCGGCAGAGACAGTAATTGGTCTTACTCCGGTATATACAAGAATCTGCATCTCTTAATGCTCTCAGAGTGCACCTGACGCACATGATAACTTGTATGCTCATATGAGCATTCTGTAGCCAATCCGTACCTTGCTGATCTGCATGAGAAGAGATTTCATGACCACAGAACTTTGTTTTGGCAGAGAATTCTAGGTCCTCATCCCAGAACGTATCGAATAGGAAAATGGTAATCTCTGTCCAGGTCCCCGATTTACAGATGGGTCAAAAACGGGGCAGGTTGATGGTGCTGGTATCTTTCGACCAGAATATCAATCGCAATGGGTGTTTAGATCAGCGTCTCTCAAGTTGAGATCAATGTCATTGAAGTCTGCGCCACATTTTATCTCAAAATCTTGGTGGCGCTCATATCGCTATCTGGACAGATAGTCAGGCGGTCATAAAAATTTCTTCAGGTTGATAAAAGAGCGTTTTGAAATCCTTCAGTATTTCGCGACCACCAGGCAAGTAACACTTTAAAGGGTTGCGGGTCATCAGGGCATTGTGCACAGAATGGAGATTCAACCTCGACTGACTGTTGTCAGTTGGTTTTCAAGTATTTTTCCCTTAAACGGTGCGTGCGTCGATAGTGGCGACTAGCGTTAACCGACATGGTCGCCAAAGTACTTCCGCCGGAGCGACATTGCCGACCGTTCAATTCCTAATCCAGGTGATGACGACTGTGGCGTCGATGATCCGAAAAGTAAGCTTCGTGATGTTATTATGTAGGGTGCTATGCGAAAAGCTTCCCCAAGGGCAGCGCGGGGTGTCTGCTGACGCGAAGGTGGTGGAGCTGGTGTCCATGGCGCGGAACATGACGGCACGGCGTCCTGATGCGTTATGGTGAATAATTGTTTAGTTGTGAGTGGGCTCGGCGCGGTGCAGTGGCTCGACGTGTTGGGAGCAGGTTGCGGTGGCTCGTTGCAATACATCTGCTCGATGTCTCGGGAGCGTGCTGCAGTGGCTCGTTGCGATGCAGTTGCTCGACGTGTCGGGAACGGGCTGCTGTTAATCATCGGCTGAGCGCCCCACCTGCCAACACAAGCCGTGCACCCGTCCGACCTCCCTGGCAACGAACGCCAAGCAGCTACGTCGTCATTCGCGCCACATCGGTGCCGTTTCCATTGACTCGGCCGGCAATGTCACTGCGAGGGGAGTAATGTAGCGAGGAACTATCAACGCGTCAACATTGAACCACCGTGGCGTCGCTATTTAGAAGCGGCATCATCAGTTCTGAATTCCATCATAAGTCGAGGTTGAGACGTAAATTTTCCCATGTATTTTGCAATCGTTCTAAATAAACGTCTTTCTGTTGTTATTATTATAATCTCGTGATATTTTGTATTTCTTTTCCGGTCATGGAAATTCATAGCGACATTTGACAGAAGACAGCCGGTAACACGTCATACGCTATAGAAATGGATTATACTTTTCCGGTGTACTCTCTTGACAAAGGCTATTTTAGCATAATACGTTCGCGGCACGAGTGGGGCGTAGATGGTAGTGCTTTCCCCCTTGGTAAAAATATGTGCTGTCAACAGTAAATTACTCACTTAAAATACTATTTATATCCTGAGGAAAATATTTTCAGATCCAAAAATTGACAGTTCCCGGAGGGGAAAGCATATGGAAGAGAAATCGAAAGAGCCAGTTTCAGATACAAACTTGGATCTGCTTTCCGGACCTCGAACATTGAGAAGCATACATCGCCTAACCTGTAATAGACACGACAAAATTGAACAAGACTTTCTAGTTAATTCTCTTTGATGCTCTTCGACTTTGTCCCGTATATTTTTTGAGAGACGACCGGTCCCTTTTACCTCTCAAACCATATCCATGGTAAGAAACATGGTGGGCATTAGTTACTTGAGATACTAGTCCGATATTTATACATACCTTCAAAAACATTTGGAACGCCTTGCTCGAAATATACCAGAGCTGGATAGTTGTTCACTCCTATTTCTTCGGCAACTGAAAAATCTTTTGTTTTCACAAAGGTAATTCCGTGCTTATCACAATCATCGTCAATATTCTCCAGCTCCTCTAAAACTTTCGTGCATTGTTCGCATCCGTCAGTATCTGTTGTTTAAATGAACGTATCAAATCGGTTAATATTGAATTTCCAATAGATGTACAAAAGCAAAATTTCATTTAAAACCCCATGAGAGGTTGATATGGAGGACATCAAAAGAATAGGGAGGATCAAAGTGTCACAGTACTTAATTTGATCTTTTATATAGTTTTTAAAGTAGCTGCAATTATTTATGTAGCGGCGGCATAACGAATGGGGAAAAACGAAGTACTACGTTTCAAAGAAAGCTTCGAAACTGAACAGGGTCCAACATAAAAATGATAGCAACAAATATATGCAAGGAGACAAATTTTCTATTTCATGGTGTGCATTCATAGGTTCTGGATGGTTCACTAGCAGGATCATGCAGATTTTATTTTAAGAAACTACATAGGGAATTAAAAAAAATATAAAATCTTGGATACTCCAAAGATGAATTTACAATTTGTTATTTCAAACGCCTGGTTTTAGTCTAAGGGCAGATGTAGACCTAACACTACTATGAGTTGATGTTCCAATATGAGCACCAACATTGATTTAAAAAAATGCTTTGGCCAGACAATCACATACATGTATTACTAGTCTACAAAAAGAAAAAAGATTGTATCATATCAAACACAAGTGTTCATATGCAACCAATAACACAATATCGTCCTTGTCTTTGTGGAAATGGATGTTGCAAACGATGCAATCTAAGGGACTTCTACTAGATAATGAGATTTGGATTTGTGATTCGGGTTGTTACACAAATAGAGTACCATCATCGTGATGACTTGTTGCTGATGAATGTTGCTGCGGATCCGTCTGTTGGTCACCCTGTTCACCACCAGGATCACCACCCACATCGTGGTGTTGTTGTTGCTGCTGAAGTTGCTGTTGTTGTTCACGTTCCTTTTTAATGCGTGCCCGACGCATTGCTTTGGAAGTGCAAATATCGCATTGCGTCTTGTTCCCTGATGGTAGTTGTTTACACAATTTCTTTATTATTTTTGGGGATATTGGTATCTATAAACAATCTAGAGTCCTTTCTAAAAATCTACAAGTGAGTTCAATAAGTAATTTTGGTAAAAGTGTATTATGTAATTTTTGGCCATAAAAAGAAATTTAAAATTTGCCTTTGTTGATCAGTAGCTAATAAAACAATAAATTACCACAAAAATATGCTGAAAAGTGGACAGAGAAGTAGCTGCCTTGAAGTAAAGATGAAAACATCGAGAGCCGCGTTATCGAAAAGGGGAAGAACGAATTTTCAGTTTGAACAACGCCAGAATATTGAGATGTAATGTACAATATATCGTGTAAATATCCTGGCGTTGTTCAAATGCGTTCATCGATGGTTGTGCGTGGTAAGGCAGCTATTACACAATAAAAGTTATTTTACAAATATCTTTTATAAAAGATATTTCTAAAAGAACTTTTATAGTGTAATGGGGTAACTTCTATAAAAGATATATTTTATAAAAGTTCTTTTATGATATTTAGCCTTTTTATGCTATATTTTGTAAAAGTATTTTGACAGCCAAAGTAAAAGATGAGTTTTGTATCAGCTGTGCAAAGTTTGTTTTTCGTATAGAAGACGACAGACGTGTGATACAGAGCAATCGCTAAACAAAGACTCTAGAACTGTATAGAATTTAAATGAAAAGAGCAAACAGGTGTGAAGGGTACGAAAGTTGTGTGTTTTACTTTTAATATTAATATGATGGAGAGTAGCGGCATTGATGCGTCGCCCGACATGAATTTCAATGTCGAAACTGGCTCGCGCGATTGTGCGAAAAGCATGTTTCCGAAGAAGCTGACGTTCGGAATTTCCCCTCCTGGCGACACTAACAATATCCAGTAGCGATAAAAATGCAATCAATCTGGTGCTCAGCCCGCGGTAGTAAATCCAAATTGCCCCCATATAGAAAAGTCCCCGCCTTAAGGGACATTCCGATGACGACGAGGAGTTATGCAACTTTTTGTACTAATTTTGCACTTTGCAGGCAGTTTAGCACAGAAAACGGCATCCAACAAGCGCTCAAAGTTAAAGTAAAAATAGATACAAAGTATCTACACTGCATGCAGATACATCGGAACATGGATATGTCTATGACTACCGACTGCGTGGAACCTGTTGTGTTGAAGATATCGACGTAAGTTTTGTAAAGATCCCAGTATAGTTATACTGGATGAAATCATTCGAAAAAACACGTCCCACGCTTTCGGTAGGCATAAGACATATCCATGTACCCATGTATCTGGTGGCAGCGTAGATACTCGTCATAAATTCTGCTTTGCTTTGTCCTGACCGCTTGGGCTCCTTTCTCTTGCGAGATCGTTTCGTTTTCGTTTGCATCGCGTGTGCGCAATATTCACCTCCTCTCGTGCACCCTGTTCCATCTACCCGTTCGGTACAGTTTGCAGACTGCAGCCTATCGACATTTCTCTGAGTACGTTTCTGCTAATCGCAATCACGCTTCCCACCTTTTTTTCCCAATCGGACGTGTATTGTGTTTGTGTATCTATTGCAAAATCGCTCCCACACTATCCGTCTCATCCCGCCCCTTTACTCGTAATCAACAGTCCGGGTCCGGCACACACAATCCGTTTCTCAAGTAACGCGTGCGACTCTATGCGATTGTGTCCGGCAAACAGAAAAGGAAACAAACAAAAGTTAACAAAACATTCCAACACACGCACAAAGAGAATGCACAAGAAAAATTTTGGAATTTTTGCAGAAGGGGGGGGGGGGCATTTGATCTTCTGCAGACCTCTGAATGTACATCATGTCATGATGAGCTGCCCGGAACTGTAACATCCTGCGACAAATATTTCTCTATTTTGGGGCTTGGGAGATTTTAACTCGCGCAGTACGAATCCGCCATTTTGTTTCATGATACGTTTATTGCATGTGTGGTGGGGGCCCACATTGTGGGCCAGTCAGACCTCAAATCGCCGCCATTGCAAATGCGCAACCATTTGGATAGAATGAACTTCATCCGCGATGGCTCTCGCTCTCTATCTTCGGGGGCGGGAACTATGTAATGTACACACTCTCAAATTGCGTCTGCGCATGTCCAAATGTTAGTCGAACTGACTACTTGCTACTTTTTCTGGGACCCTATTGATTCAGATATGTAGAACAACGCGCGCTATTTTATTTGTTTGGATTCATGCCATTTTGAACATTTTGGAATTTTTGCGGAAGGAGGGCATTTGATCTTCTGCAGACCTCTGAATGTACATCATAACATATAACATCCTGCGACGAATATTTCTTTATTTCGGGCTTGAGAGATTCTAACTCGTCTAGTATAAATCCGCCATTTTGTTCTATATGTTTATTGCACGTGTGGTGGGGGCCCACATTGTGGACCAGTCAGACCTCAAATCGCCGCCATTGCAAATGCACAAACGCAGTCGCTGGATCACCCGATTTGGCTCGAATGAACTTCATCGGCTCTCGCTCATCTTCGGGGGGCGGGAACTATGTACACTCTCTCAAATTGCGTCTGCGCATGTCCAAATGTTAGTCGAACTGACTACTTGCTACCTTTTCTGGGACCCTAGTGATTCAGATAGTACAACATGGGCTATTTTGTTAAATGATGAATGGGAATTGGCGGAAATTGAAGGTCATTGAAAGTCCGCCCATTCACCCATACACTATGTTATTTCTTGCCGTCCCCAACGTCAACCTTTATCGCTATCAAATCAACATCCCAACATGTACACACAGGATCCCCGCAAGCGCACAATGACACAATGACCACTTCACTCAAACGACATGCACAACCAGAAAAGAAAAATTTTCAATGGGCTTGTTTCCTCTTCTGACCCCCGAGTAGAAAAACAGACATTTCGTGTGACGGACAGATTTTTAGGATGACCCCCAGCTATAAGACATATCCATGTCAAAATATCCCGGCCAAAGCCCATTTCTCTCCATAATCGTACCTTAGATAATGTTATGAAAGCCGCCAACGTAAACCGCTTCTTGTTGAATGATAAATAACGCTTTTGCCGGATTCAATTGGCCTTCTGACCCGCTGCCTCGCCGTTTCTGGACTTTTGATGCAAATGATCACTTCTGGGCGAGCACAGTTGGGCGGGGAGAATCTCCAAGAACACTCCCAGCCACCCAATGCATTCAGCATGCGACATGCAACCGAAGGAACTCGTGGAATTTTCGGACAATAAAAATTTGCATGAAGTGCAACAGGTGTCCAAAACACCCGGTGTGTCAGGACTCGAATATCAGCAAATACAGCCACGAATTTGCGGAAGTTTCGGTAATACGTGAGTCCGTTTGCTGCAGACGACCAGTGAATCCCCTTTTAATTCAGTTTAGTGCATCGATTAGACATTTGCATCAACGCGATCATGAAGAGTAAAGTCGCTTAGTTCAAACACATCGACTCACTGTCACAATGCCACTACAAGCAAATGCTGCTCATTTTCCACCATTGCTCCAAATCTACAGAAGGACGCTGACGAGTAAGTTTCCGCCTTGTAGTCTATGAACTTTCACAAGGTCGTTTCAATGGAGGACGGGGCCCTATTGCACCAACCAATTATCCATACATTTAAGCAAATTTTCGAAAAGTAAATTGCTTATCAAATATTATTTGAAATTCTCTGTTTGGTGCAACAGAAACTTAGCATAAAATTTGATAAGTTGATAAGTGATAATTGATAATTGGTTAGTGCAATAGGGCCCGGGAAGCAGACTTACAACTATATAGGTAGATTGGGATAATATTGCATACTCTTTGCCACTCTCTGTAGTATTACTAACTAGGGGCAGACAGGACCCCTTCATCTGAGCTGATTTCCCCCTTCCCCGCTTCGTCGCCCTAATTACGATCCTTTTCATTTAAAAAGACTTTCACTAGACCATTATCTGTTTTCAGAGTGGTCGTTTTCATAAATGAACGTGCCGTCTACGAAAAATGATGCTTGATCAGTTCCTCAAAGCTTGAAGAAACCTTCTGAAGGCACAAACTATTTGCATCTCAATTGTAGTATTTACCAAGTTACCCTGCGAACTGCGGGCCATAGTGGGTTTATCGGAAATTGCAGAGCTGATAAGCTGGCTCGAAGGGGGATAACGAATATTGTACCAGAGAATCAACTCAATATTGGTACGCTCATGAACTCGTGCAAACATGCCATTAGGCTGGCTGTGATCAGCAAGGCGAACTCAAGATGGCTTAATGGCAGTATGTGTTACAGAGCAAAGATGATGTGATGGCTTCGGCTTCCATATAACGATTTCTGCGGAAGCTGTGGGAACGAAGAGGAGAGTATATTTCATCCTTTTACCTAATTTGCAAAAAATGTATCGGTAAAAGAGAGAGTGTCTATGTCATATGTTCATTTTCTTCAAATGAACTATGTACATACCATTAAGTATTTACCGTCAGGAACGGTACACCCTGTATACGAGTACTTATAACTACGGTTCAAATATGATCGAGACAAACGCTGTAGATGGCGCGCCTGTATGTTTTGAAGGTCGCGGCTTGAGTATGTGATAGCTGGGTCCCTTACGAATAGTGTGGCATGGTTTTCGTCGCGAACGCACGTTTCACGCGCGTGCTACGACCATTAGTGAACATCAAGTGCCGACCGCCGTTGCGCAACGTATTGTGTCGGTGTTGAATCTTTGACCTCCGAGGGCTTCTTTCAGTGGTCCAAACATGTGGTAGTCGCAGGGTGATAAATCCGGACTGTAGGGGGGTGTTCTAGTAACTCCCACCCCAATTCTGATATTGTATCGAGCGTGAGATGCGCGGTATGAGGGCGCGCGTTATCCTGGAGAAGAATAGCACTTCGCGCTGGAATGCTCCTCCGTTCCGAGCGGTGAATGTTGTCTGCTGGTTCGCGGTCGACGATCATGCGGGTCATTCTCGACGGTTTCGCGGACATCTTTGAACGCTTTGGCCCTTTTAAACACAGCAGACCTACTCAGGCACTCACTACCGAACTGATTTCGCAAACGCCCAAGAATTTCCGTGTTTTTAACGCCTTCCCACACCAAAAAACGAATGACAATACGTTGCGCAACGGCGGTCGGCACTTGATGTTCACTCATGGTCGTAGCACGCGCGTGAACCGTGCGTTCGCGACGAAAACTATGCCACACTATTCGTAAGGGACCCAGCTATCACATACTAAAGCCGCGACCTTCAAAACATACAGTCGCGCCATCTCCAGCGTTTTTCTCGATCATATTTGAACCACCCTCGTATACGAGTATGTTAAAGCAATGATTTTTACGAGCTGTCGAGGAACATGAAATTAGATTTAATGTATCAATTACATCAGATCAATCGCTTTTGAGAGACCTATCAGTATCATGCGGAGCAGTATCTAGTAGCTAGGACAACTATTTCTCTTTAATTTTCCTCATACCTTTATTCGAGCACAGTTTAATTAAAATTTCTCTGATCACATTGCATTGATTCCGAGCACCTTAAGTTCGAGTCAGTATAATAATAATTTTGATAAAGTCAAAGAAATTGTTTTATCGGCTACTAAATATTTGGTCCAAATGTTCCATTTTCAGGAATTTCGTAAATTTTATGAAGATCACTTTACAGTGTTAAATCTAAATCTAATTAGTCACAGAAATTCAATAATTAATTAATATTAATCACAATATACTCGTAGATATATTCGGTAAAACCGCTATTAATTGAAATGGTGTTCGAAAGGCAAAACAAAATTAACATAACATTAAGCCGTACTAGGTACAATTACGATTTGTCAGTTGACGCGCTCAGTAGCCGTGTGCTCTCGGCAACCGCTCAACGATCCAAAGCAACGGAGATTCGATCCTTGGCGCGAACAAAAAAAAATGCTTTGGGTACAACAGAACTCCCACCGCACTCCGAGCTTGTCAGTATAAAGACGGCGCGGATAGGAGAAGCATTATATAAACTGAACCATCCGAAAAAGAAAAAAATGCTATCGAAACGTCAACGAGGCATAGTAATGCAAGAGATGTTGATGCCCCTATGCCCCTGGAGGAGTTAAGGCAACAGAGACCCCCGCTGCATGCCACAAACATTATTGCATTAACTGATATTGCAAGTATAACACGTTGTCCCACTGCTGACTTGATTCATATCAGCATACCAGTGGAGGTGGAGACTGTCTTTGAGAGCCTTTATCACGGCACTTCAAAGGGAAATGGCGCGTGTGTAGCTGCATCAAGCGTTGTTCCCACATATAGGGCCATTTGTCTGACATTCGTTAATCTGTTGTTTTGTTCATGATTGTGTTCTCGCAATTGCAATCATTTTTGTTTATGTTGAATTGTTATCCGTAAAACAATTATACGATCTTTTCTACGCTTGGTCTCAAGTTTCCGAAAAACTGCTCAACACTTCCGAAAGGGAGGTGTTTCGTGGATATTTGGAGCAGTTTGTGACTGAAATTGATGGGAAATCCGGAAAAACCATGAGTTATACAACGTTCACGACGAGCTGTACGCTTTAAGTATCGTCAAATTATATGGACTGGCGTGTGCAGCCTACCCTAGCGGGTTCGTTCGTACATTATACGTTAGATTTCTACGTTCATTGTCGCTGTGTCTTTCAAACACCAATTCAAATCATTAGAGTATTATTTTGCTGTGTTTTCTTTTAATTTATGGAGTTAATAACAACACGTTTCCCAAGGTTATGATATACTCACAAAAGTACACTGCAATTGATCCAGACTCCTCGATTAAATGTCTCAATCGTTCGCCTTCCAAATCTTCGATGACATCACCGCCAGGATCCTTCTGAGTTAAGATCCAGTTGAGAATTTGATCTTCGGCATACAAATCGCCAGCATAGATAACCGGTTCCTTCGAGCTCGCCTTAAAGAACAGAACTGCAGGCAAGGCAAAGACACCATACTCCTTGGCCATTTTCTTATCGTCAATTTTGACGAAATCAATTCCGGCACCATCTACTTCGTCATCAATATGCTCTATTTCAGCAAGAACTCGAGGACATTGCTTACATTCGTCACTATCTAAATTGAAAAGACTATGTAATAACGAAATATACAAGGTTTTTGGATTTCTTGTAACGATGGCTTACGTTGCCTTAGGTAATTTGACTCTTATGCCGTGATTCTTTGCTAACAGAACAGAACGATTTGCCAATATTACACTAATACGAGGGTTGCCTTTTATATTTCGGGATTAGAGAACAAAAACAAATATTAATCATTGAAAATCGCTTTATTGTTTTTCAAAATATTCCCCATGAAGATCTATACACTTTTGCATGCGTTTGAACCAATTGTTAAAGCTCTTTTGCCACTCTGATTGAGGTGTCTCCAAAACATGAATTCTGAACGCAGCAACCGCTTCTTCAGGTGTTGAAAAACGTTGACCTCTCAGTTTGTTTTTTACGTACGGGAATAAAAAGAAGTCATTCGGTGCCAAGTCAGGACTATACGACGGATGACCCATCAAATCTATGTTTTGAGTGCTCAAAAATGCAGTTGTTTGAGCTGATGTGTGAGAGCTCGCATTGTCGTGGTGAAGAGTGATCCGTCTTCGGCGGTTGGTTTTCCTGATTTCTTGGAAGACAACTGGCAAACAAATGGTTGTGTACCACTCAGAATTGATTGTTCTGCGTTATTCTAGTGGTATGGTTGCGACATGTCCAGTTTTTCCGAAAAAACAGGCGACCATTTGCTTGGAAGTGCTTCCTGCGCGAACAACTTTTGTTGGGTTTGGCTCATCTTGAAACACCCATACAGTCGACTGCTGTTTACTTTCGGGCTCATACGCGTTAATCCACGATTCATCACCTGTCCCGATGTCATAGACGTGTTTCGAAGCACTGCGATCGTATTTTTTGAGCATTTCTTTCGACCAATCGACACGAGCCTTTTTTTGAGCGATTGAGAAATTGTGTGGGATCCAACGCGAACAAATTTTTTTGACAGTCGAATGTTCATGCAATATTGAATGTATGCTGGTCCCACTAATGCCTAAGGTTGTCTCAATCTCACGATAGGTCACGTGACGATCTTGCAATATCAGTTCGCGCACAGCATCAATGGTTTCCGGAACAACAACTGATTTTGGACGACCTTCACGAAATTCGTCTTGGAGTGAACTACGACCTCGATTGAATTCACCATACCATTGATAAACACTGGTCCTTGATGGAGCTTCATCGCCAAAAATTGAATTCAGTTCATCCATGCACTGTTGCTGAGTTAATCCACGTCGAAAGTTGTAAAAAATAATCGCACGAAAATGTTCACGATTGAATTCCATTATTTGGCCGAGATTAATCTTTTAAGTTACTGTAAAAAACACAAATAGCGCTCGTATGTCAAAACGTTCTGAGTACGTATAACCTCAAAAATGTCAAACTTTACGATAGAGCTGTCAGATGGCAGATTGCAACACTAGGGTTGTCCAATCCCGAAATATAAAAGGCAACCTCCGTAACATTGTAGCCGATAATTCTCAATGGACAGCTGGTGCTGGAAACCTATTCTGTAAACTACTCTGAAATATTCGGAACTCGGTGAAAAGTATATAGCTAAATAGTTGGCGATAAAATTATTTCTTGCAGGCCATGCAGTTTTTTTCATGTATTGTAGTTCAGGGTAGATCATGTAGTTACAATTTTGTGTAATTACATGGAACAACAAAAAGAGAATTTTTCGCCCTTATAAATTTTGGTTTAGATTGTAAATACCTGCAGTAACAAGAGTAGAAGAATGAACTAAAGCAGATACTGGAGTGGGTGCTGCTATAGCCGCAGGTAATCACTCCATTTTCTAAATATATTTAATTTTCTTGTAATGTGTAGGTGCAATTATGTTTTAGTAAAAATTGGAACTTTGGTTGATTTGGTCTCATACTGCATATCAATTTACAATAGTACACTATGCGTCTGTAGCTTAGATTGACAACGCGTCATCAATGTTTCTCCATTTTCCCCTAAATTATTCTTTTGCTGTTCTGTATTGCTTCCTTATTGCTACAATATTTTCTTCTGTTCTGTTTACAAAGATATACGGCTTTAATCAGTATGTAATACTTACAGAAAAATACCGCTAAATAGTCAGATGTCTTGCGTATCTTTTCAAACATTTTTCTATTGACCTTCTCAATACTTTCAGTCATTTCCATATTCTCGGGACTTGTAAGCCAATCAAGGATTTCTTCTTCGTCATCGATGTCACCGTCATAGTTGATGGGTTTTCCTTTACGGAAATATGTAATCCCAGGTGGATTTCGATAGCCATACTTTTTGGCCATCAAACGATCTTTCATTTTTACAATTTTAATTCCATACTCGGTTGCTTCGTCATCGATTAGTTCAATGTGTCGAAGAACTCGCGGCGTGCCGGGATCGTCTTCTACATCTGTAATTATAGGAGTAGAAGATAGAAGTAGAAGGCATTAATACAATATTTCGTAGATATTAACGCTGATAACATAAAGGCCTTTTTAGACGACTCGATTTGTTTGCGATTTGCATCCAATCCTATTCCAAAGAGCTTTCGATGAGCTTTTGATTTCCTTCAAATTGCGATTTGCCTCCAATCTGATTTCGATCAACTATTGGTTGCGTTCCGAAAACGCAAGCGCTGAGAAGCGCTTAGTACTGCATAGTTATTTGTTGTAGAAACCCTTGTGCTGAGCTAAGCGCTTTCACTTTTACGGGCGTTGTAAACTTCACCGTGAACGTGAAAATGGATGATGTTTTCTTGGAAAATATATATGAAAATACCTTTTTACGTCCGGGGATTATATTGGAATAAATGAAGAATTACATAAGCTACATTTTAAATATCATATAAATCAATGCTGCCAAAACTAAGTACTTGAGCTTGGATCCAGGAAATTTGTGTTTCGGGGCAGACGGTGGAAAAGTGGACAATTTTTGCTACCTCGGAAGCGTAGTTACATCAAATGGTGGAGCGGATGCTGATGTACAGTCTGGCATCAATAAGGCTCGGGCAGCTTTTTTCAGTTTAACTCCTTTCTGGCAAAACAACAACATCTCCAGAAGTACCAAACTCAGGATCTTCGAAACCAATATAAAATCTGTGCTTCTTTATGGCTGTTCAACTTGGAAGGTGACCAGGGCGATAACAACTAGATTGCAAACTTTCGTGAACCAGTGTCTACGGCGCATCCTGCACATACGCTGGCCGGAGGTCATTTCTAACGACAACCTCCTGTTCATTACTGGCCAGGACAGGATAGGCACCTCTATAAAAAGGCGAAAGTTGCAATGGATAGGTCAGACACTCCGAAAGGGGCCGGAAAACATTGCTAAACAGGCTCTCGATTGGAACCCACAGGGAATCGATGCAAGCCGCCGCGTTGGATGACCTAGAAACACCTGGAGAAGATCAGTTGAGGTCGAGGGTAAGTCATTAGGCAAATCGTTTAGACAGTTGAAGGCGATGGCGGCGAGACGAGTTGGAAAGTCGACGTGGTTAATGTCCTATGCCACACAAGGGGTTGACAGGATCCAGAGAGGGAGAGAGACATTTTAAATATAAGTATTTCCACAATATAATATTGATATTTCATATACTTTTTTTAAATTCCCCGTACATTTCATCGTGAAAAGAAACTTCATCGTGGAACTAAATTCACCACGTTTCACAGAGAAGTGTAGACGCGTGAACGTGAAAGTGAACAACCGAAACACGAAATTCACCACGATGTTTTCTTACAATGCTGTTCACGTTCGAATTGCATTTGCATTCTGAAAAGTTGTTTATCGTGAAAAAAAACTATTTTTTTTTGTTTATTTATAAAATAAAGATGATCGAATGAATTGTTTGATATGAATATGATTGTGTTTTAATTATAAATATATGTATGTATTGTATATTATAAAGTTTAACGGGCTGGGAGGGACACGTTAAAGGGACATTTGAACTGAAAGAATGAAAAGGAGACCGGAAATTGATATTTACACGAAAAAGTGGACGAGTGAAAATCAGAAGACTGTTATTGAACATGTTGAATGGTCCTACTTATAAGAACGCGCTCATTGATTGCACGCATACAACATAGTGGTACTATAATCGAATTCGGAAAAGATTTATGAGGTCAAGAAAAACAATTTAGAGAACTAAAAGGAGTCGTTATAACTGCCGAATTAAGAAAGTAGGATGGAATGAATGTAATTTTATCGGATCCCGATGTAAGACTAAAGCGTCCCACTCGCTTATGGGATTATATCAAGATATAGTCACGTATGTAAATCTCAATTGGTCACACATCAACAGCCTGATCCTATGATGGAATTAAGATCGTTGTGAGTGGCCAAATTGGGATTTTCGTGATGTCTGGCCACCGTGAGTCCGGCCATGTGATCTGGTATCAGTCTGCTCATGCTCACGTCGGGGTACCGAAAGGCACCATGAAAATAGCAATTAAAAGACAATTTCGGCTGAGTCGGAAAGTGACCATGCATGTACACTTTCGATTCGCATTCAATGTTGACTTTCGTTTAAAAACGAAAGTGAGTATGTACATGGTTATTTTCTGTCAAATCTTTTCGCGGGACTGTTGATCGTGGATAATTTGTATTTGCATGTTCACGTTCACGTGTAAAGAGCTTTTTAGTCAGCATAAAATTTTTGAGCTGGCTCAGCGCGTGTTGTAGATCGTAGAATCGATCGCGACTTGGGTCCACCGGTGACCGGTGATTACGTTTAGGGCTGAATGCCGGCCAGTCGCAAATGCCAAACAGCAACTGTGAAGCGCTGTATGCTAAGCGCTGGTGCTTTAGGAACGCAGCTATTGTTGCGTTTGTTTTACTATCATTTTAGTGGTGTTGTGCGCTTTCAGATTGTACATGGGCTATTGTCGGAAAGACATGCGTTCGTTTTTTTGTGAAAGTGACTGTCCTATAAGAGTAGCCTTAGCTTTGGCGCTGAAGCATGAATGAAAGAAAAAAGCCATTGGCGTAAAGCTTGGCACCTTAAAAGGTATACATTGTTGCATGTTACTTTAATGAAGGAACTCAGCCTATACCCAAATGATTAGTTGACCTATTTACGGATGGATGAGGACTAAGTTTACGCAATGTGCAGGTCCATTTCCCACACAACAAGAGAGAAAGCTCTTGACGTCACAGTTTCAATTTGGGGTTGTAGGTTCTAAGGCAGAAATCTCTTGAATTTGATAGTTCGCTCTAACTAAATAGAGAGAATTTTCCTAATTTTTGCGAAACAGGAATGTTCCCTCCTTTTTAGTAGCGTTTTTCCCGGTATTGTTTAGTGCCGTTTTTATCCAAGAGCCGGTGAAAAATCGGTTTTATACACAGTTTTTTTTAACGTTTTTTTTAACTTTTGTTGGGTCAAAAGAACAATAAAGATATACATATATCAACAAGCTGGAAAGTGAATTAAAAAAAAAAAAGATTTATAAAAGTATGTATCTGTCTTCTTCATTTCGCTAGTAGCGGTGCTCTTATCGTTTATCGCAAGCTCCACGTAATCGCATCCTTAGAATAAATGAGTTATAATTTTATATTATGAAAGAAGGCTAACCAGAAGGTTTTTAATCTGTCCTGCTTTCAGCGTTTAATTATAATGATTGTTTCAGCATTAAATAATGACTATCAAATAGACGTGAATAATCCAAATTTAATTTGAATACTTACAAAATATGACAGCCATAAAGTCCTTTGTATTTATGTATTCCTGTAGTGTGTCTCTATCGATTTCTTCAATACTTTCGTCAGATTTTTGTTCCAGCATCCATTTTAATACGTCTTCGGTATCGGATATGTCACCTAAATGCAACAATCAATTAAAGATAAGTAGCTGTATGGTTATTTTAATAGCAATTTATTATCTTACTTACTTGTATCCGGCCGTGGTTAATCTTTTTTTTATAGTTTTTGATTTTAACTTAACGTTATAATAAAAAAAAACAAAAACAGGGAGCAGATAGAAAACCTTACTCGAGTAATGTTAAATTTTCTTAAGAATGTCCTTACGTAGGAAAACTTTAGTACTTACTACCTATAACGGAAATTGAATTTTGAATTTTAATTTTAAGAACTAAAAATCTGCCACCCTGTGTACAACAGAACCACCACAAAAATTGTGGCAAACCTATCCGGTCGTCTGACATAGACAAATTGGCCACATTCATAAATTAATAGCGCCACCAGAGCGCTGCGTCTCTGTACTGTATCGCAACAACAAAAATGAGAGCGTTACCATTTATGAATGTAGGCACTGCCAAATATCAGCTTATGGCTATATGACACTTTCTTGGGCGGTCTATCCACATATGTCGTTAAATCGTCTGGTGTTGTTGAGTGTCACCGAAATATTCAACATAATTCGAAGCTTGCCTGTTGCTGTAGAACTACATATGTATTACATAACTTAAGGATGTACTACTCAACACTACTACTACTCAGAAAAAATGAATATAAAGATTAGAATCATGTGCAACCGAACATCACCATCGGAATCCTTCAGATGGTATTCATAGATGACTTCAAGCTGTCAAAGGACGCCAGCAAAGCGGATTTCATTAAAAGACTGATACTAGTAAACAAGGCCTTTTTTCCGGTGTGCGGGATATTTGCTTCGACTTCACAGTCGGAAAAATCAAGATCTGCTGCGAAACATGGCCCCTGATCCAAACCACCGAAAATATGCTGAACTCATTCAACCTGAAAGTCCTTCGGCAAATATTCAACGCAGTTTGTGCGCGAAATAGATGGCTAATCCGGTACAAACATTTATAACTGCATTGCCAGATTTTTGACAGCATGCCGAAAGTACATTTAGCCTGATTGATACGACGAGCGATGACCTGCTCTGTACCACCATCGACGGCAACAATGCTACCTAGATAGATAAATTCGTCCACCAACAGGTTGCTAATTGATACTGATGGCTTTAGCTCGATTTGACTGTGATAAGATCTAGGGTCTTTCGATTAAGATCCATAATTCCAGAGTAAGCAAATGTCGTCTGCGTAGTGGAGATGTTTCAGATAAGACGTTAAAATCCATTGGATTCCACCGTCCCTCGGATAAGGCTGCATACAATATATCACTGATTACTAAGAGGAATGCGGAGAAGAGGAGATGATGCACCCCTGCCGAACTCCGTTCCGAATTTCAAAGTCGTTCGACACCTGTAATGAACCATATGCTGGTCTGGTTGTGCTGCTTCCACCGGAAGATCTATGGCAGCACCTGATGAGTAAGGATCTGTCGGTGGTACGAAACCAGAGGCCGAGGGTCCCATTACACTTGGACCCCAATACGAGCGCGAGGGCAAGCGAGCCATCTGCCAACCATTCCATCCTTATCGCCTCATTTTTTTTATTCCCCATTTTTAACTCCCTTGTTTGTGTTGTCTTCCCCAGGCCTATGCATTTTTGTTGATACGTAAAGGACAGGGGCAACGAGCGGCGAAAACCCCGCCCACGTCTCCCGAACTGAGCTACAGCAAGCATAGGCCTCTGCTTAGCTCGTTGAGGAGCCTCTTTCTTCGCCAGATGGCACGGCCCGACCTTCACGGTCATTATGCTACCTAAGGCTCCGTCCCCACACGGGCATTTTAGGATGCCCGCCAAACCGTCCGTTACACACCTTACCTTTGTGCAGCACTCGACACCTCGCCCCATAGTACGTCGCCTTAATAATGGTCATCAATTCATCAGGGATACTTCTCCTCCGCAAGGTCGCCCTTAAACTATCCCGGCTCATACTGCAAACCTTCTCGCAATCAATGAAAAGCAAGTAGAGTGGACATCGATATTCAACGCATTGTTTGAAACACAAGAGAATCCGGATCCTGTTCTTCATCAATTGTGCTTTCTAAGTGCTGCTTTGGTCTTTCCAGGACAATTTTAGATATTATTTTGGCAACGGCAGGAAGCACGCAAATGGCTCTCCAATCATTGCAATCTGCAAGGCTGCCCTTCTTCAGAAATTTTATTATGAAGTGTTGCTTCCACTCAGTGGGCAAAATCTCTAATTCACACACTTTATCAACAAATGGATGAAGCAACTCTTGGTGCTGCTTGTTAAAGTTCGGCAGGAATACCGTTGAGTCCAGCGACCTGACCCTGCTTAAGTGCAATAATGGCAACGACTATTTCCTCTTTATTGGGGGCAGTTGACCGCGCTCTTTGATAACCAGCTAAATTATCTGTATGAGGGAAAACTTCGCTATCAGTTACAGGGTTAAAACCGTCGCGAAATGCTGTTTCCACCGCCTTAACTACTCTTCATTTAAAATAAGTAGCTTTCCATTACCGTCTTCGCCCGATGTTGGTTACGATCACCTTTGCACTCCTTGATGGTACACTATACGGTGCTGAAGTTGTTATTTCCTGCGGCTTCTTCTACCGTGGCCAGAAGAGAGTTCGCATACTCTCTTTTGTCAGGCCGCACCGCACACTACGCTTAAATTCTTTCAGACGGTTCAGGAGCTCGATGTCGCGTCGCTTGTTGCCGTTCGCTGAAGGTAAACGTGACCTTTTTTCAACAATCCGCTGCCATGTTACGTAGTCGGACATCCATGGCTTGGGCAGGCGGGCCGAGTTCGGACCAAGGATGCTATCAGCGCTATCAATATATGGAATTTTGATGTCATTCCAGTGTTCGTTTACGTTGCTAACTGCGTGACTATTTCTTACAGCTGCTTTCTGAGCAAGATGGTTCGTGTATTCAAGTCAAATTTACGACGCCTGTGGGTTCCACCACTAGGACGGCGCACGGATGATATATGCAGTCGAACCTAAGCGATCGTCGGATGGTGGTCTTTTGCCTGTCCAATATCTACGCCCCTCTTATTCCGCACGCCCAGAAGGCAACTTCGAAATCTTTTGCTAATGGCAAAGTGGTCGATTTCATTTACTGTTTCGTAAAGGTCGGGCGAGGACCAACTGATTTTATAGCAGACCTTGTGCTCGAACATGGTGCCACCGATTAAGAGACGGTGAAAGTTGCAAGTTCTATAAACAACGGGTACCAAAAACATTTTGAATCATGTCCTCATTTCTAATACATAGATCTTTTTTAAGCTATGAACAGGCTCGGCTTTACCATATGGACAGACTGAGCTTTTGATCATGGTGTCATTACGTAGGGATGCGAAATATCCTGTCTATTAGACAATGTAACAGTACCCATTGCAATTGCATCATCATCATCGTGGCGCCACAGCGCGACGTCCGGCCTTGGCCGCTTGGATCTTTGTCCTTCAATTATCTCGGTCACGTGACCGCGTCCTCCAATTTTGGAAGCCCAGTAGCTGCTCGGCGTCCGCATATACTAAGCTGTCCCAACGAGATCTCGGTCGTCTGGGCAGTCTCGCTCCATCGACTTGTTCTGCGTTCATTATTCTTTTTGGCATGCCATCATCGTCCATTCATTGTACATGCCCTGCCCATTGAAGTCGTTGTAGTTTGACGATTTTCGAAACTTCCAGGTCATCGTACAGTTTAAACAACTCTTGGTTGTACCTGATGCGCCATCCATCTCGATCGCAAACGGCCCCGAAAATTCGCCGTAGAACCTTACGTTCAAATGTGTCTAGCATGTTTCCGGAGGCTTGAGTTAGGGTCAATGCTTCGCAGCCATAGCATAGCACTGGTCGTATAATGGTTTTGTACACGCGGATCTTCGTGTTTCTGTGCAGATTCTTCGATTTCATTATGGGGGAGAACCGAGAAAACAGTCTTATTAGCTAACTGTATCCGTCGCTTAATTTCGTCAGTTTCGTTGGCGTCCTTGATAAGTTGCAACCCAGGTATATGAAGTCGTTCACGAACTCCTTGTTGAGGTCCCCCACAATGATGCTCGGTTGTCCAGGTGTCCTTGTCGTCGATTGCATCATTATTTTAGTTTTACCCTCGTTGATACGTAGTCCAACTTCTTTTACAGCAGTATCGAGCATATGCAGAAGCTTTTCTGCGTCGGCGAATCTTCCGGACATGATGTTGATGTCGTCAGCGTACGCTGCCTATTGTGTCGACTTGATGAGTAGCGTCTTGCTGTTGTCCCAATTGAAGAGCGTCGGTGCCAGTCCATCGCCCTGTTTCAGATCAGTGCGTGTTTCAAATATATCAGTAAGTCTATTCTGGATCCTTACTTGTGAGACGGAGGTGGTCATCGTAATTTTTGTCAGTCACACAAATTTTGTCGGTATACCAAATTACGGCATGATGTTTTACAGTACTCCACAATACTGCCGAATGCCTGCTTGAAGTCGATTTGGTATACGTCTACGTTGTATTCCCACAACTTCTGGAGTATTAGGTGAGCTGAAGAAAGAGAAGAGCTGATTGGTTGTGGAGCGACCAGGTCTGAAACCGCTTTGATATTCACCAATGATTTGTTCTGCGTACGGTTTTATTCTATTTTCCAGAATGTTCGTCAAAATTTTATAGGACGTACAAACTAGTGATATGCCCTTGCAATTCTCACACCGCAGTTTATCTCCCTTTTTGTAAATTGGACAGATGATGCCTCTGCGCCAATCGTCTGGGATCACCTCGTCTTGCCATACTCGCAGGAGTAATTGATGTATGTATGGCATTAACCAAATCTGTTCTACCTAATTTTAGAACTTAAGCTGGAATCTCGTCAGCGCCTGGCGCTTTATTTCGTTTTAGCGACCGCAACGCGAGATCAACTTCCTATACTGTCGGGGACAACCCCCGACAGTATAGGTTGGGCCTAGAACAATATCGTCTGGAGCTTCTTGTGTGGGGGTGTTAGATGGTAGGCTCAGAAGATCTTCAAAATCAGAGGCCCATCGGTTGTTAATACTATCGGTGTTGCTGATTATGTTTCCATCCTTGCCCTTACAAAGGCTAGTCCTGGGTTGATGGTCGTTCTTAATTGTATTTACTAGTTTGTACGCTTGTCTGGTGCTCCTATTAGCTAAGTTTTCGTTAATATTCAGCAACTGCTCGTCAAAGTATTTATGTTTCTTACGTCTAAGTATTCTATTCGATATTCGCCGTAGCTCGTTATATTTTTCCCTCTTGGCTCTGGTTCCTCGTTGAATTCATTGTCTATAGACCTCGTTTTTCGCGTTAAGTGAATTTTTGCATTCTTCGTCGAACCAGTCATTTCGCGCTCGCCGGGCTTTATATTCCATGACCTTCTTTGCGATATCCCTGTTGGTACCTTCGAGTTTTTCCCGGAACTCACGGACGCCAGTGTTGCTGATGTTGTGTAGCATAGTCGATAGTCTTTCCTCAATGGCGGTAGTATTTGCCACCGCCGTAGCATCGCTCAGAACCGCAAAGATTTTGGGAGGGCTGTTTCTCGATTGAGAATGCACTGAGGAAATTCTACATCTGTAGGTCGTCTTCACGCAGTTTGCTCCTCGATAAGAGCGGACATCTATCACTAGACGCCCATCTCCTGCAAATGAGGACGTGGTCAATTTGGTTGACGGTATGTGCGTCTGGAGACTTCCAGTTCTGCTTGGGAATGCGTCGATGCGGGAAACACGTAGAGCTTACGACTTGATTACTACTGCAGGCAAAGTCGATAAGTCGCTGGCCATTGTGGTTACATTCTTCATGGAGACTGTGGCCTTCAGTGGTCCGCCGGTGCCAACTTTCACTTCCGACTTTCGCGTTAAAGTCTCCCCAGCAGCATTTTGACTTCGTTTGTTGGAAGTGAAACGAAGAGAGTCTCAAGGCGGGCGTAGAAC
The DNA here is from genome assembly GCA_964017055.1 of Chloromyia formosa. NCBI lineage: Eukaryota > Metazoa > Arthropoda > Insecta > Diptera > Stratiomyidae > Chloromyia > Chloromyia formosa. Next base: position 43,414,905 of record OZ024818.1, on the reverse strand, counting down.
TCGTCTTTTACTGCGTGTTCTTTAAGTTCAGTACGGGCATGCACATTGATGAGCCAGAGATTGAAGAATCGAATGCGAATCGCACACAGCCGTCCATTTATGGGTTTGAAGTCAGTAATGTGTGGTTTGAGGTGATTGTTCACTATAAATGCTACTGCAAATTGCTTGCGGCACGATTGTTTGCCACTTGTGAAAATTGTATGCTATTTCTTGTCACTGATCTCGCTGCCGAGCTAATTTGTTCCCTGAACTGCAGTAATGCTGAGTTTGTACTTTTCGACCTGTTGAAGGAGGGCCTTCTCGGCCTCCGGTTTGTTCAGGGAGCGTACATTCCAGGATCCGAAAGAATAATCCGTCAGTCGTTTGCGTGGTCATCGTTATTGACCCAGGTTTCTTGACATGGAGTATTTTTTACAAGGACGAGTTGTCAGTACATCGCTTAAGCCCATTCAGCTGCTGGCCTCGGGAGATAGCTGCTTCAGATGGTTTAATAAACGTTCTGGAGTTCACACAACTATGTTGTAGGTCCAAACACGCAAGTCATTCCATCCTACTAAACCTAAGACGCTTAGGTGTTGCTCAGCCATTCAGGCTACAGCTATCTGCCTTTTTCCAAACTGTTTTATCGCTAAGACTTGGCCGTCAGCGGTTTGACACACTGCCGTTACCAGGGGGCGCCCACGTGCGGCATTATGGAAAAGGTCTTTTGCCCCCTTTTACCCATTACAATTTAATTGACTAAGTAAAATCAGATTGACCACACATTGGGCGCCAAATATTTTCGGGTCATCGTTTGGTTTCAATAACTTGGTATAATAGATAAAACCACACTGACCCCACATTAGCGTCGAATATTTCAGAGGTTTTTGATAATTTCTTGATTAAATTTTTACTGACTTGGGATAAGAAAAGCCTTAAGATAGTTTTAAATGGGTGGCTAAGGCCTAAAATAGTTCCGGTTTTTTGTGTCTTGTGACTAACTATCCGATCGCCCATTTCGATTTCATTAACGATACCAATTTTCACTGAACCCACATTTGGCGCTGATTGCTTTCAGCTATTTGGATAATTTGCTTTCCTCTATTTGTGTATCATGGCTGAAATTGCTGTAAAAAGAAACCACGCATCAGAGAAAACGCGTTGGAATAAAGTGTCTTGGGTATATCGGACTGACGAAGGACGTTTGATGACTTTACTACTGGATATGTTTTTGAACAGGCACACATCTAGTTTTGGTCGCAATCTATCCTTTTTAAGATAGATTGCTTATTTTCGTGGCGCCTTTCCACAAATAGAGACGACAGTGAACTAAGGGTCGACTTTAAGAAGTGCAGAAATTTCGAAGCGGAACATCTTCTATATGTATACATGTCTAATATGCATTTTCAAGGACTATGCTTAAATATTACGAGTGATTTCCTATTAGTTGAACAGGGTGCTAAAATAGTTAAAAACGACACTAGCTACGAACTATACTATATGTGAATGCATTAAAAACATGCTTGGCGAATTAGTTACTTTGGTTTAAAAAAGGATAAGACATGATGTGTAGACTTAATCTAAGTTTGTGTATTTTTTTACATGTGTTTAATTTGTTACAGAACACAAAATTAACAACATTCCAATTAAATTATAAATTAAGGAGAAATAACATCGATTTCGCACTAGTGTCATAGACATAAATGGAAATGAATTGCAGTTTGAACACAACATTCTTTTTTTCCTGTTTTAGTTTTTTGTTTGCAGATGAAAAATTGCCTTAGCTAAACAATGATCATATCTGTCGTACATTTAATATAAACTCTCATTTTTTTTTTGTTTTTAGTGTAATTCCTTTCACTTATATCATCAATTATAATATATAAGGAAGGTTAGATACGAGTATGTAATAAATAAAAGAGTTTAATTCTAAATATTAATATTAATTTATTCTTGCCTATGTATATCCATTCATTAAAACTAGTTAATCGATAAAATAAAAGTTATACATAAAAATGAAACAATAAATTATCAAAGTTACTTCAAATGTATTTCGATAAAGTTGCGCCTGTAGTCAGAATACAATTTTCTTTTAAGTGTTTTTGTCTAATTCCTTTTTTTTTATATATCGCGGATAATTTTCAGTCGTAATAATCAATGAAAAATAAACATAATAATTATTTCATTATTTAACAATATTATTTACAATTATTTAAATTTGCTATAAATTATAGTTCAACAGAAACAGAAACAACAATAACGACAATTTGACTATTAGAAAAAAATTTCTTTTCCAATATACAACATTTTAAATTATTAACAAAAATACATTTATCATTTTGTTTATGAATTAATTTATTATTTGTTACGTTTTTTTTCTATAAAATATATCTTAAATTTGCTCTCTGTTCAGTTGTTTCTCGATATGTTTAAAAAAGTACATTTTACAAAAAATATAAATTGCATTTCACTACAATTTTGTAGTTGTAAAATTCCCAATAGAAATGGTTCAAATGTTTATATAAAAAGATATTTATGATTTGCGAGATTTTGCGAGATTCGTTCAATTTTTAAGATTTTAGTTGCGAGATAAAATGACTAAATTCGGTTGAGTATTATTAAATGGTACTTGTGCAGTTATGTACATTTGTCTTGAGAAAATATTTTTTATTTGCATAAAGAATCAAATTTAAAATGTTTAAATAAGTTTTTTATTTTGTTTTTGTGTGTCTATTAAAAAATATGAATATTGTTTTTCGAAAATTTGAAACTTACTACCGTAACAATGGGAAATTTTTTGCGAGTTTTTTTTGTTTTAAGATTTCTTAAAAATTTGTTGAAAATGCAATAGTTTACATTATTTTGTTGAGATTGTTTATATTTTTTTCTATGTGACTGGTTGAAAATGAATTGGAAATATGAAAGTTTTACAAAATTGATATTTTCCATTTGAATTTTTTTGGAAAGAAATTTAAAAGATCATATTTATCCGCTGTCGAATACAATAAACGAAAGTAATAAAAAAAAGTGGTTTTTATATAGACAGACAGACAGTCCCGCTTCAGAAGGACCATACATCAAGGGTACATTGTGCATTTGGTTTGTGGAAAAATTCTCCTAAAATGATTGTTCACTCGGTAACCGTTACGGAATTGACGCATTTTTTTTGTTGTTGTCATGAATATGCTAGACTTTTTGACTAAAACCAAATGTCACTCTCTGACGTATTGTATTTAATTTTCCCATCCGATTTTCGGAAACTACATCAATTTTTTCCATATACTCGTATATTCAAGTTTTCTGCAAAGTGCCTGCAGGTGTGAATTATTTTATTTTATTTTTCAGCGAAAATTGTATGTTTGGTTGAGTTGGTTTCATTCTGTATACCAACTTAGTATGCATCTGTAGGTTAGCTTGACAACGCGTCATGCGTTTTTGTTGCCTTTCGAAACACTGTCGATCTGGGGATCATGGGACAAATACTTTTTTATTCTCAAATTCCCTGCATTTAATTTCCCCGAGTTTTATGGTTTCGTACAGATAGAAGCACTCTTCAGGTCTTGCATCTTAGCAGCTATCTGTGAGATAATTCTATTCGCATAAGCCGTGAAAGCGTGATTTTACTTGAAACCTCAACCGTGATGATCTAGATGGTGTGAAGCAACTTATTAACTCACTAGAGGAGGTGAAGAGATAGAGAGAGAGGCGGAGATATTTGACCCCCCGGCATTGTGCTATATATATATCCAACTTCCGTGCAAAGTGCAGGTGCGAATTATGTTTCAGTCAAAATTGCAATTTTGATTGACTTGGTTTCATTCTGGATACCAACTTAAACATTGCGTTTTAATAAAACGACTTTTTGCTGGTTTCGAAGTTTGCTGTAACTTCTAAGATGCAACCGTCTCAATTAAAAAAAAAATCTGGTAAGATTTCTCAAGGGAAATTAGATGCATACTCTATAACGGGACTTTATACTCGGATATTGGCAACGTGCACGTGCATCGTCCGAAACTGGTTTATGCCAACGAAGCGTCAGCTAAGCCACATGGAATAGTTGACGCGCTATGCCCCACTAGAGTTAGGGCAAATGAGTAAATTTTTCAAAAGTTTGCGTTTGTTTTTCAACGCTATATCGCTTTTAAGTATGTAAATCTTCAATTAAATGATTGAGAGTGTGGCAAATTTTGGTTTTTGTCGAAAAGTCAAGCTTTGTGATGACAACAACAAAAAGTGCGATTACTCCCGTAACAGCTGAAGATAGACAGATTATTCTGGTATTGTTTTCCCGGCAAACAAAGTGTACAGCCCATCTTAAATGGTATGGTCGATCTGAAGTGGGACACCCTGCGTCTATACATTATAAAGTTTTAGTTGAAATAATTAGTTTTTTGATTGCAAAAAAAGCTCTTGCAGATGTGAACCCAATTTGAATTTAATGTTTGTGTCTGGGTCATTTGATTTGAATGTGGGTGGTGATTTTCATTTGTAGCTAACTATAACAGTCCACTAGATGTGGACATAGATTTGTGAATACATGTGATAGCGTACAAAAAAACGGATCATGTCTGGTTTTAGTTCTCCGTTTGATACGGTTTTCCAGTGACTAGCGACTGTGCTTAGTTTGTGATTTATTTGATCTAAAAGTCTACTTTTTTTTTTATTAAGTCCTTATGTCCAGAAAGTGTTTTCCTGAAAAATTGTATATAATCTTTTAAATTGGTTTTTGAATAGATTTATTCCTGGAAAATAAGATTGAGAGAAAAAAAATGGAATCATTCGTCATTCTACCAGAATATGTAGTTTCCAATTCCGAACATACCCTCTTTAACAAGTTTCGATTCTTTTCCGTTTTTACTACTAGCAAGAGCTTTTTTCGAAGTCTGTTTGGTGCCGCCCTTTTGGGCTGACTGTGAGCTTTTCGTCCTAGATGTTGACGTTTGCTCGCGCAATATAGCTGGCACCTTGACCGTTGGTGTTTCCGGTCGCTTATAGTCTTTCATTTGCGGCGAGGGGACGGGCTTACGGGTGGTGGCCTTTGATGATGACTTGGTGGCTGACGAGGCTTTCGAGAGCGGAACTGATGATGTTGTTTTTGGTGATGGGGTGGTGGTGGTGGATGGTGCGGGGGTGTTAAATTGAAAATTACCTCCTCGTCTGTCGGCAGCATTTTGATGCGCGATCCTCTGAGCCGTCATCTTAGGAACTTTGGTTGATCTCTCCAATTTAGTTGGACAGCATTGGAATGGCCGATATTGATTAGGAACGAAATTAACACCCTTGCGTGCGGAACGGCCACTGTGACCCAATCCAACATAGAAACACTCGTCATCTGTGTAATAACAAACAAAAACATTTTGTCAGTGATTGAATGTGCTTTTCTTTTTTATTTTTTAATTACCTATTACTATTTTGATTTGAATAGTTGGGAAAATTTTATTTAAAAAAAAAATATATAAATGACTTGAAATTCGGGGAATAATCCAATAAGGAAAGATCAAATGAAAATTAAATTAAGCACTAAGTTATTATGGCGTGGCAATAGTGAGCTAATTGACTCATTCGTATAGCAACAACATAAAAACGTAAAAGAGTATCTTTTTTATTGTCAATTATACATTGAAAGCGATTTATGTGACATTTAACGTTCGTTCTCTCTTGCGGACAAAAATGTGACATTATTGGAAAAGGGCACAGTGAATACTAATAGTTTCCTTTTTTTTTGTTTGAATTGTGGAAAAGTACAAAAAAGGGATTGACAATTAATTAAAAAAAAAATATGTGCAGTCGAAAAAAAAAATCGAAAGTTATGAGTGGCATTCAAATGTGTTAGTAAAATGTTTTAAATAAATCAGTTTAAAAAAAAATTACGTAGAATTGCTTTTATTTCCAAGTTCAATGAGTTAGAATCTTTAAATTGGCATAATTTTTCAGTACCGTTCCCAAAAATTTCACATTTTAAATCCATGAGAGAATAGACAGGGCAACAAAACATGTTAAAAAATTTAATTAATAATAATAATTTGGAGAATCGACTTTTTATTTATATTTTTTTTTAATAAGTAACTGACAAAATGTTTTTGAAGTTAACATTCGCAATTTTGTTTCACTTTTTTTTTGTACAGTTTATGGCTGCTGTATGAGGACGCTAATTAAAAATCTAATGATAATACCTATTGGACATTTTATAAAACTAAATAACAATTACGCACGGATATAGAATATGATCATTGTTTTCTTTTTCAGGATTAAGAATAGATTTAATTTAATTTAATATTAAGCGGAAAGAAAGAAAGAGTTTTTTTTGTACAGTTTTTTTTTCGCATTGCTTATATAAATTGTTGTGTCCAAATAATTAACTGTAAAATATATATATCAAACATTGTGTCAGCAAATGGGTTTTCATTGTTATACGAGTAGCATGCTCCATTTATCTTTTATGCATTTGCAATTGCTCGACTGAACATTTTAAATGTCACATCATTATTAAAATGGAAGCATGAAAAAAAGGATAAGAGTACGTTAAAAAAAATTGATAAGATTAGTGAGTGAGGAGATATAGTTATTAAAGCAGTGTCGTTTCTATGTAAATTGTGTAGAACGGTGTACGTGTTGTAGGCTTTTGGTGAAATACGTCATTTCGTGAAAATGCCCCGTAAAGCCGTATAAACGAATTTCTGCTCTAGAGACTGCAAAATTCTTACCACCTAAAGTGGAAATGGACTCTGAAGCCACATTTAAGGAATCGATGTGATTAATTTTATACACTATTTGCCGGTCAATTTCACGACATGACGTATTTTGCCAAAATTCTACGTCATATGAACGTTGTTATTTCTGGTTAAAGAAGAATTGGGCCTGTCGAATGTCAAAATGTATCTGTATGTAACTTAAAGTATTGTGTATGTCTATGTATAATAAAAAAAGGTTCTCATCCTTCTCACCATCTAAAGCGACTGAAAATGTTGGTATCATAAATTGAAATAATATCCTCTTTAATAAAGCTTATTAACGCGGTTGGGAAAACTATTTCGACCCCAGAATTTCAATATACAGAGTGGTTCGACATCGATTCGATTTGGGTCATGAGAAAAGAGTTCGGTCACTCATCCGATATCGCATTCACTCACTCTATGTGAGAATTCTAATAGGCCCGTTTATTATTTTCCCCACGCACCTGTCGATTCGGAACCGGTGCAATTGTAGCTCGAAACCGAGCACGGTACGTTTAATGCAGTGGCGTAGCTAAAATATTTAGCGCCCGGGGTAAAACTTCAGTATGTATATATAAATATATAGGGTACAAATAACGTAAATAATACTACTAATCTATTAGATACTACTTTTCTTACGGAAAAGTGAAAATGATGTCCTTTGGTTTCCAAATCATGCTTAAGGAAGCATTTAGTTACACTAACAACCACTCAAGTACTCACAAATACTTTATATCGACGATTTGCCTTCATTTGGAGTTCCATCAGCTATTCAAATATTAGTGGTGAGTTTTCAATATGAAGTAAAATTGTCGAAATGAAGTATATGTGAACATAACATTGGTTCAGCTGCGAATTTCCCATACAAACGAGCTTGCGCTACAAACTACAACTTTGAATTTCATACTTTTCGCGCTTTCTACGAGTCCAGTTATGATTACGTTTGGGCTATATGGACTTATGGTCTTTGTTTTCATTTTTTGCTCAAGACTTTTGTTTATCTATTGAAGTGCGCGTGTATGTTACAAACCAACCCCCCCCCCCCCCCCCCCCCCCCCTACCCCACTGGTTTAATGCTTCGTTTCCACCTGAACATTTAGCCGCAAGAAAACGCAAATGCAATAACAACAAGATGATGTTTCCTATTTCGAGCAGGCAATGTTTAGTTGGGACGGGAAGTGTTTGCTCACACCGGTCGTCTCGTAATCGTCTGCTATTCAAGCTCCATTTCCCAAGCCAATCGATTCGCTTACGTGCCGACCAATGGACGACTCGTGTGAGCATCTCCTTGCATTTGCTTGGGAATTGGAGTTCAGATCGAAGACGAGCCGATTACGAGTCGATTACGAGACGACCCGTGTGAGCAAACACTAAGCGATTTGACCTTGCAAAATACGATAGAGAAATGCCGTTTGGTATGATTGTTGGTGGTCCCCATACAGTCATTTTAAGAGATGGAGCCATCTTGGACCCCGCGGCAGAGCGGCTGTGCGGGCGAAAAACCGACAAAATTTGAGCCCTTTTTTTAATATTTTCCTCACATTGCTCAAAGCTGGAATTCCGTTAAGCAGTATAGTCAAAACCGATAGTCGAAAAACTTCAGCTTTCGAGGTTTTGGAGGAAAATCACACTATATCGTTTTTTAAGCTCACATATCTCTGAAACCTATGCTACAAATGGAAAAACTTGTTGGGCAAAAGTTGAAGATATTTCTATTTCAAGTTTAACTAGCCTAATACTTTTCAAATCGGCCCGTTTTTAGTGTACTTGTGAGCGATAATGAAGAAATGGTTTCTTAGCGATTTGAGCCTTAATAGCTCTATCTCGATACATATATCTTAACCTTGTTTATAAAAAAAACCTTGGGCACGAATGTATGGTGCTTTGCGCAATTCGCACGTGGAAACGAAGCATTACATAAACACTCAGCCATTATCACACAGAAATCATCACCTTTATCTTTATTCAATCATCATCATCATTATCAACACAAAAAAATTATAACTTTCGCATCGAAAAGCAATCTGCTGATATGTAGCATACAAATAATTCACACCACACATTTAATTGTGTATCTGACCTCCTACATATGAACCCATTGAGATTCGATTATTTTTCCCAAATTATTCTCATCATGCTCGAGTTTTCCGATCCAAACGGATCGCATGTGTTGAGCAGAATTTCAGTCGTAGTCGAGTCGAGCCGACCATTCGGGGCACCGAAATTAGCCGTGGTAAAAAAGGCCATCCAAAATAATACTATACATATTATATATGGATTATTTCGGATACTTGTGGTTTGAACCGAAAGTGTCCATCGGAAAATAAACGAAATAAGACATGCATGGACAATATCGGTTTCAAATTGAAATAAACGATAATAGCCATGCAGTGTGGGTTGCCGCCCTTGCACCCAGAGTGAGTGAAGCAAGCGTTCATTTTTGTGCGATATTAAGGGTCGTGATACCTTAAGCGCATAGCGAGCGGACCCCACACAAGAGACTGTTGCACCCAGATCAAGCTAAGCGAGCGTTAATGTTTGAGCAATACTGACGGCTGTCATTCCTTAAGCGCAGAGAGGCTGTTACACCCAGAGCAAACGAAGCGAGCGCTCATGTTTGTGCGATACTGAGGGTGTTGATCCCTTAGGCGCGGATGACGAGGCAAGATGGGTATCACATGACTGGGGATCATCAGGTGAATGCACTAGCCTAATGTTTAAGGCAATTTGAGTCCTTTGGTGTGGAAAAAGGACATTTTTTTAATGAAGTGATATCTAGGAAAGATGGGTATTATATGATTGAGGATGTTGAGGCGAATGTACTCGACTACCGTTGAAGTTGTTTTGAGTTCATTGTGTGTGGAGAAAAGGACATATTGAGCAATCAAGCGATTACTAGTCAAGGTGGGTATCATAATGACTGGGGATATCGAGGCGAATGCATTAGACTACCGTTGAAGGAATTTTGAGTCCGTGGTGTGCAAAAAGGACATTCATGACAATTAAGTGATATTTAGGCAAGACGGGTATCATATGACGGGGGGTGTTGATGCGAATGCGCTAGACCAGGGGTCGGCAAACTTTTCCTGGATAGGGCCAGATCGTTGGAATTTAGGGTTCAGCGGGCCAGATAAGAGACCCAAAATGTAACTGCTTACCAATGTGGTCAACCCACTGCTAATTGAAGGTTTGCGGAAGCACCGCCACGCATTGAAGGCTTCAAAGTACTTTTTCATCAGCCTCGATGAGAGCTTGTGACACGAGACTGGCTACCTATTAATCTGCGCAAATAAAAATGCCAACTTTACAAAGCCTCTGGCACAGGACTCAATGGCATGATCTCGGATTGAAATTCGCTGGGCCCGTGGGTTAAGATCTTCGTTATCAGTCTGGAGACTCCAGCGCCAGCTGTCTCCTTTTTCATATGTTTGATGCTTCAGAAAACGTGACGTTTGTAATTTGTTGTATATGGTAGGGTAGACCTGTTAATTTTTGGGCCTCTATACAAGTCAGTATATTTCAACACTGGTCGTACTATCAGTTACGAAGAGGTCGTAACTTTTGATTCCTACAGGTCCACGTGATCCGTGTCGCTTTGGCTGATTACGTAGTCACACTCCCATTAGATCTCCAGTCCGGCCTGATGGGATCGCATTTGTTCACCAATCATCGGATAAAAGATCGCGTTGGAACATTACGATTTATGTATGTCGCAAGAGCAATGCGATTTTTTCACCGGACTACTCTTGCCACAAAAATTACATGTGTAATTTATAATTTAGACATGCATATGGGATGGGGATGTTTATGGTGCTAGCACACTAATCCCGACTCGACAAGTACCGATTAGATGCCAAGTACTAGCCAAATGCCAAGCAACTCCAGCGCCAGCCGGATATGCCCCGCGGGCCGGAGTTGGCCGACCCCTTCTCTAGACTACTCTAGGTGGTATTCCGAGCCTTTGGGTCAAAGAATGAGGACATTCGTGCATTAGCCTGGTGCATATATATCATATCATATAGCTCATAGACAACTTGAAAGCAAATGGATTAAAATTAAAATGTACTTGCATGGGACGGGCCTAAGGTGCCGATGAACATCATCGGTCTTTTTGTGTCATTTTAGAGTTTGATGACCAATCCGTCCTTCCTTGGACTCAGTGGGAAAGGTCTCTGTGTCTCACGTTTTATCAACAAGTGGATGCAGCACGAATGCCGAGGGGAAACTGAAGGTGAGTGTCTCGAATGTGTAGCCAGTATTGTCAGATCTATTAGTTCAATGCAGTAAAAAATAAATATCTAGCGCAACAGTCTTATTAATTGATCAAGGCCTCGAGATGAGATAGCACAATATAGGTACATACTAGCGGACGAAATACGTAGTACGACTCAAAAGAGGAAACTTAAAGTGGCTACGTCAGTGGATTGAGTTGGTGAACACATACAATTATCCCAGATATCAGAGCATAGGCTAAAAGTACAGTGTGGTGAACTAACACTAACTAACACATATCCTCAGGGATCATTTAGGCAGTTTTTGTCCATCTGAAGGCAGCTGGAAGGAACCTGCAGTACTCGTACAGCTCGCGACATTGACTTAAAGTTGTTAAGCATTGGGAAATCACGTTAGTGATTAGAGAAGTCATCTATAACGCTCTGGAAAGATTCTTTGCCTATTAAAAACTATCTAAAAACACTAACGAGAGACTTCAACGCTAATATGTTTACACTTCAATGACGAACTGCGAAACATAGGTGATAATTTCGAAAAAAAAGAGACAGTCCAATAACAAAGATGGCGCTGTCGTCAGTGACCCAAATAAGTCGAAAAATGGGCGCCACACTTAAAGGAGCTCATCAATAAGGGAAATACTACATATTTGGCTAATATAGCAGTCCTTCGGCAGAATTAAGAGCCATCACTGATAGTCCCAGCCCTCGAAGAAGTGTTGAGACAGACAAAGAACAACAACAAACACCGGACCTCGACGAATTGCAAGTGAAACCTATCCGAAGTGTTTGATGTTTAACCAAAAAGCTCCATATACACTCTAATTCGAAACGTTTGGCAGGGAGAATCTATAAAATAGAAAATCGAAATCAGAGAAACAAGAACTAATCCATTTTGGCAATAGTCGGTGAATATTGTGAGGCTTTAAACCTGGACGAAAACTGACCAATGCTAATCAGAGTAAAACAAATGCTAAACAACATCTCGAATGCAATAGAGAAGTCTTAAAATATTGCAAATTAACGAATCCAAGGAGAAATTCGCCGACAAAAAGAAACCAGACAAGATGATCGATTATGTTGTTAATTGCCTTGACCCCTCCAGGGGCATGGGCGCGTCAACAGGGGCATGGAGTTCTATGGGTACCCACAAGAAGTTATTGGTCTCGCCGAGATTTGAAATCCGAGCTCTAGATTAGTATCGTAAAGCGGTGCCCGAACGACCACGGCTACCGAGCACGACGACAAGATGATCGATTATGCTGGAGCCAAAATAATATGATCAGACGATCGAACGCATAGACACTATAAAAAGCCTTGAGCGAGGCCAGCGTTGCGGAGAATAATGACTGAAATTGAATTCTAACGCCGAATCTCACTAGCCAACCAGAACTTCAATATGGTGATCACTCTACTAAATAAAAATTTCATGCACCAGATGAAAGATTGACCTGTACTATGTCTGACCTGGAACTTACCCAAGCTTCTGAAAATATGTTTAAACCAGGAAGAGGAATAACGCACGAATGAGACCAAAGATTGTACAATCATGAGCTCGCAAAATGTTTGATGACCCAGAGATTTCCAAATACGTTAAGGTATGATGGCTACCTGCGTGCAAATTAAAAAAATTGATAACCAGTAAAACGGTTCTTTGTGCAGAAGTATGCCGATAAAGCTGCTCGAAGTGACAAACTGTAAGGATCAGTGTGTGGACCAAGATGAATAGAGACTAAATTTGGGAGAAGGCACATCCCCAGCGTATATCAAATCTCGTCGATTCAAACTATTTTGTTCTTACTGTAAATAAAGAAATGGCATAAATTAAGCAGAAGAAAAACGACTTGAAAGTAACCAGAGTTTAGAGTTTCAAAATTCCAAAGGATAGCTTTTAAGGAAGAAAAATGCAATTAAATTTATGTTTCGAATATTACTGTTTCGCGAATAATAGGAGAATGCTGTCTATCGAACAAATCCTTCTAAGTTTGTGTCTATACAGGCTATTTTGGATTGTATACAAAACCATCTCCATACAAAACCTGGAACCATAAAGAGAATTAGGAGAAACCGGCCTACTTACGATATTGTTGTCCCTTACTATTTAGTGCAACTAAAAGCGTCAGGGTTAATGTAAATAGATACTCTGTTTACTCACGTATTTCGAAGTTGTTAAGAGTAAAGTGGAGTGGGTCATTGCGGTCTAAATCAAAACGACTCAACCTTGCTATCCACTACCACACAAAAATAATCTGTTTTTAACAAATTCACCCTGTCGCTTGGCTACGTCCACACCATGGATTCCACTCATCACTCATCAGGAGCTGCCTTAATCGATTGGGAAAGTAGCTCGATCAAGTCAGGTTTGTATTCCGATCTAAATCGGAATACCTCCCTGAGTGCAATGCTTACACTATATATAAAGTGCATTACATGACACGAGTGCGAATTATCATCCAATGAAATTTCCACTGTGTTTATTCACGTGTAAGCGCTGTTAAGAATGTTGTTAAGAAATTATGAGTGAATAAACACAGTGGAAATTTCATTGGATGATAGTTAGCACTCGTGGGTAAAATCCATGGTGTGGATGAAACGAAGCGATAGGGTGAATTATTTTTGTGTGGTAGAGGATAGCGATGTTGAGTCATTTCGACTTAGACTCGCAATGACCCACAACACTTTATTCTTATTAAAGTAAATAGGGCTAATTACATTATTTACCTCGTCAGGCTCCGGGCTTGTCAATTAGATGGTCTTGGTTGTATAAGATAGATTCGGCTTTGTATATAGCAACAAATGCCAAACTGGGTTACGGCCAAAGCACCCAGAGCAACCGGAGCAAGGTTTCTTGTTTGTGCCATTTTGAGGGTTGTGATCAAAACCATCTAAATGATTAGTGCGGAACCAGGCGAAGTAAATAATATATGTAAGTAGGCCTATTTACTTTATCCCTGTCCCTTTCTAATCATACTACGTAGAAAGAGACAGCGCAAGACAACAACAAAGTAGGCCGGATTATTCATAACCATCTCCTTTGGTTCTAGGCTTTGCATAGAACAGGTTTTGGTTGTCAACCCTTAAGCGCGGAGCGAGCGTGGCGAACGGTGTCCACACGAAAGACTTTTAATTTAGAATAGTCTCCATTGTGTGTGCCTGGATTATAGTCTGAAATAGTCTCTGTTGTTGTGAATAATTATAGTGCGAAATAGTTTCTTTTGTTGTACTCGCTATACTCTCTCCGCGTTTAAGAAATCATAACCCTCAGTATTGTAAAAAAATAAACGGTCTCTTTGTTCTCCTATTATTTGCGAAACAGTAATGTCCCGTATGTTTTCAACATTATATCATTTGCTCCGGCGACGCAAACTTATGCCCGAACCAGATTGATAGCAGAAAGCAGCAACAGCGACAACAACGGCAGCAACAACAACAGCAAGAACAGGCAAATCTGCTTTAGCCGTTGTTGCTGCCGCTGCGTTCAATCCAGGTCGCTTAAAGGAAATGCATGCTTTCTAACTCGACATTTCGCTACCACTGCTGCTGCATTTTGCATTCATTCTTTCGTTCGGGCATAACTCTTTCAAACTGGAATCGTTAGTCACATTGGTTGATATTGAGGAACGAAGATTGTTTCTTTTTTTATATACAGGAACGTATAATATGAAAATTATTATTATAACGCGTACTTAACTGTACAGTGCATCGGTTCGACTCGACCAGTTAATACCTAAGAAAATATATCACATGTTACTTTAATACGGTTTGAAATAAAGTCGATGCCATACGGGATTGAAATTGATATTTCCTATTTATGTACTTATGTTGAAGTCTATTCTGTTCATTTTCAATACAATAAGATCTGATAGAGGATAACTATGTTCAAGACGTTTATGCGACTCATAGTAAAAAAAGGTAGCATACTGAATGTTTACTTACATGTACGGTATCTCATCATAAATATAGATTTTAATTTTAATAATCATGAAACTTAATCATTTTAAGGAGGAAATATTAGTTACTAGGTATCAATTGTGTATGCATGATGCTGATGGAAATTGTGTAGACCAGGATGGGGCAAAATACAATATAGTATACGTTTTACCTAACTGTTTTCGTTTAGATTTTCTGATTTTGATGCTGGCAGTCTTACCGACTTTTATATAATCATCGTCATCTTTTTCGTCATCATCGTCATTGTCAACATCGTTATTGTCGTCGTCGTCATCGTCATCGTCATTGTCCTCATCATTATCTTCATCATCGTCCTCATCATCCTCATCATCATCATCTTCATCATCATCATCATCTTCATCATCTTCATCATCATCATTATCTTCATCATCTTCATCATCATCATCTTTATTTTCGTCCTCATCATCATCATCATCGTCATCTTCATCATCATCATCATCTTCATCATCATCCACCTCCATTTTGGAATTAACTCTTTTGTAACGCTTAAATCTCTTTCTCCACAGATCGCGCAGTTTAAAGAGGTTGGGTTTTTTGAGGTCATTGTCATCATTTTCGCCACTGTCATTCTCATCGTCATCGTTATCATTACCATCATCTTCATCGTCCTCATCATCATCATCTTCATCGTCCTCATCATCATCTTCATCGTCCTCATCATCATCTTCATCGTCCTCATCATCATCGTCATCATCTACTTTGGTACTAACTTTACCATTGCTTTTAATTCTCTTTCCCCCCAGATCGCCTAGTTTAAAGAAATTGCTTTTGTTTCGGTTTTTGTCGTCACTGTCATTGTTATCGTCGTCATCATCATTGTCGTCACTGCCATTAGCATCATAATCCTTTCTGCTGTTAATTACAACACTCCTAGTTCTCCTGGCACTCAGTCGAGTTCTGACTTTCAGAAAACGATCCTTAATGTCATCATCCTCATCACTGTCATCATCCTGGTCATCATCGTTGCCTGGTTTTTTATACATATATTATAAAACAAAACCTTTGCCGTTATGCCAATGCAGTCAATATAAGTAACTTAAGTTAAGCTTAAGCTAAACCTTGAGAAACTGCTGTATTAAGTCCAACTTCTTTTCTTTCATTTTTTTTCGTTATTTCATGCAATGACGACACAGATTATGCTTCCACATTGAAATTTAGATTGATTAAACATTTCTTTCTTTGCATGAAACACTGCACTAATTTTGATTAGGTTTAGATCCGCTAATTAATTATTATGAGGCAATTTAGTTTCACCTATGGTCAAGAGATTTTTGTTTTTAATATCTTTTAAAATGGAAAAGTCTTACTTTTTTGATTGATTAACCACTGCAGGACACGTTGTTCGTTCTTGAGATTACCTGGAATGAGAGAATTGTAAAACAGATTACACATTTAATATCGTTTAAGCAGTAAATGTGTGCAATATCCAAACACTCAAATCTATGCAAAATGAGAAAAATCTCATAAAATTTTAAATGTAATTTTTCGTGGCTCAGTTTAACACAAGACGCCAGTTATATCGACTGGCAGTCGCTTGTGGACTTCATGAAGCCTAGTAAAAAAAAGTGGTTAAACAGGGTTCTGGTGGCCAACCCACAGTATATGCATACGCCGGCTGTTGAAAAATTATGGGGGGGGGGGGGGGGGGGCGGGCTACAAAGACTTTTCATATGGTTTTCATTGACTGTCGGATTGATTTGTTGTGTAAACTTTTTGCGATGGTGTTCTCTCAATAAACGCATCCATTCTTGAAGGAAATAACAATTCACGTATCTCCTGCACTTAAACTAAATTGACTGACAATGGATCCATGAACTGAACGGCCCAATAGACCTAGCCAAAAAAGTCATCGTCTTAAGGCGGACGAATATTCGATACTAGCTGAAAGAGCGAGCGAAGCAAACCTCGCTTCGCTTCGCTTTCATCTAAGGTTCGCTCCACTCACAACATTGGCACTAATTTCATTTTGGACATTCTTCCACGGTCCCAGGGGAGCGGACTTTGGGAGCCCCACCATTCATCCCATTTTTTTGCAGTCTCATTCACCTCCGAGTTTATTTCGTGTCATATAGGCGTTTATGCGAATTTACATGTCATCCGTTGCCACTCGATCCAAAGCGATTCGGAATAGACGTAACAATGCTTTCCGCTTGGTAATGTCTTTGGAGACTAGTCACAATTCTTGATTTACTCCAGGAATCTGTTGCAAACGCTGTCCCAATTGCTGTGTTCTTCGTCGCCCATGAAATAAATCTGCAAGAACTAGTAGTCTTAGTCGGCGGCGAGTGGAAGAAGTGAGCTCACTTGATGGTATATCGGACCCTGTTCTTTAAACGTTGGCATGAATCTACCCTCTTTAACAACTCTTTTTGCTCCGAACGACGTCATTTGGAAGCAGGCTTTTTACTTCCTGAAATTTGGAGGAATATTTTGATAGAGGATCTTGAACTTTCCCGTTTGAACAGCACATTCTGGGCGTTCTTTTTCCAAATTTTAAAGCGTGGCAGTGTATACACATGTTTTCATCTTCCAAACTGAAATGCATGGATAGACGCTGTTGTCTAAATTTTTATCATATTAGAATGCACCCATCACCAAATTTCACCGTTGATTTGGTCCCGCATTTGATTCAGCGTTTCTCGCAGAAGCCATTCTTATTCTTGCCCCCTTAGTTGCTAGCTTAAACAATTTTCAACAATTTTACAGCGACTACTTTCATCACGCCGCCGACGTTTTTCTGCTGATTCTGTCCGTCTGGCTGCTCTCATCCTTCTCGCACCGGTACCATTTCTCCCTGTGGTCGTCGGGCTGATTTCTCACGGGTTCTAATGACTCGGGACCCGGGGAATTGATGGCTGGTTGAGTTGTAGTTTTCTGGTACAATCCTCAGGGCCATATATGTCTGTGGAAGCGTTCCTTCCCTATGAGTCATAGCTAATAAGTGTTTTGATTGTTTGAACGAAGAAGTCGAGTGAGGATCGTTTTTCCTGCCAAACGATAATATATTTGTGCCTGAAATATTGGAGCCGTTGCGTTGTTTCACTGCGTGAGCTATGTATGTTTTGGCGCCCAACGTGGGGAATAAATCTATAACCTCGTAATTAAGAGTTCCATTAGGACAATTAGTAAGCAAAATCTTGAAACGATGTGGGTCCGTGCTCCATGTTGGACGTCACATTAGGGTTTCAAATTCAAATTGATATGGCGCACGACAGTACGGCAGCCAAAGTACTTCAGCCTCAAATACTCTTGCACTACCTGGGAGACGAAGCATATATTGGGGTCTATGTGTATAGTAGCTTGGCTGTTGCAAGCTGCAGTCCCTGACCCCTTCACGGGAATTTTGTGTCTTTCATCAAATTTTGGTAGTTTTACGCGAGACGTCACTTGCAGTTACCTCGCTACTTCCTACTTTTGTTTCTGTTTTTGTATTATAACTTTTTATATTATACTTTTTAAAAGGTCAATGTAAGGAGGCCAGTTGTTGCTGTTCGTTAAACCCATTCCGCAAGTTCTGGTGGCTGCGCTGGTCTGCTAAGTTTTCCCGAAAGAGGACATTAAGAACTTTGATTTGACACCTTATTTAGCACAAGTCTCGATGAGGGTTGTTAGTTAACCTGAAACGTCAACTTTGCCCGCTCCTGCCGCTCTTTTTCGGCAAGCTTTCGCGAGGTATGTTTGATTTTCAAAGGAGTACGTCAAATCCTTTAATTTGACACCTTATTTAGCGGGAAACGCGATGAGAGTAGTTCGTGACCTGAAACGTAACCTCTGCCCACTCCCGCCACCCACTTCCGGCAAGCTTTCGCGAGGCAGGATTGGTTTTTCGGAAAGAGGACAAGACCTTTGATTTGATACCGTATTTGGCGCAAACCTCGATGAGGGTAGTTCGACGACCTGAAACGTCAACTTTGCGTGCTCCTGCCATCCATTTCCGGCAAGTTTTCGTGAGGCAGGATTGGTTTTCCGAAAGAGGATATCAAGACCTTTGACTTGATACCGTATTCTTCGCAAACCTCGATGAGGGTAGTTTAACGACCAGAAACGTTAACTTCGCGCTCCTACCACCCACATTCGACAAGCTTTCGCGAGGCAGGATTGGACATCAAAACCTTTGATTTGGCATCTTATTTAACGGATAACGCGGTGGCAGATCGTGGCCTGAAACGTCACCTTTGTGCGCTGCTGCCACGCACTTCTGGTAAGCTTTCGTGAGGCAGGATGGGTTTTCCGAAAAGTGAACATCAAAATCCTTGGTTTGACACCTTATTTAGTGGAAAGCGCGATGAGCGCAGTTCGAAAACCTGAAACATCACCTTTAGGCTATTCTGCCAGTGTGTTGCGGTAAGTTTGGACGAGGCAGGATCGCATATTCGGTCGCCCAGCCCAGGCCTCTATACTTTTATGCAGATTTTATTACAAACCGACATGAGGGTTGTGCGGGCCATTATTTTATTTAGGTTCTGCAAATTACTCCAGATGATTGAAAAAGTAGTCACCGAGAGCTGACCTTCTTCTACGTGCTAGCACCGGGCATTCCCAAAAAGATAAAAAATACTTTCACCCTAACCCACATTTATTCAGCTCCTACAAAAATCGAAATGATTTCGTCGGGTCCAGCAGGTTTAAAAGGGTGGAAACTCGATATTTCCCCAGAGGACTTTCTCCTTTGTAAAGATGGATTTGGATTCGCAAAGACACGAAATTTTTCCAGTCGTTTTAGTGTTTTGGATACGCACGGGTGAACTATTGGAAAAATGTATCCCGATCAGAATTTTTAAAGTTTCTGAAGTCCGCGCAAGCTCCATCCTGCTTTGAAATTAAACCGGGCATACGGATACATGGATTGGTTGAAAGAATTTTACGTATACGACTATAGTCTAGAAATCTCCGTTGATTCCTCAATTCGTTTGTTGAAAAGCTTCCACGAGCTTCGCTTCGCTTTACTAAGCTGCTTTTGTTCCTTCTATAAAATTCAGTCTGATACCAATCTGGAACTCTTCCCCTATTAAAGCTTTCTCTACAGGTAGTTTGGTAATCGTCTAATTCCCTAGACTAGAATATTTCTTGTTCACTTTCAGTTTGCTTTTTGGACTTGATTTTGCTATGGATTGAGTTATAGTGTATGTAAAGACGATCACCATACTTTGGTTTCAAGTTTATACACTGAACTGAATATAGCGATAATTGATTGATATTCTTTATTTTTTTTTATGTCCCATATGCCCTTTATCTCATTTATGTTATTTATGCCGGTTTATATTTTATGTCCTTTATGTCGTCTATAACCTTTACGTCCATTATGTCCTTTTAAGTCCTCTATGATCTTTATGTCCTTTATAACTTTTAGGTTTTTTTCTAACTTTTAGGTTCTTTACAACCTCACCGTTTTATGTTTGTTATGGAACCTTCCGTTTCTCATTTGTACTTTACAGACTTCGATTCTCCATTCTATTGTACCTAAAACGTTAAGATCAGTACATGATCGTGATGCAAAATTTTGTCTAGCTCCCAGCCAAAAGACATATCCATGTTAAAAAATTAGGTAACATCAGTAGGTCATTATGTCATGCAGATTGTGAAATACAAAACGTTTACCCAAATGAACATGAATTTGAAGATCAACTTACCGTCATACATGATTGGAACACCCGTTTCGTAGTAGACCAATGCTGGGAAAGCGAAAATTCCAATCTCATGTGCCAATTTTACATCGTTCGACTTGACGAATTGAATTCCATGCTTATCGGTGTCATCGTCAATAGTTTCAAGTTCTTCAAGAATACCAGCACAAGATTCGCATTTATCGTCATCTGAAAAAAAAAAGTTACTGAAAATCTTGATCTTCTTTTTTGAACATAATTTTTTATAAGTGCGTGTGTTAAGAGATAAGTACAATATACTCAACAGCCTAAAGCTGGAGCCAGGCAATTGATCAGTTCCCATATTTATGCCATATTTGACAAGCACCTGCACTTATAAAAGTAAATACGGGGCTTAATTCATATCAACTTACAGAAGAAAACAGCCAAATGTTCAATTTCGTTGATTAAAACTTGGAGAGTTCGGCGATCGACAGACTCGATAACATCGGCATTTGATTCGTACAATTCGAGAACCCACTCCAGAATTTCCTCCTCCTTCATAAGATCACCTGTAATTTTTTTTTTTTCATTAATTCCCAAATACAGTGCGAAAATAAAAATAAATAAAACCTTGATAGATTGTTCGGAATTTATTGCGATAGAAAGCAAGCGCAGGCAGCGTAGGAAGATCGTACTCCTTCTCCACACCTTCATCGGAGGTCTTAACGAAATCGATGCTCTTCTCTTCACATTCATCGTCAATGTTCTCTAATTCATTCAAAATTTTTTGTGACTTCTTGTCTCCCTCGCGATCTGCATGAAATTTATGAATAAGTTATCAAATTATTATGTTCGAAAGGAGCCTCATTGAAAAGCTGATGCCAGCCCAAACCAGTGTATAGCCCCCATATACTGTGCGGTACGTCATCAGATCGCTCTGACGATGTTGTGATCGTCTGATCAATAGCACCGTGTATGCGCCTATCGTTGCCGATTTTTTTGACAGTTCCATATAATTTTGTTCGTCAGATATTTTGTGGCGATCCACCGTCAGATTGATCGGACGACGGATCGCACAGTCTATGGCGGGCATTAGTTTGAGTTGCATCCGAATTTAATGTGGCATCTTTACCGTAAAGTGTTATTATCTTATATCTGAAATATCAACTTACAGAAGAAGACAACAACATGATCATTTTCCGAAAGAATCTTTTCCAACATCTTTACATTAACCTCTTCAATTCTTCCGGGGATCTCGAGTGTATTTTCATCTGTAAGCCATGCTAGGACTTCATCTTCATCGTCAAGATCACCAGTATACACTAGTGGATCTTTGTTGCGGAAGAATACCAATTGTGGTAGGTTCTTGATATTGTATTTCTTGGCGATCTGCATATCTTCGGTGGTGACGAAAATAATACCCGCTT
The DNA here is from genome assembly GCA_964017055.1 of Chloromyia formosa. Taxonomy (NCBI): domain Eukaryota; kingdom Metazoa; phylum Arthropoda; class Insecta; order Diptera; family Stratiomyidae; genus Chloromyia; species Chloromyia formosa. Next base: position 43,393,000 of record OZ024818.1, on the reverse strand, counting down.
CGTCAAGCTCATCGTCAATATTCTCCAGATCTTCGAGAATCTTGTCACATTTCTCTCCTGGTTCGCATGGTCCGGTGAAATAGACCACAACATATTCATGATCTTCAATTAAGTTGACCAGGATTTCGTCAGTTACTTCTTCGATGGTTGCCGTCTTCTTTTGAAGAATCAACCATTCGAGAACCTCTTCTTCGTTCATAAGATCTCCTTCGTAAAGAGCAGGGATTTTGTCTTCGAAATAGATCAATGCTGGCAAATGATCAAGACCATATTCCTTAGCTTCGGCCGCGTTATCGATACGAACAATAACGATTCCTTCCTTTTCCAATTCGTCGTCAATATTTTCAAGTTCGTTGAGGACACGAATATCCTGTTTGTCGTCTTTGTCATCTGTAAATTGAAATAAAATGTACGTTTACCGTTAACAGAATGGATATATGTATATAATCCTATTTGTATCTTACAGAAAATTACAGCTAAGTGTTGAGTCGTTTCGACAAGTTTATCTTTCATTTCGTCTGTTACTTCAGGGATCTCAGAGTAGCGTTTTTGATGTATCAACCAGCCCAATAGTTCTTCCTCCTTCATCAAGTCACCCTCGTAGATATGTGGGATGCCTCTTTCAAAGAACACAATGGTGGGAATCTCATCAATACCCCATTCCTTGGCCTCGTTGTCATCATCGATTTTCACAAAAGCAATATCGTTCTGATCACATTCATCGTCAATATTCTCGAGTTCAGCTAAGACTTTCTGTGATTTCTTTTGATCCTTGTCATCTGTCAGAAAAGTACAATAAGTAACCTGAAAATCGAGCAAAAATTTTGTTCTAATGCTTACAGAAAAGTACGGCAACATGTGGCATTTTCTCAACAATCAGGTCGAGCATCTCATCGGTGACATCCTCAATTTGATCAGCGGCTGTCTGTTGTTCCAACCATTTCAAAAGTTTCTCTTCTTCCTCCAGGTTTCCGCTGTAAATAGTGGGAATGCCCTTTTCGAAATAGATCAATTTGGGCAGCTTCTCAATACCGTATTCCTTAGCTTCTTCGAAATTGTCGATTTTGACGAAGGTAATACCCAAAGCGTCACATTCATCATCGATATTTTCGAGCTCCTCCAAAGCCTTTTGGGATTTCTTGTCATTGTTATCGTCTGAAGAATAAGTAATGCAGTTTGTTAGTTCGGATTTTTTTTGTTCTTATAAAACATCTTACAGAACAATACAGCCAAAGTTTTGCCCTCCTTGATGAGTTTATCCAACATTTCATCGGTAACATCTTCGATTTCATCACTTTCCAATTGACCGAGTAGCCAACGCAAGATTTCATCTTCATCCATCAGATCGCCATCGTAAATGTTAGGAATTTGTTTTTCGAAATAGACAATTGATGGAATCTGTAATGATTAGAAAATAACCGTTAAAATTAAATCCATAGATTTTTTAAAATAAAAAAGAAAGGCTAAATTCTAAAACAAATTCGTGCTGGAATATTAATAGGTGTATTTCAAGCTTGCTATTTATGGTTCCTGCATGCTTTATAGGCTATTGTTGTTGTAGCATCGCATCTAAGTATTAAGTATGCGTCAGGAGTCAGCAGCGGCATCTACTCCTTTAATATCGGAGCACTGTGAGAGTTCTATTAGAACCCGCAGTTTTTGATCGCACCGAGATTTGAACTCCGAGCTCTAGATTAGTATCGTAGAGCGGTGACCGAACGACCACGGCCACTGTGCTTGGCGTACTGGGTTGTTCTTTAGTTCCGCAACCTATCTTTGGACCTCCTCTATGTGTAAAGAAGCAATGACTGTCTTCTAGGTTGCGTCGTCAAATGGTTCCCTTTTGTATCTTTGGACTTCTCGTTCGAGGTCCCTCTGATGTGTTGATGTAGCGGTGTCTTGTCCATAAGACTACTGCTGGGGTGATCATGTCGGTAGAAGCCCACAAGATACTGCTTCGCAAGAAGATAATTGTGGTATTTAATGGGAATCATGTTGGTTTCTTGGTGGAGATAATCTTGAGGGGTCATCAGATGACAGCCTGTCACAGTGTGGAGAGCAGCATTTTAACATGACTGGATCCTCCAGTGTGTGTCGCTGGAGTTCAGGGTTCACGTGGGCGCCGCATAATTAGCCACCGATCTTCCAATGGCTTCGTAAGTAACCAGCAGGGTTTACTTGTTCTTGCCCCAAGTACTGCCGGCAAGCGCCTTGAGAACCTTGTTAGGAGTTTTCATAGTGTTGCAGGCATGAGAAGATGATGTTGCCATGCTATCCAAGGTGATACCAAGGATTTTCGGGCGATTCACTTTGGGGGTAGGTTGATTGCGTACCGATATGTCCAAAGGTAACTTCAACTCCATAAAGCAAACAAAGTAGCTGATGATTTGGTTGGTGAAATCAATAGGTTTTTACTCCCGAAGAAGGTGGTAAGTTAGTCAAGGTACCTGATTGAGCGGTCCGCACATGTGTGGGATGTCATTACCAATAGCAAGAATTGAACAGTCCTTTTGCTCGGAGATAATCTGGAGTCTTACAAGGGGCGCGGCATTGGGAGTCCAGATAAGTAAATGTTGAACAGGATTGGAGATAGTACACCACCTTGAGGGTTACCCTATTTAACGCTCCTAAATTTGGTTTTCTTGTCCCTGAATTCCGTGTAGGACTTGTAACGGACGATTTGGTGGGCATCCGAAGATGCCCGTGGGGACGAAGCCTAAGGTAGCATATTTGACCGTGAAGGTCGGGCTGTGCACTCTCGCGAAGAAAAAGGCTCCTCAACGAGTTAAGCAGCGGCCTATGCTTGCTGTAGCTCAGTTCGGGAGATGTGGGCGGGTTTCGCCGCTCGTTGCCCCTGTTCTTTACGTATTAACAAAAATTCATAGGCCTGGGGAAGACAACAAAAACAGGGGAGGTAAAAATGGGGAATTAAAAAACAATAGTCGATAAGTATGGAATGGTTGGCGGACGGATCAGACGCCCACGCGGTCGCACCTGGGTCCGGGTGTAATGGGACCCTCGGCCTCTGGTTTCGTACCACCAACAGATCAATACTCATCATGTGCTGCTCCCATGAATTTTTGTTAATACGTAAAGGACAGGAGCAACAAGCGGCGAAAACCCCGCCCACGTCTTCCGAACTGAGCTTCAGTAAGCATAGGCCGCTGCTTAGCTCGTTGAGGAGCCTTTTTCTTCGCGAGAGTGCACAGCCCGACCTTCACGGTCAATTAGGCTACCTTAGGCTTCGTCCCCACGGGCATCTTCGGATGCCCACCAAACCGTCCGTTACATATGCCAGACCATAATGTGGTTCATTACAGACTGTCTTCCAACCATAAAGTTAGTAATCCATTCCATGACTTGAGTGGGGAACGATGTATCACAGATGTTAAACATAAGAGCTGAGTGGCTGACTGTGTCGGAAGCTTTGGGACAGGTCAAGAGCCACCAGAATCGTTCTGTGATATGAACGAGATTGATTTATGCCTCTATGGATTTGTGATGTTATAGTATGCAAGGCTGTCGTCGTACTGTGCATACTCCTGAAGCCATGTTGATTGGCTAGTCGAGCATTGATCGTTAGCATTGGTAGGAATAGCGCTTAAAGCGTCTTGGCAGCAGGTGACAGCTGTGATCTGGGGCGATATGATTCACCTAAATTTGCCTTATTCCCTGGTTTTAATATGGGGATCACCCTTTCGATCTCCAATATTTCGGGAGCCACTAACGACGATAGTGGGTGGTCGTTAGGTACTCAATGACTGGCGATTCGAGTTTCTTGAGCATGGTCATAGAGATGCCGTCTGGTCGCCGGATGCTTTGGAATACTTCGTTTTTTTAATAGCTGCAATAACTTCATCTGGAGTAAATTCAGGCGATCAGTCAACAGCTAAGTTTCAGATCCTTTTTGCGCATTATGCGTTTGTGTTTGTCGGGAGGTAGGCATTTGACAGACCGCCTGGTAAAATGTCGAGCGCATTGGGTGGGATGGCTAACAGTTTTATTGTTAGGGTTCTAACGGTATACAAAAGCTTAGTGACTCCAGATTTGAGATTGCAGCTATTCAAGTGGGCATTTAATTTAGTCCTTTTATGCTCGGCTACTTCTGCGTTGATTTGGAACTCTGATTTTGAGATCGCTGCTTTGTAGGTCGATAATAATCATGATTCTCTTGGGCAGGCCGGTAGCTCTGTGCGTTAAGGCATCAGTCTGATGGAATCGAATCCCGTAGTGGCCATGGATGTCTGTGCTGTCTTCCTCCTGTTGTATGGGGCAAACAATAAGCCACAACCTTTTCCGACTTGTTGCAGCCATGCGGCTTAATGGGCAGGAGAAGGCACGTATACTGATGATTCGTTAAGTGGTTAGGAATTTAGATCGCATTAAAAACTCGAGCCGTGCAATTTGCTGCATTCATAATAAGTAAGGCCAACTTACGGAATCAATTCCAAATTCTCTAGCTGCCTTGGTGTCATCAATTTTAACGAATTGGATACCATGCTTATCACAGTCATCATCAATTTTCTCCAATTCTTCTAGAACAGTCATAGAATCATCATCACCATGATCGTCTGTAAATATGACCAAAATATTTTAATGGCTTGCAAAATAAATGTCAATGGAACTGTTTCTTCAAACTTACAGAATAGTACGACCAAATTGTCAATGTTGCCGATTAATGTATTCAATGTCTTGGCCGTCACATCTTCAATAACGTCATCTTCATCACCGGTTGATTTATTTTGGACTAACCATTCGAGTACATCCTCTTCACGTGATAATTCGCCTGTTAAAAAATAATTCAATATAATTATGTACTCGTATTAAGAATATATTTCTAACTGATTAAGAATTTATCTGGATTAAGATTTCTTCCAGAAAGTGTCAAACACGACGCGAACGCTTATGTAATTCAACTAATTTTTTATATAGTTTAAATACTTGTATATTGAGTTAAACAAACCGACATCATTGGGTAACATTTTTTTTCGCTTGGAATTGCTTGTGGAACTTCGTTGTGAAGATCGTTTTAGAAAGTTTCTGGTCACCCTGTATAGCTAATACTTATATCCTATATTCCGATAAAGCAAGCAAAGAATCCATTCGCATTTTACACGGTAGACTCATGCTGCCTTAGTGTCACCATACACTGTCGAACTCGAACATGAACCTGGTACAAGTGGACCGGTTTTCTTCACATTTATGTCAGGTGTGTGTGTGTCAGAGGACATTTGTACCAGGTTCGTGTTCGAGTTCGACAGTGTATGGTGACACTTAAGTGGAAATTCACTATGAACCCACTCTCAAGTGGACTCACGTATTAGGCAGTACGGATGGACCGTATATTCAATCACAACAATTATTGTTTTACATCGAGAAACGTGCGGTCGTACTGCCCAAAGCGGGAATCCACTTAAGTTTTTTTTTTAAATCTTTGGGTAATTTTTCACAACGGACTTTGGGGGTCTTCATTCATATGATTATTAATTTTGACTTAGGGGAGCAACTGCACACTTCAACTTGTTATAACAATATTCTTCCCGGGCAGCGAAGACAACTGTGGTATGCAGAAGAATCGACCGAGCAGTACTCTTTGTGGAAAGAAATCGCACGGAAGATTACAAGTCTCCGGGCCTTGGACAATTTCTCATAATTTTTTTTGATACATAGACAAATTAGTCATGATTGAAAAATGTGTTGAGATAGATCACTAGGCTCTCTAAAGGATTAGTGTGGATCCGTTGAAGTGATCAGGCAGGACACATGTCAATAAATGGGACAGTGACGCTCATCTAGAGTGTAAAATTTATTAGTTCTAGTAAAGCAATAATTCTGCCGATAAAATCAACAATTCTCATTTTATCGTAATGTGCAACCAAGTGATATTGAAAGGGTGTGATCCTTCTATTTTCCAATACGTCTTTACATTATTATTAAAAATTTCATCTAAATTAGTTACCCTCATATATAATTGGTGTTTGATGTCTGTAATAAACGAGTACTGGAAGTGGTCCCAAATTGTATTCGTCGGCCAGTGCTTCATCGTGGATTTTGACGAATCCAATTCCCAATTGATCTGCTTCGTCGTCGATGTTTTCCAATTCTTGTAGAGCCTTGGCACATTTTTTGCATTCCGTTTTATCTGTAAAAGTGAAATGATAGTTGTTACTAGTTTGTTTTAAAATTGAAAATCCCAGCTGAAGAACCGACTATTCTTCATGCCATGTTTGGTTAAAAGTGCTGAGGAATGATGCATTTGAGGGGGGTTTATCAATACAGGGTTGTCATAACTGAATAATGATAAAGTAGTAAAGTAGGGTTTCGTAAAGAAGGGTAAAATTTACATAACACAAGTCGGTGATGGTAAACTGCTAAATTTTTATTAAGATTGAATTGAATATTGTATTATTATTTGAGGAATAAGAGCGTAAACAACTCCAAGATGGCTTAGTTTGATGTTTCGTTATCGTTAGCGTAACAAAAGATTTCGGACGATGCATTCTTTTGATTGCTGACTTAAAATATTTAATCATGGATACAGACGAAGCGAACGAAGACACGTCGGTGTTTAATTCAATTTTGCATATCATCATGACTAAAGCGGCCATTCCACAGTCAAATAATTTGACGAGTTTGACATCAAATTTTAGTGATATGAAATTGGGGGTAATGATTCAATCCGACTTAATGTGATTATTGTCAAACTTTTGATAGAAAAAATTATCGACATTACACTATTAGGCTGCGCGTAAGTTGGCACACGTTCACATGTTTTATGTCAAACGGTTTGAGTCTATGATTTGCAACCAAAGATGTGAATCTGTCAATTTGACAAATGCTCGGCTGTTGTCGTATCACCAAATTGGATTCATTATTGTGTGTTAACGCCAATAATTTAGGATGAAATATGTGCTTATGTACATCCTACTACTCTCCAGTCGTTTGTTTTGCCACTTAATTCTTACGTAATTATCCGTTTTAAAGCACAATAATGAACCCAATTTGTTGATATGACAATAGTCGAGCATTTGTCATATTGACAGATTCGCATGTTTGGTTGCAAACCATAGACCCAAATCGTTTGACAGCAAACACGTGAACGCGACACGCGAACGTGAGCCAACATGCGCGCAGCCTTAGTGAAAACTTTGATTCAAACTATAGTCAAATATTTGACTGTATAATAGCTGCTTTAGACTCTACTAGACTGCCAGCATAAATCATTATCTTTCGAAGATTGATGTTTGACACCAGTACAGTATTACTCATTATAGCTAACTAATCGTTACAAACAAACGCATATTTTAGTATGTACACCATGATCATTTGGTGGGTGATCTTGAGTAAGTAAAGACAAAACATTGTGTCCACCCAATCAAATAATTTTCAATTCATTAATCATATAAAGATGTTTCGCAAACGAAAAACTGTCAATCCGAAAACACATCATTCTTCTTCTAAAAATTTTATACATTATTCTTTTGTTTTATTTGTCAAAATAGGATAACTGTAACTTAAAAAAAAATTGTCGTGGGCCTAGAAATTTAGTCTGACACATAAGTAAAATTTAATGCCACAGCTCTAGTCTCACAACATTTTATTTCTTTATACTTTTCTCTGAGCCTAATTTTTATTGGCAAACAGCAGCCAATATTTTGAATTAGGCATCTGAAAACCACCTACAATTGTTGTCAAAAATAGATATCCGACAGATATGAATGCCAACGTATTACTTCATACGAGTGTGTACGATTATTCTTAGTGTTTTCGGGCAGCGCCAATGACCGATGACTATATTCATTTCATGGTGGTCTCTGTGGGTTAACTTACCGCAATATTCGTATATAGGGTGTCCAGAAATTGGCGCATAAACGCACTGCAACATGATTGCCCATACAATTTGCAGCGAAAAATATTAAGGAACATGTTTTCGAATTCTTAGCACTTTAGTTGATACAGGCATTTATATTTTTTATGAAAATTGCCTAGCTCATATTACTAAAACACAATATCTAGTAACTAACCCTTAATTTAATAATATATCCCATAAAAAGCAGAGTAATAGTTTGTTGGTTGTACCTGTATAAAATGCAAATTTTATTTTTTATTTTTCAAAATTTTGCCTTTTTTATCACTTTTCCTCGAATTTTCGTAAACATAATGTACAAGTTTTATTTTGAAAATTAAATTTATATTTTCTTATGGTTACATAGTGCTTAGATCTTCTATCTTAATTTCTGGCAGATGCGGGCCCGTCAAAGAAAATCGAAAAATCACAGTTTTTCAATGATGTTTACGTCGATATTAATTTGAATAAATCTAAGTTTCATGTTCGGTGTGGTTTGAGAATAGTTGGCAAGTAAAATGAAAACTATTTACTTTGTAAGAGGTTTTTAGACGATCATATCAGTTTTTTATAGATAAAATTTATACGAAACGGGTATGATCGTTTGAATGCGCTTTTAAGAAGCAAGTGGTTTATTCTACTTCTTTACTATATCGAAGCCAAACACATATAGGCCAGTCAAATTAAATATTATTAATAATAATGAGGGAAATATCTGGAAATAGTTTTAATCCCTTCTATAGATACTGAATACATGGAAACTGAGTTTGCACGGTCGTAGAAGGTGAGCTTAACTTTTGGAGGGCGAAAATCCGAGAAATTTGAGCCCTTTTTTTAATATTATCATTATAACTCCTAAACGGTGCCTTGGGTCGAAAAAACTTGCAGAAGTAAATTAAAGACCGTTGAATTTTGCGTTTAATGTACTGCCCAAAGTTGAAATTCGGTTCAGTAGCGTAGTCAAAATCGATAGTCAAAAAATGACAATTTTCGAGGCTCCGGAGAAAAATCACACTTTATCACTTTTCAAGTTCACAGATCTTTGCAACGAAAGCTCCAAATGGAAAAGCTTGTCTGTAAAAGTTGGGGATAATTTGATTGTGAGCCTAACGTGGCCAATATTTTGCAATTCGGCCCATTTTTAGAGTAGCTATGAGCAAAAATTCAAAAATGAATGCTCATCGATTTATGCCTTAAAAGCTTTATCTCGGTAAGTATAACAGGTAGAAGTTTTATTTTAGTCTCAGATTATTAGATAAATTACTCTAGTTAAATACAGTTTTACAAGATTTCTTGTCAGACCAATTTAGGAGATACTAAAAAGAAACATGACAAGCGAAACAATTAGGCACATTTTCAACATGGTGGCGGGGTCCGTGGTGTTAGCGGGGAAATAGAAAACTCGAATTTTTAAACAATGTATCAACTCAAACAATATATCAACAAGAAAGCCGAAGCTACCCTTATTAAAGCAACCAGTGTTATAGGATTTTGACTGACCAAAGTATTTTAACCTTTGCAGAATCACCGATCTTTTTTTGAATAAAAACGCAATTACTCAAAAGCTATACCCGCCAGCATATTCAAGATATGGCCTTGGAAAATAAAATAAAAAAAGCGTGAACAAATTATTTTTTTTTTAATTAAAGGGCTGTAAATGACTCGAAATTTAAAAATTAGTATTATATAATGTTAAACAGATTGTTTACAACAAAAGAGGAAGTTTTTACTTTTGATAAAATTAGTATAATGTAAAAGTGAAAACTCGAGAAAAAGACGATAAAACAGCAATATGTTGATCGTGGGCTACATATCCTTCTTAATTTTTCGAGCTATATCTAATAAACAGTTTATCTGATTTCTACAGGCTATTTTCTCTTTTTAGTGTAAGATATTACCTGCGATTTACTCTTTACTATTGTAGAATATGCTAGCGGGTATAGTTTTTGAGTAATTGTGTCTTTATTTAAAAAAAAGTCGGTGAATCTGCAAAGGTTAAAATACTTTGGTCAGTCAAAATGTTATAACACTGATTGCTTTAATTAAGGTAGTTTCGATTTTTGATATATTGTTTGAGTTGGTACAGTGCTTAAAAATTCGAGTTTTCTATTTCCCTTCTAACACCACGGACCCCACCACCATGTTGAAAATATGCCTAATTGTTTGACTTGTCCTGTTTCTTTTTAGTATCTCCTAAATTGGTCTCACAAGAAATCTTGTAAAGCTTTATTTAACTGGAGTAATTTATCTACAATTTGAGAATAAGATAAAACTTCTAGCTGATATACAATACTTACCGAGATAGAGCTTTTAAGGCATAAATGGATGAGCATTCATTTTTGAATTTTGCTCATAGCTACTCTAAAAATGGCCCGAATTGAAAAATATTGGCCACGTTAGGCTCACAATCAAATTGTCCCCAACTTTTACAGTTAAGCTTTTCCATTTGGAGCTTCAGTGCAAAGATCTGTGAGCTTGAAAAGTGAAAAAGTGTGATTTTTCTCCGGAGCCTCGAAAATTGTCATTTTTGACTATCGATTTTTACTACGCTACTGAGCCGAATTTCAACTTTGAGCGGTACATTGAACGCAGAATTCAACGGTCTTTAATTTACTCATGCAAAGTTTTTCGACCCGAGGCACCGTTTAGGATTTTTAACGATAATATTAAAAAAAGGGCTCAAATTTCTCGGATTTTCACCCTCCAAAAGTTAAGCTCACCTTCTACGACCGTGCAAACTCAGTTTCCATGTATTCAGCATCTAAAGAAGGGATTAAAATTATTTTCAGATCTTTCCCTAATTATTATTAATAAAATTTAATTTGACTGGCTTAAAAGGGCTAAGAAGTCGAAAAAATATTCCTTAATATTGTTTGCTGGAAATTGCATGGAAAATTAAGTGGCCGTGCGTTTATGCGCCAATTACTGGGCACCCTGCACACCTATTAATATTCAAAAGCTAGGAACACTCGTGTTTATAAAAATCATGAAATTTACCTTGAAAAAAAAGTTACATATTTTTTGAATTGTAGAATTAATTGTGAAATTGAATTATGGCGAATAAATAATATAAGCAGGGCCGGTTGAAGGCTAAGGCGAAGCAGGCGGTCGCCTAGGGCGCTAGCTCTGAAAGGGCACTGAAGACGGCTCGACGCCAGGAATAAAGCAAAGTTTGAGAGCGAATTTTGTCAATTAAGAGCTGAATTTAAAATAATTATATTATTAGCTATAAATACTTCACAATTTATCCGATCGATGATTCTCTCACTCGAACGATTTAATTTCGAATCTTGGGCTTCATTCTGCAGTGAGAGTGACTTATCGACGAAGCAAAACCAAAGATTATACATTACGAAGATACTGCACTTCATACAAATTAACGCACATAAATAAACCTCGCGGTGCCAATAATTCAAAGGTAAATCGCCTTGAGAGAAATAGAGACGGCAACACTTCAGTAATGTCAACTGCCTATAATGTTTGATTGTGTGAGTAACAGAACTGGCGCTAGAAAAAAAAACAATCTCACAACTGCCCTTGTCCAAGTGCGGCCCAAAAACTGTTTTGAAAAAAAAAGTGGGGCGCCAAAACTTCCTTGCCTGCCCCTTAAATTCATCTTTGACTGGCCCTGAATATAAAAGCAACAAGATTATGTTTTCAGGAACACAGCGCAGCTGCTATTTAAAATATAACCCTGGGAAAATTGTTGCAATTATTGTAGATATGTATTTTGCAAAATACTCAGATAAATATGCTTTCCATTCCTGCATGGAATGGAATACGTTCGAGTATGCATTTAGAATGCTACTGTTGGTTGTGTTTGTGTACGTCTGTAAAGATGCGTTTAGATTTAGCGAACTCACTCGCGAAACAGATGCGCGTGCGGCAAAATTGCTCGTAGTGTGAGCGTGTTCCTCACCCGAAACTGTCAGACTGGCCACAGGTGAATTTCGGGTGAGTTTTCTCGCGCAACGATTTCGCGAGTGGTTTTGCTAAATCTAAATGCACCTTAATAATTTATTCGGCTCAATTTAAAAATGGCTGGCAAGCATTCAAAAATCAACTAGACTGAAATATACAATAAATTGACATCGTATATTAACGTGCACTCTATTCCACTTCGAATTGCCGTCAGTCTTTCTCGATTGTTGAACGTTGCATTGATTTTTTTTTAAATTTCCCAGAAATGCCTTAAAATGAGTCAAAAGTCAATTAAGTTGGCAGTCATGTTTCTGACAAGATGACACAGTCGAGATCAGAAGTCGTGCACGTGGGGGTGCTTCTGGTCTCTATGCCTCAAGATAAGAAACTTAGAGATGAGGTAATCCCAACTATGAGTTTGGATTATTTGAAGGAAAATTATTAACTAATCTGAATTGAGTTCAAGATAAAATGGCGCTTAGAGGTATATCAAAGCAATACCCGGAAAGTTCGAAATCGCTGATTTGAAATCTGAGTTCGCTTTTGAGCAAAATGTCAACCACTTTTCAGGTTAAAAATAGAATTACAGCACAACAATCATCTGTGTGTTGTGTGTAACAGCCAACAACAACTTTAAACAGCTGATTTTCAATTTACAGACGCGCTGGACCATCGCATGAAAAGCGGCTATCGACGCCATTTGTGGCCATCCAAAGGCCCATTGCTCCGTCGCGTTGGTTATGCGACATTGGCCGCCTGTTTACACAATGGCAATGGCTTTAAATTGCAATGTATGGACCATTGTCTGTAGGTGCCATAAGAAATTTAATTGTCCGCGCCTCCCAGTGTAGGACGCTAATGCGCGCCCTACATGTAAAATATGCAATTTTCTACTTAAAGAAAAAAAAATATGAAGGAGGCAAAAGCGCGCTCACCATTTACACATATTCTTGATTAGAATGACCCCAAGAATGACATATGTCAATGTCAAGACGATCAGAGTGATGAAGGTTGCAATAAATAATGACCAAAATTATTTGTCATTTAAGTCGTTGTAACTATTGTGACACCTATTACAATAGGATAGAACATAGATGTTAAAGATTTACGACTACCGGATTTATGGATGGATTAAAAATAAAAAGTACTAAGTATTTACAGTACTTCTGCACTATAGGTTATATAATTATTTGAACCATCGATGCACGCTTTAGAACAATGATTAATTGTACAAGTATAGTAAATCCATGCAAAAAAAAAGAAAAACAAACAAAATGCGTATCAATTCCAACAGGATTTGCGTGCGGTATTAATGCTATAGTCCGGGAACCAGTGACACTATTTTTCGAAACATTTGTTAATACATAATTTTTATTTTTTCGTGTCATATGAACGCTTTACTAACTTACTTTACTTTCAAAATCAACGCATGCCAGTGTGCCAGCAGGACAACGCTTATCAGCAAAATAATAAAAGCTGGAACTTTATCTATCGTCTATTTATATTTCAGTAAGAAAAAAATCTTCCTGTCGCTTGTAATGATAATCTACTCCTCTGCCAAAAATTATGTAAAAAAAAAAACTCATTTGGCTTATAATTTTGTTTATCGTTAGTTTAGTACTTAAGTTAGTGGAAAAACTGGTCTAGCTATGTTGCTTAAACCGGCAGATCGATGGCAGCACCTGATGAGTAATGATCTGTCGGTGGCACCAAACCAGCCGGCAAGGGTCCCATTACACCTGGATCCCTATGCGAGCGCGAGGGCAACTAAGCGTCCGCCAACTATGCCATCCTTATCGCCCCATTTTTTTTATAATTCCCCTTTTTAGCCTCCCATGTTTGTGTTGTCCTCTCCACGGCTATGCATTTTTGTTAATACGTAAAGGACAGGGGCAACTAGCGGCGAAAACCACGCCCACGTCTCCCGAACTGAGCTACAGCAAGCATAGGTCGCTGCTTAGCTCGTTGAGGGCCTTTTTCTTCGCCAGTTTCTTCACGGTCAGCTATCCAATCTTAGGCTCCGTCCCCATGGGCATCTCCGGATGCCCACCAATCCGTCCATCAATAAAGTCTGTTGGTAAGTGTGGTCCCGTTATTCAGGAGGCAGGAATTCATTTTGTTGATAGGCTATGTTATTACGACAAATAAAATGATAAACCAAGCTTTGCCTGGGCTACTAGTTAAGTCAATAATTTCATCTTTTGTATGTGAAACCTGATAAAAGTTCGTGGCTTAATGCCGCATGAATGCGGTATAAACTATAAATACAGTTATTAGCATAGTGCTATTAAGCGGAGTCTAGCTAGGGTTAATTTTAGAAAAATAAATGCCATTCAGTCCCAAGCGTGCACTTGCGGAGCCTTATAAACATCCAATTAGGCTTGGTTATGTATTAATCCGATAACTTTTATTTCCAATATTTTTAATTTATTTTTGAAGATCAACATCGCAGCCACACGAGCGGTCGTCGGTGCATTATTTTCAACATCTATTGTAGAACAACACTAGCCGTGTTAGATTATGGCAGATCTTTAGCATACAAAACGAATGTCCGCTCTTTGATCCAGGCCTCGCATGGGATCACATCGGATCAGAGTTTAAAATGAATTGGTTGAACGTCAACCTGTTTCTCGGCATTACGCCCTTATCTATTTGTATATTGAGTCCACAATTCGCCATCACTTTCCCCGCGTATCTGAATGTTGACTGTTTGAATTCGCTCGTCGCAAATTCGTGGCGTTCAATTCACTCTTGATGTCTATCCGCTTGAATCGAACATGGCTAAGGACTTCAAACGGAGATTTCACACGAAGTACACGCAGACAAATCGCAGTACGTTGATTTTTCTTCGACACACCTTCTTTACAAGAGACGTCAAAATAAGCAAAATCTGAGACTAGACGAATCCTGAGCCGGTGATTGTGATGTGATGTGGAGCGAGTTTGCCTAAAACATTGGCTGCGTTCCTGCGAACAAATCAGGTTTTGACATTTCTCGAATTCTGCTCCATATGTTTTCCCCTCCGGTAAAATTTGTACGGACAACTGTCATGAAAATGTTCTCCTCCGGATCAGAGTATCCGTACTTCTCAGATATCAGATCAGGACATTTTCATGTCAGTTGTCCGTACAAATTTTACCGGAGGAGAAAGCATATGGAGGAGAATTCGAGAAATGTCAAAACCTGATTCGTTCGCAGGAATGCAGCCAATGAAATAAATGCTTCAGCGAAGGTTCCTACATGAGGTAAAGGAGTTTCTGCGTGGCAAGATCTTGCGAAAATGTCTGCTTGTGTCTCAAAATCTGTATCGTACCGCATCTGCTCACCAACATGTGTCTCAACATACGCCCTGCCTAAGCCACTTTTCTGGTCCTAAGGGGTGAATCACGCAGCAACGGTCGTACCAAATAGTATAGATTCCACAAGAGTGACCACTCCACAGAACTTTCCTCTCTGCCAGAAGATTTGTATGTTTTGTTAAATTGTATAGACTACACAAGTGTAGTGTGTAGTATTGTATTGACAAATTGTATAGACTACACAAGTGTAGTCTCTACTATTTGTCAATACATACAAATCTACTGGCAAAGGCGAAAGTTCTATGGAGTGATCACTCTTGTGGAATCTATACTATTTGGTCCTCCTTTTGTGCGCTCGTGGGAACTCCTCATGTATAGAACAACGTCGAACGCAACGGACATCATTTGTACGATCGTGTTGCCGCGGTATAAGAGGAAACACTCATTGGCTGCGTTCATAAAAATTCATCGCTGAGTCAGCGCTTCACAGTTACTGAGCAAAATATTGTCTATGTGGTGTGGTGTCTATTCCATTTGTGAAATGCTATATTCAGTTTGGCATTTGACAGAAAATTCGAAATTTCTTGCTTTGATGAGTTCCAGGTGACACACAAGATATGATAACAAATTTCTTGCCCACAACAAGGTTTAACAATCACGTTAAAAACACGACCATCGACCATACACAATACAACCGAGGTTAAAATTGAAGTTCGACAATTTGTCGCAAATGTCAAATATTACGCTGAGCCAGCAAAGCGAGAAAATTTTATGCTGACTAAAACTGCAAGCGCTTAGCTTAGCGCAAGCAGTCCTAAGACAAATTACAAGCGGCACTAATCGCTTTTCAGTGCTGACTCAGCGATGGCGTTTTACGAACGCAGCCATTGATAGATTTAACTATAGGGTGATTCAATAATGTGGCAGATCTTTAACAACGATATCACGTAGGTGCCGAGATCGTAGGGAATATGATAATAAGCTTGGGATAATTCCAAACGATGGAAAGCACTCGCCGTGGGCATTTGAAATGTACTGTATAAGCTTTTTGATCAATTTTCGTGTGTTTTATTTGAAAAGGACATACAGTGGAACCTCGATTACCCGAACCTCCACTATCCGAACTCTTTATTATCCGAATTCGCACAGCTGGCAATTCGTCCTTCTCTACCGTTTTTTTTTGTTCGTTTTTTACAATGTCCGGACCAAGTTCAAAGCGGAAACGGGTTGTTCTGGACATTTTAAACCGACTCAAAAAAGGTGAATCGGCCACATCTTTGTCGGTGTCTTACGACCTGGGAAAGTCAACGATTTCGGACATTAAAAAAATCCGACACGGTATTGACGTTCGCGAGCAAACTCGATTACGATGAAGGAAGTTCAAAGCGCAAGACAAGAGATCCGGAAATGACTGTTTGGCTGGGGAACCTTTCACTTGGTTTGCGCAAAAACGTTCTTCTGGGTAACCTATTAGTGGTCCCTTGTTATGTGAGAAAGCGTTCAACAAAAAATTAGGAGGTGACTCTAAGTTTTCTGCAAGTCAAGGATGGTTGGAGTTTTAAATTTCGACATGGCATCCGTCAGCTTCATACTCAGGGTGAAAAACTTAGTGCTGACTCTGCATCTGCCGCTGTATACACGACAACGTAATACATAATGGATAATTTATTGATTTTTTTAATTTTTTTTACGGTTTTTTTTTTGCGGTTTTTATTTGACGAAAATTCTGGAAAATAGAATAAAACCGTACGCAGAACGAGTCATTGGCGAATATCAAAGCGGTTTCAGACCTGGTCGCTCCACAACCGATCAGCTCTTCTCAGTCAAACTGATACTCCAGAGGTGCTGGGAATACAACGTAAACGTATACCAAATCTTTGTCGACTTCAAGCAGGCATACGACAGTATCGATCGTGGAGTACTGTACAACATCATGCTGCAATTTGGTATACCAGCAAAATTAGTGCGACTGACAAAGATGACGATGACCAACTCCGTCTCACAAGTCAGGATCCAGAATAGACTTACTGATCTATTTGAAACACGCACTGGTTTGAAACAGGGCGATGGACTGGCACCGACGCTCTTCAACCTAGCACTGGAATACGTTATTCGGGCCATGAATATGGACAACAGCAAGACGCTGCTCATCAAGTCGACACAATTAGCAGCGTACGCCGACGACATCAACATCATGTCCCGAAGATTGGCTGACGCAGAAGAACTTCTGCATACGCTCGATACCGCTGCAAAGGAAGTTGGATTACGTATTAACGAGGGTAAAACTAAAATAATGATGCAATCAGTGACAAGGACACCTGCACAACCGATCATCAACGTGGGGGACCTCAACATCGAGTTCGTGAACAACTTCATCTACCTGGGTTGCAACCTGTCAAGGGACGCCAACGAAACTGACGAAATCAAGCGACGGATACAGTTAGCTAATAAGACTTTTTTCTCGGTTCTCCCCATAATGAAATCGAAACATGTGCACAGAAACACGAAGCTCCGCGTGTACAAAACCATTATACGACCAGTGCTATGCTATGGCTGCGAAGCATGGACCCTAACTCAAGCCTCCGAAAACATGCTAGACACTTTCGAACGTAAGGTTCTACGGCGAATTTTCGGGGCTGTTTGCGATCGAGATGGATGGCGCATCCGGTACAACCATGAGTTGTATGAAATGTACGATGAGCTGCAAGTCTCGAAAATCGTCAAACTACAACGACTTCAATGGGCAGGGCATGTATAAAGAATGGACGATGATCGCATGCCTAAGAGAGTAATGAATGCAGAACGAGTCGACGGAGCGAGACTGCGAGGACGACCGAGATCTCGTTGGGAGAGCTCAGTAGGTGTGGACGCCGCGCAGCTGCTGGGCTCCCAAAATTGGAGGACGCGGTCACGTGACCGAGATAATTGGAGGACAATGATCCAGGCGGCCAAGGCCCGACGTCGGGCTGTCGCGCCACGATGATGATGATTTACATATGCTTTCAACCTCGATTAGGCGAACTTTTCGATTATCCGAACCGCCCCTGTGACCAATTAGTTCGGATAATCGAGGTTTTACTGTAGGTCGTCTTATTGAATCACCCCTTATGAAATATTTGCTAATGCACGCTTGGCAGTGGCACGTATTATGGGAAGTGACTATTGTGAAAATGTATTTACAGTTAATTAATATAGATTTAAAAAATCATAAGAGCCGACTTTGAATGAAAGTGAAAGTTGTGTACTAGTATATAAATATAGTGGAAATATGGAATAGTGCTTGGGAAACCGTTGAGTAGACAACATCTATGGGGATGTAGGTATCAAAACAGGTGTTTCTTTGGATTTTTTCCGCACTTACCCATTACCCTTGGCGGGCATGTTGTATGATCTGGACCTGTATTTTTGTTTGCAAAAAAAAATATTTTTCGATTATAAAAGAAAAAAGCAAAAAACATTAAAACCAGTTTTATCTACTTCCTTTAATTTAAATAAAAAAAAAACGAACTAAACTATTGAATACTGTTTTGTTAGATACTAGTAATTGCCAATAATTTCCGATGCATTAATGTTAGAAATTTTAAATGAAATTTCAACAGATATGAAAGATATTTAAAAGATGTTAGATACTGATGTGATTAAACTCGAAATTTTGATAAGCACCATTTTTCTTTTCTTTGTGTCTTCCTGTAGCATATGTCATACGAATATGCCATATAAGACGAAAGCCAATTTTCTGTACAATACGAAAACGTTTAGTATCGTCATAATTTGGTTCAAATCTCTATTAGAGAAAAACTTAAAAAAATATTTACTTACAGAACAATACAGCAACATAATCAGTCTCTTCGATAATTTTACTTAAAATCTTAGCATTAACTTCCTCGATGCGATCGGGTAAATCCATTGCTTCGAGAGATGTAAGGAAATCGAGGACACCTTCCTCGTCCATGAGATCGCCATCATAAATGATTGGTTCTTTTTCTCTAAATGGGTAAACAAAAAATTGTAATTTATTTTAAATAAACAATCGATAATATCGGGTAACCGAATTACATTATTCATTTTTATTTTTAACTATTCTTTTAATACGAGTATATTTTTGATTGGCCTGCTGGCAATTTTAAATTTCCAATTTGGTTTTTTACTCGATAAACAAAATTTAAAATTCTATAATAAAGTGTACCCTGGGTGGGAGGTGATGGCGGTGTTATTGTGAGGGACGTGTGTATGCATTACTCATCAACGAAATGAAAACAAAATACTGGAGGCATTTTCGAGCTGCATTTTTCCTAAGTTGTTTATTGTTAGAAAAACTATGAATTGGTTTCAGATATGGTGTTGAAATGGAATTACATCGAGTGTAATTCCTTCCCAAGAAATTCGGAACGATTTTCTACGGACAAACGTGAAATTGTTAAATGCTATTCCATAAATGCGCAGTTTTGTAGAAATGAATGATAACGTGCACACTGCAAACAATACATTTTATTTGTTTAGACTACTTCCAGTGTAAGTAAATTAGTTATATGAGGGTTGTCCAGAAAGTAAGTTTCCCTATTTTATTAAAAAAAAAGCTACAAGTAATAATAAAATAAATCTTTTTTTTCGGATTCCTCAATTCCATCACTTTTCTACACACTTTTGTAGCCGTTGCAATAACTTTTTTAGTCCGGCTATAAGGTCTGCCGCCGCCATCCCCTTCAAAAAGGGGTCTACTGCCTTGAGCTCGTCGTTGCTGAAGTGCTGTCCGCTCAGATGATTTTTCTACTTCGGGAACAGGTGGTATCGCTTGGAGCAAAGTCTGGGGAGTATATTGGATGAGCGAAAACGTCCTAATGGAATTGGCCAAGCAGCTCAACCGTCTTTCTTGCGGTGTGGCGTGAGGACGCGCACCTTTTGGGCTTGCCTTTCTCAAGTTTATCAAAATTTCACAATACCTGTCAACATTGATAGTCTGTTACATAGGGAGGTAGTCAACGTGTAATGAACCTGTAATGAACCATATTATGGTCTGGCAGTGCTGCTCCCACCGGCAGATCGAAGCAGCACCTGATGAGTAATGATCTGTTGGTGGAACGAAACCAGAGGCCGAGGGTCCCATTACACCCGGACCCAGGTGCGACCGCGTGGGCGTCTGATCCGTCCGCCAACCATTTCATCCTTTTCGACTATTTTTTTAATTCCCCATTTTTACCTCCCCTGTTTGTGTTGTCTTCCCCAGGCCTATGAATTTTTGTAAATGCGTAAAGGACAGAGGCAACGAACGGCGAAAACCCCGCCCACATCTCCCGAACTGAGCTACAGCAAGCATAGGCCGCTGCTTAGCTCGTTGAGGAGCCTTTTTCTTCGCCAGCTGGCACAGCCCGACCTTCACGGTCAATTAAGCTACCTTAGGCTCCGTCCCCACGGGCATCTTTGCATGCCCACCAAACCGTCCGTTACAAACGAGCAAAACACACTTCTTATCTCAAAAAACATTGTTGCCATTACCTTGCCTGCTGCGAGAAAAATTTTAGTTTTTTGTGTGGATGGGCGCATTTTTTCTGCCAAACCATCTCGTCTCCAGTCACCACCGTCACCGTCAAAAATGTCATCTCCTCCCCCTGACGCATTTCCAAAGAATTCTACAATTCAAATTGAATTTGTTGTTCATATTGGGCGTACAACTCTGCTTTCGCCGTTTTTTCCTGGAATTGAAAGCTTAATTGTCAAAAAGTACTTACAGATGTATTATTCAAAGTACTGTCCATCGCTAGCGACAACTTTCGCCCATCTCTCCAGCAATTTTCGGATTCCATATCGGAAAAAGGAGGCGTGTTTCGACGCGATCCATGATTGGATCCATTTTTCAACTTCCTCGTACGAACGAAAATTCTGATCAGCCAGGCCGTGCGCCATGGAACGAAACAGATGGTAGTCGGAAGGAGCGATGTCTGGGGAGTACGGTGGTTGGGGCAAGCTTTCCCATTTCAGGGTTTCCAAGTATGTCTTGACTACTTTTGCGACGTGTGGCTGAGCATTGTCATGCTGGAGGATGACTTTGTCGTGTCTCTCTTGGTACTGTGGTAGTTTTTCCCTTAATGCTCGACTTAAACGCATCAATTGCGTTCGGTACCTATCTCCTGTGATAGTTTCATCGATTTCAGTAGCTCGTAGTATATCACACCGAGCTGGTCCCACCAAATGCAAAGTATAACCTTGGCGCCGTAAATATTCGGTTTTGCCGTCGACGTTGAGGCATGTCCGGGCATTCCCCATGACTTTCTGCGCTTGGGATTATTGTGACGGACCAATTTTTCGTCGCCGGTTACGATGCGATGTAGAAATCTGTTCCGATTCTGCCTTTGAAGCAGTTGTTCGCATGCAAATAATCGCCGTTCAATATCTCCCGGTTTTAACTCGTACGGAACCCAAGTTCCTTGTTTCTGAATCATGCCCATGCCCTTGAGGCGTTACGAGATGGCTTGCTAAGTCACTCCCAGTGATTCAGCTAATTCTTCTTGTGTTTGGCACGAATCTTCATCGAGCAGTGTTTCCAATTCATCGTCTTTGAAATTTTTTTCTCTCCCACCAGCATGCTTGTCCTCGACATTGAAATTGCCACTTTTAAAACGTTGAAAGCACTCACGACATGTTCTGTCACTCAGAGCAACCTCACCGTAAGTATCTGAGAGCATTCGATGAGCCTTAGCTGCAGTTTTTTTCAAATGGAAGCAGAAGATCAAAACTTCCCGCAAATGACGAGAACTTTTCTCGAAAGCAGACATTTTGAATCGCGAATCTTATTAAAAATGCGAACAACTTTTACTAATGCGGAGATGTCGATACGTTCACAGACGTCCAAACTCACTTTGTGACACTTTTGAGCTATGTACAATATTTTGAGCAGCCCTCACCGATGCAGCCGTCTGTCGGAAAACAGCGGAAGTTGTACACCTAATATTTTCAGAAAAAAAAAAGTCTTGGAATTTTCCGAGCGAATTTTGACTTTTAAGCGATTTTTGTCTACACAGAATTCAAATGGAATTGTTCCAGGAAATCAATATTTTTTGTAGGCTGTAAGCGTGACAGCATTTTCCCTGGTTGGGCAGTTTAATAGTATAGCAAGTAACGTACAGGGTGCTTTGTTTTGAAAATCCTTTTCAACATTACTGGCGATTTTTGCTTAACTCGGTCTACATCATTTGACGTTTTCTTTCAGCCTTTTCTTAAATCGCAGTAACAAGAAAGAATTGTAGGGCCCAATTTGAACTTTTGTCATACTGTTTTTGGCCCGTCCCAAATAAGAATATAATAGACTGGCATAAGGTAGTTCGATGCATACTTTATGTTTGCTTGTTAGTTCGTTTGTCCGGGCACTTCCCATGATCTGATTTTAACCAAATTTGGTATGTGGGTTTCTTGTGCACAGGCCAGGGACCGAAATTTTGAATATCGACTAGACTAACGGTATATTCGGTTGTGTTCAAACCAGAGTTACTCGCCTAAGTATTTTTAAAGATCGATTCTCCAGGGATTTCCTGTGGTCCGATTTTATCCAAATTTGGTACGTAGCCTCCTTGGGTTATTATAAATACCTCACGGTGATATTTTGGTCCTGCTGCAGGTGTACGTCAGGACAAAAGGACTTTCTGGATCACGAAATGCGACTGAAATCAAACCTGGTTGATATGGGTATTTCCTGAATCGGGACGAAGAGGCCAATGCAGTGCAGTACAGGAGTACAGTTAATGCCATTTTTAACCTTTTGCAGAAATTTTTAATCCTTTGGTCACGTTAGAAGGACCTTCTTATATCTGAAATGAAATCTAAGCAATATGAGTGTCGCTTGAATAGGGGTGATAGACGAATGCATTGGAATCCTGCTGAAGGCATGTTAACCCTTTGAGGGCATTTTAACCCTTTGGTCAGGTCAGAAGGAGCTTTTTGGGCATGTAGTGAAATCTACTTAATACTAATGTCTCCCAAATTGAGGTGAAGAGGGGAATGCACTGCAGCACTGGTGAACGCATTTTAAACCCTTTGGTACAGTCAATAGGATCTCCAAGTCCAGACAATACATCGCCTTAATTAGGATGATAAGACGAATGTATTGGACTACTGTTAAAAGGATTTTTAGCATTTTCATGTCATTTTCATTTTTTACTCCAGAAGTGCTGGGAATACAACGTAAATGTATACCAAATCTTTGTCGACTTCAAGCAGGCATACGACAGTATCGATCGTGGAGTACTGTACAAAATCATGCTGCAATTTGGTATACCGGCCAAATTAGTGCGACTGACCAACTCCGTCTCACAAGTCAGGATACATAATAGACTTACTGATCTATTTGAAACACGCACTGGTTTGAAACAGGGCGATGGACTGGCACCAACGCTCTTCAACCTAGCACTGCAATACGTTATTCGGGCCATGAATATGAATATGGACAACGGCAAGACGCTACTCATCAAGTCGACACAATTAGCAGCGTACGCTGACGACATCAACATCATGTCCCGAAGATTGGCCGACGCAGAAGAACTTCTGCATACGCTCGATACCGCTGCAAAGGAAGTTGGACTACATATTAACGAGGGTAAAAGTAAAATAATGATGCAATCGACGACAAAGACACCTGCACAACCGAGCATCAATGTGGGGGACCTCAACATCGAGTTTGTGAACAACTTCATTTACCTGGGTTGCAACTTGTTATGGGACGCCAACGAAACTGAAGAAATCAAGCGACGGATACAGTTAGCTAATAAGACTTTTTTCTCGGTTCTCCCCATAATGAAATCGAAGCATGTGCACAGAAACATGAAGCTCCGCATGTACAAAACTATTATACGACCAGTGCTATGCTATGGCTGCGAAGCATGGACCCTAACTCAAGTCACCGAAAACATGCTAAACACTTTTGAACGTAAGGTTCTACGGCGAATTTTCGGGGCTGTTTGCGATCGAGATGGATGGCGCATCCGGTACAACCAAGAGTTGTATGAAATGTACGATGGGCTGCACGTCTCGAACATCGTCAAACTACAACGACTTCAATGAGCACGGCATGTACAAAGAATGGAGGATGATCGCATGCCTAAGGGCGACCACAGAGTGAAAGCTGAAGCTGATGCTTATGCTGGTATTTTGATTGTGAACACTCAGTGGAGAGAAACATTGGCTTAGTTCATACCGCACAACGGTTGGCATACTGTTGCCAATTTGTTTTATGAATTCTCTCCACTGGGTTTTTGATGGACACAACTTGCTGTGAAAAATGTCATTTTCTCCATCACAAAAATTTCTCCGCTGGCTAGGACCAGCATATGATGACAATTCAGAAATGACACCCGCATTGTCATAGCCATACGATTTTTTGTCGGTAGTCAATTTTCAGCTATGAAATTTGACAATTATGAATGACTAGATGCGACTATTGTTCATAACACAACAACCTGTTGCAAAGCTGCTTCGATACTGTTGCCACAGTGTGTTGCGACTCCGCTGTGTGTTATGAACTTAGCCATTGACGTGAAACGTGCTCATTGAGCTTTCCCTACCCATGCTATTGCTAAAGCTCAACTCAAGATCGCATTCGTAATTGTCCGGTGATTTTCTTTATAAAATCCATTCATAACACACATAAAAATGAACGAATACACCGGACAATTACGAATGTGATCTTCAGCAACATTGGCAGGGAAAGCTCCATGAGCACGTTTCACGTAAACGTTTCTCTTCACTGAGTGTTCGCAATCAAAAACCAGCATAAGCATCAGCTTCAGCTTTCACTCTGTGGTCGCCCTAAGAGAGTAATGAATTCAGAACGAGTCGACGGAGCAAGACTGCGAGGACGACCGAGATCTGGTTGGGAGAGCTCAGTAGGTGTGGACGCCGCGCAGCTGCTAGGCTTCCAAAATTGGAGGACGCGGTCACGTGACCGAGATAATTGGAGGACAATGATCCAGGCGGCCAAGGCCCGACGTCGGGCTGTCGCGCCACGATGATGATGATGATGAGATTTTTATATTTAGAAAAAAAAATCGCAGAGAAAAGATTTTTTTTTATTTGAAAATTTTTACGCTTGATTTGGAAAAGGTTTTAATAGACACGGATATTGAAGAAAGTGAGTAGGGGAATATACTCGTATAAGAGAATATTGAGATTCTAAAATTAAATTTGACCTTACCTGAAGTAGGTTAGGGCTGGGAAATTTCTTATTCCATATTGTTTGGCTAATCGTTTGTCGTTTATTTTGACGAAATCGACACCAAATGAATCGGTATCGTCGTCTATTTTTTCGAGTTCGGCTAATACTTTATCACAGGTCACACAACTTCTGGCATCTGCAAAAACATAAAAAATAAATAAAATAAATTATACTTTAATTGGAATAAAAACAGAAAAAGGCGTATTCCTACCCATCCTAATATCTGGAAAAATTGAATGGATAATAAAGTAATTTTGGGATATTTTTAGTTAGAGGCCTGCGGGGTGAAAAAATTACTTTTCATTTGAATTTTTGTCACTTTTCGCTCGCGTTACCCTAATTGCAAAAAAAAACAACATTTTTTTTTAATTTTTAATTTTTTTTAATTGTTATTATTTTTTTTTTGTTTTCATTACTTATACTGAATGTTTGGTATGTTTGAAACTGATCAAAACGCTGTTTCACGCAAAGTGAGCCCTCATGTTTGTGCGATACTGAGGGTTGCGATCACTTACGCGCGGAGCCAACGCAAGGGGACCTTCGAATATTGCAATTTTCCATGCCTTCAATACACTAAACAATCAGTATAAATCATTAAAAAAATAACAACTTTAGAAAAAAAATAATTGGTTTTTTTTTTTGCGAATTGTGGCCGGCGTAGAGGCGTCAGTCTCACGTCTGACTACGATCATTACGGGTTCAATTAAAAATCACGCTTTCACGGCTTAGGTATACTAACATAATTCTCACACTAACGTGGTCGTCTTGCACATGGATAGCTGCAAAGATGCAAGACCTGATGAGTGCTTCTATCCATACGAAACCACTAACCTTGAAGAAATCAAACAGAGAGAATTTGAAAACAAAAAATATTTGGTTATGGACAGGGACAACGATTTGCGAAAACCCTGATCAATGGTTTGTAAAAAAGGCTCGTGTAGTGAGTTAGTACGAAATATTTTTAAATCCTTTTGTTTCGCAAATTCTCCTGTCAGCCATAGTCAAAGCTTGAGTGTCTCTCATTAAATAATTTATGTACAATTTTATGAGTAAATTTCAATTTTGTGAATCGTTATCCATAGTAACCCCAAACCCCTTACTTTCAAGTATAGGTCAGACTTCTGATACGTCTTCAAGAAAATTTAGAGAAGTGAAAACTTTATTTCTTCACTCCACACATTCCCAGCAAAAGATAGCAACTATTGCCGTCGTTTCGAAGTTTGTCGTTAATAGAATTTAAATAAAAATCTACTAAAATAAGCGCCTGGAAGCGGACCATGAAGGAGAACGCGACATGAAAAGAGTCATCAATCCGCGAACCGACTGTAAAGTTAAGGATAACTGTATCGACAACCCTAAAAAAGTGAGGCCGGTCTGATTACAATGATAAAGACTACTCATTGGCCCTAACCCCTAGTGGGGCGTAGCGCGTCAACTATTCCATGCGGCCTAGCTGACGTTTCGTTGGCATAAACCAGTTTCGGACGATGCACGTTGCTCACAAATCTTTGAAACGGATGCTCCAATGAAAAACTGATAACATAAAAGATAAAGATAATTTTATTTCAAGTCCAAAGTGGTCAATATTTTCCAATTTGATCGATTTTTAGTGTGGCTGTGAGCAAAAATGCGAAAATATTTGTTTAGCGATTACAGCGTTAATAGCTTAATATCTCAGTAAGTACTAGTATATAGTACATATATAACAGCTAGGAGTTTCGTTTTAGTCTTAAATTATAAATAATTCACTACACATTAAAAAAAACTTCACTAAATTTTTTAAATTAACTATTAATTGTTTAATTATTTTTAACAAACTAATTTAAGAGTTATTATTAAAAAAGAAAGGAAAAAGAAACAAGCCAAACAATTAAGTATTTTTTTTCATGATGGCGTTGTCCGCGGTAGTATTTTAAGCTTTGCAAAATCGCCGACCTTACTTTAATTAAAATGCTGTAACTCAGAACACAGAATCGCACCTAATTTCCTACTTTAAAAACGAAAAATAGCCGGTGAAAATCAAATAAATTGTTTACTAAATAGAGCTCAGAAAAATAAAACCAAAATAAGTGCACAACCAAAATCTTGCTGTAATCCTACTTTTCTCGAGTTTTCACCTAGACATCTCTTCTCTCTCTTATTGCCTTGACCCCTCCAGGGGCATGGGCACGTCAACATCTCTAGCATTTCTATGCCTTGTTGATGCTTCAATAGCATATCTACCTTTCGGAAGTGCAGTTGCTAGCATGCACCTCCTATCTGCGCCGTCTTTATACTGACAAGCTCGAAGCGCAGTGAGGGTTCTATTAGTACTCACAGGCAGTTTTTAATCGCGCAAATATTTGATCTCCGAGCTCTAGATAAGTATCGTAGGGCGGTGACCGAACGATCACGGCCACCGAGCGCGACACCTAGACCTCAGATTAATTTTATTAGAAAGAAAAAACATGATTTGTTGTAAATGAATTGTGATAACTTTATGTAATCCTCATTTTGAATTTACAGAAAAAATAATTTTAAATTTATTGAAAAAAACACTTGTGCACACATATTTTTTATTTCCCAAACCTATATTTAGTAAGAAGGAAACAGCAGCTCTCAATACTCTTAGGATACATCGAACCTCCGATGTATGCGGTATTGATATTGGTCACATGACTATTCTAAAACAGATTCCTAAGTGTCTCCATACACTGTCGATCTCGAACTCGAACTCGAGCACGAACCTGGTACAAATGTCCTCTGACACACACATACACTTCACATAGGTATGAAGAAAGCCGGTCCACTTGTACTAGGTTCGTGCTCGAGTTCGAGTTCGACAGTGTATGGTGGCACTAACATACAGATCTCTCTAAGATCAGATTGGATGACCACGGAGTTATGCTTCGGTAATAAATTCATATCTATCATCCCATATCCCTAGGTATGGAAAAATGACTATCTCTGTCCAGACCCCAGATGTATCATGTGGTACACCGATGAGTTTAAAACTGAACAGGGAGTTGGTGCGAGCGTCTTTGGCCCCAACACATGCTACTGAAGTCTTCGCCAGGGTAATTCTGGAAAACAATATCCAGGCAACTATTAAGGGTCTCTCTTCACATACTACTACTGCTCAATTGCCCTAACCCCTTGTGGGGCATGGCGCGTCACCCGTTCCATGTGGCCCAGTTGACGTTTCGTTGGCATAAACTAATTTCGGAGAATGCAGTTACCAGCATGCACTTCCTGCTCCCCTATTTAACCGCTTACCTGCGACAAGTCGGGAGATGTTGTGGCTTATTATTACGCCCCGCGCCACAGGGGGGGGGGGGACAACACAAACATCCAAATGCCGTGGACTGGACTTGAACCCGTAACGACCGTAGTCAGACATGAGACTGACACCTCTACGCACTGAGCTACCGGTCGGTCTTGATAAAGAATGAGGGAATTTAAATTTCCAAAAAGGACCGTTCAAAGGCGGTTGACTGATCGCTCGTCGGACTACGAAAGAACCACGCCTCACCGAAGCTATGAGCGGATGCAATGAGCCACACAACACCGGAATATTAGTGATACACCGTGGAGTCGAGTAAATTTAACTTTTTTAAATAGTGACAAATGATTTTAGCTATTATTGTAATGTTTGTATTACTGTTCCACACAGACTGTCTTGAGGATAGGGTTAAACGGGATGTATACGAAATCCCCAGTCACAAAATACGCAAACCAAAATCTTCATAACAAAATCCCCAAAAACATAAACCCAAAAACGAAATCCCCACATACAAAATCTTCAAACAGAGGACCCCCAAATATATAATCCCCAAATACAAAATCACAAAACACATAATCCCCAAATCCCCATTTGAGGTGTGATCTTACAACAAGCGCGCGTTCACACCTCAAATGGTGATTGGGAGATTATTGGAGGGAACTTCATAATTTTCATCGAAATATATTAAATGAAAACATTTTCATTATATTGAAAAATATTTGTTTTTTGCCTACACTGAATAGAAATATTCAAAATAACCAATAATTTGTTTATCGAATATAGTAAATAGTACATCGGAGCATAACTTCTAAATAAAGAAGCGTTACATATTATGGGCAACGATTTTAACAATTTAAGGGTCGAGGTGTAGTGAAGTTGACAAATTGATTTTTTATATCCTAGACTTTTAGTAAAGGGTATATTGTTTTTGTCACGACGGAAATATGTAACACTTTAAAGGAGGCTCCGGAGGTATAGCAATGTATATATAAATGATCAGCGTCACCTCCTGATTCGATTTAGCCATGTCTGTCTGTCCGTCTGTCCGTCTGTCTGTCCGTTCGCACGATAACTTTCGATAGAATGAAGCTAGAGCCTTGAAATTTTATTCACATATTGGCAGTATGATTTAGTTGAATGGTATTGAAAATGGGCATGATCAGGCTGAGGGAACGCCTACCTCCCCTACATATGTAAAATACTTAAATGTGTCTATAACTCCCTATTAAATAAACATGAAAAGCTCTAGCTTTGGTAGATTGCTTGTAAGGGTAATCCTGTAAAATTAAAATCGATGAGTTGAAAACTAACGGTAATTTTCTTACAAAGAACCCCGTACTACCCTACTTTTCAGGTTTTTTATCTATAACTTTTCAGCCAATTCACGTAGACACCTGATTTTTGGTATGTAACCCTGAGGTGAGAAGCTGCTTGAGTTTAAGTAAGTTGGGTATAATCAGATCAAAGGAACGCCTACCTCCCCTACAAATTTCCAAAAATTAAATATTCCTTAAACTACGATAACTTTCAATAAAATGAAACTAGCATGAAAATTGGTAGAATGATGCTAGTAAGATTTGCTTAGTTGGTATTGAAAATGGGCAATATCCGACCTAAGGAACCCCTACCTCCCTTACAAATGAAACGACAAATAAGCGATAACTTTTGATAGAATGAAGCCAACGGCTTGAAATTTTGGTCAAATGTTTAAAGTAAGATTGAGTTAGTTGGTATTAAAAATAGGCCAGATCGGACCCAAGGAACCCCTACCTCCCCTACAAATGGAACTAAAATAAACGATAACTTACGATAAAATAAAGCTAGCGACTTGAAATTTTTGTTATATATTTATAGTAGGATTCAGCTGGCTGATATTGAAAATACGTAAAATGTGACCAATCAAACCCCTACTTCCCCTACAAATGAAACTTCAAATAAGCGATAACTTTCAATAGAATGAAGCTAGAGATTTGAAATTTTGCTTAAATGTTCATAGCATGATCTTGTTGGTTCGTGGCAATGCTGGGCAAGATCTGACCCAAGAAACCCCTACCTTCCTTACAAATGAAACTTCAAATAAGCAATAACTTTCGATAAAATGAAGCTAAGTTTGTACTGGGATCTAGTTGGTTGTTATTAAAAATGCGCAAGATTCGACAAAAGAAACCTCTACCTCCCATACAAGTGAGAATTCAAATAAGCAATAACTTTAGATAAAATGAAGCTAGTGACTTGAAAAATTTGACAAATATTTGTAGAATGGGTTAGATAATTGATTTTGAGAATGGTCAACATCCTCCTGAATGAGCGCCAACCTCCCCTATAAACTGGTCATATGGGAAATTCACTTTTAATGCAAATGGTCGTTGCCAATTGGTACTTTTGGTATCACCACTAGGTCCGTACAAGTCTAGGGTATATACGTTTCGGACTCGGTTAATTATTATTTTTGTTAATTTATTTTAATGCCGAGAACGATTATGAGGGGCTTGGTTGGCATAATTACTAGAAAAAAATAATAATCTGATATATACAAAGTAAGTTCGTACTGTCTAAAGCGGAAATTCCTTGACGGTTGTATGAGCCTAACTTATATATATCAGAACTTTTTTCTGGTTTTTGCAGAACCTGAAATTTTCCAAAAAAGGATTAGTCCAAATTCATAAATTGTGCACTACGGGGAGTTTAATTTTGTATACGCCTCCAGACTTGTACATCTTAAAAAAAAATTACTAAATTCTTTTCCAGTTAAATTAAAAACTGGAATATTGAAATGAGAAACTTTTTTCGGTTTGGGGATTTTGTGTTTGGGGATTCTGTATTTGAGGATTATGCAATTGGGGATTTTGCTTCCGGGGATTTCCTATTTAGGGATTTTGTGTTTGTGGAATTTGTAATTGGGGATTTTTCCTCATTTGCGGATTTTGTTTTTGGAGATTCCGTATGGTTCCCGGGTTAAATACCCGGTTACTGTCATGGTGCGACTTGTGATCTCAGCCAATGGCATGTGGCGCCCATACATCGTGAAAGTAACTACGAGGCTCGACTAATACAAGCGAGTCCTAGAAATTCGACTAGTGCCACAGCTCAAAGAATGGTTCCGTCATTTTGATTGGAACTAATTTTTGGAACTTTGTGCTACATTTTCACCAAATTCTGTCTCCGTATTTACATGATCGTACAACTTGACATAATCGGTGATATAATATTTTTGTCAGACTATTCACACTTATATTGCAGCAACTATTATGTCAGATACCATCTGAATTTGTCGCGAAAATCTCACATATGGCAAATCGTAAAGAACGTCATGTCTCCGCCGTTGTGTATTCTCTGCATCATTTCAGTACTGAATACAATGTTCGCTATTTCCATCTATTTTTAACGTATAAGCTCTGTCGTTTCTTATTTTTATTAGTAGTCGTTTTTTCACAAACATATTTATAGACGACATCTACGCATGTTTGTATGAATGTTTATTACACTGAACTTAAGGAAAATATATACGTGTATACATGTACGCAAATTTCAGACGAATACTTCTTGAGAATTTTTTAATGATTTCAAAATTATCTTAATTTCAAACTTATTAAATCGATCCTACAGATTATGCCATAAAAAAAACTAATTAAATGAGAATATATTAAAGAAGAGGAAACATTTTACATAAACAAGTTAAAAGATAAAAAATGTCCGTTAATGAACCGATAACTTTTAAAACCAAACAGTGCATGTGGGGTTTGCCAAAAAAAAAAAAAAAATTGGGCGGTGTTGGCTGCTTTGTGCACATTAATTCATAAAATTTATTCAGAACAATCAACTGAATTAGAGAATTATTATTACAGGATTGTGGTGAATGTTTATATGAAATTGAAAGTAGAAGATGCAATGGGCCAAGAATGATGGATATTGTGAGACGAGGAAGGATTATAAAAACATGAGGGACAGTGAAGCGAGACGCCGCCACCGCCACAAATTTGGACTCACTGTCTGTCTATATCTCTTTATTAGAAATTTGTGAACTTGGCCGCCAACTGCATTTTTCATTCTTTAAAGAAAATTACCGGTCTACTAGCTTTGGCGGTATAAGAATGAAACGAATCATCCAAAGGAATGCAATTTTGCCGAAATAGCATTAATCAATTTTCTATGTTTAGTGTGGGGCGATTAAATAAAACAGGAATATACAATACATTTCCTGGCAGATGAAAAATATAGGAATCATTTGCTCTGTGAACAATCACTAGTCGTTGATGAATTAGTCATTTCTTCGTATTTTTTTATAAAGAGTTTCGTATTACAGTTTTAAATAAAAATTTGTATTTAAGGTTTGAAGACCCATTCCATCCCAAGACGCTAGTAATACATATGAGTATTTCAGGCAGAAGTACTGGCGACATGGAATACGTGCCGGAAGCTGACGTGGTACACTGAAACCGCTAGGGACATTACAATCCTCGGTCAAGCTCTGCTAAAGGGTCTAGAGACTGTAAGAATGTCATCAAATTTTAATCGCCAATCGTCTAAATCTGGCCGAATAGGCCAGTTGGTCTTAACATTTTTCTCTTAGGGTTGGCTAAACACAGCAACGAGAAGAATGAACAGCCGATAGGCTAATGGGGCAAGGCTCCGCTCTCTTGAAGGCATCGTGGTGGTGCAGACGCGAAGTTGCCACCCGTGCCGCTCTGAGAACCAACAGAACCCGACTTGAAGACGCTAGAAGTACGGCGTCAATGACAGATCATTTGCCATTAGGGGTTCACCCAGGCAGATTTCTTATTCTTTACAAAGACCACTGTCGTTGTAAAGGCGAGTTAGAGAGGTTTCCCTCTCAGGCCGAATTTTGATATACCCGAAATATTTCGAAAAGGAATATGTATAAATGAGCATCATCTGGTACGGAATGTACAGTTTCATCCCGCATAGCTCTAAGAACATCAAATCAACTAACATCTCTTCGTTTAACAGAGATTTCAAAGAGGCTATAGAGAGAAAAGAAGCGGGATACCGTGCATAAAACCAACACCCCTGTGTTGAACTAGGAGAAGTCTACAGCTTTGCGCAGAACACCTGCATATCTGTTGTTCAACCTAAATTTCAGATCTATAGTAAAATCAGGCAAAAAGTGTTCGTTGACCGAAAAGGTGGCAAAGGCTTCTCGTCGCTTATTAAGTCTGTGAAGAATAACTTCAGCTCTTCTTCCATTCCGCCATGATAGGAAAACATATAGTGAATCACTAGATAAGGCCAATTCGTTTGCTTAAGTCTTCGTTGAAAACTCTTGCCTACTGCCCACTATTCAGAGGCCTTTACATTTCCGCACTAGAGAAGTATTTAAAGTACTCTCAAAGCTCAAAATCGACTGGATCTGATGGCATCTGCCCTTTAGTTTTCAGACACTGTGCGTCCTCATTAGCGAGATCTCTCCGAAAACTATTCTATCTATCTTACTCGACAGGTATGAGTTTCCATCATCATGGAAGCTAGCTCAAGTACAACCGCCCAAAAAAAGGTAAAGCATGTGATCCTTCTATTAACCAATCGCATTGTGTGCGTTCAGAAGGAACTGAGCAACTTCCGCTCAGCGAACATGTTCAGAACGAGCGGGTTCAGAAGTGACTGAGCAACTTCCGCTCGGGTGATCATGATCAAATTTCACCGAGC
Source organism: Chloromyia formosa (assembly GCA_964017055.1). Lineage (NCBI taxonomy): Eukaryota > Metazoa > Arthropoda > Insecta > Diptera > Stratiomyidae > Chloromyia > Chloromyia formosa. The sequence continues at coordinate 43,358,810 of OZ024818.1, read as the reverse complement.
AAGAAATATTTCTGCTCACTGATCAGTGCTCAGTGCTCAGGTTCTTCTTCTTCTTTTTCAACCTCACGCTCAAGTTGCGACTTTCGAATTTTGACAGTTATCAAGTTGGTTGTTGTGTTTTCGCCGCTTTCGGCTTCTAGTTCTTTGGTTTTCGGGTGCTTTTGATTTTGTTTTCTCGTTGTTCGTGATTTTTGTAAAGGACAGCGTGGGATTCATGTATGTTCCACTTTTCGGCACTCGACGTCTGAAATTGTCATCGTCAGCTCTCAGCTGGTCGATTTTTCAGCTGGTGAAGTAGCGTTCAGCAGGTGCAGACTCCAAACCGAGCAGCTCCGGAGCTGCTCGCGAGCGGTTTCCGCTCTTTTGCCACCTTCTGAACGCACTCATTGACGTCGATAATGTCAAAAGTCTTTGAAACAAATAACCAACTTATGGGCCATCCTGATTCACACCATCTCATCAGCGATCGACGGAAACCGTATTTTCCGTTCTTCGCGCTCCACCGGGGACTTAATGACATATCTCACCGAAAGATGGAATCGCTGTATTTATCAATTTGGTGAAGCTAAAATCATTGCCCGCGACATTTCGAAAGCTTTTGATAGAGTTTGGCATCCGGCTCTTTTAGCTAAACTTCAGGCTTTTGGTCAGGACACAAAATTAGTTGAATGGAATGAAAGTCTCCTCCACGGCCATTAGCTTCGACTCGTCCTTGATGGAGTTAAATCAAAATGCCATACTACCAACGCAGTGGTCTCTCAAGGTACTAGCCTATCACCAACGCTCTTTCTTCTGTTCATCAACGTTCTTTTAAGTTGGACTTCAATTCACAGTTTTGTCGACAACACCACCCTTGATTCTACTTATACTTTTAATTCTGTTGCCGACTCCCACCAAAATCGCATGTCTGATTCACTAAATAGAGATATCTCAAAAATTATCGCATGGGGGAAAGCGAGTCGATTAGAGTTTAATTCGTCTAAACCTCAATGTTGTCTTATTTCAAATAAACGACTGATTCGCACAAACTGAACGTACTACGTATTAACATCTCTAGTAAATTAAACTGTTCTGACCACATCTTCTAAATTGCAAAAAATGCAATGAAGTGCCTGGGTTTCATGAATCGCTGCAAATGATACTTTACATCATTTGATTTGGCGCAAATTTATAAGGCCCACATAAGACCGAAACTCGAATATAATACCCACATATGGACAGGCGCAGGTCGAACCGCCCGCCCGCATTAGACAAAGTTCCACGGAATGCCTTCAAGCTTATTGTCCCTGAATCCAAAACATCTCATATCGAGCCGCTTGTACACCGTCAAAATGTCAGTTGTTTATCACTTTTTTATCGCTACTGCAATCGCCGTTGCTCTGACGAAATATCCATATCTTATTCCTGAGCTTGCTCTACCTTTGCGTATCACTTGGCTAGGCAGACGTGCCCATCCTCATTTTCTTGAACTCAGTAGTAGTCGTACCGTTACGTACACGAATGTGGAACCACATACAATATTTTGTTTTCCCCTGCAATTACGATCTGGAAAAATATTCATTTTGGACTTCCTATTAAGAAAGGGGTATAAGGAACGTAGGTAGCTTGAAACTTTTAGACAGGTGATCTCTACGGGATTCTTGTAGGAAAGAGCTTTGTGTAGGGAAAAGAGGACCGACACTGATTTTCAATTTTCCCTTCAATATTTATATACAATGACCCTCTTGAATGAAAAGTAGCCTTGATTTCATCTGATTGAACTGAGAGGAGTGTAGTAATATCCTAAGAAGCAGTCATCCACCCGAATTCGACCTGAATATTTTAATTCGGTGGGGCGTTATTGACATATTTGCCAAAATAATATTTGTAGGGGAGGTAGGCGTACCTTGAATCAGATCATTAACATTTGCGGTACCAAGTAACTGTATCTCAATATTAATACTTGTCCGAATTTTCGTGTCGCAAGTTCTATTCTATCGAGAGTTTTCGTGCCGTTTTTCCTTGAGAGGAAATCAATATACCCTTAAATATTTTATGGTGTAAAATATAATATACAGTTTGATAATCAAGGGTATGATATAAAATTTTGTAGGTTTGATTCGGCCTCCAAGTATTCTTTTTGTAAAATCCTTAGTGTTCAAAATAATCAAGGAAAACTGAAAAAAAAAGACCCGCGACCCCCTCTTCCCTGCACTTCCGGACCGTATATTATAGAGGACTTTTGAGCACTATTCAGGGGATTGTCCTCAAAAATTGTGCAAAATTTCAAAACTACACGAATTATTTTTCCTATTTTATGTTCGTAGCCTGGACCATCATGTAGACTTTCTCCATCGAATTACAACCATTTTCTATATCCATTCAAATGTTGAAGCGTTCCAGAGATAATCTCAGGACTGGCATGTACCAGATCGATTACATACGGTTTTGTTTATTACTAAAAAGCCCTAAAAACTAAATATGTATTCTCATTGCCTTGGCATGGATGTTGTTTTAAATCAAAGCAGAAAATATACTAAATAATACAACTTATACACGCTTAATTGCCTCAAACTCAAGTTCATTTAATGTAGAAAGCACGTGCAACCCTAATTATTTATTTAATCGAAAATAATTGTTTTTCTTTTCTTTAATTTCTTATTTTTATTTTCTTCTGCAATGAATACACCTCTCCAAGATTAAGAAATGAAGTAAATTGTGTTTATCTATTTTCTGAATTGGCGAATCGTGTATTTTTAGCACTGAGCTATGCCATTGAGTGGGTAGTGAAACATCCAACATGAGCTGTTCTATTCTGCGTTGCATTGTGCGTAAACAGGGCCATTAATGCAATGTATCACTGCACTAGGCTAAGTCAATATTGAGCTGTCTGCGGCATTTTATGAGACGAATAGCCAATGACATTTGATTCGTTAACTTGTTGTAATTTGACATTTCGAACTGTTCGGCGTACATAGAGAATTAGCCCAGTCATTAGGTAATTTGCCTAAAACAAATTGTGATGTAGTTTTTTTTTTCATTTATGGTTTTTGGGGTGGTGATTACAAAACTGCGGTTTTCTACCACAGTGGCGTAGATTGCTTTTTGAGGAGGGAGTGGATATCAACGGCTCTTCATTTCTTTCAATATCCACTCAGGGCGACCGGTAGCGCAGTGTGTTGAGGCATCAGTCTCACGTTTGACTACCGGCGTTTCGGGTTCGAATCCCATCCACGACGACGTTCGTGGCCATGGATGTGCAGGAGGTACATGCCGGCAACTGCATTCTCCGAAACCAGTTTATGCCAACGAAACGTCAACTGGGCCAAATGGAATTGTTGACGCGCTATGCCCCACAAGGGGTTAGGGCAATTGAGTAACTCAGGGCTGAGTTTGAAGCCTTCATCTCTTGATTGAAAATCAACCCTCTGCGCATAGACCTTCCACAACTGCCCTTTAAGGACAAAATTAAGTAAATATCAAACCATATAACATTATCTTCGAAGCACTCATCGAAAACGAAGAGCTAATGAAAATTTTTTCTTTGATGATGCTCATGGCTGACAGTTTGAACAAGGGAACAACGTCACATCAGATAAGAGAGGACAGCCAAATTTATTGTCATTTTGTAACACGAAAGTACATAAGCGATATTCAGTCTGGCACTTTTCATGAGATAATTGTGTTTATATTGGGTAGTCCGGAAAGTCATTTCACTTTTTTTTTCATGATTTTCAAACTTCTTTTATAAATACAAGCAACAAACATTCATCAATTATATATTGGCCATTTTGTTCGATGATCTTTTGCCATCTTTCAGTCAGCTGCATAATTCCGCGCTCGAAGAAAGTGTGGTCTTTAGAAGCAAAAAACTGAATCAACTCATTTTGACCGATTCATCCGAGACGAATGTTTTTCCATTTAAATGGCTCTGCGGTGAACGGAATAAGTGGTAATCTGATGGTGCAAGGTCAGGGCTATACGGTGGATGTGGCATCGCTTCCCAGCCTAAGGTCAATAATTTTTTAATAGTGACCAAAATGTATGGGGTCTGGCGTTGTCTTGATGGAAGATGACAACCTTACGATTTGCCAGTTGTGGTCGTTTCTCGTTGATTTCTTTGTCCAATTTAACTAGCTGGCGACAGTACCCACCTGAATTGATAGTTTGGTTCCTTGGAAGCAGCTCAAAATAAACAACACCTTGGAAATCTTACCAAACAGACAGCATAACCTTCTTTTGATGGATATCTGCTTTTGATGTCGATTGTGCAAGTTCATCTCGCTTGCCCCAAAATCGTTTTCGCACGACGTTGTCGTAAACAATCCCTTTTTCATCGCCCGTCATGAATCGCTTCAAAAATGGGTCGATTTCGTTACGTTTCAGCAGCAAATCGAAAACGTTAATTCGTTTGGTGAGGTGAATTTCCTTCAATTCGTGTGGAACCCAAATATCAAGCTTGCTAACGTATCTCAGCTTCTGTAAATGTTCGTGAACGATTGATTTGGATAAGCTGAGTTTCTCCGCTATCTCTCGTGTCGTACTGAGTTGGTTAGCTTCGATTATTGCCTTTATTTTGTCGTCATCGACAGCTTTTGGACGACCAGAGCGTGCTGCATCACTGACATAAAAATTTCCGGGACGAAAACGAGCAAACCAATTCTGGCACTGGCGTTCTGTTAATGAGTCTTCACCATAAACATGACACAACTTTTTCCGCGCTTGTACTGCGTTATTGCCTTTTCGGTAGTAAAAAAGCAAAATATATCGAAAAGGTTCACTTTTATTATATTTCCCATTTTCAAGTCAATGCCAAATAAAGGTTTGTAAACAGAGGACCACCAATTTGTGTCTGATTATAGCTTGAAATGTCAGCTGTCAAATGGCAAGACAAAATTCTTGGGTAACGCCACCATAATTTTTTTTTCAATAACAGCGCCATCCCTTGAAAGGTAGTGAAATGACTTTCCGGACAACCTACCATCATATGGTCAGTCCTTTAATTTACCGTAAAAAAATATGAAATAGTCGAAAAATCGTGAAATATTCGGTGCCCAATGTGGGATCACCGTGATTTTACCTATCAATAAAGTAGTACTAGATAAAATCACACTGACCTACATTAGGCGTCGAATATTTTCAGGCTTCTTCGATAATTGTTTGACAATTTTTAGGGTTTTGTATTAACAACAAAACCCTTATGAAATCGGTCAAATGTCCGTCTGTCCGTCTGTCCGTCTGTCTGTCTGTCCATGAAATATCTCACGAACGGCTGAAGCTACATACATGAAATTTTGTGGGAGTATGTAGAATTATTATAATTCGCCGGAGAAAGCGATTCGTTGTAATAGGCTGACTTTAAGGGGATGTCCCCATAGAGGGGAAATGAAGGTCAAAATTTTTTTTTCATCTGGTATAGGCAAGTGGGGTATCATGAGAAAGGTAACACCGAGTACATTTCATTCCCGGTATTTTCATCAAATTTGAAAAAAGGGGAAAAGAGATAGAGGGGAAAATATGTGATCCGAGTTTGTCCCCCCCCCCCCTTGCATTTCGATACCGTTATACTTAGAAATATGAAAATTTGCAGAAAAGCGGAATTTTACTAGTATAGAAAACCGAAAATCGTAGAATTTTTATATCTCATCAAAAAAGGTTAATAATAGTACATTTCTATAGTTGCAGTTAGCATACCCCTGCACGTCTCAAGCACACCCAAGGTCAAAAATATTGATGGCCAATGATAACCAACATCATTGGAAATAATATCTCTAAGTTTCATTACAATCACATAATATTTAATAATAGTACATTCATTTAAAGTTAGGCATTTTGACACTATCCACACAAAAATTACACCTACCGGCCTCATAGGTGTGAGTACTACTTCCATGTTGTTTTTCGTAGTGCGAACTGCAGTTATTTAATTAATCATTTCTGAAAGGGTAAAGATTAGTTTGGGGCGCTGCGTCGTAATTGGCAAACTTTACCGGCTGGAAGGGGGAGGGGTCCACATAGAGGTGAAATTAAGGTCAAATTTTTTTTTATCGACTGGTATAGGCAAGTGAGGTGTCGTGAGAAAGGTAATGTTGAGTACATTCCATTTTTTCGCATTTTCTTGAAATTTGTAGAAAGGTGAATAGTGGGGGAAGAGAAAATATTAGTTCGTAATTCACACCCCCCCCCCCCCCCGTGGCATTTCGAGACTGTTAGAATTATGAAAACTTACAGGAAGGTGGGTTCCGAATAGCATATAAAATGGAAAATAATGGAATCTGTATATCTTCTCAGAATAGGTAAATAATAGTTTATTTCTGTAGTTACAGTTAGCACAACCCTGCATGCCTTAAACACTTTCGAGGTCAAAAGTACTGATGGCCAACAATAACCAACACCTTAGGCAATAATATGTTCTAAGTTTCGTTACAATCACGTAATATGAATTGGCATGTAAAATGTAAGTGAGTAAGACGTTTTAATTATGTTTTTTTTGTCCATCTGAGTGGTATCAAGAAGAGCAAGGAGCCGATATTTATATACCAAAATAAGCGCTTGCTACAAAACCCTCGGATTGCGGGCGTAGCCCTCTATATTCCGGTTTCATTATTTTCTACTGTAAATTTCCACTGACTTATGATAAAAAAATCCTCAATAAAGTCTAAAAACACTTCGATTTTTACGTCTTGTGTCTACGGATATGGCGTCGCGTGCGCACATTCATTTACAAATTTTGTTTTCGTTGACGCATTTGACATTTATATTGTGGATTTTCACTGATGTAGGATACAAAAAAAAACTTAAGTAATCATGCACCAGTCATCTGGTTGATGTCATCATGGATGAGTGACTCAAAAAAGAAACAACGCCACAAATAAAACGTCATGAAATAAAGTAGGTTTCAAGTATTGGTTTTACTTTTAGTTAAGCTTCTGAGTTTTAATTTTAAATGGGTTTGAGTTATAATATAATAAATATACATATAAGCGATTGTATAAGAACTTATGAAGAGGGGAGAGGGGGGATTTATCCCCATAAACACCCACCCCCTCTCTATCTACGCCACTGTCCACCATTCTTTTTGTGATATTTGAGTTATAGCCAAAAAAAAAACTCACAAAAACCCCCTTTATTTGGTTTTTTGAAAATGTTTTGAAACGGTAAACCCTAGTGAACATCTTTCTGTGACAAAAAGAAGAAAACTGGAGCAGTTCAACCAAAAAAAGTCAGAGTGACTTTTCCATATTTTTAATAGTTTTCGAGGTACTTAATATGAAAAAGGGTAGAGAATGATCATACAAAGCGGTGAAAAGAATACTTCTCAACGGTTTTGAATCGTGTAACTTCTGGTGAAGTTCTCAAGTAAATAAGTTCATCAAAATATGCGTATACGGTCAATTGCCCCAACTAAATACGAAATAGTCGCTGCAATTATACGCCCATCGGATGGTAATTTCAGAGTGCATCAGGCTTAGCCAGAAAGCTTAACTTCAAATATGCAGGCACCTGAAAATTTTTCAAAGGGTACTTATGGGGGGTTTTGTCTTGTTCTACTACTTTGCCTTAACCCCTAGCGGGGCATAGCGCGTCAACTACTCCTGCGCGCCATCGTACTATGTTCTGGGCAATGGGGCGCAACTCCCCAAAAGACTTACCCAATACCTGACACTCCTTTGCCACAGATCGACGCCATGTGATTCGAGGACCCCCTCTTGGTCGGCCTTGGTTGGAAATGGGGTTCCATTTCATGGCATGCAAAGCAATGCAGTTATCACTCTTCCGCAATGTGTGACCTATCCACTGCCATTTTCGCCTGCGTATCAATTCGTCGATTGGCATCTGACCCGTACGCCGACTTAGCTCTTCATTTGATATTGTTTCGGGCCAGAAAATTCTTAAAATTCGACGAAGACATGAGTTGACGAAAACTTGCAGCTTTCTGGTAACTCCTACGGAAACTTTCCATGTACTGCTCCTATACAAAAGCACTGATAGTACCAGGGAGCGAAACAGGCCCAGCTTGGTCTTGATGCTGAGATAACTGCCCTGCCAGATTTTGGACAGCATGCCGTATGCGCGTTTAGCCTGGTTGATACGACGAGCGATGTCCTGCTCCGTACCACCATTTTCGGCAACGATGCTACCCAGGTAGACGAAGTTGTCCACCTTCTCCACAGGCTGCCCATTAATATTGATGGCAATAGGTGTCGGATTTCTTTTTCGCAACGGCGGGCTAAGAACCTTGGTCTTGTTGGTATTAATCTTTAGCCCAACCTTGCTTGCCTCCCTCTCGAGATCTAACGCCATTGCGGACAGATCCATGATTTTGTGGGAGAGTAGGCATATGTCGTCAGCGTAGTCAAGATGTTGTAGATAAGATGTCAAAGTCCATTGAATTCCTCTGTCGAGTCCGGATAGGGCTGCATGCAACACATCGCCGATCACAATGAGGAATAGGATCGGTGAGAGGATGCACCCCTGCCGAACTCCACTGCGAATCTCAAAGTCCCCCGACACCTTACCTTTATGCAGAACGCGACATTTCGCGCCGTCATAGGTTGCCTTAATAATAGCCACCAGCTTCTCAGGGATGCCTCTCCTGCGCAAGGCCGCCCATATAGAATCCCGGTTCACACTATCGAAAGCCTTTTCGAAATCGATGAAAAGCAAGTGAAGCGGAGAATCGTATTCAGCGCATTGCTCGATGATGATTCGCAAAGTGTTAATGTGATCGACACAGGAGAATCCGGATCGAAAGCCAGCCTGCTCTTCATCAATTGTGCTTTCTAAGTGGGCCTTTAGTCTTCCCAGGACGATTTTAGCTATTATCTTGGCAACGGCAGGAAGCACACAAATGCCTCTCCAATTATTACAGTCTGTGAGGCTACCCTTCTTTGGAAGTTTGATGATCAAACCTTCCTTCCAATCAGTGGGAAAGGTCTCTGTATTCCACGCTTTATCAACAAGTGGGTGCAGCAAATCGGCAGTTACGCTTGGCGCTGCTTGATAAAGTTCGGCAGGGATACCGTCAAGTCCGGCGGCCTTTCCTCGTTTCAGTGCAATAATTGCAGTGACTATTTCCTCTTTAGTCGGGGCAGTGGACCGTATACGCACATTTTGATGGCTAGCTAAATTATCTATATGAGGGGGAACTTCATCAGAGGTTACACGGTTCAAAACCGCGGCGAAGTGTTCTTTCCACCGCCTCATTTGATCTTCTTCCAAGATAAGTAGCTTTCCATCACTATCTTTCACCGGATGTTGGCAGGAGTTACGACCACCTGTAAACTCCTTGATGACACCGTATACGGCGTTTAAGTTGTTACTTCTAGCGGCTTCTTCTGCTGACGCTAAAAGAGAATTGGCATAAACTCTTTTATCGCGTCGCACACTACGCTGAACTTCTCGAGCTTTCTGACGGTAAAGGAGTTCGATGCTGCTTCGATTGTCGTCTGATGCTGCAGCCAAACGAACTTTCAGCTCCTTTCTTTCAACAATCCGCTGCCATGAAGCGTCGGACATCCAGGGCTTATTCCGGCAATCCGGGTTTGGGCCAAGGATGGTATTTGCGATATCAATGTACGCATTTTTTATGGCATCCCAATTTTCGTTTATGTCACTATTTGGGTGACTAGTTATCTCAGCCGCTTTTTGCGCAAGATGGTCATTATATTGTTGTAAAACAGCTGGATTTTTTAGTCGAGCGGTGTTGAATTTGCGGGGCCTGGATCTTTCGTCGCTGGGGCGGCGCACGGCTGCAATACGCAATCGAACATTAGCGATCATTAGATAATGGTCTCTTCCCATCCCAATATCGGCACCCTTCTTGTTTCGCACGTCCAGGAGGCAACTCTTGAATCTTTTACTAATGGCAAAATGGTCGATCTGATTTTGTGTTCTGCGCCGATCAACAGAGGACCAACTGATTTTGTGGTGGTCCTTATGCTCAAACATAGTACCACCGATGAAGAGACTGTGAAAGTTGCAGAACTCTACAAATCTTTCACCGTTGTCATTACGATCACCAAGACCGTGTCTCCCCATCACATGTCTGAGCCCATAGTTATCGGCGCCAACTTTCGCATTCAAATCACCCATAACCATTATAATGTCACCTTTAGGTGTTCTGCTCTGAACGGCGTTTAGTTCTTCGTAGAAGGAGTCTTTTGCCAAGACATTGTCGGGTTCAGTAGGGGCATAACATTGTATTATTGAGATGTTCCTCATTTTGGTCCGGAACCTGGCGGTCAAGACCCTGTCAGAGACCGGTTCCCAGGATAAGAGACAGTTTCGCGCGGCTCTGGTTAAAAGGAGCCCCACACCTGACTCACGGCGACTACCGGTAGCTTTACCGGAGTACAACATTACAGTGCTGCCCGTTGGAGAGATGAATTCTCCGCTGTTCCACCATCTTATCTCACTAACTCCTAAGATATTTAATTTGTACCTCAGAAATTCACTCTCTAATTGAAGAAATCGTGCGTTCTGGGGACCTTCTGATCCATTGTCCAGGAGAGTACGCACATTCCAGAATCCAATCTTTGTCATTGTACGATAGCTAAAAGTCGTAACCGTTGAGTCAGTCCTTATCCGAGGCATAGTTGACGTTTCGTTAGCATATAAAGATTTCGGATAGTGCAAGTTGCTGGCATACACATCCTGTCCTTTGATTGTCGGTTTTAACGACAGGCCCTCAAAGGGAAAGGCCGTGGTATTTTTTTCACACCCCACACCACAGGGGTACCTCAACCAAATCATCGCACCGCCATCACTGGCGGCTTGACGTTGGTTAGCAATGGTCAGTGACCACTGCCGTTCCAGGGGGCGCCCACGCGGAGGACTATGGAAGAGGAGTTTTTGTCTTGTTCTAGTTATTTTGCTTTTATCGTTAGCCGCGTAACTACAAATAAAAAAACCAATTTTTAATTTTTTTTTAATTATACGACTAACGTAGGCGGAGAAAATTAAAATACTAAAACTTGATAACACCCCATACCGTTAGAAATTTTTTCATGTAGTGCAAATTTGAATCGCGCTCGGTGGCCGTAGTCGTTCGGTCACCGCTCTACGATACTAATCTAGAGCTCGGAGTTCAAATCTGGGCGCGATCAAAAACTGCCTGTGAGTACTAATAGAACTCTCACAGTGCTCCGAGCTTGTCAGTATAAAGCTCTCCACAGACCAGCGCGGTACGGTACAGCGGTGCAAATTTACATGGCGGTATATGCGAGCTCTCACTTCATACGCGGTATACCGCGGCGAAACTGGGGTATTGCAGCGATACACTTTTGTGTACCGCGGCAAAGCTGCGGTACTGAACTTTTGTATCGCAGTCGACACTATTGATCGCGATGTACCGCAGCCGGCACTATCGATGGTACCGTGCTCGTAACGCGGTGGTTTGAATGGGCACGCGGTATGCTGCTACCGCTGAGTACCGCTGTACCGTACCGCGCTGGTTTGTGTAGAGCTTAAAAACGGCGCGGATAGGAGGTGCATGCTATCAACTGTACTTCCGAAAAGTAGATATGCTATCGAAACGTCAACAAGGCATTTAAATGCTAGAGATGTTGACGCGCCCATGCCCCTGGAGGGGTCAAGGCAATTAACAAATTTGAATTTAAGCTTTCTGCCTAGGCCGCTATTGATTTCGAAAATTATCTCAAAGAGTGCATGACCTGCACTCGGAAGCCACTTTTCACGACGTACCGATTGGCACATTATTGAACTAAAACGAGGAAATCCCGTCGAACTCGACACAACAGCCAAGTTGCTGCGCCCACCGAGTGGAAGGAAGGATTGATCATCAAACTTCGAAAAAAATGGTAGCCTTATAGACTGCAATATTTAAAGAGGCATTCATTCCCGAAAAGCTTATGGTGGCTACTATTAAGGTAACCCATGCCGGCGCGAAATGTCGCATTCTGTATAAAGGTAAGGTCTCGGAGGACTTTGGACTTTGAGATTTGGAGTGGAGCTCCGAAGGATTGCATCCTCTTTCCTATTCGTCATAGTGATGGACTAGACGAATTCAATGGACCAATAGATATTATCTACAACATCTTGATTACTCTCCCACAAAATCATAGATCTGTGCGGAATGGCGTTAGATCTCTAGAGGAAGGCGAGCAAGGTTGGTCCTAAGATTAACACCAACCAGACCAAGGTTCTATTGCCATCAATATTAATGGGCAGCCTGACCATTTCGGAGGGTCCTGAAATTGCATTTGCCTTACTTTGGCGAAAGAGTTGTGAGTCTTTGGGTAAGACGTGGGGGGAGTTGCGTCCGATTGCCCAGAACACAATACGGTGGCGCGCACGAAAAATTGATGTGCTATGCCTCATTTGGGGTTAAGGCAAAGTAGTTGTGGTGGGTTAGGTACAAAATCCACCTGTTGAAAATCCACAAATTAAAATCCATTAAGCGAAATCCACCAGTCCAAATCAATAAATTTTGTATGAAAAAGTTTATATCATGTTCCGACTATACGGCTTTTTCTGCTTAAGGTGGAAAGAACCTAGAACCCACACACATTGAATTTGTAGTTCCTGAAGCGGAAATCACTTGAGTTTATGGTAAGAGCCTACAACCCATACATGGCGGATTTGTAGTTCCTCAAGCGAAAATTGTTTAAGTGCGAGTTTAAAATCCATTTCCGTTTTAGGTACTAAGAACCTATTTTATTCTGTGTGAAGCCATTCTTGATGCATACGAGTACACGATGGATTTTTGTCCCTAAAGCGGAAATGAACTCTTTGCCCGTACCAAATGAATTTCCGCTCTAGGAACCACAAACTCTTCCTATGTGAATACTAGGTTCCTTCACTTAAGCGGAAATAGACTCGGAATCCGTTTTTGAAACTAAAAATCCGCCGTCTGTGAATTATAGATGCTTATCATCTAAGCCGAAAAGTAGCACAATAGACTTATAGTTGCAGGGCTTGTGGCTCTTTTATTGGCCACGACCCATCTACCTATATAATCTATAATCTAATATAAGCCGAAATAGACTCCGAAGCCGCGCTTAATGAATTTCCACTTTAGGAACTACAAATCTGATTCGTTTTTGGAGGGTGTCTTAGGAGCATTCATTCTCTGATGATCGCTATCTACAATTTAGCCTGGACGAGCGACCTGTATCTAACCCAGTAATTGTGATTGTGATTGTCTTGTGGAAAGTTTACTTCCACTACCAGGTCAACCATGTAATATACAGGAGTTGGACAACATGGTAAAGACCGTGGCAGGGGCACTAAAGAAGTCTACTGTTAAAGCGTGTCCTGCTAAGAAGCAAAGAGCTAGGCTAAACTAGCATGGTGGTCCCCTCAGCTCAGTTAGCTTAGGGCAACATGCAGAAGAAGCTTCAATACGGCAAAATACTCTAAGGAGAACTCGGATTTGACAATCTATAGGGGGCACCTTGCTTTATATAAAAGTGAACTGAAAGGGGTCAAACGTAGGTCGTCGAGGATTTTTTTTTTGTAATGGCATTGATAGCTACAGTGATGAATCTAGACTTAGGAAGATCTTATCCACGAATCCAACCATGGCTAGTTATCTGCTGAAAAATGATGGAACATGGACATCCACGAGCCAAGAGACCATCGAGGTCTTGCTTGACTCGCATGAAATGACAATGATAATGCCGTTGCGATAAAATTGATAAGTTGTTGCGTGTGGATCACGCTAAACAATACAAATTAACGATTAGCTGACACCTTTCAAAAGTTGAGGTTATATGACCGATCTTAGCATGCATGGCAGGGATACGTACTAAAAGACCAGGCACATGAACGTAATCGGATGAAGAGCAGATATTACACCAAAGCAAACACATGGGGAATATTAATGGGAAGCCCACCTCATGTAGTTTTAAAAAATGTTCAGGCGTTCCAAATTTCTGCAAGATAATTCTCTTAACTGATGTTTTGGTATACAAATTCCCAGTGGCGTAGCTAAAGTATTTAGCACCCGGGGCAAAGCTTCAATATGACGCGATTTAGATGCAATAATATTATCGAATTACACCTAGCCAATCATCGTGCAATGAAAAACTTGATGAGATCAAAGACCAATGTCTCAATTTCGCTAAATTCTATCCAGACGACTTGGAAGGTTAATACTTATTTAGCCATATAGAAGACGTTATATTTTCACTAAGAAGAGCAAAGGAAAGCGAAAAAAAGTTAATTACAGTCGACTTTTGCTGTATATTTCATCACTGGGGCCGAAGGCATACAAGACACTAGTCACAGCTTTAAGAATTCTACTAACTATACCAGTATCGGTTGCATCATGCGAGAGTTTTTCCAGCAAGCTGAAATTGATAAAATCATACTTAATGTCAACGATGAGTCAGGTCAACACAGGTTGTCAAATCTCGCGATTTGATCAATAGAAAGCGAAACTGCAGTCAGTTCATATTATGACGACATAATCGACGAATTTGCTTCCACGAAAACGAGAAAAGCAAGCTTTTAATGTCGTGTGCGCTTTTTTTCAATTTCAGTATCGTGGAGAGATTATATTTAACTTATTTTAAAAATTTGCTGAAGTAAATATTTAATGGTCATGAAGAAACATTTAATTTATTTTGTGAAATTTTTGAAGTAATTTTTTAAGTTTATTCTGGTCACAAAAAAATGTTTTTAATATTCAAACAGAGGGAAGAAAAAAGATAGTCCGTGGATAGCGTTTTGGCGCCCCCAGCCGTTGCGCCCGGGGCAACGGCCCCCTTCCCTAGCTTTCATCGGGCGATGCATCTTGGTTCGGGTCTTGTCTAATAGTGGCTTTGCCGCTCTAGCGTATAGACCCATCTAAATTTGAAATTCACTATTGGCCAAAGACGCGAACAAACTACGCGTAGCTAGGAATATTCCGATTTTGCCTTTGAAATTATCAAATTTGCCTCAATAAATTTTCAAGAAAAATCTTATCGAATTGTAAAATACGTTTAATAGGTGTATCGAGTTTTATCATGAAAAATGCTAAACATCGCAAACATTGATATTTTGGGAGCAAACAAGGCGTCTGAATAAATTATAAGCGGAATAAATGAAAAAATAAATGTGAATGATACCTTGCCTCGTCCGGACAACTGAATAATGCTTATCTAAAAATACACGAATATACAAACAGTCCTACCAGAATAGCATTTTTGTGAAGTTGGAAGAGTATGGAATAGAATTCTGAGTGATTTTTCCTACCTTTTAACCATTTCGAATTTGAATCCAAAATTCCAATCGAACTTTCTCCTAAAGATTGAACGACAGAAGAGTGGCAGGACCGTCTAGTTTTTGATTCCTACATTTTCCTTGATTTAGCTGGTGTCTTTTCATTTGTAAAAAAACCTCACCGGCGACGTAACAGATACAGATACTAGAGAAAATATTAGTGTTTTCACCAAACGGAAAATAGCTTTTGAAAATATTTTGTTCGATTTATGATCGTCGGTCGGTTCGCCTACAATTTGTGCTCTAGCTCGAACATTTGCCTTAAATCTGCATGGGAAGAAATTCGAAAAATCTTGTATTTCTTGGCAAAGATAATTTGAAACTATATAAAATATACAAAAGTGCCATACGATGACTAGATGCATATCTAATGCATTTGTTTAAAAAAAACATTTTCAAATGCATTTGCACTAGGAACAAGTTGCGAATATATTTATTCGACGCACTGCGTTTTTAGTTCCACATTTTTCGAAAAGTGAGGAAAACTGTTCTGAATTTCTCTGACTAGTGTTCTAAAGCTGGCGGCCGTCATGTTGCCAGGTGATTTTGTTGATTGATGTCTGCGTAGGATAACTTGAGCTGCTTTAATGTATTTAATACCTTAATTCTTGAACTGTAGAGGGTAGAGAACGCAATCATACCTAACGTTTGTGTGTTACAGTGACTAGACGTGAATTTGAAAGATGTATCTTCCGGAACATAATAAATTGCTTGTCTGGCAACACTGTCTATTTGACGCATTTTCTTCGGAACATTTTCTGGCTACTATATTTTGATGCCAATCGGCTAAGTTGCTATTTTAGATACGTGAAGGTGATAGTGGAATGTCTTCTTGGCCATGGTTGCGGTGGATAGTCGTCAGCCTGTACAGTGGGCCAGAGTGGTCATCCGATTCAGCGACATCTACTGGCACAACAGATTCCCTTCAATCCTCTTCAATGTATTAGAATATTGAGGTCAGTTCCATTCAGTCCAATTAAATTTAAATGCTTCTAATTTATTCAATGTCAAACTGACGGTATTGAGCAGTCCTATCGTTGTATTATATAATTAAAAAATTTCATTTGTCGAAGTAACTCAGACTGACACTCACGCACATGCACGAAAACACTGAAAAACCACACATACTCTCACACGTTATTCGCAAGGAGCACATAAATCACGAAGAGCAGCATTTTCAAAATAGAATTCATAGAGGCATCACCATGATTTTTTGTTCAAGAAAAAAAAACGCGATTGTGTGGGGGACCCATTAAAAAAACCCGAATATTTTTAATTTTCACAAAATTTGTCGGTTCATAGTCGCTGCAGAATCACCACTTTACAACGTATCTTATTTTTCCTAAACGTGCCTATTTTCACATCGCTGAGAAAAAATCCCACTAACAGTCCCCGATAATTGAAGAGGACGTCATTATAAAAAAAAGCGTTGACACTTACACCAGAAAACGGCTACGTAATCCTTGTCATTTAAGATTTTTTCCAACTGCTTAGCATTAACTTCCTCGATAATGGGTTCCGCGACTTGTGCTGATGCTGGCGAGGCACCCTGCGACGATCCCTTTTTTGCACATTCCACTAATCCGGAAGAACTAATGAGAAGTAGCGAACACACTACTAAACTTATCACTTTTAAACGCGAAAAATGCATTTTTCTCGATATGGAGTAATTTTGCTTAAATATTAAGTTAAATTTCCCTTAAAAAAAAAAAGAATATTTTTTAAGGTTGGGGGAAAATGAATTTTTCGCGGACTCTATCCCTAAGTTCCGCTCTTTTCAGAGGTCCGCTCGTAACTGACCGTTTATTTGAATTTGTCAGAACGGACGAATCGGATGAAAATCGCGTCATTATTTTATTTTTTTCTATTTTGAAAATATCTTCGGCTTAGCGAGGAACAGTCGTGCGAGTAGATAATAAACGTAGTGCTTTTACGTATTTACATGCTGTGAGAAGGAAGCTTACCATCAGGAAAATAACCGCCTATAGATTTTGGGTAGAATTTGGAAAATATTTCCTGAAAAGTATTTTTGAAACTAAATTGCTTTCCAAGATAATTGTCAGTAATCAAAATGGGTGATATTATGAAGCGTTCAATTCAGGCAACGTATACGAGTATTTCTTCAAATGCTGCTACTATAAACGATTACATTTGCTCAAATTCGAGTTCTACCCCAAAACCCCCATTTCAAACAGTATTTCTGTATTTCCCATCGGTGAAATCGCAACATATGGGATTGAATGAACTACGAGTATCTCACCAACTTGTTGATACACCGAACGTTTCTCAGCAATTTTCCTAGTCTACATAATGGGGAACACCTAAATTTCGTTTTCATCGCACTAGATCGGGGATCGTTTCGGAAAATTTAAATTTCGTCGTTAAAAATAGATTTTTTCGAAATGGAGAGAGAGAAAGAAAAAAAGATGCGAGAAAATTTTCCAACTTTCATTATGGCGGGAAATATGAATGGAATTTTCGAAAATTACAAATAGGTAGCAGATCAATCCTACTTTAATGTTAATGATGTGAAATCATGGAATGTGTTAGTACTACTACTTCCACTACTACTACTGAATAATTCTACATGACAAGTGAAAAATTACGAAAATTAAAAACCATTTTGATAAAATATTCAAACTAAACAAGGTACATAATCAAAAACTATAAAATAAAATAACGCGATGAGCCAGCTGCACTTTATACACTTAACCTGAGTAGTTGACTCAGAACATTGCTTTGTATGGCACGGAAACTTTTCCTCTATTGGGAAAAATATTGGATCATGTATATGTCTAATTCACAAAGACGATATTGGCAGGGCGGTGCGAAGGAGGCGACCGCCCCGGGCGCTATTTGTACAAATTGATACAATGGGGCGGTTGGGGCGACCGGTAGCTCAGTGCGTAGAGGCGTCAGTGTTATGTCTGACTTAGGGATGGCGGTTATTGGAAAATCTACCGGTTGTTCCGGTTATTTTCGGCATCGGTTTAACCGCTTCAGTTTAACCGACCCAATGTACCGGTTATGGGAAAAACCCATTATCAGGTTATTTAACCATCGGTTGGACTAACGGGTCTGGCCAGACATTTTTCCCTTTTAACTTGCTGTAGAAAGAAAACCATTTTAGTCAGCGCCACACCCTTTTGTGACATTTCCTAAAAATTTGTTAGCAACCGGTTCCAGCACAAAGAGAAAGAATTTCGCCAGACTAGTTATATGGACATTTTGGTCTTCACATCACATAGGTAACTAATAGTTCGGGCAGACCCCTATGTACGAGATCTCGGTCGTCCTCGCAGTCTCACTCCTTCGACTTGACTTGCTCTGCATTTATTACTCTTTTTGGCATGCGATCATCGTCCATTCTTTGTACATGCCCTGCCCATTGAAGTTGTTGTAGTTTGACGATTTTCGAAACTTCCAGCTCATCGTACAGTTCATACAACTCATGGTTGTACCGGATGCGCCATCCATCTCGATCGCAAACGGCCCCGAAAATTCGCCGCAGAACCTTACGTTCAAATGTGTCTACCATGTCTCCGGAGGCTTGAGTTAGGGTCCATGCTTCGCAGCCATAGCAGAGCACTGGTCGTATGATGGATTTGAACACGCGGAGCTTCCTGTTTCTGTGCACAAGCTTCGATTTCACTATGGGGAGAACCGAGAAAAAAGTCTTATTAGCTAACTGTATCCGTCGCTTGATTTAGTCAGTTTCGTTGGCGTCTCTTGACAAGTTGCAACCCAGGTATATGAAGTTGTTCACGAACTCGATGTTGAGGTTACCGACATCGATGCTCGGTTGTGCAAGTGTCCTTGTCGTCGATTCCATCATTATTTTAGTTTTACCGTCGTTGATACGTAGTCCAACTTCTTTTGCAGCGGTGTCGAGCGTATGGAGAAGTTCTTCTGCGCCGGCCAATCTTCGGGACATGATGTTGATGTCATCGGCGTACGCTGCTAATTGTGTCGAATTGATGAGTAGCGTATTGCTTGTGTCCATAGCCCGAATAGCGTATTCCAGTGCTGGGTTGAAGAGCGTTGGTGCCAGTCCATCGCCCTGTTTCAGACCAGTGCGTGTTTCAAATAGATCAGAAAGGCCCGTTTTCTCAATGACTGATTAAACTATTTGTTAACTAACAGGGAGACAAACGAAACTATAAACTGCCCGATAAGCATTTTCGTTTTCACATACATCTCATACAAATTACCAAACCATAAAGTGTGAAACTTATCTCAGACCACAATTATAGCAAAACCAGCTGATTTTCTCGACAGAATTCTACCGTCCACAAATTTATTTTGTATTAGTACGGTCTCTCGGCATATTCATTTGCAGCTGAGTTTGTTGCAAATTCTCTTCTATCGAATGCATTTCCAAGAACTCTGTTCTTTATGGCCACTTTCATTGTTTTCATTTGAATTTGCATAAGTGAACAGTTCTAGCTGTCAAAATCTCAGCATCCGGTATCAGGCGTTGGGTTTTTGTTTAGGATAAATTTTCAACCGGAAACCAGGAGTTGGGGTTTGTTTTGGATAAGAGATTAACCGAAGACGTGGGGACGGTTAGCGTTTATCCGATTAATAACGCTAAAAAGATATTGAGAAAATCAAATTGTGCTAAATGGCAGTTTATTCTTAAGATAAATTTTAATCGGATATTGAGCAACCGGCCCTAAGTCTGATCGGTTGTGGAGCGACCAGGTCTGAAACCGTTTTGATATTCGCCAATGATTCGTTCTGCGTACGTACGTACGTTTTATTATATTTTCCAGAATTTTCGTCAAAATTTTAGAGGACGTACAAACTAGTGATATGCTCCTGTAATTTTCACACCGCAGTTTACCTCCCTTTTTGTGAATTGGATAGATAATGCTTCTGCGCCAGTCGTCTGGGATCTCCTCGTCCTCCCATACTCGCAGGAGTAATTGATGTATGGCATTAGCTAGACCCGTTCCACCGAATTTTAGCAGTTCAGCTGGAATTTCATCAGCGCCCGGCGCTTTATTTCGTTTTAGTGACCGCAAGGCGAGATCAACTTCCTCTACTGTCGGTGGTTGTGTGGGTGGGCCTGAATGAATAATATGGTCGAGAGCTTCTTGTGTGGGGATATTAGATGGTAGGTTTAGAAGCTCCTCAAAATAAGCGGCCCATCGTCTGTTAATGCCATCGGTGTCGCTGATGATGTTTCCATCCTTGTCCTTACAAAGGCTAGTCCTGGGTTGGTAGCCGTTCTTAATTGTATTTACTAGTTTGTACGCTTGTCTGGAGTTCCAATTAGCTAAGTTTTCGTTTATATTCAGCAAATGCTCGCCAAAGTACTTACGTTTAATTATTCTATTCGATATTCGCCGTAGCTCGTCATGTTTTTCTCTTCTAGCTCTGGTTCCTCGTTGAATTCATTTTATGTAGGCCTCATTTTTTGCGTCAAGTGAATTTTTTCATTTCGCCGAACCAATCATTTCGCGCTCGCCGGGCTTTATATCCCACGACCTTCTCAGCGACATCTCTGATGGTACCCTTGAGTTCTTCCCAGAACACATGGACGCCTGTGTTGCTGATGTTGTGTAGCATAGGCGATAGTCTTTCCTCAAGGGCGGCAGCATACGCCACCGCCATAGCAACGTCCAGAACCTTATCAACCGCAAAGATTTTCGGAGAGGTGATTCTCGATTGGTGTATTGAGGAAATTCTACATCTGTAGGTCGTCCTCAACAAGTGGTAATCTGAGTCGCAGTTTCTCCTCGATAGGAGCGGACATCCATTACACTAGACGCCCATCTCCTGCAAATGAGGACGTGGTCAATTTGGTTGATGGTGTGTGCGTCTGGAGATTTCCAGGTCTGCTTGTGAATGCGTCGATGCGGGAAACACGTAGAGCTTACGACTAGATTCCCGCTGCAGGAGAATTCGATAAGTCGCTGGCCGTTGTCGTTACATTCTTCATGGTAACTGTGGCCTCCAGTGGTCCCCAGGTGCCAAGATTCATTTCCGACTTTCGCGTTAAAGTCTCCCAGCAGCAGTTTGACGTCGTTTGTTGGAAGTGAGTCGAAGAGAGTCTCAAGGCGTGCGTAGAACTCGTCTTTTACTGCGTCTTCTTTAACTTCAGTGGGGGCGTACACATTGATGAGACAGAGATTGAAGAATCGCGTCTTGATGCGAATCGCACACAGCCCTTCATTTATGGGTTTGAAGTCAGTAACGTGCAATACACTGCTTTGGTGAACTCCGACTTTAACTGGAAATTCTTCAGACTCACAAGCAGTGCATCTAACTTTAGTAGTTACCCCATCATACATGTCTTATATCACCTTGACATATGCCTCGGGGACCTTCAGTGCTCTTAGGGCCACCCATATCAAATCACGAGGAATACGTATACACTGAATAGAATCGACGTTGGACCGACCCTCCATAAAGCCGCATTGATTGTCATCCAATCGTACAATCTCTTTCAATTGCAGACAACCCGCTCGCAAGTCTTCAATGTGTGAGATGTTAACTTGATTGCCCTATAGTTGTTGAGCTTGCTTGTGTCAGCCTTGTTCTTACGAAACGGGAGAAGGAAGCTTTTTCTGAAAGCGTCAGGCATCGGTTGCCCTCTTTTAATTTTGTTGAAAAGAACAGTGAGCCATCTAAGCCCGACATGATTAATCTTCAACCAAAATTCCAAGGGTATTTTGTCCGGTCCGATTGCCTTTCCGCGTTTTATTTGCATCATTGCCTTCATCACCTCTTCCACTGAAAAATCAGCGATATTAGTGGTGTTTGGCACCACAGCTTGAAAAGCTTCTCGCGGAAATTCTTCGTTCGAAAGTTCGTCAAAGTACTCACGCATTCTGCTTCAGATTGCTGTGTCTTCAACCAGTAGCACTCCTTGTGATTCTTCAACGTTTTTTGGCGCATAAATCTCTTGAACCTTACTTTTCGTTTGGGCTGCGACCTTATAAATCCTGGCACTGCCTTTAGTTTTCTCTTCGAATGACGATCTCTTATCCGCCGTCAGATCTTCTAGTTTCTGATAGAACTTCTCGGCTGTAATCACCTTTGCTTGAGCCACCTTTCGCTTTAGTTCCCCCGGCATTTATCATATTTCTCCTGAAGTTGAACCTTCTCGGCTTCACTGCCTGTCTTGCATGTTGTCCAAGCATTGAATATGTTCGATTTGGTCTGCACTGCTTCTTTGTTTCGTTGTTCCACCACCACGTCTCCTTCTTCATGTAGAGTGGGCCTTTCGAAACTCCCAGTGTTTTTTCAGCCTCACCTACTAACATTTCATCCAAAGCATTCCACATTTGTGTTGGACTTTGCTAGTGAAATGCCGGTATTTTGGAAATTTTCAGATTTCTAAGTACAGTAAGTCCTCGTTTAACGTCGCTTCTTTTAGTGTCGTTTCGATCTTACGTCGAAAACATTTAATGACCACTGGACTCGTTTAACAACGTTATGCTTCAATTAAGGTCGCATTTTTTGCAGATGAATTCAAAACTACATAATGAACGATATGTTTATACAAATAATGCATATGCTGTATGTGGCTGGCTCGATGGATGGTTATGATAGCTCGACCAAGCACCTATTAGGCGACCGTTCTCGGGTCTTAAATTGTTTTGAGTTGATGAATACAAAACAATATACAAATGTTTATATTGCGTATTGAGAACAGGTGGCTGTATCGATTCAAAGCCCGCCAATTTGGCGATATTTTTGATAGGTCGACCGAGCTCCTTTTTGGATGCCATTCTATTGCCAAGTATTGTTATCTTTAAATCACTTTCATTCAGTTTTGGAAGTTAGTGAAGTCGGTACATACTGACCAAGTTAGCCAACAATGCCAACAATGCTACAAAGTGCTATATAACGAAATGTTACAAGGATCTGCACAATCGTCTATTGTTCAGTTTTTTAAACGCCACTAAGGATTTTATGTTCATATTTCATTTCACTAAATATAAATTGATACATACCACTTAACTTTTTATGTTTTATTAAAAAAGGATTTACGTATTAAGATACATGGGTATGTTCAAAAAAAATAGGTACATATGTACATATGTAAGTGTTTTTAGGCCGGTTAATATTTCCTCGTATAACGTCATTTCGCTTAACAACGCGTTTCTGAGGGACGGATTAGCGTTGTTAAACGGGAACTTACTGTATAACGGTCTAAAAATGCAAGGGGGTGGGGGGGGGGGGGACTTTGGTCACATATTTTCTCCTCTCCCTCTTTTCTCCAAATTTAAAGAAAATTCAAAAATGCAATGAGCTCGGCGCCACATTTCTTACGAAACCCCACTTGTCAATACCAAACGAAAACAAAATTTTACCTTAATTTCCCCTCTATGGGGACGCCCCTTAAAATTGGCTTCTTCCGACTTGTCGCTTTCTCCAGAATAATAATATAGTACAATATTTCTATATATTTCCACCAAATTTCATGCATGTAGCTTCAGCGGCTCGTGAGATATTTCGTGGACAGACAGACAGGCAAACAGAAAGATGTTTGGCCGATATCATAATGGTTTTGTTTTTACTACAAAACCCTAAAAAATGGGAGTGGAAACAAAAAAATATAAAACAATTCGAAGATGCATAAGATGCATAAATTATTTAACATTGTTAAACATTTTTTCGATGGTAATAAAATGATGCAATAAATATGCATTTTTTTGTCAATATATAATATAAATCAAATCTTAGAAAACTGAGAGATTGTGAGGAGTTTTATTAAATGGACAAAATTGAAAACAGTGACAAATATACCTGATACGACTTGACTTACATTGTACGACAAATATTATTTCCATTAGTATGTTTTACATATGTAACAATTTCAAAACAGAGCAAATATATCGAATTTCTAACGAAACGTTTATTAACCATGTGAAAAGAATTGAACAAATTGTTTCTCTGGAATAACTGAAAGACATTGCCTAGATGCGAACCACAAACGGTAACCGAAGCATAGCCAAGAGCTCTTCAAGCTATTGAAACTACAATCTTTTCTAGGGTTTCATCTATCTATATATGCACTTTGTTTTGTATTCGAGACCAGTCACATCGAAGTTTTGACTCTAATTACTTCACATTTTGCGATGTTCCTTCAGTGAAGTAGGTTGTGGATATTAAAAGTTGGAAGCTACCCTGTTGACTATCATCCATTCGGCAGTTGAATTTAAAAAAATATTAGTTTGTGTATCTCTATAGTGGCTGTTGTGAGTTCTTTTCAAAATGGAGTCAAAAAGTGATACTGGAAAGTCGGCTGAAAATACTCCGAGAAAACGATTGAATATTGCCATTATTGGCGGTGGATTGGTATGCGATATATACACAATAATACTTTCAAGTAAAGTTTATGAATTCTTTTAATCAACGCTTTCGAAAAGAAGAGAAACGTTTGGTTAATCTCTCTGTAGGATTTGGATAATTTCGCTGTCTTATTGCTATGCTCAGGTGTAAATGCTGCTACATTTTTCTGAATACGTAGAACAATCAGAGGAGAAATAATATATCCAGGTTGATACAGGAAACTATCCGCTACAGGTGCCATAAATGGCTGAAATGACACTGCAGTCCATTTAACGCGATTAGATCCGATGGTTGTCATTGTTAGGTACTCGTATATAGGTCGGACAGCATCCTGACAAGATGAAACCGGAGAGCTGGTATCTATATAGAGGATATGAAAGTGTCTTCAGGCTCATGGTGTAATAATCATTGTGTCTTTTTGTGAAATCTCCGTGCAACATGGACATTATGTGAGATCCTTACAGCACTCGAATCCTTCAAAAAGAGGGGTTTCCGTGCTCGGCACTTATTTGTGCGCGGTGGGTTGCTAGTCAAGGAAGTTGATGGTATTGTTGTATTTTCAGAGACAACAATATTGTCCACACTTACCTAGCGGCCCGCGTGCTCACAGCCACCGGACTTCATCCTCTTGATTTTTTTTTGTGCTGGGACACCTTATAGCCGACGTTTATAAACGTTGAACTCTATCAATGATTGGTCTTTCACTTCACATTATGGTGATTCAACCTGCCTGGTTTCTGAATGAAGACCACTCGTGCGTTAGTCCATTTTTCGGGTATTGTTTCAAATCGGAAGTGCTGTTTTTGGTTCCGAAAATGTTTGACAGCGGTCCCAGAACTCTCGATATCCCAGCATAACCACTGGTGGTCCGAGAGTGACGGAAAGTCAGAGACTCGCCAACCTCGTATCTTCCCCATCATCCGTGGGGTTGTCAAGGTAATACCAATTACCTCCGCTCTGTTTCTGGTAATAAAAGTGGGTTTATTAACAGTGTTAACTATGTTGAGGTTAGCTGAGATTAAAAATTTAATAAGTGCTCACCTCTTTCATTTATGTCAGTGCTTCCCCATATCTCATGGCATGCGTTTCCATCGTAGCCGATCATGATTTCGGCTTTTATCGCTTCGGTTACTTCTGTAGTTCTGGTGTCATTGGTTCCGCATCAGGGAGGTAAACGGTCGACAGTAGGCAACTCTGCGCGGCGATGTTACCTGTCCTCACTTCACAGTGCACTGTAATTGTGTCACCATTGCTAAGTTGCGAGCTAAAAATTACGTTTCTTTTTTGGCGACAATGCGCGTTCTCACTTTGTCGGTGCCTGTTGTTTAGAACACGCTGTGTTTACTGCCAAATCCACAGACCGCATTCATGTATGTACTGATGCTGTTTCTGTATCAGCACAATGTCAGCGTATCCCTGGCTAAGGTGCCGAAGCGGGTTGACCGTTGTCGCTCTGCTGTAGTACAGACTCAACTTTTATGGATATTTTCTTCGATCCGAAGTGGATCATATCCCCCTTGGCCCGTATTTTATCTGCAGGCTTCCTGTCTACTCCCATCACAAGCACCATTTTTGGAGTACCGATGAGATCCGGTTCTGCGAATTGATTTTTTATTTCCACTGATTGGAACAATCTCCAGTGCGATACAGCAAGGTCTGGGTTCTGTCTTCTTATAAGAGGCAGACCCTCAGACGCGTTGAAGTGGGAATCGCTGCCTTGACTGCAATTAGCCTTGATATGGATGATCCCTCCACTTCATCCAAGGTCGAAAGATCCTTGGCGATCCTTCCTACGGTAGACCGAAGCCAATCCGCAAAGACGCCGCTGCTGATCACTGCTATATGGCCGCGAACAAAGTGGCTGTCTTCAAAACGGGGCGATCGCGCCTCCGATGACATGGCGAACTCTAGCAGTTCTTCGGAGATGAGTTTGGGGACGGTGTTAGTCACATCATCACCGAGCCGCCATTCGGGCTGCTCAAGTTTATTGACGATAGCCAGCTTGAGGTGAGTGAATGGAAGAAGTGCGTCATTATTAAGATCGCGAAGAAAGGTAACCAGACGAATCGTAATAATTGGCGTGGAATTTGCCTCCTCCCAATCTTCAAACTGATCGCAAAAATAGTCCTAAACCGGATCAAGATGAATGATGAAAAGGTTTTCGCGAGGACTCTTCATGCTCAGGACCACATTAACATCCTCCAAATTATTATTGAACAATCCGTAGAGTGAAGATCCCAACTACAACTCATGTTCATCGATTTCGAGAAGACGTTTGACAGCATTGACCGGGTAACTGGAGGCCTTTATCTAGGAGAGGTACACCAAATAAAATTATACCCATCAACAAGGAGTCTTATAGAGGAGCCCAATGTCATGTCGTACACAAGGGTAAGGTGAGGCAAGGCCGCATTTTGTCACCTATATATTGTTTTTGATTGCCATTAACGATGTACTCTGCAGCGTGCTTCATGAACACCAGGGCAAAGATATCCGAGGAAAGCTGTTTGAATACCTTCAACATCTGTACGGATATTTCGCTGACGATATTTGTGTTCTTTCAAATAAATCGGATCATCTAGTTCAAATGACGGATGCCCTGCACCGCGAAAGTCGCAATGCAGGGCTTAAATAAGGTACTTGAGCTTGAACCCAGAGAGACGATGGGAATAGTGGATAGTTTTTGCTACCTTGGAAGCGTAGTGACAGCAGATGGCGGAGCGGATGCTGATGTACATACAGTCTCGCATCAACAAGGCTCTGGCCGCTTTTTTTTTTCGTTTGACTCCTTTCTGGGAAAACAACAACATCTCCACACGCACTAAACCTAGAAGCTTCGAAACCAATGTAAAATCTGTGCTTCTATTTGGCTGTTCAACTTAGAAGGTGAACAAGGCGATAACAACTAGATTGCAAACTTCTATGAACCAGTGTGTACGGAGCATCCTGCACATACGCTAGCCGGAGCTAATTTTTAACGACGATCTCCTATTCATTACTGGCCAATGGAAATGTTACACACTTCAAAAAGGGTCTGAAAACATTGCTAAACAAACCGTCGATTGGAACCCACAGGGAACCGATGCAAGCCGCCGCGTTCGACAACCTAGAAACCTTTGGAGAAGATCAGTTGGAAACGATGATAACTCAATTGGCAAATCGTGGAAACAGTTGAAGGCGTCGGCAGCGAACAGGACGAGATTGAGTGTCGACGTGTCGTTTCTATGCCCCACAAGGGGTTAACAGGAACCATAGAGAGAGAGAGAGAGTGCTATTAAGAAGTTATCAGCGAATTCCGAGCAAATACTATACGCCCATCATACTAAACAAATATCCGTATCCAGTAGAGTGGTTGGGTCTACCATTACTCGAGCAATTGGTCAGCATCTTGCACAATACAATGACGTTTTGATGAAAAACTATTAGAGAGTTTTAGCAAACCGCTTGTCGTTTACGTCTATAAGTGCCGCAAAGATAATGCGCATGCGCACGGAGTCTGTTGTCGTTCAAAATAAAGAAGAAGATGTCGTAATACGACAAGCTGGCCTGTTTAACGTTGTCGACAAACTTGTTTGACGTTGGCAAAGTTATAGATACCTTGCCGGCACTCAAAGACGTAAACGACAACCGTTTGTACGTCTTGCTAAAACTCTCTATTGTTTTAAACTATTTGTATATTTTGTTGTGTGTAATTGTTTCATGTCAATATTAACTCGCGGGTTGGAGTTTGCCGGCATTGTGCCTGCGTTTGGCCAAAGAAGGTCTCGACTTGACCGGAGCTCGGTATTGTGGTTCGGATGGGTGTATTTATCGGTTGCGACGGCATGACGAAGGCATAGCGGCTCTTGCCGTCTGTGCAAACGACTTCCTGATATTGACAGGATTTTTGGGGCAGCCGCCGAAGCTGGCTGGGTGCTCGCCACCACAGTTGGCGCATTACGGCTTTTCCTCTGCTTTCAGAGAGGAGTTTTTGAAGTGGTGGAGGCTATCACACTTCATGCACCGCGGTTGGGAACATCACTTACTGGTCGCGTGCCCGAATTGCTGGCAGTTGTGGCATTGCGATTGGCCACTTTTCGACCTTTGGGGTTCTACTTTTATGCCGGAAAGGCCGCAGATTCCCGTGATATTGTATATATCGGTCTCTGTTCTTGGGAGGAGAACTTTGGCTAACTTGGGCTTTTCAATTTTTTTTAGTTTTAGCTTGAAGCACTCTATGGGATGAAATCCTTGTGCTTTAAGGTCCTCTTTAATTTCTTCCGGAGAGATATCCTACAGACTGCGGATCATTACATTTAAATGTTTCTCCGCCGGGAGGAGATATGTATGGTACTGGTGTTTGCGCTAAGTCAGGAACCTTGTGAGTTTTGTGTGGCCGTTGATTGTCTCCGGGACTGTTCGGATACCCAAATTCACCCTCATGGCAGTTGAATATCGTATATTTTAATGTTTGAGGTGCCGGTTAATAGCCGTCCATTTGGCAGGTTCCCTCAAGATGATGGGAACCGGCTTGTCAGTGGCGGCGTGTTGGGGTGGGAGTGGCTTCAGCCGGGTTTGTACTCTTGTTGGCGCTCGGCACATCAGTTGGCTTCGGAATTGCCTTCCCCTTCCGTGGGGTTGATGATTTCTGAGGTGCCGGGATGTTGGTTTTCGGGGCTGGTGGTGGTAGATCGGGAAACTCCTCGTCCCTGTCCACAGTAATATCCTCTTCACAGGAGTCTTCCGTGGCCTCCTCGTTGTTATCCGAGAGTCACTACGGTCGGTCTTGTCAGGGTCTTTGTTTGATGACGCAGACGTTTAGGAACTGGACGACGTTTTAGCCTTGCGTTTACGCTTGCTAGGCATGGCCTTTTTTTTATTGGACTTCTCGCGCATGAATTTGTTCTCACGAGCTAACATTAGTTTAGCTTTTTATTTTCGCATACTATTCGGTCCAGCATCTTCTGCGCCATTTGGGCGGGGAGTTGATCAAAATCGTCGCTAAGTTTACTGTTGGCCGCAGTGAGAGCTGCTATTATGGAGTTATTGTCCGGTGCAGGGGTTGCCCCCTGCACTCGTTTCGAACTCATGTCGTTCCCCTTAGAGGATGATTGATCTTC
Source organism: Chloromyia formosa (assembly GCA_964017055.1). NCBI lineage: Eukaryota > Metazoa > Arthropoda > Insecta > Diptera > Stratiomyidae > Chloromyia > Chloromyia formosa. Next base: position 43,329,192 of record OZ024818.1, on the reverse strand, counting down.
CCCCACCCAATATACCACTAAGCCTATCTTCGTGTTTGAACACTCACCAGGCGTACTATTGTTGTTCCTTTCAATTTCCGTTGTAATCTCTGCAATGCAACACGTTGTGGCGAGATGCCTGGATCTCCTCTCTCTTTCATTCAAATTTTGTAGTTTTTAGGGGCTTAGCCGTCATCTCACCAACACTACTAATTGTTCACTGACTTTGCACCTCACGTCACTAGTAATGGTACGATGTTTCCATTTCGACGGATCGGAATGGACTACATATATGTTTTTTGGTTATCTTCACAACCGGGAAAAAGTCCATTTATGTTAAATTTTATGTATGTAGTTTCAGAAAGTGAGGTCAAATCTCGGATTAAATGATTGGGAGAGTGGAAAATTTTTATTTTGCTCGACAATTCATGCTTTTTGACACAATTTACAGAAAATGCTATATCTCTGTATCGGTTAAAGAGAGAGTGTCCATGCCATACAATAATTTTCCTCAAATGAACAGTACTATCTACCATTTAAGTATGTATTGTATTTACCATCAGGAACGATACACCCTGTATAGAGGCATAGAAAAGTTCAGAGAACGGCTTTGTCAGCCACCTGAAAGATAATACCTAATTGAAGAAAAATATTGGACAAACTTAGATTATGTTATGATGTGCCTTTAAAGATAAGGCTTATTTTTTAATTTTGGTGTTTGAACTTGTTTCTATAATATATTGCCTTTCCAAAAGTCATAATCCATTCTGACGCACTCTGTATTAAGGATATTTTATCTACCGTCAAGCGATTGTTAGCATGTGCTTATCACATATACATAATATGCACATATTTTAACTCAATCATTTGCAAGTAAGCTAGGAAGTTTAAGAAGTCACTGAACTACTCTAATACCAGCTAATTCTTAACATCTGGAATCAAACAACATCATTCAATAGAGTAATTATCCCATCCACAATTTCCTTCTAACATGACGGCACTAAGCTGAAGAAATTAATATGCAAACACGATAGCGGATAACATCAACAATAATGGGAATCTCACCTTCCTCACCATGTAGTACTTCTATAATCCTTGATAAAAGAGCCTGCTGCTAAGGACGTGTAAATTCCCTGTCAATGTCCGACAATATTCCTCAACTCATCAGGGAGGAACAGGTCATTGGCTTCCTTAGTTCTAATTAATGGAAGCATGTCAATCGATGACATACTTATTTCTACTGTCGGTTATTATATTAGGAATAGGAAATAGAAAGCGTTCCGAAGCACACTTCAGTACCCCGGGGCTTCTGGTCTTCTTGTGGTGAATGTCAGGCGTATTTTCTTTCGAAATAAGGTGTCGTCGAGCAAGGAGGTAACTTAAGGCCGTGGAAGCCGGCGTTTTTAAGTATGGCTAGTGTCATTTATTTGAACAATGTTTCGTGTTCATGGTGTGTTCGCTGTTGCTATTTTATCTTTATGTTTACAATCGAATGTATTGAACGATAGTCAGATAGATGCCATTCCTCCGTTTGCTTGTGGGATTATGTACGCCACTTTATGTTTCTAGTACAGAAATTATCGGAAGGCGATGGCATTTGGTAACATAATCCACCTGGAGAAATCCAGGTGAAGTGAACATATTTTCGTACGAATGTAGTGCGGGGACGCCAGAATGTAATATAATACTACGGTAATCCATAGTGAAATTTTTTTTTTCAATCATTGCATATGTTCAGATATTCTGATTTCAAAGTTGTTGTCCTGAACTCCTATTATTAAATATGAAAAATATGGCTGTATCTTATACAGCACGGTCATAGGTATTAATGTAACATCGTCGCCGTGAGGGTGAGAAAAAATACTGAAAATGTGATTTTGCTACGATGATTTGTTATTCAGTTACAATTGACTTTAGGAGTGTGTTGAGCATGCAACTCTAATCCCGCACCCCACGCTACCTTAAACATTTTTTCTTACTGGTATCCCACAAATCCCATCAGACACGTGAAATCCGCAGTAGCCAAACATATGATCGAGAACGCACACAACATTACATGGAATAATGTCGATGCAATCCGCAAAGTCAGGCATAGTAACAACCTTGATGCCGCCGAAAGCCTCGAAATATTCAAGCAGGACAGAAAGAAGCTAGTCAATACTGACAAAGGGAATTGTGCTTCGAACCTTTTCCAGGCGAATAATAAAAAATGTTGTTGAAAATAACACAAAAAAAAACAAGATATAATTAATTGTAAAATTATTAATGTAAGAATTTATTTTAAATCGAGGACTGAAGAAGGGCGCAAGTTTCTGGCATGTTTGCATTTTACAAAATAAAAAATCTACAGTTTAAAGGAAACTCTGCTTTTTCAATTATCTGACTTAGCTCTTAATTCGGTATTGTTTCGGGCGAGCGACTTACCCAGCGCCCTACACTCGTTTGCCACAGATCGACGACATGTGATTTTAGGACCCCCTCTTGGTCGGCCTTGGTTGGAAATGGGGTTCCATTTCATGGCATGCACAGCAACCTTCCGCGTGTGTGACCTCTCCACTGCCATTTTCGCCTGCGTATCAATTCGTTGATTGGCATCTGCCCCCTACGCCGACTTAGCTCTTCATTTGATATTGTTTCGGGCCAGAAGATTCTTAGAATTCGACGAAGACATGAGTTGACGAAATCGTGCAGGTTTCTGGTAACTCTTACGGAAACTTTCCATGTACTGCTCTCATACAAAAGTACAGACAGTACCAGGGAGCGGAACAGGCCCTGTTTGTAGGCCTGTTCCTAAAACCGGTCCATTGGTTTAAAACCGGTCTTCTGTTAGTACCGGTCCTGATATCCCCAAGTAACGGTTTCGAAAATACCGAATCATTAAAAAAAAAGCGGCTTATGGTCATATAAACCGACTCATGACAGGTAAAAAAACCGACTCATTAAAAACCCGATTCACCAAAAAACTAACCGACTTGTTAAAAACCGACCGGCTTCGACGAGTTAAAAACCGACTTCGATTCACCAAAAAACCGACCAAGTACTTGAAAACCGACTCGTTAAAAAGCGACCGGCTCATGGTTAAAAAAAACGGTTTAAAAACCGACTTATTAAAAAACCGATTCACCAAAAAACAGACCAAAAACCGACTTGTTAAAAACCGACCAGCTCTGATGAGTTAAAAACCGGTTTTTTGGTGAATCGGTCTTTTAATGAGTCGGTTTTTAACTCGTCGGAGCCGGTCGGTTTTTAACAAGTCGGTTTTGAGTACACGAGTACTCGGTCGGTTTTTCTGGTGAATCGGTTTTTAATGAGTCGGGTTTTAAACCGGTTTTTTTTAAACCATGAGCCGGTGTTTTTAATGATCCGGCTGACCGGTAGGAAAACCAAAACCGGTATTGAAATCTTAGGACCGAACCTGTTTGGTCTTGATGCTGAGATATTTGCTCTGCCAGATTTTGGACCTGGTTGATACGACGAGCGATGTCCTGTTCCGTGGCAACAATGCCACCCAGATAGACGAAGTTGTTCACCCTCTCCACAGACTGCCCATTAATATTGATGGCAAGAGGTGCAGGATTTGGTCTTGTTGGTATTTATTTTTAGCCCAGCCTTAGATTAGGTTAGCCTTGCTCGCCTCGCTCTCAAGATATAACGCCATTGCGGACAGATCCATGATTTTGTGGGACAGCAGGCATACTCGTATATCGTCAGCGTAGTGAAGATCTTGTAGATAAAATGTTAAAGTTCATTGAATTCCTTTTATCTAGTCCGGACAGAGATCGCGCTCGGCGGCCGTGGTCGTTCGGTCACCGCTCTACGATACTAACCTGGAGCTCGGAGTTCAAATCTCGGCGCAACCAAAAACTGCCTGTGAGTAGCAGTAGAACTCTCACAGTGCTCCGAGCTTGTCAGTATAAAGACGGCGCGGATAGGAGTTGCATGCTAGCAATTAGCATGCAGCACATCGCCGATCCCTGTGATTAATAGGATCGAATATCTCCCACTTATCTTCTACATTCGGTGCCTTAAAGAGTACCTAGCACGGGACTTTAACCTCCCCCTTACGGGATGGCTTTTCTCTGACCGAAGTCAGAAAAATGACTACTTTGAATCATGCGCTTTTCTCAGAACCTTACCGTTATAGGCGGCGACCTAGCTTAGCCGACTTAACAATAACCACAGCCCCCACGAGTCCAACACCTTGATGGGAAAGTACCTTGGTACTGTGGGCACACCCATCCCCGTGGTTCATTATTTGCTACTGACTTCTCAAAAGCCGAAATGATCTCACCGTTCAATATCCTTACGGAATATCTTGCTGATTAAGGAGTGCATTCCGGGCTCGGCTAAACTCACTATCCCCAAAAGATTTGAAAATTCTTCCGTTCCTCACGTACTAGTAAGCATTTTCCTCAGATGGAAATAGTGCTTCTTTTCCCATCACAGGCTGGCGCCATGTTCAGGTACTAGTAAGCCAATTGACTGGGTCCGCGGGATTGTCTAGCCCCAAAGCAGTATAAGAATCAGTATCTCTCACTTTCCACCAATCCACACCTATATTAGAATCAGAGCTTGGGAAGACCCCAAAGCCGTATCATCATCAAGTCTAGGAATCGGAAATCTGGCAAACCCCAGCAACCTTTCCGCCTCATGGCACCTATAGGATTGCTCCAATAGGAATCATTCGAGATACCTTTCAACCTATATAGCCCCTTAACGACGGAATCTAAACGAGACCATCATGCAACACCGGTGGCATATAATGATGGAAACCAACTAGCGAGACCGTCACTCAGCCACCTTAACTTCATAACTAAGGTACGTGGGGTCGTCAGTCCCCAAAGGCAGCGCCAAGACCCCTTTACCCTATACACCACCTCCTTGCGTAGCATCAGGTCCGTGGGTTCACTACACCCAAAACACCAATAAGCCTTTCGACTCAGTGGGTGCCCGCTGCGGGGGGGCATAGGATCGGTGAGAGGATGCACCCCGGCTGAACTCCACTGCGAATCTTAAAGCCCCCGACTACTTACCTTTATGCAGAGCGCGATATTTCGCGCCGTCATGAGTTGCCTTAATAAAAGCGACAAGCTTGTCAGGGATGCCTCTCCTGCACAAGGCCATCCATGTAGAATTCCGGTTCATGCTATCGAAAGCCTTTTAGCAATCGATGACGAGCAAGTGAAGCGGAGAATCGTACTCAGCGCATTGCTCGATGATGATTCGCAAGGTGTTAATGTGATTAATACAGGAGAGTCCGGACCAAATGCCGGTTTTTCATCAATTGTGCTTTCTAAGTGAGCCTTTAGTCTTTCCAGGACGATTTTAGCTATTATCTTGGCAACAGCAGGGAGCACACAAATGCCTCTCCAATTATTAAAGTCTGTGAGGCTTCTCTTCTTCGTAAGTTTGATGATCAAACTTTCCTTCCACTCAGTGGGAAAGGTCTCTGTATTGCACGTTTTATCAACAAGTGGATGCAGCAAATTGGCAATTGGAGATGTATGCTGGCAACTGCATTCTCCGAAACCAGATTATGCCAACGAAACGTCAACTGGGCCACATGGAACTGTTGACGCGCTATGCCCCACAAGGGGTTAGGGCAATTGAGTACGTTTTATCAACAAGTGGATGCAGCAAATTGGCAGATACGCTTGCCGCTGCTTGATGAAGTTCGGCAGAGATACCGTGGAGTTCGGCGGCCTTTCCTCGTTTTAGTGCAAATCACGACTAAATTATCTACATGTGGAGGAACTTAACCAGAGGTTACACGGTTCATGCCCGCGGCAAAGTGTTCTTCGTCCAAGGTAAGTAGCTTTTCATCACTATCCTTTATCGGATGTTGGCAGGAACGTAACGACCACCTGTAAACTTCTTGATGATACCGTATCCGCCGTTTAAGTTTCGGCCTTTTCCGCTATTTTTTTTGTTGTTGTTATTTTTGTTGCTATAGCGACAGGATTAATTATGTCGCAAATGTACTGAATTCTGTTCCTGTTCCTGGTTCTAGTGTATGCGAAGTCGCCGCTTAACACGCCACAATAAAAATATTTCAGCGAAAATGTGACACTTTTAGCAAATATTTACCAAGTGTGAGCACAGTTGCCTTAACTGACAATCTGTCTCAATCAAGTTCAATTGTGTTTGTACGACTTTACTGACTTATATGTATGTCTTCATTTAAACACATTAACCAGAAATGCTCTCCTTATTCCCAGGTTGGTTCCCTGGCTGCCTTACACTTGGGTAAAAAGGGACATCAAATTAATTTATATGAATATAGAGAAGGTGGGTAGGCAATAATAAACACAACTCGTTTCTGAATTAAATTAATGGAAATATATCCATGCAGATATTCGTAAAGCACAATTAGCCAGAGGTCGAAGTATTAATCTTTCACTGTCAGCACGTGGTCGCCTAGCTTTGGCCCAGGTTGGTCTCGAACAAGAACTTCTACAACATGGAATTCCAATGTGCGGACGGATGTTACACGACCTAAGTGGGAAAATGACCTTTGTACCATATGACCGCAATACGAATCAGGTGATTAGAATATATTATCTTAGTTCAAAATGTTCGCAAAATTGATTTACCATATATACTCACTTGCTTAACATAAAGTAGTTTAAGCGACCATTATATGTACAATGTACAGTCAAACAATTTTACACGTTCGACACACAATTTTTTTGACATAAGAAAATTTAAAGTTATTACTGTCAACTTTTAATCAAAAACTTTTTGCACTATACTATTAGTCAAACATTTGTTGTAAAAAACAGTCAAAAATTTGACTGTATAATGACCGCTTTTAGAAAAACACTTACTTTAACATTTCTTTACAATTTCAGTGTATTTACTCAGTCAGTAGAAAGAAATTGAACGAAATACTTCTAAATGCAACGGAAAAATTTTCAAACATTCATTTAAATTTTCACCGGAAGTTGGTTTCGGCAAAACTCTCCGAAGGACAGATGGAATTTAAAGAGTAAGTTTGACTGCGTTACCACCATCTAGTATATACGAAGCGGTCAATACCCTAAAGCCCAAACCATCAATCGTATATTTCTTTTTATACCCTAGACTTTTAGTATAGGGTATATTGTTTTTGTCACGACGGAAATATGTAACACCTTAAAGGAGGCTCCGGAGGTATAGCAATGTATATATATAAATGATCAGGATCACCTCCTGATTCGATTTAGCCATGTCTGTCTGTCTGTCTGTTCGCACGATAACTTTCGATAAAACAAAGCTAGAGACTAGGAAGTATAATCTAGTTGGTTGGTATTGAAAATAGGCATGATCAGGCCAAGAGAACGCCTACCTCCCCTATATATGTAAAATAATTAAATGTATCTATAACTCCCGATTAAATAAACCTAAAAAGCTCTAGCATTGGTAGATTGCTTGTGAGGATAATCTTCTACTTCCCTGGGAAAATAAAACCGATCGGTTGAAAACTAACGGTAATTTTCTTACAAAGAGCCCCGTACTGCCCTATTTTTCGGGTTTTTTGTCTATAACTCTTGAACCAATTGACGTAGACACCTGATTTTTGGCATGTGACCCTGGGATAGGAAGATGCTTAAGTTCTAGTTGGGCATAATCGGATAAAAGGAACGCCTACCTCCCCTATAAATATCAAAAAATTAAATATTCTTTTAATTACGATAAATTTCGATAGAATAACACTAGCGAGTTGAAAATTTGACAAAATATTGCTAGTAGGATCTACTTAATTGGTATTGAAAATGGGTAAGATCCGACCCAAGCAACCCCTACCTCCCCTACAAATGCAACTTCAAATAAGCGATAACTTTTGACAGAATCAAGCCAGCGACTTGAAATTTTAGTCAAATGTTTGAAGTGAGATTGGGTTAGTTGGTATTCAAAATGGGTGAGATCCGACCTAAGAAACCCCTACCTCCTCTAGAAATGAAACTTAAAATAAGCAATAACTTAAGACAAAATAATGCTAGCGACTTAAAATTTTGGTCAAATGTTTGTAATAGGATCCAGTTGGCTAATATTAAAAATACATAAAATCCGACCAGCGAAACCCCTACTTCCCCTACAAATAAAACTTCAAATAAGCGATAACTTTCGATAGAATGAAACTAGAGACTTGAAATTTTGTTTGTAGGGTGATCTAATTGGTTGGTGGCAATGATGGGCAAGATCCGACCCAAGGAACCCCTACCTCCCCTACAAATGAAATTTCAAATAAGCAATAACTTTCCATAGAATGAAGCTAGCGACTTGAAAAATTCGACAAATATTTGTAGAATGGGTTAGTTAGTTAATTGATTTTGAGAATGGTCAAGATCCTACTGAATGAGTGCCAACCTCCCCTATGAACTGGCCATATAGGAGACCCATTCTTAATGCATATGGTCGTTGCCAATTGGTAGTATTGGTACCACCACTAAGTGTACAAGTCTAGGGTATATAAGCTTCGGACTCCGAAGCTTCGCCTCGGCCTGGTTTTTTATTAAAATTGCCTACTTCACATTAATAAAAATACAATATTTGGAAAACTACGCTAGCTAGAACACTCAAATTTAAATGGCAATGGCAGCCAATACGTTGCTCATCAATATAAAATCTATTTGGTGTAAATCAGACAAGCGGTTTATTTGTTATAAAATTATTAGCAGAAAGAGCTCACATCACTCGCTTTTTCATCTAGGGTTCGCTACGCTCACACAATAGATCCATGGTCGCAGTGCTTGTGGTTTCAACATGATCCACGGCCCTCGCTCCCAGGGTCGGCGAAGGGTGTGTTGGATATATTGAGACCACAACACATGAAATTCCCCGTATGTTGAATTCAACACACGAAAAACAAACATAGAATTGAATTGAAGTTTTTGGGAATTCATCTTCATCAAGTAAAACTTTCACGCCGGGCGACGGTTTGCTAATTGGTTTCCGCCTATTCTAAAATGTTTAAACTTAGAGCTCGGGCACACGGCAAAGTATATATTTTTCCAACTAAACTATTTAGTTTTTCTGCGAACTAAAAAGTTTGCCGTTTACCGCATCGTGTGATGAGACGTGGGTCCATCGTTACACTCCCGAAACGATAATGGCGAGTAAGGAATGGCGAAGGAAGGATGAATGCTGCTCAGTAAAGGCCAAAACTCGTCTCTCAGCCGGGAAAGTTCTCGCAACGGTTTTTTTTATTCAAGGGGAGTTTTACTCAAGGACTTTCTTCACGATCAACGAACAGTGAATGCAGCTTACTATTGCCAGCTATTACAGTCCGCAAAAACCCCCTACCAAAACAAAAGGCGAGGTACACCCATTAGAGATGTCATCCTTCTCCATGACAATGGCAGGCCTCACACTGCATTGTTGACAAGGAATAAATTGCAAGAAATGGGTAAAGAAAGCTTCGAACACTCTCCTTATAGTCCAGGCTTGTCCTCTTGTGACTATTTTTTGTTCGCCTCTGAAAGAATTAAAATTGGAGGAAAACGATTTGAAAGCAATGAAGAACTCGAAGAGCACGTGCGCAATTGGTTGACAACTCGCCCTCAAACTTTTTATGAACAAGGAATATTCAAGCTTCCAAATCGATGGAAGAAGTGTGTAGACAACACAGGAGACTACATCGAGAAATGTTAAAGCTACATATGGTTTGTGTATTATAATATTCAAGAAATATTTTTTTTTAATTACCGTTTATATTTGATTCACCCTCGTACTTGCACTAAGAAGCACAGTCAGTCGTTTTTTGGCGACTTTCCCACAGCGCAATTGCAGTTGTCTCCTCTAAAATAGAATATCTTATCTGGAAGAGCACGATAAAATGAGCCCGTTTTATCGGCTTTAAAAATGTCTTTGGTGCATATCCTTCAGCAGTTCCTTCGATTTTCGAAATCCATTCCGACACGGTATTTTTGTCAACAGATGCCGATTCTTCACAAACTACTCTGAATTTAATGTCGTAGCGGGTTAAACGCTAAACGCCCAAACCAACCGTTGGATGCTTTAAACGTCGTATTTCCTAACTCTTTGACTATTTCCAGAGCTCTCGTTTGGACAATTCGACCGGATATAGGTATTTTATGGGTTCGTATATGCAGGAACCATTCAAGGACTGCTTTGTTTATTCGTCCAGCGATGGATTTTACTTATCAGGAGCTACCTTAATCCATCGTACCTGGTCACTCATTCACCTCCGGGTTTATTTCGTATCATATAGGCCCTTATTCGAATTTGCAAGTCCTCCGTTCCCGTTCGATCCAGTGCGGTTAGGAATAGACGTACTAATTCATTTTTCACTTGTAAATGTCTTTGGATACTTCTTGACAACATGTTATAGTGTACCGAAAATTCTTATTGTGTTATAGCGCTATAACACGTCACCGAGTCCCGTATACTTAAATATTTCATTACTTTTAGTCCTATTACAAAAACCGAGCACAAAGCAAATGCTGATCTTATAGTTGGTTGTGATGGAGCCTATAGCGCTGTCAGGAAGCACATGATGTCGTATCCTGGTTTTAACTTCAGCCAAAGTTATATTGAACATGGTTATTTAGAATTATGTATACCACCAGTTGACGGAGAGGTAATGAAGCTGAGCATTATTTTCGTATAATACTAGAAGAATTCAAAGGGTCAATTTAATAATTTCAGTTCGCTATGCCGCAAAATTACCTCCATATTTGGCCTCGCGGCCAATTCATGATGATTGCACTTCCAAACCAGGTATGTTTAAAAAAAATTAAATTGATTAAAAGCATTTCAACTAAGAATCTCCTTTGGTGAGGGGGGAAACTCTATACATATATCTTAATGTTTTTTTACGCAAATACGCAAGACTAACTTTTTTTTTGTGTTTGATGTTAAGAATAATTAAAGTGGAGACCAGACCATGAACTCTTAGCTCGGCTATCCACTGCTACTAAAAACTGTTCAGCACTAAACCAATCTTACCACTATCCTCTGGTTTCGTCCACCGATGGATTTTACTCATCAATAGCTACCTTAATTCATCGGACCTGATCGAGCTACCTCCCCGATGGATTAAGGTAGCTCCTAATGAGTAAAATCCATTGGTGGACGAGACCAGAGGACAATGGTAGGATTGGCCTAGTGCCGAACAGTCTTTCGTGGCAGTGGATAGCCGAGCTAAGATGACATGGCTTGGTTTGGCAGTGACCCACTCCACTTTAATTATTCTACAATATATATGAGTATATTTATATATTGAATTATACACTTTTTCTATTAAATTCTATTAAATTTTCAGGATAAATCATGGACGGTTACCCTATTTATGCCATTCGTGAAATTCGATGAAATCCAAAGTGCATGCGATTTAATACAATTTTTTGAAGAAAATTTTCCGGATGCAATACCATTAATAGGAGAGAAAAGATTAATTTCAGATTATTTTGTTCTGAAGCCTCAACACTTGGTGTCTGTTAAGGTAAGCTACTTGTTGCACATGAGTTTATTAAATGTGCTATAAAAAGATTGTAATTGAAACATATTGTCTTTACAGTGTTTTCCCCATCATTTTTCATCGAAAGTGCTATTGTTGGGAGATGCCGCTCATGCCATGGTACCCTTTTACGGACAAGGAATGAATGCAGGATTTGAAGATTGCACAATACTTAGTGGAATATTAGACGAAACGAATATTCGGATAGAAGATGCGTTAAAAGAATTTTCAGAAAGGCGTGCGCCGGATGTGCATGCAATTTGCGATTTGGCGATGTATAATTATGTAGAGGTATGTAAAATAATTCATAAAAATTTGCTTATTCATTTTGTAGTCCGGATGGCGCAACGGTTAGCACGTTCGCCTTCAACACACTGGGCCCCGGTTCGATTCCGGGGATTTACGTGTCGGACTATGAGCCCACTCAGTTGTTAAATGAGTAACCATTATGGGGTAAGTAACTCGGTTGAGCGTGTTGCTGATCACATACCTCTGCACAAAAAACCGTCACGATCTAGAAGATGAGATGATGCTAACTCATCTCGAGGCCGTGGTTCAAATTGGACTGTTGCGCCGGTTATTTATTTTATTTTGAAATCCGGGGTACCATTTAAGAATCCCACGAAATTAAAGAGGACGACTTGGTCTCATCACCCCGAAGTAGAAGATACCCGTATTGCCTACATTTGACTTTATGTCCAAGCAGGTTCTTTTGTACTGACCAATGAGCTCAAAATACTCATTTGCCCTAACCCCTAGTGGGGCATAGCGCGTCGATTATTCCATGTGGCTTCGGTGACGTTTCGTTGGCATAAACTAGTTTCGGACGATGCACGGTACCAGCATGGATATCCTGCACCCACTTAGTCGCCTATCTACAAGAAGTTGGGTGATGTTGTGGCTTATTATTACGCCCTGCGCCACAGGGGGAGATGACATAAACATCCATGGCCACGAGTGCTGTGGACTGAACTTAGACCCGTAACGAACGTAGTCAGACATGCGACTGACTGCCTATACGCACTGAGCTACCAGTCGCCCCTATTTTAGTGGATCGTTCTCATGATACTAATTTAGAAAATACCCACATTTGCTGGGTTGGGTGTTGTTTCATATTGTGGTCAAGTGAATCCTTTCATCCTCACGCGTACATTACCGGGAAGCTACGTACCAAGTTTCATTGAAATCGCACTACTGGAAACGCCTGGTGGAACAAACTTAGAAAAGACTTAGACAATTTAGGTGATTTGATCGCAACAAAATATTCCGTTATTCCACTTAATAATGGAATAAGCCGTCACCGACTCGTACTAAGGGCCAGCGAAGGCAGCTATACATATACCTAATTTGGTTCAAATCGGACCATGGTAAACGCCCGGTCCAACAGACAAGCGAACATACATACAGTATAATCCGAAGGGATTATATAAGGTGTCCTCCGTTGGATTGTCAATATTTATAGGGCCGCCCTTGAAGAAAAACTAACACCTATGCTATACAACATCGGCAACATAGGTGTACACGGCTTTTGGGAAGAACTATTGTAAGAAGCTCTATCAAGGAGGCCGCAGAGAAGGTCGTGGGACATAAATCCCGGCGAACGCAGAATGACTGGTTTGACGAAGAATGCCAAAAATCACTTGACGTAAGGAACGAAGCTTACAGACAATAGGCGCGTTTTTTTTTCAAGATCCATATAGAGCAAAGCAGGTTAAGATCACACAATTACACTAACAATTTAATCTGAGCTGCTTTGGCTAAAACGTCAGTGCAAGAATGTTGTTCAGTTAAGTAGTCAGCGTTTTAAAATGCAGGCGGCGCAGTTGTCGATGTTTTCGGGCAGTTACAGTTTGGAAAGCACATAAAGTTCATTTCCTGTCAATAAAATGTTCGTTTTGTGTAATTATATGGAATAGTATGTCGTGTAAACTTGACTTTACTCAATTGCCCCAACCCCTTGTGGGGCATAGCGCGTCAACTGGTCCATGTGGCCCAGTTGACGTTTCGTTGGCATAAATTGGTTTCGGAGAATACAGTTGCCAGCATGCACCTCCTGCACATCCATGGACACGAACATCGTCGTGGACGGGATTGGAACCCGAAACGCCGGTAGTCAAACATGAGACTGATGCCTCAACACATTGCGCTACCGGTCGCCCCAAACTTGACTTTGAATGTAAACGTACCTTTCATTGTGCTTCAGCTTCAGACTATCTGTGTTATATTAGACATTCAATAAAAAGGTTACACATACAACATTGTAAACATACAAAATAATTTTGCTGTCTAAAAGAAACTTGTTGATCGATCGTGGCCCCAACAGTAGCAGAAGTTGATCTCGCCGTGCAGTCACTCAAACCAAATAAAGCGCCGGGTGCAGACGAGATTACAGCTGAAACGGGTGGCGAAACTGGTCTATTAAATTCAATACATCAATTACATCTGCGAATCTGAGAGGACGGGGTGATTCAAGAAGATTGGCGCACGGGCATCATCTGTTCCATGCACAAATAAACATTGAGGACCCAAAGTTGAATAAGTGTGGACATGTCCTTAGCTCTACAGGTAACAAAGTCGGGCCCCCTCCAAACTCGATTTTTGGATCCGCCACTGTGATAAACACATTTGAATGTGAGGTCCTTCGGCGAATTTTCGGAGCAGTTTGCAACCGAAATGGATGGCCCATCCTGTAAGACCATGAGCTGTACGAACTGTACGATGAGCTGGAAGTTTCGAGAATCGTCAAACTACAACGTCTACAATGGGCCGGACATATGCAATAAATGGACGATGAGCACATGGATATGAAAATATTGAGTGGATATCGCGTCGACAGAGCAAGACTGCGAGGAAGACCGAGAGGTCGTTTGGGAAGACTCAGTAGGTGATGACGCCGAACAACTGCTGGGCTTCGAAAATTAGAGGACGCGGTCACTTGACCCAGATAATTGGATAATTGCGGGCTGTCGCGCCAGGATGATCATGATTCTAAATTTAAAAAAAAATCTATAACCCCGTAGCGGTTTGCGGTATACCAATTCCTTTGATACCTTTTTTCCACAAATAAACTGTGCTATCCTGTGCTGTGTCCATCCAGCGCAGGGCACCTTGTATAGTATACTTATTGCTAATGTCCGCGAAATTGTTAATGTCGAGAGTAGGATTCGGATTTTTCTTCGCCTCCGCTAGTTTGTTTGTTTTAAGTTATTTTTTGTAGGATAAATTGTAAACATATAAATTTAATTGATGATTTGTCTAAACTTTCCACTTACAGATGCGCGATTTGGTTAGAACTAGAAGTTTTCGACTTCGCAAAATGTTCGATGAATGTTTACACAAATTCGCACCGACAAAATGGATACCGCTCTACAATTCAGTTACATTTACAAAAATGCCTTACAAACAGTGTTTGGAAAATAGACAATGGCAAGATAAGGTGAGTTATGCTTTTTAGGCTATTTTTACACGTTGGACCAACTTCCTGCGTTAAGGTTCTAATACATGTGACGCGTAAGCCCATCGGGTGCGTCAATTCTTTGATACCCATCCCGTGTAAACAGTAAAGGGATTTACGACGACGCGTAACTTATTAGCTGACTAGCTGACGGAGCGTACCGAAGCGTAAATACGCTTCTCGTGCAAATGCCAATCAGGTTTACGAATACGTTGGAATCGTAAGATCGCGCAAAATCGCTCCCATCTTGATTATACAGGCCGGCTTACACATTGTGGTAGCTGGTTGCAAGCAGCCGAAATGGGTCTCATGGGCTGTTCCCGAATTTTGAATATCAAGTTATTTGTGGTGAAGGTTTAGGCCGGTTTCACATGGCACGTACGGTATACGAGATTCTAGCAAAAAGAACCAGTGGCAGCTAGGTTTCTATACAAATGTGCAATTTTAATTCATTCGTCGCACATACTAACGCTTTTTGAGGGAAAACTCGTGTATCGTGCGTTCTGTGTCCAAGTGGCCTTAGTGTATATTATTTTTGCCATAACAAAAATATATAGCACCTTAGGAGGCTGTGCAGATATACCAATAGAGCTGATTGTTAAATAAAACCACTCATTTGATCCCGCATTAAATTCATTTTCCGCTGGCCTTCTTTCTCAGCCATTTTACATTTGCACTAATAAGGTTGTATTTGTGAGGTGCATGCTAGCAACTGCTCCATCCGAAAAAAAAACTATCGAAACCTCGACAAGATATATATGCAAGAGATGTTGACGCGCCCATGCCCCTGGAGGGATCAAGGCAATTGACAAGGTTAAGTCACTGTGTTTATTCACACATGAGCGCATATCATAGTTTTTAAGAATAAAGTGGAGTGGGTCATTGTGAGTCTAAGTAAAAAATTACTCAAACTCGCTCTCCACTACCACACAAAAATTAATCAGCTTTAAGCCAAAAAGAAACCAAGTGACAGGAGGAATTGGCTTTAAGCTGATTAATTTTTTCGTGCTAGTGGAGAGCGAGTTTGAGTCATTTTTTACTCATGCGTTTACGCTCATGCGTGAATAAGCACAGTGACTTTTCATTGGATGAAAATTCGCAGTCGTGTCGTGTAATGCACACTATATAAGGTGTTAGCATTCCACTCAGGGACGTATTCCGATTTAGATCGGAATACAAACCCTTGGCTTGGTCGAGCTGCTTCTCCCATGGATTATGGCAGCTCCTGAATAGTAAATCTATGGTGTGGACAAAACTAAGTGACAGGAAGAACTGCTTTAACCTGAGAGCGAGTTTGAGTCAATTTTGACTTAGACTCGCAATGACCCACTCCACTTTATTCTTTAAAATTAACAAGGTTGTATTGATGACTTTTCGAAGATGTTTTCCCTGTCGCTTTGGAGATATATTTCTCTCGCTTTTTTTTTGCCTCCTCTTCTTCAGTTAGCAAATGTATGCTAATTGCACCTAACAGCAATCCACTTTTTTTTTTAAATAGAGACAGGCCCACAGATTTGCCACTTCAATTTTTTTTAAGAAATTGACGATCAACAACTGAATGATACCGAGCACGTAATAAATATTGTTGACAATACATTCGCTCTTGACTCATGACTGCTCTGCTCATTATTTCCGTGTCAGCCATTTACGCTTTGAAAGCCGTTTGGCTCGCTTCAAACGCGTAAGCCCGACCTTCGTGTAAACACTAGTTACGTTTACTCTCAACGGGTAAAACTTACGCGGACATCACGTGTATTAGAACTTTTAGGCCACGCATTAAACCACACGTTAGATCAGCCATTAGAGCACTGATTAGACCGCATTAAACCTTAGACCCGTTTTAATATGTGGTCTAATTGGTGATCTAATGCGTGGTTTAATCTCTAATGCGTAATCTAGGTCTGATTTCAGATGATCAGCCCGTCAGTCGGTACATCGGTCAGTCGTCCTATGCTTTTAAGCCGAGCTCACCAGAAGTACAGAGTTTAATCAGAGCTTTCATATGATCAGCTCGATAGTCGCGAACCGACTGATGGGCTGACGCGCCGACTGACGTATGGCTTTAACATGGGCTCACATGGACATTTTCATATTATCAACCCGGCTGGCTAAGTCAACCCTTTCACATGATCCGCGGCTGAGCGACACGACGTACCACTGCTAAAAGCATGGCATGGCTGACAACGTACAGTCAGCCGGTACGCCTGACTGATCATACTAATAAATGGCTTGAGTGCAATTCATGGACTTATGTTCAAAATTTGTGAATTCGTCAATATCTCAAATGAATAACATTCTCGTCAATTTTCGCACATGAGAAATTGAAGAAATTCCGTGAAATCGAAGCGTTGTTGGGTTGACGAAAATTGGCCGGTATGTTATCCAGTTGCGATATTGATGAATTTATAAATTTGGAACATGAGTCCGTGAATAGCACTCAAGCCATTTATTTATATTATCTGCCGAACGTACCGACTGACCGTACATCGACGTCAGTGAGCCGTACCGTGTTTTTAACATCGGTACGCCGGCCGGTCAGCCGCGGACCATGTGAAAGAGTTGAGTTAGTCAGCAGGTCAGTCGGGCTGACGACGACCTGATCATCTGAAAATGTCCATTTGAGACCATGTTAAAGCCATCCGTCGGTCAGCCCGTCAACCCATCAGTCGATACGCGACTGACAGGCTGGTCATGTGAAAGCTTTGTTTAAACTCTGTACTTCTGGCGAGCTCGATCCTATCCCAAAAGCATGGGACGGCTGGCTGACGTACCGACTGAAGGGTTGATCATCTGAAAGCAGACCTAGACTAGGCATTAGGGATTAAGCCACGCATCAAACCACGCATTAGACCACCAGTTAGACTGCATATCAAACCGGGCCATTGAGATGAAATAAAACTACCACACATTGGGCAGGAAGTAGCTCAGTGGGTCGAGGCGTCCGATATCTCATCACATTTGTGTGTCGGTCAGCCATGGATTATGTGAAAGGGTTCAGTTACTCAGCCAGTTAGTCGGGCTGGCCATATGAAAATGTCCATGTTAAAGCCATTCGTCGACCAGTCCGTCAACCTTTCAGTCGGTACACGACTGACGGGCTCGTGTGAAATGGCACTGATTCGTGGTTCAATGGGTGGTCTAACGGCAAGTTGGTCTAACGTATAATAGCCCCTAAGATAGATACTTCTGGGCATTTTTTTCATATATTAAACTTAATTTTTTTTCCATTTTTTCAGATATTGTCACGATCAATTGCAACAATCGTCACATCGGTTGGATGTTTTATTATTGTATTTAGCTTTAATATCCTCACTGCATTAAAAATTCAGAATTAATATTTTTCATTATCTCATTCACTTTTGCAATATGCTTTAAATGAAGCATTAATTTTGCACTTTCGGTACAATTTTCCCTGAACCCCACTTCAAAAATAGAAAATAAATAATATCTTGGACAATTAGTTTAATTCATAAAAAAAGAAGCGGTAAACTCCGGAAAATGATGTAATTTTATCGGTTCTCCAAACTTTTTTGGCGAAACTAAGAATTTGATTATAAAAATATGTACATATGTACTTGATTTGAAAAATTATGAATTTAAATCGAAATAATTATGAATTTGAAATAAAAAAAATTCTGAATTTGATTTGAAAAAATATGGAAATGGCACGAGAAAACCTTATAAATTTAAGTTGAGCAAAGAATGCATTTGATTAAAAAAAATATTAAATTGACTTGAGAAAATTATGAATTTGACAACTTTTGAAGCGACCCAACAACTGCAGTCTGCAAGCTTACGTCAAACAGAGCACGTGTGGGATCATGTAAAGAGACAGATTAGAGCTCAAGAATTTTACTTCTATAACTTTCTTTCAAGAGATGCATACATTAGCGAATAATGCGATAACATGCATGGTGACTTTATTACCATTACCCACCTTACCACGTTCTACGAGTAAAGCATTTGTCAGCAAACAAATTAAGTGACTCACTTCAAAGGTTGGCTGGCTGGTAATATGTATTTCTATGTATCTTAACGAATGCAGATTAGATCCAGATAGATGTACATACTCGTATTTCACTAATTGAAAATAATGTGGACGATTTATCTGTCTTTAAGTAATAGGAAACCAAATGTCATTAATTTTTTAAAATGAAATTCATAATGCTATTTTTTAAATTTTGCGAAGATGAACCATTTGAAAAGATAAAAACCTATTTATAAGTTTGCTATTTAAGTTTATTGTATTGATTATATGTTCATTATTTAACACTTCTTTTTATTATATTTCGTTCGAATAAAGTCCTTCACTCGTAACTCGAATTTTTCACATACAAACGATATAATTGCCACAATCATCCCATATAAATATAATTCAAATACGGTCTGCATATGAGTAAAAGTGATTTTCGTATTTGTTGAAACACGGAACATACCCAGTAGATCTTCTTTAGAAGCTGCGGTTGGAGCAACTGCAAAAATGGGCTTTTAATTGCAAATTTCTATACGAAAAGATGTCACCCTTATTACATATCTTATTGACTTGTTCGTTAGCAACTCCTGTTGGAAAAGCTTCATAGATGCCATCATTATAACGGTCCACAGCGTTCGTATTATTCAGACCCTGAATATCGTTGTTGAGAATTATTTGTCGGCGAACAGAACATTGGATGGTTCGGCGTTCGATATATTGATTTTGTTTAAATGTCCAAAAACCGCTACTCCTGCATTTAGTCGACAATTTAAAGATCAGCTGGAATTCGACTGATTACCAAACCCATGCGAAAAATTCGCATCGCGAAAATCCGTGGCGGAAATTTCCGCCAGCGTCAAAAATCTGACCACGGCGTGCATCTTACGAGGATATTCACGCCGTGCCTCGAATTTCTGTTGCAAATCCACTTCGGATTTTTGCACTGCGAATTTTTTCGCGTCAGTGTGTTGTACATTTTATTCATCTTACCATGTTCTTCCAACTAGTTCGTTTACCCACGGTGATAAGAAATGTCCTTTTGTCATGACGACTTGCACCCAGTACCTGTTAAACGAAAAAAAGCATTTGATTTCCTTTTCTTTTTCATTTTGTACCTATAAATAAAATTTAGGTAGTGCAAGTTGCCTTCATACACATCTTATCGGTTCAAACGTCTTCTGAGATATGCTCGGAGCAGGGATCACACTTGTCAATCCCCGTTACCTCACAAGATATTTTTCTCATTCCGCCCCACCTCCTAATTTGAAGGAAGAAACTTTTGAGCTTCTAGTTTAGACCAATGGGGCTTTGTCTTGTCAGGATACACTCCTCCCCGAATTCTTGGAAACTACCAGATTTCTGTGGTCGCAGTAAAAAGTTTGACAAGGAAAAGCTTAAATGATCCATCGAGTCATTTGAGATTTTTAAGGCTACTGGAGCGAATGTTATGTTTCCCACCCATTTTCAGAACAGTTTGGAGTATATCATCTCTCCACTAATCAAACTATTCAGGGCAAGTTAAACGCTGAGCTATATACATAGCACAACTACGGAGGAGTTTGAACGTGCTCTTCATACTCAAACACGCCGGAGAAATTGCCAAAATCCTTTAGACCGATCTCTTTTCTATTGAAAACTATGGAAAGACTACTCGACCGATCAAACCGTCTGCCGGAGCATCTAATAAAATGCTCAAGTCCTGCTCTATATCGAACGCAATTTGGCTACACAAAAGGCAAGTCAACGATCAAGTCAACCTTAAAGACAAACGAATCGCGTTGTGTGCTATCTTTGACATTGAGGGAGACTTTGATAACGCCGGTTGTTACTGCATATCCAGGGCTCTGACGGGAATACCGGCTGCTAATATATCCACTTAACTTTTTGGCAACACTTATAAGTGTTAATGCTGGAAAGGGCTGCCTTCCAGGCGGCCCGGCGGCCCGGCGGTTTCTCACCGCTTTCTAGACTTGATGCGAACGGTTATCAAGCAATCAGTTAAATGGACGTCATTAACACACAGTCAAAGGCAAGTTTGGATTTGGATCTATTGTCGCTGATGTGATGGAAGCGGCATCGCCGCTGTGCTGCACTGGTGTGTCTAAGTGGGTTGAAACGTGAACCCACACAAAACAACCGTTGTACCATTCCCACAATAAAGGAATCTAATCTCGAGGTTTCACTAGATAGGACGGCACTAGAATTTAAATGTCTAGGTGTTTCGCTAGGCTCGGTACTTGACCAATTTCTTATTTTCAATTTACCATCCAGATGCGGTCGGTAGCCGTAAGGTGACGGTCACCATTTTATGGTGCGACATCTAGAGAAACAGAGGTTCAATCCCTGTTGTATTAATAAAAATTACCTGTGGATACTACTAGAGCTCCCACAGCCGTCCGAGCTTGTCAGTAAAAAGACGGCTTGGATGAAAGGTGCGTGCATCATCCAATAATATGTCTTGTCGAAATATCAATAAGGCATGGCAATGCAAAAACGTTGATGCGTCCATGCCCTAGGAGGTGTCGAGTCAATTAACATGCAGTGCAGACGGCAGCCGCACCGCAATCCGACCATTCCAATTTTCACACCCCATTTCCATTCTCATTTTCACCAAGCTCCCAAACAGTGCTGCTCCACTCTGGAAATGAAGATGATACGTCATCTCGAATGGCAGGCGTCGGAATCCTGTTGACTAGGGAGGCACGCCTATCTCTAATTGATTGGAAGCCTATCTCCGACCGTATCATCACAGTCAGATTCAAATCCAGGGCTAGAAACATGACAATAATTCAGTGATACGCCCCGACTGAACTAGCGGATCAATCAGCTAAGGACGCCGTTTATCAATGGCTTGACGACACCTTCGACAAGGCTCCCAAAGGCGACATAAAAATTATCATGGGAGACTGGGTCTGACAATGTAGGCTTAGAACACCTAATGGGCAATCATGGACTAGGCAACAGGAACAAAAATGGCGGGATGTTCGTGGAGTTTTGCAACTCTCGTCAGCTCGTCATTGGCGGTACCCTGTTGAAGCACAAACGCTGCCACTTAACAACCTGAACCTCTCCGGATGGCAGAACAGAGAACCAGATTGACCATATAGCAGTCTCCAAAACATGGAGGAATTGTCTCTTGGACGTCAGGTCGAAGCGAGGTGCTTATGTTGGCAGCGACCACCAACTTGTTATCGCAAAAATACGCTTACGAACGGCAGCGATCCATCGCCCTCAAAATGCACGAATCTTGCCACGTTTTAACGTCTAAAGCTTAAACACCCATCTATAAGACAAGCATATTCCAACGCCTTGCACGAGAGAGCTATAGCACCACCACCTTGTGAGAATCCTACAATTGATGATAGATGGAAACATTTGTGGGCCGATTGGAGCGCGGTAGGGGACCATCCATTAGCGACTCTACATGGTCTCTAATCTCAGCACGCAAGAGACTTAAGAAACAGATGACCTAAACTGCCGACGGCTCAGCCAAAGAACAACTCAGAGCTGAATACCGTTTACTACAGAAAGACGTGCAAAGAAGCGTAAGACGTGACAAGCGAAGTCACATCAACGCATTAGCAGAGAAGGCAGAGGAAGCGGCTTACCGCGGTGACAATGGAACCCTTTTTAAGCTTATTAACCCATTAACTGGCAAATCTTTTGCAACAGAACATCCTGTGAAAGATAAAGATGGGTCTCTACTGGTAACCGAAGAGCACCAACTGCGAAGATGGAGAGAACACTTCATTCTTCAACACTTCAGGTCCTCAACAACACCTTTGGACCTTCGAATGCAAATTCATTAGTAGCAGAAGGTATTCCGCGAATAGCCGGAACTGACCATCCAAGCTGTAAGTAACTGCGGCTATTAAAACGACGGATGCGGGTAAAGCCCCGGGGATAGATGGAATTCCGATGGAACTTTTTAAAGAGGATGCCAATGCTACTGCGGATATTCTTCTCCCCATTATCCAAGAGTGTTGGGAAACCGAAACTCTCCGAGTGGAAGAAGGGTGTCATTATTAAGATTTCGAAAAAAGGCGACCTGGAGGATTGCAATAATTGGCGTGGGATCTGTCTTCTCCCAGCAGTCTTCAAACTGATGGCAAAAATAATCTTGAAACGGGACCAAACAAACAGTTGACCGTATCAATGATGAACAAGCCGGCTTTCGCATGGGCTTCTCATGGGCTTCGACCACATCAACACCCTCCGAATTATTATTGAACAATCCGCGGAGTGGAGATCCCCATTATATCTCAAGTTCATCGATTTCGAGAAGGCATTTGACAGCGTTGACCGGGAATACATCTGAAGGGCTTTAAGTAGGAAAGGCATACCAGATAAAATAATTTCTATCATGAAGTAGTCCTGTGAGGCAGCCCAATGTCACGTCTTACATAAGGGTAAGCTATCAGATCCTTTCGAGGTGCATAGCGGAGTGAGACAAGGCTGCATTTTGTCACATATACTGTTTTTGATTGCCATTAGCCACCTAGCGGCGCGCTTCAAGAACACCAGAACAAAGGTATGAGATGGAAGTTGTTCAAATACCTTCAACACCTGGACTGTGCTGACGATATTTGTCTTCTATCAAATATATCGGATCAAGTAGCTCAAATGTCTGAGGCTCTGTATTGTGAAAGCCGTAATGCGGTGCTTAAAATAGACGCTACCAAGACTAAGGATTTGAGCTTGGATCCAGGAAGGCAAAGCGGAATTTGTGTTTCGGAGCAGGCAGTCGAGAAAGTTGACAATTTCTGCTACTCCGGAAGCGTAGTTGCAGCAGATGGTGGACGAGGACGAGGTGGAAAGTAGGCGTGGTTAATGCCCTATGCCCCACAACCTGTTAACAGGCTCTGGTTCCTGTTAACCGCTTATGGGGCAGAGAGATTTTCAATTTACCACCATGACCGCAACTATTATATACTCTTCTTTTAATATTTGAAACTTAATACCCATCTCGCGACCGAACTGTTTCATTTTCCACTCCCAGTTTCCCATTTTCCATTTACCACTCAGTCTGCAACCGGACTTTTCCACTAGTGGTTGCCCTGGATGCATAGACTGCAACAGCAATAGATTTATCATTTCCGATCCTGTATTCCCATTTTCTTACCGTATGTCTCACGACGCATAGCCACGGTAAGATTATTTGTATGCGTTGCACAAAACGTCTCACTGTAGTGACGTGAGGGCTATAAATTAAGGTAATTAAGGTCCTTTGGTAAAGGACGAAAACTTATAATTTCCCATTTCGCAGCTCATTGAGCTGTCGCTATAAAAGATACAATTTAAAAATTATTCATTTTATCACTTCAGCACTTACCGATGAACTGGGTCCTTACTGAGTAAACGTATTGGAATTGAACCATCTTCCCGTAACCACTGTTTGGTTATATAGATTGCACGTAAACGGTCAATAAATGTAACTGCCTCTCCTTTTGCTACTAAAATTAAACTGGGAATGACAGCTAACTTTTCATTACGCTGGATAACATCCAAATCTATTTGAGCATTCTTAATGTGGTTGTCATAACTAAAATGCAGATATATATCACCAAGAAATAAATGTTTTAAAAATATAATCAGATCAGATCAGAGTTTTCAATTACTAGGCATCGTAAGTGATCCTTAGATTTAAGTCGAACGCTTGTTGTATATTATCAAGCTGGACAGCTTTTCCGGAAGCCATGAAATACGATGTAATCGATGTTTGAAAGAAAAATATGATAAATGTACAAAATCCTAGCCACGAAGCAAATATTCGACGGACCCGAATTGTTTTTGGCACTCTATCGTGAGGTTGAGCTGAAAATAATTGCATTAAAGAGTTTAAAACTCGATTTCTCAACGTCTGGTTAAACTGCCAGTTAGCTATCTGGGACCCCGTCTATCCAAGGCCTAAGCCCTAAGCATATACAACGCTCAAAATATGATAATGCAGTAAAAAAATCAGCTGATTTTCTTAGCGGAATTCTGCCGCCTGTTCTATACTATTCTACGTCTGTACCGTCTCTCAGCATTAATTTGCGGCTGAGTTGGTTTCAAATCCTCTGCCATCGAATGAATTTCCAGAACTCTGTTCTTTATGAACAATAAATTGTCCTATTTGAATGTGGAAACGTAAATAGTTCTACCTGTCAAAATCTCAGCATCATTCACGTTTACGATGGCGCAACGGTTAGCACGTTCGCCTTCAACGCACTGGGCCCCGGACTATGAGCCCACTCAGCTGTTAAATGAGTACCCATTATTGGGTAAATAACTCGGTTGAGCGTGTTGCTGATCACATACGTCTGCACAAAAACCGTCACGATCTAGAAAATGAGATGATGCTAACTCATCTCGAGGCCGTGGTTCAAATTGGACTGTTGCGCCAGTTATTTATTTATTTATTTATAGGATAAACTTTAACTAGACATTGAGAAAACGGCCCTAAGTCATTTAAAATATAGGTATAAAATAAAACGAATGGAAGAACAAATGAACAAAGAAGAAGAAGAACACTTACACAAAAACATTCGAACAAGCGTGACGCAGATATACCCAATTCGAGAGTAGCGATGGGAGTCCTTGGAGTAAATCAACTTAGCTGCTGATAACATGGCAATTGTCGTTGAAAGGAATATCGAAATAAATAGTGCCTTGGCTTGTAGGCTGGACTCCTGCAAATATTTAATTAGATTTTGCGAATATCAATTGGTCGCCGTATAGCTTAGTACACTCGATGAAATTATTTGAAAATGTAAGCTTCAGCTTTTATTTTATTACTTGAAAACATTTCTCTTTAATTGTGATCAAATCGTGTTAGATTCATTTTCCCCTTCTTTCTAAATATCGGGCGGTTATAGAGGCATACAAATGTCAAGCATAAACCCCAAAAATACACTTTTCAAATTTCAACTATGCGAAATTTGACGTTTCAACAATTAAAAAAAGCCTATGCAATTAGAATGGGAAATGATGTTAACACGACTTGATCGCAATCAAACAGAAATGTTTTTCAGAAAAAAAAAAGAAAATAATTTAAAATGTAGATAAAAACTAGAGAAGAACTAGCTGAAATAGAAAAATTTTAAGATTATAAAGTGAGTATTTTCACTTTTAAGAGCTATTGTAGGATTAAGTATTAACTGCAATTTATTTTTTATTGCAGTACTCTGAGTGTCGCAGTTGCCCAAGGCAACAGTCGGTGTAGTCCTTAGAACCCCCGTGTTGGCAACCTATCCTAATCTTTGGACCTTCTCCAGCAGAGTTCTGGAGAATTCAGTGCCGTCCACCAGTCGACAACCCCATGCAAAAGAATGGGACGCAAAACCAATAAATAGAGCCAGTATGCTACCTTCGGTTGCAAACTTCATTTCTAACCTATAGCCTACTTGCACGAGTATAGTGCAACTATAGCCTTTTTAACACGTCCCTGAATGTTCAACTTCCAGTACAGTATCCTATCTAGGATTAGACCAAGGAACTTGGCTTTATCAGCGAGCACAAGCCTTGTGCCCTCCAGCACTAGTGGTTCGAATGAAGGTAGGCTGTATTTCCTAGTAAAAAGAATAAGTTCCGTTTCAGGATTTACTTTAACCCTAACCTTGTTAGCCCAGTTCGTCAGGATAAAGAGGGTGTTCTGCATTACACCACTTAGGACAAAGGGAAACTTTCCCCAGATGGCAATACCAATCTCGTCCACATAAGTAATGACCTGGCATCCCAGCCCTTCCAGGTCTAAAAGGCATTCTGCTGGCCGCCAAATTCCAAAGAATGGTAGAGAGAACACTGCACTGGGGAGAACCTCTTTTCACGTGTCTGCGTACAGATGATGTGACGAGACTAGTTGAGATAACGCGAAATGGAAGCATCATGTGGACTAGTCTGCAGAGCGAGTCATCCCCACGAAGAATTGAGGGGGGGTTCGTGATAGCTACAGGTTTCACGTTATTAAAGGCACCCTCGAACCCTCGATATCAAGACCACCGTCGTGTATTCTTTGCAGGCAAGAGACTTTTCTATATGAGACCACCAGAGAGTGCAAAGCAGTCTCCACAGATCTACGATGCTAATAGGTGTGCTGGAAGGCGGATTGAAAATCCGCTGGAATAGTTCTCCGCAGGTGTAAGTCGATGAAACCTTCTAAAACCTTCAGCAAAGTTGAAGGTAGGCTGATGAGTACTAAAGTCTTTGGACTGGTGTGAGAGCTATTACCTGCTTTCGGTATGGAGACCACTTTAACAAGGCAGGGTTTGAAAATTGATTCAACCTAGGGGTACACTACGTCCATCATATGTTGTATGTCCACCGGAATTAAAGCATCCGCGCCAGCAGACTTGAAGGAGTCAAAGCTAGCTATGATCAATTGGGTCTTTTCCTTCGAAAGAAGTCACTCGGACTTCGTGGGGACGCAAAAATTCACCTTCTGCGCCTCCTCACTGCGCTGTGGTTACTTAAATTGTGCCCTTTGATAAGACGTCCCACATTTTTATAATGTTCACTCTTTTTTCCCTCTATGAAGGTCCTACCTTAAATTTGACCTAATGTATCGAAAATTTTTGAAACAAGAATTATAGTAATCCTCCATATTTCTACCAAATTTCATACATTCGCTTCAGCCGCTCACGAGATATTCTCTAGCCAGAGGGACAGACATTTGACCGATCCCATAATGCTTTAAAACCCTAAAAATTACAATTCTCAGAATAACCAATTTTAGAATTAAATTGGTTCAGTCAATATGTACGAAAATTAAACGCCAATTCCGGGAATTTTTCCTATTGCTTTAATCTTAAGAAAAAATGCTCGTTTCCTCCTTCCGACAAGAATCTTGTTCTGGACTACAAATTGTTGTCGTCACCATGAGACCCCATACAATTGAAAGCAAGGGAGGAACGGGGATGAACAAATTTGTGGTCAAAATACGAATGGATTCAGTGTGATTATAACCCCTTATATCTTATATCTTTTACTACAGTATCTGACAGTCAAAAACGGGAATAGGAGGAAATGTCTGGTATCATACCCAAAGGACCGTTGAGTACATTCAATTTTTCATATTCATTTATAATTCAGCACAACTCTATGCGGCTTTTACAGGTGTGAGAGTTTATAGAATTCTCTACGCACTCGTACATATTCACAGACACAGCTATTTTAAAAATAAAGCTGCTAATCTAAGGTTCGCTATGCTCACGTTTTTTGCATCGCTCACAATTTGAAACTAATCTCGGTCATTTTGAACTTTTTTTACTGTTACTCAGCGGCGGAGGTGGGTTTTTGAGGTGTCACCATACATTTTTAGGACCTCAAAAAGCATTAATTCGACAAAAATTTTGTTCATTTTGAACATTTTTATCCCTCTTAGTCATTCCCGCGAGAAAGAGAATTTCAGGGTCGGTTTGGGAGGGCCACTAATTATCCCAGCGACCCCGAAAACCAATGGTTTGACACTAATTTCGGTAATTTTAGACACTGGAGTGTGAGGAAAGTGGTTTTTGGGAGTGTCGTCATACATACCCACCATGAAAACAATTATTGCGGCACTAATCTTAGAGGGTTGGGTGCAGTGGCGTAGATAGCTTTTAGTAAAAAATTTGTCAGAGATATTGCTCATTTGAGAGCACTACTACATTGAAAATATAAATGCACTATACTTACTATAAGGAAATGTTCAAAGACAGCTGATTTTGATAGTGGTTTCATTAAAGGGACGATCCATAGCATATAGTTGTATAAATACCAATCTGAGACATCAAAAACTTGCACTCGAATACCAGCATCAACGTGAACTGCCCCTATTGCCATATCAACTTCGTTTCTCTAAAATTTGATCATTACAGCAGCATAATATAGTACAATAGAATCGGATAAGAATTACAAGATTACCTCTAGATGTCCCATGAATCCCGTCCACGTTCGATTCGGTAATCTTTCTCCAACAATTGAATCAGTATATAGAAATTTCGGTACAAAATTCATATGCCTAGCTATATCCCGGGTGAATTCAATCTGCAAGAAAAGTAAATTAAATTTACGAGTGTATCCAAATGAAATCAAATTTGAACGTAAGGCTCTGCGGCGAATTTTCGGGGCTGTTTGCGATCGAGATGGATGGCGCATCCGGTACAACCATACTCAATTGCCCTAACACCATATGGGGCATAGCGCGTCAACTGTTCCATGTGGCCCAGTTGACATTTCGTTGGCATAAATCGGTTTCACAGAATGCAGTTGCCAACATGCACCTCCTGCACATCCATGGTCACGAACGTCGTCGTGGACGGGACAACCATGAGTTGTATGAACTGTACGATGAGCTGGAAGTTTCGAAGAACGTCAAACTACAACGACTTCAATGGGCAGGGCATGTACAACGAATGGACGATGATCGCATGCCAAGGAGAGTAATGAACGGACAACAAGTCGACGGAGCGAGACGGCGAGGACGACCGAGAGCTCGTTGGAAGAGCTCAGTATATGCGGACGCTGCGCAACTACTGGGTTTCCAAGATAGGAGGACTCGGTCATGTGACCGAGATAATTAGAGGACAACGATCTAGACGGCCAAGGCCCGACGTCGGGCGGTTGCACCACAATGATGATCCAAAATGAATTATCTATTTTGTTAAATTGCATTAAATTTTACCTCTATTCCGGGAAATCTTTCACGATCAACATCGATAACATTTGGCGGCCATAATCCAGTAACGATTCGAATTTCGCACTTCTTAAGATCTCGAGGTATTTTGGCCGGAAACAGGTCACTATTTAATTCGTCAGCATAAAAATGACTAGAATCTACCTTCCTTGGGGCGAATTCAAAACTCCTGTTTTCATGATATGTGGCGAGGAGAAGATTGTTCTGAGACGAATAATTACCACACATCCGATTTTTGAATGGGAAATTTGTAATAAGCTTTACAGTATTTGTTGAATTTCGCAATAATATTAAGTGGTTAATTATTCGTGTTGCTATTAACAGTTCTCCATATTTTTCTATTTCCCTGAAATTAATAATATTTTTTATATTTTTATAAGGACTGAATAATAAACGATATTTATGCAGTCTAAAAATGAACAAAAAAAAAAAAGACAACTTCATATATTTAGTATAACCTTTGATCCTCCAAATGAGAATATCACTTACGTTTCAGTTGGATAATGTAAAGGTAACAGTATGAATGGCAACCTCGAATTATAAACTTGATACAAATGAAATTGTCGAAGACTTTCTTCGAATTGAAAGTATTTATCAATGAGTAATATATAGGTCAAGAGTCTGAATTGCAGCATTGGTCCAAATTGTTTCCATCTATTAATAGAGCGCAGCTTTTAAAATAAATACAAATTGCTTCATCGTATTCCAATACTACCCTCCGGTTCTTTTATAAATTTTCATCCTGGTTATATTGCCAATAATTCTCACATTAAATTGACGATAATGTTCCGCTCTTCCAACAATCAGCACATTTTTCATGCGTTCAGCTAGAATAATATCCTTAAGACAATTGGTTAAAATGGCACCATCTTCACTAAAAGTTTTCTTCTGATATTTCTGAAAAATGTCGAAGTACCCGGAGGAGGTGCTTATTACGAATATAAAAAATATTACAGAGAATTTTATTCGACACTGAATAGACATGGTTTCAGGATAGACTTTCCCGGTTCCCAAAATAGCAATAACTGTGAGCTTATAGTGCTTATCACTTTTGTGGAGATTTTTTCTATCGTCCGATATAATTAGGACATTCTTTTTGATTGATGACGGTAATTGAATGTTTTGTGGTAATGTGGTTTTTAGAGGCGTTTCAAATACACGCAGAAGCTCTAATTTATTTCATAAAAAAGTCATTTCAGCAAGTGATAAATTTCATTCCAATTATAATTAATGGACAGTATTGAATTTTGTTCAATTATACCAAAACATTACATTTTATGTAACAGTAAACCCCAAAACCAATTTTCGTACCCTGTACGTTTATGACTTCATAAAATGTAATACTTTGGAAAAAGGGAAACACATTATATTCATATATGGAAATTGTCCGATTCTAACAGAAACAAAACCCAAGACAGAGCAAGCACTCGTAAAACTTCCACACCAAGCCGAGCATTTACGGTCTAGCTCAACAAAGGACATTGGCGTGCTCCTGACTGCTATTTCTTAATTACAAACTAAAGATTAGTAATGTCCCTCCGGCCGCTTCTCAAAAGAAAGTAATCTTCGATTTTATAATCTGTTTATAAAATGGGTGGGTGTTTGGTTTATAAAGGAAAATATTCCGCTATGAAACAATTGCAGAGCCAAAACGATTTAGCACTGACTACTAAAACTAAAAAAAAAACATAAAAGAACTACGATTGGGGTAAACCCCAATCATGCAATACTCTAGATGAATTTGAACCTGGTTAAAGCCAATAAATAATTTTGGTTGCAATCTCGGATGCATCGTTAAGACTTTGTTGATCCCATCACCTCTCAGATTTCATCTAGAGTATAAACACATTAATTTGTTTTCTGATATTGTGTACTTTGTATGAGAGGTGGTAGAAGAAGTTAAAGGATTCTGATAAATTCTTTTTCCGGAGACTGATATTTTCATCAAAGCTTTATATTCCAAATTTCAGACTAATAGCTGTAACACTTTTCGAGAAAATCAGCTTATTGTCAAAAGACAACATTTTGTATTAGCTGAAAGCGATATCAAGCTAGAGAGCAACGTTGGTAAAATGTGTCATATTGTATAGGAGGGGGTAGACTATTTTTTTTGAATCTAACTGATATTATTAATTAAGTGTTAAGTACAAAATTTCAGCCCGATAAATTGTATACGTACTGAGTAAATTGGCTTAACGTATTTCATGAAATAGTGCAGTTTGTATGGGAGGGGGTAGAAGGAGGGTGAGGATTACAATAAGTCTTATAACATAGGTTACAATTATCATAAAAGTGATATATTAAAAATTTCAAAGCAATATGTTTTATAGTTTCTGAGAAAATCTGATTATTGTAAATTTTCAAAAATGTGTCATTTTGTATGGGAGAGGGTAGAAGGGGTGGAGCGATTTAGCCCGTTCACGAACTTAGCCTTCATTTTTTG
Source organism: Chloromyia formosa (assembly GCA_964017055.1). Classification (NCBI taxonomy): domain Eukaryota; kingdom Metazoa; phylum Arthropoda; class Insecta; order Diptera; family Stratiomyidae; genus Chloromyia; species Chloromyia formosa. Next base: position 43,297,228 of record OZ024818.1, on the reverse strand, counting down.
TCAAAAATAACGTGTGCAAAATTTGAACTTCATAGCTCAACGCGTTCTCGAGCTAGAGAGGTCACGGACGGACGGACGAACAGACGGACAGACGGACAGACGGACAGACGGACAGACGGACATCCGGTTTTGAGATATTCGAGTGATAATATGAACTTCTGTATCATTCATTTTTTTCTGCGAGCCTTATTTCTTAGCGTTACAAACTTTGTGGCAAACTTATAATACTCTCAGATTTCATCTAGAGTATAACAAGATAGCTTTCGGCTAGCTTGCCGAAGGTATGATACCCTTCGTTGTGTTTTATGGTACATTTGCTACTTTGAAATTAGTAGTAAAACTTGTTCCGATTTCACTGTTCCTATGTGAGGTATATGAAATAGTTGGCCGATTTCAAGCAAATTTAGGAACGTGGCTTAGCTCTCAATATGATTGAATAATATGTAATTTTGTACAGATATCTTTAGAAATAGAAAAGTTTTTCTAACAAAAACTTGCTTTTGGAACGGTCGTTCCTATGACAGCTATATGATAGAGTAGTCCGATTTCCAACTAATTCGGGAATGTGATTTGACTAAAAATACTTTGGGTTATTGTGAAATTTTAAAACGATATCTGAAGAAACAAAAAAGTTTTCCTCAAAGAGACGAATTTTTGGATGGGTCGTTCCTATGGCAGCTATATGACGTAGTAGTCCGATTTCAACCAAATTCAGGAATGTGATTTAAATAAATGCTATTGATTATTGTGAAATTTGAAAAGGATATCTTCAGAAATAAAAAAGTTTCCCTCACAAAGACGAATTTTTGGACCGGTCGTTCCTATGGCAGCTATATGACGTAGTAGTCCGATTCCGTTGGTTCCGACATATATACTGCGTGCAATAGAAAGAAGGCTCTCTACAAAAGTTCAGCTTGATAGCTTTAAAACTGAGGGACTAGTTTGCATAGAAACAGACGGACAGACGGACAAAGCTTAATCGACTCGCCTCATCATACTGACCAAGAATATATATAGTTTATATTGTCGGAGAAGCTTCCTGTGCGTTGCAAACTTCATAACAAAGTTAATATACCCTATCACATCCGTGAAGGGTATGACAAACTAATTAAAAAGAAGCATTGGGATCGACTTAACTTTGCTTATTTTAAAAAGTCTATTTTGAGTTGACAGAATAATTCAATAATTATAAGTCGAATCACTTCTACTTTCCAATGTATCCTTCTTTCCTACAATTACGGGCTCGGTGGCCATGTTTGTTCGGTAACTGCTCCACGATCTAGAGCAGGGGTTCTCAAACTTCGGCCCGTGGGCCAAACCTGGGCCGCCCCTGGTTTTCATCCGACCCGCGAGTCAATAGGCCATTTGATATGGAAAAACTAATTATGTACGAGTACAAATAGTTTTAAGAGGGTTTCTTTTATCGCTACGTAATTTGTTAGAAGACTTGGCGATTAGTTGAAGTAATCAATCCATCAATTGAAATAATCAATACCTGCCCAGGTCCTAATTGTATGATATGGTATAGACAGAAAAGAGAACTGTGGTAGGGTCGATGGACTGAAAACCAGAATCTCAAACGCAATACACGTGTGGTATAGCGTAGATTTAGGCTAAGCGCACGTTGGCTCATGTTCGCGTGTCGCGTTCAAGTGTTTTATGTCAAACGGTTTGAGTCTATGGTTTGCAACTAAAGACGCGAATGTTTCAATTTGACAAATGCTCGGCTCTTGTCGTATCAACAAATTGGGTTAATTATTGTGCTTTAAGACGAATAATTAGGCAAGAATTGAGAGACAAAACAAACGAGTGGAGAGTAGAAGGATGCATATAAACACATATTTCATACACACAAGAATGAATACAATTTGTTGATACGACAACAAATAGACAAATAGACTCAAACCGTTTGACATGAAACACGTTAGCGAACGTGAGCCAACGTCCACTCAGCCTAAGTCTATACCCATGACATTGAATCCTGCGCCAGGAAGACTTAAATTGTAGGCATGAGCATACGTATAAAATCATATCACAAGATCTTCTTGATGCATGGTGTACTCTGGCTGGAATCGTGAGTCATTTAATTGCGATTTTTAACATACAGAATAACTACCGAAGATACTTTTCACATTTATTTCATAAATAAAAGAATTGGACGAGACCAGTTTCTTTCTTTAAATAATAACAGTTAAAATGTCAATGGCAACTAAATACATTTTGCTCAGAGTTTCACGATAAATCGCGATTCTGGAGGTACAAAGAGTGTGCAATAGAAAGAAGAATTCCGCTGAAGCCTGTCCCAAGCCTTGGTTGTGAAAGTAAGAGGGAATGATAGTTGTAGCCTGACTGGCTAAATTACACCTAAGTGTCTCAGATCATAAGGGTGACATAAATTACGTAGTCAGACCTGCCAACATAGTTGAGTGAATTGTGGCACGTTATGAACCAGCTGAAGCAGCTATCACCCCTAAATAGAGTTTAGCGATGGGCCGAAAACCCATCCTTGTAAAAACTACTCCATGTCAGGAAACCTGGGACAAAAATCTCGGGTTGGACGAATCAATAACGAAGATTACTCAAATTCTTTCGGGTCCTAGGATGTACGCTCCCTAAGCGCCTAAGCAAACCGAGACGAAAAGTCTTTCCTACAACAGGTCAAAAAATACAAATTGAGTATCAATCCAGTCCGGGAATCAAATTGGCTTGGCAGCGAGGCAAAGGATAAAAAATTGCACACAATTTTCAAAAGCATAAAACCATCTGGACGTTAGGAGTTTGGAGTTCCGTTTATTGTGAACAAGCACCTCAAACCGCACGTTATTGAATTCAAACCCATCAATGAAAGGTTGCGTGGGTTACGTTACCAGTAACTGCACCGCCAACAAAAATTCGTTTTCGATTCCAACTCATGAGACGGAATTATATTTCAACCAGCCAGACTGGCATTCCTTTCGTATCTCTATGTAACTCTGTATCTATCTCTGTAAAATTGCATTTTCATTTAATTCAATGTATCTTAAATCTTTAGTCTTAAGACCGACGTGAATAAAGGAAGACGTCAAATCGAAATTTAACGTGTTTTTTCTTTTATGTGCTCAAAACATATTTTTTTTTAGATATTTACAAAAATAAAAATCAAAGTCGTGCGATTCGCTTTAAGACTCGATTTTCAACCTTTGGCTTATCAACGTGCACGCCCCACTGAAGGGAAGGAAGAAGCAGTGAAAGACAAGTTTTACGACCACCCGGAGACACTGTTCGACTCACTTCCAGCAAATGACGTCAAAATACTGCGGGTAGATTTTAATGCGAAAGTTGGAAAAGAGAGGACATCGGAGAACCACTCGAGGACACAGCCTTCACGAGAAATGCAATGACAACGGCTAACGACTAATCGACTTCGCATTCAGTAGGAATCTCGTCGTAAATTCAGCATGCTTTCCGCACCGACGCATTCATTAAGAAACCTCAAACTCTGGATACACGCACCATCAACCAGATTAGACACATCCTCATTTGCAAAAGATGGGCTTCAAGTGTCATAGATGTTCAATCATGCATAAACTTATCGGTGTAGAATCTCTTCAGGGTATTAATAAAGTATCAGCACTCCCAAAATGTTCGCAGTTGACAAACTGTTGAACCAGGCTACGGCGCAGGCATATATGTATGTATAACGGCTTTTGAAGGAAAATTGACACCTATGTTACACAACATTGGCAACATAGGTGTTCACGGGTCTTGGGAAGAATTAAAAAAAATATCAAGAAGGCCGCAAAGATGGTCGTGTGACATACAGTCCACCGAACGCCAAATGATCACTTGACCCAAATAAAGAAGCTTACAGACAATATATCCAACATCCAACTAGAGCTAAGAGAGAAAAATATGACGAGCTACGGCGAATATCAAATAGAAACATTAGAAGAATTAAGAAACGAAAATTCTTTGACGAGCAGTTGCTGAACATTAATGATAACGTAGCTAATAGAAACACAAGACAAGCGTACAGCCTAGTAAATACGATTAAGAGTGGCTATCAACCCAGGATTAGCCTATGTAAGGACAAGGATTGAAACATCATCAGCGACACCGATAGCATCAACATACGATGGGCGTCCTATTTCGAAGAGTTTCTTAATCCCGCATCCCACGTCCCCGTTCAAGAAGCCCCAATCGCTGACGATATGATCGATCATGGCCCCAACACACAACCCCCAACAGTAGAAGAAGTTTATCTCGCCTTGCAGTTACTCCAACCAAATAAAGCGCCAGGTGGAGAGGAGATTCCAGCTAAGCTGTTAAAATCTGGTGGAACGGGTCTATGCAAGGGATGGTGCTATACATCAAGTACTTCTGCGAATCTGGCAGGATGGGGCGATCCCAGAAGATTCGCGTAGGAGCATCATCTGTCCCATCCACAAAAAGGCAAATAAATTGCGGCGAGGGAATTACGGAGGCATCTCACTAGTCTGTACGTCCTACAAAATACTGACGACAATTCTGGAAAATTAAATTGAGCCCTACGCTGAACGAATCATTGGCGAATATTAAGGTGGTTTCATCATCATAATTATTGTGGCGCGACAGCCCGACGTGGGGCATTGGCGGCCTGAGGTGCGTTCCGCTGCACCCCCCACTAACGCAAACTACGAAAACGACTATTGTATAGTTATGTGCTAGTTATGTGCTGGTTATGTGCTGCATTCAAAAGTTTTGTGCTCGTCAATTAAAAAAAATATTGACACTTCAAAATGGGGGGTGTAGAGGAACGTTCCGCTACACCCCCCCACTAGAAATATTGAACTAACCTTATTCAAACCCATGTCAGAGTTATGTGCTAGTTATGTGCTGGTTATGTGCCGCATTTAAAAGTTTTGTGCTAGTCAATTAAAAAAAATATTAGCAATTCAATGGGGGGGTGTATAAGAACGTTCCGCTCTTTAATTTTGTCTCGGAAAGTTTTTTGCTAGAACTAATAGTTACGGAGTTACAAACAGAGAAATAAAAACAAAAAAACTCTCCCCCCGCGCAAGCTCGCACCCCACCGGCAGAAACTTTTAGTGTAATATCCTCCAGCAACAACAATCGTGCCAAGTTCCGAAATTTCTTGAATTTTTCCTTCGATCACCAAATATTGGCACCCGGTACTTAATTTTTTTTATCATCCTTTTTATCATACGCAGTATGCCGCCTCATGTACATTTGCCAAAAATGCCCCAAATTTTTTTCATGGACATCCGTTGGCATGCAATCTCATGGATGAAATTAAACCATTGTGGCTTAACGAATCGATGATTAAAAATAAAGAATTAGTTTTTGAAAAAACAAAAATGCATATGAAATACAAATGTGTCATTTCTTATCAGTATATCTGCTAGATCAAATGGTTTGCCCGATAGTGTGCGCTTAATGAAGTGGTTCATAAACTTGGGACAAACGAAATAATCGTAATAAAATAATGTGTGACACTGCACGTTCGGATTATGGGTCGGCTCCAAGCAGCACAAACAATATTTTCATATAAGGTTTCCATTTTGATGGATGCGATAAAAAAACACAATTACTATCTCCAAAGAGATTCTTCGACGACTCTTTGCTATTTTTCACGAATTAAAGATCAACAAAAGCATAAATCGAATACATGGTTGGTAATTTGTTCAAAAATAATTCTACTTTCATATGTTCTTGAATCTGATAGCATAATTGAATCTGTTACCTCAAAAACGACTTAAGTCGTTAAAACCAAACTAAAGCAGACCGACATTTATGTGATTTTTTTGACTTAATGGATTTATTATACGAGCATTATGTTGTGCATATAGTGTGGCTACTTCTAAGCAACCGTTTGCCACAGAAACAATGTATTTGAAATAATTTACTTATATTGTTTTTGAAATGACCTATTCAATCATTAGTTTGAACATAACTGGGGTATATTCGAAATTTATCATTCTTAGAGCCCGCGCAGATTTGTGTTTTATTCAAACCAAAAACGGAATTTTTCTAAGCAAAAATATTAATAAGTTATCCAAATGAAATTATTATTTGATTACTATAAGTTCTTCGTGCAACCAAAAGTGAAACAAAAGTCAATGATTTGCTAAACTTACCACTTACGATTACAAAAGTTATTACTTTCCGATTTTCTCGTTGGTGCAACAAAAATTTGATAAGTGAGTGTTTTTTGCTTTTCAAATATTATTTGAGTACTTTTCGTTTCTCTATTTGGTGCAACAGAAATTTAGCGTAAAATTTGATAAGTTGATAAGTGGTTGGTGCAATAGGGCTTTGGTCTTATGTTTACACATTGCAGTGGATACACAAAGAAAAGTTAAGTATGCACTTAGATTACTATGCGGAAACGATCTTTCTATACAAATTCCTATGCTTTAAGTTCATGAACTATTGAACGCAGGAATTTATGCGTGCTTTTTTATGATTTTTTGATTCTTTCTTTAAGTGTTCAGATACGTTTGCGATCGAGATGGATGGCGCATCCGGTACAACCAAGAGTTGTATGAAATGTACGATGAGCTGCAAGTCTCGAAAATCGTCAAACTACAACGACTTCAATGGGCATGTACAAAGAATGGACGACGATCGCATGCCTAAGAGAGTAATGAATGCAGAACGAGTCGACGGAGCGAGACTGCGAGGACGACCGAGATCTCGTTGGGAGAGCTCAGTAGGTGTGGACGCCGCGCAGCTGCTGGGCTCCCAAAATTGGAGGACGCGGTCACGTGACCGAGATAATTGGAGGACAATGATCCAGGCGGCCAAGGCCCGACGTCGGGCTGTCGCGCCACGATGATGATGATGATGATGATGATTTAAAAAGAAACCACTAGATGGCCCACCCTGTACTGTTAAACGAGGGTTTTTAACATTTTTTTATCAAATGAAAGTTTGTGAAAGTTAAGGAGTCTGATATAATTTGGAAAACGTGTGTTAAAGTCAAAGTTTCAAATATCTTATTCGTTGCACTCTCCAATGCCGTTATGACTTAATTTCGATTGGGCTTCCTTATTTTCCCGATTGCTTGTTCTTCCTCTTCTGTTGGTATTCAATTTGCAGCTCTTCTTCGTATGATAACCTTCACTCGGATGAGTTTCCGTCCAGTGAATGAATCTCTTAAAAAGCAAGATCGTCAGATCAGATATTAGGGAGGGTGCAGCGGAACGTTGTTCCACACCCCCCATTTTGAACCGCTAATAATTTTTTTAATTCATGAGCACAAAACTTTTAAATGCGGCACATAACCAGCACATAACTAGCACATAACTCTGACATGGGTTTGAATAAGGTTAGTTCAATATTTCTAGTGGGGGGGTGTAGCGGAACGTTCCTCTACACCCCCCATTTTGAAGTGTCAATATTTTTTTTATTTGACGAGCACAAAACTTTTGAATGCAGCACATAACCAGCACATAACTAGCACATAACTATACAATAGTCGTTTTCGTAGTTTGCGTTAGTGGGGGGTGCAGCGGAACGCACCTGTAGTTTTCGAGTTACAGCCATTTGAAAAAGTGCAAGTTTGGACCCTCTAGCTGCCTCCGTTTCCGAGATATTCAAGGTTTTATATTTTCCAGTCGAGGGGTGACTTTGCCTTGAAATTTTCAAGTTTTCTTGCGGGTTTTGTTCCGGAATCCTATTTTTGGTTTTTAGGGCATGGTACAAGCAGCATTTGAAGACCCAAATCAACTCTCTAGCTGCCGCAGTTTTCGAGGTAGGGCCATTTGAAAAAGTGCAAGTTTGGACCCTCTAGCTGCCTCCGTTTCCGAGATATTCAAGGTTTTATATTTTCCAGTCGAGGGGTGACTTTGCCTTGAAATTTTCAAGTTTTCTTGCGGGTTTTGTTCCGGAATCCTATTTTTGGTTTTTAGGGCATGGTACAAGCTGCATTTTTAGACCAAAATCAACTCTCTAGCTGCCGTAGTTTTCGAGTTACAGCCATTTGAAAAAGTGCAAGTTTGGACCCTCTAGCTGCCTCCGTTTCCGAGATATTCAAGGTTTTATATTTTCCAGTCGAGGGGTGACTTTGCCTTGAAATTTTCAAGTTTTCTTGCGGGTTTTGTTCCGGAATCCTATTTTTGGTTTTTAGGGCATGGTACAAGCAGCATTTTTAGACCAAAATCAACTCTCTAGCTGCCGTAGTTTTCGAGTTACAGCCATTTGAAAAAGTGCAAGTTTGGACCCTCTAGCTGCCTCCGTTTCCGAGATATTCAAGGTTTTATATTTTCCAGTCGAGGGGTGACTTTGCCTTGAAATTTTCAAGTTTTCTTGCGGGTTTTGTTCCGGAATCCTATTTTTGGTTTTTAGGGCATGGTACAAGCAGCATTTGAAGACCCAAATCAACTCTCTAGCTGCCGCAGTTTTCGAGGTAGGGCCATTTGAAAAAGTGCAAGTTTGGACCCTCTAGCTGCCTCCGTTTCCGAGATATTCAAGGTTTTATATTTTCCAGTCGAGGGGTGACTTTGCCTTGAAATTTTCAAGTTTTCTTGCGGGTTTTGTTCCGGAATCCTATTTTTGGTTTTTAGGGCATGGTACAAGCTGCATTTTTAGACCAAAATCAACTCTCTAGCTGCCGTAGTTTTCGAGTTACAGCCATTTGAAAAAGTGCAAGTTTGGACCCTCTAGCTGCCTCCGTTTCCGAGATATTCAAGGTTTTATATTTTCCAGTCGAGGGGTGACTTTGCCTTGAAATTTTCAAGTTTTCTTGCGGGTTTTGTTCCGGAATCCTATTTTTGGTTTTTAGGGCATGGTACAAGCTGCATTTTTAGACCAAAATCAACTCTCTAGCTGCCGTAGTTTTTGAGTTACAGCCATTTAAAAAAGTGCAAGTTTGGACCCTCTAGCTGCCTCCGTTTCCGAGATATTCAAGGTTTTATATTTTCCAGTCGAGGGGTGACTTTGCCTTGAAATTTTCAAGTTTTCTTGCGGGTTTTGTTCCGGAATCCTATTTTTGGTTTTTAGGGCATGGTACAAGCTGCATTTTTAGACCAAAATCAACTCTCTAGCTGCCGTAGTTTTCGAGTTACAGCCATTTGAAAAAGTGCAAGTTTGGACCCTCTAGCTGCCTCCGTTTCCGAGATATTCAAGGTTTTATATTTTCCAGTCGAGGGGTGACTTTGCCTTGAAATTTTCAAGTTTTCTTGCGGGTTTTGTTCCGGAATCCTATTTTTGGTTTTTAGGGCATGGTACAAGCAGCATTTTTAGACCAAAATCAACTCTCTAGCTGCCGTAGTTTTCGAGTTACAGCCATTTGAAAAAGTGCAAGTTTGGACCCTCTAGCTGCCTCCGTTTCCGAGATATTCAAGGTTTTATATTTTCCAGTCGAGGGGTGACTTTGCCTTGAAATTTTCAAGTTTTCTTGCGGGTTTTGTTCCGGAATCCTATTTTTGGTTTTTAGGGCATGGTACAAGCAGCATTTGAAGACCCAAATCAACTCTCTAGCTGCCGCAGTTTTCGAGGTAGGGCCATTTGAAAAAGTGCAAGTTTGGACCCTCTAGCTGCCTCCGTTTCCAAAATATTCAAGGTTTTATATTTTCCAGTCGAGGGGTGACTTTGCCTTGAAATTTTCAAGTTTTCTTGCGGGTTTTGTTCCGGAATCCTATTTTTGGTTTTTAGGGCATGGTACAAGCAGCATTTGAAGACCCAAATCAACTCTCTAGCTGCCGCAGTTTTCGAGGTAGGGCCATTTGAAAAAGTGCAAGTTTGGACCCTCTAGCTGCCTCCGTTTCCGAGATATTCAAGGTTTTATATTTTCCAGTCGAGGGGTGACTTTGCCTTGAAATTTTCAAGTTTTCTTGCGGGTTTTGTTCCGGAATCCTATTTTTGGTTTTTAGGGCATGGTACAAGCTGCATTTTTAGACCAAAATCAACTCTCTAGCTGCCGTAGTTTTCGAGTTACAGCCATTTGAAAAAGTGCAAGTTTGGACCCTCTAGCTGCCTCCGTTTCCGAGATATTCAAGGTTTTATATTTTCCAGTCGAGGGGTGACTTTGCCTTGAAATTTTCAAGTTTTCTTGCGGGTTTTGTTCCGGAATCCTATTTTTGGTTTTTAGGGCATGGTACAAGCAGCATTTTTAGACCAAAATCAACTCTCTAGCTGCCGTAGTTTTCGAGTTACAGCCATTTGAAAAAGTGCAAGTTTGGACCCTCTAGCTGCCTCCGTTTCCGAGATATTCAAGGTTTTATATTTTCCAGTCGAGGGGTGACTTTGCCTTGAAATTTTCAAGTTTTCTTGCGGGTTTTGTTCCGGAATCCTATTTTTGGTTTTTAGGGCATGGTACAAGCAGCATTTGAAGACCCAAATCAACTCTCTAGCTGCCGCAGTTTTCGAGGTAGGGCCATTTGAAAAAGTGCAAGTTTGGACCCTCTAGCTGCCTCCGTTTCCGAGATATTCAAGGTTTTATATTTTCCAGTCGAGGGGTGACTTTGCCTTGAAATTTTCAAGTTTTCTTGCGGGTTTTGTTCCGGAATCCTATTTTTGGTTTTTAGGGCATGGTACAAGCTGCATTTTTAGACCAAAATCAACTCTCTAGCTGCCGTAGTTTTCGAGTTACAGCCATTTGAAAAAGTGCAAGTTTGGACCCTCTAGCTGCCTCCGTTTCCGAGATATTCAAGGTTTTATATTTTCCAGTCGAGGGGTGACTTTGCCTTGAAATTTTCAAGTTTTCTTGCGGGTTTTGTTCCGGAATCCTATTTTTGGTTTTTAGGGCATGGTACAAGCTGCATTTTTAGACCAAAATCAACTCTCTAGCTGCCGTAGTTTTTGAGTTACAGCCATTTAAAAAAGTGCAAGTTTGGACCCTCTAGCTGCCTCCGTTTCCGAGATATTCAAGGTTTTATATTTTCCAGTCGAGGGGTGACTTTGCCTTGAAATTTTCAAGTTTTCTTGCGGGTTTTGTTCCGGAATCCTATTTTTGGTTTTTAGGGCATGGTACAAGCTGCATTTTTAGACCAAAATCAACTCTCTAGCTGCCGTAGTTTTCGAGTTACAGCCATTTGAAAAAGTGCAAGTTTGGACCCTCTAGCTGCCTCCGTTTCCGAGATATTCAAGGTTTTATATTTTCCAGTCGAGGGGTGACTTTGCCTTGAAATTTTCAAGTTTTCTTGCGGGTTTTGTTCCGGAATCCTATTTTTGGTTTTTAGGGCATGGTACAAGCAGCATTTTTAGACCAAAATCAACTCTCTAGCTGCCGTAGTTTTCGAGTTACAGCCATTTGAAAAAGTGCAAGTTTGGACCCTCTAGCTGCCTCCGTTTCCGAGATATTCAAGGTTTTATATTTTCCAGTCGAGGGGTGACTTTGCCTTGAAATTTTCAAGTTTTCTTGCGGGTTTTGTTCCGGAATCCTATTTTTGGTTTTTAGGGCATGGTACAAGCTGCATTTTTAGACCAAAATCAACTCTCTAGCTGCCGTAGTTTTCGAGTTACAGCCATTTGAAAAAGTGCAAGTTTGGACCCTCTAGCTGCCTCCGTTTCCGAGATATTCAAGGTTTTATATTTTCCAGTCGAGGGGTGACTTTGCCTTGAAATTTTCAAGTTTTCTTGCGGGTTTTGTTCCGGAATCCTATTTTTGGTTTTTAGGGCATGGTACAAGCTGCATTTTTAGACCAAAATCAACTCTCTAGCTGCCGTAGTTTTCGAGTTACAGCCATTTAAAAAAGTGCAAGTTTGGACCCTCTAGCTGCCTCCGTTTCCGAGATATTCAAGGTTTTATATTTTCCAGTCGAGGGGTGACTTTGCCTTGAAATTTTCAAGTTTTCTTGCGGGTTTTGTTCCGGAATCCTATTTTTGGTTTTTAGGGCATGGTACAAGCTGCATTTTTAGACCAAAATCAACTCTCTAGCTGCCGTAGTTTTCGAGTTACAGCCATTTGAAAAAGTGCAAGTTTGGACCCTCTAGCTGCCTCCGTTTCCGAGATATTCAAAGTTTTATATTTTCCAGTCGAGGGGTGACTTTGCTTTGAAATTTTCAAGTTTTCTTGCGGGTTTTGTTCCGGAATCCTATTTTTGGTTTTTAGGGCATGGTACAAGCTGCATTTGAAGACCCAAATCAACTCTCTAGCTGCCGCAGTTTTCGAGGTAGGGCCATTTGAAAAAGTGCAAGTTTGGACCCTCTAGCTGCCTCCGTTTCCGAGATATTCAAGGTTTTATATTTTCCAGTCGAGGGGTGACTTTGCCTTGAAATTTTCAAGTTTTCTTGCGGGTTTTGTTCCGGAATCCTATTTTTGGTTTTTAGGGCATGGTACAAGCAGCATTTGAAGACCCAAATCAACTCTCTAGCTGCCGCAGTTTTCGAGGTAGGGCCATTTGAAAAAGTGCAAGTTTGGACCCTCTAGCTGCCTCCGTTTCCGAGATATTCAAGGTTTTATATTTTCCAGTCGAGGGGTGACTTTGCCTTGAAATTTTCAAGTTTTCTTGCGGGTTTTGTTCCGGAATCCTATTTTTGGTTTTTAGGGCATGGTACAAGCTGCATTTTTAGACCAAAATCAACTCTCTAGCTGCCGTAGTTTTCGAGTTACAGCCATTTGAAAAAGTGCAAGTTTGGACCCTCTAGCTGCCTCCGTTTCCGAGATATTCAAGGTTTTATATTTTCCAGTCGAGGGGTGACTTTGCCTTGAAATTTTCAAGTTTTCTTGCGGGTTTTGTTCCGGAATCCTATTTTTGGTTTTTAGGGCATGTTACAAGCTGCATTTGAAGACCCAAATCAACTCTCTAGCTGCCGCAGTTTTCGAGGTAGGGCCATTTGAAAAAGTGCAAGTTTGGACCCTCTAGCTGCCTCCGTTTCCGAGATATTCAAGGTTTTATATTTTCCAGTCGAGGGGTGACTTTGCCTTGAAATTTTCAAGTTTTCTTGCGGGTTTTGTTCCGGAATCCTATTTTTGGTTTTTAGGGCATGGTACAAGCAGCATTTGAAGACCCAAATCAACTCTCTAGCTGCCGCAGTTTTCGAGGTAGGGCCATTTGAAAAAGTGCAAGTTTGGACCCTCTAGCTGCCTCCGTTTCCGAGATATTCAAGGTTTTATATTTTCCAGTCGAGGGGTGACTTTGCCTTGAAATTTTCAAGTTTTCTTGCGGGTTTTGTTCCGGAATCCTTTTTTTGGTTTTTAGGGCATGGTACAAGCAGCATTTGAAGACCCAAATCAACTCTCTAGCTGCCGCAGTTTTCGAGGTAGGGCCATTTGAAAAAGTGCAAGTTTGGACCCTCTAGCTGCCTCCGTTTCCGAGATATTCAAGGTTTTATATTTTCCAGTCGAGGGGTGACTTTGCCATGAAATTTTCAAGTTTTCTTGCGGGTTTTGTTCCGGAATCCTATTTTTGGTTTTTAGGGCATGGTACAAGCTGCATTTTCAGACCCAAATCAACTCTCTAGCTGCCGTAGTTTTCGAGTTACAGCCATTTGAAAAAGTGCAAGTTTGGACCCTCTAGCTGCCTCTGTTTCCGAGATATTCAAGGTTTTATATTTTCCAGTCGAGGGGTGACTTTGCCTTGAAATTTTCAAGTTTTCTTGCGGGTTTTGTTCCGGAATCCTATTTTTGGTTTTTAGGGCATGGTACAAGCTGCATTTTTAGACCAAAATCAACTCTCTAGCTGCCGTAGTTTTCGAGTTACAGCCATTTGAAAAAGTGCAAGTTTGGACCCTCTAGCTGCCTCCGTTTCCGAGATATTCAAGGTTTTATATTTTCCAGTCGAGGGGTGACTTTGCCTTGAAATTTTCAAGTTTTCTTGCGGGTTTTGTTCCGGAATCCTATTTTTGGTTTTTAGGGCATGGTACAAGCAGCATTTGAAGACCCAAATCAACTCTCTAGCTGCCGCAGTTTTCGAGGTAGGGCCATTTGAAAAAGTGCAAGTTTGGACCCTCTAGCTGCCTCCGTTTCCGAGATATTCAAGGTTTTATATTTTCCAGTCGAGGGGTGACTTTGCCTTGAAATTTTCAAGTTTTCTTGCGGGTTTTGTTCCGGAATCCTATTTTTGGTTTTTAGGGCATGGTACAAGCTGCATTTGAAGACCCAAATCAACTCTCTATCTGCCGTAGTTTTCGAGTTACAGCCATTTGAAAAAGTGCAAGTTTGGACCCTCTAGCTGCCTCCGTTTCCGAGATATTCAAGGTTTTATATTTTCCAGTCGAGGGGTGACTTTGCTTTGAAATTTTCAAGTTTTCTTGCGGGTTTTGTTCCGGAATCCTATTTTTGGTTTTTAGGGCATGGTACAAGCAGCATTTGAAGACCCAAATCAACTCTCTAGCTGCCGCAGTTTTCGAGGTAGGGCCATTTGAAAAAGTGCAAGTTTGGACCCTCTAGCTGCCTCCGTTTCCGAGATATTCAAGGTTTTATATTTTCCAGTCGAGGGGTGACTTTGCCTTGAAATTTTCAAGTTTTCTTGCGGGTTTTGTTCCGGAATCCTATTTTTGGTTTTTAGGGCATGGTACAAGCAGCATTTGAAGACCCAAATCAACTCTCTAGCTGCCGCAGTTTTCGAGGTAGGGCCATTTGAAAAAGTGCAAGTTTGGACCCTCTAGCTGCCTCCGTTTCCGAGATATTCAAGGTTTTATATTTTCCAGTCGAGGGGTGACTTTGCCTTGAAATTTTCAAGTTTTCTTGCGGGTTTTGTTCCGGAATCCTATTTTTGGTTTTTAGGGCATGGTACAAGCTGCATTTTTAGACCAAAATCAACTCTCTAGCTGCCGTAGTTTTCGAGTTACAGCCATTTGAAAAAGTGCAAGTTTGGACCCTCTAGCTGCCTCCGTTTCCGAGATATTCAAGGTTTTATATTTTCCAGTCGAGGGGTGACTTTGCCTTGAAATTTTCAAGTTTTCTTGCGGGTTTTGTTCCGGAATCCTATTTTTGGTTTTTAGGGCATGGTACAAGCTGCATTTGAAGACCCAAATCAACTCTCTAGCTGCCGTAGTTTTCGAGTTACAGCCATTTGAAAAAGTGCAAGTTTGGACCCTCTAGCTGCCTCCGTTTCCGAGATATTCAAGGTTTTATATTTTCCAGTCGAGGGGTGACTTTGCTTTGAAATTTTCAAGTTTTCTTGCGGGTTTTGTTCCGGAATCCTATTTTTGGTTTTTAGGGCATGGTACAAGCAGCATTTGAAGACCCAAATCAACTCTCTAGCTGCCGCAGTTTTCGAGGTAGGGCCATTTGAAAAAGTGCAAGTTTGGACCCTCTAGCTGCCTCCGTTTCCGAGATATTCAAGGTTTTATATTTTCCAGTCGAGGGGTGACTTTGCCTTGAAATTTTCAAGTTTTCTTGCGGGTTTTGTTCCGGAATCCTATTTTTGGTTTTTAGGGCATGGTACAAGCAGCATTTGAAGACCCAAATCAACTCTCTAGCTGCCGCAGTTTTCGAGGTAGGGCCATTTGAAAAAGTGCAAGTTTGGACCCTCTAGCTGCCTCCGTTTCCGAGATATTCAAGGTTTTATATTTTCCAGTCGAGGGGTGACTTTGCCTTGAAATTTTCAAGTTTTCTTGCGGGTTTTGTTCCGGAATCCTATTTTTGGTTTTTAGGGCATGGTACAAGCAGCATTTGAAGACCCAAATCAACTCTCTAGCTGCCGCAGTTTTCGAGGTAGGGCCATTTGAAAAAGTGCAAGTTTGGACCCTCTAGCTGCCTCCGTTTCCGAGATATTCAAGGTTTTATATTTTCCAGTCGAGGGGTGACTTTGCCTTGAAATTTTCAAGTTTTCTTGCGGGTTTTGTTCCGGAATCCTATTTTTGGTTTTTAGGGCATGGTACAAGCTGCATTTTTAGACCAAAATCAACTCTCTAGCTGCCGTAGTTTTCGAGTTACAGCCATTTGAAAAAGTGCAAGTTTGGACCCTCTAGCTGCCTCCGTTTCCGAGATATTCAAGGTTTTATATTTTCCAGTCGAGGGGTGACTTTGCCTTGAAATTTTCAAGTTTTCTTGCGGGTTTTGTTCCGGAATCCTATTTTTGGTTTTTAGGGCATGGTACAAGCTGCATTTTTAGACCAAAATCAACTCTCTAGCTGCCGTAGTTTTCGAGTTACAGCCATTTGAAAAAGTGCAAGTTTGGACCCTCTAGCTGCCTCCGTTTCCGAGATATTCAAGGTTTTATATTTTTCAGTCGAGGGGTGACTTTGCCTTGAAATTTTCAAGTTTTCTTGCGGGTTTTGTTCCGGAATCCTATTTTTGGTTTTTAGGGCATGGTACAAGCAGCATTTGAAGACCCAAATCAACTCTCTAGCTGCCGCAGTTTTCGAGGTAGGGCCATTTGAAAAAGTGCAAGTTTGGACCCTCTAGCTGCCTCCGTTTCCGAGATATTCAAGGTTTTATATTTTCCAGTCGAGGGGTGACTTTGCCTTGAAATTTTCAAGTTTTCTTGCGGGTTTTGTTCCGGAATCCTATTTTTGGTTTTTAGGGCATGGTACAAGCAGCATTTGAAGACCCAAATCAACTCTCTAGCTGCCGCAGTTTTCGAGGTAGGGCCATTTGAAAAAGTGCAAGTTTGGACCCTCTAGCTGCCTCCGTTTCCGAGATATTCAAGGTTTTATATTTTCCAGTCGAGGGGTGACTTTGCCTTGAAATTTTCAAGTTTTCTTGCGGGTTTTGTTCCGGAATCCTATTTTTGGTTTTTAGGGCATGGTACAAGCTGCATTTTTAGACCAAAATCAACTCTCTAGCTGCCGTAGTTTTCGAGTTACAGCCATTTGAAAAAGTGCAAGTTTGGACCCTCTAGCTGCCTCCGTTTCCGAGATATTCAAGGTTTTATATTTTTCAGTCGAGGGGTGACTTTGCCTTGAAATTTTCAAGTTTTCTTGCGGGTTTTGTTCCGGAATCCTATTTTTGGTTTTTAGGGCATGGTACAAGCAGCATTTGAAGACCCAAATCAACTCTCTAGCTGCCGCAGTTTTCGAGGTAGGGCCATTTGAAAAAGTGCAAGTTTGGACCCTCTAGCTGCCTCCGTTTCCGAGATATTCAAGGTTTTATATTTTCCAGTCGAGGGGTGACTTTGCCTTGAAATTTTCAAGTTTTCTTGCGGGTTTTGTTCCGGAATCCTATTTTTGGTTTTTAGGGCATGGTACAAGCTGCATTTGAAGACCCAAATCAACTCTCTAGCTGCCGCAGTTTTCGAGGTAGGGCCATTTGAAAAAGTGCAAGTTTGGACCCTCTAGCTGCCTCCGTTTCCGAGATATTCAAGGTTTTATATTTTCCAGTCGAGGGGTGACTTTGCCTTGAAATTTTCAAGTTTTCTTGCGGGTTTTGTTCCGGAATCCTATTTTTGGTTTTTAGGGCATGGTACAAGCTGCATTTGAAGACCCAAATCAACTCTCTAGCTGCCGCAGTTTTCGAGGTAGGGCCATTTGAAAAAGTGCAAGTTTGGACCCTCTAGCTGCCTCCGTTTCCGAGATATTCAAGGTTTTATATTTTCCAGTCGAGGGGTGACTTTGCCTTGAAATTTTCAAGTTTTCTTGCGGGTTTTGTTCCGGAATCCTATTTTTGGTTTTTAGGGCATGGTACAAGCTGCATTTGAAGACCCAAATCAACTCTCTAGCTGCCGCAGTTTTCGAGGTAGGGCCATTTGAAAAAGTGCAAGTTTGGAGCCTCTAGCTGCCTCCGTTTCCGAGATATTCAAGGTTTTATATTTTCCAGTCGAGGGGTGACTTTGCCTTGAAATTTTCAAGTTTTCTTGCGGGTTTTGTTCCGGAATCCTATTTTTGGTTTTTAGGGCATGGTACAAGCTGCATTTGAAGACCCAAATCAACTCTCTAGCTGCCGCAGTTTTCGAGGTAGGGCCATTTGAAAAAGTGCAAGTTTGGACCCTCTAGCTGCCTCCGTTTCCGAGATATTCAAGGTTTTATATTTTCCAGTCGAGGGGTGACTTTGCCTTGAAATTTTCAAGTTTTCTTGCGGGTTTTGTTCCGGAATCCTATTTTTGGTTTTTAGGGCATGGTACAAGCAGCATTTGAAGACCCAAATCAACTCTCTAGCTGCCGCAGTTTTTGAGGTAGGGCCATTTGAAAAAGTGCAAGTTTGGACCCTCTAGCTGCCTCCGTTTCCGAGATATTCAAGGTTTTATATTTTCCAGTCGAGGGGTGACTTTGCCTTGAAATTTTCAAGTTTTCTTGCGGGTTTTGTTCCGGAATCCTATTTTTGGTTTTTAGGGCATGGTACAAGCTGCATTTGAAGACCCAAATCAACTCTCTAGCTGCCGTAGTTTTCGAGTTACAGCCATTTGAAAAAGTGCAAGTTTGGACCCTCTAGCTGCCTCCGTTTCCGAGATATTCAAGGTTTTATATTTTCCAGTCGAGGGGTGACTTTGCTTTGAAATTTTCAAGTTTTCTTGCGGGTTTTGTTCCGGAATCCTATTTTTGGTTTTTAGGGCATGGTACAAGCAGCATTTGAAGACCCAAATCAACTCTCTAGCTGCCGCAGTTTTCGAGGTAGGGCCATTTGAAAAAGTGCAAGTTTGGACCCTCTAGCTGCCTCCGTTTCCGAGATATTCAAGGTTTTATATTTTCCAGTCGAGGGGTGACTTTGTTTTTTCAAGTTTTCTTGCGGGTTTTGTTCCGGAATCCTATTTTTGGTTTTTAGGGCATGGTACAAGCTGCATTTTTAGACCAAAATCAACTCTCTAGCTGCCGTAGTTTTCGAGTTACAGCCATTTGAAAAAGTGCAAGTTTGGACCCTCTAGCTGCCTCCGTTTCCGAGATATTCAAGGTTTTATATTTTCCAGTCGAGGGGTGACTTTGCCTTGAAATTTTCAAGTTTTCTTGCGGGTTTTGTTCCGGAATCCTATTTTTGGTTTTTAGGGCATGGTACAAGCAGCATTTGAAGACCCAAATCAACTCTCTAGCTGCCGTAGTTTTCGAGTTACAGCCATTTGAAAAAGTGCAAGTTTGGACCCTCTAGCTGCCTCCGTTTCCGAGATATTCAAGGTTTTATATTTTCCAGTGGAGGGGTGACTTTGCTTTGAAATTTTCAAGTTTTCTTGCGGGTTTTGTTCCGGAATCCTATTTTTGGTTTTTAGGGCATGGTACAAGCTGCATTTGAAGACCCAAATCAACTCTCTAGCTGCCGCAGTTTTCGAGGTAGGGCCATTTGAAAAAGTGCAAGTTTGGACCCTCTAGCTGCCTCCGTTTCCGAGATATTCAAGGTTTTATATTTTCCAGTCGAGGGGTGACTTTGCCTTGAAATTTTCAAGTTTTCTTGCGGGTTTTGTTCCGGAATCCTATTTTTGGTTTTTAGGGCATGGTACAAGCAGCATTTGAAGACCCAAATCAACTCTCTAGCTGCCGCAGTTTTTGAGGTAGGGCCATTTGAAAAAGTGCAAGTTTGGACCCTCTAGCTGCCTCCGTTTCCGAGATATTCAAGGTTTTATATTTTCCAGTCGAGGGGTGACTTTGCCTTGAAATTTTCAAGTTTTCTTGCGGGTTTTGTTCCGGAATCCTATTTTTGGTTTTTAGGGCATGGTACAAGCTGCATTTGAAGACCCAAATCAACTCTCTAGCTGCCGTAGTTTTCGAGTTACAGCCATTTGAAAAAGTGCAAGTTTGGACCCTCTAGCTGCCTCCGTTTCCGAGATATTCAAGGTTTTATATTTTCCAGTCGAGGGGTGACTTTGCCTTGAAATTTTCAAGTTTTCTTGCGGGTTTTGTTCCGGAATTCTATTTTTGGTTTTTAGGGCATGGTACAAGCTGCATTTTTAGACCAAAATCAACTCTCTAGCTGCCGTAGTTTTCGAGTTACAGCCATTTGAAAAAGTGCAAGTTTGGACCCTCTAGCTGCCTCCGTTTACGAGATATTCAAGGTTTTATATTTTCCAGTCGAGGGGTGACTTTGCCTTGAAATTTTCAAGTTTTCTTGCGGGTTTTGTTCCGGAATCCTATTTTTGGTTTTTAGGGCATGGTACAAGCTGCATTTGAAGACCCAAATCAACTCTCTAGCTGCCGTAGTTTTCGAGTTGCAGCCATTTGAAAAAGTGCAAGTTTGGACCCTCTAGCTGCCTCTGTTTCCGAGATATTCAAGGTTTTATATTTTCCAGTCGAGGGGTGACTTTGCTTTGAAATTTTCAAGTTTTCTTGCGGGTTTTGTTCCGGAATCCTATTTTTGGTTTTTAGGGCATGGTACAAGCTGCATTTTAAGACCAAAATCAACTCTCTAGCTGCCGTAGTTTTCGAAGTAGGGCCATTTGAAAAAGTGCAAGTTTGGACCCTCTAGCTGCCTCCGTTTCCGAGATATTCAAGGTTTTATATTTTCCAGTCGAGGGGTGACTTTGCCCTGAAATTTTCAAGTTTTCTTGCGGGTTTTGTTCCGGAATCCTATTTTTGGTTTTTAGGGCATGGTACAAGCAGCATTTGAAGACCCAAATCAACTCTCTAGCTGCCGCAGTTTTCGAGGTAGGGCCATTTGAAAAAGTGCAAGTTTGGACTGCCTCCGTTTCCGAGATATTCAAGGTTTTATATTTTCCAGTCGAGGGGTGACTTTGCCTTGAAATTTTCAAGTTTTCTTGCGGGTTTTGTTCCGGAATCCTATTTTTGGTTTTTAGGGCATGGTACAAGCTGCATTTGAAGACCCAAATCAACTCTCTAGCTGCCGCAGTTTTCGAGGTAGGGCCATTTGAAAAAGTGCAAGTTTGGAGCCTCTAGCTGCCTCCGTTTCCGAGATATTCAAGGTTTTATATTTTCCAGTCGAGGGGTGACTTTGCCTTGAAATTTTCAAGTTTTCTTGCGGGTTTTGTTCCGGAATCCTATTTTTGGTTTTTAGGGCATGGTACAAGCTGCATTTGAAGACCCAAATCAACTCTCTAGCTGCCGCAGTTTTCGAGGTAGGGCCATTTGAAAAAGTGCAAGTTTGGACCCTCTAGCTGCCTCCGTTTCCGAGATATTCAAGGTTTTATATTTTCCAGTCGAGGGGTGACTTTGCCTTGAAATTTTCAAGTTTTCTTGCGGGTTTTGTTCCGGAATCCTATTTTTGGTTTTTAGGGCATGGTACAAGCAGCATTTGAAGACCCAAATCAACTCTCTAGCTGCCGCAGTTTTTGAGGTAGGGCCATTTGAAAAAGTGCAAGTTTGGACCCTCTAGCTGCCTCCGTTTCCGAGATATTCAAGGTTTTATATTTTCCAGTCGAGGGGTGACTTTGCCTTGAAATTTTCAAGTTTTCTTGCGGGTTTTGTTCCGGAATCCTATTTTTGGTTTTTAGGGCATGGTACAAGCTGCATTTGAAGACCCAAATCAACTCTCTAGCTGCCGTAGTTTTCGAGTTACAGCCATTTGAAAAAGTGCAAGTTTGGACCCTCTAGCTGCCTCCGTTTCCGAGATATTCAAGGTTTTATATTTTCCAGTCGAGGGGTGACTTTGCTTTGAAATTTTCAAGTTTTCTTGCGGGTTTTGTTCCGGAATCCTATTTTTGGTTTTTAGGGCATGGTACAAGCAGCATTTGAAGACCCAAATCAACTCTCTAGCTGCCGCAGTTTTCGAGGTAGGGCCATTTGAAAAAGTGCAAGTTTGGACCCTCTAGCTGCCTCCGTTTCCGAGATATTCAAGGTTTTATATTTTCCAGTCGAGGGGTGACTTTGTTTTTTCAAGTTTTCTTGCGGGTTTTGTTCCGGAATCCTATTTTTGGTTTTTAGGGCATGGTACAAGCTGCATTTTTAGACCAAAATCAACTCTCTAGCTGCCGTAGTTTTCGAGTTACAGCCATTTGAAAAAGTGCAAGTTTGGACCCTCTAGCTGCCTCCGTTTCCGAGATATTCAAGGTTTTATATTTTCCAGTCGAGGGGTGACTTTGCCTTGAAATTTTCAAGTTTTCTTGCGGGTTTTGTTCCGGAATCCTATTTTTGGTTTTTAGGGCATGGTACAAGCAGCATTTGAAGACCCAAATCAACTCTCTAGCTGCCGTAGTTTTCGAGTTACAGCCATTTGAAAAAGTGCAAGTTTGGACCCTCTAGCTGCCTCCGTTTCCGAGATATTCAAGGTTTTATATTTTCCAGTGGAGGGGTGACTTTGCTTTGAAATTTTCAAGTTTTCTTGCGGGTTTTGTTCCGGAATCCTATTTTTGGTTTTTAGGGCATGGTACAAGCTGCATTTGAAGACCCAAATCAACTCTCTAGCTGCCGCAGTTTTCGAGGTAGGGCCATTTGAAAAAGTGCAAGTTTGGACCCTCTAGCTGCCTCCGTTTCCGAGATATTCAAGGTTTTATATTTTCCAGTCGAGGGGTGACTTTGCCTTGAAATTTTCAAGTTTTCTTGCGGGTTTTGTTCCGGAATCCTATTTTTGGTTTTTAGGGCATGGTACAAGCAGCATTTGAAGACCCAAATCAACTCTCTAGCTGCCGCAGTTTTTGAGGTAGGGCCATTTGAAAAAGTGCAAGTTTGGACCCTCTAGCTGCCTCCGTTTCCGAGATATTCAAGGTTTTATATTTTCCAGTCGAGGGGTGACTTTGCCTTGAAATTTTCAAGTTTTCTTGCGGGTTTTGTTCCGGAATCCTATTTTTGGTTTTTAGGGCATGGTACAAGCTGCATTTGAAGACCCAAATCAACTCTCTAGCTGCCGTAGTTTTCGAGTTACAGCCATTTGAAAAAGTGCAAGTTTGGACCCTCTAGCTGCCTCCGTTTCCGAGATATTCAAGGTTTTATATTTTCCAGTCGAGGGGTGACTTTGCCTTGAAATTTTCAAGTTTTCTTGCGGGTTTTGTTCCGGAATTCTATTTTTGGTTTTTAGGGCATGGTACAAGCTGCATTTTTAGACCAAAATCAACTCTCTAGCTGCCGTAGTTTTCGAGTTACAGCCATTTGAAAAAGTGCAAGTTTGGACCCTCTAGCTGCCTCCGTTTACGAGATATTCAAGGTTTTATATTTTCCAGTCGAGGGGTGACTTTGCCTTGAAATTTTCAAGTTTTCTTGCGGGTTTTGTTCCGGAATCCTATTTTTGGTTTTTAGGGCATGGTACAAGCTGCATTTGAAGACCCAAATCAACTCTCTAGCTGCCGTAGTTTTCGAGTTGCAGCCATTTGAAAAAGTGCAAGTTTGGACCCTCTAGCTGCCTCTGTTTCCGAGATATTCAAGGTTTTATATTTTCCAGTCGAGGGGTGACTTTGCTTTGAAATTTTCAAGTTTTCTTGCGGGTTTTGTTCCGGAATCCTATTTTTGGTTTTTAGGGCATGGTACAAGCTGCATTTTAAGACCAAAATCAACTCTCTAGCTGCCGTAGTTTTCGAAGTAGGGCCATTTGAAAAAGTGCAAGTTTGGACCCTCTAGCTGCCTCCGTTTCCGAGATATTCAAGGTTTTATATTTTCCAGTCGAGGGGTGACTTTGCCCTGAAATTTTCAAGTTTTCTTGCGGGTTTTGTTCCGGAATCCTATTTTTGGTTTTTAGGGCATGGTACAAGCAGCATTTGAAGACCCAAATCAACTCTCTAGCTGCCGCAGTTTTCGAGGTAGGGCCATTTGAAAAAGTGCAAGTTTGGACCCTCTAGCTGCCTCCGTTTCCGAGATATTCAAGGTTTTATATTTTCCAGTCGAGGGGTGACTTTGCCTTGAAATTTTCAAGTTTTCTTGCGGGTTTTGTTCCGGAATCCTATTTTTGGTTTTTAGGGCATGGTACAAGCTGCATTTTTAGACCAAAATCAACTCTCTAGCTGCCGTAGTTTTCGAGTTACAGCCATTTGAAAAAGTGCAAGTTTGGACCCTCTAGCTGCCTCCGTTTCCGAGATATTCAAGGTTTTATATTTTCCAGTGGAGGGGTGACTTTGCTTTGAAATTTTCAAGTTTTCTTGCGGGTTTTGTTCCGGAATCCTATTTTTGGTTTTTAGGGCATGGTACAAGCTGCATTTGAAGACCCAAATCAACTCTCTAGCTGCCGCAGTTTTCGAGGTAGGGCCAAGTGCAAGCTTGGACCCTCTAGCTGCCTCCGTTTCCGAGATATTCAAGGTTTTATATTTTCCAGTCGAGGGGTGACTTTGCCTTGAAATTTTCAAGTTTTCTTGCGGGTTTTGTTCCGGAATCCTATTTTTGGTTTTTAGGGCATGGTACAAGCTGCATTTTTAGACCAAAATCAACTCTCTAGCTGCCGTAGTTTTCGAGTTACAGCCATTTGAAAAAGTGCAAGTTTGGACCCTCTAGCTGCCTCCGTTTCCGAGATATTCAAGGTTTTATATTTTCCAGTGGAGGGGTGACTTTGCTTTGAAATTTTCAAGTTTTCTTGCGGGTTTTGTTCCGGAATCCTATTTTTGGTTTTTAGGGCATGGTACAAGCTGCATTTGAAGACCCAAATCAACTCTCTAGCTGCCGCAGTTTTCGAGGTAGGGCCAAGTGCAAGTTTGGACCCTCTAGCTGCCTCCGTTTCCGAGATATTCAAGGTTTTATATTTTCCAGTCGAGGGGTGACTTTGCCTTGAAATTTTCAAGTTTTCTTGCGGGTTTTGTTCCGGAATCCTATTTTTGGTTTTTAGGGCATGGTACAAGCAGCATTTGAAGACCCAAATCAACTCTCTAGCTGCCGCAGTTTTTGAGGTAGGGCCATTTGAAAAAGTGCAAGTTTGGACCCTCTAGCTGCCTCCGTTTCCGAGATATTCAAGGTTTTATATTTTCCAGTCGAGGGGTGACTTTGCCTTGAAATTTTCAAGTTTTCTTGCGGGTTTTGTTCCGGAATCCTATTTTTGGTTTTTAGGGCATGGTACAAGCTGCATTTGAAGACCCAAATCAACTCTCTAGCTGCCGTAGTTTTCGAGTTACAGCCATTTGAAAAAGTGCAAGTTTGGACCCTCTAGCTGCCTCCGTTTCCGAGATATTCAAGGTTTTATATTTTCCAGTCGAGGGGTGACTTTGCCTTGAAATTTTCAAGTTTTCTTGCGGGTTTTGTTCCGGAATTCTATTTTTGGTTTTTAGGGCATGGTACAAGCTGCATTTTTAGACCAAAATCAACTCTCTAGCTGCCGTAGTTTTCGAGTTACAGCCATTTGAAAAAGTGCAAGTTTGGACCCTCTAGCTGCCTCCGTTTACGAGATATTCAAGGTTTTATATTTTCCAGTCGAGGGGTGACTTTGCCTTGAAATTTTCAAGTTTTCTTGCGGGTTTTGTTCCGGAATCCTATTTTTGGTTTTTAGGGCATGGTACAAGCTGCATTTGAAGACCCAAATCAACTCTCTAGCTGCCGTAGTTTTCGAGTTGCAGCCATTTGAA
Source organism: Chloromyia formosa (assembly GCA_964017055.1). NCBI lineage: Eukaryota > Metazoa > Arthropoda > Insecta > Diptera > Stratiomyidae > Chloromyia > Chloromyia formosa. Next base: position 43,272,074 of record OZ024818.1, on the reverse strand, counting down.
AAAGTGCAAGTTTGGACCCTCTAGCTGCCTCTGTTTCCGAGGTATTCAAGGTTTTATATTTTCCAGTCGAGGGGTGACTTTGCTTTGAAATTTTCAAGTTTTCTTGCGGGTTTTGTTCCGGAATCCTATTTTTGGTTTTTAGGGCATGGTACAAGCTGCATTTTAAGACCAAAATCAACTCTCTAGCTGCCGTAGTTTTCGAAGTAGGGCCATTTGAAAAAGTGCAAGTTTGGACCCTCTAGCTGCCTCCGTTTCCGAGATATTCAAGGTTTTATATTTTCCAGTCGAGGGGTGACTTTGCCCTGAAATTTTCAAGTTTTCTTGCGGGTTTTGTTCCGGAATCCTATTTTTGGTTTTTAGGGCATGGTACAAGCAGCATTTGAAGACCCAAATCAACTCTCTAGCTGCCGCAGTTTTCGAGGTAGGGCCATTTGAAAAAGTGCAAGTTTGGACCCTCTAGCTGCCTCCGTTTCCGAGATATTCAAGGTTTTATATTTTCCAGTCGAGGGGTGACTTTGCCTTGAAATTTTCAAGTTTTCTTGCGGGTTTTGTTCCGGAATCCTATTTTTGGTTTTTAGGGCATGGTACAAGCTGCATTTTTAGACCAAAATCAACTCTCTAGCTGCCGTAGTTTTCGAGTTACAGCCATTTGAAAAAGTGCAAGTTTGGACCCTCTAGCTGCCTCCGTTTCCGAGATATTCAAGGTTTTATATTATATTTTCCAGTCGAGGGGTGACTTTGCCTTGAAATTTTCAAGTTTTCTTGCGGGTTTTGTTCCGGAATCCTATTTTTGGTTTTTAGGGCATGGTACAAGCTGCATTTTTAGACCCAAATCAACTCTCTAGCTGCCGTGGTTTTCGAGTTACAGCCATTTGAAAAAGTGCAAGTTTGGACCCTCTAGCTGCCTCCGTTTCCGAGATATTCAAGGTTTTATATTTTCCAGTCGAGGGGTGACTTTGCCTTGAAATTTTCAAGTTTTCTTGCGGGTTTTGTTCCGGAATCCTATTTTTGGTTTTTAGGGCATGGTACAAGCTGCATTTTTAGACCAAAATCAACTCTCTAGCTGCCGTAGTTTTCGAGTTACAGCCATTTGAAAAAGTGCAAGTTTGGACCCTCTAGCTGCCTCCGTTTACGAGATATTCAAGGTTTTATATTTTCCAGTCGAGGGGTGACTTTGCCTTGAAATTTTCAAGTTTTCTTGCGGGTTTTGTTCCGGAATCCTATTTTTGGTTTTTAGGGCATGGTACAAGCTGCATTTGAAGACCCAAATCAACTCTCTAGCTGCCGTAGTTTTCGAGTTGCAGCCATTTGAAAAAGTGCAAGTTTGGACCCTCTAGCTGCCTCTGTTTCCGAGATATTCAAGGTTTTATATTTTCCAGTCGAGGGGTGACTTTGCTTTGAAATTTTCAAGTTTTCTTGCGGGTTTTGTTCCGGAATCCTATTTTTGGTTTTTAGGGCATGGTACAAGCTGCATTTTAAGACCAAAATCAACTCTCTAGCTGCCGTAGTTTTCGAAGTAGGGCCATTTGAAAAAGTGCAAGTTTGGACCCTCTAGCTGCCTCCGTTTCCGAGATATTCAAGGTTTTATATTTTCCAGTCGAGGGGTGACTTTGCCCTGAAATTTTCAAGTTTTCTTGCGGGTTTTGTTCCGGAATCCTATTTTTGGTTTTTAGGGCATGGTACAAGCAGCATTTGAAGACCCAAATCAACTCTCTAGCTGCCGCAGTTTTCGAGGTAGGGCCATTTGAAAAAGTGCAAGTTTGGACCCTCTAGCTGCCTCCGTTTCCGAGATATTCAAGGTTTTATATTTTCCAGTCGAGGGGTGACTTTGCCTTGAAATTTTCAAGTTTTCTTGCGGGTTTTGTTCCGGAATCCTATTTTTGGTTTTTAGGGCATGGTACAAGCTGCATTTTTAGACCAAAATCAACTCTCTAGCTGCCGTAGTTTTCGAGTTACAGCCATTTGAAAAAGTGCAAGTTTGGACCCTCTAGCTGCCTCCGTTTCCGAGATATTCAAGGTTTTATATTTTCCAGTCGAGGGGTGACTTTGCCTTGAAATTTTCAAGTTTTCTTGCGGGTTTTGTTCCGGAATCCTATTTTTGGTTTTTAGGGCATGGTACAAGCTGCATTTTTAGACCAAAATCAACTCTCTAGCTGCCGTAGTTTTCGAGTTACAGCCATTTGAAAAAGTGCAAGTTTGGACCCTCTAGCTGCCTCCGTTTCCGAGATATTCAAGGTTTTATATTTTCCAGTCGAGGGGTGACTTTGCCTTGAAATTTTCAAGTTTTCTTGCGGGTTTTGTTCCGGAATCCTATTTTTGGTTTTTAGGGCATGGTACAAGCTGCATTTTTAGACCCAAATCAACTCTCTAGCTGCCGTAGTTTTCGAGTTACAGCCATTTGAAAAAGTGCAAGTTTGGACCCTCTAGCTGCCTCCGTTTCCGAGATATTCAAGGTTTTATATTTTCCAGTCGAGGGGTGACTTTGCTTTGAAATTTTCAAGTTTTCTTGCGGGTTTTGTTCCGGAATCCTATTTTTGGTTTTTAGGGCATGGTACAAGCTGCATTTGAAGACCCAAATCAACTCTCTAGCTGCCGCAGTTTTCGAGGTAGGGCCATTTGAAAAAGTGCAAGTTTGGACCCTCTAGCTGCCTCCGTTTCCGAGATATTCAAGGTTTTATATTTTCCAGTCGAGGGGTGACTTTGCCTTGAAATTTTCAAGTTTTCTTGCGGGTTTTGTTCCGGAATCCTATTTTTGGTTTTTAGGGCATGGTACAAGCTGCATTTTTAGACCAAAATCAACTCTCTAGCTGCCGTAGTTTTCGAGTTACAGCCATTTGAAAAAGTGCAAGTTTGGACCCTCTAGCTGCCTCCGTTTCCGAGATATTCAAGGTTTTATATTTTCCAGTCGAGGGGTGACTTTGCCTTGAAATTTTCAAGTTTTCTTGCGGGTTTTGTTCCGGAATCCTATTTTTGGTTTTTAGGGCATGGTACAAGCTGCATTTTAAGACCAAAATCAACTCTCTAGCTGCCGTAGTTTTCGAGTTACAGCCATTTGAAAAAGTGCAAGTTTGGACCCTCTAGCTGCCTCCGTTTCCGAGATATTCAAGGTTTTATATTTTCCAGTCGAGGGGTGACTTTGCCTTGAAATTTTCAAGTTTTCTTGCGGGTTTTGTTCCGGAATCATATTTTTGGTTTTTAGGGCATGGTACAAGCAGCATTTGAAGACCCAAATCAACTCTCTAGCTGCCGCAGTTTTCGAGGTAGGGCCATTTGAAAAAGTGCAAGTTTGGACCCTCTAGCTGCCTCCGTTTCCGAGATATTCAAGGTTTTATATTTTCCAGTCGAGGGGTGACTTTGCCTTGAAATTTTCAAGTTTTCTTGCGGGTTTTGTTCCGGAATCCTATTTTTGGTTTTTAGGGCATGGTACAAGCAGCATTTTAAGACCAAAATCAACTCTCTAGCTGCCGTAGTTTTCGAGTTACAGCCATTTGAAAAAGTGCAAGTTTGGACCCTCTAGCTGCCTCCGTTTCCGAGATATTCAAGGTTTTATATTTTCCAGTCGAGGGGTGACTTTGCCTTGAAATTTTCAAGTTTTCTTGCGGGTTTTGTTCCGGAATCCTATTTTTGGTTTTTAGGGCATGGTACAAGCTGCATTTTAAGACCAAAATCAACTCTCTAGCTGCCGTAGTTTTCGAAGTAGGGCCATTTGAAAAAGTGCAAGTTTGGACCCTCTAGCTGCCTCCGTTTCCGAGATATTCAAGGTTTTATATTTTCCAGTCGAGGGGTGACTTTGCCTTTAAATTTTCAAGTTTTCTTGCGGGTTTTGTTCCGGAATCCTATTTTTGGTTTTTAGGGCATGGTACAAGCTGCATTTTTAGACCAAAATCAACTCTCTAGCTGCCGTAGTTTTCGAGTTACAGCCATTTGAAAAAGTGCAAGTTTGGACCCTCTAGATGCCTCCGTTTCCGAGATATTCAAGGTTTTATATTTTCCAGTCGAGGGGTGACTTTGCCTTGAAATTTTCAAGTTTTCTTGCGGGTTTTGTTCCGGAATCCTATTTTTGGTTTTTAGGGCATGGTACAAGCTGCATTTTAAGACCAAAATCAACTCTCTAGCTGCCGTAGCTTTCGAAGTAGGGCCATTTGAAAAAGTGCAAGTTTGGACCCTCTAGCTGCCTCCGTTTCCGAGATATTCAAGGTTTTATATTTTCCAGTCGAGGGGTGACTTTGCCTTGAAATTTTCAAGTTTTCTTGCGGGTTTTGTTCCGGAATCCTATTTTTGGTTTTTAGGGCATGGTACAAGCTGCATTTTTAGACCAAAATCAACTCTCTAGCTGCCGTAGTTTTCGAGTTACAGCCATTTGAAAAAGTGCAAGTTTGGACCCTCTAGATGCCTCCGTTTCCGAGATATTCAAGGTTTTATATTTTCCAGTCGAGGGGTGACTTTGCCTTGAAATTTTCAAGTTTTCTTGCGGGTTTTGTTCCGGAATCCTATTTTTGGTTTTTAGGGCATGGTACAAGCTGCATTTTAAGACCAAAATCAACTCTCTAGCTGCCGTAGTTTTCGAGTTACAGCCATTTGAAAAAGTGCAAGTTTGGACCCTCTAGATGCCTCCGTTTCCGAGATATTCAAGGTTTTATATTTTCCAGTCGAAGGGTGACTTTGCCTTGAAATTTTCAAGTTTTCTTGCGGGTTTTGTTCCGGAATCCTATTTTTGGTTTTTTAGGGCATGGTACAAGCTGCATTTTTAGACCAAAATCAACTCTCTAGCTGCCGTAGTTTTCGAGTTACAGCCATTTGAAAAAGTGCAAGTTTGGACCCTCTAGATGCCTCCGTTTCCGAGATATTCAAGGTTTTATATTTTCCAGTCGAGGGGTGACTTTGCCTTGAAATTTTCAAGTTTTCTTGCGGGTTTTGTTCCGGAATCCTATTTTTGGTTTTTAGGGCATGGTACAAGCTGCATTTTAAGACCAAAATCAACTCTCTAGCTGCCGTAGTTTTCGAGTTACAGCCATTTGAAAAAGTGCAAGTTTGGACCCTCTAGCTGCCTCCGTTTCCGAGATATTCAAGGTTTTATATTTTCCAGTCGAGGGGTGACTTTGCCTTGAAATTTTCAAGTTTTCTTGCGGGTTTTGTTCCGGAATCCTATTTTTGGTTTTTAGGGCATGGTACAAGCTGCATTTTTAGACCAAAATCAACTCTCTAGCTGCCGTAGTTTTCGAGTTACAGCCATTTGAAAAAGTGCAAGTTTGGACCCTCTAGATGCCTCCGTTTCCGAGATATTCAAGGTTTTATATTTTCCAGTCGAGGGGTGACTTTGCCTTGAAATTTTCAAGTTTTCTTGCGGGTTTTGTTCCGGAATCCTATTTTTGGTTTTTAGGGCATGGTACAAGCTGCATTTTAAGACCAAAATCAACTCTCTAGCTGCCGTAGTTTTCGAAGTAGGGCCATTTAAAAAAGTGCAAGTTTGGACCCTCTAGCTGCCTCCGTTTCCGAGATATTCAAGGTTTTATATTTTCCAGTCGAGGGGTGACTTTGCCTTGAAATTTTCAAGTTTTCTTGCGGGTTTTGTTCCGGAATCCTATTTTTGGTTTTTAGGGCATGGTACAAGCTGCATTTTTAGACCAAAATCAACTCTCTAGCTGCCGTAGTTTTCGAGTTACAGCCATTTGAAAAAGTGCAAGTTTGGACCCTCTAGCTGCCTCCGTTTCCGAGATATTCAAGGTTTTATATTTTCCAGTCGAGGGGTGACTTTGCCTTGAAATTTTCAAGTTTTCTTGCGGGTTTTGTTCCGGAATCCTATTTTTGGTTTTTAGGGCATGGTACAAGCTGCATTTTAAGACCAAAATCAACTCTCTAGCTGCCGTAGTTTTCGAAGTAGGGCCATTTGAAAAAGTGCAAGTTTGGACCCTCTAGCTGCCTCCGTTTCCGAGATATTCAAGGTTTTATATTTTCCAGTCGAGGGGTGACTTTGCCTTGAAATTTTCAAGTTTTCTTGCGGGTTTTGTTCCGGAATCCTATTTTTGGTTTTTAGGGCATGGTACAAGCAGCATTTGAAGACCCAAATCAACTCTCTAGCTGCCGCAGTTTTCGAGGTAGGGCCATTTGAAAAAGTGCAAGTTTGGACCCTCTAGCTGCCTCCGTTTCCAAGATATTCAAGGTTTTATATTTTCCAGTCGAGGGGTGACTTTGCCTTGAAATTTTCAAGTTTTCTTGCGGGTTTTGTTCCGGAATCTTATTTTTGGTTTTTAGGGCATGGTACAAGCTGCATTTTTAGACCAAAATCAACTCTCTAGCTGCCGTAGTTTTCGAGGTAGGGCCATTTGAAAAAGTGCAAGTTTGGACCCTCTAGCTGCCTCCGTTTCCGAGATATTCAAGGTTTTATATTTTCCAGTCGAGGGGTGACTTTGCCTTGAAATTTTCAAGTTTTCTTGCGGGTTTTGTTCCGGAATCCTATTTTTGGTTTTTAGGGCATGGTACAAGCTGCATTTTAAGACCCAAATCAACTCTCTAGCTGCCGTAGTTTTCGAGTTACAGCCATTTGAAAAAGTGCAAGTTTGGACCCTCTAGCTGCCTCCGTTTCCAAGATATTCAAGGTTTTATATTTTCCAGTCGAGGGGTGACTTTGCCTTGAAATTTTCAAGTTTTCTTGCGGGTTTTGTTCCGGAATCCTATTTTTGGTTTTTAGGGCATGGTACAAGCTGCATTTGAAGACCCAAATCAACTCTCTAGCTGCCGCAGTTTTCGAGGTAGGGCCATTTGAAAAAGTGCAAGTTTGGACCCTCTAGCTGCCTCCGTTTCCGAGATATTCAAGGTTTTATATTTTCCAGTCGAGGGGTGACTTTGCCTTGAAATTTTCAAGTTTTCTTGCGGGTTTTGTTCCGGAATCCTATTTTTGGTTTTTAGGGCATGGTACAAGCTGCATTTGAAGACCCAAATCAACTCTCTAGCTGCCGCAGTTTTCGAGGTAGGGCCATTTGAAAAAGTGCAAGTTTGGACCCTCTAGCTGCCTCCGTTTCCGAGATATTCAAGGTTTTATATTTTCCAGTCGAGGGGTGACTTTGCCTTGAAATTTTCAAGTTTTCTTGCGGGTTTTGTTCCGGAATCCTATTTTTGGTTTTTAGGGCATGGTACAAGCAGCATTTGAAGACCCAAGTCAACTCTCTAGCTGCCGCAGTTTTCGAGGTAGGGCCATTTGAAAAAGTGCAAGTTTGGACCCTCTAGCTGCCTCCGTTTCCGAGATATTCAAGGTTTTATATTTTCCAGTCGAGGGGTGACTTTGCCTTGAAATTTTCAAGTTTTCTTGCGGGTTTTGTTCCGGAATCCTATTTTTGGTTTTTAGGGCATGGTACAAGCTGCATTTGAAGACCCAAATCAACTCTCTAGCTGCCGCAGTTTTCGAGGTAGGGCCATTTGAAAAAGTGCAAGTTTGGACCCTCTAGCTGCCTCCGTTTCCGAGATATTCAAGGTTTTATATTTTCCAGTCGAGGGGTGACTTTGCCTTGAAATTTTCAAGTTTTCTTGCGGGTTTTGTTCCGGAATCCTATTTTTGGTTTTTAGGGCATGGTACAAGCTGCATTTTTAGACCAAAATCAACTCTCTAGCTGCCGTAGTTTTCGAGTTACAGCCATTTGAAAAAGTGCAAGTTTGGACCCTCTAGCTGCCTCCGTTTCCGAGATATTCAAGGTTTTATATTTTCCAGTCGAGGGGTGACTTTGCCTTGAAATTTTCAAGTTTTCTTGCGGGTTTTGTTCCGGAATCCTATTTTTGGTTTTTAGGGCATGGTACAAGCAGCATTTGAAGACCCAAGTCAACTCTCTAGCTGCCGCAGTTTTCGAGGTAGGGCCATTTGAAAAAGTGCAAGTTTGGACCCTCTAGCTGCCTCCGTTTCCGAGATATTCAAGGTTTTATATTTTCCAGTCGAGGGGTGACTTTGCCTTGAAATTTTCAAGTTTTCTTGCGGGTTTTGTTCCGGAATCCTATTTTTGGTTTTTAGGGCATGGTACAAGCTGCATTTGAAGACCCAAATCAACTCTCTAGCTGCCGCAGTTTTCGAGGTAGGGCCATTTGAAAAAGTGCAAGTTTGGACCCTCTAGCTGCCTCCGTTTCCGAGATATTCAAGGTTTTATATTTTCCAGTCGAGGGGTGACTTTGCCTTGAAATTTTCAAGTTTTCTTGCGGGTTTTGTTACGGAATCCTATTTTTGGTTTTTAGGGCATGGTACAAGCTGCATTTTAAGACCCAAATCAACTCTCTAGCTGCCGTAGTTTTCGAGTTACAGCCATTTGAAAAAGTGCAAGTTTGGACCCTCTAGCTGCCTCCGTTTCCAAGATATTCAAGGTTTTATATTTTCCAGTCGAGGGGTGACTTTGCCTTGAAATTTTCAAGTTTTCTTGCGGGTTTTGTTCCGGAATCCTATTTTTGGTTTTTAGGGCATGGTACAAGCTGCATTTTTAGACCAAAATCAACTCTCTAGCTGCCGTAGTTTTCGAGTTACAGCCATTTGAAAAAGTGCAAGTTTGGACCCTCTAGCTGCCTCCGTTTCCGAGATATTCAAGGTTTTATATTTTCCAGTCGAGGGGTGACTTTGCCTTGAAATTTTCAAGTTTTCTTGCGGGTTTTGTTCCGGAATCCTATTTTTGGTTTTTAGGGCATGGTACAAGCTGCATTTTAAGACCAAAATCAACTCTCTAGCTGCCGTAGTTTTCGAAGTAGGGCCATTTGAAAAAGTGCAAGTTTGGACCCTCTAGCTGCCTCCGTTTCCGAGATATTCAAGGTTTTATATTTTCCAGTCGAGGGGTGACTTTGCCTTGAAATTTTCAAGTTTTCTTGCGGGTTTTGTTCCGGAATCCTATTTTTGGTTTTTAGGGCATGGTACAAGCAGCATTTGAAGACCCAAGTCAACTCTCTAGCTGCCGCAGTTTTCGAGGTAGGGCCATTTGAAAAAGTGCAAGTTTGGACCCTCTAGCTGCCTCCGTTTCCGAGATATTCAAGGTTTTATATTTTCCAGTCGAGGGGTGACTTTGCCTTGAAATTTTCAAGTTTTCTTGCGGGTTTTGTTCCGGAATCCTATTTTTGGTTTTTAGGGCATGGTACAAGCTGCATTTGAAGACCCAAATCAACTCTCTAGCTGCCGCAGTTTTCGAGGTAGGGCCATTTGAAAAAGTGCAAGTTTGGACCCTCTAGCTGCCTCCGTTTCCGAGATATTCAAGGTTTTATATTTTCCAGTCGAGGGGTGACTTTGCCTTGAAATTTTCAAGTTTTCTTGCGGGTTTTGTTCCGGAATCCTATTTTTGGTTTTTAGGGCATGGTACAAGCTGCATTTGAAGACCCAAATCAACTCTCTAGCTGCCGCAGTTTTCGAGGTAGGGCCATTTGAAAAAGTGCAAGTTTGGACCCTCTAGCTGCCTCCGTTTCCGAGATATTCAAGGTTTTATATTTTCCAGTCGAGGGGTGACTTTGCCTTGAAATTTTCAAGTTTTCTTGCGGGTTTTGTTCCGGAATCCTATTTTTGGTTTTTAGGGCATGGTACAAGCAGCATTTGAAGACCCAAGTCAACTCTCTAGCTGCCGCAGTTTTCGAGGTAGGGCCATTTGAAAAAGTGCAAGTTTGGACCCTCTAGCTGCCTCCGTTTCCGAGATATTCAAGGTTTTATATTTTCCAGTCGAGGGGTGACTTTGCCTTGAAATTTTCAAGTTTTCTTGCGGGTTTTGTTCCGGAATCCTATTTTTGGTTTTTAGGGCATGGTACAAGCTGCATTTGAAGACCCAAATCAACTCTCTAGCTGCCGCAGTTTTCGAGGTAGGGCCATTTGAAAAAGTGCAAGTTTGGACCCTCTAGCTGCCTCCGTTTCCGAGATATTCAAGGTTTTATATTTTCCAGTCGAGGGGTGACTTTGCCTTGAAATTTTCAAGTTTTCTTGCGGGTTTTGTTCCGGAATCCTATTTTTGGTTTTTAGGGCATGGTACAAGCAGCATTTGAAGACCCAAGTCAACTCTCTAGCTGCCGCAGTTTTCGAGGTAGGGCCATTTGAAAAAGTGCAAGTTTGGACCCTCTAGCTGCCTCCGTTTCCGAGATATTCAAGGTTTTATATTTTCCAGTCGAGGGGTGACTTTGCCTTGAAATTTTCAAGTTTTCTTGCGGGTTTTGTTCCGGAATCCTATTTTTGGTTTTTAGGGCATGGTACAAGCTGCATTTGAAGACCCAAATCAACTCTCTAGCTGCCGCAGTTTTCGAGGTAGGGCCATTTGAAAAAGTGCAAGTTTGGACCCTCTAGCTGCCTCCGTTTCCGAGATATTCAAGGTTTTATATTTTCCAGTCGAGGGGTGACTTTGCCTTGAAATTTTCAAGTTTTCTTGCGGGTTTTGTTCCGGAATCCTATTTTTGGTTTTTAGGGCATGGTACAAGCAGCATTTGAAGACCCAAGTCAACTCTCTAGCTGCCGCAGTTTTCGAGGTAGGGCCATTTGAAAAAGTGCAAGTTTGGACCCTCTAGCTGCCTCCGTTTCCGAGATATTCGAGGTTTTATATTTTCCAGTCGAGGGGTGACTTTGCCTTGAAATTTTCAAGTTTTCTTGCGGGTTTTGTTCCGGAATCCTATTTTTGGTTTTTAGGGCATGGTACAAGCTGCATTTGAAGACCCAAATCAACTCTCTAGCTGCCGCAGTTTTCGAGGTAGGGCCATTTGAAAAAGTGCAAGTTTGGACCCTCTAGCTGCCTCCGTTTCCGAGATATTCAAGGTTTTATATTTTCCAGTCGAGGGGTGACTTTGCCTTGAAATTTTCAAGTTTTCTTGCGGGTTTTGTTCCGGAATCCTATTTTTGGTTTTTAGGGCATGGTACAAGCTGCATTTTTAGACCAAAATCAACTCTCTAGCTGCCGTAGTTTTCGAGTTACAGCCATTTGAAAAAGTGCAAGTTTGGACCCTCTAGCTGCCTCCGTTTCCGAGATATTCAAGGTTTTATATTTTCCAGTCGAGGGGTGACTTTGCCTTGAAATTTTCAAGTTTTCTTGCGGGTTTTGTTCCGGAATCCTATTTTTGGTTTTTAGGGCATGGTACAAGCAGCATTTGAAGACCCAAGTCAACTCTCTAGCTGCCGCAGTTTTCGAGGTAGGGCCATTTGAAAAAGTGCAAGTTTGGACCCTCTAGCTGCCTCCGTTTCCGAGATATTCAAGGTTTTATATTTTCCAGTCGAGGGGTGACTTTGCCTTGAAATTTTCAAGTTTTCTTGCGGGTTTTGTTCCGGAATCCTATTTTTGGTTTTTAGGGCATGGTACAAGCTGCATTTGAAGACCCAAATCAACTCTCTAGCTGCCGCAGTTTTCGAGGTAGGGCCATTTGAAAAAGTGCAAGTTTGGACCCTCTAGCTGCCTCCGTTTCCGAGATATTCAAGGTTTTATATTTTCCAGTCGAGGGGTGACTTTGCCTTGAAATTTTCAAGTTTTCTTGCGGGTTTTGTTCCGGAATCCTATTTTTGGTTTTTAGGGCATGGTACAAGCTGCATTTGAAGACCCAAATCAACTCTCTAGCTGCCGCAGTTTTCGAAGTAGGGCCATTTGAAAAAGTGCAAGTTTGGACCTTATAGCTGCCTCCGTTTCCGAGATATTCAAGGTTTTATATTTTCCAGTCGAGGGGTGACTTTGCCTTGAAATTTTCAAGTTTTCTTGCGGGTTTTGTTCCGGAATCCTATTTTTGGTTTTTAGGGCATGGTACAAGCTGCATTTGAAGACCCAAATCAACTCTCTAGCTGCCGTAGTTTTCGAAGTAGGGCCATTTGAAAAAGTGCAAGTTTGGACCCTCTAGCTGCCTCCGTTTCCGAGATATTCAAGGTTTTATATTTTCCAGTCGAGGGGTGACTTTGCCTTGAAATTTTCAAGTTTTCTTGCGGGTTTTGTTCCGGAATCCTATTTTTGGTTTTTAGGGCATGGTACAAGCAGCATTTGAAGACCCAAATCAACTCTCTAGCTGCCGCAGTTTTCGAGGTAGGGCCATTTGAAAAAGTGCAAGTTTGGACCCTCTAGCTGCCTCCGTTTCCGAGATATTCAAGGTTTTATATTTTCCAGTCGAGGGGTGACTTTGCCTTGAAATTTTCAAGTTTTCTTGCGGGTTTTGTTCCGGAATCCTATTTTTGGTTTTTAGGGCATGGTACAAGCTGCATTTGAAGACCCAAATCAACTCTCTAGCTGCCGTAGTTTTCGAAGTAGGGCCATTTGAAAAAGTGCAAGTTTGGACCCTCTAGCTGCCTCCGTTTCCGAGATATTCAAGGTTTTATATTTTCCAGTCGAGGGGTGACTTTGCCTTGAAATTTTCAAGTTTTCTTGCGGGTTTTGTTCCGGAATCCTATTTTTGGTTTTTAGGGCATGGTACAAGCAGCATTTGAAGACCCAAATCAACTCTCTAGCTGCCGCAGTTTTCGAGGTAGGGCCATTTGAAAAAGTGCAAGTTTGGACCCTCTAGCTGCCTCCGTTTCCGAGATATTCAAGGTTTTATATTTTCCAGTCGAGGGGTGACTTTGCCTTGAAATTTTCAAGTTTTCTTGCGGGTTTTGTTCCGGAATCCTATTTTTGGTTTTTAGGGCATGGTACAAGCTGCATTTTTAGACCAAAATCAACTCTCTAGCTGCCGTAGTTTTCGAGTTACAGCCATTTGAAAAAGTGCAAGTTTGGACCCTCTAGCTGCCTCCGTTTCCGAGATATTCAAGGTTTTATATTTTCCAGTCGAGGGGTGACTTTGCCTTGAAATTTTCAAGTTTTCTTGCGGGTTTTGTTCCGGAATCCTATTTTTGGTTTTTAGGGCATGGTACAAGCTGCATTTTTAGACCCAAATCAACTCTCTAGCTGCCGTAGTTTTCGAGTTACAGCCATTTGAAAAAGTGCAAGTTTGGACCCTCTAGCTGCCTCCGTTTCCGAGATATTCAAGGTTTTATATTTTCCAGTCGAGGGGTGACTTTGCCTTGAAATTTTCAAGTTTTCTTGCGGGTTTTGTTCCGGAATCCTATTTTTGGTTTTTAGGGCATGGTACAAGCTGCATTTGAAGACCCAAATCAACTCTCTAGCTGCCGTAGTTTTCGAGTTACAGCCATTTGAAAAAGTGCAAGTTTGGACCCTCTAGCTGCCTCCGTTTCCGAGATATTCAAGGTTTTATATTTTCCAGTCGAGGGGTGACTTTGCCTTGAAATTTTCAAGTTTTCTTGCGGGTTTTGTTCCGGAATCCTATTTTTGGTTTTTAGGGCATGGTACAAGCTGCATTTGAAGACCCAAATCAACTCTCTAGCTGCCGTAGTTTTCGAAGTAGGGCCATTTGAAAAAGTGCAAGTTTGGACCCTCTAGCTGCCTCCGTTTCCGAGATATTCAAGGTTTTATATTTTCCAGTCGAGGGGTGACTTTGCCTTGAAATTTTCAAGTTTTCTTGCGGGTTTTGTTCCGGAATCCTATTTTTGGTTTTTAGGGCATGGTACAAGCAGCATTTGAAGACCCAAATCAACTCTCTAGCTGCCGCAGTTTTCGAGGTAGGGCCATTTGAAAAAGTGCAAGTTTGGACCCTCTAGCTGCCTCCGTTTCCGAGATATTCAAGGTTTTATATTTTCCAGTCGAGGGGTGACTTTGCCTTGAAATTTTCAAGTTTTCTTGCGGGTTTTGTTCCGGAATCCTATTTTTGGTTTTTAGGGCATGGTACAAGCTGCATTTTTAGACCCAAATCAACTCTCTAGCTGCCGTAGTTTTCGAGTTACAGCCATTTGAAAAAGTGCAAGTTTGGACCCTCTAGCTGCCTCCGTTTCCGAGATATTCAAGGTTTTATATTTTCCAGTCGAGGGGTGACTTTGCCTTGAAATTTTCAAGTTTTCTTGCGGGTTTTGTTCCGGAATCCTATTTTTGGTTTTTAGGGCATGGTACAAGCTGCATTTGAAGACCCAAATCAACTCTCTAGCTGCCGTAGTTTTCGAAGTAGGGCCATTTGAAAAAGTGCAAGTTTGGACCCTCTAGCTGCCTCCGTTTCCGAGATATTCAAGGTTTTATATTTTCCAGTCGAGGGGTGACTTTGCCTTGAAATTTTCAAGTTTTCTTGCGGGTTTTGTTCCGGAATCCTATTTTTGGTTTTTAGGGCATGGTACAAGCAGCATTTGAAGACCCAAATCAACTCTCTAGCTGCCGCAGTTTTCGAGGTAGGGCCATTTGAAAAAGTGCAAGTTTGGACCCTCTAGCTGCCTCCGTTTCCGAGATATTCAAGGTTTTATATTTTCCAGTCGAGGGGTGACTTTGCCTTGAAATTTTCAAGTTTTCTTGCGGGTTTTGTTCCGGAATCCTATTTTTGGTTTTTAGGGCATGGTACAAGCTGCATTTTTAGACCAAAATCAACTCTCTAGCTGCCGTAGTTTTCGAGTTACAGCCATTTGAAAAAGTGCAAGTTTGGACCCTCTAGCTGCCTCCGTTTCCGAGATATTCAAGGTTTTATATTTTCCAGTCGAGGGGTGACTTTGCCTTGAAATTTTCAAGTTTTCTTGCGGGTTTTGTTCCGGAATCCTATTTTTGGTTTTTAGGGCATGGTACAAGCAGCATTTGAAGACCCAAATCAACTCTCTAGCTGCCGCAGTTTTCGAGGTAGGGCCATTTGAAAAAGTGCAAGTTTGGACCCTCTAGCTGCCTCCGTTTCCGAGATATTCAAGGTTTTATATTTTCCAGTCGAGGGGTGACTTTGCCTTGAAATTTTCAAGTTTTCTTGCGGGTTTTGTTCCGGAATCCTATTTTTGGTTTTTAGGGCATGGTACAAGCTGCATTTTTAGACCAAAATCAACTCTCTAGCTGCCGTAGTTTTCGAGTTACAGCCATTTGAAAAAGTGCAAGTTTGGACCCTCTAGCTGCCTCCGTTTCCGAGATATTCAAGGTTTTATATTTTCCAGTCGAGGGGTGACTTTGCCTTGAAATTTTCAAGTTTTCTTGCGGGTTTTGTTCCGGAATCCTATTTTTGGTTTTTAGGGCATGGTACAAGCTGCATTTTTAGACCCAAATCAACTCTCTAGCTGCCGTAGTTTTCGAGTTACAGCCATTTGAAAAAGTGCAAGTTTGGACCCTCTAGCTGCCTCCGTTTCCGAGATATTCAAGGTTTTATATTTTCCAGTCGAGGGGTGACTTTGCCTTGAAATTTTCAAGTTTTCTTGCGGGTTTTGTTACGGAATCCTATTTTTGGTTTTTAGGGCATGGTACAAGCTGCATTTGAAGACCCAAATCAACTCTCTAGCTGCCGCAGTTTTCGAGGTAGGGCCATTTGAAAAAGTGCAAGTTTGGACCCTCTAGCTGCCTCCGTTTCCGAGATATTCAAGGTTTTATATTTTCCAGTCGAGGGGTGACTTTGCCTTGAAATTTTCAAGTTTTCTTGCGGGTTTTGTTACGGAATCCTATTTTTGGTTTTTAGGGCATGGTACAAGCTGCATTTGAAGACCCAAATCAACTCTCTAGCTGCCGCAGTTTTCGAGGTAGGGCCATTTGAAAAAGTGCAAGTTTGGACCCTCTAGCTGCCTCCGTTTCCGAGATATTCAAGGTTTTATATTTTCCAGTCGAGGGGTGACTTTGCCTTGAAATTTTCAAGTTTTCTTGCGGGTTTTGTTCCGGAATCCTATTTTTGGTTTTTAGGGCATGGTACAAGCAGCATTTGAAGACCCAAATCAACTCTCTAGCTGCCGCAGTTTTCGAGGTAGGGCCATTTGAAAAAGTGCAAGTTTGGACCCTCTAGCTGCCTCCGTTTCCGAGATATTCAAGGTTTTATATTTTCCAGTCGAGGGGTGACTTTGCCTTGAAATTTTCAAGTTTTCTTGCGGGTTTTGTTCCGGAATCCTATTTTTGGTTTTTAGGGCATGGTACAAGCAGCATTTGAAGACCCAAATCAACTCTCTAGCTGCCGCAGTTTTCGAGGTAGGGCCATTTGAAAAAGTGCAAGTTTGGACCCTCTAGCTGCCTCCGTTTCCGAGATATTCAAGGTTTTATATTTTCCAGTCGAGGGGTGACTTTGCCTTGAAATTTTCAAGTTTTCTTGCGGGTTTTGTTCCGGAATCCTATTTTTGGTTTTTAGGGCATGGTACAAGCTGCATTTTTAGACCAAAATCAACTCTCTAGCTGCCGTAGTTTTCGAAGTAGGGCCATTTGAAAAAGTGCAAGTTTGGACCCTCTAGCTGCCTCCGTTTCCGAGATATTCAAGGTTTTATATTTTCCAGTCGAGGGGTGACTTTGCCTTGAAATTTTCAAGTTTTCTTGCGGGTTTTGTTCCGGAATCCTATTTTTGGTTTTTAGGGCATGGTACAAGCAGCATTTGAAGACCCAAATCAACTCTCTAGCTGCCGCAGTTTTCGAGGTAGGGCCATTTGAAAAAGTGCAAGTTTGGACCCTCTAGCTGCCTCCGTTTCCGAGATATTCAAGGTTTTATATTTTCCAGTCGAGGGGTGACTTTGCCTTGAAATTTTCAAGTTTTCTTGCGGGTTTTGTTCCGGAATCCTATTTTTGGTTTTTAGGGCATGGTACAAGCTGCATTTTTAGACCAAAATCAACTCTCTAGCTGCCGTAGTTTTCGAAGTAGGGCCATTTGAAAAAGTGCAAGTTTGGACCCTCTAGCTGCCTCCGTTTCCGAGATATTCAAGGTTTTATATTTTCCAGTCGAGGGGTGACTTTGCCTTGAAATTTTCAAGTTTTCTTGCGGGTTTTGTTCCGGAATCCTATTTTTGGTTTTTAGGGCATGGTACAAGCAGCATTTGAAGACCCAAATCAACTCTCTAGCTGCCGCAGTTTTCGAGGTAGGGCCATTTGAAAAAGTGCAAGTTTGGACCCTCTAGCTGCCTCCGTTTCCGAGATATTCAAGGTTTTATATTTTCCAGTCGAGGGGTGACTTTGCCTTGAAATTTTCAAGTTTTCTTGCGGGTTTTGTTCCGGAATCCTATTTTTGGTTTTTAGGGCATGGTACAAGCTGCATTTTTAGACCAAAATCAACTCTCTAGCTGCCGTAGTTTTCGAGTTACAGCCATTTGAAAAAGTGCAAGTTTGGACCCTCTAGCTGCCTCCGTTTCCGAGATATTCAAGGTTTTATATTTTCCAGTCGAGGGGTGACTTTGCCTTGAAATTTTCAAGTTTTCTTGCGGGTTTTGTTCCGGAATCCTATTTTTGGTTTTTAGGGCATGGTACAAGCAGCATTTGAAGACCCAAATCAACTCTCTAGCTGCCGCAGTTTTCGAGGTAGGGCCATTTGAAAAAGTGCAAGTTTGGACCCTCTAGCTGCCTCCGTTTCCGAGATATTCAAGGTTTTATATTTTCCAGTCGAGGGGTGACTTTGCCTTGAAATTTTCAAGTTTTCTTGCGGGTTTTGTTCCGGAATCCTATTTTTGGTTTTTAGGGCATGGTACAAGCTGCATTTTTAGACCAAAATCAACTCTCTAGCTGCCGTAGTTTTCGAGTTACAGCCATTTGAAAAAGTGCAAGTTTGGACCCTCTAGCTGCCTCCGTTTCCGAGATATTCAAGGTTTTATATTTTCCAGTCGAGGGGTGACTTTGCCTTGAAATTTTCAAGTTTTCTTGCGGGTTTTGTTCCGGAATCCTATTTTTGGTTTTTAGGGCATGGTACAAGCTGCATTTTTAGACCCAAATCAACTCTCTAGCTGCCGTAGTTTTCGAGTTACAGCCATTTGAAAAAGTGCAAGTTTGGACCCTCTAGCTGCCTCCGTTTCCGAGATATTCAAGGTTTTATATTTTCCAGTCGAGGGGTGACTTTGCCTTGAAATTTTCAAGTTTTCTTGCGGGTTTTGTTACGGAATCCTATTTTTGGTTTTTAGGGCATGGTACAAGCTGCATTTGAAGACCCAAATCAACTCTCTAGCTGCCGCAGTTTTCGAGGTAGGGCCATTTGAAAAAGTGCAAGTTTGGACCCTCTAGCTGCCTCCGTTTCCGAGATATTCAAGGTTTTATATTTTCCAGTCGAGGGGTGACTTTGCCTTGAAATTTTCAAGTTTTCTTGCGGGTTTTGTTACGGAATCCTATTTTTGGTTTTTAGGGCATGGTACAAGCTGCATTTGAAGACCCAAATCAACTCTCTAGCTGCCGCAGTTTTCGAGGTAGGGCCATTTGAAAAAGTGCAAGTTTGGACCCTCTAGCTGCCTCCGTTTCCGAGATATTCAAGGTTTTATATTTTCCAGTCGAGGGGTGACTTTGCCTTGAAATTTTCAAGTTTTCTTGCGGGTTTTGTTCCGGAATCCTATTTTTGGTTTTTAGGGCATGGTACAAGCAGCATTTGAAGACCCAAATCAACTCTCTAGCTGCCGCAGTTTTCGAGGTAGGGCCATTTGAAAAAGTGCAAGTTTGGACCCTCTAGCTGCCTCCGTTTCCGAGATATTCAAGGTTTTATATTTTCCAGTCGAGGGGTGACTTTGCCTTGAAATTTTCAAGTTTTCTTGCGGGTTTTGTTCCGGAATCCTATTTTTGGTTTTTAGGGCATGGTACAAGCTGCATTTTTAGACCAAAATCAACTCTCTAGCTGCCGTAGTTTTCGAGTTACAGCCATTTGAAAAAGTGCAAGTTTGGACCCTCTAGCTGCCTCCGTTTCCGAGATATTCAAGGTTTTATATTTTCCAGTCGAGGGGTGACTTTGCCTTGAAATTTTCAAGTTTTCTTGCGGGTTTTGTTCCGGAATCCTATTTTTGGTTTTTAGGGCATGGTACAAGCAGCATTTGAAGACCCAAGTCAACTCTCTAGCTGCCGCAGTTTTCGAGGTAGGGCCATTTGAAAAAGTGCAAGTTTGGACCCTCTAGCTGCCTCCGTTTCCGAGATATTCAAGGTTTTATATTTTCCAGTCGAGGGGTGACTTTGCCTTGAAATTTTCAAGTTTTCTTGCGGGTTTTGTTCCGGAATCCTATTTTTGGTTTTTAGGGCATGGTACAAGCTGCATTTGAAGACCCAAATCAACTCTCTAGCTGCCGCAGTTTTCGAGGTAGGGCCATTTGAAAAAGTGCAAGTTTGGACCCTCTAGCTGCCTCCGTTTCCGAGATATTCAAGGTTTTATATTTTCCAGTCGAGGGGTGACTTTGCCTTGAAATTTTCAAGTTTTCTTGCGGGTTTTGTTCCGGAATCCTATTTTTGGTTTTTAGGGCATGGTACAAGCTGCATTTTCAGACCCAAATCAACTCTCTAGCTGCCGCAGTTTTCGAGGTAGGGCCATTTGAAAAAGTGCATGTTTGGACCCTCTAGCTGCCTCCGTTTCCGAGATATTCAAGGTTTTATATTTTCCAGTCGAGGGGTGACTTTGCCTTGAAATTTTCAAGTTTTCTTGCGGGTTTTGTTCCGGAATCCTATTTTTGGTTTTTAGGGCATGGTACAAGCTGCATTTTAAGACCAAAATCAACTCTCTAGCTGCCGTAGTTTTCGAAGTAGGGCCATTTGAAAAAGTGCAAGTTTGGACCCTCTAGCTGCCTCCGTTTCCGAGATATTCAAGGTTTTATATTTTCCAGTCGAGGGGTGACTTTGCCTTGAAATTTTCAAGTTTTCTTGCGGGTTTTGTTCCGGAATCCTATTTTTGGTTTTTAGGGCATGGTACAAGCAGCATTTGAAGACCCAAGTCAACTCTCTAGCTGCCGCAGTTTTCGAGGTAGGGCCATTTGAAAAAGTGCAAGTTTGGACCCTCTAGCTGCCTCCGTTTCCGAGATATTCAAGGTTTTATATTTTCCAGTCGAGGGGTGACTTTGCCTTGAAATTTTCAAGTTTTCTTGCGGGTTTTGTTCCGGAATCCTATTTTTGGTTTTTAGGGCATGGTACAAGCTGCATTTGAAGACCCAAATCAACTCTCTAGCTGCCGCAGTTTTCGAGGTAGGGCCATTTGAAAAAGTGCAAGTTTGGACCCTCTAGCTGCCTCCGTTTCCGAGATATTCAAGGTTTTATATTTTCCAGTCGAGGGGTGACTTTGCCTTGAAATTTTCAAGTTTTCTTGCGGGTTTTGTTCCGGAATCCTATTTTTGGTTTTTAGGGCATGGTACAAGCTGCATTTGAAGACCCAAATCAACTCTCTAGCTGCCGCAGTTTTCGAGGTAGGGCCATTTGAAAAAGTGCAAGTTTGGACCCTCTAGCTGCCTCCGTTTCCGAGATATTCAAGGTTTTATATTTTCCAGTCGAGGGGTGACTTTGCCTTGAAATTTTCAAGTTTTCTTGCGGGTTTTGTTCCGGAATCCTATTTTTGGTTTTTAGGGCATGGTACAAGCAGCATTTGAAGACCCAAGTCAACTCTCTAGCTGCCGCAGTTTTCGAGGTAGGGCCATTTGAAAAAGTGCAAGTTTGGACCCTCTAGCTGCCTCCGTTTCCGAGATATTCAAGGTTTTATATTTTCCAGTCGAGGGGTGACTTTGCCTTGAAATTTTCAAGTTTTCTTGCGGGTTTTGTTCCGGAATCCTATTTTTGGTTTTTAGGGCATGGTACAAGCTGCATTTGAAGACCCAAATCAACTCTCTAGCTGCCGCAGTTTTCGAGGTAGGGCCATTTGAAAAAGTGCAAGTTTGGACCCTCTAGCTGCCTCCGTTTCCGAGATATTCAAGGTTTTATATTTTCCAGTCGAGGGGTGACTTTGCCTTGAAATTTTCAAGTTTTCTTGCGGGTTTTGTTCCGGAATCCTATTTTTGGTTTTTAGGGCATGGTACAAGCAGCATTTGAAGACCCAAGTCAACTCTCTAGCTGCCGCAGTTTTCGAGGTAGGGCCATTTGAAAAAGTGCAAGTTTGGACCCTCTAGCTGCCTCCGTTTCCGAGATATTCAAGGTTTTATATTTTCCAGTCGAGGGGTGACTTTGCCTTGAAATTTTCAAGTTTTCTTGCGGGTTTTGTTCCGGAATCCTATTTTTGGTTTTTAGGGCATGGTACAAGCAGCATTTGAAGACCCAAGTCAACTCTCTAGCTGCCGCAGTTTTCGAGGTAGGGCCATTTGAAAAAGTGCAAGTTTGGACCCTCTAGCTGCCTCCGTTTCCGAGATATTCAAGGTTTTATATTTTCCAGTCGAGGGGTGACTTTGCCTTGAAATTTTCAAGTTTTCTTGCGGGTTTTGTTCCGGAATCCTATTTTTGGTTTTTAGGGCATGGTACAAGCTGCATTTGAAGACCCAAATCAACTCTCTAGCTGCCGCAGTTTTCGAGGTAGGGCCATTTGAAAAAGTGCAAGTTTGGACCCTCTAGCTGCCTCCGTTTCCGAGATATTCAAGGTTTTATATTTTCCAGTCGAGGGGTGACTTTGCCTTGAAATTTTCAAGTTTTCTTGCGGGTTTTGTTCCGGAATCCTATTTTTGGTTTTTAGGGCATGGTACAAGCTGCATTTTTAGACCAAAATCAACTCTCTAGCTGCCGCAGTTTTCGAGGTAGGGCCATTTGAAAAAGTGCAAGTTTGGACCCTCTAGCTGCCTCCGTTTCCGAGATATTCAAGGTTTTATATTTTCCAGTCGAGGGGTGACTTTGCCTTGAAATTTTCAAGTTTTCTTGCGGGTTTTGTTCCGGAATCCTATTTTTGGTTTTTAGGGCATGGTACAAGCTGCATTTGAAGACCCAAATCAACTCTCTAGCTGCCGCAGTTTTCGAGGTAGGGCCATTTGAAAAAGTGCAAGTTTGGACCCTCTAGCTGCCTCCGTTTCCGAGATATTCAAGGTTTTATATTTTCCAGTCGAGGGGTGACTTTGCCTTGAAATTTTCAAGTTTTCTTGCGGGTTTTGTTCCGGAATCCTATTTTTGGTTTTTAGGGCATGGTACAAGCTGCATTTTTAGACCAAAATCAACTCTCTAGCTGCCGTAGTTTTCGAGTTACAGCCATTTGAAAAAGTGCAAGTTTGGACCCTCTAGCTGCCTCCGTTTCCGAGATATTCAAGGTTTTATATTTTCCAGTCGAGGGGTGACTTTGCCTTGAAATTTTCAAGTTTTCTTGCGGGTTTTGTTCCGGAATCCTATTTTTGGTTTTTAGGGCATGGTACAAGCAGCATTTGAAGACCCAAATCAACTCTCTAGCTGCCGCAGTTTTCGAGGTAGGGCCATTTGAAAAAGTGCAAGTTTGGACCCTCTAGCTGCCTCCGTTTCCGAGATATTCAAGGTTTTATATTTTCCAGTCGAGGGGTGACTTTGCCTTGAAATTTTCAAGTTTTCTTGCGGGTTTTGTTCCGGAATCCTATTTTTGGTTTTTAGGGCATGGTACAAGCTGCATTTGAAGACCCAAATCAACTCTCTAGCTGCCGCAGTTTTCGAAGTAGGGCCATTTGAAAAAGTGCAAGTTTGGACCTTATAGCTGCCTCCGTTTCCGAGATATTCAAGGTTTTATATTTTCCAGTCGAGGGGTGACTTTGCCTTGAAATTTTCAAGTTTTCTTGCGGGTTTTGTTCCGGAATCCTATTTTTGGTTTTTAGGGCATGGTACAAGCTGCATTTGAAGACCCAAATCAACTCTCTAGCTGCCGTAGTTTTCGAGTTGCAGCCATTTGAAAAAGTGCAAGTTTGGACCCTCTAGCTGCCTCCGTTTCCGAGATATTCAAGGTTTTATATTTTCCAGTCGAGGGGTGACTTTGCCTTGAAATTTTCAAGTTTTCTTGCGGGTTTTGTTCCGGAATCCTATTTTTGGTTTTTAGGGCATGGTACAAGCAGCATTTGAAGACCCAAATCAACTCTCTAGCTGCCGCAGTTTTCGAGGTAGGGCCATTTGAAAAAGTGCAAGTTTGGACCCTCTAGCTGCCTCCGTTTCCGAGATATTCAAGGTTTTATATTTTCCAGTCGAGGGGTGACTTTGCCTTGAAATTTTCAAGTTTTCTTGCGGGTTTTGTTCCGGAATCCTATTTTTGGTTTTTAGGGCATGGTACAAGCTGCATTTTTAGACCCAAATCAACTCTCTAGCTGCCGTAGTTTTCGAGTTACAGCCATTTGAAAAAGTGCAAGTTTGGACCCTCTAGCTGCCTCCGTTTCCGAGATATTCAAGGTTTTATATTTTCCAGTCGAGGGGTGACTTTGCCTTGAAATTTTCAAGTTTTCTTGCGGGTTTTGTTCCGGAATCCTATTTTTGGTTTTTAGGGCATGGTACAAGCTGCATTTGAAGACCCAAATCAACTCTCTAGCTGCCGTAGTTTTCGAAGTAGGGCCATTTGAAAAAGTGCAAGTTTGGACCCTCTAGCTGCCTCCGTTTCCGAGATATTCAAGGTTTTATATTTTCCAGTCGAGGGGTGACTTTGCCTTGAAATTTTCAAGTTTTCTTGCGGGTTTTGTTCCGGAATCCTATTTTTGGTTTTTAGGGCATGGTACAAGCAGCATTTGAAGACCCAAATCAACTCTCTAGCTGCCGCAGTTTTCGAGGTAGGGCCATTTGAAAAAGTGCAAGTTTGGACCCTCTAGCTGCCTCCGTTTCCGAGATATTCAAGGTTTTATATTTTCCAGTCGAGGGGTGACTTTGCCTTGAAATTTTCAAGTTTTCTTGCGGGTTTTGTTCCGGAATCCTATTTTTGGTTTTTAGGGCATGGTACAAGCTGCATTTTTAGACCAAAATCAACTCTCTAGCTGCCGTAGTTTTCGAGTTACAGCCATTTGAAAAAGTGCAAGTTTGGACCCTCTAGCTGCCTCCGTTTCCGAGATATTCAAGGTTTTATATTTTCCAGTCGAGGGGTGACTTTGCCTTGAAATTTTCAAGTTTTCTTGCGGGTTTTGTTCCGGAATCCTATTTTTGGTTTTTAGGGCATGGTACAAGCAGCATTTGAAGACCCAAATCAACTCTCTAGCTGCCGCAGTTTTCGAGGTAGGGCCATTTGAAAAAGTGCAAGTTTGGACCCTCTAGCTGCCTCCGTTTCCGAGATATTCAAGGTTTTATATTTTCCAGTCGAGGGGTGACTTTGCCTTGAAATTTTCAAGTTTTCTTGCGGGTTTTGTTCCGGAATCCTATTTTTGGTTTTTAGGGCATGGTACAAGCTGCATTTTTAGACCAAAATCAACTCTCTAGCTGCCGTAGTTTTCGAGTTACAGCCATTTGAAAAAGTGCAAGTTTGGACCCTCTAGCTGCCTCCGTTTCCGAGATATTCAAGGTTTTATATTTTCCAGTCGAGGGGTGACTTTGCCTTGAAATTTTCAAGTTTTCTTGCGGGTTTTGTTCCGGAATCCTATTTTTGGTTTTTAGGGCATGGTACAAGCTGCATTTTTAGACCAAAATCAACTCTCTAGCTGCCGTAGTTTTCGAGTTACAGCCATTTGAAAAAGTGCAAGTTTGGACCCTCTAGCTGCCTCCGTTTCCGAGATATTCAAGGTTTTATATTTTCCAGTCGAGGGGTGACTTTGCCTTGAAATTTTCAAGTTTTCTTGCGGGTTTTGTTCCGGAATCCTATTTTTGGTTTTTAGGGCATGGTACAAGCAGCATTTGAAGACCCAAATCAACTCTCTAGCTGCCGCAGTTTTCGAGGTAGGGCCATTTGAAAAAGTGCAAGTTTGGACCCTCTAGCTGCCTCCGTTTCCGAGATATTCAAGGTTTTATATTTTCCAGTCGAGGGGTGACTTTGCCTTGAAATTTTCAAGTTTTCTTGCGGGTTTTGTTCCGGAATCCTATTTTTGGTTTTTAGGGCATGGTACAAGCTGCATTTTTAGACCAAAATCAACTCTCTAGCTGCCGTAGTTTTCGAGTTACAGCCATTTGAAAAAGTGCAAGTTTGGACCCTCTAGCTGCCTCCGTTTCCGAGATATTCAAGGTTTTATATTTTCCAGTCGAGGGGTGACTTTGCCTTGAAATTTTCAAGTTTTCTTGCGGGTTTTGTTCCGGAATCCTATTTTTGGTTTTTAGGGCATGGTACAAGCAGCATTTGAAGACCCAAATCAACTCTCTAGCTGCCGCAGTTTTCGAGGTAGGGCCATTTGAAAAAGTGCAAGTTTGGACCCTCTAGCTGCCTCCGTTTCCGAGATATTCAAGGTTTTATATTTTCCAGTCGAGGGGTGACTTTGCCTTGAAATTTTCAAGTTTTCTTGCGGGTTTTGTTCCGGAATCCTATTTTTGGTTTTTAGGGCATGGTACAAGCTGCATTTTTAGACCAAAATCAACTCTCAAGCTGCCGTAGTTTTCGAGTTACAGCCATTTGAAAAAGTGCAAGTTTGGACCCTCTAGCTGCCTCCGTTTCCGAGATATTCAAGGTTTTATATTTTCCAGTCGAGGGGTGACTTTGCCTTGAAATTTTCAAGTTTTCTTGCGGGTTTTGTTCCGGAATCCTATTTTTGGTTTTTAGGGCATGGTACAGGCCGCATTTGAAGACCCAAATCAACTCTCTAGCTGCCGTAGTTTTCGAGTTGCAACCATTTGAAAAAGTGCAAGTTTGGACCCTCTAGCTGCCTCCGTTTCCGAGATATTCAAGGTTTTATATTTTCCAGTCGAGGGGTGACTTTGCCTTGAAATTTTCAAGTTTTCTTGCGGGTTTTGTTCCGGAATCCTATTTTTGGTTTTTAGGGCATGGTACAAGCTGCATTTTTAGACCAAAATCAACTCTCTAGCTGCCGTAGTTTTCGAGTTACAGCCATTTGAAAAAGTGCAAGTTTGGACCCTCTAGCTGCCTCCGTTTCCGAGATATTCAAGGTTTTATATTTTCCAGTCGAGGGGTGACTTTGCCTTGAAATTTTCAAGTTTTCTTGCGGGTTTTGTTCCGGAATCCTATTTTTGGTTTTTAGGGCATGGTACAAGCTGCATTTTCAGACCCAAATCAACTCTCTAGCTGCCGCAGTTTTCGAGGTAGGGCCATTTGAAAAAGTGCATGTTTGGACCCTCTAGCTGCCTCCGTTTCCGAGATATTCAAGGTTTTATATTTTCCAGTCGAGGGGTGACTTTGCCTTGAAATTTTCAAGTTTTCTTGCGGGTTTTGTTCCGGAATCCTATTTTTGGTTTTTAGGGCATGGTACAAGCAGCATTTGAAGACCCAAATCAACTCTCTAGCTGCCGCAGTTTTCGAGGTAGGGCCATTTGAAAAAGTGCAAGTTTGGACCCTCTAGCTGCCTCCGTTTCCGAGATATTCAAGGTTTTATATTTTCCAGTCGAGGGGTGACTTTGCCTTGAAATTTTCAAGTTTTCTTGCGGGTTTTGTTCCGGAATCCTATTTTTGGTTTTTAGGGCATGGTACAAGCTGCATTTTTAGACCAAAATCAACTCTCTAGCTGCCGTAGTTTTCGAGTTACAGCCATTTGAAAAAGTGCAAGTTTGGACCCTCTAGCTGCCTCCGTTTCCGAGATATTCAAGGTTTTATATTTTCCAGTCGAGGGGTGACTTTGCCTTGAAATTTTCAAGTTTTCTTGCGGGTTTTGTTCCGGAATCCTATTTTTGGTTTTTAGGGCATGGTACAAGCTGCATTTTAAGACCAAAATCAACTCTCTAGCTGCCGTAGTTTTCGAAGTAGGGCCATTTGAAAAAGTGCAAGTTTGGACCCTCTAGCTGCCTCCGTTTCCGAGATATTCAAGGTTTTATATTTTCCAGTCGAGGGGTGACTTTGCCTTGAAATTTTCAAGTTTTCTTGCGGGTTTTGTTCCGGAATCCTATTTTTGGTTTTTAGGGCATGGTACAAGCTGCATTTTTAGACCCAAATCAACTCTCTAGCTGCCGTAGTTTTCGAGTTACAGCCATTTGAAAAAGTGCAAGTTTGGACCCTCTAGCTGCCTCCGTTTCCGAGATATTCAAGGTTTTATATTTTCCAGTCGAGGGGTGACTTTGCCTTGAAATTTTCAAGTTTTCTTGCGGGTTTTGTTCCGGAATCCTATTTTTGGTTTTTAGGGCATGGTACAAGCTGCATTTTTAGACCAAAATCAACTCTCTAGCTGCCGTAGTTTTCGAGTTACAGCCATTTAAAAAAGTGCAAGTTTGGACCCTCTAGCTGCCTCCGTTTCCGAGATATTCAAGGTTTTATATTTTCCAGTCGAGGGGTGACTTTGCCTTGAAATTTTCAAGTTTTCTTGCGGGTTTTGTTCCGGAATCCTATTTTTGGTTTTTAGGGCATGGTACAAGCTGCATTTGAAGACCCAAATCAACTCTCTAGCTGCCGCAGTTTTCGAGGTAGGGCCATTTGAAAAAGTGCATGTTTGGACCCTCTAGCTGCCTCCGTTTCCGAGATATTCAAGGTTTTATATTTTCCAGTCGAGGGGTGACTTTGCCTTGAAATTTTCAAGTTTTCTTGCGGGTTTTGTTCCGGAATCCTATTTTTGGTTTTTAGGGCATGGTACAAGCTGCATTTTTAGACCAAAATCAACTCTCTAGCTGCCGTAGTTTTCGAGTTACAGCCATTTGAAAAAGTGCAAGTTTGGACCCTCTAGCTGCCTCCGTTTCCGAGATATTCAAGGTTTTATATTTTCCAGTCGAGGGGTGACTTTGCCTTGAAATTTTCAAGTTTTCTTGCGGGTTTTGTTCCGGAATCCTATTTTTGGTTTTTAGGGCATGGTACAAGCTG
This sequence comes from Chloromyia formosa, assembly GCA_964017055.1. NCBI lineage: Eukaryota > Metazoa > Arthropoda > Insecta > Diptera > Stratiomyidae > Chloromyia > Chloromyia formosa. The sequence goes on along the minus strand of OZ024818.1, from coordinate 43,244,660 downwards.
CATTTTAAGACCCAAATCAACTCTCTAGCTGCCGCAGTTTTCGAGGTAGGGCCATTTGAAAAAGTGCAAGTTTGGACCCTCTAGCTGCCTCCGTTTCCGAGATATTCAAGGTTTTATATTTTCCAGTCGAGGGGTGACTTTGCCTTGAAATTTTCAAGTTTTCTTGCGGGTTTTGTTCCGGAATCCTATTTTTGGTTTTTAGGGCATGGTACAAGCAGCATTTGAAGACCCAAGTCAACTCTCTAGCTGCCGCAGTTTTCGAGGTAGGGCCATTTGAAAAAGTGCAAGTTTGGACCCTCTAGCTGCCTCCGTTTCCGAGATATTCAAGGTTTTATATTTTCCAGTCGAGGGGTGACTTTGCCTTGAAATTTTCAAGTTTTCTTGCGGGTTTTGTTCCGGAATCCTATTTTTGGTTTTTAGGGCATGGTACAAGCTGCATTTTTAGACCAAAATCAACTCTCTAGCTGCCGTAGTTTTCGAGTTACAGCCATTTGAAAAAGTGCAAGTTTGGACCCTCTAGCTGCCTCCGTTTCCGAGATATTCAAGGTTTTATATTTTCCAGTCGAGGGGTGACTTTGCCTTGAAATTTTCAAGTTTTCTTGCGGGTTTTGTTCCGGAATCCTATTTTTGGTTTTTAGGGCATGGTACAAGCAGCATTTGAAGACCCAAATCAACTCTCTAGCTGCCGCAGTTTTCGAGGTAGGGCCATTTGAAAAAGTGCAAGTTTGGACCCTCTAGCTGCCTCCGTTTCCGAGATATTCAAGGTTTTATATTTTCCAGTCGAGGGGTGACTTTGCCTTGAAATTTTCAAGTTTTCTTGCGGGTTTTGTTCCGGAATCCTATTTTTGGTTTTTAGGGCATGGTACAAGCTGCATTTTTAGACCAAAATCAACTCTCTAGCTGCCGTAGTTTTCGAGTTACAGCCATTTGAAAAAGTGCAAGTTTGGACCCTCTAGCTGCCTCCGTTTCCGAGATATTCAAGGTTTTATATTTTCCAGTCGAGGGGTGACTTTGCCTTGAAATTTTCAAGTTTTCTTGCGGGTTTTGTTCCGGAATCCTATTTTTGGTTTTTAGGGCATGGTACAAGCTGCATTTTTAGACCCAAATCAACTCTCTAGCTGCCGTAGTTTTCGAGTTACAGCCATTTGAAAAAGTGCAAGTTTGGACCCTCTAGCTGCCTCCGTTTCCGAGATATTCAAGGTTTTATATTTTCCAGTCGAGGGGTGACTTTGCCTTGAAATTTTCAAGTTTTCTTGCGGGTTTTGTTCCGGAATCCTATTTTTGGTTTTTAGGGCATGGTACAAGCAGCATTTGAAGACCCAAATCAACTCTCTAGCTGCCGCAGTTTTCGAGGTAGGGCCATTTGAAAAAGTGCAAGTTTGGACCCTCTAGCTGCCTCCGTTTCCGAGATATTCAAGGTTTTATATTTTCCAGTCGAGGGGTGACTTTGCCTTGAAATTTTCAAGTTTTCTTGCGGGTTTTGTTCCGGAATCCTATTTTTGGTTTTTAGGGCATGGTACAAGCTGCATTTTTAGACCAAAATCAACTCTCTAGCTGCCGTAGTTTTCGAGTTACAGCCATTTGAAAAAGTGCAAGTTTGGACCCTCTAGCTGCCTCCGTTTCCGAGATATTCAAGGTTTTATATTTTCCAGTCGAGGGGTGACTTTGCCTTGAAATTTTCAAGTTTTCTTGCGGGTTTTGTTCCGGAATCCTATTTTTGGTTTTTAGGGCATGGTACAGGCCGCATTTGAAGACCCAAATCAACTCTCTAGCTGCCGTAGTTTTCGAGTTGCAGCCATTTGAAAAAGTGCAAGTTTGGACCCTCTAGCTGCCTCCGTTTCCGAGATATTCAAGGTTTTATATTTTCCAGTCGAGGGGTGACTTTGCCTTGAAATTTTCAAGTTTTCTTGCGGGTTTTGTTCCGGAATCCTATTTTTGGTTTTTAGGGCATGGTACAAGCTGCATTTTTAGACCAAAATCAACTCTCTAGCTGCCGTAGTTTTCGAGTTACAGCCATTTGAAAAAGTGCAAGTTTGGACCCTCTAGCTGCCTCCGTTTCCGAGATATTCAAGGTTTTATATTTTCCAGTCGAGGGGTGACTTTGCCTTGAAATTTTCAAGTTTTCTTGCGGGTTTTGTTCCGGAATCCTATTTTTGGTTTTTAGGGCATGGTACAAGCTGCATTTTCAGACCCAAATCAACTCTCTAGCTGCCGCAGTTTTCGAGGTAGGGCCATTTGAAAAAGTGCATGTTTGGACCCTCTAGCTGCCTCCGTTTCCGAGATATTCAAGGTTTTATATTTTCCAGTCGAGGGGTGACTTTGCCTTGAAATTTTCAAGTTTTCTTGCGGGTTTTGTTCCGGAATCCTATTTTTGGTTTTTAGGGCATGGTACAAGCAGCATTTGAAGACCCAAATCAACTCTCTAGCTGCCGCAGTTTTCGAGGTAGGGCCATTTGAAAAAGTGCAAGTTTGGACCCTCTAGCTGCCTCCGTTTCCGAGATATTCAAGGTTTTATATTTTCCAGTCGAGGGGTGACTTTGCCTTGAAATTTTCAAGTTTTCTTGCGGGTTTTGTTCCGGAATCCTATTTTTGGTTTTTAGGGCATGGTACAAGCTGCATTTTAAGACCCAAATCAACTCTCTAGCTGCCGTAGTTTTCGAGTTACAGCCATTTGAAAAAGTGCAAGTTTGGACCCTCTAGCTGCCTCCGTTTCCAAGATATTCAAGGTTTTATATTTTCCAGTCGAGGGGTGACTTTGCCTTGAAATTTTCAAGTTTTCTTGCGGGTTTTGTTCCGGAATCCTATTTTTGGTTTTTAGGGCATGGTACAAGCTGCATTTTTAGACCAAAATCAACTCTCTAGCTGCCGTAGTTTTCGAGTTGCAGCCATTTGAAAAAGTGCAAGTTTGGACCCTCTAGCTGCCTCCGTTTCCGAGATATTCAAGGTTTTATATTTTCCAGTCGAGGGGTGACTTTGCCTTGAAATTTTCAAGTTTTCTTGCGGGTTTTGTTCCGGAATCCTATTTTTGGTTTTTAGGGCATGGTACAAGCTGCATTTTAAGACCAAAATCAACTCTCTAGCTGCCGTAGTTTTCGAAGTAGGGCCATTTGAAAAAGTGCAAGTTTGGACCCTCTAGCTGCCTCCGTTTCCGAGATATTCAAGGTTTTATATTTTCCAGTCGAGGGGTGACTTTGCCTTGAAATTTTCAAGTTTTCTTGCGGGTTTTGTTCCGGAATCCTATTTTTGGTTTTTAGGGCATGGTACAAGCTGCATTTTAAGACCCAAATCAACTCTCTAGCTGCCGTAGTTTTCGAGTTACAGCCATTTGAAAAAGTGCAAGTTTGGACCCTCTAGCTGCCTCCGTTTCCAAGATATTCAAGGTTTTATATTTTCCAGTCGAGGGGTGACTTTGCCTTGAAATTTTCAAGTTTTCTTGCGGGTTTTGTTCCGGAATCCTATTTTTGGTTTTTAGGGCATGGTACAAGCTGCATTTTTAGACCAAAATCAACTCTCTAGCTGCCGTAGTTTTCGAGTTGCAGCCATTTGAAAAAGTGCAAGTTTGGACCCTCTAGCTGCCTCCGTTTCCGAGATATTCAAGGTTTTATATTTTCCAGTCGAGGGGTGACTTTGCCTTGAAATTTTCAAGTTTTCTTGCGGGTTTTGTTCCGGAATCCTATTTTTGGTTTTTAGGGCATGGTAGAAGCTGCATTTTAAGACCAAAATCAACTCTCTAGCTGCCGTAGTTTTCGAAGTAGGGCCATTTGAAAAAGTGCAAGTTTGGACCCTCTAGCTGCCTCCGTTTCCGAGATATTCAAGGTTTTATATTTTCCAGTCGAGGGGTGACTTTGCCTTGAAATTTTCAAGTTTTCTTGCGGGTTTTGTTCCGGAATCCTATTTTTGGTTTTTAGGGCATGGTACAAGCTGCATTTTAAGACCCAAATCAACTCTCTAGCTGCCGTAGTTTTCGAGTTACAGCCATTTGAAAAAGTGCAAGTTTGGACCCTCTAGCTGCCTCCGTTTCCAAGATATTCAAGGTTTTATATTTTCCAGTCGAGGGGTGACTTTGCCTTGAAATTTTCAAGTTTTCTTGCGGGTTTTGTTCCGGAATCCTATTTTTGGTTTTTAGGGCATGGTACAAGCTGCATTTTTAGACCAAAATCAACTCTCTAGCTGCCGTAGTTTTCGAGTTGCAGCCATTTGAAAAAGTGCAAGTTTGGACCCTCTAGCTGCCTCCGTTTCCGAGATATTCAAGGTTTTATATTTTCCAGTCGAGGGGTGACTTTGCCTTGAAATTTTCAAGTTTTCTTGCGGGTTTTGTTCCGGAATCCTATTTTTGGTTTTTAGGGCATGGTACAAGCTGCATTTTAAGACCAAATTCAACTCTCTAGCTGCCGTAGTTTTCGAAGTAGGGCCATTTGAAAAAGTGCAAGTTTGGACCCTCTAGCTGCCTCCGTTTCCGAGATATTCAAGGTTTTATATTTTCCAGTCGAGGGGTGACTTTGCCTTGAAATTTTCAAGTTTTCTTGGGGGTTTTGTTCCGGAATCCTATTTTTGGTTTTTAGGGCATGGTACAAGCTGCATTTTTAGACCAAAATCAACTCTCTAGCTGCCGTAGTTTTCGAGTTACAGCCATTTGAAAAAGTGCAAGTTTGGACCCTCTAGCTGCCTCCGTTTCCGAGATATTCAAGGTTTTATATTTTCCAGTCGAGGGGTGACTTTGCCTTGAAATTTTCAAGTTTTCTTGCGGGTTTTGTTCCGGAATCCTATTTTTGGTTTTTAGGGCATGGTACAAGCTGCATTTTTAGACCAAAATCAACTCTCTAGCTGCCGTAGTTTTCGAGTTACAGCCATTTGAAAAAGTGCAAGTTTGGACCCTCTAGCTGCCTCCGTTTCCGAGATATTCAAGGTTTTATATTTTCCAGTCGAGGGGTGACTTTGCCTTGAAATTTTCAAGTTTTCTTGCGGGTTTTGTTCCGGAATCCTATTTTTGGTTTTTAGGGCATGGTACAAGCAGCATTTGAAGACCCAAATCAACTCTCTAGCTGCCGCAGTTTTCGAGGTAGCGCCATTTGAAAAAGTGCAAGTTTGGACCCTCTAGCTGCCTCCGTTTCCGAGATATTCAAGGTTTTATATTTTCCAGTCGAGGGGTGACTTTGCCTTGAAATTTTCAAGTTTTCTTGCGGGTTTTGTTCCGGAATCCTATTTTTGGTTTTTAGGGCATGGTACAAGCTGCATTTTTAGACCAAAATCAACTCTCTAGCTGCCGTAGTTTTCGAGTTACAGCCATTTGAAAAAGTGCAAGTTTGGACCCTCTAGCTGCCTCCGTTTCCGAGATATTCAAGGTTTTATATTTTCCAGTCGAGGGGTGACTTTGCCTTGAAATTTTCAAGTTTTCTTGCGGGTTTTGTTCCGGAATCCTATTTTTGGTTTTTAGGGCATGGTACAAGCAGCATTTGAAGACCCAAATCAACTCTCTAGCTGCCGCAGTTTTCGAGGTAGCGCCATTTGAAAAAGTGCAAGTTTGGACCCTCTAGCTGCCTCCGTTTCCGAGATATTCAAGGTTTTATATTTTCCAGTCGAGGGGTGACTTTGCCTTGAAATTTTCAAGTTTTCTTGCGGGTTTTGTTCCGGAATCCTATTTTTGGTTTTTAGGGCATGGTACAAGCTGCATTTTTAGACCAAAATCAACTCTCTAGCTGCCGTAGTTTTCGAGTTACAGCCATTTGAAAAAGTGCAAGTTTGGACCCTCTAGCTGCCTCCGTTTCCGAGATATTCAAGGTTTTATATTTTCCAGTCGAGGGGTGACTTTGCCTTGAAATTTTCAAGTTTTCTTGCGGGTTTTGTTCCGGAATCCTATTTTTGGTTTTTAGGGCATGGTACAAGCTGCATTTTTAGACCCAAATCAACTCTCTAGCTGCCGTAGTTTTCGAGTTACAGCCATTTGAAAAAGTGCAAGTTTGGACCCTCTAGCTGCCTCCGTTTCCGAGATATTCAAGGTTTTATATTTTCCAGTCGAGGGGTGACTTTGCCTTGAAATTTTCAAGTTTTCTTGCGGGTTTTGTTCCGGAATCCTATTTTTGGTTTTTAGGGCATGGTACAAGCTGCATTTTAAGACCAAAATCAACTCTCTAGCTGCCGTAGTTTTCGAGTTGCAGCCATTTGAAAAAGTGCAAGTTTGGACCCTCTAGCTGCCTCCGTTTCCGAGATATTCAAGGTTTTATATTTTCCAGTCGAGGGGTGACTTTGCTTTGAAATTTTCAAGTTTTCTTGCGGGTTTTGTTCCGGAATCCTATTTTTGGTTTTTAGGGCATGGTACAAGCTGCATTTTAAGACCAAATTCAACTCTCTAGCTGCCGTAGTTTTCGAAGTAGGGCCATTTGAAAAAGTGCAAGTTTGGACCCTCTAGCTGCCTCCGTTTCCGAGATATTCAAGGTTTTATATTTTCCAGTCGAGGGGTGACTTTGCCTTGAAATTTTCAAGTTTTCTTGCGGGTTTTGTTCCGGAATCCTATTTTTGGTTTTTAGGGCATGGTACAAGCTGCATTTTTAGACCAAAATCAACTCTCTAGCTGCCGTAGTTTTCGAGTTACAGCCATTTGAAAAAGTGCAAGTTTGGACCCTCTAGCTGCCTCCGTTTCCGAGATATTCAAGGTTTTATATTTTCCAGTCGAGGGGTGACTTTGCCTTGAAATTTTCAAGTTTTCTTGCGGGTTTTGTTCCGGAATCCTATTTTTGGTTTTTAGGGCATGGTACAAGCTGCATTTTTAGACCAAAATCAACTCTCTAGCTGCCGTAGTTTTCGAGTTACAGCCATTTGAAAAAGTGCAAGTTTGGACCCTCTAGCTGCCTCCGTTTCCGAGATATTCAAGGTTTTATATTTTCCAGTCGAGGGGTGACTTTGCCTTGAAATTTTCAAGTTTTCTTGCGGGTTTTGTTCCGGAATCCTATTTTTGGTTTTTAGGGCATGGTACAAGCAGCATTTGAAGACCCAAATCAACTCTCTAGCTGCCGCAGTTTTCGAGGTAGCGCCATTTGAAAAAGTGCAAGTTTGGACCCTCTAGCTGCCTCCGTTTCCGAGATATTCAAGGTTTTATATTTTCCAGTCGAGGGGTGACTTTGCCTTGAAATTTTCAAGTTTTCTTGCGGGTTTTGTTCCGGAATCCTATTTTTGGTTTTTAGGGCATGGTACAAGCTGCATTTTTAGACCAAAATCAACTCTCTAGCTGCCGTAGTTTTCGAGTTACAGCCATTTGAAAAAGTGCAAGTTTGGACCCTCTAGCTGCCTCCGTTTCCGAGATATTCAAGGTTTTATATTTTCCAGTCGAGGGGTGACTTTGCCTTGAAATTTTCAAGTTTTCTTGCGGGTTTTGTTCCGGAATCCTATTTTTGGTTTTTAGGGCATGGTACAAGCAGCATTTGAAGACCCAAATCAACTCTCTAGCTGCCGCAGTTTTCGAGGTAGCGCCATTTGAAAAAGTGCAAGTTTGGACCCTCTAGCTGCCTCCGTTTCCGAGATATTCAAGGTTTTATATTTTCCAGTCGAGGGGTGACTTTGCCTTGAAATTTTCAAGTTTTCTTGCGGGTTTTGTTCCGGAATCCTATTTTTGGTTTTTAGGGCATGGTACAAGCTGCATTTTTAGACCAAAATCAACTCTCTAGCTGCCGTAGTTTTCGAGTTACAGCCATTTGAAAAAGTGCAAGTTTGGACCCTCTAGCTGCCTCCGTTTCCGAGATATTCAAGGTTTTATATTTTCCAGTCGAGGGGTGACTTTGCCTTGAAATTTTCAAGTTTTCTTGCGGGTTTTGTTCCGGAATCCTATTTTTGGTTTTTAGGGCATGGTACAAGCTGCATTTTTAGACCCAAATCAACTCTCTAGCTGCCGTAGTTTTCGAGTTACAGCCATTTGAAAAAGTGCAAGTTTGGACCCTCTAGCTGCCTCCGTTTCCGAGATATTCAAGGTTTTATATTTTCCAGTCGAGGGGTGACTTTGCCTTGAAATTTTCAAGTTTTCTTGCGGGTTTTGTTACGGAATCCTATTTTTGGTTTTTAGGGCATGGTACAAGCTGCATTTGAAGACCCAAATCAACTCTCTAGCTGCCGCAGTTTTCGAGGTAGGGCCATTTGAAAAAGTGCAAGTTTGGACCCTCTAGCTGCCTCCGTTTCCGAGATATTCAAGGTTTTATATTTTCCAGTCGAGGGGTGACTTTGCCTTGAAATTTTCAAGTTTTCTTGCGGGTTTTGTTCCGGAATCCTATTTTTGGTTTTTAGGGCATGGTACAAGCAGCATTTGAAGACCCAAATCAACTCTCTAGCTGCCGCAGTTTTCGAGGTAGGGCCATTTGAAAAAGTGCAAGTTTGGACCCTCTAGCTGCCTCCGTTTCCGAGATATTCAAGGTTTTATATTTTCCAGTCGAGGGGTGACTTTGCCTTGAAATTTTCAAGTTTTCTTGCGGGTTTTGTTCCGGAATCCTATTTTTGGTTTTTAGGGCATGGTACAAGCTGCATTTTTAGACCAAAATCAACTCTCTAGCTGCCGTAGTTTTCGAGTTACAGCCATTTGAAAAAGTGCAAGTTTGGACCCTCTAGCTGCCTCCGTTTCCGAGATATTCAAGGTTTTATATTTTCCAGTCGAGGGGTGACTTTGCCTTGAAATTTTCAAGTTTTCTTGCGGGTTTTGTTCCGGAATCCTATTTGTGGTTTTTAGGGCATGGTACAGGCCGCATTTGAAGACCCAAATCAACTCTCTAGCTGCCGTAGTTTTCGAGTTGCAGCCATTTGAAAAAGTGCAAGTTTGGACCCTCTAGCTGCCTCCGTTTCCGAGATATTCAAGGTTTTATATTTTCCAGTCGAGGGGTGACTTTGCCTTGAAATTTTCAAGTTTTCTTGCGGGTTTTGTTCCGGAATCCTATTTTTGGTTTTTAGGGCATGGTACAAGCTGCATTTTTAGACCAAAATCAACTCTCTAGCTGCCGTAGTTTTCGAGTTACAGCCATTTGAAAAAGTGCAAGTTTGGACCCTCTAGCTGCCTCCGTTTCCGAGATATTCAAGGTTTTATATTTTCCAGTCGAGGGGTGACTTTGCCTTGAAATTTTCAAGTTTTCTTGCGGGTTTTGTTCCGGAATCCTATTTTTGGTTTTTAGGGCATGGTACAAGCTGCATTTGAAGACCCAAATCAACTCTCTAGCTGCCGCAGTTTTCGAGGTAGGGCCATTTGAAAAAGTGCATGTTTGGACCCTCTAGCTGCCTCCGTTTCCGAGATATTCAAGGTTTTATATTTTCCAGTCGAGGGGTGACTTTGCCTTGAAATTTTCAAGTTTTCTTGCGGGTTTTGTTCCGGAATCCTATTTTTGGTTTTTAGGGCATGGTACAAGCTGCATTTTTAGACCAAAATCAACTCTCTAGCTGCCGTAGTTTTCGAGTTACAGCCATTTGAAAAAGTGCAAGTTTGGACCCTCTAGCTGCCTCCGTTTCCGAGATATTCAAGGTTTTATATTTTCCAGTCGAGGGGTGACTTTGCCTTGAAATTTTCAAGTTTTCTTGCGGGTTTTGTTCCGGAATCCTATTTTTGGTTTTTAGGGCATGGTACAAGCAGCATTTGAAGACCCAAATCAACTCTCTAGCTGCCGCAGTTTTCGAGGTAGGGCCATTTGAAAAAGTGCAAGTTTGGACCCTCTAGCTGCCTCCGTTTCCGAGATATTCAAGGTTTTATATTTTCCAGTCGAGGGGTGACTTTGCCTTGAAATTTTCAAGTTTTCTTGCGGGTTTTGTTCCGGAATCCTATTTTTGGTTTTTAGGGCATGGTACAAGCTGCATTTTTAGACCAAAATCAACTCTCTAGCTGCCGTAGTTTTCGAGTTACAGCCATTTGAAAAAGTGCAAGTTTGGACCCTCTAGCTGCCTCCGTTTCCGAGATATTCAAGGTTTTATATTTTCCAGTCGAGGGGTGAATTTGCCTTGAAATTTTCAAGTTTTCTTGCGGGTTTTGTTCCGGAATCCTATTTTTGGTTTTTAGGGCATGGTACAAGCTGCATTTGAAGACCCAAATCAACTCTCTAGCTGCCGTAGTTTTCGAGTTGCAGCCATTTGAAAAAGTGCAAGTTTGGACCCTCTAGCTGCCTCCGTTTCCGAGATATTCAAGGTTTTATATTTTCCAGTCGAGGGGTGACTTTGCTTTGAAATTTTCAAGTTTTCTTGCGGGTTTTGTTCCGGAATCCTATTTTTGGTTTTTAGGGCATGGTACAAGCTGCATTTTAAGACCAAATTCAACTCTCTAGCTGCCGTAGTTTTCGAAGTAGGGCCATTTGAAAAAGTGCAAGTTTGGACCCTCTAGCTGCCTCCGTTTCCGAGATATTCAAGGTTTTATATTTTCCAGTCGAGGGGTGACTTTGCCTTGAAATTTTCAAGTTTTCTTGCGGGTTTTGTTCCGGAATCCTATTTTTGGTTTTTAGGGCATGGTACAAGCAGCATTTGAAGACCCAAATCAACTCTCTAGCTGCCGCAGTTTTCGAGGTAGCGCCATTTGAAAAAGTGCAAGTTTGGACCCTCTAGCTGCCTCCGTTTCCGAGATATTCAAGGTTTTATATTTTCCAGTCGAGGGGTGACTTTGCCTTGAAATTTTCAAGTTTTCTTGCGGGTTTTGTTCCGGAATCCTATTTTTGGTTTTTAGGGCATGGTACAAGCTGCATTTTTAGACCAAAATCAACTCTCTAGCTGCCGTAGTTTTCGAGTTACAGCCATTTGAAAAAGTGCAAGTTTGGACCCTCTAGCTGCCTCCGTTTCCGAGATATTCAAGGTTTTATATTTTCCAGTCGAGGGGTGACTTTGCCTTGAAATTTTCAAGTTTTCTTGCGGGTTTTGTTCCGGAATCCTATTTTTGGTTTTTAGGGCATGGTACAAGCTGCATTTGAAGACCCAAATCAACTCTCTAGCTGCCGTAGTTTTCGAGTTACAGCCATTTGAAAAAGTGCAAGTTTGGACCCTCTAGCTGCCTCCGTTTCCGAGATATTCAAGGTTTTATATTTTCCAGTCGAGGGGTGACTTTGTCTTGAAATTTTCAAGTTTTCTTGCGGGTTTTGTTCCGGAATCCTATTTTTGGTTTGTAGGGCATGGTACAAGCTGCATTTTTAGACCAAAATCAACTCTCTAGCTGCCGTAGTTTTCGAGTTACAGCCATTTGAAAAAGTGCAAGTTTGGACCCTCTAGCTGCCTCCGTTTCCGAGATATTCAAGGTTTTATATTTTCCAGTCGAGGGGTGACTTTGCCTTGAAATTTTCAAGTTTTCTTGCGGGTTTTGTTCCGGAATCCTATTTTTGGTTTTTAGGGCATGGTACAAGCTGCATTTGAAGACCCAAATCAACTCTCTAGCTGCCGTAGTTTTCGAGTTACAGCCATTTGAAAAAGTGCAAGTTTGGACCCTCTAGCTGCCTCCGTTTCCGAGATATTCAAGGTTTTATATTTTCCAGTCGAGGGGTGACTTTGCTTTGAAATTTTCAAGTTTTCTTGCGGGTTTTGTTCCGGAATCCTATTTTTGGTTTTTAGGGCATGGTACAAGCTGCATTTGAAGACCCAAATCAACTCTCTAGCTGCCGCAGTTTTCGAGGTAGGGCCATTTGAAAAAGTGCAAGTTTGGACCCTCTAGCTGCCTCCGTTTCCGAGATATTCAAGGTTTTATATTTTCCAGTCGAGGGGTGACTTTGCCTTGAAATTTTCAAGTTTTCTTGCGGGTTTTGTTCCGGAATCCTATTTTTGGTTTTTAGGGCATGTTACAAGCTGCATTTGAAGACCCAAATCAACTCTCTAGCTGCCGCAGTTTTCGAGGTAGGGCCATTTGAAAAAGTGCAAGTTTGGACCCTCTAGCTGCCTCCGTTTCCGAGATATTCAAGGTTTTATATTTTCCAGTCGAGGGGTGACTTTGCCTTGAAATTTTCAAGTTTTCTTGCGGGTTTTGTTCCGGAATCCTATTTTTGGTTTTTAGGGCATGGTACAAGCTGCATTTTTAGACCAAAATCAACTCTCTAGCTGCCGTAGTTTTCGAGTTACAGCCATTTGAAAAAGTGCAAGTTTGGACCCTCTAGCTGCCTCCGTTTCCGAGATATTCAAGGTTTTATATTTTCCAGTCGAGGGGTGACTTTACCTTGAAATTTTCAAGTTTTCTTGCGGGTTTTGTTCCGGAATCCTATTTTTGGTTTTTAGGGCATGGTACAAGCTGCATTTTTAGACCAAAATCAACTCTCTAGCTGCCGTAGTTTTCGAGTTACAGCCATTTGAAAAAGTGCAAGTTTGGACCCTCTAGCTGCCTCCGTTTCCGAGATATTCAAGGTTTTATATTTTCCAGTCGAGGGGTGACTTTGCCTTGAAATTTTCAAGTTTTCTTGCGGGTTTTGTTCCGGAATCCTATTTTTGGTTTTTAGGGCATGGTACAAGCTGCATTTTAAGACCAAAATCAACTCTCTAGCTGCCGTAGTTTTCGAGTTACAGCCATTTGAAAAAGTGCAAGTTTGGACCCTCTAGCTGCCTCCGTTTCCGAGATATTCAAGGTTTTATATTTTCCAGTCGAGGGGTGACTTTGCCTTGAAATTTTCAAGTTTTCTTGTGGGTTTTGTTCCGGAATCCTATTTTTGGTTTTTAGGGCATGGTACAAGCTGCATTTTTAGACCAAAATCAACTCTCTAGCTGCCGTAGTTTTCGAGTTACAGCCATTTGAAAAAGTGCAAGTTTGGACCCTCTAGCTGCCTCCGTTTCCGAGATATTCAAGGTTTTATATTTTCCAGTCGAGGGGTGACTTTGCCTTGAAATTTTCAAGTTTTCTTGCGGGTTTTGTTCCGGAATCCTATTTTTGGTTTTTAGGGCATGGTACAAGCTGCATTTTTAGACCAAAATCAACTCTCTAGCTGCCGTAGTTTTCGAGTTACAGCCATTTGAAAAAGTGCAAGTTTGGACCCTCTAGCTGCCGCCGTTTCCGAGATATTCAAGGTTTTATATTTTCCAGTCGAGGGGTGACTTTGCCTTGAAATTTTCAAGTTTTCTTGCGGGTTTTGTTCCGGAATCCTATTTTTGGTTTTTAGGGCATGGTACAAGCTGCATTTGAAGACCCAAATCAACTCTCTAGCTGCCGTAGTTTTCGAGTTGCAGCCATTTGAAAAAGTGCAAGTTTGGACCCTCTAGCTGCCTCCGTTTCCGAGATATTCAAGGTTTTATATTTTCCAGTCGAGGGGTGACTTTGCTTTGAAATTTTCAAGTTTTCTTGCGGGTTTTGTTCCGGAATCCTATTTTTGGTTTTTAGGGCATGGTACAAGCTGCATTTTAAGACCAAAATCAACTCTCTAGCTGCCGTAGTTTTCGAAGTAGGGCCATTTGAAAAAGTGCAAGTTTGGACCCTCTAGCTGCCTCCGTTTCCGAGATATTCAAGGTTTTAAATATATTTTCCAGTCGAGGAGTGACTTTGCCTTGAAATTTTCAAGTTTTCTTGCGGGTTTTGTTCCGGAATCCTATTTTTGGTTTTTAGGGCATGGTACAAGCTGCATTTTTAGACCAAAATCAACTCTCTAGCTGCCGTAGTTTTCGAGTTACAGCCATTTGAAAAAGTGCAAGTTTGGACCCTCTAGCTGCCTCCGTTTCCGAGATATTCAAGGTTTTATATTTTCCAGTCGAGGGGTGACTTTGCCTTGAAAGTTTCAAGTTTTCTTGCGGGTTTTGTTCCGGAATCCTATTTTTGGTTTTTAGGGCATGGTACAAGCTGCATTTTTAGACCAAAATCAACTCTCTAGCTGCCGTAGTTTTCGAGTTACAGCCATTTGAAAAAGTGCAAGTTTGGACCCTCTAGCTGCCTCCGTTTCCGAGATATTCAAGGTTTTATATTTTCCAGTCGAGGGGTGACTTTGCCTTGAAATTTTCAAGTTTTCTTGCGGGTTTTGTTCCGGAATCCTATTTTTGGTTTTTAGGGCATGGTACAAGCAGCATTTGAAGACCCAAATCAACTCTCTAGCTGCCGCAGTTTTCGAGGTAGGGCCATTTGAAAAAGTGCAAGTTTGGACCCTCTAGCTGCCTCCGTTTCCGAGATATTCAAGGTTTTATATTTTCCAGTCGAGGGGTGACTTTGCCTTGAAATTTTCAAGTTTTCTTGCGGGTTTTGTTCCGGAATCCTATTTTTGGTTTTTAGGGCATGGTACAAGCTGCATTTTTAGACCAAAATCAACTCTCTAGCTGCCGTAGTTTTCGAGTTACAGCCATTTGAAAAAGTGCAAGTTTGGACCCTCTAGCTGCCTCCGTTTCCGAGATATTCAAGGTTTTATATTTTCCAGTCGAGGGGTGACTTTGCCTTGAAATTTTCAAGTTTTCTTGCGGGTTTTGTTCCGGAATCCTATTTTTGGTTTTTAGGGCATGGTACAAGCTGCATTTGAAGACCCAAATCAACTCTCCAGCTGCCGTAGTTTTCGAGTTGCAGCCATTTGAAAAAGTGCAAGTTTGGACCCTCTAGCTGCCTCCGTTTCCGAGATATTCAAGGTTTTAAATTTTCCAGTCGAGGGGTGACTTTGCCTTGAAATTTTCAAGTTTTCTTGCGGGTTTTGTTCCGGAATCCTATTTTTGGTTTTTAGGGCATGGTACAAGCTGCATTTTTAGACCAAAATCAACTCTCTAGCTGCCGTAGTTTTCGAGTTACAGCCATTTGAAAAAGTGCAAGTTTGGACCCTCTAGCTGCCTCCGTTTCCGAGATATTCAAGGTTTTATATTTTCCAGTCGAGGGGTGACTTTGCCTTGAAATTTTAAAGTTTTCTTGCGGGTTTTGTTCCGGAATCCTATTTTTGGTTTTTAGGGCATGGTACAAGCTGCATTTTAAGACCAAAATCAACTCTCTAGCTGCCGTAGTTTTCGAGTTACAGCCATTTGAAAAAGTGCAAGTTTGGACCCTCTAGCTGCCTCCGTTTCCGAGATATTCAAGGTTTTATATTTTCCAGTCGAGGGGTGACTTTGCCTTGAAATTTTCAAGTTTTCTTGCGGGTTTTGTTCCGGAATCCTATTTTTGGTTTTTAGGGCATGGTACAAGCTGCATTTTTAGACCAAAATCAACTCTCTAGCTGCCGTAGTTTTCGAGTTACAGCCATTTGAAAAAGTGCAAGTTTGGACCCTCTAGCTGCCTCCGTTTCCGAGATATTCAAGGTTTTATATTTTCCAGTCGAGGGGTGACTTTGCCTTGAAATTTTCAAGTTTTCTTGCGGGTTTTGTTCCGGAATCCTATTTTTGGTTTTTAGGGCATGGTACAAGCTGCATTTGAAGACCCAACTCAACTCTCCAGCTGCCGTAGTTTTCGAGTTGCAGCCATTTGAAAAAGTGCAAGTTTGGACCCTCTAGCTGCCTCCGTTTCCGAGATATTCAAGGTTTTATATTTTCCAGTCGAGGGGTGACTTTGCTTTGAAATTTTCAAGTTTTCTTGCGGGTTTTGTTCCGGAATCCTATTTTTGGTTTTTAGGGCATGGTACAAGCTGCATTTTTAGACCAAAATCAACTCTCTAGCTGCCGTAGTTTTCGAGTTACAGCCATTTGAAAAAGTGCAAGTTTGGACCCTCTAGCTGCCTCCGTTTCCGAGATATTCAAGGTTTTATATTTTCCAGTCGAGGGGTGACTTTGCCTTGAAATTTTCAAGTTTTCTTGCGGGTTTTGTTCCGGAATCCTATTTTTGGTTTTTAGGGCATGGTACAAGCTGCATTTGAAGACCCAAATCAACTCTCTAGCTGCCGTAGTTTTCGAGTTGCAGCCATTTGAAAAAGTGCAAGTTTGGACCCTCTAGCTGCCTCCGTTTCCGAGATATTCAAGGTTTTATATTTTCCAGTCGAGGGGTGACTTTGCTTTGAAATTTTCAAGTTTTCTTGCGGGTTTTGTTCCGGAATCCTATTTTTGGTTTTTAGGGCATGGTACAAGCTGCATTTTAAGACCAAAATCAACTCTCTAGCTGCCGTAGTTTTCGAAGTAGGGCCATTTGAAAAAGTGCAAGTTTGGACCCTCTAGCTGCCTCCGTTTCCGAGATATTCAAGGTTTTAAATATATTTTCCAGTCGAGGAGTGACTTTGCCTTGAAATTTTCAAGTTTTCTTGCGGGTTTTGTTCCGGAATCCTATTTTTGGTTTTTAGGGCATGGTACAAGCTGCATTTTTAGACCAAAATCAACTCTCTAGCTGCCGTAGTTTTCGAGTTACAGCCATTTGAAAAAGTGCAAGTTTGGACCCTCTAGCTGCCTCCGTTTCCGAGATATTCAAGGTTTTATATTTTCCAGTCGAGGGGTGACTTTGCCTTGAAAGTTTCAAGTTTTCTTGCGGGTTTTGTTCCGGAATCCTATTTTTGGTTTTTAGGGCATGGTACAAGCTGCATTTTTAGACCAAAATCAACTCTCTAGCTGCCGTAGTTTTCGAGTTACAGCCATTTGAAAAAGTGCAAGTTTGGACCCTCTAGCTGCCTCCGTTTCCGAGATATTCAAGGTTTTATATTTTCCAGTCGAGGGGTGACTTTGCCTTGAAATTTTCAAGTTTTCTTGCGGGTTTTGTTCCGGAATCCTATTTTTGGTTTTTAGGGCATGGTACAAGCAGCATTTGAAGACCCAAATCAACTCTCTAGCTGCCGCAGTTTTCGAGGTAGGGCCATTTGAAAAAGTGCAAGTTTGGACCCTCTAGCTGCCTCCGTTTCCGAGATATTCAAGGTTTTATATTTTCCAGTCGAGGGGTGACTTTGCCTTGAAATTTTCAAGTTTTCTTGCGGGTTTTGTTCCGGAATCCTATTTTTGGTTTTTAGGGCATGGTACAAGCTGCATTTTTAGACCAAAATCAACTCTCTAGCTGCCGTAGTTTTCGAGTTACAGCCATTTGAAAAAGTGCAAGTTTGGACCCTCTAGCTGCCTCCGTTTCCGAGATATTCAAGGTTTTATATTTTCCAGTCGAGGGGTGACTTTGCCTTGAAATTTTCAAGTTTTCTTGCGGGTTTTGTTCCGGAATCCTATTTTTGGTTTTTAGGGCATGGTACAAGCTGCATTTGAAGACCCAAATCAACTCTCCAGCTGCCGTAGTTTTCGAGTTGCAGCCATTTGAAAAAGTGCAAGTTTGGACCCTCTAGCTGCCTCCGTTTCCGAGATATTCAAGGTTTTATATTTTCCAGTCGAGGGGTGACTTTGCTTTGAAATTTTCAAGTTTTCTTGCGGGTTTTGTTCCGGAATTCTATTTTTGGTTTTTAGGGCATGGTACAAGCTGCATTTTTAGACCAAAATCAACTCTCTAGCTGCCGTAGTTTTCGAGTTACAGCCATTTGAAAAAGTGCAAGTTTGGACCCTCTAGCTGCCTCCGTTTCCGAGATATTCAAGGTTTTATATTTTCCAGTCGAGGGGTGACTTTGCCTTGAAATTTTCAAGTTTTCTTGCGGGTTTTGTTCCGGAATCCTATTTTTGGTTTTTAGGGCATGGTACAAGCTGCATTTGAAGACCCAAATCAACTCTCTAGCTGCCGTAGTTTTCGAGTTGCAGCCATTTGAAAAAGTGCAAGTTTGGACCCTCTAGCTGCCTCCGTTTCCGAGATATTCAAGGTTTTATATTTTCCAGTCGAGGGGTGACTTTGCTTTGAAATTTTCAAGTTTTCTTGCGGGTTTTGTTCCGGAATCCTATTTTTGGTTTTTAGGGCATGGTACAAGCTGCATTTTAAGACCAAAATCAACTCTCTAGCTGCCGTAGTTTTCGAAGTAGGGCCATTTGAAAAAGTGCAAGTTTGGACCCTCTAGCTGCCTCCGTTTCCGAGATATTCAAGGTTTTATATTTTCCAGTCGAGGGGTGACTTTGCCTTGAAATTTTCAAGTTTTCTTGCGGGTTTTGTTCCGGAATCCTATTTTTGGTTTTTAGGGCATGGTACAAGCTGCATTTTTAGACCAAAATCAACTCTCTAGCTGCCGTAGTTTTCGAGTTACAGCCATTTGAAAAAGTGCAAGCTTGGACCCTCTAGCTGCCTCCGTTTCCGAGATATTCAAGGTTTTATATTTTCCAGTCGAGGGGTGACTTTGACTTGAAATTTTCAAGTTTTCTTGCGGGTTTTGTTCCGGAATTCTATTTTTGGTTTTTAGGGCATGGTACAAGCTGCATTTGAAGACCCAAATCAACTCTCTAGCTGCCGTAGTTTTCGAGTTGCAGCCATTTGAAAAAGTGCAAGTTTGGACCCTCTAGCTGCCTCCGTTTCCGAGATATTCAAGGTTTTATATTTTCCAGTCGAGGGGTGACTTTGCCTTGAAATTTTCAAGTTTTCTTGCGGGTTTTGTTCCGGAATTCTATTTTTGGTTTTTAGGGCATGGTACAAGCTGCATTTGAAGACCCAAATCAACTCTCTAGCTGCCGTAGTTTTCGAGTTGCAGCCATTTGAAAAAGTGCAAGTTTGGACCCTCTAGCTGCCTCCGTTTCCGAGATATTCAAGGTTTTATATTTTCCAGTCGAGGGGTGACTTTGCTTTGAAATTTTCAAGTTTTCTTGCGGGTTTTGTTCCGGAATCCTATTTTTGGTTTTTAGGGCATGGTACAAGCTGCATTTGAAGACCCAAATCAACTCTCTAGCTGCCGTAGTTTTCGAAGTAGGGCCATTTGAAAAAGTGCAAGTTTGGACCCTCTAGCTGCCTCCGTTTCCGAGATATTCAAGGTTTTATATTTTCCAGTCGAGGGGTGACTTTGCCTTGAAATTTTCAAGTTTTCTTGCGGGTTTTGTTCCGGAATCCTATTTTTGGTTTTTAGGGCATGGTACAAGCAGCATTTGAAGACCCAAATCAACTCTCTAGCTGCCGCAGTTTTCGAGGTAGGGCCATTTGAAAAAGTGCAAGTTTGGACCCTCTAGCTGCCTCCGTTTCCGAGATATTCAAGGTTTTATATTTTCCAGTCGAGGGGTGACTTTGCCTTGAAATTTTCAAGTTTTCTTGCGGGTTTTGTTCCGGAATCCTATTTTTGGTTTTTAGGGCATGGTACAAGCTGCATTTGAAGACCCAAATCAACTCTCTAGCTGCCGTAGTTTTCGAAGTAGGGCCATTTGAAAAAGTGCAAGTTTGGACCCTCTAGCTGCCTCCGTTTCCGAGATATTCAAGGTTTTATATTTTCCAGTCGAGGGGTGACTTTGCCTTGAAATTTTCAAGTTTTCTTGCGGGTTTTGTTCCGGAATCCTATTTTTGGTTTTTAGGGCATGGTACAAGCTGCATTTTTAGACCAAAATCAACTCTCTAGCTGCCGTAGTTTTCGAGTTACAGCCATTTGAAAAAGTGCAAGTTATGACCCTCTAGCTGCCTCCGTTTCCGAGATATTCAAGGTTTTATATTTTCCAGTCGAGGGGTGACTTTGCCTTGAAATTTTCAAGTTTTCTTGCGGGTTTTGTTCCGGAATCCTATTTTTGGTTTTTAGGGCATGGTACAAGCTGCATTTTTAGACCAAAATCAACTCTCTAGCTGCCGTAGTTTTCGGGTTACAGCCATTTGAAAAAGTGCAAGTTTGGACCCTCTAGCTGCCTCCGTTTCCGAGATATTCAAGGTTTTATATTTTCCAGTCGAGGGGTGACTTTGCCTTGAAATTTTCAAGTTTTCTTGCGGGTTTTGTTCCGGAATCCTATTTTTGGTTTTTAGGGCATGGTACAAGCTGCATTTTAAGACCAAAATCAACTCTCTAGCTGCCGTAGTTTTCGAAGTAGGGCCATTTGAAAAAGTGCAAGTTTGGACCCTCTAGCTGCCTCCGTTTCCGAGATATTCAAGGTTTTATATTTTCCAGTCGAGGGGTGACTTTGCCTTGAAATTTTCAAGTTTTCTTGCGGGTTTTGTTCCGGAATCCTATTTTTGGTTTTTAGGGCATGGTACAAGCTGCATTTTTAGACCAAAATCAACTCTCTAACTGCCGTAGTTTTCGAGTTACAGCCATTTGAAAAAGTGCAAGTTTGGACCCTCTAGCTGCCTCCGTTTCCGAGATATTCAAGGTTTTATATTTTCCAGTCGAGGGGTGACTTTGCCTTGAAATTTTCAAGTTTTCTTGCGGGTTTTGTTCCGGAATCCTATTTTTGGTTTTTAGGGCATGGTACAAGCTGCATTTTTAGACCAAAATCAACTCTCTAGCTGCCGTAGTTTTCGAGTTACAGCCATTTGAAAAAGTGCAAGCTTGGACCCTCTAGCTGCCTCCGTTTCCGAGATATTCAAGGTTTTATATTTTCCAGTCGAGGGGTGACTTTGACTTGAAATTTTCAAGTTTTCTTGCGGGTTTTGTTCCGGAATTCTATTTTTGGTTTTTAGGGCATGGTACAAGCTGCATTTGAAGACCCAAATCAACTCTCTAGCTGCCGTAGTTTTCGAGTTGCAGCCATTTGAAAAAGTGCAAGTTTGGACCCTCTAGCTGCCTCCGTTTCCGAGATATTCAAGGTTTTATATTTTCCAGTCGAGGGGTGACTTTGACTTGAAATTTTCAAGTTTTCTTGCGGGTTTTGTTCCGGAATTCTATTTTTGGTTTTTAGGGCATGGTACAAGCTGCATTTGAAGACCCAAATCAACTCTCTAGCTGCCGTAGTTTTCGAGTTGCAGCCATTTGAAAAAGTGCAAGTTTGGACCCTCTAGCTGCCTCCGTTTCCGAGATATTCAAGGTTTTATATTTTCCAGTCGAGGGGTGACTTTGCCTTGAAATTTTCAAGTTTTCTTGCGGGTTTTGTTCCGGAATCCTATTTTTGGTTTTTAGGGCATGGTACAAGCAGCATTTGAAGACCCAAATCAACTCTCTAGCTGCCGCAGTTTTCGAGGTAGGGCCATTTGAAAAAGTGCAAGTTTGGACCCTCTAGCTGCCTCCGTTTCCAAGATATTCAAGGTTTTATATTTTCCAGTCGAGGGGTGACTTTGCCTTGAAATTTTCAAGTTTTCTTGCGGGTTTTGTTCCGGAATCCTATTTTTGGTTTTTAGGGCATGGTACAAGCTGCATTTGAAGACCCAAATCAACTCTCTAGCTGCCGTAGTTTTCGAGTTACAGCCATTTGAAAAAGTGCAAGTTTGGACCCTCTAGCTGCCTCCGTTTCCGAGATATTCAAGGTTTTATATTTTCCAGTCGAGGGGTGACTTTGCCTTGAAATTTTCAAGTTTTCTTGCGGGTTTTGTTCCGGAATCCTATTTTTGGTTTTTAGGGCATGGTACAAGCTGCATTTGAAGACCAAAATCAACTCTCTAGCTGCCGTAGTTTTCGATGTAGGGCCATTTGAAAAAGTGCAAGTTTGGACCCTCTAGCTGCCTCCGTTTCCGAGATATTCAAGGTTTTATATTTTCCAGTCGAGGGGTGACTTTGCCTTGAAATTTTCAAGTTTTCTTGCGGGTTTTGTTCCGGAATCCTATTTTTGGTTTTTAGGGCATGGTACAAGCTGCATTTTTAGACCAAAATCAACTCTCTAACTGCCGTAGTTTTCGAGTTACAGCCATTTGAAAAAGTGCAAGTTTGGACCCTCTAGCTGCCTCCGTTTCCGAGATATTCAAGGTTTTATATTTTCCAGTCGAGGGGTGACTTTGCCTTGAAATTTTCAAGTTTTCTTGCGGGTTTTGTTCCGGAATCCTATTTTTGGTTTTTAGGGCATGGTACAAGCTGCATTTTTAGACCAAAATCAACTCTCTAGCTGCCGTAGTTTTCGAGTTACAGCCATTTGAAAAAGTGCAAGCTTGGACCCTCTAGCTGCCTCCGTTTCCGAGATATTCAAGGTTTTATATTTTCCAGTCGAGGGGTGACTTTGACTTGAAATTTTCAAGTTTTCTTGCGGGTTTTGTTCCGGAATTCTATTTTTGGTTTTTAGGGCATGGTACAAGCTGCATTTGAAGACCCAAATCAACTCTCTAGCTGCCGTAGTTTTCGAGTTGCAGCCATTTGAAAAAGTGCAAGTTTGGACCCTCTAGCTGCCTCCGTTTCCGAGA